>CM067841.1:541438294-542688294 GCA_034509565.1 Triticum monococcum
GGGGGCGGCGGCTGGGAACCCAATCATCCCCCAAAGCCGATTCTAGCGCCGGCTCGCCCCTAGGCTGCGATTTTTAAGCCCTCTGGGGGGGCCAATGGCTGGAGATGCTCTTAGTCCCTCCCATATCTATATTTATCTATCTATTTCTCTACTAATAAAGCAAAGTGCATTTCTCCAAAAAAAAATCCTTCACCACCTAAAAGATTTTTGTACAAGGTGGTACTAAATTTTTGTGTGTCCACCTATTAAAAAAAGGAAAAACAATTTTGTCCCAAATTTTGTACGTGGGTCGTGCACGTTGCGTCCCAGCAAAGCAAAACCATTGGTTTCCTACCCATGCATCTGATAAACATTATTTACTGCATGGGGTGGCAAATAGTCAGAAATTCGCACATAGCACCGATTACTGGGCCTGCCCATTTCCATTTTTTCTCCATTCTTTTCCTTTTTTTAACCTTCTTTTAAATTGTTTTATTTCCAATTTTATTTTTATTTTTTCCTTTTCCACAAATTCTATTTTTCAGTTTTTTAGGATTCCATTTTTATTGATTTTTTTGTAAAATCATCAGAATTTCAAAATTTTGTTCCCATTTTGAAATATGTTTGAAACTTTCAGTTTTTTCTTCTTGTTCCATTCTTTTCAAAACTAAAAGTGTTTGCATTTTTTAAATATGTTTACATTTTCCAAAATTGTTTGAAATTTTCAAGATAAATTGTATTTTAGAGAATGATAGAAATTTAAAAAATATTCATGTTTATTTAAATGTTTAAAAAATTAAAGTATTGTTTGTATTTAAAAAACATGTTTTAAAAATTGTTTTCAATGTTCAAAATATGTTTCCATTTTCACAAATTCAAATAAAATTGTTTTCTTAAAAAGAGGTTCATATTTTCAAAAAATGTTTTCTGAATTTCAAAAAAACTATTTCAAAATTTCTTTTTTTCCAAATTTAATGAATTTGTCAAAAAAAAACTCGCATTTTTTAGAAATAGAATCAGGATTTTAAAAGTTGTTTGAATTTCGAAGAATATTCAGAATTTCGTAAATAATACTTTTTTAGAAAGATCAAAAAAGTGAAAAAAAATTGAATGTTACGCTACATTATGGTCTTAAACATTCGTGTTGGTCATTTTTTAGCAGGAGTTGTTTGTTCGAATGGCTATCAGCATGTGGTCGAGATATTGAGGTCATGAGTCTAATCCTTCAACTCGGCGGTTGTTTTTTATTCGTGTCGTAGAAACACGCGTCGTTTTGGTAACTACCAGTGGCCTAACCCAGACGCGAACTATTGTGCATCTCACATGCCATTTGACGATAAAAGAGAATATATTGGTTGGCTATAATTAAAAGAATTTGTAGGCACATGTCAATAAAAGAGAATATGCTGGTTTGGCTTTGATTTAAAAAAATGTAGGCAAGTAAGCGCTAAAATAATTAAAGAGAATAAACCCTGGTGAAGCAGGGACTACCTAGTTATGCCCTGATTATGACAATGAAATGGGATTCACTGAATTAGTAATCCATCCGGTTACGTCATCGTAGGAGAGAGTGGTCGAATCAACTATGCCCTAAAGGTTAAAATGCAGCCAGAAAATAAGGAGGCAATCATAACTTAGACATGAAGGCAGGCCCAAAGAGAAAAAAAAGGCACGAGTTGAATGGTGGCCACCACACCGACCCACCCCACCACTATCAAGATCTCGCGGG
Source organism: Triticum monococcum (assembly GCA_034509565.1). Lineage (NCBI taxonomy): Eukaryota > Viridiplantae > Streptophyta > Magnoliopsida > Poales > Poaceae > Triticum > Triticum monococcum. The sequence continues at coordinate 541,440,003 of CM067841.1, forward strand.
CCAAACATGACCCCTCAGAACACCGCAACTCCTTGCTCTGTCGCCCCACCGCTGTGGAGACTGTTTTGATGGACACATCAGTTACCTCTCGCGATTCTTCATGCAAAAAAAAAAAATCTCCCGTTGCAATGCACGGGCATATGTGCTAGTTGTCTACAATGCGAAGTTGCGAACACGGGAGCCTCTAGCAAAAAATACTAGAGTTTGAAGGAAATTCCACTTGTGAAACACGTATTGCCTATAAACGCCTACCATCAGCTACATGATTGCATCTGTAGTAAAATATGAGTATCTATTAGAACAAAATCCATTGCACCCACCACCAACCAGGTTACATGAGAAATAGTAACATGATATATACTGATCATGTATAACAAAAGTTTTGCGTCGGTTCTTGCGCCAGAAAACAAAAGTGGTATTTTTTTTCCTAATGGCGACACAATTGCAGTGGACTTTTATGCATTTCACTCCCAAAAGAGCTATAAAATCCAACCTTTGTACCATCGAAGTCTCGGCTAAGAACCGCCGCTTAGCCAAGTCCAGTAGACCTCTCTATTTCGAAATATGCCTCTCATAGTTTATCGTGAAATTTAATTGTAAATTTATTCCTAGAACTATGTCGACCTATAGAAAGATCATCGTTCTTTTTCGGGGGAACAGGCATGTCCGCATGACCTTCCTGCCCCCCGGAGTAGAGAGGAAGAGGGCCTATGTACAGTACTCAAGAGGCCATAGTTACTAACTTAAGAAGGTAACTTCTATATAAATACAACATAACATATTATCTTGAGCCGAGGCTTTTGAGAGTGTCCGTGCAGAAGTAGTTTCTTTTGTACTAGGATTTAGATAAATGATTGGCCAAAATAATTAGATGAGTTTGGCTGGTTTCAACCTAATCATTGCATCCAAAATGTACGAAAATGTGGATAGGTCATAGCTACCTAACTTCAAACTACTTAATTCACTTGTTAAATTTCTTGGCATACACCAAATTAGTTTCTTGTCAGATTCATCAGCGCCATGTGTACATCTGTTCATTTGCATGGCCTTGTAAATGCATCCATGTGCAAGAGCTCCACGGAGACTTCACTCATGTCATAAAAAGGCTCAACGAATCTTATAACTTCCTCCAAGGTGTCTCTCTGTTCTTAAATAACTCCAGCTTCTAGGTTCTATTCCTAAATTATTATGTTGCTACTACACACATGCATTCATTTTCCCCTTGTGTAGAATACAAGATCGATAATCTTGGCCAGAGCACGACACTGCCTTGTATGTCGAACGGGAGACAAACAATAGAGAGGGAGTTGTTTGTGTCGATGGAATGGGTGGCGTCAGAAAGCATGTTAAGCCACATATGGTGATCCTTAACTCTAAGAACACAAAAATAGGCTCCGTCTACCCAGGTCATCAGGCTAGCCGGGAACATCCAGGGGTGAAATGAAGCGGTGAAACTAATCGACAACATTTATCTAGCTAAACAGCTTGGTATGGGGCATGTCGTGCGGTAACTTCTTCAACTTCATCGAATTATGTTCCTTTGCTGATAGGGACCCTGTTTAGTGAAGCAAAATTCCTTCTTAGACTTGCAATCTTTGAATTACGTGTAATGTTTATTTAGCCCAAGGGCATGCAACGAGGCATCACATTTAGGTGGAGCAAGACTATACGGTAATTATGTATTTTGGTCTATGGACTTCCCTAACTTTGTATCTTGTATGTGGTCGACAATCTAGTCGTACGCACAAGTTCTTGGAGTACATGTATTCCGAGCTGCTTTTGTACACTTGATAGAAAATATTGTGAATCTTAAAGGCCATGCACCCGTATGATGAAAAGTAAAATCTAATACAACTGTAAAAGGACAAAAAAATCTGAATTATTTTTGTCACATGTGTTTTAATGTTCTACTCCCATGCAAAATTTGGTGCAGAAATACTTTCGTTTCAAAGCATTTTGGAGTGCTTGTTTTTTTTACTTGAAGCATCACAAATGTGGTCTGTTCACGTAGGTAGAACACTCAAGAATGTTTATCTAAGAAAATCAGATTTTTTGAAATTGTTTTGCTATTTTCAGGATTTACTGTTCATATGCACCTAGGAGCAGAACGACACTTTTTTTTGACCAAAAGGGGTTTCCCCCCACCCCATTTTATTAAAAACGGGGCAAAAGCACGGCCCAGACTGTTAACAGCGCTCGGATTCGCCAGAAGTAGCATGCCAAGACAGAAATTGTGTAAAACTCCACACAACAAACTATGCCAATAGAAACTTAAACGCGCCACGCAGGGCAGCTCAAATACCCCCACACTCTAGCAGTTCAGCAGCGCAACACAGGGGAAGGATGATCCCAGCTTCATCCCGAATGAGCCTTCAGCAGACCCCCGCCCCGGGGCCTTTTTGAGCACGCTCTCAGCCTCCAGTCCAGGCGATCCTGAGAAGCTCGCCTCTTCGTCGGTCCAGGAGTAGGAGGGAGCGTTGGAGCAGCACCGATTGGCTGCCTTTGCACAGGATCTTCCATTGGTGTAGAGATGAGCTGATCCGGCCTAACACCACTCGGGTACTTGTCCATGGTACTCCCTGAAAACACATGTCGTTACGCATAGTCCAAATCCCCCAAATGGAGGCAACACAAGCAATATTAATCACAGATGTTTTGTTGTTCAGTTTCCAGAAGGAAGACAGTTCAGCCATATCTTTTGGAATATTGAAACTAAAAGTATCAGCTACATCAAGCCAGATTTGTTTAGCTACTACGCAATCAAAGAATAAATGTTGAACAGTTTCATTCTCACTACAGAGCAAACAACAAGTGTTGTCAACTTCCCTTCTTTTGCTTAAATTGTCTCTGGTAAGAATTTTGTTATTATAAGCTAACCATAGAAAAACTAAGTATCTATTGGGAACAACAATTTTCCAAAAGTTTTTCCAGATTGGGGTATAAACCCCTCCCTAGTTTATCATATTATAGAAGGATTTAACCGAGTATGTTCCAGATGGCTCCAAAAGCCAGACAGGCTGATCATCCTCCTCAGTTATGGTCTTAGCAGAGATTACCTGAATCAGGTCATGCCATTTACTCATAAAGGCAGAATCCACACATCTACTAAAAGTGAGTTTCAAATTAGTACCATCCCACACATCAGCTACTACACACTTCTTTTGTTGACAAATCTCATAAACCTCCCAAAATTGAGTCTTCAGGGAAGAGTCCCCAGCCCAAGTATCATCCCAGAAACTAATTTTGTCCCCTTTTCCCAAGTTCCATCTGAAAAAAGGTCTAATACCTTCAAAAGCCCAGGTAACCCCTTTCCAAAAAGGGGACCCCACACCCTGTTTGGCCCAAAGCAAATTGGGTTTATCAGTTCCATATTTATAGTCAATTAACCTCCCCCAATCATTATCATGGTTCATGAAGTATCTTTTTGCCCAAGAGGCTAGTAAGGCCATGTTGAACTCTCTTAAATTGGGAATCCCCAGGCCTCCAAACTCTTTTTTCTGAGCAATCATCCCCCATCTGGCAAGATGATATTTGTGCTCATCTCCTTGATCACCCCAGAAAAAGTGAGCCATCTGAGATGTGATAGAATTTATAGCCCATTTAGGAAACTTTATCACAGACATCAAATACATTGGAATGCTAGTGATACATGCTTTAAGCAGTACAAGTTTGGCCTCATAACTGAGTAACCTCCCCTTCCATCCACAAATCCTCTTAAAGATTTTATCTATAATATATTGTATATCCTCCCTTCTCAGTTTAAGGTAGTGGAGAGGGACCCCTAAATATTTGAGAGGGAACTCTCCCATTTTACAGCAGAAGATTTGGGACAACAATTTAGCCTCATCATTATCCATATTAATTGGCACTACCTCACATTTATCATAGTTGATTTTCAACCCAGAAAGGTTTTCAAAACAGGCAAGCAGCCACTTCAAGTTCTTTACATATTCAGTCTTAGGGTTAAGAAACAGTATCGTGTCGTCTGCATATTGCAAGCAGATAAGACCACGAGGGATAATATGGGGAACAATCCCAGATATTATGTTGTTGTTGACCGCCTTCATCAGCATTCGGGAGAATACATCTGCCACCAAGTTGAATAGCATAGGGGAACTAGGGTCTCCTTGTTTTAGCCCTTTTCCCCCTACAAAATAAGGGCCTAGGACATCATTAATTTTAACACAGAAAGAGCTTTGTTTAAGGATAGACAAGTTCCACCTAATCCACTTAGAGCCAAAGCCTCTGGAAGTTAACATCTCCACTAGGAAATCCCAGTTGACACGATCGTAAGCTTTTTCATAGTCTAATTTGAGAACAATCCCAGGCTCTTTAGATTTATGAACTTCATGGATAGCCTCATGGGCAGTCACCACGCTTTCAAGAATAAATCTACCTCTCACAAAAGCAGACTGGCAGGGGGCCAGCAGCCTATGTCCAATAGGGGAAACCCTATTGGTCATGGCTTTACTGAAGATCTTCATAGAGCAGTTGCTTAAACAAATAGGCCGATTTTTTTTCATATTTTTAGCATCTGGTTCTTTAGGAATGAGAGTGACTATAGAGTAGTTTAACCTCTGGATATCCAGAGACCCCCTCTCAAAATCCCTCACAAGAGCCATAAAGTCTTTTTTAATTATATCCCAAAAATGTTGGTAAAAAATAAAGGATAAACCATCAGGCCCGGGGGCTCCATTGGCATATGAGCCCATAATGGCTTCTTTAATTTCTTCTTCTAAGAAAGGCCTTTCTAAAATCTCATTCTCAGCTCTAGTCACTAGTTCCTCTTCAGACCAAAAATGATCATCCAGGTGAATGTTAGGTTTAGGTTCAAACCCAAAAAGGTTTTTATAGAAATTAGTTGCCACTTCCAGCATATCTTTAGTAGAGTATACAGGTCCATCGGGGCCCTCCAGAGTGGACAACTGATTCTTCCTCCTTCTTTGATTAGCCACAGCATGGAAGTAAGGTGTATTCCTATCTCCCTCTTTGATTTTTCTATCCCTAGATCTCTGCCACATGGCAGTTTCCTCTTTCCTCCAAATCTCATGAAGCTCTTCTTTGATATGTTTCATTCTAAGGATATCCTCACTATTTATTCTGTTTTGTTCAGAGAAAATATCTAGAATATCAAACTCCTGGAGAAGCTCCTTTTTCTTCTTTTTCATGGCAGCTTCAATATTTATGCTCCAACCTTTAACTTGTTTCCTAAAAAGCTTAGTTTTAAACTGCCAAGTCTCAATGGCAGAGGTAAAAGGAGAAGGTGTAGCCCATATCTTTTCAACTAAAGCTTGAAAATCAGGCTGTTCAATCCACCATTTCTCAAATTTAAAAGGTTTAGCTGGGCTGTGTGCACCCACCCCAGAATCTAATAGGATGGGAGCATGATCACTCCCAACCCTTGGAAGGGCACACACAGAAGTAAGAGGGAAGTGGCTATCCCAGTTGGTAGCAGAGAAAACTCTGTCAATGGTAGCAAAAATTGGGTTATCTTGGTTATTACTCCAAGTAAAAACCCTATTTGACAGTTTATACTCCATTAGCCCCCATTTGTTGATCCAATCATTGAACAGAAAAGCCCAAGAGTTATTAATATTGCCTGAGGATTTTTCCTTGGCCTCCCTGATTAGATTAAAGTCCCCCCCCCCCCCAAATAAAACTGGATAGCATAAGCCCTTTATCCACAGCATATGCTGCCCCGTACACAGCCGCCAGATGCCAACAAAAACCATCATTCTTATTTTTCAAGGTGACATTAATACAATATTTTTTCATACTTACATCTAAGACTTCGAAGAAATTAGATTTTGTACCCACAAGGATAGCACCAGCAGAGCCCACTGCAGGGAGTACATGCCACTCATAAGCAGTGGAACCAGCTAAAGTGTTAAGGAAGGAATCTGACAAAGTCTCTCTCTTAATCTCCTGAAAGCCTAAAAAATCAGGCTTATATTTACTAACCAAATCAGACAGGCACTGTAATTTACCTTTTTGCCCTGGACCTCTAATATTCCAAAATATACCAATCATGAAATTTTAAAGGGGTGTGTCAGACTAAAAAGTCCACTTCTTACTGCATTCTCAGAGTCAAAAACAACACTAGCAGTGCCCCCTACTGTGTTTTTGTCTGGAATGTTACTGACAGGAGTACAAACTCCATTTTCCTCATAGTTGTCAGTGTCTAAGTTGTCAGGCAAAGATATCTCAGGATTTTGAGAAGCAAAAATTAAACATCTTTCAGTTTCATCTCTAATTAAGTCATCAATGATTTGATCTTTTTCACTATCAGTATCTCCAATTTTAATGTTCACAGCAGAAGCATAAGCTCCTAAACTCGAAGTAGATTCAGAAGTGAAAGACTTACTTTTGAAAGTGTTGGGGACCTACAGGTTCTTTTTCATTTTGTAGGCAGCTGCCTTTTCCATGATGTTTTGTCTGTTGTGAGCTCTGGTACTTGGTCTTGTAGAAATCACCGGGCCCCACTTGTTCTTGTCAACAGGTTGCTCATCAGGAAGAGGCAGTTTTTTCACCAGAGCCATAAGTTTCAAGCCATCGACCACAGAAGTTTCTAAGGTGTCCATCTCCTCTTCGGACTCAGCATCCTCGATAGTAGTGTCAGACTCAACCTCATCGACCTCTTTCAGCATCTCTGAGCAGTACTTTTTTTGGTTGGACATCGAAGGAGTTACGCAGCATTCCTGGATAGCAGGTCTGTCACAACCCTTGATGCTAGGAACACTTAAGACTTTGATGGCATCAGAAAACGGTATCACAGAGCAATCGATCTGGGCTTGTGGTGTTTCATTTGTCACTTTGTCCACTTTCACAGGAGAAATGCAGGCTTCAGCCAAGATAGCAGGATGGAAGGAAGCGCTGTCCTCATTGTTCTGCTGTTTCCCGGCTGGAGATTTCACTTTGTTAGTCCTGTTAGCCAGGTCCAGATCATCGATAGGTTCTTCTCCATCGTAAAGGATATCCTTGTCAGTTTCCTCCTCTTCAAAATCCTTGTTATCCTCATCCACAGTTATGTCAGTCGGTCCATTGTCATCATTGGGATCATCAGCACCAATTTGCTCGAATCCTTCCACAGTGAAAGATAGGATGTATAACTTCTTCCTCATTTCCATGATCCTCTCAAATGGAATTTTCGCTGGGTTTCTACAGGCGATCTTGATCCTCACTTTCTCGTAGAAACTTTTCATCAGCCCATTTCAGTCCACGTCCACAAGGATCCCAAAGCATGAAGCAATCTGCGATAACACTTTCCATGTGCACCATTTGGACGACAGGCCTTCTACAATCACCCAAGCTTCAGTCAGTTTGTTGAAGGGGTCGATCGCCCCAGTCCACTTCTCCACAGACACTGAAACTCCATCAATGGGCAGCTCAAAGGCTGGAAACTCAATTAGCTCATCTACATCTTTCCAGGGGGGAAACCTGACCAGAAACTTTTTATCTGCTAACTCTCTGACTTGCCAGGACCAGTTCTTGTTCTTCCAGAAGATGCCTGACAGGTTCTTAATCAGGTCTGCTTTGTTGATCTCACCTTTCATCACCCAGACCTCTCCACAATTCCTGAAGTTGAGCCAGTTAGCCTCACGTCCCACTGGCGCATCGATGTGGTAGAACCCCAATCCCAGGGCTGAGCTTCCAAAGAAAGTAGCCACCGGATGGGGCTGAGCCCAGGCAGCACAATTGTTCATGTTGTGGCCTTCCAGCCCGCAGATGAAGCAGATCTTTTTCTGAATGCAATTACCCACGTAATGACCAGGGCCGCCACAATTGAAACATACCATATCTTTGTACCGCTCGTCGAGGATCTGGACGAACAGGGCAGGTGGAGACGGTGGCGGAGGCGCAACCAGAGCTTGTTGGGGAGGGGCAGCACCTTTGGGGGGAGGGGCAGCAGAATTGGGACGCGCCCCACCGGCCCCTTGACGACGGGCTTGGTTTTTCTGCAGGGGTGGAGCACGTTGCTTCTGTGCTCCGCTTGGCATGCCTTTGTCCGCCATGGCCACCACCTGAGCAAAAGATTTAGAGCCGTCCCCGATCCCTTCTCTGACGATCTTGAGATGTATCGGTGGAGGATCAAAGGGCCGGAGAACCTTGATCGGGAACAAATCAGACGGGGAAAAACAACCCGATCGAACCAAATCCTTCCTGAGCCATCCCAGGGTGGATGCAGCTTGACTTGGGGGACGAGGATGGGGGTGGCGGCGGGGGGAGGGAATGGACCAAAGCTGTCCGAAAACCCTAGTTATAGCCTCATCAGCGTCTCCCTGAGCAGAATGCGTAAACTTCAAAGGCGTTTTCACCTGTCTGCACTTGATTGGAGGGAGCGACGTGGCAATAGGGCCCACGCCACTCCGCATGGTCGGGTCAGTTTGAATCGCAGGGGAAATCCCCCCAACTCCGGTGGCCCTAGAGTCGCCGCCGGCGAGAATTCCTGATTTCCTGAGCACAAGCTCCGTCCAGCAGTCGCCTGTCTCTCAATTCGATGAATCACAATAGTCGTCTGGCTCCCCGGGGTACAAACCCCCCCTCGTGACCTCGAACGAGCACCAACAGGAATCTCACCGCGGTCACCAAACCATGGTGGCTCGAGGGCGTCGCGGCACGGTGGGGGGTTGGTACGGCCCCCACTCCTCGCCGTAGCCCTCAATCGCTCGGTGGTAGCACGCCCAGGATGCACTCCCACCCGAGCGCCCGCCGCATGTCTCTTGATTTCGCCTCTGCCCGTGCCCAAATCATGAATTCCGCCGGCGGCGAGTGCGGAAATGGAGGCATCCTTGCTCTCTCCTCCAGCGTGGCCTCCTCGAAGATGCATCGCGCCAGCTTCCTTTGCTCCAAGTCTGCCCTCTTCCGACAGATCTCTGCGGTCTTCATAGCTGCAGATCTCGTCGCCGGCTCGGTTGCCAACACCACCGCCTGGTCCGCCGCCTTCCACTCTTGTACGCGCCGGATCCACTCGAAGGTGGCATCCCGAATCCTGATTGCGCGTTCCCTCCACCCCACCGCTCGAGTCGCCATTAGCACTGCTTGTGGTACCGGAGAGATTAGCCGTAGAATCTCGGGGAATCTCTCGTAGATGGCGGGGGAGAGTGGCTGGGGCGGGGGGGTGTGGGTGCGGTCGGCGACCGCGTCTCTCGGCGACGTGGAGGCATGCTGCGGTGGTGGATCTGTGGGGGCGGCGGCTATGGCGGGTGGGAGGTGCGGCGTCGCGAGAGCGCGGGTCAGGGGCATGTCGCTATGGCTTCCCTCCAGAATGGAGACGGCTTCTGAACCCAGCATTGGGGATGCGCTCACACTGCTCACCAGAACGACACTTTTGAATCTGAAATAACTTCTTCGGCTCCATCCAAGGCGTTTTCTAGCTCTCTCCTCTTTTGCTTGAGGATCACTGCTCTGGATCTATGTATCGAGCTCCCTATTTGTGGTTTCCCTCGTTTCTCTCTGTCACTGTAGCTTCAGTCTACTTCCAGATCCCGTTTTGTCATTTTTGTGGCTGGTTTGCTCCATAGGGTGGGAAGTCTCATATCTTGTCTTAGCCTCGCCTCTATTCTGAGGTCTGTGTACATGTTGGTGGGTGATTCCCCTTGTGATAGGTCGATTAGTTGTTGGTTTATAGGGATCTCTTGAGCTGTCCTTCTGCAATCCGACAAAGAATCAGTATTTTGGTGATGTATGCACCAATAATCTGAAAAATATACAACTAGGCAGCTGAATGGAACACCAAAGAGTAGAAATAGAGATAAGAAAAAACACTGGCCCCTGACTGACTGATTTATAGTTAAGACACTTTAACCATGTATGACAAATTGAATTACCTTCTAGTGCAATTGTTAGAATTATTATCAATTGATTTCTTCACCATGCATCATAAAAAAAATCCAATATGATCACCGATTGGTCTCTACAGTGAAGCCATGTGCACTTATAAACCAGATGCCACATGGGCATACATAGACCCAGAATAGGCCATTTTGGCACGATGGGCATACAAATGGCTACGAGCGGAGTCACAATTTTCAGATTGTTAGAACAGTTGTCTTGCCCATCCATAGGTCCAGTCCAAGGCCATTCTTCGCTGTGTGGAGATCTCATCTTGCTGCTATTGAGCTTTTTGATTGTCACCTATAATTAATGTACCATTCAGCTTCAAGCAAAAGCAGAGGCGCATGCTCAGTGGCAGCTATATCGGGCCATGGGCCAGGCCTAAAAAAGCCCATGGCAGAAAACTGAGGCCCAGGCCCTACCAGCGGGCCTACTTTTCAAGCACAAGCCCGGCCCATCTCGTAAAAAGCCCTGAAAAGCCCTTAGGGCTTAGGGCTGTGGGCCGGGCCTCTTCCTTAAAATGCCAATATGCCAAGCCCAAGCCCGTCCAGGCCCTGCTGATGGGCTCAAAACTTAGGCCCAAGCCCGGCCCACGGACAAGCCCATCGGGCCTAGGCCCTGGATTTTAGGGCCGGGCCTGGGTGGGCCGACAGGGCCGGGCCTGAGATGGCCAGGACTAGTGGCAGCTGAGTAAACATGCGAGTGAGCCATTCTAGGGGAACAGACCACTACGTGATGAGAGGGCGGTCGTCCGGCACTACGTGAAGCTGCTTATTTGAACAATTGACCGGTTTGAAGATTAACTTCTATAAAAACGAGTTGTTTTATTTTGGTAGAGCCAAAGAATAACAAGAGGCTTATAAGCAATTGTTTGGATGCGAATTGGGAGTGCTAACATACCTAGGTATTCCCATTCACCATCGTAAGCTGACAAGCAGAGAATGGAAATGCATCGAGGATCGGTTTGAGAAGAAACCGAGCTGCTGGAAGGGTAAACTCATGTCTTATGGAGGCCGATTGATTCTTATTAATTTGGTGCTCACGAGTATGCCTATGTTTCTTTTATCCTTCTTTGAAGTCCCAGTTGGAGTTAGGAAAAGGCTGGACTTCTATCGGTCTCGTTTCTTCTGGCAGAGTGATGAACTTAAGAGAAAATATCGACTAGCCAAATGGGATATTATTTGTCGACCGAAGGACCAGTGGGGGTCTTGGTATTGAGAATCTAGAAGTCAAGAACAGATGCCTTCTCAGTAAGTGGCTATTTAAGCTATCAGCTGAGACTGAGGCAACTTGGGCGCAGATTCTACATAGCAAGTATTTGCACTCTAAGACTTTGTCACAGGCAACAGTGAGACCGACTGACTCGCCGTTTTGAAAGGGGCTTATGAGAATCAAAGCTGCTTTCTTTAATAGAACAAAGTTTATTGTCGGTAATGGCAACAACGCTCGATTCTAGGAGGATACTTGGCTGGGTGAAACACCGTTGGCTCTGCAGTATCCGTCCCTGTATCGTATTGTGCAGCAACATGATGCTCTGGTCGCAACGATTTTGCAGTCAACGCCCCTTAATATTCATTTTAGGAGGGTGCTTATTAGTGATCGATGGGAAGCATGGCTTCATTTAGTGAGTACACTGATGAAGGTTCAGCTCACTCATCAGCCCGATCAGTTGTGTTGGAAGCTTACTACGTCTGGAGTATTAACTATCAAGTCGATGTATATTGATGTCATCAACTCTAGTGTTATTCCTAATTCCAAACATGTTTGGAAAGTCAAGGTTCCTTTGAAAATCAAAGTATTTATGTGGTTTGTACATAAACAAGTCATCTTAACAAAAGATAATTTGGTTAAGCGCAACTGGACAGGATCTACTAGGTGTAGTTTCTGTGATTGGGATGAATCTATCAAGCACCTTTTCTTTGATTGCCCGTTGGCGAGAGTGTTGTGGCGCACGGTGCAAATTGCCTTTAACATTACTCCTCCGATTTCGGTTAGTTTGTTATTTGGAACGTGGCTTGTTAGGATAGAGTCCGAGACAGCTAGACAAATCCGCGTAGGAGCATGTGTGTTGTTATGGGCAATTTGGAACCGCAGAAATGATTTGGCTTTTAACAGAACAACAACTATTCATTTTTTGCAGGTTTTGTTCAGGGCTACTGCACTAATCCGTATGTGGTCCTTACTCACTCCGACGGAGGCCAGGGAGCGTTTGGTTATTAGATCTATCCGGTGGGAGATGGTGGCGCGGGATATCTTCGACCGGTTTGGATGGCGGTCATGTAATAGGATAGGCGATTAGTTTACCTATCTTTATTTTGCCAGCCGGTTGTGGCTTTTGGGCCTTTTGTTTTTGGCTTTGTGACTCTTTGTGAGCTAGCATTTCATTTGTTTCCAGACTGCAAGACCTTGTTGAACTACCTTATTTATTTATAATTGTGGCCGTATGCATCGTTCTGATGCAGAGGCCGGGGAGTCCCCCTTTTTCGAAAAAAAACGTGGAGCTGCTGTCGCGGTGCCGCGGCGACGCGGACGCGCGGCTGATCTCGCGGCAGGCCTGGTCACGACGGGTCTGCTTTGACGCGCTCATCCGGGCGCACGCGAGCTCTGGGAGGCCGCACGCCACGCTCCCACTCCATGCCCATCTTCTCCGCGCGGGACTCCTCCCTTCTCTCCTCAAGTCGCTCGCCCTCTTCGCCGATAATACATCCATCATATTCCGCACCAATTCTCTCGCTCCCTTCTAAGGCCAACTCCACCGCGCGACCCCATCTTGTCCGGGTACGTCCATTTGGGATAAAAAGAACGAATAGCGCGGCCCAACACGCGGCCTCAAACGGACAAATGTCCGGATTCCGTCCGTTTTCGATCCATCCCCGGCTCAAACTTGCGCTCGGTTTGGGGTGAAATGGATGCGCGCGGACGGCCTGGACGCACGCCCTTGTCCCTCCCGTGGCCCGCTTGTCGGGGACACCAGCAGTCCCTCCGCTCCCAACGCTTCCACCCTCTCTATCCCACCCCGCCCCGCCACCGGCGCCGTCGCTATTCTCCGGCCGCCTCCTCACCGCGCAGCCCCCGGCCGTCCCTACCAAACCACGTCTCGACATGGCCGCCACCATGCCCGCGCTTTCGCCGTAGTTTTGGCCGTCAATCGGAGGAGGTTTGGCCATCGCCGTCTTTGCCGGTGGCAGAGGGGACACGACCGCCGGTGACGTACCACGGCGGCCTCGGCAACTTCCGACGAGAGCTCTAGAGCGGTTAGTAGCCGGCCGGCAACCACCCCTGCTGTGTCGAGGTGATCATCGTGGCCTCTTCGCCACCACAACCGCAAGGTGTTCGACATTTTGCCCACAAAGGTATGAACAGTGGAGACGAGTTTTTCTTCCAGGCATGTTGTGATCGAGGTGTTTGGCCCAGAGTACTTGAGCCAGCCAACTGCCGCTGATACAGAGAGATTGTTGGCGACCAACGCAGCTAGAGGCTTTCCAGACATGCTTGGCAGCATAGATTGTATGCACTGGGAGTGGAAGAACTGTCCATTTGCTTGCCAGGGCCAGTATAAGGGGCATGTCAATGGGTGCGCTGTCATATTAGAAGCGGTGGCATCGCAGGATTTTTGGATATGGCATTCTTTCTTCATCATGGCAGGTTCTCACAATGGTATCAACGTGCTGCAGCGTTCTCCGGTCTTCGCGAGGCTTGCAGAAGGCCACTCCCCACCTGTCAACTTTGAGATCAACGGCCACCAGTACAACAAGGGATACTATATAGCTGATGGTATATATCCGCAGTGGTCAACTTTTGTGAAGACAATCTCGAAACCCCAAGGTGAGAAGAGAAAGAGATTTGCCCAAATACAAGAGAGTGCTAGAAAGGATGTGGAACATGCTTTTGGTGTGCTTCAATCCCGGTGGGATATCGTTCGAAACCCTGCACTGTCATGAGATGAAAGGAAGCTTTGGGAGGTGATGACTGCTTGTGTGATCATGCACAACATGATCGTCAAGGACGAGCGTGATGAGAGTATCTTCGACCAAGGATTTGATTATCAAGGTGAAAATATTGAGCCCCTGCATCAAGACCCAGCCACATTTGAACAGTTTGTACAATTCCACCGTGAGATGCGTGATTGGCACTCATTTGAATCTTCAAAATGACTTGGTTGAGCACGTGTGGGATCACATTGGCAACCAATAAATGTATTGGTTGGGTTGTAAAATTATTTTAATTTTCAGACAAATATTTGGATGTAAACTAGTTTTGATGAAAATATGAGCATTTTTGTCCCTGAGGGCCAGGATGGGGCAAACGGATGCAGCCGCACGCCGGGCGCACGGCCACCGCATCCCAGAACACTCCCAGACACGACCACATTGGCCTACCCAAACAGACAAAACGGACGTCCGTTTGGGGTCACACTCTAGAATTGACCTAACGTCCCGGGCGCGCATTGCCTCGCGCTCGCCGTCCATGCCCACGTCGTCAGCCTCGGCCTCACGGGGTTCCTCCTCGTGAACAACGCGCTGCCTATCCGATGCGCACCTCGGCCACCGTAGACGCCTCCACGGTCAACACGCTCATCACGCCACGCTCGCTGTTCGACCAAATGCCTGCGAGGAATACTGTGTCTTGGAGCGCCATGGTGAATGGATGGCTACGTGCAGGCTGGAGGCGGGAGGGAGGCGCTGGGGGTGTTCTCCCATATTAGAACCGTGTTGTCCGCACAGACGACACGGTTCTTGTTGCACTCGGGGTGCTTGCTGCGTGCGCGCAGCTGGGCGCTCTGGAGCAGGGGAAGTGGGTACATGGCTATCTCAAAGCAAACAATATTTGGTTGATATGTATGCCAAATGTGGCGAGGTGCAGCTTGGAATGGAGTACTATGATCAAGGGCCTGGCTATGCACGGCCGAGGCTCGGACTCGTTGACGCTCGTTTCCTACATGAAGAGCTCAGGTGTTGAGCCGGGTGACATTGCCTTCATTGGCGCGCTCTGTGGGTGCACACACACTGGGTTGGTTGACAAGGGTCGGGAGCTTTTCAATTCCATGGTCAGCAACTATGGTATTAAACCAAAGATTGAGCATTATGGGTGCATGGTAGACCTCCTGGCACGGAATGGCTTGCTTAGTGAGGCCAAAGACATGGTTGAGAAAATGCGCATAAAACTGGATGCCTTAATATGTTGTAGCCTTGTAGGTTTCACAAGAATGTGGAGTTGGCTGAGTAAGTTATAAAGCACTGGATTGAATTGTAGCCAGACAAAAGTGGTGCCTGCTTCTGATAGGCATGCTTCTGCGAAGGAAATTAGGCGCCTAATGCGCGAGAAGGGAGTTGAGAAGACATCTGGATGTAGCAATCTGGAGATTGAAGGAGTTATTCACCAATTCATTGTTGGAGATCTGTCTCATCCTCGAATAAAGGATATTTTGACAAAGTGGAATGAGATAGATATTAGGATAAGGCTGGAGGAAGGTTTATGTGCCTGATAAGAAAGAAGTCCTGCTTGACATTGAAGCAGAAAAGAAGGAAGGTGCACTCAGCCGCCACAGTGAATAGCTAGCGATCGCATTTGCTTTGATAAGTACAAGTGATTATGTGCCCATTCGGATTGTCAAGAACCTCAGAGTCTGCGAAGATTGCCATCATGTCACCAAACTTATATCCAAAGTATATGGGAGAGAAATTATTGTTAGAGATCGAACATGTGTCCATTTGTTTAAGGATGGCACCTGTTCATGCAAGGACTATTGGTAGTAACTAACAAATTTTTGTATTAACAGTGTGCCTGTTTCCTTATAGAGCATGGCTTGTTGAGCCCCAAAAAAGGAATCTCCCTTTCATGATACGTCAGTGATGCATGAGTTGAGGGGATAAAGTTGGTGAAAAACAAAAGTTACTTGCTAGTAATTATAATGTACATATATGTAATCATGCAGTTATTAAGTCTATCAATAGATATTCATGTTCACAACTAAAAAAAGATATCCCTGTTCATCTCATAGAAAATACATATTACAGGGATATATTAACCTTCTTGTTACATTTAGTTCTGAACCAAGGATACTATTTTTTGTTGAAAAGAAAACAAAAGCAATGCACTATGTATATTAACCTTGTCCATGGATTTAGCTGGAAAACATCATTAACCACAATATCATGCCTACACGATTATGGCACTACTAGCAAGAAATGAACCGCGGATGGTCGTTTCAGGTTGAACCACTGTTCAGAGAGCCGCTGGCACAAGAAGATGGTGAATAATAGCTCTGTAAAAGAAACAACTGAATAGCTGAAACATTATAGTAGTAGAAAACTCTGTATGTTTATTCTGACATAACAATTGCATGATTTCTGCTGGGTAAGAAAAACATAATAGTTATTTTGTCGTCAACACCCAGAATTACATCTACATACAACAGTGGTAAAAAAACACATCTATATGTATCAGAACCAGGATAAAGAATAGTTATTCTATCCCCCTCTATTTTGAAGTCTCTGCAACAGCTTTTTTACTTCACATTAATTTATCTTATGTCGAGAGAGATGCAACTCGGAAAATATATAATGGATGTATTGTTTTACGTGATACAAAATTACAACAGTAAAAACGTAGCATAAATACATATATGATATACAGATATAATTTTTGTGGTTTTGCATTCTTATTTTTCATCTCCTTATGTGGTTTTTTGCATTATGAGTCAACATGAATATAACTATTTGACCTAACATAAACTCAGGATGTAACAATGTAGAAAATAGCTGGGTGAAAAACAACTTATTCTGCTCCCTCGGTGTTGAATAGGGTGCATAGGGTACTAAATTTGCCCCAAGTTTTGTTCAACCCAGGAAAGTTGGACTTGTTAGTTCTCACAATTGAGCAAGTTTTCTAATACTCCCTCTGTTCCATATTAGTTGTAGTTGATTTAGTACAAAGTTTATACTAAATCAACGACAACTAATTATGAATGGAGGGGTAATATGTTTTTACACACCGAAGGACGTTCCTAACATAAAGTTTTCTAATATAAAGATGTTCCGAATTTAAAACTATCCATGAATTTTGAAAACTATTCACTTTTTCTGATAATGTTCATGAATTTGTTTTACAGATTGTTCATGCGTATATTTTTCAAATATTTTATAAATTTTCAAAATAAAAAGGGGAAAGTTCATATTTCTAAGAATGTTCATTGCTAATTTTTTTAAAGTGAATGTGTATATTATTTTCAAGTGAATGTGTACAAAAATAAAAACATAAAAAGGAAATACTCCCTCCGTCCCGTAATGTAAGACATTTTTTCACACTAGTGTAGTGTCAAAAAAACATCTTATATTATGAGACAGAGGGAGTAATAAAATTAAGGAAATGCTAAAAGGAGAAAGAAAGGCATAAGGCGTAAGAAAAATTAGAAAGAAATAAAGAAAAAAATGGTAGTAACAGGGAATAAAAACGAAAAAATATAGTCAAAACCCCATAGCCAAACACGAAAAGGAAATGGAAGAAAAAATCTGCCACAGCCAGCACACCAAAGTGAGCGAAAGAAAATCATCAAAAATATAGGAAAAGGAAAAGTAACCAAAAATAAAAACCAGAGCCCTGTTGTAGGCCGGCCCAAACTCGCCATGTGGGGTGCGTTTGTGGGCCTTATTAATCGATGGGCCTCGCAGATTTAGCGTTACCGTGTGATACTCGTTGGCACTCAAATGAACAAAAAATCATTTAAACGAAAAATCGGGCGATGAAAACAGAAATCATCTAGCTCTAAAAAAATCTGAAACGCCTGGATCTGGAAAATTATGTTGCAATATGTTACATAATTGCATTGGAAAATAGTATATTTTTTAATCATTATGAATTTGTAGGTTCATGAATTTTCAAATATGTTCGACATTTAAAAAAGGTCATGCATTTTTAAAATGGCCAGGGATTTCATAAATATCCCAAAAATCAATTATTCA
Organism: Triticum monococcum; assembly: GCA_034509565.1. NCBI lineage: Eukaryota > Viridiplantae > Streptophyta > Magnoliopsida > Poales > Poaceae > Triticum > Triticum monococcum. The sequence continues at coordinate 541,457,798 of CM067841.1, forward strand.
TTAAATTTTTAGAAAGGTTCAAGAATTTTGGAAAATTTCACAAATTCTAAAATTATTCACCAACTTTAGGCAGTACATGATTTGTAAAAATAGAATTGCATGGGAATTTTAAAATGATCACGAATTTAAGAACAAATTCACCGAAATTTCAAATGTTATGAATTTAGTAAATATTAACAACTTTTTAAAAATGTTCACAAAGTTTTAGAAAGGATCGTCAAAATTTTAAATATATTCATGATTTTTTAGAATACACATTTTCAATAATTATTAATGAATTAAACACAAAAGTAAAAAAAATAAAAAGAAATAAAACCGGACGAAGATGAAAGTCGCTTTTCAAAACTAGAGAAAAAAAGGAAGAACCGATACATGGGTTGGCCCATTGCCGCGCTACATTATGTGATTCTTGCTGGTTGAATTCTTTGTTATGAGCAATGTTGTACCGTGTCACCCATTGTGTCAAATTTGAGGCCAGGCACAATCGATGCTGGCAAAAGTTGCCAATGCAGTACTTGGGCATGCTTATTGATGACAAAAGACTAAGAAATGCTCACTAGAATCCTGTAGAGGAGAATATAGGAGACATTAGGGCAGGTTGGATTGATAATTGTTATTTATACGTGACAAGTTCTATTTACAAATGCATGTGTGAGTTGTGTGCCTCTGTGTGTGCTTTAATTTCTTCAAACTCCAAAAGACTTGTGAAATTATGAACTCCACTATAACAAGAATGGTTTGGCAAGAGTCAAAGAATAGAAGGAAATGTCAATTGATTAATTGGAAGAAAAGTGTGCTTTCCCAAAGATTGTGGAGGGCTTGTGGTACTTGATCTTCAAGAAGTGGACCAGTCGAGTGATCTTCTTCACGCCAGGGGAAAAAGCACAATAAACTGATTAAGTGGGCCGGCCCAATAGCATGCATCATCGTGCGCGTTTGCTCGATGTCCAGTGCGCTACGCGCTAAATAGGAGGTCCCATCGCGCATGGTCACATTTATGAGCTAGAGACTTCCTAATCGTCCCGTGGTCCCCCCCCCCCCCCCCCCAACCACCTCCAATGTGTTGTTGCCTGTGATTGAGGTGTTGGACTGTACCATGTCGTTGTGCCCAATCCGGTGGTCTTCCTTGGATAGAAATTCTTAATTCTTATGTCTCTATGAATTACAACATGGCCTCTTGATTGATGGTACTCTGTAGTATCTGATAGTGGAAATTTGGAAGATGGACAAATACCGGCATAACATCCATTAGATTTAAGTCAAATTACAAATTATATTAATTTAAGGGTATTATGAAAGGAGTTTGTATATTCCAGTATGTGTTCAACTGCAGACAATGGATGGATAGACATGGTGAAATTGATCACGAGTATGAATGGATAACACGTGACATTTTACTCTTTAGGGCGGGTAAACAATGTGGGTTTGGTTGGTCTCAACCTGGTTATCCCATCCAAAGTGTGCCAAAATGTGGATTTACATCACAAGAAGCTAAGTTCAAATTACTTGATTCACTTGTTAAATTTTTGTCATGATTTTCAAGTTAGTTTCTCAACCAACTCCTCTATGTGAATCGTATGTTCATATGCGCCATGTGTGCATCTATTTTTTTTGCATGACCTTGGAAATGCATCAATGATTGGACGTGCAAGAACTCCACGAAGACTTCACTTGCGTCATAAAAGGTTGAAGAACTCTTACTACTTCCTCCTATCTCTCCATTCTTAAATAACTCCATATCCTCTATACAATTCCTAAATTTCTATGTTGCCGCTATATATGTGCATCGCTCGTTTTCCTCTTGTGTGGAACAGAAGATCGATAATCCTAGCCAGAGTATGAAATTGCCTTGGATGCCGATCTAGAGGCAAACCATAGATGATAGGTTGTTTGTGTTCTTGGAGTAGGTGGCATCAGAAAGCATCTAAAGACGTAATTGAAGAAAATAGGCTCTATGCGGCCCAAAATAGGCTCCATAATGGTGTTTTCCAAGTGCAAATGAAAGGGAGCATTGTGGTTTAGAAGCTTGCTTTGTTATACAAGTGCACTACATGTTAGAAAGAATTGAGAAGTGTTGAGCCTCTTGGGCCTTGACACGTCACATCCCTTCATTTCCCACTTGCTTCATTAATCCAAGACTTAAGAGATAGAAAAGTTCAAATAAAATGTGGACATGAAGAGAAATTTGAATTGTCGAAGTTCATGTATTTGAAAAAAAAAATTCAAAAAAATCATGAAAAAATAACAATAATAAAGCCGGGGCGCCCGACCCCGCAGCCCACCGAGCCGGCCCGCCGCCCCGAACCCTAGCATCGCTCGCGCCGCGCCGCCGCCGCCGCCCGTGCCGCGCTGCCGCGCCGCCGGATCCCGCCGCCGCCGCCCGACCACCCCACACCGGAGGTTGCCGCCGACCCCGCCGTCCCGCCAGCCGAGGTAGCCGCCGTCGCCAGCGGTTTTCCTCAGAAAACTGTCTGGTTTTTTTATTAACCGCGGTTTTTTAGATCCTTTTTTTATTAGATCGGTTTTTTTTCTTCCGGTTTAGTTTAATTAGCGAGCGATCGCCCGTTCGTTTGTTTTAACGAACACGTTCGTAGTTTAGATCCAAATAACGAACGTTCGTTCGTTAACCTGTTCGTCGTTTTTCCTTTTCTCGGATTTTCCGCGATTATTTCTGACGCGATTTCTGATCCAATTTTCGTTTTAGTATAACTTTTAGCTCGTTTATCGGAATCAGGTGATTCAAGCGCCTGAAGTTTCGTCTCGAAACCCTCTATCCGTTTGACCAACTTAAACAAGTTTTTGCCACTGTAAAAAAAATTGCCCTAGCTCCAGAATAGTAAACGAAGCCTGTTTCTTTTGCCGTTTGACTTTCGTTGTTTTCCACCAGCCAAATATGCATATAGTATAGCTGTTTCATTCCATTACTCTCTATGTGTTACCTTGCCAGCATATTCCATGTGTTGACCCGTTTCGGGCTGCAACGTTAATGTTGCAGACTTTTCAGACGACGATTAAGGAGTTTTTAGGTCGTGGTTCTATACTCAGTGATGCCGTCGGAGTTGATGGACTCACTTATCTTCCAAGTCTTCCGTTGTTATCATTATTAGATGGCCTTAAGCCATATTTATTGTAATAAGCTCTCTATTGAGACAATCGATGTAATAAGTGTGTGATTGCTACTCTGTTATAAATCCTTCAAGTACTGTGTGGTGTCGGCATTACTGATCCAGGAATGACACCTGAGCACAGAGATCAGGCTGTTTGAGGTCTGGTCGCTACAAAGATGGTATCAGAGCACATGCTGACTGTAGGACACGACCACTAAGCTAAAGACCTAGACCACTATTCATTCTCTTCTTTTCTGACCTCCCATCTTTTTTACTATTTAGGATGGCGGATGCAAGGAACAAGTTCATGTAACCGGATGAAGATACACCCTTTGGACGTCACCTGAAGGAAGTCACTAGATACCTGAACATAGGAGTACCAAGCTGAAGGAAATATGCCCTAGAGGCAATAATAAAGTTATTATTTATTTCCTTATATCATGATAAATGTTTATTATTCATGCTAGAATTGCATTAACCGGAAACATAATACATGTGAATACATAGACAAACTTAGTGTCACTAGTATGCCTCTACTTGACTAGCTCGTTAATCAAAGATGGTTATGTTTCCTAACCATGAACAAAGTGTTGTTATTTGATTAACGAGGTCACATCATTAGTAGAATGATCTGATTGACATGACCCATTCCATTAGCTTAGCACCCGATCGTTTAGTATGTTGCTATTACTTTCTTCATGACTTATACATGTTCCTATGACTATGAGATTATGCAACTCCCGTTTACCGGAGGAACACTTTGTGTGCTACCAAACGTCACAACGTAACTGGGTGATTATAAAGGAGCTCTACAGGTGTCTCCAAAGGTAGATGTTCGATTGGCGTATTTCGAGATTAGGATTTGTCACTCCGATTGTCGGAGAGGTATCTCTGGGCCCTCTCGGTAATGCACATCACATAAGCCTTGCGAGCATTACAACTAATGAGTTAGTTGCGGAATGATGTATTACAGAACGAGTAAAGAGACTTGCTGGTAACGAGATTGAACTAGGTATTGGATATCGACGATCGAATATCGGGCAAGTAACATATCGATGACAAAGGGAACAACGTATGTTGTTATGCGGTCTGACCGATAAAGATCTTCATAGAATATGTAGGAGCCAATATGGGCATCCAGGTCCTGCTATTGGTTATTGGCCGGAGATTTGTCTCAGTCATGTCTACATTGTTCTCGAACCGTAGGGTCCGCATGCTTAACGTTACGATGACAGTTTTTATGAGTTTATGCATTTTGATGCACCGAAGTTAGTTCGGAGTCCCGTATGTGATCACGGACATGATGAGGAGTCTCGAAATGGTCGATACATAAAGATTAATATATTGGAAGCCTATATTTGGACATCGGAATTGTTCCGGGTGAAATCGGCATTTTACCGGAGTACCGGGAGGTTACCGGAACCCCCCCCCCCCCCCGAGGGTTGTTGGGCCTACATGGGCCTTAAGTGAGAAGAGGAGAGGAGGCAAGAGGTGGCCGCGCACCCCTCCCCTTCCTAGTCCGAATAGGACAAGGGAAGGGGGGCGGCACCCCCCCCTTTCCTTCCTCTCTTCCTCCTATTTCCCCCCTCTCTCTCCTAGTCCAACTAGGAGTCCTACTCCCGGTGGGAGTAGGACTCCCCTTGGCGCGCCACACCTTGGCCGGCCGCCTCCTCCCCTTGCTCCTTTATATACGGGGGCAGGGGGCACCTCTAGATACACAAGTTGATCCACGTGATCGTTCCTTAGCCGTGTGCGGTGCCCCCTGCCACCATATTCCACCTCGATCATATCGTTGTAGTGCTTAGGCGAAGCCCTGCGTCGGTAGAACAACATCATCATCACCACGCCGTTGTGCTGACGGAACTCATCCCCGAAGCTTTGCTAGATCGGAGCCCGGGGAGCGTCATCGAGCTGTACGTGTGCTAAGAACTCGGAGGTGCCGGAGTAACGGTGCTTGGATCGGTCGGATCGGGAAGACGTACGACTACATCCTCTACGTTGTGTCAACGCTTCCGCAGTCGGTCTGCGCGGGTACGTAGAAAACACTCTCCCCTCTCGTTGCTGTGCATCACCATGATCTTGTGTGTGCGTAGGAAATTTTTTGAAATTACTACGTTCCCCAACACAAGCTTCACCGGAACCTACAACGCCACTTTACCTGAAGAAGATCGCTGGATGATTCAAGTTCAAGTTCCAGGAAGGACATTCATGCCAGTCACTGAGCCCATAGAGTTTTCTTTTGATGCACCAACTTGGAGTCTAGGAAAGAGCATGGCAGCTCACATCGCCATGGGACGCATTGGAGAAGTCTACCGCAATGATCTCAAGGATACTATCTACCAGATTTGTGGGTGCCGAGATGAGCACTGGGAGATGATCAGCACCAAAAAGGATAGATCAATTACAGCTTTTATCCAGGAATTAAACCAACACATTCGACGATAGGAGAACCAGATGTGTGCCGACATGATAGACCTGAAGAAGGCTAGGACAAGAATCAAAGAACTGGAGGAAGAACTCAAGGCTACACGTGAATATTACGAAGAGGAAATCGAAGTATTGGTGGAGAAGAATGACGATCTGATCAAGAAGATCGGGATATTTATGGGAGGCCCTACACCAGTAGATGAAGACGAAGAACCCAAGGAGATTCGCCCGGAAGACTACATCATCATCGACGACACCGACTCGGACCCAGATGATAGCAATGATGACTATATTGATGAAGCTGGAGCAGATATCATGTAGTCTGCAACCGAAGAATATTTCTAGTAGACCACCTCATCAGTAGTAGTAGTCCACCATGTAAATACAGTAGTCCGAAGCACTTTTGCGATAGTTAGATCGATTGTATGCCCTTGTTTGATTGAATGAAGTGAATTGTTTGCTTTTGCCTCATGTGCATATGGGTAGTGTTTTCTCTCTAGACCCCCTCTATTCTTAAATCTCATCTTTTCTAAACCCTCAGATGCCTCCTAGACGTGACCCTGGATTTACCTTTCCACCGGAGCTCACCCAGTTGATCCAGCAGCAGAACACATTGATGCAGTTGCTAGTCTAGAATCAGAATCAGGGGAACAACAACAACAACCCACCACCACCACCACCACCACCACCTGTTGATCACTTAGCCCGTTTTCTTAGGCTGAATCCGTTGGTGTTTTCCAGTAGCACCGAGCCGATAGTAGCAGATGATTGGCTCCGCAAGACAGCTAGAGAGTTGACCACAGCAGGATGCACAGATGCGAAGAAGGTGAAGTTTGTCGCACATCAGCTTGAAGGAGCCACAGCATCATGGTGGGAGAATTTCACAGCCACTTTCCCTGTCGACACTGTCACTTGGGACCAGTTTCAGCAGGCTTTTCGAACTGCCCATGTTTCAGCAGGAGCTATGGCCATGAAGAAGCGAGAGTTTCGCAACTTGCGCCAAGGAGGACGGACAGTTGGCCAGTATGTGGAGGACTTTAGTAAATTAGCACGTTATGCCCCAGATGACGTTGCTACGGATGCAGCTAAGCAGGAGAAGTTTCTGGAAGGACTGAATGATGAGTTGAGCATGCAGTTGATGATAGCAACCTTCAACAACTACCAGGAGTTGGTAGATCATGCTCTTATGATTGAAGGGAAGCAGCAGCAAATTGAAAATCGCAAGAGGAAGTATGCACAAGGAAAGTACAATTTAGGAGCTCAGCAGAAGCCACGATTTACCCCTAGATCGGGAGGACATTTTCAGCATACCCATGGAGGAGGTACCTCGCACAACCATAATGGCACCAAGAATGGTAATGATAATGGAGGAAGCAACGGCCAGAACCATACCAACCCATCAACCCCAGCCAAGAAAGACCTGAGCCAAGTCACTTGCTTTAAGTGTCAGAAGACCGGACATTATGCCAATGAATGTCCTGAAGGCCAGAATGGCAATGGAAGCTCTGGGAAGAAGCTGAACCTTTTCAACAGGGGACAGGTGAACCACGTTAATGTGGAGAAGGTTGAAGAGCAGCCGGATGCAGTAATCGGTAAGTTTTTGGTTAAGTCATTTACTGCACTCGTTCTTTTTGATACTGGTGCATCGCATTCATACATATCAAGGGGATTTGTAGATAAGTATAACCTGCCCACTAAGGTTCTTAGAACACCTATGCTAGTAAGCTCACCAGGAGCGGAGTATATGGCCAGTCAAGGATGTTTTCAAGTGCCATTGAGTATAGGTAGGCATGTGTTTCCCTCGGATTTAATAATTTTGGAATCACAAGGATTGGCTGTAATTCTGGGTATGGATTGGCTGTCGATGTATGGAGGAAACATCGATTGCGCCAGTAAGTCGATCTTGCTTACCACCCCAGAAGGGAGAAGGATCAAGTATGTATCCCGGCATGTGCCAAAAGGGACTCAAGTAAATTGTTTAACAGGAGTTGTGCAGGAGGAAGTACCAGTGGTAAGGGATTTCCCTAAAGTATTTCCAGAAGAGTTGCCAGGCATGCCACCGGATAGAGATATTGAGTTTTTGATTGAGCTATTGCCAGGCACAGGGCCAATATCAAAGAGACCATACAGGATGCCCGCAAAGGATTTGGTGGAGATTAAGAAGCAGATTAAGGAGTTACTAGATAAAGGCTACATTCGCCCAAGTTCGTCGCCTTGGGGATCGCCAGTACTTCTAGTGGAAAAGAAGGATGGATCGTTAAGGATGGTTGTTGATTATCGAGGTTTGAATGAAGTAACCATCAAGAACAAGTACCCACTACCAATGATCATTGATCTGTTTGATCGATTGCAAGGAGCTAAGGTATTTTCCAAGATCGATCTGTGATCAGGATACCACCAGTTGAAGATTCGAGAACAGGATATACCTAAGACAGCTTTTACCACCAGGTATGGGCTATACGAGTATACCGTTATGTCATTTGGTCTGACAACCGCACCTGCTTATTTTATGAACCTGATGAACAAAGTGTTTATGGAGTTTTTGGATAAGTTCGTCGTGGTGTTCATTGATGATATCCTGGTTTACTCGAAGAATGAAGAGGAACATAAGGAACATTTGTGATTGGTACTTGAGAAGCTCAAAGAACATCAGTTGTATGCCAAGTTCAGCAAATGTGAGTTTTGGTTGAAGGAAGTAGGATTCCTCGGACACGTTATATCCGGAGAAGGTATATCAGTAGATCCCACTAAAGTTGATATCGTGACCAAGTGGGAAGCACCAATCACGGTTGGAGAGATCCGGAGTTTCCTTGGACTCGCAGGATACTACTGGAGATTTATTGAGAATTTCTCCAAGATTGCAAAACCTATGACGGAGTTATTAAAGAAGGATACCAAGTTCATATGGACTGAGGAGTGTGAGGCTAGTTTCCAGGAGTTGAAGAAACGCTTGGTTACCTCACCAGTGTTGATTTTGCCAGACCAGACCAAGAATTATGAGGTGTATTGCGACGCTTCATGATGAGGACTTGGAGCAGTACTTATGCAGGAAGGGAGAGTTGTTTCATATGCCTCACGACAACTGAAACCCCACAAATTGAATTATGCCACGCATGATTTGGAGTTAGCAGCCGTAGTGCATGCATTGAAACACATGGAGACATTTCCTCATTGGAAATCATCATGAGGTGTACACGGATCACAAGAGTTTGAAATACATTTTCACGCAGAAGGAGTTAAACCTCAGACAAAGGAGATGGTTGGAGCTCATCAAGGATTATGATATGAGATTGCATTACCATCCCGGAAAGGCTAATGTAGTAGCTGACGCATTGAGCCATAAGAGCCATGTCAATACACTAATGACGGGAGAAATACCAAAGGAGTTAGCCGAGGATCTTCGTGAGCTATGTTTGGAAATAGTTCCGAGAGGCTATGTAGCAGCATTGGAGATTCAGTCAACTTTGATGGATAGAATCAGAGAAGCTCAGAAGACTGACAAGGAGATTGCCTCTATAAAGGAGAAAATGAGCGAAGGAAAGGCTAAAGGATTTCGTGAGGATGAGCACGACACCCTATGGTTTGAAGACCGTGTTTATGTGTTGGGGAACGTAGTAATTTCAAAATTTTCCTACGCACACGCAAGATCATGGTGATGCATAGCAACGAGGCGGAGAGTCTGATCTACGTACCCTTGTAGATCACAACGGAAGCGTTGACACAACATAGAGGAAGTAGTCATACGTCTTCTTCCCGATCCGACCGATCCAAGCACCGTTACTCCGGCACCTCCGAGTTCTTAGCACACGTACAGCTCGATGATGATCCCCGGGCTCCGATCCAGCAAAGCTTCGGGGAGGAGTTCCGTCAGCACGACGGCGTGGTGACGATCTTGATGTTCTACCGACGTAGGGCTTCGCCTAAGCTCTACAACAATATGATCGAGGTGGAATATGGTGGCAGGGGGCACCGCACACGGCTAAGGAACGATCTCAATGATCAACTTATGTGTCTAGAGGTGCCCCCTGCCCCCGTATATAAAGGATCCAAGGGGGAGGGGCTGGCCGGCCAAGAGGAGGGCACAGGAGGAGTCCTACTCCTACCGGGAGTAGGACTCCCCCCCCCCAATCCTATTCCTAATAAGACTCCCAAGGGGGAAAGAGAGAGAGAGGTGGCCGGCCACCTTTCCTAGTCCTAATAGGACTAGGGGAGGGGGGAGGCGCACAGCCCACCATGGCAGCCCCTTTCACCTTTCCACTAAAGCCCAATAAGGCCCATATGGCTCCCGGGGGGTTCCGGTAACCTCCCGGTAATCCGGTAAAATCCCAATTTTACCAGGAACACTTCCGATATCCAAATATAGGCTTCCAATATATCAATCTTTATGTCTCGACCATTTCGAGACTCCTCGTCATATCTCTGATCACATCCGGGACTCCGAACTACCTTCGGTACATCAAAATGCATAAACTCATAATAACTGTCATCGTAACGCTAAGCGTGCGAACCCTACGGTTCGAGAACAATGTAGACATGACCTAGACACGTCTCCAGTCAATAACCAATAGCGGGACCTGGATGCCCATATTGGCTCCTGCATATTCTACGAAGATCTTTATCGGTCAGACCGCATAACAACATACGTTGTTCCCTTTGTCATCGGTATGTTACTTGCCCGAGATTCGATCGTCGGTATCCAATACCTAGTTCAATCTCGTTACCGGCAAGTCTCTTTACTCGTTCTGTAATACATCATCCCGCAACTAACTCATTAGTTGCAATGCTTGCAAGGCTTGTGTAATGTGCATTACCGAGAGGGCCCAGAGATACCTCTCCGACAATCGGAGTGACAAATCCTATTCTCGAAATACGCCAACCCAACATCTACCATTGGAGACACCTGTAGAGCTCCTTTATAATCACCCAGTTACGTTGTGACGTTTGGTAGCACACAAAGTGTTCCTCCGGCAAATGGGAGTTGCATAATCTCATAATCATAGGAACATGTATAAGTCATGAAGAAAGCAATAGCAACATACTAAACGATCGGGTGCTAAGCTAATGGAATGGGTCATGTCAATCAGATCATTCAACTAATGATGTGACCTCGTTAATCAAATAACAACTCTTTGTTTATGGTTAGGAAACTTAACCATCTTTGATTAACGAGCTAGTCTAGTAGAGGCATACTAGTGACACTCTGTTTGTCTATGTATTCACACATGTATTATGTTTCCCGTTAATACAATTCTAGCATGAATAATAAACATTTATCATGATATAAGGAAATAAATAATAACTTTATTATTGCCTCTAGGGCATATTTCCTTCATTATGTGCCCAATGACCCGGAGATCAGGAAGTTGATTCTACAAGAGGCGCGCGATTCACCATATTCGGTTCACCCAGGAAATACCAAGATGTATTTGGATTTGAAGGATACTTTTTGGTGGACTGGAATGAAGAAAGATATTGCGGAGTATGTAGCAGTTTGTGATGTATGTCAGAGAGTAAAGGCAGAGCATCATAAGCCAACAGGATTGCTACAGCCATTGCCGATACCCAAATGGAAGTGGGATAAGTTAGGCATGGATTTTATCACGGGATTACCCAGGACTCGTTTAGGCCATGACTCGATTTGGGTTGTAGCCGATCGGTTGACGAAGGTAGCTCATTTCATCCCGGTAAAGACCACTTACACCAGTGCTAAGTTGGCAAAGATATACATGACCAAGATTGTATGCTTACATGGAGTTCCGAGGAGTATAGTATCAGACAGAGGAACCTAGTTTACCTCAAAGTTCTGGAATCAGTTGCACGAAACTTTGGGTACCAGGTTAGAGTTCAGCACAGCTTTTCATCCACAGACAGATGGACAGACCGAGAGAGTCAATCAGATTTTGCAGGACATGTTGAGAGCTTGTGCGCTAGATTATGGATCTAGTTGGGACGAAAATTTGCCATATGCAGAATTCTCTTACAACAACAGCTATCAATCCAGTTTAAAGATGGCCCCTTTTGAAGCCTTGTACGGAAGGAGGTGCATGACACCGTTGTCATGGGATGAAGTTGGAGACCGCCAGTTGTTTGGACCTGATTTGATTAAGGAGTCTGAACAGAAGGTGAAATTTATTCGTGATAGACTCAAGGTAGCTCAATCCAGGTAGAAGAGCTATGCAAATTCTAAACGCAAGGAGACAGTTTACGAAAGTCGAAGACAGAGTTTATCTTCGAGTATCCCCACTTCGAGGAATAAAGCGTTTTCGTGTTAAAGGAAAGTTAGCGCCACGGTTTGTAGGACCATACCGAGTATTGTTACGTATGGGAGAAGTGGCCTACAAGTTGGAATTGCCCGAAGGATTGTCTGGAGTTCATGATGTGTTCCACGTTTCTCAGCTGAAGAAGTGCCACGCGGAGATGGCTGACATACCCTTGAGAGACAGAGTGCCATTGGAAGCAATTTAGTTGGACAGTGATTTGACCCATGAGGAGAAACCAGTTAAGATTCTCGAGTTTGCCAGCCGAGTCACCTGCAGCAAGGTTATCAAGTTTTGTAAGGTTTAGTGGAGCCACCACACGGAGGATGAAGCCACCTGGGAGCGCGAGGAAGATTTGCTCAAGGACCACCCTCACCTATTTTCTAGCCAACCCGAATCTCGAGGGAGAGATTCATCTTAAGGGGGGTAGGTTTGTAACATCTCAAATTTTCAATTTGGAATGTTATACACTAGATCATCATGGCATATCATATTTTATTGGGATATTTAAATTAGTGCCCCTGGTTCCTTAGTTGTGCTCACTTTTCCCCACGCTCCAAACATTTGCTCACTTTTCCCCTCTTCCTTAGCTGAAACTCTCACAAATGCTCATAGCGGGCGTTTGCCGTCTTGACCGTCCATTGACCGTTAATTGCTGACGAGTGCGGCCGAGTCTTCGTCTGACTGTTGCTTGCTGACGGGTGGGACCGCAAGGAGACACGTATTGGGCAGCTTGTCTGAATATGAAACAGATCTAGACAGGCCGCACTGCACAGCGCCGCCCCGCCCCCTCCGCCGGCGTCTTGCCACGTCCACCGCAGTTGTTTCCTCCACCCTATGCCCTCGTCCGTTCATCGGTGACGCCGGGTCTTTGCCAGATATAGCCCACCCCCCCCCCCATCTGGGATTACATAGCGATGTTGAGTGAGGACGCCCGGAATGCAGTCGATCATGGAGAGGATTGGGTCGAATCCGTGGGAGATAATTCATGGATTAAACCTGGGTAAGCATTCTTTCCTCTCAAATTGACGTTCTAAGTCGTATTGTAGGCCGTATTTGACTTCTGTTTTCTTGAATCGTTCGAATTTGTGCTCGATTTTACCCAGCTAACTGAAGTCGTATTGTAGGATTGATCCCGCGCTGGCTTTCCGGCTGGCGATTAGAATGGAAACTAGTGTGCTGCGTGGTACTAAACCGCATTTGATTTCATCATTTTTCTATCCCAAAGTGGTAGAAACCAGCATATCTTTCAAAGATTTGCAAGCTGAGCTCCGAAACACCTATCCCTGGAGTGATGCCGATGCTGTTGAACTGAATTACTTCAACAGTGACGAGCAAAGATTTCTCCCACTAACTTGCGACGATCACATGCCGTTGCTTTTTGCTGGGATTGCTGGCTGCCGATTCGGTAAACTCCAAATCGATGTGCTTCAGCCACGTGCAGAACGGGCGAAGGGGAAGGGAGTTCAGACATCATCTGTCTGTGCTAATAGCCAGCACCCCGGCACTCCTTGTAGGTCGACACCAAGTAAAGCAAGTGGTTCATGGAGCCACAACATGCCTGCTGCCAATTCTGGTTCCGATTCAGCTGCTGCTTCTCGTGTACCTTCTGCAGTTGGTGTAGAAGAAGATGCAGAACCTGACGAGGCAGTGCCTACAAATGATGATGAAGATGAGATGATGTTTCCTGAACTGGTCGATGTAGCCAGTCAGCAAGCAGTGGATGACGAATATATGGAGGAGCCCATCAGCCAAGCTAGGTTTGATGACACTGACGATGAAGAGAAGGTGGAGAACACAGACAGCTTAATCGAGGATGAATACGATGGTGATGATATGCCAACAATTGAGTGGAACAGGGAAAAACCTGAGCTTAGTGTAGGTACCATTTTCCAATCAATGGTGGACTGTCAGAATGCAGTGACAACATGGTGCATTATATCTGAAAACACCTATAAGATTAAAAGGAGTGAGCCAGCAAGGTTCACAGTTTTTTGTCCATATCCTAGGTGTAGGTGGAAGTTGCATGCATCTCGTATGAGAAAGAGCAAATATATTCAGGTAATCCAAGTTCAGTTAGTAATTTAGTTTCAGATCGTTGAGTAAGGTTTCTTAACTGTTCTTTACCCTTTTGTTTTGTTTCAGATAAAGAAAAACCCACACAAGCACTCCTGTCCACCTGGAGGGGGAGGGGGGAAGGCCAAAACCAAGCTAGCAAAAACTAGGTGGGTGGCAGATGCTATATTGGATTGGCTGAGAGAAGAACCTGGACTTGGTCCAACAACACTCCATGGGAAGCTTTTTGAGAAGTACAAGATAGAAATTCCTTACATGAGAATTTTCAATGCTAGGGAAAAGGCTCTTGACAGAATTAATGGTCAATGGAATGACAGTTTTCAGATGCTTTACATTTTCAAAGCTGAAGTGGAGATGGCAAGTCCAGGGAGTGTTATAGAGATTGACAAGCATACAGTTCCATTCAAAATAAAAGGGAAGTCATTTCAGAAGGAGTGCTTCAGAAGGGCTTTTGTTTGTTTCAAGGCTTGCTGGCAGGGGTTTCTAGATGGTTGCAGGCCCTATTTGGCTGTAGATGCTACACATTTGACTGGAAGATGGAGAGGACAGCTAGTAGCAGCTTCTGCAGTTGATGGACACAACTGGCTATTCCCAGTTGCATTTGGTGTGGTGGAGGCAGAGTCTGAGGAAAGTTGGGTCTGGTTTCTGCAGCAGTTGCGCAACATTATAGGCACGCCCCCAGGTTTAGCTATACACACAGATGCTTGCAAGGGTTTAGAGAGTGCAGTGGAAATTGTATTCCCTGGAGTGGAGCATAGGGAATGTATGCGACACCTAGCGCATAATTTCAAAAAGAAGTTCAAAGGTAAAGTTTATGATGAGAACTTATGGCCAGCATCATACACATGCAGCAAAAGGAAGCATGAACACCATTTGAGAGTGTTGTATGCTCAAAATCCTCTTGTGAAGGAGTACATGGATGCACATCATGGCAAGGTGTGGTCAAGAAGCAAATTCAACAAAATTTGCAAAGTAGATTATGTGACCAGTAACCTTGCAGAATGCTTCAATTCAAAGTTCAAGTCAGTGAAAGGGCTCTTGTTGTGGCAAGCATTTGACAAGATGAGGCAAATGATCATGATAAAGATGGCTCTTCGCAAAAGAATTGCAGAAACACAATATGTTGGTCATCAAATGCTCCCATCACTGATTAAGGCATTGCACTTGAAGGCAAGAGGAATGAAGATGAAATGTATTCGATCTGGTACATATGAGGGAGAGGTTACCTATACTGGCACTAAAAATAGGGTATGGAGGTATCCTGTGAACCTAAGTACTAGAGAATGTACTTGTAGGCAATGGCAGATCCGTGGGAAGCCATGCATACATGCCCTACATCTGATGACCGTTATCGGGGGTGCAGATGGTGAAGTTGATCCATATTGCTCTGAGCATTTCTCTGTTGCCAAATTTATGGCTGCTTATGCTGACAATGTGCCTGCACTATTGGGGAAAGATCAATGGAACATAGTAGATCCAGGGTTCAAACTCTACGCTCCTGTCATTACTAGACCACCAGGAAGACCAAGGAACCAGAGGATTAGAGCAGGTGAGGAGGGTCGTCTACCAAAGAAGCGTGCTTGCAAAAAATGTGGAGTTCTGGGGCATATTGCTAGGCTTTGTACCAATGCAGTGGATGCATCATTTGGAGAGGAGGAAAGATGGACCGTAGCCAATGCTGAGGAGAATGCAACAGCAATGGAGACTGAAGATGCATTGGAGAATGCAGCAGCAAATGAAGCAGTGGAGAATGCAGCAGCAGCAGCAAATGAAGCATCTTGGTATGTGTTTGCACCCTTTGTAGAATGCAGCTACCCTTTTGTTTGCATTTGTTCTCTTTTTTGCCTATGGCTTATAATTTTATTTACCAGCTCTAGGGAGAAAAGGCCAAGAGATGAAGAAGCAGAAGATTTTGAAACCATGGCCTTTGATGGTTTTGAATCTATAAGAGAGGAAGAGGAGGGCGTAATTTTTCCAATTGTGCCTTTAAAGATTACTGAACCCACAGATGACCGTCAAATGGTCGTCAAGTGCTCGGCGAGTGCAACTACTCCATTAGCACCTCCACGAGGAAAACCCCAAGTAAAGCCCAAGATCAAAAGGAACAAGAGTCTGATAGAAAAGAGCATCTCACCTAGGGAAACCAGGAGCAAGACGGTGAAGCCAGCTGCAAACACAAGGAGCAAGTCAAAAATTTGAATTAAGTTGTTGGGAAATGTTTGTGTTGTCAATTTGAGGGCGAGTGGATCGCTTAAAACTTGGTAGATTTGTATTAAGATGTTGGCATCTTAAAACTTGGTAGATTTGAGCTACTGTGAAAACTTATCTGTTGTAATAATGTTGCTTCTACTTTGGTTTCTTATTTGAGTCAGAATTCAAATTTCCATCAAAATTTGAATTTAAATCAATATTTGAATTTGGGCCAAAATTTGGATTCGAGTCAAAGTTGAAGTTGAACATTGGAGGTTCATTGCTCTATGCGGTGTATTTGATCGAGCATTTGAAGTCCAATATTCGTAGTTGAACAGTCCGAATGAGAAATGTGCTAGAAACGAGCTCGAAAACTAGGGTAAATAGCCCTATTTGAAATCAAGTTTTTTTTACCTTGCCTAAATGAGGCATATATTTTTTATTAACACTTGTTTCATATATATAGGGTAAAAATGAAGTCTCACTATTTATTGTTTAATATTCATATTACTACATTTTTTTGAAAAGAATATGCTTTTAATTCAAAACCATCAAATAACACGTTTTAGATATGAAAATGAAAAAGTAAGTTCAGATCCTTCTTACTCACTCCAAAATGAAGCTATGGAGATTTTTCTGATTTTTTTAATTATTTTGATTTTGTTTCAAACCCTAAACCCTCTCTCCCTATTCTACGAACTCTGAAAATGTTCATAGGTGATAGCTCATTTCTGTATAGACTTTTTTCATGAAAATGACCTACACCAAGTTTATATTTTTTTCTCATAACCTTGTCACATATGACGGCTATGTGTGCAAGAATTACAACATTTTGATTTGTTTTGAATTTTTTAAAAACATTTGAACTTGATTTCGACAAATCACTTCAAAAATGATTTTTCAAAAAAACGCCCCTATACCGAGTTTATATTTTTTTATGGTAACTAGGTCTCATAAACGGACGAACTACGTTTGTTTTATATTTTTGCGATTTTTTCTAATTTAGTTATGGCCATTTGAAATCTGGTCAAACCCTAATAACCCCGTTGACTCGCTCATAACCCCGCAGAAATGCTCCAAACCCTAGCGTCGAACGTGCGCCGTCGGATCCTACCAAGCGCCAAACACCACCCGTCAGATGTGGGGCAGGCATGCGCGATCCGCGTGATGCATCCTGATTGGCTACTGCACTGTCCTTCTCGGGTTTTTTACGATATGCCCCACTTTACATATGAAATTGTATTTTTCGCACATGACCACCACATGTCAGTGTTACAAGTTGGTTCAAATATTGAAACTGCAAAATACAATGTGGCAAATCATCAATATAGCTTCCCCTTCTCCTCTTCTCCCTCTGACAAACAAAGCCATCGAGCAGATCGAGCAATTCCTCTGTTTCTTTCCCCATCTTCTCGTTCTTCTTCCTCTCGAGCAATTCCCCTGTTTCTTCCTCTTGGGCGATATGTCGACCTCCTCGTCAGCCCCCCGTTCCACGTGGCCGGTGTATGGTCCAGTGCCGATGACTCGATGCACTGACTGCCCACGGACTGCGCCACTGAAGCGGTTGACTGCGAAGGAGGAGAAGAATGGGAACTTTGGGCGCGAGTTCGTCAAATGCGAGAGCAAGCCGGAGGGGCAGGTTAGATCTGAGTTTTCCTTGCATCCTTTATCTCTAATTTCTCAAAAAATCTGTCAGATTTGGATTTAGGTTACTGATTTCGTTTTCAGATCGTGAAGAAATGCCACCATTTCGAGTGGATGGATGATTACATCCAGAGGCTTCAAGGGTCGGGCTTGCTGGATTCGAGGGGGAATGCAATCAGCGAGTCCAATCTGCCCCATGACAGTGCCGCTCCGGCAGCAGCAGCGCGTCCAGAATACCCGACGGTGGTAGATGTTGAACTGAAGACGGAATTGAAGAAGATGAACAAGAACTTGAAGCATCTGATTGAGTTGAAGAAGCAATCCAATCTGATAGCTTTAGGAATACTTGCTCTAGGAATTTTTTACTTGATGGCCATCTCTCGTTAGAGATGTTTGTGCAACTGTCGATCACTGAATGTATGCAGTTTACTGTTAAGTTTCGACACTTTCAGTTTTGGCAGAAAACAACTACCAGTTCAGTGATAGGATTATTTTGTTAGCTAATAACCTCGAGTATTGGATCATATGGCGCACTGGACAAGGAGGGGGAACAAGGAGCAAGGCGCCACTGCAGTTACTGGCGAGATCGACGCCGTGCTCTGAAGAAAATGACACTGTCGACTGCAACTGAACACTGAACTCTGAAACTAACAGAAACAGTGCACACCAACTATTCGATGAAATGATTTTGGCATGTGGAAAATTTTTCTGGAGCTGGTCTTTGGTGAGGTGGTCTTTTGATGCATCCAAAGGCTGCCTGATTTTTCTCAGATTTTTAGGAAAAGAAAACAAATGAATTTCACCAAAAAAGGCAAATCTGGTCCAAACTTGCAGCAAGCACATTTTGAAAAATTTGAATTGTGGACCAGTGGATCTTGATGGATCTTGGTTGAGGGTGCTAAGGACTAGTCAGAGCAATTTACTTGGAGTCAAAACTCAAAGGAAATCTGGCAGTTCCTTTGGAAACTCTAAGGTCCAAAATAAATAACAGAAAAGATTTTGAGATAAAATAAATAGAAATAAAATTTAGGGACAGTTGAAACTTGCTGGAAATTGTTGCTTGGCTTGACCCAAAGTAGGGAGGTGGGTTTTAGAAGAAAATTATTTACATAGGCCATGGGGAAGAATTTTTTTGGCTTTCCTTTATGGGTCCCTTCATTTTTTAGAATCAAAGTATTTGCAAACCGCAGTATTATTATGCATAGCGAACCAATACTTCATGATTAGAAAAAGAGGTCTAAACCTCTTTTTTATATACTTCAAACATAGTGTAGTTAAAACTACACTTTTGACTAAAGCCAAATATCTCAAAGTATTTGGTACTTCAATATTTTTGAAAACCAAAGTATTCTTTGAATACCTAAAAAATACAGAGCTCTCAAACCAAAGCCGTGTACAAATGTACAATATGTTCTTATTTTTAGAAGGCATCTATAAACACATCATTTTTAGTTTGTTTGGTTAATTTTTCCCACGCCAATTAGCCGTGTCTAAACTTGGGACAAACAAAATACAAACATAACAAAGCATTAATATAACACACATAACTTAACTTAGATAGGGTACGGTTGCTAGGGCAACATTAGTTCTTACATAGACACCATAGGTAATAGTTAACCTTACATAGATAGCTCGGGCAACACACACACCAAACTAACACTACATACTAGATAGATAGATAGATAGGGTAGCTAGGGCAACACCGCCATGTCTTCACCTTAACCGCCGGCTTCACCGTCTTCTTCGCCGCCGGCTTCAGTACTCCTCCTCCTCACGGCCGTTGTCGCCGAGGTAGTACGGGAGGCTGTGCATGCGGTTGCGAGCGGGGAAGATGCTCTCGAAGTCGGTGAAGATGCTATAGGTCGTGAATGCGATGAACTCGCACCCACACCAATACACCTTGCCGAGCAGGTAGTAGGCATCGAACCTGTTGGTGAAGTGGATGACGAGCCCTACCACTGGAGCGTTGGCGTGGGGACGCTGCTCCACGAGGTTGAACATGGGCGGCGAGCCCGCCGGGAGGTGGTGGAAGCCCGCACGGAGGAACCCCCGTGCAAGCTCAGTGCTTCCCCTCCAGCGGGAGAACGCCCACACGCAGAGGGATTCCTCGACGATGACGTGGGCGGGGTACCTCCGGCACGGTGGGCGGCGCTTGGAACGTCGGCCCGTTGTACTGCATCTTGCTTGCTTCGCTGAGTGGAACGGCTTTGGCTTTTGGGGGAAGAAGAGAAGAAGTTGGAGGCGCAGATGGATCTGTAGAAGAAGAGGCAATGGAGGGCAGTTTAAATAGCCGGGGGAGACGAAGTGGGTACATGCGCAAACGGCCGGCGTAGATCGTGACTCAGTGCGTGCGTGAACCGATGCGATCATCAATGTGTAAACGAGAATCGATGCGAGCGTGCTTTGCGTGCTCTGCGTTGGCGGCTGCCTGCCTCCCCCTTCTGCGTGCTCTGCGTTGGCGGCTGCCTGCCTCCCCCTTCTGCGTGCTCTGCGTTGGCGGCTGCCTGCCTCCCATTCACGAGCGTGCGTGCAGCCTGCGGCGTGAACCAATGCCTCAACATATGGACGCGACCATGCGTGCAGCCTGCCCCTTCTGCCACCGGCACGTATGCCTACGACGCTTGAAACGATGTATGCCTGCGTGCGTGTCGGCGTGCATGCATGCGATTAGGTCTAGGTCACTAGATGCGTGCGTGGCGGTGTTCGCATGCATAGCAGGCTACATCGATGCAAAGCCGGGCATGCATAGCAGGCTGCATCCATCGATAGCAGGCTTTTTTAATTTATTACCAACAAACTAACGGGCCCGTCCTATGAACACAAACATGGCCCAACAAGCGAAGCCACAGCCACAGTCAACAGAGTCCAACGAGCCCCTAAAAAACAGAGTCCAACGTGGCCCCACAAGTCAGTTAACGGCCAAGACGGCAAAGGTCTGTTATGAACATTTGTGAGAGTTTTAGCTAAGGGAATGGGGAAAAGTGAGCAAAAGTTTGAAGTGTGGGGAAAACTGACCACAACTAAGGAATTGGGGGCACAGATGGAATAAGCCCTATTTTATTTGCTTTTGGTTTTGATCCTACAAATTCTACGCAACTCAAGGACCCACGGAGAGAGTTGGGGATTTCGGTATTTTCATGTTTGAGTTTCTCAAATTTTGAGAATAGGATCATTTGATTTAATTATTTTATCATTAATTATTTCTGTTACAAAAATATGAGAGAGGGAATAAAATGACTTTCCCAAAATAAAGAAATATTGAGGATTTAATAATAAAATCAAATAAGATTTTATTTCGGAGTTTTTCGTTATTTTATTTGAATTTAGGAAAAATGTGTGTTTTTCAAAATTGCATTTAGGCCCCAAATAAATGTTCACCTTGTGCGGCTTGATTTTAGAAGCCGGGGAAAATTTATTTCGGGATTTTTGGAGTCCGTTTCGTATTTCTTTTATTTGTTTTTCTGCGCGGAATAATTTAAAAAAAAACCGAAACCGACCTACGGGGCGTGTTAGGGCCGGACTCCTCCGGGGCCGGCCTTTAAAGCCGGGGAGCCCAACCCCGCAGCCCACCGAGCCGCCCCGCCGCCCCGAACACTAGCGCCGCCCGCGCCGCGCCGCCGCCGCCCACGCCGCGCCGCCGCCGCCCGCA
Organism: Triticum monococcum; assembly: GCA_034509565.1. NCBI lineage: Eukaryota > Viridiplantae > Streptophyta > Magnoliopsida > Poales > Poaceae > Triticum > Triticum monococcum. Next base: position 541,479,148 of record CM067841.1, read on the forward strand.
CCGCGCTGACCCACCGCCTCGCCGCCGGATCCCGCCGCCGCCCGCCAGCGCTGCGCCGCCCCGCCGCCCGACCACCCCACACCGGAGCTCGCCGCCGACCCCGCCGTCCCGCCGGCCGAGGTAGCCGCCGTCGCCGTTAACCGCGGTTTTTTAGATCCGTTTTTTATTAGATCGGTTTTTTTCTTCCGGTTTAGTTTAATTAGCGGGCGATCGCCCGTTCGTTTGTTTTAAAGAACGCGTTCGTAGTTTAGATCCAGATAACGAACGTTCGTTCGTTAACCTATTCATCGTTTTTCTTTTTCTCGGATTTTCCGCGATTATTTCTGATCGCGATTTCTGATCCGATTTTCGTTTTAGTATAACTTTTCGCTCGTTTATCGGAATCAGGCGATTCAAGCGCCTGGAGTTTCGTCTCGAAACCCTCTATCCGTTTAACCAACTTAAACAAGTTTTTGCCACTGTAAAAAATTGCTCTAGATCCAGAATAGTAAACGAAGCCTGTTTCTTTTGCCGTTTGACTTTCGTTGCTTCATTTGATTTGATTCTTTTTGCAAACCGGAGTTCTTAAGTTGAACTTTCTGGTTAGATCTCTTATTTGAGTTTTACCTGTGCATTAGATGAATACTTATTGTATGCTTGTTTGTTTGTCTGCGATAGAATACCCGGAGTGCGCCGCCTGTTACTTCGAATCTCTAGGTTTCGCGGATCATCAGCAAGGCAAGTAACACTTTGATCATACCTCCTACTACCCAGTTTTATTGCATTAGATCAATCCTCAAACCTTGCATAATTAGGATCTAATTAAATTGTGGGTTTGGGAAGTAGTTGAGGTATTACCTATTACCTATTGTATTATCAAACCTTTGGGAGTTACTTCTAAGTTTGCTTACTATTGCTATGCTATGCTAGTAGACGTGGATTGGGTGAGTGATATCCATGACAGATGTGAGTTTGTTAAATTAATGGTTTATCTAAGGTGGCAACTTAAACACACATCTGGGTGGATTGAGGTACCCGGGTATTCCAGGATTGCCTGTTTTTCTTTCTAGACCGCCACCCAGTCCCAAAGGGATCATGAGATTTTTCATACTAGAAACTTCCGTGTGCAGCCACAAGCTATTATGGGCTCTAGCATAGTTGATTAAGTCATGCAAACTCTTACAGGGTAGACTAGCAGATGTAGGGGAAAGTAGGTGTAACGGTCTATCCATCGTAAGGTGCTAGCGCTTCTGAAAGACTATGTCTCGGTCATCCGTTTCTCAAACACCGCGAAGTGCGAGAAACCAAACGGAGGCGATCGAGTCTTGTGGGGAGAAGTGCGCAAACCTCTGCAGAGTGTATAAACTAATCATGGTTAGCCGTGTCCCCGGTTATGGACATCTTGAGTATCTAGTACCTGGATTATCATGTGAATCTCAACATGTTACCCTAAGATTTAATTTTGTTGGGTTTTGTTTAATGATGATGCTTAATTGGGATTGAGAATGCTGTCAACCATTCTCAATGTTTAACAACTACCATGATAGTTAAATAAAATTTATTCCTTTGCAGTAGGGAAAACTTAGCTTTACGGAAAACTGTAACCATAGAGCTTTCCACCAGCCAAATATGCATATAGTATAGATGTTTCATTCCATTACTCTCTATGTGTTACCTTGCCAGCATATTCCATGTGTTGACCCATTTCGGGCTGCAACGTTAATGTTGCAGACTTTTCAGATGACAATTAAGGAGTTTTTAGGTCGTGGTTCTATACTCAGTGATGCCGTTGGAGTTGATGGACTCACTTATCTTCCATGCCTTCCGCTGTTATCGTTATTAGATGGTGTCGTTGTCAAAACCGGCGGATCTCGGGTAGGGGGTCCCGAACTATGCGTCTAGGCCGAATGGTAACAGGAGGCAGGGAACACGATGTTTTACCCAGGTTCGGGCCCTCTCGATGGAGGTAAAACCCTATGTCCTGCTTGATTAATATTGATGATATGGGTAGTACAAGAGTAGATCTACCACGAGATCAAGGAGGCTAAACCCTAGAAGCTAGCCTATGGTATGATTGTTGTCTATGGAGTTGATGAAGTTGTCCTACGGACTAAAACCCTCCGGTTTATATAGACACCGGATAGGGTTAGGGTTACATAGAGTCGGTTAAAGTGGTAGGAGATCTTGAATATCCGCATCGCCAACTTGCCTTCCACGCCAAGGAAAGTCCCATCCGGACACGGGACGTAGTCTTCAATCTTGTATCTTTATAATCCTGGAGTCCGGCTGAAGGTATAGTACGGCTCCCCGAACACCCCCTAATCCAGGACTCCCTCAGTAGCCCCTGAACCAGGCTTCAATGACGACGAGTCCGGCACGCAAATTGTCTTCGGCATTGCAAGGTGGGTTCCTCCTCCAAGTCCTTCATAGAAGATTGTAAACACCAAGAGCAATGTCCGGCTCTGCAAAATAAGCTTCCACATATTGCCATAGAGAGAATAAATTAACACAAATCAAATCTGCTAACGTATTCCGCAGTGCGCCATCACACTACGGCCAAGTCCTTTACCCGAATCGTTTTTACTTTTCCACCTCAGCGTGTTTTGTGAGGCGGTTTCCATGGCACGTCTTGTCGAAGCAGAGATCGTGTACCCCCTTTTACGGGATTCTCATCAATACGGACGTGGGTAACCCAATCGTGCCCGTTAGCATATTTTCTCGATTAAAGGCGAGTCCCAAACGGTTACGGGGAGGGCTCCTGGTATTCAGCCTCTTATAAAGAGACCAGGGCCTTATCTTTTCTTCAACAAGTTCGCCCGTCGCCTCAAGTTCCAACACCCTAGGCTCTAGATTCTGGGCGCCTCGGACCTTCGACAATGTCCGGTTCTGACCTTCAAGGCCGATGGATGCCCTCCTCTGTCACGGAGGAGGACGTGCTAAAGTTGAGAGAGGCTAAGTTCCTGACCGGCAAAATTTCGCACAGGTTGCCTGCTCAAAGGCAGGCTATCCCTAGTCCCCAGCCCGGTGAGAGCGTAGTGTTCATGTCTCACTTCCTTCGGGGGTTAGGCTTCCCGGTAGATCCCTTCGTGAGGGGACTGCTGTTTTATTACGGGCTGGAATTCCACGACTTAGCTCCGGAGTCCATCCTCCATATCTCCTCGTTTATCATTGTGTGCAAAGCGTTCCTCCGTGTTACCCCTCACTTCGGACTATGGCTCAAGACCTTCAAAGTGGAGCCGAAGATGATCGAGGGACGGCACGCAGAGTGCGGAGGCGCTGTTATAAGCAAAAATGTTGATGTTCCATGGCCCGAGGGCTCTTTTCAAGAGGAGCTAGGCTTGTGGCAACGAGAGTGGTTTTATATCTCCGCTCCCCGGAGCACCAAATGGGTGGCGCCTCCTGCCTTTCGCTCGGGTCCCCCACCACGGCTAGCGTCATGGGCCAACGGAGGGTTAAATTGGGGTTTGCCCAAAGACATGCCCTTGTTACAGGGCCGAATTAAGGATCTCTTGGAAGGAGACCTCAGCTTGGTCAAGGTGATGCAGGTCATGCTGATTCGCCGAATATTGCCCGGCAAACGACGCCCCCTTCGCCTGTGGGAGTTTAATCCAGAGGGACCGCAAGCTCTCCAGAACTTTATGGGCGCAACACCCGCGGAGATGTACAAACTGTTCTTCGGATCACAAGAGATGTGTCCGGATTTAACCGAGGACGCAGGCCTAAGCCGCAATCGCCCGGATACTCAAGTAAGCAACCTTGTGCCCGGACCTTCTATCCATATAATTGTCATAAACTTGCCCCTAAAAGAGCCGTCCTTTTAAACAGGAGTGGATAGCGAAGGCAAAGCTGATCAGGTGTCCGGCTCCCCTTCCTGAAACTAGGCCGGATCCCGTGCTAGTCAGGATGCTGGAGATAATGCCTTTGGAGGGGGAGGACAAGGAAGATATGGCCTCCTCGAAGGAGGCTGCTCCGAAGGGAGGAACCGACGATTCCTCTCCTAAGGGGAAGAAGAGAGCCGCCTCTGACGACCCGGAAACCATGGCCGCAAAGCGGGGGAGAAAATCCTCGTCAGAGGGTCCGACGCCGGGGAGTTCCTCGGCCGGACTACGCCCTCAAGGGGATCAGCCCTCCAGCGAGCCGTAAGTAGAGAAAGATTTTCCTTTTGAGGGATGAGGGAAATCCTTGATTTATGTTTGAGAAGATTAACCAAACTTTTACCTTGTAGCTCGGACCTCAGCCCTTCTCAGTAGAGCTCGTCTTCGGGGGATCTTCTTCCGGAGATGATGGAGAGCGGGACGCCTCCTCCTGCCATGCCGCCTAGCGAGGCGGGCGATCCTGAGGTGTCCTTGCGGAGGGTTTCTCCAAATCCGGCAAGAGCGGAAGATAGTGTGGCCCCCCGAGGTTCTCCACGTCCGGACTTCGAAAGAGGTCATGGGACGAGCCCGGCACCGTTTGGTGCTCGGTCGGAGGAGCTAAAGATTCTGCTGGGGCGAGCTTGCATCTCAAAGGAGCACCGTGCCTTGATGGGCATGGTGATTGAAAGGATTTCATCCGCAGAGAGCGGATTGCATGAGGCTTTCAAAAGTTTACTGACGGGTTTCGAGGTATATTGGATAATGTACACTTTTGGCAGTTGCGCATGAATAAGATGCGCCCTGTGTAGATAGTAGCCCATGAGACTCTGTGCATCGTCAAGAAATGACGGCACGCGGAGGATCATAATCCCAGGTCTAAGATGTCACCTGTGAATGTAGGCGGCAAGGTGTCCGGAATCGAGCCGAACTGACGATTTTGCCGAACTAAAGCGGCAACTGGACGTGGCAGAAGCCGATATCACGCTTGTCAACAAGCGGCTTGAGGAGGCTCAAGGTATGCAATTCCCCGGGCAGCATGAGGTAAGAACAGTTTGATGCCTGTGTCTTACAATGTGTGTGTTTGACGCAGATGGTGCGGCCGCCGTGGAGAGTCTTAGGGCAGAACTTGCCCGAGCTAAAGAGCAAGCCAGAAAAAGTGATGCGGCCGCCAAGAAAGCCCTTGAAGAGCTGAGAGCCGAACAGGCTGCCCATTGCCGAAGCAAGGAAGAGATGGCCAAGATGGCCGAAAAGTTAAAAAGCACTACAGACCGTTGCAGACTTTTTGAAGAAGAAGACCAGGCGAAACAGACGGACTTAGAGAAGGCCGCTGCCAATGCCAAGGACGCGCACTCTGTGATGAGAGCTGCGAAGGAGGAGCTGCGTCAGGCCGAACAAATTGCGGCTGGAAAGCCCTTTATGCTGCGAAGGAAATTTTGTGACCCGAAGTTTGCTCCGTTGGACCGGATGTGGAGTGTGGAGGATACCTATCTGGATTTGGCAGCGAGTGCTGCTGATGCAACCGAACACTTTCGAGATCAGAAAGATCACGAAGTGGAAAAGCTTTTCTGGTCGCAGTTTCACAATCCAGAGCGTCCACTGGCAGTGGACGATCGTTTGGCTCAATGGGCCGAACTGAATAGGTTGTCCGGACTTGCCATGAAGTACGTCATGGGTCATCTGTGGCCGGGGAGATCGGAGCCGAAGAGTTATTTCAGCTTGGTGCAGCAATTCCTTGACGCGGTGTCGCATATAAATGCAATGAAGAGGTCAGCATGCATAGAGGGTGCAAGGATGGCTCTTGCCCGTGTTAAGACATACTGGGCGGAGATGGAGACCACCGTTGTTGCGTCCCGAGATTCGGACAAAAGCCGAGTACCCTCCGAGCACTATTTTCAGGAAGTCCTTGAAGGCGCTCGTGTAATAGAGACACGCTCGAAAGATGCTATGTTATGATAGCATATGTAATTATAAAGTAATATTTTGATGAATTGTAGTGGCCTTTTTATACCTGTGCCTTCAAGTATTGGGAACACCTCCTGTGCGGCCGTTTTAATATATAAAATCTGAAAGATGGTAGTCGTTGGCTTCAGCCCCCACGCACATAGTGCGGGGGTGCTCGTAGAAGATGCATATTCACACTTAACCCAACGTCTTGGTCCTACAAAGGAGGTGATAGCGCAACGGGCTAGGCAACTGGACTATAATGCTTTAACACTTTCACCTAGCCATAGGAGCTTGATAGTGAGACTATTTAGGTAGCTCCTTGGTGGCGACTGCGCTCATCCGAGTTCGGGGCGCGTATGTGCCTGACCAGTCTCACGCTACATCATGACAGTCAGTTTTCAGCTTTCTCTATTGAGGTGCTCGCCCGGCCGAACCGGGGCACAATCGCAGTAGTTCTCCTGGTGCTACCTTAGCCGATAGAGCGGAACGTAAGGTAGCCGAACTCAGGAGCCGGGCAACCCAACATTTGACCAAAGACATGATTCGGAGCTGATGCATATAATGCCAAAACTCGCGACGCCGAACACTCCCTAAGGTATTTGGTCTTTATGAGTGTGGGCGAAACAACACTCTTTATTAAAAAAGCCCCTAGTGTCCAGGTACGTGCAAAAATTCTGACGTGGCCACATGCCAAGACGCCAGCCTCCTCCTTGGTTATATCAGAAAAACCAGGGGATGTGTAGCAACAAGAGACAGTAAAAAAGGTTTACGCAGGGTCTTAATCTAAAAAGAATCCTTTAGGACGGGTCCCTACTGCACGTCTGCGTCTGTGTCTCCGTTGTGCCGTGTCCTAGACAGGCGCCGCACGACGTTCATCTATAAAAGAGAGGAACTGAGTTGAAAACGGGTCGTGCCAAAAAAGTTTAAAATAGACAAAGTGTAAAGTAAAATATATATATAATTGAGCTTTATTGTCTCTTATTGTATATGCATGGAGCCCCTAGTGCGGGGGTATATGGCCACTAAGCCTGCATGATGATTTTGTACCGAACTCGTCTATCTGCATTCGTGGTCTTTAATGAACTATTTCGAAGTTTTCTGGCCGGTGAGGCCATTTTGCTGTGCGGCTGTCAAAGCGGCCGCACAGTCCTCCGCTTGGGGAGGCGCACTTTAGTGCTTCCCCTTCAAAGAGATGATGCCTCGTGGACCGGGCATCTTAAGCGTAAGAGATGCATAATGCGGTATTGCGTTGAAACGAGCGAAAGCTTCGCGTCCCAATAGTGCTTGATAGCGACTTGAGAACGGGACGATATGGAAGGTCAGCTTTTCGCGGGGGAAGTTATCGACAGAGCCGAATATGACTTCGAGCCGGAGAAAACCCATACAACGGGTGTCCAGACTAGGTATTACCCCTTGAAAGGAGGTTTTGCTGCGGCGGATTCTTGCTGGGTTTATCCTCATGTGCTGGATTGTATCCTGATATATCAGGTTTAGTCCACTGCCGCCGTCCATAAGGACATTTGAAAACTGGAGTCCACCAATTATTGGATCAAGTATCAAGGCAGTCTAGCCTACATTCTTGATATTTCTAGAATAATCTAGCTGATCGAAGATGATCAGTTTTGACAACCAGTGGCCGGACCCTTTGGGGATGGGCCATGTGGTGCGTACCTTTACGGGCGCCGCACGTTTTGTTATGTGAAGTGAGTTCACTGTTTTTACTTCTTGTGGGAAGTTCTTTTGTTTCCTGGTACTCTGCTTTGGGGTTTGTCCTCGTCTTCGCTTGGTATGTCGAGCCCCTTGTGTTCGGCATTGAGTCTGTCGGATTGTTTGAAAACCCAACAGTCTCTGTGGGTATGGTTAGCAGGCTTCCCGGGAGTACTGTGTATCTGACATATCCTGTCCAAGATTTTATTTAGGTTGGATGGATCGTCCCTGTTATCCTAGGGGGGGGGGGGCGATTTTGCCTGATTTTGTCATGAGCCTTTGAATCCGGCATTGACTGTCGTGCTCTTCGGATTTTTGTCCTTAGTCCGGCGACGGTCCTTGTTGCGTCGCGGTTTTCCGTTTCCATCCCTAGTTTCAGATGTACTTGGGTCGCTGGGGCTGCACCTTGCCAACCAGCTGTCCTCCCCAGCACAAAAGCGGGTCATGAGGTTTGTTAGTGTGGCCATTGTTCTTGGCTTTTCTTGGCCGAGGTGTCTGGCGAGCCATTCGTCTCAGACGTTATGCCTGAAAGCTGCTAAGGCTTCGGTGTCCGGACAGTCGACTATCTGATTCTTTTTAGTGAGGAATCTATTCCAGAACTGCCGAGCTGATTCTCCGGGTTGTTGAGTTATGTGACTAAGATCGTCTGCATCCGGACGCGGACATAGGTCCCTTGAAAGTTTGCTCAGAAAGCATCCTCGAGCTCTTCCCAGCTTCCAATTGTGTTTTCGGGAAGGCTTTTAAGCCAATGCCGGGCTGGCCCTTTAAGCTTAAGGGGTAAATATTTTATGGCAGGGAGATCATCTCCTCTAGCCATGTGTATGTGGAGGATATAATCCTCTATCCACACTCCAGGGTCTGTTGTTCCATCGTATGCCTCTATGTTTACGGGTTTGAATCCCTCTGGAAATCATGGTCCAGGACCTCATCGATGAAACATAGAGGGTGTGCGGCGCCCCTGTATTTGGGTGTGCCGGATTCTGATGATGGCTTCATAGCATTGCTTACGAGAGCTTGCTTTCTTGGCCCATAAATGGACCTGACTGGGCCATGATGTGAATCCTTAAGTGGGTCGCATGCCGATTTGAGTGCGGCGCCGCTTGCCGCTTTATGGGGTCGTCTATCTGACCGTGTGGCTTTCTCATTTTTTGAATGCGGGGGCTCTAGGGCCTCTTCGTCGAATTCAGGCAGTAGCTTTCTTTTCGGATAGCTTTTAGTGCGGCGGCTGTCGCCGTATTTATCTGCGGTATTGATTACTTTGCTCCATCTAATCCGGAGTGCATCTTCCGCTATTTTTAGCTTCTGCTTCTGCTTTTTTAGGCTGCGTGCGGTTGCAACGAGCCTCTCGTGGAGATTCTTCTGCTCCATAGGTTTATCCGGCGTGAGGTCGTCCGGAATGCCGTTTTCGCCAGAGGAGGGATGTTCGGTTTCTCCATCCGCGTTGCCATGTTCGGCGGTTGCTCTAAGGCCTGCTCATCCTGCTCTATGGTTGGGTTTTTATCGAGGGGGGGCTTGGGTCGGCATTTACGCCGACGCTTTGATTGCTTTTCGGGGGGGTCGATCTCCCGTTCCGTGCCCTTTTTCCTCGTTGTCGCTTCCTTTAGGGGTATCCACCATGTACACATCGTGAGATGAGGTGGCTGTCCAATGCCCTATGGGCGTTGGTTCGTCGGTATCTCCTGCATCGTCTTCCATGCTGTCGATGTCTCCGGAGTCAAAATTGAGCACGTCGTTTAAATTGTCGGCAGTGGCTACCAAGTGGGTGGTGGGTGGGCTTTGAATTTCTTCATCGCCCGTATCCCATCCTCGCTGACCGTAATCCGGCTAGGGCTCTCCTGATAAAGAGAGAGACTTAAGAGAATTCAGGATGACACCGAAAGGCGAATGCTGAAAGATGTCTGCGGCGGAGAACTCCATTATTGGCGCCCAATCGGATTCAATTGGCAGGGGCGCGGGGGGTTCGAAGTCCAGCGAGGAGTCCGGATCCTCGGAGTCACGGGTCGTGCAGAGTGCGGGGCTAGCGTTCGGCTCGATCGCCTTTGAGATCGCAGCCCCCGAGGTGGCGTCCAACCGCTCGTCCTCGATTGGCGCAATAGGCTCCGAGTTAGAGGTCGGAACCGATGCGCGAGCGGCCTCCAGGACACAGTCCGGAGGCAGAGCTAGATCATGCCCCTCGAGATAGTGCGGCGCGCTTGGTCGTGGCTCGAACCCGTCGAAGATCAAGTCTCCGCGGATGTCGGCCGTGTAGTTTAAGCTTCCAAACCTGGCTTGATGGCCAGGGGCGTAGCTTTCAATCTGCTCCAAGTGGCCAAGAGAATTGGCCCGCAGAGCGAAGCCGCCGAAGACGAAGATCTGTCCGGGGAGAAAAGTCTCACCCTGGACCGCATCGTTGCTGATGATGAAAGGAGCCATCGGACCTAACGGCGACGACACAGATGAACTCTCAATGAAAGCACCAATGTCGGTGTCAAAACCGGCGGATCTCGGGTAGGGGGTCCCGAACTGTGCGTCTAGGCCGGATGGTAACAGGAGGCAGGGAACACGATGTTTTACCCAAGTTTGGGCCCTCTCGATGGAGGTAAAACCCTACGTCATGCTTGATTAATATTGATGATATGGGTAGTACAAGAGTAGATCTACCACGACATCAAGGAGGCTAAACCCTAGAAGCTAGCCTATGGTATGATTGTTGTCTATGGAGTTGATGAAGTTGTCCTACGGGCTAAAACCCTCCAATTTATATAGACACCGGATAGGGTTAGGGTTACATAGAGTCGGTTACAATGGTAGGAGATCTTGAATATCCGCATTGCCAAGCTTGCCTTCCACGCCAAGGAAATTCCCATCCGGACACGGGACGTAGTCTTCAATCTTGTATCTTCATAATCCTGGAGTCCGGCTGAAGGTATAGTCCGGCTCCCCGAACACCCCCTAATCCAGGACTCCCTCAGATGGCCTTAAGCCATATTTATTGTAATAAGCTCTCTATTGAGACAATCGATGTAATAAGTGTGTGATTGCTACTCTGTTATAAATCCTTCAAGTACTGTGTGGTGTCAGCATTACTGATCCAGGGATGACACCTGAGCACAGAGATCAGACTGTTTGAGGTCTGGTTGCTACAACTATATTTAGTCGGAGTACATACACTATGTAAATGGATCCAATATATTCTTAGCATGCAAGACGCACTAGTTTTGTGTGGATCATGTGCGCCTTCTCTATATTTTTTGAAATAAAAAATTGCCTAACTGGGCTTAGAGCAACACATAGCAAAGAAATAATTATATTATGCTCCCTCGTTTCGCTCCTAAGAATAGAAGTGAAAAACTATGGGTAGTTTCTGCCTAGATGGTGGGAACTCCCAGATCCACAACGGAGCATGCTATGGCCAAACCAATGACTTCAAAACTACAGAACTGTGGAAAACACAAAGTAATCAAGCACCCCGGTAAGAATCGGCTTCTGTTATATACATTGTTCACTAGATTGTCTAAAGCTGGATTTGTTCAATAGCCTCAAGAGATGATGCTCCCATTAGCCTAGCAAAATAAAAACAATGTGACATGTTAGCTTGAGGCCCTTTTGAACCTTTAGCAAGTGATGTGTCTGCTTCTATAGGCTAATAAAACTTGTTGGTTTGGTTTAAGCTCATGATTACAAATAAGAACACAACCATAAAATAAAATTTAGATGACAAGTTAAAGTAAACTATACTGAAGTGGCCAGGTTAGGGATGTGAAGTAGTGGGAGCTCGTACACCAGTGCTCGTGGTGTTATCGGTGCACCAAACTCACGCTGCACACTTTAATATGTCAAAAAATTATGAAAAAAATTAGAACATTCACACAACATCAATATAAGTTGTCGCAAAATTTCAAGTCAAAATTTGAAACATGGCTCAAAAAACAAACAAGAGAAATTCAACATTGAATAACACATAACATAAGTTGGGCTTTTGATTTGGCCCATTATCACACTAATGTCAAATTTGACACTTTTGTATCTCAAGAAATGTTTCAAATTTTGGTACGAATTTTTTTGACAACATACTTTTTTTAATATTGTAACAACATACATGGATGTTGTCTTAGTGTGCTAGATCTTTTTTCCATTTTTTTTAAAATATACGATATCTTGATGCAAAGTGTGGGTTCACTTACATTCCCGTGAAGTAGTAAAATACACTATTATCCTCTTAACAAACAGATCAAAGAGCCATAAGAAACCAACCTTTGTACTTAGGGGATGAATAACTAGTCTAAGCAAACATAACAGAAAAAAAGTGATTTAAGTACAAAAATTTGCTTATTAAAGTACAGAGAAGAGAGGCAGAATGCCTATGTACAGTAATTAAGACGCCTTATTTACTAACTTAAGAAGGTAGCTTTCATATAAACTGGAGATGATACCCCGCGTGTTGGTGCGGGAATTGGATGCAGTTATTTCTATAAGAATTGGCAGCATGAAACTTTAGTATTTGGATTAGCAATATGAGAACTGAAACTAAAGTGAGGACATAATTTATTATATTTGATTACTACATATATGTATATTTATTAAATATGAGCAGCATTCATGGTGCATATTAAGGTGGGTATATTTCTATGAGAATTGACAGTATGCAACTTTAGTATTTGGAGTAGCGATATGTGAATTCGAACTAAAGAGTACGCGTAATTTATTATATTTCTATTATTACATAATTGTATGGTTAAATATGAGCAGCATTCATGGTGCATATTAAGGTGGGCCTTTTCCCATCCATGGTGCCATGGGAATTGTTATAGTTGCATGTTGAGAGAATTAAAACTTGGTAGGGCATGCATGATAGCATGATGAGTTGGCATAGTTTGCATGTTAAGATAATTGAGTTAGTGGGGATCAATTGTTTAGGTATATATATAGGATATGTTGAAAAAATAACTTTCAAATAAATAGAGCATAATTATGTGTTGAACCATGCCTTTTGAGATTGTCCGTGCAGAAGTAGTTTATATTGTAGGACGAAGATAAATGGTTGTCCAAAATACTTATATGAGTTTATTGGTCTCAACTTGATCAGAACATTCAAAATGTACGAAAATGTTGATAAAGGTCATAGCTAGCTAACTTTAAACTACTTAATTCCCTTATTATATCTTTTGTCATAAATCCCAAGTTAATGTCTTGACCAGATATTTCCCAAGAATCTTAGGTTCTTCCGCGCCATGTCCCATGTGTAGGGACGACAATTTTATCCATGGATCCATGTGTGCATCTGTTCATTTGCATGACCATGTAAATGCATCAACCTGTAAGAGCTCCACAGAGACTTCACTCATGTCACAAAAGGTTCAACGACACTTAATTCTTATAACTTTCTCCTAGGTGTCTTTCCATTCTTAAATAACTCTAGCTTCTCGGTTCTATACCCAAATTACTATGTTGCTCTTATATATGCGCACCACCCATTCTCCTCTCGTTCGGAACACAAGGTCGATAATCTTGGCCTGAGCATGACGCCACCAGGGGTGTGGAATGGAAATGCAAACCAACAAGAGCATATTGTTGCCTCCATGGAATCGGCGGCATCGCAAAGCATGTTAAGCCACTGTTTATGGTATCTGGCTCAATGCAAACCAAAGAAGGCTCGATGTACCCAGAACATCTCGTGAATCAGAACATGTAGAGACGAAAGGAAGCCGTGTAGTTCATATGCTCATACATGCGCACTGCGGGTCAGCGAGAACTGAGCGACATTACGCAATGCCACTGGCCAACAGCTTCAGTATGGTTGACCAGTTTGGTATGGGGCATGTCATCTTTGATACCGATTGTCAACTGTCAGCACTGGTTTAGGTCATTACTTGTTCGAACTTTAATCTCTCACTGACGGTGGCCCTGTTTTCCTGAAGTGAAACTCCTTAGCTTGCAAGCACTGGTTCAGAATGCCTATCTTCTACAGCAGTGTGTAGGTTACAGAAAAAACGGTTTAAGCAAATGTAATAGAAAAAGTTATACAACCATATAAATTATATAAGCACTACAGAGAAGATAGGCACACAGAGTGCCTATGTAATTTCCCTAATCAAGAGGCCATGTTTACTAACTTGAGATTACTTCTGTATCAGTACAACATAATTCGGTGTTGAACCTAGCTTTTTGAGTGTTCATACAGAAGTAGGAGTATTTTGTATTGTAGGATGGAGATAAATGATTGACCAAACAAAATAGATGAACAGAAAGACACATGCATATACAGTGGCTAGCATTTTCTGCTTATACAATCAAAAAACAGATCAACCCTGCTTCCTACAAAATTATCGGTCACTCGTTTTTTCTTGCAAAATATAGAAACTAGGAAACTACAGAGATATCTTCGAATTTTGCAGGCAAAAATGAATGGCCGATAATTTTGCAAGAAGCAGGTTGACAAGGTCTATTAATCATGGATAACAAAAGTTTAACCGTGCATTCAATGTTTTTTGCGCTAGAAAGCAAAATCGTGTTTTTTGCTAATGACGACACAATTGCAGCGGGGTTTAATGCATTTCACTCCCAAAAGAGCAAAAACCCAACCTTTGTTCCCTCGAAGTCTCCGCTAAGAACCATCGTTTAGCCCAGTCCAATGGACCTCTGTTGTTCCAAAATATGCCTCTCGTAACTCATCATGAAATTTAACTCTAAACTTATTCCTAGAACTACGCCGTACTATAGAATGATCATATTGTCTCCATTAGCATGTATAGATGTTCTTTTGGGGGGAATGGCCATGTCCACATGACCTTCCAGCCTCTCCCCCAGTATAGAGGAAGAGTGTCTATGTACCGTAGTCAAGAGACCATATTTACTAACTTAAGAAGGTAACTAACACATAAATACAACATAATTATATGCTTTGCCGAGCCTTTTGGGAGTGTCCGTGTAGAAGTAGTTTATATTGTAGGATGGAGATAAATGATTGGCCAAAATACTTATCCGAGTTTGGATGGTTTCAACCAGATCATTGCATCCAAAATGTATGAAAATGTGGATAGGTGATAGGTTGATAGTTACCTAACTTGAAACTACGTGATTCACTTGTTAAATTTTTTGTCATGCACTAAATTTCTTTCTTGTCAGATTCGCCAGCACTATGTGTGCATCTATTCATTTGCATGGCCTTGCAATGCATCAACGTGCAAGAGCTCCACAGAGACTTCACTCATGTCAAAAAGGTTCAACGACTCTTATATCTTCCTCCTAGTTGTCTCTCTGTTCTTAAATAACCTGTAACGCCCCACATGTAACCTTCCTCAATTGTACTCCGACTCATGCCGTTTCCGGCATTAAGTTATATTTAATTCTCGGGTTCGGGTCTTTGTCCCCGTGTGTTGTTTTGTTTTCGTGCATCTCATATCATGTCGTCACATGCATTGCATTCGCATACATGTTCATCTCATGCATCCGAGCATTTTCCCCGTTGTCCGTTTTGCATTCCGGCGCTTCGTTCTCCTCCGGTGGCCATTTCTAGCTTTCTTTCGTGTGTGGGGATTAAACATTTCCGGATTGGGCCGAGACTTGCCATGCGGCCTTGGTTTACTACCGGTAGACCGCCTGTCAAATTTCGGGTCATTTGGACTTCGTTTGATACTCCAACGGTTAACCGAGGGACCGAAAAGGCCTCGTGTGTGTGCAGCCCAACACCCCTCCATTTTGGCCCAAAACCCACCAAACTCAGCTCCACCGTCTCGGTCGTTCGATCACGATCGTGTGGGCGAAAACCGCACCTCATTTGGACTCTCCTAGCTCCCTCTATGCCTATAAATACACCCCCCCTCCGTTTTCAGATCTCCCCTCTCCTCGAAACCCTAAATCCCAGATCCACGCGCCGCCGGACAATTCGCGCGCCGACGGACACGTCCGGCTCCTCCCGCCGCCGCCACGTGTCGCTTCCTGGTAGGCCGCCGCCGCCGCCGCCGCCGCGGGCCGGGGAGCCCGAAGCCGGCCCCCGCGGCCCGGTTCGCTCGCGCCGCCCGGCCCCTTCACCCCTCCGCGCTCCGGTGGCCGGAGCCACCGCGGCCGCGCCATCGCCGACCCCCGCCGCCGTTCATCTCCGGCGGGCTCCACCGCGGTCCTCGCCGCCCGGCCGCCCCGGAGCCGACCTCCCCGCCGCCCGCGCCGCCCCGGGCCTCGGCGCCCGTGTCCGCCGCCGCCTCCTCGCCGTCCGGCGCCCTCCTCGCCGGTCCGCCTCGCCGTCGTGGAGTCCGGCCGCCGTGCCATCGCCGGCGCCCCCTGCTACAGTGCCTCGCCTCGGATGAACAGAGCGCGCGAGGGAGATCCAGGTCCAGATCGCGTTGCTACAGTAAACCCTAGGGGTTATTTTTTTTCCTAAGTCCCAGGATTTTTTTTACTCCATATGCTTATGTTTGACCTGCCATAACTTTGCATCCGTAGCTCTGACTTGGGCGTATGATATGTCAAATTCTTCGTCTCGACGAGTACATCATTTCATTCCATTGCATCATTTGCATTTGAGGTCATCTTTGTGCCCAAAATGGTGTTGGAAGGAGGCATGTTGAGTTAAATTGCAGATCCGTTAATCCAACATGCACTTTTGTCATTTTTGCCACATTTAATCCGTGCATGATATGCCTGTGCCCCTTTGGGATGAATTGTTAAGCATGTTGTCTTCTTTCCAGAGATGCCTTCCATGTATTTTTAGGATGTGTGTGTTGTCTTGTGCAAGCTTGCGAAGAGGGCTACCTGAGATTTCAGATTTCAGGGACTTAGTGATTTTCACTAAGTCTGAGCCGTTTTAGTTCACGATGCTATATGTCCGGCTTGTTTCCTAGCGATCCGTGCCTCTTTTGAGGATGATAAGTAAGAGTGATTTGTTATGCTTGTTGTGCTTAATCCATCCATGTCTTTACTTGTTATGTTGGAGCCCCCTAGGTTGACTCAATCGAGCTCAACTTTTGGATAGTTGCTGTTTTGGGCAGATCGTTAACTCTTTTGCGATTTTGCCGGAGTGATTGCTAGTGATCCATGCATGCTATGCCATTGTTCTTGCCATGTCTAGCTAGCATTTTGTGCCTTCTTTATGGATATATGCTTACCTTGCCATGACTTGCACCGTAGTGAGAGCATCGAGCTTGTTTACAAGCCTCCGTGAGTTATTATTTCAGCATGTCCCAGTTTTTCACTAAGTCTGAAAACTGATTGTGTTTCATCGATGTTCGTCTGCTCGGTAGAGTATTTTGTGAACCCTTTTGGCCCCAGGTCATGTTGGGTGTTTTGTTAAGCTTGTTGAGTAGCTCCTTGCCATGCTCTTACTTGCCATGTTCAGGTTTTCCTTCAGGTTGTTTTGCTGCTCCGAAGAGGGCATCGTGGTCTGAAATTTCAGACTAGCGTTAATTTCGCTAAGTCTGAAATCTGTTTTGCTTATTCAGTTTTGCCATGCTTGTTTGAAGCTCTTAATGGATGAATTTGCCTATGCCTCAGTCATGATGATTTGTTAAGCTTGATGAGTACATCACTGCCATGCAATTTGTTTTCATGTTGGGTGGCTGTAGCATGTTCATTTTGTTGCATTTAGGAGGCATGTTGCTGTAAATCGCAGATCGGTTCGTTTAGTCAAACGCTTGCCATTTCTTAACCGTAGCTCCGATTGCCATGATCTTTATATCGTTTTCAGGGGATTTCTTCCCCTCTATCCAGTGGCATACTTGGATTTCCAAGTTGAGGCCAGGTTCATGCATTTCCTGCTATATGTTGCATTCTTGCATCCCGCATCGCATCCCGCATAGCATATCATCTTTGCATATTATTGGTTGCCCTTGCACGTGGTTGATTGTATCCTTGTTGCTTGTTTGTGTTGTTGGGTAGAGCCGGGAGACGAGTTCGCTAACGAGGAGCCCGTTGAGTTTGCTTTTGAGGATCCAGTCAATTCTGACAACTGTGCAGGCAAGATGATCACACCCTTGAAATCACTACTATCTTTGCTATGCTAGTTTGCTCGCTCTTTTGCTTTGCCAATGCTACGATGCCTACCACTTGCTTGTCAGCCTCCCAATTGCCATGATTGAGCCTCTAACCCACCTTTGTCCTAGCAAACCATTGATTGGCTATGTTACCGCTTTGCTCAGCCCTTCTTATAGCGTTGTTAGTTGCAGGTGAAGATTGGAGCCGTTCCTTGTTGGAACATTTATTTACTTGTTGGGATATCACTATATTGCTATGTTATCTCTACTCATCTATATACTTGGTTAAGGGTGGAAGGCTCGGCCTCTTGCCTAGTGTTTTGTTCCACTCTTGCCGCCCTAGTTTCCGTCATATCGGTGTTATGTTCCCGGATTGTTGCGTCCCTTACGCGGTTGGGCTATAATGGGAACCCCTTGATAGTTCGCCTTGATTAAAGCTTTTCCAGCAATGCCCAACATTGGTTTTACCATTTGCCACCTACCCTTTTCTTTCCCTTGGGTTTCCGAAGCCCGAGGGTCATCTTTATTTTAGCCCCCCCACGGGCCAGTGCTCCTCTGAGTGTTGGTCCGGAACGTCAGCCGCCGGTGGCCACCAGGGGCAACTCTGGGCTGGCCTACCGGAAGTTTGGACAATCTGAGTGTGCCCTGAGAAAGAGATATGTGCAGCTCCTATCGGGATTTGTCGGCGCATTCGGGCGGTGTTGCTGGACTAGTTTTGACCTGTCAAATCATCTTGTTGTACCGGGATACCGAGTCTGATCGGTGGGTCCTGGGTGGAGGTCTATTCCTTCATTGACCGTGAGAGCTTGTTATGGGCTAAGTTGGGACCCCCCCCTGTAGGGATTGATCTTTCGAAAGCCGTGCCCGCGGTTATGGGCAGATGGGAATTTGTTAATGTCCGGTTGTAGATAACTTGAACTTAATTAATTAAAATGAATCAACTGCATGTGTTGCCGTGATGGCCTCTTCTCGGCGGGTCCGGGAAGTGGACACGGTGTTGCAGTTATGCTTGCGTAGTCTGCTCTATTTGGTTACCGCTCGTGCTTTGCCTTCTCTTCTCGCTCTCTTTTGCGAATAAGTTAGCCTCCATACATGCTAGTCGCTTGCTGCAGCTCCACTCACATTACCCCGTCCTTACCTATTAAGCTTAAATAGTCTTGATCGCGAGGGTGCGAGATTGCTGAGTCCTTGTGGCTCACAGATTACTATTATACCAGATGCAGGGACCGATGATACTCCTCCGGATGGCGCGTTCGAGCTGAAGTGGGAGTACGACGAGGATTCTCAGCGATACTATGTTTCTTTTCCTGATGATCAGTAGTGGTGCCTGCTCGGGGTTCGGTTCAGGGTTTTAGTCGCATGTTGGGGGGTCTTTTCTATTTTGGCGCCGTAGTCGGGCCATGAGTGTTTGTATGATGGATGCTATTTATGTACCTTGATGTGACGTGGCGAGTGTAAGTCAACTATTATATTTATTCCCCCTTTATATTCATATGTACATGGGTTGTGTGAAGATTGCCTCACTTGCGACTTATGCCTTCAATGCGATTATGCCTCTAAGTCGTGCCTCGACACGTGGGAGATATAGTCGCATCGAGGGTGTTACAAGTTGGTAATCAGAGCCTTCCCCGACCTTAGGAGCCCCATTGCTTGATCGTTTCTAGCAGCCGAGTTGTGTCTAGAAAAATGTTTTGAGTCCTTAGGAATTATATATCGGAGAGCTTAGGAATTCTTTTTACTTCCCAGTCTCCTCATCGCTCTGGTAAGGCATCCTGACGTAGAGTTTTGACTCTTCTCTTCGCAAATTTCACTAAAAAGATTTTTAGGATCAGGCGAGTATCTTAGTTTTGTTCCGATGGCTTATGATGAGAATACTGTCTTGGTGCCTCCTGTCAGGGGTTTAGTGGAAGTGTCCCGGGGAGTTGAGCTCTGAGGTGTTGTCATCATAATTCTATCGTTGCAATTCTGGTATACTTGAGATATGTGCGCGACATCGAAAATCTCCTTTATGTAGTTCGTTGGTGAGATAACCTCGACGCCACCCAGTACTGGGGCGGGAGTTTGGGAGTATCGCCATAACTTGTATAACGGATGCTTTTCGAAGGTTGAGATAGATGGTTTCCAAAGGTTTCTTGGTTATGTGTTGAAGGATGGATGCAGCTGGATGTAGGATTTGCTAGCTTGGGTGAGATATTATGCTTCCCCTGTATCCTCAACACCTGATTGCATAACCGGAAAGTTTCGGGAATTTCATAGGTGGGAATTCAAGTAGCCTTAGGATATCTTTCCAACAGATGTGTGATATGAAATTGGGGTTCGACGTCTAGTGGTTCGCCTATTCACGGTCGATTTTACAGTGGCCTCGTTGTGTCTTAAAGAGTCCTTGGCTATGCTGACTCGGGGACGCTTCGTATGTCATGTGCACTGCCTTGTACATGATGGTGCTGTACGGTCGAGCCCGTGTAGGTCCTACCACGAACACTTCGGACGAAATTTCTATCATGTGTTTGTTCCGGCTTATTCCGCAAGCCAACCCTTGGTTTTATTTCGAGTTGTGGTATTCGTTCTTCTCCGACGTCATATGTTGATTCCATCCCTCGTTGATGTACCTCTTCTACATGATTCTTCGTGGCTTCGCAATTTAGGAATATGTGACCACTTCAAGAGAAGTGCATTCGTTCATTTTGTTCGGATGTGAAGACTTTATGTTGCAATTTTCATTCCGTTGGATTCACCTTCTATATTTCTCTATTTGTGTGCTAATGGTGGTCAACCTCTTCAGGATGGCTCCTCCAACGCGCACGACTCCGAACCCAGATCCTCCGCCACCTCCGCCTCCTCCGGAAGCATGGCAGGCTGTGATGGCTGCTACTAATGCAAATACTCAGCTGATCATGCAAATCATCCAAGAGCGGAATCAAAGCAGTCAAGCGAACCAAGGCAGCAACCAGAACCAGTTTGCAACTCTGCATCAGTTCCTCGCAAATGGTCCAAAGACGTTCAGTAACTGCGTTGAGGCTACCGATGCTGATGATTGGTTAATCGATCTGGGCAAGCATTTTGAATGTAGCAACGTCAGACCTGAAGATTTCGTCAAGTTCACGTCTTTCCAGCTCAAGGATCAGGCCGCAGAGTGGTTTCAGCAGTACCGGGATTCCAGAGGTGGACGTTTGATCACTTGGGATGATTTCCGTCATGATTTTCGAGCTCATCACATTCCTCAAAGTGTGACTGAAAGCAAACGTGAAGAATTCCGCAATCTGAAGCAAGGCTCTTTGTCTGTCTATGACTACAACAAGTTGTTCCAGAAGCTCGCCCGTTTTGCCAAGCAGGATGTTCCTGATGAGAAGAGCATGATCTATCAGTTCAGGGGTGGTCTTCGTGAAGAAATTCAGCTCGCTCTTGTCCTCTTCGAGCCGCTGAGATACGATGAGTTCTACAACATGGCACTGAAGCAAGAGGCTGCTCAGCTCAGGTGTGATGCTTCCAGGAAGCGAGTCAGAGACACTTCGTCTTCGTCCTCTACTCAAGTGACCAAGCAGCAGAAGTATTGGCTTCCTCCTCCTCCGTTCCGTCAGCCGTATCAGCAGAAGAGCAAAGGTGGCAGTGGTTCTTCCCACCCACCCAACCCAGGCTTTCAGAACAAGACTTCGTCTCAAGCTCCAAGATCAAGTGCTCCGTATCACCGTCCGCTCTCAGAGGTCACGTGCAACAAGTGCCAACAGAAGGGTCACTACGCCAACAAGTGTTTTAACCAGAGACGTCTTCCTCCTCCTCCTCCTGTCAAATCGGCAAGTACAGCTATGGTCAAGCTCAATCCCAAGCACGCCAAGGTCAATATGGTGAATGCAGCTCAAGCAGAGGATTCGTCGGATGTGATCATGGGTAACCTTCCTGTTAACGATGTTCCTGCAAAAGTACTTTTTGATACAGGTGCATCACATTGTTTCATCTCGAAGCCTTTTGCATCTAAGCATGAGTTCTTTTCCCAAGCGATGCATAGTCCGTTAGCAGTGGTATCTCCGGCCAAATGTTTGCTCGCCAATCAGGAGATTCCGGATATTTCCATCATGTTGGGTGAATTCAAGTTCTTGGCTTCTCCTATGGTTCTTGGCAATTCCGATATCGACCTCATTCTTGGGATGGACTGGCTCTCTAAACATAAAGCTCAGCTAGATTGCGCAGCCAAGCAGATTCAACTGACTCATTCGTCTGAGGAAGTGATTGTCTTTGCTGCTCGGGATAATACCATCCGGTTATTCTCTCTCAATGAAAAGGGTGAATTGGATGCTATTTCGCAGATTCCGGTTGTTTGTGAGTATCAAGATGTCTTCCCTGAAGAACTCCCAGGCATGCCTCCAAACCGGCCTGTTGAATTCGTTATTGAACTTGAGCCCGGTACGGAACCGGTGTGCAAACGGCCTTACAAGCTCAGCCCCGAAGAGTTGAAGGAGTTGAAGAAACAGCTCGATGTGCAAGAAAGGATGGGTCTCATTCGGCCTAGTACTTCTCCGTGGGGTTGTGGTGTTCTTTTGTGAAGAAGAAGGATGGAACGGACCGACTTTGTGTTGATTATCGTCCATTGAACAAGAAGACCATCAAGAACAAATATCCACTTCCCAACATTAATGAGCTATTCGAACAACTCAAGGGTGCCCAAGTATTCTCCAAGCTTGATCTCCGTATGGGTTATCATCAAATTCGCATTCGTGAACAAGATATTCCAAAGACGGCGTTCAGAACAAGCTATGGGTCATATGAATACACTGTTATGTCTTTTGGCCTCGCTAATGCTCCTTCGACGTTCTCTCGCATGATGAACTTCATCTTCAACCCCTACACCAACGATTTTGTTTTGGTCTATCTCGATGATATCCTGGTTTTCTCGAAGAACAAGGAAGATCATGCCAAACACTTGCGTTTGGTTCTTGACAAGCTAAGGGAACATCAATTCTATGCCAAGTTCTCTAAGTGTGAGTTTTGGCTCGATGAAGTTCTTTATCTTGGTCATATTATCTCTGCCAAGGGCATTTCCGTGGATCCTGAGAAGGTGTCTGCAATCGTTAATTGGGAACCTCCTCAGAATGTGAAGCAACTCCGTAGCTTCCTCGGTCTTGCAAGTTATTGCCGAAGATTCGTTGAAAACTTCTCCAAGATCGCGAAGCCTCTCTCAAATCTTCTTCAGAATCATGTCAAGTACGTTTGGTCTCCGGAGTGTGATGTTGCTTTCAACGCTTTGAAAGAGAAATTGATCACTGCTCCAGTTCTAACTCCGCCTGATGAAACCAAGCCGTACGAGGTCTTTTGTGATGCCTCTCTCCAAGGTCTCGGTGCAGTACTGATGCAAGAGAAGAAAGTTGTTTCTTATACCTCTCGTCAGTTGAAGCCAAATGAGAAGAACTACCCCACTCATGATCTTGAGTTGGCGGCAGTTGTGCATGCATTGTTGACTTGGAGACATCTTTTCTTGGGAAGGAAAGTGGACATTTTCACTGATCACAAGAGTCTCAAGTACATCTTCACTCAGCCTAACCTCAACCTCAGGCAGACTCGATGGGTCGAAATGATTCAAGAGTACAATCCGAGTATCGAGTATACTCCAGGCAAGGCTAATGTGATTGCTGACGCTTTGAGCAGAAAAGCATATTGCAACAGTCTGATTCTCAAGCCTTATCAACCCGAGCTGTGTGAAGCCTTCCGCAAACTTAATCTGCAAGTTGTTCCTCAAGGTTTCCTTGCCAACCTTCAAGTTTCTCCTACCTTGGAAGACCAGATTCGCCAAGCCCAGCTTCTTGATGCTATGGTGAAAAAGGTGAAGATCGGTATTGCAAAGAGTCAGTCCAAGTACAAGTGCTACCGGCTTGATGACAAGGACACTCTCTTCTTCGAGAATAGAATTGTTGTGCCCAAAGGAGAACTTCGTAAAGTGATCATGAATGAGGCTCACAACTCTCTCCTCTCCATCCACCCTGGGAGCACGAAGATGTATCAAGACCTGAAGCAAACTTATTGGTGGACTCGAATGAAGCGCGAGATCGCTCAATTCGTGAATGAATGTGATGTCTGCAGAAGAGTGAAAGCAGAACACCAAAGGCCAGCAGGTCTCCTCCAACCTCTCGCCATTCCAGAATGGAAGTTTGACCACATTGAAATGGACTTCGTGACTGGGTTTCCTAAGTCCAAGCGTGGCAATGATGCTATATTCGTTGTCATCGACAAGCTGACCAAAGTGGCTCATTTCCTGCCTATCAAAGAGTCAATCACTGCAGCTCAATTGGCGGAGCTCTACACCTCTCGCATTGTCTCTCTGCACGGTATTCCTCAAGTGATATCTTCAGACCGTGGCAGCATCTTTACCTCCAAGTTCTGGGATTCTTTTCAGAAGGCCATGGGCACCAGCATTCGCTTCAGCACTGCTTTCCACCCTCAAACAAGCGGTCAAGTCGAGCGTGTCAACCAAATTCTTGAAGATATGCTCAGGGCTTGTGTTATCTCCTTCGGCATGAAGTGGGAGGATTGCCTTCCTTATGCTGAATTCTCGTACAACAACAGTTTCCAAGCAAGTTCCGGCAAGGCCCCGTTTGAAATTCTGTATGGTAGGAAGTGCCGTACACCTCTCAACTGGTCTGAAACCGGTGAACGTCAGCTGCTGGGTAATGACTTGATCACAGAAGCAGAAGAAATGTGCAAGGTCATACGTGATAACCTCAAAGCAGCCCAGTCTCGTCAGAAGAGCTACTACGATAGCAAGCACCGTGATTTGGCCTTCGAGATCGAAGATCATGTCTACCTCCGCGTCTCTCCTATGAAAGGGACTCGTCGCTTCGGTATCAAAGGGAAGCTTGCCCCAAGATACGTCGGGCCTTTCAAGATCGTCAGCAAGAGAGGCGACCTCGCCTATCAACTCGAGCTTCCTGCAACCTTTGCCAATGTTCATGATGTGTTCCACGTCTCGCAACTCCGAAAGTGCTTCAAGGCGCCCGAGCGCACCGTCAACTTCGAGGACATTGAGCTCCAAGAAGATCTCTCCTACCGTGAGCACCCAGTTGCAATCCTTGAAGAGACTGAACGCAAAACTTGCAACAAGTCAATCAAGTTTCTCAAAGTCAAGTGGTCACACCATTCCGACCGTGAAGCTACCTGGGAACGCGAGGATCACCTCCGTTCTGAGTACCCGGAGTTCTTTCAGCCCTAGATCTCGGGACGAGATCTTTTCGTAGTGGTGGAGTGTTGTAACGCCCCACATGTAACCTTCCTCAATTGTACTCCGACTCATGCCGTTTCCGGCATTAAGTTATATTTAATTCTCGGGTTCGGGTCTTTGTCCCCGTGTGTTGTTTTGTTTTCGTGCATCTCATATCATGTCGTCACGTGCATTGCATTCGCATACATGTTCATCTCATGCATCTGAGCATTTTCCCCGTTGTCCGTTTTGCATTCCGGCGCTTCGTTCTCCTCCGGTGGCCATTTCTAGCTTTCTTTCGTGTGTGGGGATTAAACATTTCCGGATTGGGCCGAGACTTGCCATGCGGCCTTGGTTTACTACCGGTAGACCGCCTGTCAAATTTCGGGTCATTTGGACTTCGTTTGATACTCCAACGGTTAACCGAGGGACCGAAAAGGCCTCGTGTTTGTGCAGCCCAACACCCCTCCATTTTGGCCCAAAACCCACCAAACTCAGCTCCACCGTCTCGGTCGTTCGATCACGATCGTGTGGGCGAAAACCGCACCTCATTTGGACTCTCCTAGCTCCCTCTATGCCTATAAATACACCCCCCCTCCGTTTTCGGATCTCCCCTCTCCTCGAAACCCTAAATCCCAGATCCGCGCGCCGCCGGACAATTCGCGCGCCGACGGACACGTCCGGCTCCTCCCGCCGCCGCCACGGGTCGCCTCCTGGTAGGCCGCCGCCGCCGCCGCCGCCGCGGGCCGGGGAGCCCGAAGCCGGCCCCCGCGGCCCGGTTCGCTCGCGCCGCCCGGCCCCTTCACCCCTCCGCGCTCCGGTGGCCGGAGCCACCGCGGCCGCGCCATCGCCGACCCCCGTCGCCGTTCATCTCCGGCGGGCTCCACCGCGGTCCTCGCCGCCCGGCCGCCCCGGAGCCGACCTCCCCGCCGCCCGCGCCGCCCCGGGCCTCGGCGCCCGTGTCCGCCGCCGCCTCCTCGCCGTCCGGCGCCCTTCTCGCCGGTCCGCCTCGCCGTCGCGGAGTCCGGCCGCCGCGCCATCGCCGGCGCCCCCTGCTACAGTGCCTCGCCTCGGATGAACAGTGCGCGTGAGGGAGATCCAGATCCAGATCGCGTTGCTACAGTAAACCCTAGGGGTTATTTTTTTTCCTAAGTCCCAGGATTTTTTTTACTCCATATGCTCAAGTTTGACCTGCCATAACTTTGCATCCGTAGCTCCGACTTGGGCGTATGATATGTCAAATTCTTCGTCTCGACGAGTACATCATTTCATTCCATTGCATCATTTGCATTTGAGGTCATCTTGGTGCCCAAAATGGTGTTGGAAGGAGGCATGTTGAGTTAAATTGCAGATCCGTTAATCCAACATGCACTTTTGTCATTTTTGCCACATTTAATCCGTGCATGATATGCCTGTGCCCCTTTGGGATGAATTGTTAAGCATGTTGTCTTCTTTCCAGAGATGCCTTCCATGTATTTTTAGGATGTGTGTGTTGTCTTGTGCAAGCTTGCGAAGAGGGCTAACTGAGATTTCAGATTTCAGGGACTTAGTGATTTTCACTAAGTCTGAGCCGTTTTAGTTCACGATGTTATATGTCCGGCTTGTTTCCTAGCGATCCGTGCCTCTTTTGAGGATGATCAGTAAGAGTAATTTGTTATGCTTGTTGTGCTTAATCCATCCATGTCTTTACTTGTTATGTTGCAGCCCCCTAGGTTGACTCAATCGAGCTCAACTTTTGGATAGTTGCTGTTTTGGGCAGATCGTTAACTCTTTTGCGATTTTGCCGGAGTGATTGCTCGTGATCCATGCATGCTATGCCATTGTTCTTGCCATGTCTAGCTAGAATTTTGTGCCTTCTTTATGGATATATGCTTACCTTGCCATGACTTGCACCGTAGTGAGAGCATCGAGCTCGTTTACAAGCCTCCGTGAGTTATTATTTCAGCATGTCCCAGTTTTTCACTAAGTCTGAAAACTGATTGTGTTTCATCGATGTTCGTGTGCTCGGTAGAGTATTTTGTGAACCCTTTTGGCCCCAGGTCATGTTGGGTGTTTTGTTAAGCTTGTTGAGTAGCTCCTTGCCATGCTCTTACTTGCCATGTTCAGGTTTTCCTTCAGGTTGTTTTGCTGCTCCGAAGAGGGCATCGTGGTCTGAAATTTCAGACTAGCGTTAATTTCGCTAAGTCTGAAATCTGTTTTGCTTATTCAGTTTTGCCATGCTTGTTTGAAGCTCTTAATGGATGAATTTGCCTATGCCTCAGTCATGATGATTTGTTAAGCTTGATGAGTACATCACTGCCATGCAATTTGTTTTCATGTTGGGTGGCTGTAGCATGTTCATTTTGTTGCATTTAGGAGGCATGTTGCTGTAAATCGCAGATCGGTTCGTTTAGTAAAACGCTTGCCATTTCTTAACCGTAGCTCCGATTGCCATGATCTTTATATCGTTTTCAGGGGATTTCTTCCCCTCTATCCAGTGGAACACTTGGATTTCCAAGTTGAGGCCAGGTTCATGCATTTCCTGCTATATGTTGCATTCTTGCATCCCGCATCGCATCCCGCATAGCATATCATCTTTGCATATTATTGGTTGCCCTTGCACGTGGTTGATTGTATCCTTGTTGCTTGTTTGTGTTGTTGGGTAGAGCCGGGAGACGAGTTCGCTAACGAGGAGCCCGTTGAGTTTGCTTTTGAGGATCCAGTCAATTCTGACAACTGTGCAGGCAAGATGATCACACCCTTGAAATCACTACTATCTTTGCTATGCTAGTTTGCTCGCTCTTTTGCTTTGCCAATGCTACAATGCCTACCACTTGCTTGTCAGCCTCCCAATTGCCATGATTGAGCCTCTAACCCACCTTTGTCCTAGCAAACCATTGATTGGCTATGTTACCGCTTTGCTCAGCCCTTCTTATAGCGTTGTTAGTTGCAGGTGAAGATTGGAGCCGTTCCTTGTTGGAACATTTATTTACTTGTTGGGATATCACTATATTGCTATGTTATCTCTACTCATCTATATACTTGGTTAAGGGTGGAAGGCTCGGCCTCTCGCCTAGTGTTTTGTTCCACTCTTGCCGCCCTAGTTTCCGTCATATCGGTGTTATGTTCCCGGATTGTTGCGTCCCTTACGCGGTTGGGCTATAATGGGAACCCCTTGATAGTTCGCCTTGATTAAAGCTTTTCCAGCAATGCCCAACATTGGTTTTACCATTTGCCACCTACCCTTTTCTTTCCCTTGGGTTTCCGGAGCCCGAGGGTCATCTTTATTTTAGCCCCCCCACGGGCCAGTGCTCCTCTGAGTGTTGGTCCGGAATGTCAGCCACCGGTGCCCACCAGGGGCAACTCTGGGCTGGCCTACCGGAAGTTTGGACAATCTGAGTGTGCCCTGAGAAAGAGATATGTGCAGCTCCTATCGGGATTTGTCGGCGCATTCGGGCGGTGTTGCTGGACTAGTTTTGACCTGTCGAATCATCTTGTTGTACCGGGATACCGAGTCTGATCGGTGGGTCCTGGGTGGAGGTCTATTCCTTCGTTGACCGTGAGAGCTTGTTATGGGCTAAGTTGGGACCCCCTGCAGGGATTGATCTTTCGAAAGCCGTGCCCGCGGTTATGGGCAGATGGGAATTTGTTAATGTCCGGTTGTAGATAACTTGAACTTAATTAATTAAAATAAATCAACTGCGTGTGTTGCCGTGATGGCCTCTTCTCGGTGGGTCCGGGAAGTGGACACGGCGATGGAGTTATGCTTGCGTAGTCTGCTCTATTTGGTTACCGCTCGTGCTTTGCCTTCTCTTCTCGCTCTCTTTTGCGAATAAGTTAGCCTCCATACATGCTAGTCGCTTGCTGCAGCTCCACTCACATTACCCCTTCCTTACCTATTAAGCTTAAATAGTCTTGATCGCGAGGGTGCGAGATTGCTGAGTCCTTGTGGCTCACAGATTACTATTATACCAGATGCAGGGACCGATGATACTCCTTCGGATGGCGCGTTCGAGCTGAAGTGGGAGTACGACGAGGATTCTCAGCGATACTATGTTTCTTTTCCTGATAATCAGTAGTGGTGCCTGCTCGGGGTTCGGTTCAGGGTTTTAGTCGCATGTTGGGGGGTCTTTTCTATTTTGGCACCGTAGTCGGGCCATGAGTGTTTGTATGATGGATGCTATTTATGTACCTTGGTGTGACGTGGCGAGTGTAAGCCAACTATTATATTTATTCCCCCTTTATATTCATATGTACATGGGTTGTGTGAAGATTGCCTCACTTGCGACTTATGCCTTCAATGTGATTATGCCTCTAAGTCGTGCCTCGACACGTGGGAGATATAGTCGCATCGAGGGTGTTACATAACCCCAACTTCTCAGTTCTATTCCTGAATTACTATGTTGTTCTTGATGTCTACTACACAACCTTCTTCTTGTAGACGTTGTTGGTGAAGGAAATATGCCCTAGAGGCAATAATAAAGTTATTATTTATTTCCTTATATCATGATAAATGTTTATTATTCATGCTAGAATTGTATTAACCGGAAACATAATACATGTGTGAATACATAGACAAACTTAGTGTCACTAGTATGCCTCTACTTGACTACCTCGTTAATCAAAGATGGTTATGTTTCCTAACCATGAACAAAGTGTTGTTATTTGATTAACGAGGTCACATCATTAGTAGAATGATCTGATTGACATGACCCATTCCATTAGCTTAGCACTCGATTGTTTAGTATGTTGCTATTGCTTTGTTCATGACTTATACATGTTCCTATGACTATGAGATTATGCAACTCCCCTTTATCGGAGGAACACTTTGTGTGCTACCAAACGTCACAACGTAACTGGGTGATTATAAAGGAGCTCTACAGGTGTCTCCAAAGGTAGATGTTGGGTTGGCGTATTTCGAGATTAGGATTTGTCACTCCGATTGTCGGAGAGGTATCTCTGGGCCCTCTCGATAATGCACATCACATAAGCCTTGCAAGCATTGCAACTAATGAGTTAGTTGCGGAATGATGTATTACAGAACGAGTAAAGAGACTTGCCGGTAACGAGATTGAACTAGGTATTGGATACGGACGATCGAATCTCGGGCAAGTAACATACCGATGACAAAGGGAACAACGTATGTTGTTATGCGGTCTGACCGATAAAGATCTTCATAGAATATGTAGGAGCCAATATGGGCATCCAGGTCCCGCTATTGGTTATTGGCCGGAGATTTGTCTCAGTCATGTCTACATTGTTCTCGAACCGTAGGGTCCGCACGCTTAATGTTACGATGACAGTTATTATGAGTTTATGCATTTTGATGTACCGAAGTTAGTTCAGAGTCCCGGATGTGATCACAGACATGACGAGGAGTCTTGAAATGGTCGAGACATAAAGATTAATATATTGGAAGCCTATATTTGGACATCGGAATTGTTCCGGGTGAAATCGGCATTTTACCGGAGTACCGGGGGGTTACCGGAACCCCCCCCCCCCCGGGGGGGGGGGGGGGGGGGGGGGGGTTATTGGGCCTACATGGGCCTTAAGGGAGAAGAGGAGAGGAGGCAAGAGGTGGCCGCGCGCCCCTCCCCTTCCTAGTCCGAATAGGACAAGGGAAGGGGGGCGCCCCCCCCCCTTTCCTTCCTCTCTTCCTCCTCTTTCCCCCCTCTCTCTCCTTGTCCAACTAGGAGTCCTACTCCCGGTGGGAGTAGGACTCCCTCTTGGCGCGCCACACCTTGCCGGCCGCCTCCTCCCCTTGCTCCTTTATATACGGGGGCAGGGGGCACCTCTAGACACACAAGTTGATCCACGTGATCGTTCCTTAGCCGTGTACGGTGCCCCCTGCCACCATATTCCACCTTGATCATATCGTTGTAGTGCTTAGGCGAAGCCCTGCATCGGTAGAACATCATCATCGTCACCACGCCGTTGTGCTGACGGAACTCATCCCCGAAGCTTTGCTGGATCGGAGCCCGGGGAGCGTCATCGAGTTGTACGTGTGCTAAGAACTCGGAGGTGCCGGAGTAACGGTGCTTGGATTAGTCGGATCAGGAAGACGTACGACTACATCCTCTATGTTGTGTGAACGCTTCCGCAGTCGGTCTGCGTGGGTACGTAGACAACACTCTCCCCTCTCGTTGTTGTGCATCACCATGATCTTGTGTGTGCATAGGAAATTTTTTGAAGTTACTACGTTCCCCAACAGTGGTATCAGAGCTAGGTTTTATGGTTTGATGTTATATGCATGAGTAGAACACAAGTGAGTTGTGGGCGATATAAGTCATACTGCCTACCAGCATGTCATACTTTGGTTCGGCGGTATTGTTGGACGAGATGACCCGGACCAACATTACGCGTACGCTTACGCGAGACCGGTTCCCCCGACGTGCTTTGCACATAGGTGGCTTGCGGGCGACTGTCTCTCCAACTTTAGCTGAACCGAGTGTGGCTACGCCCGGTCCTTGCGAATGTTAAAACGGAGTCTATTTGACAAACTATCGTTGTGGTTTTGATGCGTAGGTGAGATTGGTTCTTGCTTAAGCCCGTAGCAGCCACGTAAAACTTGAAACAACAAAGTAGAGGACGTCTAACTTGTTTTTGCAGGGCATGTTGTGATGTGATATGGTCAAGGCATGATGTTGAATTTTATTTTATGAGATGATCATGTTTTGTAACCGAGTTATCGGCAACTGGCAGGAGCCATATGGTTGTCGCTTTATTGTATGCAATGCAATCGCGATGTAATGCTTTACTTTATCACTAAGCAGTAGCGATAGTCGTGGAAGCATAAGATTGGCGAGACGACAACAATGCTACGATGGAGATCAAGGTGTCGGGCCGGTGACGATGGTGATCATGATGGTGCTTCGGAGATGCAGATCACAAGCACAAGATGATGATGGCTATATCATATCACTTATATTGATTGCATGTGATGTTTATCTTTTTATGCATCTTATCTTGCTTTGATTGACGGTAGCATTATAAGATGATCTCTCACTAAATTATCAAGAAGTGTTCTCCCTGAGTATGCACCGTTGCGAAAGTTCTTCGTGCTGAGACACCACATGATGATCGGGTGTGATAGGCTCTACGTTCAAATACAACGGGTGCAAAACAGTTGCACACGCGGAATACTCAGGTTATACTTGACGAGCCAAGCATATACAAATATGGCCTCGGAACACGGAGACCGAAAGGTCGAGCGTGAATCATATAGTAGATATGATCAACATAGTGATGTTCACCAAAGAAACTACTCCATGTCACGTGATGATTGGACATGGTTTAGTTGATTTGGATCACGTGATCACTTAGAGGATTAGAGGGATGTCTATCTAAGTGGGAGTTCTTAAGTAATTTGATTAATTGAACTTAAACTTGTCATGAACTTAGTACCTAATAGTATCTTGCTTGTTTATGTTTGATTGTAGATAGATGGCTCGTGCTGTTGTTCCGTTGAATTTTAATGCGTTCCTTGAGAAAGCAAAGTTGAAAGATGATGGTAGCAATTACACGGACTGGGTCCGTAACTTGAGGATTATCCCCATTGCTGCACAGAAGAATTACGTCCTGGAAGCACCGCTGGGTGCCAGGCCTGCTGCTGGCGCAACACCAGATGTTATGAACGTCTTGCAGAGCAAAGCTGATGACTACTCAATAGTTCAGTGTGCCATGCTTTACAGCTTAGAATCGGGACTTCAATGACGATTTGAACGTCATGGAGCATATGAGATGTTTCAGGAGTTGAAGTTAATATTTCAAGCAAATGCCCAGACTAAGAGATATGAAGTCTCTAATAAGTTCTATAGCTGCAAGATGGAGGAGAACAGTTCTGTCAGTGAGCATCAGATGGGAGTTAATCTTCCAGATGATTGCGTCATTGACAGAATTCTCCAATCACTGCCACCAAGCTACAAGAGCTTCGTGATGAACTATAATATGCAAGGGATGAACAAGACTATTCCCGAGCTCTTCGCAATGCTGAAAGCTGCGGAGGTAGAAATCAAAAAGGAGCATCAAGTGTTGATGGTCAACAAGACCACTAGTTTCAAGAAAAAGGCCAAATGGAAGAAGAAGTGGAACTTCAAGAAGAACGGCAAACAAGTTGCTGCTCAAGAGAAGAAACCCAAGTCTGGACCTAAGCCTGAAACTGAGTGCTTCTACTGCAAGCAGACTGGTCACTAGAAGCGGAACTGCCCCAAGTATTTGGCGGATAAGAAGGATGGCAAGGTGAACAAAGGAATATGTGATATACATGTTATTGATGTGTACCTTACTAATGCTCGCAGTAGCACCTGGGTATTGGATACTGGTTCTGTTGCTAATATTTGCAACTCGAAACAGGGACTACGGATTAAGCGAAGATTGGCTAAGGACGAGGTGACGATGCGCGTGGGAAACAGTTCCAAAGTCGATGTGATCACGGTCGGCACGCTACCTCTACATCTACCTTCGGGATTAGTATTAGACCTAAATAATTGTTATTTGGTGCCAGCGTTGAGCATGAACATTATATCTGGATCTTGTTTAATGCGAGACGGTTATTCATTTAAATCAGAGAATAATGGTTGTTCTATTTATATGAGTAATATCTTTTATGGTCATGCACCCTTGAAGAGTGGTCTATTCTTATTGAATCTCGATAGTAGTGATACACACATTCATAATGTAGAAGCCAAAAGATGCAGAGTTGATAATGATAGTGCAACTTATTTGTGGCACTGCCGTTTAGGTCATATTGGTGTAAAGCGCATGAAGAAACTCCATACTGATGGACTTTTGGAACCACTTGATTATGAATCACTTGGTACTTGCGAACCGTGCCTTATGGGCAAGATGACTAAAACACCATTCTCCGGTACTATGGAGAGAGCAACAGATTTGTTGGAAATCATACATACAGATGTATGTGGTCCGATGAATATTGAGGCTCGTGGCGGATATTGTTATTTTCTCACCTTCACAGATGACTTAAGCAGATATGGGTATATCTACTTAATGAAACATAAGTCTGAAATGTTTGAAAAGTTCAAAGAATTTCAGAGTGAAGTTGAAAATCATCGTAACAAGAAAATAAAGTTTCTATGATCTGATCGTGGAGGAGAATATTTGAGTTACGAGTTTGGTGTACATATGAAAAATTGTGGAATAGTTTTGCAACTCACGCCACCCGGAACACCACAGGGTAATGGTGTGTCCGAATGTCGTAATCGTACTTTACTAGATATGGTGCGATCTATGATGTCTCTTACTGATTTACCGCTATCGTTTTGGGGATACGCTCTAGAGATGGCCGCATTCACGTTAAATAGGGCACCATCAAAATCCGTTGAGACGATGCCTTATGAACTGTGGTTTGGCAAGAAACCAAAGTTGTCGTTTCTGAAAGTTTGGGGCTGCGATGCTTATGTGAAAAAGTTTCAACCTGATAAGCTCGAACCCAAATCGGAGAAATGTGTCTTCATAGGATATCCAAAGGAAACTATTGGATACACCTTCTATCACAAATCCGAAGGCAAGACTTTTGTTGCTAAATTCAGAAACTTTCTTGAGAAGGAGTTTCTCTCGAAGAAAGTGAGTGGGAGGAAAGTAGAACTTGACGAGGTAATTGTACCTGCTCCCTTGTTGGAAAGTAGTACATCACAGAAAACTGTTTCTGCGACACCTACACCAATAAGTGAGGAAGTTAATGATAATGATCATGAAACTTCGGAACAAGATACTACTGAACCTCGTAGATCACCAGAGTGAGATCCGCGCCAGAGTGGTACGGTAATCCAGTTCTGGAAGTCATGCTACTAGATCATGATGAACCTATGAACTATGAAGAAGCGATGGTGAGCCCAGATTCCGCAAAATGGCTTGAAGCCATGAAATCTAAGATGGGATCCATGTATGAGAACAAAGTATGGACTTTGGTTGACTTGCCCGATGATCAGCAAGCAATTGAGAATAAATGGATCTTCAAGAAGAAGACTGACGCTGACGGTAATATTACTGTCTACAAAGCTTGACTTGTCGCAAAAGGGTTTCGACAAGTTCAAGGGGTTGACTACGATGAGACCTTCTCACCCGTAGCGATGCTTAAGTCTGTCAGAATCATGTTAGCAATTGCCGCATTTTATGATTATGAAATTTGGCAGATGGATGTCAAAACTGCATTCCTGAATGGATTTCTGGAAGAAGAGTTGTATATGATGCAACCAGAAGGTTTTGTCGATCCAAAGGGAGCTAACAAAGTGTGCAAGCTCCAGCAATCTATTTATGGACTGGTGCAAGCCTCTCGGAGTTGGAATAAACGCTTTGATAGTGTGATCAAAGCATTTGGTTTTATACAGACTTTCAGAGAAGCCTGTATTTACAAGAAAGTGAGTGGGAGCTCTGTAGCATTTCTGATATTATATGTGGATGACATATTACTGATCGGAAATGATATAGAATTTCTGGATAGCATAAAGGGATACTTGAATAAGAGTTTTTCAATGAAAGACCTCGGTGAAGTTGCTTACATATTAGGCATAAAGATCTATAGAGATAGATCAAGACGCTTAATTGGACTTTCACAAAGCACATACCTTGACAAGATTTTGAAAAAGTTCAAAATGGATCAGGCGAAGAAAGGGTTCTTGTTTGTGTTACAAGGTGTGAAGTTGAGTCAGACTCAATGCCCGACCACTACAGAAGATAAAGAGAAAGTGAAAGATGTTCCCTATGCTTCAGCCATAGGCTCTATCATGTATGCAATGCTGTGTACCAGACCTGATGTGTGCCTTGCTATAAGCTTAGCAGGGAGGTACCAAAGTAATCCAGGAGTGGATCACTGGACAGCGGTCAAGAACATCCTGAAATACCTGAAAAGGACTAAGGATATGTTTCTCGTATATGGAGGTGACAAAGAGCTCACCGTAAAAGGTTACGTTGATGCAAGCTTTGACACTGATCCGGACGATTCTAAATCGCAAACCGGATACGTGTTTACATTAAACGGTGGAGCTGTAAGTTGGTGCAGTTCTAAACAAAGCGTCGTAGAGGGATCTACATGTGAAGCGGAGTACATAGCTGCTTCGGAAGCAGCGAACGAAGGAGTCTGGATGAAGGAGTTCATATCCGATCTAGGTGTCATACCTAGTGCATCAGGTCCAATGAAAATCTTTTGTGACAATATTGGTGCAATTGCCTTGGCAAAGGAATCCAGATTTCACAAGAGAACCAAGCACATCAAGAGACGCTTCAATTCCATCCGGGATCTAGTCCAGGTGGGAGACATAGAGATTTGCAAGATACATACGAATCTGAATGTTGCAGACCCGTTGACTAAGCCTCTTCCACGAGCAAAACATGATCAGCACCAAGGCTCCATGGGTGTTAGAATCATTACTGTGTAATCTAGATTATTGACTCTAGTGCAAGTGGGAGACTGAAGGAAATATGCCCCAGAGGCAATAATAAAGTTATTATTTATTTCCTTATATCATGATAAATGTTTATTATTCATGCTAGAATTGTATTAACCGGAAACATAATACATGTGTGAATACATAGACAAACTTAGTGTCACTAGTATGCCTCTACTTGACTAGCTCGTTAATCAAAGATGGTTATGTTTCCTAACCATGAACAAAGTGTTGTTATTTGATTAACGAGGTCACATCATTAGTAGAATGATCTGATTGACATGACCCATTCCATTAGCTTAGCACCCGTTCGTTTAGTATGTTGCTATTGCTTTCTTCATGACTTATACATGTTCCTATGAGTATGAGATTTTGCAACTCCCGTTTACCGGAGGAACACTTTGTGTGCTACCAAACGTCACAACGTAACTGGGTGATTATAAAGGAGCTCTACAAGTGTCTCCAAAGGTAGATGTTGGGTTGGCGTATTTCGAGATTAGGATTTGTCACTCCGATTGTCGGAGAGGTATCTCTGGGCCCTCTCGGTAATGTACATCACATAAGCCTTGCGAGCATTGCAACTAATGAGTTAGTTGCGGAATGATGTATTACAGAACGAGTGAAGAGACTTGCCGGTAACGAGATTGAACTAGGTATTGGATATCGACGATCGAATATCGGGCAAGTAACATACCGATGACAAAGGGAACAACGTATGTTGTTATGCGGTCTGGCCGATAAAGATCTTCATAGAATACGTAGGAGCCAATATGGGCATCCAGGTCCCGCTATTGGTTATTGCCTGGAGATTTGTCTCAGTCATGTCTACATTGTTCTCGAACCGTAGGGTCTGCACGCTTAATGTTACGATGACAGTTATTATGAGTTTATGCATTTTGATGTACCGAAGTTAGTTCGGAGTCACGGATGTGATCACGGACATGACGAGGAGTCTCGAAATGGTCGAGACATAAAGATTAATATATTGGAAGCCTATATTTGGACATCGGAATTGTTCCAGGTGAAATCGGCATTTTACCGGAGTACCGGGGGGTTACCGGAACCCCCCTCCCCTGCGGGGGGGGGGGGGGGGGGGTTATTGGGCCTACATGGGCATTAAGGGAGAAGAGGAGAGGAGGCAAGAGGTGGCTGCGCGCCCCTCCCCTTCCTAGTCCGAATAGTACAAGGGAAGGGGGGCGGCGCCCCCTCTTTCCTTCCTCTCTTCCTCCTCTTTCCCCCCTCTCTCTCCTTGTCCAACTAGGAGTCCTACTCCCGGTGGGAGTAGGACTCCCACTTGGCGCGCCACACCTGGATGGCCGCCTCCTCCCCTTGCTCCTTTATATACGGGGGCAGGGGGCACCTCTAGAGACACAAGTTGATCCACGTGATCGTTCCTTAGCCGTGTGCGGTGCCCCCTGCCACCATATTCCACCTCGATCATATCGTTGTAGTGCTTAGGCGAAGCCCTGCGTCGGTAGAACATCATCATCGTCACCACGCCGTTGTGCTGACGGAACTCATCCCCGAAGCTTTGCTGGATCGGAGCCCGGGGAGCGTCATCGAGCTGTACGTGTGCTAAGAACTCGGAGGTGCCGGAGTAACGGTGCTTGGATCGGTCAGGATCGGGAAGACGTACGACTACTTCCTCTATGTTGCGTCAACGCTTGCACTTTGGTCTACGAGGGTACGTAGACAACACTCTCCCCTCTTGTTGCTATTCATCACCATGATCTTGCGTGTGCGTAGGAAATTTTTTGAAATTACTACGTTCCCCAACAGTTGGGCCTCCGAGTGCAGAGGTTTGTAGGATAGTAACAAATTTCCCTCAAGTGGATGACCTAAGGTTTATCAATCTGTAGGAGGTGTAGGATGAAGATGGTCTCTCTCAAGCAACCCTGCAACCAAATAACAAAGAGTCTCTTGTGTCCCCAACACATCCAATACAATGGTAAATTGTATAGGTGCACTAGTTCGGCGAAGAGATAGTGGTACAAGTGCAATATGGATGATAGATAAATGTTTTTGTAATCTGAAAATATAAAAACAGCAAGGTAACTAATGATAAAAAGTGAGCATAAACGGTATTGCAATGCTAGGAAACAAGGCCTAGGGTTCATACTTTCACTAGTGCAAGTTCTCTCAACAATAATAACATAATTGGATCACATAACTATCCCTCAACATGCAACAAAGAGTCACTCCAAAGTCACTAATAGCGGAGAACAAACGAAGAGATTATGGTAGGGTATGAAACCACCTCAAAGTTATTCATTCCAATCAATCCGTTGGGATATTCCTATAAGTGTCAGAAACATCCCTAGAGTCCGTACTAGAATAACACCTTAAGACACAAATCAACCAAAACCCTAATGTCACCTAGATACTCCAATGTTACCTCAAGTATCTGTGGGTATGATTATACGATATGCATCACACAATCTCAGATTCATCTATTCAACCAACACATAGGACCTCAAAGAGTGCCCCAAAGTTTCTACCGGAGAATCACGACGAAAACGTGTGCCAACCCCTATGCATAAGTTCATGGGCGGAACCCGCAAGTTGGTCACCAAAACATACATCAAGTGAATCACGTGATATCCCATTGTCACCACAGATACGCACGACAAGACATACATCAAGTGTTCTCAAATCTTTAAAGACTCAATCTGATAAGATAACTTCAAAGGGGAAACTCAATCCATTACAAGAGACTAGAGGGGGAGAAGAAACATAAGATCCAACTATAATAGCAAAGCTCGCGATACATCAAGATCGTGCCAAATCAAGAACACAAGAGAGAGAGAGAGAGAGAGAGAGAGAGAGAGAGAGAGATCAAACACATAGCTACTGGTACATACCCTCAGCCCCGAGGGTGGACTATTCCCTCCTCGTCATGGAGAGCGTCGCGATGATGAAGATGGCCACCGGAGAAGGATTCCCCCTCCGGCAGGGTGCCGGAACGGGTCTAGATTGGCTTTCGGTGGCTACGGAGGCTTCTGGCGGCGGAACTCCCGATCTATTGTGATCCCCGATAGTTTTAGGGTATATGTATATATATAGGCGGAAGAAATATATCAGGGGATCCACGAGGGTGGAGGGCGCGCCCAGCGGGGGTGGGCGCACCCCCCTGCCTCGTGCCTTCCTCGTTGGTTTCTTGATGTGGACTCCAAGTCTCCCAGGTTGCTTTCCTTCCAAAAATAACTTCTCCAGAAGGTTTCATTCCGTTTCGACTCCGTTTGATATTCCTTTTCTTTGAAACACTGAAACAAGGGGAAAAACAGGAACTGGCACTGGGCTCTAGGTCAATAGGTTAGTCCCAAAAATCATATAAAATAGCATATAAATGCATATAAAACATCCAAGGTTGATAATATGATAGCATGGAGCAATCAAAAATTATAGATACATTGGAGACGTATCAGCATCCCCAAGCTTAATTCCTGCTCGTCCTCGAGTAGGTAAATGATAAAAACAGAATTTTTGATGTGGAATGCTACTTAACATATTTATCCATGTAGTTCTCTTTATTGTGGCAAGAATGTTCAGATCCATAAGATTCAAGACAAAAGTTTAATATTGACATAAAAATAATAATACTTCAAGCATACTAACAAAGCAATCATGTCTTCTCAAAATAACATGGCCAAAGAAAGTTATCCCTACAAAATCATATAGTCTGGATATGCTCCATCTTCACCACACAACGTATTTAAATCATGCACAACCCCGATGACAAGCCAAGCAATTGTTTCATACTTTTGATGTTCTCAAACTTTTTCAATCTTCACGCAATACATGAGCGTGAGCCATGGACATAGCACTATAGGTGGAATAGAATGGTGGTTGTGGAGAAGACAAAAAGGAGAAGATAGTCTCACATCAACTAGGCGTATCAATGGGCTACGGAGATGCCCATCAATAGATATCAATGTGAGTGAGTTGGGATTGCCATGCAATGGATGCACTAGAGCTATAAGTGTATGAAAGCTCAAAAAGAAACTAAGTGGGTGTGCATCCAACTCGCTTGCTCACGAAGACCTAGGGCATTTTGAGGAAGCCCATCATTGGAATATACAAGCCAAGTTCTATAATGAAATATTCCCACTAGTATATGAAAGTGACAACATAGGAGACTCTCTATCACGAAGATCATGGTGCTACTTTGAAGCACAAGTGTGGTAAAAGGATAGTAGCATTGCTCCTTCTCTCTTTTTCTCTCATTTTTTTTATTTGGGCCTTCTCTTTTTTTAATATGGCATCTTTTCTTTTTTTTGGGCTTCTTTGGCCTCTTTTATTTATTTATTTTCGTCCGGAGTCTCATCCCGACTTGTGGGGGAATCATAGTCTCCATCATCCTTTCCTCACTGGGACAATGCTCTAATAATGAAGATCATCACACTTTTATTTACTTACAACTCAAGAATTACAACTCGATTCTTAGAACAAGATAGGACTCTATATGAATGCCTCCGGTGGTGTACCGGGATGTGCAATGATGCATGAGTGACATGTATGAATAATTATGAATGGTGGCTTTGCCACAAATACGATGTCAACTACATGATCATGCAAGCAATATGACAATGATGAAGCGTGTCATAATAAACAGAACGGTGGAAAGTTGCATGGCAATATATCTCAGAATGGCTATGGAAATGCCATAATAGGTAGATATGGTGGCTGTTTTGAGGAAGGTATATGGTGGGTTTATGATACCGGCGAAAGGTGCGCAGTATTAGAGAGGCTAGCAATGGTGGAAGGGTGAGAGTGCGTATAATCCATGGACTCAACATTAGTCATAAAGAACTCACATACTTATTGCAAAAATCTATTAGTTATCGAAACAAAGTACTACGTGCATGCTCCTAGGGGGATAGATTGGTAGGAAAAGACCATCGCTCGTCCCCGACCTCCACTCATAAGGAAGACAATCAATAAATAAATCATGCTCCGACTTCATCACATAACGGTTCACCATACGTGCATGCTACGGGAATCACAAACTTTAACACAAGTATTTCTCAAATTCACAAGTACTCAACTAGCATGACTCTAATATCACCATCTTCATATCTCAAAACAATCATCAAGTATCAAACTTCTCTTAGCATTCAATGCACTTTATATGAAAGTTTTTAATATATCCCTCTTGGATGCCCATCATATTAGGACTAGTTTCATAACCAAAGCAAACTACCATGCTGTTCTAAAGACTCTCAAAATAATATAAGTGAAGCATGAGAGATCAATTATTTCTTCAAAATAAAACCACCACCGTGCTCAAAAATATATAAGTGAAGCACTAGAGCAAATGACAAACTACTCCGAAAGATATAAGTGAAGATCAATGAGTAGTCGAACAATTATGTAACTATGTGAAGACTCTCTAACACTTAAGAATTTCATATCTTGGTATTTTATTCAAACAGAAAACAAATAAAATAAAATAAAATGACGCTCCAAGAAAAACACCTATCATGTGGCAAATAAAAATATAGCTCCAAGTAAAGTTACCGATGAACGAAGACGAAAGAGGGGATGCCATCCGGGGCATCCCCAAGCTTAGGCTTTTGGTTGTCCTTGAATTTTACCTTGGGGTGCCTTGGGCATCCCCAAGCTTAGGCTCTTGCCACTCCTTATTCCATAGTCCATCGAATCTTCAAGCGTTAACCTCCCCGGCAACAGCGCCAGAAAAGAGCTTAGTTAACGGGGTGTTAGTGCCGCTTTCCTCGCCTCCCCGGCAACGGCGCCAGAAAAGAGCTTGATGTCTACTACACAACTTTCTTCTTGTAGACGTTGTTGGGCCTCCAAGTGCAGAGGTTTGTAGGACAGTAGCAAATTTCTCTCAAGAGGATGACCTAAGGTTTATCAATCCATAGGAGGTGTAGGATGAAGATGGTCTCTCTCAAGCAACCCTGCAACCAAATAACAAGGGTCTCTTGTGTCCCCCAACACACCCAATACAATGGTAAATTGTATAGGTGCACTAGTTCGGCGAAGAGATAGTGATACAAGTGCAATATGGATGATAGTAAAGGTTTTTGTAATCTGAAAATATAAAAACAGCAAGGTAACTAATGATAAAAGTGAGCATAAACGGTATTGCAATGCTAGGAAACAAGGCCTAGGGTTCATACTTTCACTAGTGCTAGTTCTCTCAACAATAATAACACAATTGGATCACATAACTATCCCTCAACATGCAACAAAGAGTCACTCCAAAGTCACTAATAACGAAGAACAAACGAAGAGATTATGGTAGGGTACGAAACCACCTCAAAGTTATTCTTTCCAATCAATCCGTTGGGCTATTCCTATAAGTGTCACAAACAGCCCTAGAGTTCGTACTAGAATAACACCTTAAGACACAAATCAACCAAAACCCTAATGTCACCTAGATACTCCAATGTCACCTCAAGTATCCGTGGGTATGATTATACGATATGCATCACACAATCTCAGATTCATCTATTCAACCAACACATAGGACCTCAAAGAGTGCCCCAAAGTTTCTACCGAAGAATCGCGACGAAAACGTGTGCCAACCCCTATGCATAAGTTCATGGGCGGAACCCGCAAGTTGGTCACCAAAACATACATCAAGTGAATCACGTGATATCCCATTGTCACCACAGATACGCACGGCAAGACATACATCATGTGTTCTCAAATCTTTAAAGACTCAATCCGATAAGATAACTTCAAAGGGGAAACTCAATCCATTACAAGAGAGTAGAGGGGGAGAAGAAACATAAGATCCAACTATAATAGCAAAGCTCGCGATACATCAAGATCGTACCACCTCAAGAACACGAGAGAGAGAGAGAGAGAGAGATCTAACACATAGCTACTGGTACATACCCTCAGCCCCGAGGAAGAACTACTCCCTCCTCGTCATGGAGAGCTCCGGGATGATGAAGATGGCCACCGGAGAAGGATTCCCCCTCCGGCAGGGTGCCGGAACGGGTCTAGATTGGCTTTCGGTGGCTACGGAGGCTTCTGGCGGCGGAACTCCCGATCTATCGTGCTCCTTAATAGTTTTAGGGTATATGGATATATATAGGCGGAAGAAATACATCAGGGGGGGCACGAGGGGCCCGCGAGGGTGGAGGGCGCGCCCCCCTGCCTCGTGGCTTCCTCGTTGCTTTCTTGACGTGGACTCCAAGTCTCCCGGGTTGCTTTCATTCCAAAAATAACTTCTCCAGAAGGTTTCATTCCGTTTCGACTCCGTTTGATATTCCTTTTCTTCGAAACACTGAAACAAGGGAAAAACAGGAACTGACACTAGGCTCTAGGTTAATAGGTTAGTCCCAAAAATCATATAAAATAGCATATAAATGCATATAAAACATCCAACGTTGATAATATAATAGCATGGAACAATCAAGAATTATAGATACGTTGGAGACGTGTCACTGCTATACATGTGCATCACTCATTTTCCCCTTGTGTAGAACACAAGCTCAATAATCTTGGCCTAATCACAAAATTGCTTACGCCAAATGGTAGGCAAATCATACAGGGTGAGTTGCTTGTGTCCTT
Source organism: Triticum monococcum (assembly GCA_034509565.1). Classification (NCBI taxonomy): domain Eukaryota; kingdom Viridiplantae; phylum Streptophyta; class Magnoliopsida; order Poales; family Poaceae; genus Triticum; species Triticum monococcum. Next base: position 541,522,685 of record CM067841.1, read on the forward strand.
GGAATGGGTGGCATCAGAAAGCATGTTAAGCCACATATGGTGATCATTAGCTCTATGCACACCCCAATTAGCTCCATCTACCCAGGTCATCAAGCAAGTCTGGAACGTGCAGGGGTGAAAGCAAGTTGTGAATCTAATCAACCACATTAGTCTAGCTAAACAGCTTGGTATGGGGCATGTCGTGCAGTGACTTCTTCTACTCCTTCGGATTATGTTTCTTTGCTGATAGGAACCCTGCTTAGTGAAGCAGAATTCCTTCTCGAACCTGCAAACTTTAAATTCGTTGTATTGTTTATTTTGCCCAAGGGCATGCAACAAGACATCACATTGGATGCAAAAAGACTTTACGGTAATTATGTATTTTGCTATACGGACTTCCCTGACTTTGCATTATCTTGTATGTGGTCGACGATCTAGTCGTACGCATAAGTTACTGAAATATATACCCAAATGATAAGTGCCACATGTGTGGCACGAAGTAACACCGCCCTGACATTTTTTACAACTAAAATTGTCATCCGAAAAAACCTAAAAAAAACTAAAACTTGCCATCCAAACAGAAAGTTGTCGTGCTTCATAACTAAAGTTGCCATCCTCGGGCAACTAAACTTGCCATCACAAAACATCAGGGCGGAATTGCTTCTTGCCACACATGTCGCATAAATCAGCGTCCTTACATTTTTATTATTCATGAATTAAACACAAAAGTCAATAAATAAATAAAATATGATTTTAAAAAAGATCATCAAAATTTTAAATGTATTCATGGTTTTTTAGAATACATGTTTTCTATAATTATTCATGAATTAAACACAAAATTAAATAAATAAAAAATAACTAAACTGGACGAACAAGAATTGAAAAAAATGATGAAAATCGCTTTTAAAAACTAGAGAAAAAAAGGAAAACCCGATACATGTGTTGGCCCATAGCCGCGCAACATTATGTGATTCTTGTGGTTTGAGTTCTTTGTTATGAGCAATGGTCTACCGTTTCACCCGTTGTGTCAATTTTGATGCCGGGCACAGTCGGTGATGCTATAAGTTGCGAATGCAGTACCTGGGCATGCCTATTGATGACAAAAGACTAAGAAGTGCTCACTAGTATCATGTAGAGGAGAAGGAGACATTAGGGAAGGTTGGATTGATAACTGTTATTTATATGCGATAAGGTTCTATTTACAAATGCATGTCTGAGTTGTGTGCCTATGTATGTGCTTTAATTTCTGAAGCTCCCAAAAACTCGGCGAAAATATAAACTCCACTAGAACAAGAACAGTTTGGCAAGAGTCAAAGAATAAAAGGAAATGCCAATTGGTTAATTGGAAGAAAAGTGTGTCTTCCCAAAGATTGTGGAGGGCTTGGGGTACTTGATCTTCAAGAAGTGAACGAATCCTACTATGCAAATGGTTGTGGAAATTATAAAATACATAAGGAATTTGGCGACAGGTCCACGGTAGGAAATATCTACATCATACATTGTTGGAAGTCTAGGGGGCACACAATGGATCTCACTTTTGGCAGAATCATATCAAGAAATAATTGAGAAGGAGTGAAGAAGATCATGTGATCAGGAAATCTTATGTGAAGAGTCATGGATGGAATTCAACGATATTGAGGATCATGGCGTGAAGGATGGTCTTTGTAGGATGACATGTCGATGGACAAAATCCTACAAATGAACTTTGCTCCTTGAAAAAAACTACTCATGATGCTTTTGTGGTTGTATTGGTTTGTTTAATATATTTTGTGATATTGTTGTGTTGTAAACCTATGATGCTTGTATGCTTTTGTATGTTGAGAACAATGGTTGACTGGGATAGGTGTCCAATATCGCTGTAGATCAAAATTCTACCATTTGTCATGTTTCTTTTTTGTTTTCTTATTATGAACTTTGATGTTGTAAGTTCTGGCGGTTTCTATAATGGGAATCGATGAGGAAGCTCATTACTTTCAAAAAACTATGCCCCCATTTCCCCCTCCTCAAATCCGTGCATGCATGTAAATCATTCGATAATAAATATAGCACACAACAATTCAAACAAGCCAACATGATCTACGAAAAATAAAATTCAATAATTCATACACAACTCATGAAAGGAATGAATCAACCATTTTTTTCTACGCATGTGTTGATGATCCACTCCTTGGCATCACCGTCCATGAGGCGTGTGTCGACCCAGCATGATGCCCAACTTCGTGATGAACCTTTCTCCCTCTCTCTCTCTCCCCTCTCTCTCCCTCTCTCTCTCCCTCTCGCTCCCTCTCTCTCTCCCTCTCGCTCCCTCTCCCTCTCTCTCACTATCCATCTCTCTCTCCCCCCCTCTCTCTCAATATCAACGCTCTACATTGCCTTTGTCTTCTGAAGCTTCATATGCCTTCATGTCATCCATCTCCATGCACTCCCTCTCAATTATACTCCTCACCCTTTCCTTATGAGATTGTATCCTTCCTTTGAACATCCAAGTAGAGCTTGTATGTCTCCTCCTTATTCTCCCCCTCCATGTCTTCCTTTTTTTCAATTCCACGTCTTTGTTGGAAAGGAATTCCACCCACGTGGGCGACATTTTGCTCGCCACTCCGTCATCCGTGACCCTATATTTCTCCAACTTATTCCCTGTCATATCCCTACTTCTCTTCAAATTGTTTCCAATTTTGGTTGTCGCGTCACTTGTATCATCCTATTCATAAAATCCAATAGATTGGTGGGAGATTGAGCAATCATTATTCCCTCTTTTTGTTGCTTGGGTTCTTGAATATGCAAAAAGGGTTGCCCCACTTGGGTTCCCACTCAATTCCAACCAACAATTCGGTATAGTGAATGGCTTCTTGTCAATTTCATGCTACAAGGTGGAGGCCAACCCCAACTATAAATAAAGCACATGCAAACATATTGCAAGAATTGAAGGACACAAGAAATATGATGATTGGTGTAAGAGAAAAAAACATGTCAACATACTGCAAGAATGGACAGAAGAAAGAAATATGACAATCAATGTAGAGAAAACAAAACTCACATGGCCTCTGACTCCAATGCAACTTTGGTTCCACCTCTTGAGGATACACACGAAAAAAATTGTTTAACGACTCTTGGATGAAAGACCATCTTGTTGGAGAGAGCTCGCATTGCCGACACTTGTGATTTGATGCGGTTGCACATAGTGCTTGTGTTTATGGAAGTACTCATGGATTTTTTTCAATATTTTGAGCCCTTCTGCTCTAGTTACACATATCGAATCCATGCTCGTATTGAACCAAGCTTGACAAACAAAGTATCTTATTTGCTTGCGTACTCATTTCCTTTCTTCATCATCCTCTTTGTTCCCGATGATTGCCGAACATCAAACTTCAGGAAAGTTTGATCACCCATCTCAAAATTTGGAGCCTTTTGACCAGTGTTGATCATCCCCATCATGTAATCTTACTAAACATGAATCACAATGAGCCTATCATAAGAAATTTGGTCCTAAAACTGCATATGGGATGAAGAAAAAACTAAGTTGGAGATAATGACCTTGAACAATTGGTGTGTGTGTGTGTGTGTGTGTGCGTGTCTTTCACCGTAGCTTGTCATCGGCGCCAACGTCCTTCGGAGCCGCGGTGAGTCATAAGACCTATCCGCGGAGACGTCCGCGTCCTAGGTGAAGCCCCGGGAAGCCTCGCCCTTGTGAAGCCATGCCAGAGTCGTCCACGAGCAAGGACGTCGGCATGACCAATGGCGCAATCGAGGACGGCGAGGACACGACCATGTGCACATCTACGTCGACGACCTCCTTTGTCACAGTCGCCTTCTTGATCGCCATTGGGGGTAGTGTCCTTACGAGCGAGGCTCTCCATGTTTGGCAATGACGCAGATGGCAGGCCAACAAACTTTTCTGGCCAAATATCCATGTGGGCAGGAAAGTAGGACGAAAGGTCGCGGGCGCGGGGGGGGGGGGGGGTGGAGGGGTGCCGATTTGTGAAGGTTTGGAATAGAGCCTGATTGCCGGGTTCAACATAATGGACATGTTCGGACAACCTCATTTGCACCCCTTATTTGAATTGGAGTAGTCCACATAAATAGGACGGTTTGGGGTGGCCCCTTGGGCCAGTCATTTTTTGTCCCAACGGTCCATCCAGATAAATGGGACTAATTTGAGGCCTCCTAAACCTAAAAAAAAGAATTTGAGGCCTCCTTGTAGGTGCTCATACATTAACGCAAGATCTTCTTCCGATCTTTGGGAAGATATAGATCTAGGGTTTTCCCCATAGCATTGCCGAAAGTAGCGACACGACTTGCTATGATGATGCCTTCGACAAGGTAACAACGCCAAGAGATGCCACCATCATATGCCATGACCGTAGTCGAGGCTCGGTCTTCACCGGTAGTCTTGCTGCTCCAAGCTCGCAACCGGACAGATATGATGACAGATCCACCGCCGCTTCCTGGCCGGTTGCCACCACCACACAAGCGTGCAGTAGGAGGTAAACATTGCCGCTACACCGCCAGCCAATTCACCGCTGCTCCACAGGCCCGCCTAAACCCGTCGACCCGCAAAATGAACCAAGAGTAGAGGCAGCAACAACCACAGACCTTGCAGATCGTGCAACAGATCTGCTCTCCCTTGTTGTCGAGACCGGTGTCACCGTCATACCGCCGAGACAAAATAAGAAGGGCGTCGTCGCCGTTGCCATGGATGGGGATCCATGTAGGGCCGGCCCTGTGTTTCGGGAGGCCCTAGGCGAACTCGACGACATGGGCCCCTGTATCCTAATACCATATATATAACTTATTAAGAGTAAATTTGAACCACACATCTTTAGTTAAAAATTTGAATATAATAATCCGACTGACTTCATCGATAACAATAATAACCAAATTCGAGCTGACTCGATTGACAACAATCATACTAAGAAGATAGCAAAATGAAACTAACATGACATGATTACCTCAAATAAGAACCAAAATTGATTTGCTCCCCTGTACTTGCACCATCTTCATTGACCCCAACATCTCAATTTTCATGCTCGGGATTAGTTTCTTGCCCTTGTTTTTCACTGACATCAACATTGCTTGACGATGTAAAATACTTATTCAAAGAACCATTCGGTGGTTGAATTCTCAGATCACTTTCTTTTTTTCTCCTTTTTTTAGCACCCAATAATTGCTTCTTCTTAGGCAGCATGGCAGGCTAATGTTCTAAAATCATGTTGAAAAGAGGATACAAAGAATTAGGAATGTATACATAGAATGATTGAAACCCTAGACACATACATATATAGAATGACAAAAAGTTGAAGGATTGAATTAGAAAATTATACATAAAAAATTTAAAACTTCAAAACTTCGTGCATACTGAAATTGGAGGTTGGATCATGGATGGATAGTTGAATACGTGCATACTAAATGAAGAATAAAATAAACTGTAAAATAAACTACTAAAATTGTCAAATTAGGGTTTTGGGGGGGATGAATCAGGCCACATGGATGGAAAGTTCAAACGTACTGACTACTATGGTGCCCTCACGGTCGGCGACGGGATCACGGGAGAGCTTTGTTGCTGACTTGCAGTTGGCCAAGTAGCGGTCTAGCGGACTATAGACTTGTAGGAATCCGGAGTACTATATGTATTGCTGCGGACTGCCTTGCCGGATGCCTGGTGGCGGGGCTGCCGGACTGCCGTGCTGTCACGCTCCGATAGTGGATCTGATAGCGAGAGGAAGGGAGATCGGGGTGAGAGTGGGAGAACGAGAGTAGGTGAGGGAAGCGTGAGGGAAGGAGTCGACAGCAAGGAATGATTCAATTTGTTCTTGATACCCTCATCGTCCCAACACAGGCATACAAGTATGCAGCGCCAGCTGGCCACACACGCACGCATTCTACTGACCCCTGGGCTCGGCTCGGTCCGCTGACCAGGTCATGTCATTGCGGGTTTATACTCTGAACCTGCACTCTTCAGTCCGCTGATGATCGATCAGCAGGCGTGACATTTGCCCCCGCTTAAGCAGCAGCTTCTTCTTCCCCCCACAGCTGCGCGTCGGGGTAGCATTGACGCAGGACAGTGTAGTCTTCCCAAGTTGTTGCGGAGGGCGACATGGAGCTCCATTGAACTTGCACCTGCACCACTGGAGCGTTCCCCTTCTTCATCATGCGGCGGTCCGGGATGGCCACCGGAGCACGGTCGTCGGAGGTGAGGTCTGGAACCTTGGGCAGCTCAAAGAAGACAGGGGTGTAGTTGGGGACGAACGGCTTGAGCTGGGAGACGTGGAAGACCGGATGGATGCGGCTGTCCAGGGGCAATTCCAGTCGATATGCCAGGTTGCCCACGTGTTCCAGAACAGTGAACGGCCCGAAGAACTTGAACGCCAGTTTCTTGCATGGGCGATTGGCGATGGAGGATTGCGCGTATGGCTGTAGCTTGAGGAGAACTTGCTCGCCCACATCAAAAGCACGCTAGGCGCGATGACGATCGGCCTGCTTCTTGAAACGAGCTTGGGCACGCTCCAGCTAGGCGCGAAGCAGCTCGGTGTGGGTCGCCCAGTCGATCTCTTCGGCGGGCGCATCGGTGGGCAGGGTGAAGCTCGCCCCCGGAAGGCCTCCCAGATTTGGTTCCCGCCCGTACAGAGCCTTGAAGGGGAACCATTGAGCGACGCATGGTGGGAGGAATTGTACCAGAATTCCGCCGCGGAGAGCCACTATTGCCATTGCTTTGGTGTGTCGTGGGTAGCGCATCGAAGGTACATTTTGAGGCACTGATTCACATGCTCCGTCTGACCGTCGGTCTGGGGGTGGTACGGGCTACCTCTAGAGCACTGTGTTGGATTTCCCCGAAGAGGAGAGGATGATGCAGCAAAGTAGCATAAGTATTTCCCTCAGTTTTTGAGAACCAAGGTATCAATCCAGTAGGAGGCTACGCTCGAGTCCCTCGTACCTACACAAAAACAATAGCTCAACGCAACCAACGCGCTTAGGGGTTGTCAATCCCTTCACGGTCACTTACGAAAGTGAGATCTGATAGAGATAATAAATAATATTTTTGGTATTTTTGGTATAGAGATGCAAAGTAAAAAGCAAAAGCAAAGTAAAAGCAAAGCAATAATAAAGTGATGGAGATTGATATGATGAGAAAGAGACCCGGGGGCCATAGGTTTCACTAGTAGCTTCTCTCAAGAGCATAAGTATTCTATGGTGGGTGAACAAATTACTGTTGAGCAATTGACAGAATTGAGCATAGTTATGAGAATATCTAGGTATGATCATGTATATAGGCATCACGTCCGAGACAAGTAGACCGACTCCTGCCTGCATCTACTACTATTACTCCACTCATCGACCGCTATCCAGCATGCATCTAGAGTATTAAGTTAAAAACAGAGTAACACCTTAAGCAAGATGACATGATGTAGAGGGATAGTTTCATGCAATATGGTAAAAAAAACATCTTGTTATCCTCGATGGCAATGATACAATACGTGCCTTGCTGCCCCTTCTGTCACTGGGAAAGGACACCGCAAGATCGAACCCAAAGCTAAGCACTTATCCCATGGCAAGAACAACCAATCTAGTAGGCCAAACCAAACTGATAATTCGAAGAGACTTGCGAAGATAACCAATCATACATAAAAGAATTCGGAGAAGATTCAAATATTATTCATAGATAGACTTGATCATAAACCCACAATTCATCGATCTCAACAAACACACCGCAAAAAGAAGCTTACATCGAATAGATCTCCACAAGAGAGGGGGAGAACATTGTATTGAGATCCAAAAAGAGAGAAGAAGCCATCTAGCTACTAACTATGGACCCGTAGGTCTGAAGTAAACTACTCACACTTCATCGGAGAGGCTTGGATGATGATGTAGAAGCCCTCCGTGATCGATGCCACCTCCGGCGGAGCTCCGGAATAGGCCCCAAGATGGGATCTCGTGGATACAGAAAGTTGCAGCGGTGGAATTAGGTTTTTGGCTCCGTATCTGATCGTTTGGGGGTACGTGGGTATATATAGGAGGAAGAAGTATGTCGGTGGAGCAACAGGGGGGCCACGAGGGTGGGGGCGCGCCTTGTAGGGTAGGACGCGCCCCCTACCTCGTGGCCTCCTATTACGTGCCTTGATGTAGGGTCCAGGTCTCCTGAGTTGTATTCGGTGAGAAAATCACGTTCCCGAAGGTTTCATTCCGTTTGGACTCCGTTTGATATTCCTTTTCTTCAAAACCCTAAAACAGGCAAAAATAGCAATTCTGGGCTGGGCCTCCGGTTAGTAGGTTAGTCCCAAAAATAATATAAAAGTGGATAATAAAGCCCAATAATGTCCAAAATAGTAGATAATATAGCATGGAGCAATCAAAAATTATAGATACGTTGGAGACATATCAAGCATCCCCAAGCTTAATTCCTGCTCGTCCTCGAGTAGGTAAATGATAAAAACAGAATTTTTGATGCGGAGTGCTACTTGGCATAATTTCAATGTAATTCTTCTTAATTGTGGTATGAATATTCAGATTCAAAAGATTCAAGACAAAAGTTCATATTGACATAAAAATAATAATACTTCAAGCGTACTAACAAAGCAATTATGTCTTCTCAAAATAACATGGCCAAAGAAAGCTATCCCTACAAAATCATATAGTCTGGCTATGCTCTATCTTCACCACACAAAGTATTTAAATCATGCACAACCCCGATGACAAGCCAAGCAATTGTTTCATACTTTTGACATTTTCAAAACTTTTTCGATCTTCACGCAATACATGAGCGTGAGCCATGGATATAGCACTATATGTGGAATAGAATGGTGGTTGTGGAGAAGACAAAAAGAGGGGAAGATAGTCTCACATCGACTAGGCGTATCAACGGGCTATGGAGATGCCCATCAATTGATATCAATGTGAGTGAGTAGGGATTGCCATGCAACGGGTGCACTAGAGCTATAAGTATATGGAAGCTCAACAAAAGAAACTAAGTGGGTGTGCATCCAACTCGCTTGCTCACGAAGACCTAGGGCATTTTGAGGAAGCCCATCATTGGAATATACAAGCCAAGTTCTATAATGAAAAATTCCCGCTAGTATATGAAAGTGACAAAATGAGAGACTCTCTATCATGAAGATCATGGTGCTACTTTGAAGCACAAGTGTGGTAAAAGGATAGTAACATTGTCCCTTCTCTCTTTTTCACTCATTTTTTTCTTTTTTTGTTTGGGCCTTCTCTTTTTTATGGCCTTTTTTTATTTTTCGTCCGGAGTCTCATCCCGACTTGTGGGGGAATCATAGTCTCCATCATCCTTTCCTCACTTGGGACAATGCTCTAAAAATGATGATCATCACACTTATATTTTCTTACAACTCAACAATTACAACTCAATACTTAGAACAAAATATGACTCTATATGAATGCCTCCGGCGGTGTACCGGGATATGCAATGACTCATGAGTGACATGTATGAAAGAATTATGAACGGTGGCTTTGCCACAAATACGATGTCAACTACGTGATCATGCTAGCAATATGACAATGATGGATCGTGTCATAATGAATGGAACAGTGGAAAGTTGCATGTAAATATATCTCGGAATGGCCATGGAAATGCCATGATATGTAGGTATGGTGTCTGTTTTGAGGGAGGTATTTGGTGGGTGTATGATACCGGCGAAAGGTGCACGGTATTAGAGAGTCTAGCAATGGTGGAAGGAAGGAAAGTGCGTATAATCCATGGACTCAACATTAGTCATAAAGAACTCATATACTTATTGCAAAAATCTAGAAGTTATCAAAGCAAAGTATTACGCCCATGCTCCTAGGGGGATAGATTGGTAGGAAAAGACCATCGCTCGTCCCCGACCGCCACTCATAAGGAAGACAATCAATAAACAAATCATGCTCCAACTTCATCACATAACGGTTCACCATACGTGCATGCTACGGGAATCACAAACTTTAACACAAGCATTTCTCAAATTCACAACTACTCAACTAGCATGACTCTAATACCACCATCCTCATATCTCAAAACAATTATCAAGCATCAATTTCTTCTTAGTATTCAACGCACTCAAAAAAAGTTTTACAAATCTTGAATACCAATCATATTATTATTAAGGAAATTACCATGCTATTAAGACTCTCAAAATAATCTAAGTGAAGCATGAGAGATCAATAGTTTCTATAAAACAAATCCACCATCGTGCTCTAAAAGATATAAGTGAAGCACTAGAGCAAAATTATATAACTCAAAAGATATAAGTGAAGCACATAGAGTATTCTAGCAAATTCAAAATTATGTATGGCTCTCTCAAAAGGTGTGTACATCAAGGATGATTGTGGTAAACTAATAAGCAAAGACTCAAGTCATAAAAGACGCTCCAAGCAAAACACATATCATGTGGTGAATAAAAATATAGCTCCAAGTAAAGTTACCGATAGAAGTAGACGAAAGAGGGGATGCCTTCCGGGGCATCCCCAAGCTTTGGCTTTTAGGTGTCCTTAGATTATCTTTGGGGTGCCATGGGCATCCCCAAGCTTAGGCTCTTGCCACTCCTTGTTCGATAATCCATCAATTCTTTACCCAAAACTTGAAAACTTCACAACACAAAACTTAAAAAAGAAAACTCGTGAGCTCCGTTAGCGAAAGAAAACAAAAGACCACTTCAAGGTACTGTAATGAACTCATTCCTTATTTATATGGGTGTTAAACCTAATGTATTCCAACTTCTGTATGGTTCATAAACTATTTTACTAGCCATAGATTCATCAAAATAAGCAAACAACACACAAAAAACAGAATCTGTCAAAAACAGAACAGTATGTAGTAATCTGTAGCTAGCGCAAGATCTGGAACACCAAAAATTCTAAAATAAATTTCTGGACGTGATGAATTTATCTATTAATCATCTTCAAAAATAATTAACTAAATATCACTCTCCAAATAAAAATGGCAGCAGTTCTCGTGAGCGCTAAAGTTTCTGTTTTTTACAGAAAGTTCAACAAGACTTTCCCCAAGTCTTCCCAACGGTTCTACTTGGCACAAACACTAATTAAACACAAAAACACAACCAAAAAATAGTCTAAATAATTTATTTATTACTAAATAGGATCAAAAATCAAGGAATAAAAATAAAATTGGGTTGCCTCCCAACAAGCGCTATCGTTTAACGCCCCTAGCTAGGCATAACAAGCATGAATAGATCTAGGTATTGCCATCTTTGGTGGGCAATCCATAAGTGGCTCTCATGATAGATTCATATGGTAATTTTATTTTATTTCTAGGGAAGTGTTCCATTCCTTTTTTAATGGAAATTGAAATCTAATATTCCCTTCCTTCATATCAATAATTGCACCAACCGTTCTAAGAAAAGGTCTACCGAGAATAATAGGGCAAGAAGGATTGCAATCTATATCAAGAACGATAAAATCTATGGGTACATAATTCCTATTTGCAACAATAAGAACATCATTAATTGTTCCCATAGGTTTCTTAATAGTGGAATCCGCAAGATGCAAGTTTAGAGAGCAATCATCAAAATTACGGAAATCTAGCAAATCACACAAAGTTTTGGGAATAGTAGAGACACTAAAAACCAAATCACACAAAGCATAAAACTCATGATCTTTAATTTTAATTTTGATAGTTGGTTCCCACTCATCATAAAGTTTTCTAGGGATAGAAACTTCCAATTCAAGTTTTTCTTCATGAGATTGCATCAAGGCATCAACATATGTTTAGTAAACGCTTTATTTTGACTATAAGCGTGAGGAGATTTTAGCACGGATTGCAACAAGGAAATACAATCAATCAAAGAGCAATTTTCATAGTTAAATTCCTTAAAATCCATAATAGTGGGTTTAGCAACATCTAGAGTTTTAATTTCTTCAATCCCACTTTTATCAAATTTAGCATCAAGATCAAAAGATTCAGAATTATTGGAACGCCTTCTAGGTAGAGGTGGATAATATTCAGTCCCATCATTATCAAGATTCATATTGCAAAACAAAGATTTAATAGGGGACACATCAATAACTTTTAGATCTTCATCATTATTTTCATAGGAACTAGAAGAACATGCTTTTATAAAGGCATCTTTCTTAGCACGCATCCTAGCGGTTCTTTCTTTGCACTCATCAATGGAAATTCTCATGACTTTGAGAGACTCATTGATATCATGCTTAGGTGGAATAGATCTAAGTTTCAAAGAATCAACATCAAGAGCAATTCTATCAACGTTCCTAGCCAAATCATCAATCTTAAGCAATTTTTATTCAATCAAAGCCTTAAAATTCTTTTGCGAAGTAAAAAATTCTTTAATATTAGATTCAAAATCAGAGGGCATCTTATTATAATTTCCATAAGAATTGTTGTAGGAATTACCATAATTATTAGATGGATTACTAGGATAAGGCCTAGGATTGAAATTTCCTCTATACGCGTTGTTACCAAAATTGTTCCTACCAACAAAATTCACATCCATAGATTCATTATTATTCTCAATCAAAGTAGACAAGGGCACATCATTAGGATCAGAAGAAAAACTCTTATTAGCAAATAATTTCATAAGTTCATCCATCTTTCCACTCAAAACATTAATTTCTTCTATTGCGTGCACCTTTTTAGTAGATCTTTCAGTATGCCATTGAGAATAATTAATCATAATATTATCTAGGAGTTTAGTAGCATCTCCTAAAGTGATTTCCATAAAAGTGCCTCCCGTGGCCGAATCTAAAAGATTTCTAGAACCAAAATTCAATCCGGCATAAAAATTTGTATAATCATCCACAAATTTAAACCATGAGTAGGACAATTTGTAGGATCGAAAGTATGTCTAGAGGGGGGTGATTAGACTACTTGACCAAATAAAAACTCGACCTTTTCCCAATTTTAGTTCTTGGCAGATTTTAGCTATTTTAGGACAAGTCAAGCAATCATCACATAATTCAAGCAAGTATGCAAAGAGTATATTGGCAGCGGAAAGTAAAGCATGCAACTTGCAAGAATGTAAAGGGAAGGGTTTGGAGAATTCAAACGCAATTGGAGACACGGATGTTTTTCCCGTGGTTCGGATAGGTGGTGCTATCCTACATCCACGTTGATGGAGACTTCAACCCACGAAGGGTAACGGTTGCGCGAGTCCACGGAGGGCTCCACCCATGAAGGGTCCACGAAGTAGCAACCTTGTCTATCCCACCATGGCCATCGCCCACGAAGGACTTGCCTCACTAGCGGTAGATCTTCACGAAGTAGGCGATCTCCTTGCCCTTACAAACTCCTTGGTTCAACTCCACAATCTTGTCGGAGGCTCCCAAGTGACACCTAGCCAATCTAGGAGACACCACTCTCCAAGAAGTAACAAACGGTGTGTTGATGATGAACTCCTTGCTCTTGTGCTTCAAATGATAGTCTCCCCGACACTCAACTCTCTCTCATAGGATTTGGATCTGATGGAAAGAAGATTTGAGTGGATAGCAATTTGGGGAAGGCTAGAGATCAAGATTCATATGGTAGGAATGGAATGTCTTGGTCTCAACACATGAGTAGGTGGTTCTCTCTCAGAACATATGAGTTGGAATGGTGTATGTGTTGTGATGGCTCTCTCTCTCCGAATGAAGAGGAGGTGGAGGGGTATATATAGCCTCCACACAAAATCCAACCGTTACACACAATCTACCAATCTCGGTGGGACCGAATAAATAAACTCGGTCAGACCGAAAAGGTAAACCTAGTGACCGTTAGAGATTTTCGGTGGGACTGACATGCAACTCGGTAGGACCGATTCTGTTAGGGTTTCGGCATAACGTAATCTCGGTGAGACCGATTACACAAACTCGGTGAGACCGAGTTTGGTAATAAGCTAACCAGAGAGTTGGTCAGGCAAACTCGGTGGGACCGATTTACTCTTTCGGTGAGACCGAAAAGTTACAAAAGGGAAACACAGAGTTTACATTGCAATCTCGGTGGGACCGATTCTCTCTTTAGGTGAGACCGACAAGTTACGAAAGGGAAACAGAGAGTTTGCAACCCCATCTCGGTGAGACCGAGATCCCTATCGGTAGGACCGAATTGCTAGGGTTTGGCAGTGGCTTATGACATATGAAACTCGGTGGCGCTGGATAGATAGAATCGGTATGACCGAGTTTGGCTTAGGGTTTAGGTCATTTGTGGATATGGGAAAGTAGCTGAGGATTTTGGAGAATATCATTAAGCACATGAAGCAAGAGGCTCATTAAGCAACACCTCATCCCTCCTTGATAGTATTGGCTTTTCCTAAAGACTCAATGTGATCTTGGATCACTAAAATATAAAATGAAGAGTCTTGAGCTTTTGAGCTTGAGCCAATCCTTTGTCCTTAGCATTTTGAGGGTTCCATTTTCACCATCCATGCCATGCCAATCATTGAGCTTTCCTGAAATAATCATCTTGGAATAGCATTAGCTCAATGAGCTATATGTTGTTATGAATTACCAAAACCACCTAGGGATAGTTGCACTTTCAATCTCCCCCTTTTTGGTAATTGATGAAAACATATAGATCAAAGCTTCGACAAATGATAATAAGCATGAAATATATCGTTGCTTTGAGAAGTATGTGAAAAGTAAGAGCTCCCCCTAAATTTGTGCATATTTAAAAGTTGCTTTGGAATGCAAATGCACAAAGAGTTAGAGTCATGGGTTACTCTTCCATGTCACATACATCTTGGTGGAGCGCTTAAAATTATAAGAATGAAATACATGCACTCATCACCAAGAATAGTGAGTGATCACATAAGATAGATAGGATAAAAATAGCATTAAGCAAACATTAAGTGTAGCTTATGATCAAACACATGATCGTCGATGTCTCACACAGATAATGACGTAGTATCTCACACAAAAGCAAACGAAGTTCAAAAAACCACCAAATAAAACAAGAGAGAATAAAAGCAATACTCTCTCTCGAAGCCTATGATCTATACATTTTCTCCCCCTTTGGCAACAAGTTACCAAAAAGTTCCTAGAAAATGCATAGTGCTAAGTCGACACTCAGGCTTGATCTTCAGGTGGTGGTGGAGTCCGGATCACTCCAAGTACAAAGGCTTCCGTAGATGCTGAAGTAGATGCTGGAGCTGAAGTAGATGCTGGAGTTGGAGCTGATGCTGCGGCTGGAGCTGAGGCGGTTGCCCTTGTGTCAGGAACTGGCACTGCAGACGACCTCGGAGCTCGGGGTACTCTGGCAAAGGCATCAGTTGTAGTCTTGCCTCTCCTCTCCTGCATGTCATCCTGGAGCTGCTCCACTGCAGACTGAATCTCTGTCACTTTGACATCCAAGTCATAGAACTTTTGTTCCATGATCCTTTCTAAGCTTGCCTGGTTTTGAGTTAGGGTGGCTAATCCTTGCTCAATCTGCAGGGTGGATGCAATCAAGTAACCAAGCTGCTCTTGTTTGGTTTTCAGGAAATACTCAGATGCCTCCGCTTGAGTAGGCATCTTGGCAGCTTTCTCCTTCCTAGCCTTCTCCTTCTTGGCTTGTGCTTGGGCAGATGATGGCTCATTCTCAGTCATGACCACTTGGTTATCTTCAAAGTCCGGACGGATAGGCAGGTGTTCCTTGTCCAAGAGGTATATGCCCATGCCCATCTTGGAGTTGATGAGCTCCTGAATCTGTGGGGCATATCCACAGCTCCTCTTCTGGTCTGCTACTGTCCTCTTAATGGTCTCTACCATTAGGCTCATCACCTTGAATTTCTGAGGCATGTCAAAGATATGAAGCAAGTTGATCGCGTGGCCTCTGATCATCTTGTGATCTCCAGACTCGGGTAATAAGGTGTGCCTTAGTATCCAGTTGATAGTGGGCAGCCCTGATAGAAGATAATGTACTGAGCCAAACTTGAAAGTGTCAAGTGCTTCGTTTGGAATCTCCTTGTACATGTTGGACATAGAGTTGTGGTCCATCTTCTTCTTAGCATAAACATCCAAGTCATCTGCTTGCTCCTCTGGGGCATTTATCAGCTGAGCCCATTTAGCAACTGTGGACTGGTACCTTGTACCCTCTGACATCCAAATTATCCTACCATCTGGATAAAAATGGGTTGTGGAGTAGAACTGCATGATGAGTTCCTCGTTCCACTTTGTGAGCTTCTGCCCAACAAAGTCCTCTACTCCACACACCTTGAAGCTGTCTTGCACTCCAGGGAAGTACTCTTCGTTATCCTTGATATATTGCCAATCGACCCATCTCATGTCACAGACAATGGGCTTCTTGTCTAGCAGCACTGTCTCATAGAAGTCTTGCTCCTCCTTGGTATGAAACCTGTAGTCCACTGCAGTCCTTCTCCTTGAAGCATACGGGTCTGCTTCTCTCCACTTCCGGAGCCCTGAATCTCTCCTGAGTTTCATATCCTCAGCCACAGGATGAGCATCGTTGTGGTATGGGACCTTGGGCTTAAGCTTTCTGAGGACATTCTCTTCCTCTTCTTCTGCAGCTTCAGGCACTGGGGCCTTGTTCTTCTCAGTAGCTGGGATGCTTCTTGTATTCCTCTTTGGCTTGGGCTTTGGAGCAGGCTTGGCCTTGGAAGCAGCTCCCCTGACCTTATGGCATCACCCATCAGCTTGGGTGCTTTTGGTGCTGGTGCAGCCACCTCTTCTTCTTCCTCCTCATCTTCCATGATGGAAGCTTTGCCAAGCACTCTGGCTACAGTTTTCTTCACCCTTTCTTTCCTCTTCTTGCCCTCAGCAGCAACTGGCTCAATGGGAGTGGGCTTCTCAGTTGAAGCTCTTGCCTTGGACATAGGCTACCTGCCTGCTGGCCTTTTGAACTTCAACCCTAGCTTTGTACCTTGTGCGGGCTCAACTCTCTTGGAGGTTGCTTCCTCTTCTGCCACATAATCCTCATCTTCTGACTCTGAGGTTCTCTTCTTTCTTTGTCGTGTGGCAGCCTTAGGCACATTGCTAGGGGTGCTCCTGCTGCCATCATCTGAGGAACTTGAGGGACTAGTGCCCTCACTCAGCTGCACTTGCTGTTCTGACAGGTTCTGGCTATCACTTTGGTCTGACATGATGCAAACTCTGACTGCTGACCCTGTGAATAGGTTATAGATGAGATAGAGTAGATGAGCATCACAAAATGCAGAGATTTTTGCAAAAGAATAATCCAAAAACTTCGTTTTAGTTTCCCACTGAAAGCATCTCGGATCTACCGATTTTTAAACTCGGTGATACCGAAGCAGTTTTGGAACCTAAACTAGTGAACTCGGTCAGACCGAGTCACAGTTTGGTGGCACCGAGACTGCTAGGGTTTCACAGAATTCCAAAATCGGTCACACAGATAAGTAATTCTCGGTCAGACCGAGTCTCACTTGTGCAATGGCATAAGCCAAATCGGTGGGACCGAGTTTTTCAACTCGGTGGGTCCGAGATGGTTTCGACAGAAACCTAACCCTAAAATTTTCAAATTAAACCTAATCTACGAGTTCATTGACTGGATAGGAGTTTATCAAACGTGGCAAGAATCATGATGATCACAATGTGCTAGGAATCGGATTGGAGAATAGCACAAAGATCGAGTCCATACCCTAGTGCGGCGGAGACTCGCTACGGCGGCAACGGCGGGGTAGAATTCCCGTTGACGGTGATGGAGACCAGCGACAGGAGGCTGCTGGCGGCGAGGAGACGATCCGGAGACGAAGTTGGCAGAGCAGGCTATCGCGCGGGCGAAGGGGTTCGGAGAAATTTCCAAATTTTTGCCCGTGACTATATAGCCCGACCCTGTCGGTGTGACCGAGTGGAACAACTCGTGGCACCGAGATGCATAACTGCGAGCAGTTACTGCAACTCGGTGTGACCGAAAAGTTCAAATCGGTTGCACCGAGATCGAAAACCTAGATCAACTTAATGATCTCGGTTGGACCAAAAGTGGGGAATCAGTCAAATCGAGAATCATAAAGAGGTTTTGGAAGTTTAAGTCTATGACGAATCGGGGACTCCGAGCGCTCCTCACACAGAGTGGTTCGAATCTGACTTGATCAAATTTTGTGATGTAGCATGAATAGAGTTTGAGACGAGAAAAGCATAGATAGCTAGAGGAGGTTCTTAGGCATTCTTGTCCATCCACTTGGCAGAAAGAAATAAAGCCAAACAATCAAAACAACAAGTGGATGTCCTCGAATGAGTAAAATATGCAACCAACATGCTCACACAATAAGATGGCAAATGAAATATGTGACAAAGCATGCACAACCAATTCTAGCATCTATCAAGCAATTTGCGATGACTAGGTCATCTATATATGAGTATATTGACTTAGGAGTCAAGTGAGAACACTTGATCATAGGTCATACTCATCGTTTAAGCTCAAGTGGGGTTACCACTTTTACATAAAGCATTGTTGTGTTCACATCTGTAGAGTTGCTCTAGCTCAAGTCTTAGAGTAAAGCTCCCCCTAGATGTGATATCCCCCCTAAGAGGGATGAACTAACCTTGGGTTTTGTCGATGATGACTTCATGTAGATGTTGAAGATGTGGATGCTCAATGTTGATGTAGATCACTTGGAGCTATCCATTTGAGTGAATTGCACTTTCAATACCTACATGGGTTAGTCCCACAAGGAACAAACAAGGATATCCATGGACATAGAGTGATGCACACACAAGATGATGTCCATGAAAACTTTTAGGTTACCTTGTCCCTTGTCTTACCAACAAGAGGGTTTGTGACTCCTTGAACTAGTGCAAGATGTGGAAGTTGATTGCACTTGTTCTTGCCAAAATGATAAGAGTGAAGTATGTTGGCGGAGTCACCCTCAAGAACTCTCTAGTTCTTCTTCTTTTGGATGCACATCATCTTGATGGGAATCCTTGGAGTTGTAGTCGTACTTGACGGAGTGGAACTTGAAGTAGTCTTGGGAATCCACTTGACTAAGGTCTTAGGAGCTTCTTTAAATGCATCAATTTCCTCTTGAAGCTTGTCCTTGCCTTTTTGCTCGTAGTCTTGTGGTGGAAGATCATCTTGAGCTTGTGTCCCCTTGAAGGAAGTATCATACTTCTCTTGTTGAGGAACAAACTTTGTCTTGGGGTATTGATCTTCTTCCCACTCAACTCCATTGGCATTGAACTTTCGTTCAAAACCAACACCTTGATTCTTCCTGTGCATTCCTTGCTTGCGCACAATTTCCTCGAATTGCTTACTCCCGGCAAGGCTTTTGTACACTCCTTTCTCTATAATTCCCTTCAATAAGCTATTTTCTTGCTCAAGTGTAACTTGGCTAAGAGAATCATTAGTGGAATCAAGAGAACTACTAGAAGCAACAATATTGGATTTAGCATGATCATTGTTACTACTAGAGGAAGAATCTTTCTTGTTCTTGTTACTAGATTTGACTTGAGGCATGTAAGTGGATAAGAGTAAACGCTTGGCAATGTAAGAAGAACTTTTCTTGCGGAGATCATCATTGATTGCTTTTAAAAACTCATGCTCTTGCTCAAGATTGAACTTTTCAAAGCGTAACTTCTCATGAGCTCTTAAAAGTTCTCGATGATATTCGGAGATAGTTTCATGAGCTAACTTAAGAGTGTTTAGTTCTTTAGTTAGAGCCTCAATCTTCTCCTTATCATTGTCATTCGTTTTATCTTGATTAGCATGATTAATTGACGTTTCATCATAGTATTCATCACTAGAGTTGTCAACAAGCAAATCATCATCACCTAGCAAGTCATCTTCATCACTATTAAAATCAACATACTCGAGGTGTGTTACCTTAGGACCTTTGGCCATGAAGCATCTTCCAATTCCTTCATTTGGTGAGTCAAATATGTCGTAGGAGTTGGATGACACAAGTGCTAGACTGGCAACACCTTCATCTTGAGTATCTTCGGAGTCGGAGTGATAACTTCTCTCGGAGTGGCTGTCGGAGTCGGAGCCGGATACCCATTCACCAACATGAGCTTGATGTCTTCGTTTTGTGTAGCTCCTTGATGATTTTTCCTTCCTTTCCGAATCCTTGCTTCTCCGTGAGTACCTTCGTTCATAACGATCATCTCTACTCCTTCTCTCTCTTGGTGGTGAATCTTTGCTTCTTCTTTTTGGAGAATCTTCTCTTCTCTTGTAGGGAGCCGTGCACTCATTGGAATAGTGTCCGGGTCTTCCACAATTGTAGCAGTTTCGCTCTTGACTAGAAGATCTTTTGTCATTGTAGAACCTTGACTTGAAGCTTCTATCTTTGTTTCTACTCTTGTAGAACTTGTTGAAGTTCTTCACCATTAAGCTCAATTCTTCGTTGAAGTTTTGTCTCTCACTTGATGATGTAGGGGCTTCACATGAGGCTTTGTAGGCACCACTTGAGTTGTTGTGAAGTTCCTCTTTATCCTTAAGTGACATCTCATGAGCAACAATTCTTCCAATCACTTCCGTTGGCTTGAGATCTTTGTAATTGGGCATCATTTGGATCAACGTGCACACGGTATCATATTTTCTATCCAAGGCTCTTAAGATCTTCTTGATGATGAATCTATCGGTCATCTCTTCACTTCCTAAGCTGGCAATCTCATTTGTGATGAGAGCAAGCCTAGAGTACATTTCAGCGACACCTTCACCATCCTTCATCTTGAACTTGTCAAGTTGACTTTGAAGCACATCCAACTTGGATTCCTTGACGGAGTCGGTACCTTCATGCATATCAATCAAAGTGTCCCAAATTTCCTTTGCATTCTCAAGACGGCTGATTTTGTTGAATTCTTCGGGGCATAATCCGTTGAAGAGAATATCACAAGCTTGAGCATTGTATTGCAACATCTTCAACTCATCCGCGGTAGCTTCACGGTTCGGTTCTCTCCCATCAAAGAAGTCACCTTGCAAACCAACACACACAATAGCCCAAACGGCGGGGTTATGTCCAAGAATTTGCATTTTCATTTTATGTTTCCAACTAGAAAAATTAGTACCATCAAAGTAAGGACCTCTACGGTGATAATTTCCCTTGCTAGACGCCATACTCTCCTAGGTTGTGAAACCAAGGCTATGACCACCAAAAGCTATGGAGATCAAGGCAAATGGAGACCAAGGCTCTGATACCACTTGTAGGATCGAAAGTATGTCTAGAGGGGGGGTGATTAGACTACTTGACCAAATAAAAACTCGACCTTTTCCCAATTTTAGTTCTTGGCAGATTTTAGCTATTTTAGGACAAGTCAAGCAATCATCACATAATTCAAGCAAGCATGCAAAGAGTATATTGGCAGCGGAAAGTAAAGCATGCAACTTGCAAGAATGTAAAGGGAAGGGTTTGGAGAATTCAAACGCAATTGGAGACACGGATGTTTTTCCCGTGGTTCGGATAGGTGGTGCTATCCTACATCCAAGTTGATGGAGACTTCAACCCACGAAGGGTAACGGTTGCGCGAGTCCACGGAGGGCTCCACCCACGAAGGGTCCACGAAGTAGCAACCTTGTCTATCCCACCATGGCCATCGCCCACGAAGGACTTGCCTCACTAGCGGTAGATCTTCACTAAGTAGGCGATCTCCTTGCCCTTACAAACTCCTTGGTTCAACTCCACAATCTTGTCGGAGGCTCCCAAGTGACACCTAGCCAATCTAGGAGACACCACTCTCCAAGAAGTAACAAACGGTGTGTTGATGATGAACTCCTTGCTCTTGTGCTTCAAATGATAGTCTTCCCAACACTCAACTCTCTCTCATAGGATTTGGATCTGATGGAAAGAAGATTTGAGTGGAAAGCAACTTGGGGAAGGCTAGAGATCAAGATTCATATGGTAGGAATGGAATGTCTTGGTCTCAACACATGAGTAGGTGGTTCTCTCTCAGAACATATGAGTTGGAATGGTGTATGTGTTCTGATGGCTCTCTCTCCGAATGAAGAGGAGGTGGAGGGGTATATATAGCCTCCACACAAAATCCAACCGCTACACACAATCTACCAATCTCGGTGGGACCGAATAAATAAACTCGGTCAGACCAAAAAGGTAAACCTAGTGACCGTTAGAGATTTTTGATGGGACTGACATGCAACTCGGTAGGACCGATTCTGTTAGGGTTTCGGCATAACGTAATCTCGGTGAGACCGATTACACAAACTCGGTGAGACCGAGTTTGGTAATAAGCTAACCAGAGAGTTGGTCAGGCAAACTCGGTGGGACCGATTTGCTCTTTTGGTGAGACCGAAAAGTTACAAAAGGGAAACACAGAGTTTACATTGCAATCTCGGTGGGACCGAATCACTCTTTCGGTGAGACCGACAAGTTACGAAAGGGAAACAAAGAGTTTGCAACCCCATCTCGGTGAGACCGAGATCCCTATCGGTAGGACCGAATTGCTAGGGTTTGGCAGTGGCTTATGACATATGAAACTCGGTGGCGCCGGATAGATAGAATCGGTATGACCGAGTTTGGCTTAGGGTTTAGGTCATTTGTGGATATGGGAAAGTAGCTGAGGATTTCGGAGCATATCATTAAGCACATGAAGCAAGAGGCCCATTAAGCAACACCTCATCCCTCCTTGATAGTATTGGCTTTTCCTAAAGACTCAATGTGATCTTGGATCACTAAAATATAAAATGAAGAGTCTTGAGCTTTTGAGCTTGAGCCAATCCTTTGTCCTTAGCATTTTGAGGGTTCCACTTTCACATCCATGCCATGCCAATCATTGAGCTTTCCTGAAATAATCATCTTGGAATAGCATTAGCTCAATGAGCTAAATGTTGTTATGAATTACCAAAACCACCTAGGGATAGTTGCATTTTCACAATTACGTATCATTAATTTCATTCTCTCCCAAGCTTGTGCAACATGTTCATGATCAAGTTGCTTAAAATTCATAATATCGTTTCTAAGAGAGATGATCTTAGCGGGAGGAAAATACTTAGAGATAAAAGCATCTTTGCACTTGTTCCATGAATCAATACTATTTTTAGGCAAAGATGAAAAGCAAGCTTTAGCATGATCTCTAAACGAAAAAGGAAATAGCTTCGATTTAACAATATCATTATCGACATCTTTCTTCTTTTGCATGTCACGCAAATCAAGGAAGCTATTAAGATGGGTAGCGACATCTTCACTAGGAAGGCTGGAGAACGGATCTTTCATGACAAGATTCAGCAAAGCAGTATTAATTTCACAAGATTCAGCATCGGTAAGAGGAGCAATCGGAGTGCTAAGGAAAGCATTGTTGTTGGTATTGGTGAATTCACACAATTTAGTATTATCTTGAGTCATCGGGACAAACAAGCAAACTAACACACGAGCAAACAAAAAGCAAACGGGCAAAAGAGGCAAATAGAGAGGGAGAGGGAGGATAGAAAGAGAGATGGCGAATAAAACGACAAGGGTGAATTGGGGGGAGAGGAAAACGAGAGGCAAATGGCAAATAATGTAAATGCGGGAGACAGGGATTGTGATGGGTACTTGGTATGTTGACTTTTGCGCAGACTCCCCAGCAACGGCGCCAGAAATTCTTCTTGCTACCTCTTGAGCACTGCATTGGATTTCCCCGAAGATGAGAGGATGATGCAGCAAAGTAGCGTAAGTATTTCCCTCAGTTTTTGAGAACCAAGGTATCAATCCAGTAGGAGGCTACGTTCGAGTCCCTCGTACCTACACAAAAACAATAGCTCAACGCAACCAATGCGCTTAGGGGTTGTCAATCCCTTCACGGTCACTTGCGAAAGTGAGATCTGATAGAGATAATAAATAATATTTTTGGTATTTTTGGTATAGAGATGCAAAGTAAAAAGTAAAAGCAAAGTAAAAGCAAAGCAATAATAAAGTGATGGAGATTGATATGATGAGAAAGAGACCCGGGGGCCATAGGTTTCACTAGTGGTTTCTCTCAAGAGCATAAGTATTTTACGGTGGGTAAACAAATTATTGTTGAGCAATTGACAAAATTGAGCATAGTTATGAGAATATCTATGTATGATCATGTATATAGGGATCAGTCCGAGACAAGTAGACCGACTCCTGCCTGCATCTACTACTATTACTCCACTCACCGACCGCTATCCAGCATGCATCTAGATTATTAAGTTAAAAACAGAGTAATGCCTTAAGCAAGATGACATGATGTAGAGGGATAGTTTCATGCAATATGATAAAAAAAACCCATCTTGTTATCCTCGATGGCAACGATACAATACGTGCCTTGCTGCCCCTTCTGTCACTGGGAAAGGACACCGCAAGATCAAACCCAAAGCTAAGCACTTCTCCCATGGCAAGAACAACCAATCTAGTAGGCCAAACCAAACTGATAATTCGGAGAGACTTGCAAAGATAACCAATCATACATAAAAGAATTCAGAGAAGATTCAAATATTATTCATAGATAGACTTGATCATAAACCCACAATTCATCGATCTCAACAAACACACCGCAAAAAGAAGATTACATCGAATAGATCTCCACAAGAGAGGGGGAGAACATTGGATTGAGATCCAAAAAGAGAGAAGAAGCCATCTAGCTACTAACTATGGACCCGTAGGTCTGAAGTAAACTACTCACACTTCATCGGAGAGCCTTGGATGATGATGTAGAAGCCCTCCGTGATCGATGCCACCTCCGGCGGAGCTCCAGAACAGGCCCCAAGATGGGATCTCGTGGATACAAAAAGTTGCGGCGGTGGAATTAGGTTATTGGCTCCGTATCTGATCGTTTGGGGGTACGTGGGTATATATAGGAGGAAGAAGTATGTCGGTGGAGCAACAGGGGGCCCACGAGGCTGGGGGCGCGCCTGGTATGGTAGGGCGCGCCCCCCTACCTCGTGGCCTCCTGTTAAGTGCCTTGACGTAGGGTCCAAGTCTCCTGAGTTGTATTCGGTGCGAAAATCACGTTCCCGAAGGTTTCATTCCGTTTGATATTCCTTTTCTTCGAAACCCTAAAACAGGCAAAAAACTACAATTCTGGGCTGGGCCTCCGGTTAGTAGGTTATGAAGGAAATATGCCCTAGAGGCAATAATAATGTTATTATTTTATTTCCTTATATCATGATAAATGTTTATTATTCATGCTAGAATTGTATTATCCGGAAACATAATACTTGTGTGAATACATAGACAAACTAAACGTCACTAGTATGCCTCTACTTGACTAGCTCGTTAATCAAAGATGGTTATGTTTCCTAACCATAGACATGTGTTGTCATTTGATTAACGGGATCACATTATTAGGAGAATGATGTGATTGACATGACCCATTCCATTAGCTTAGCACCCGATCATTTAGTATCTTGCTATTGCTTTCTTCATGACTTATACATGTTCCTATGACTATGAGATTATGCAACTCCCGTTTGCCAGAGGAACACTTTGTGTGCTACCAAACATCACAACGTAACTGGGTGATTATAAAGGAGCTCTATAGGTGTCTCCAAAGGTAAATGTTGGGTTGGCGTATTTCGAGATTAGGATTTGTCACTCCGATTGTCGGAGAGGTATCTCTGGGCCCTCTCGGTAATGCACATCACATAAGCCTTGCAAGCATTGCAACTAATAAGTTAGTTGCGAGATGATGTATTACGCAACGAGTAAAGAGACTTGCCGGTAACGAGATTGAACTAGGTATTGAGATACCGACGATCGAATCTCGGGCAAGTAACATACCGATGACAAAGGGAACAACGTATGTTGTTATGCGGTCTGACCGATAAAGATCTTCGTAGAATATGTGGGAGCCAATATGAGCATCCAGGTTCCGCTATTGGTTATTTACCGGAGACATGTCTCTGTCATGTCTACATTGTTCTCGAACCCGTAGGGTCCGCACGCTTAAGGTTTTGATGACAGTTATATTATGAGTTTATGAGTTTTGACGTACCGAAGTTAGTTCGGAGTCCCGGATGTGATCATGGACATGACGAGGAGTCTCAAAATGGTTGAGACATAAAGATTGATATATTGGACGGCTATATTCGGACACCGAAAGTGTTCCGGGTGATTTCGGAGAAAATCGGAGAGCCGGAGGGTTACCAGTGTTGGGGAACGTAGTAATTTCAAAAAAATTCCTACGCACACGCAAGATCATGGTGATGCATAGCAACGAGAGGGGAGAGTGTTGTCTACGTACCAACGCAGACCGACTGCGGAAGCGATCACACAACGTAGAGGAAGTAGTCGTACGTCTTCTTCCCGATCCGACCGATCCAAGCACCGTTACTCCGACACCTCCGAGTTCTTAGCACACGTACAGCTCGATGACGATCCTCGGGCTCCGATCCAGCAAAGCGTCGAGGAAGAGTTCCGTCAGCACGACGGCGTGGTGACGATCTTCATGTACTACTGACGCAGGGCTTCGCCTAAGCACTGCAACAATATGATCGAGGTGGAATTTGGTGGCAGGGGGCACCGCACACGGCTAAGGAACGATCACCAAGGATCAACTTGTGTGTCTAGAGGTGCCCCCTGCCCCCGTATATAAAGGATCCAAGGGGGAGGGCTGGCCGGCCAAGGAGGAGGGCGCAGGAGGAGTCCTACTCCTACCGGGAGTAGGACTCCCCCCCTCAATCCTATTCCTAATAGGATTCCGAGAGAGAGAGAGAGAGAGAGAGAGAGAGAAGGGGGTCGGCCACCTCTCCTATTCCTAATAGGACTAGGGGAGGGGGAGGCGCGCAGCCCACCTTGGGCTGCCCCTTTCACCTTTCCACCAAGGCCCAACAAGGCCCATATGGTTCCCGGGGGGTTCCGGTAACCTCCCGGTAATCCGGTAAAATCCCGATTTCACCCGGAACACTTCCGATGTCCAAACATAGGCTTCCAATATATCAATCTTTATGTCTCGACCATTTCAAGACTCCTCGTCATGTCCATGATCACATCCAGGACTCCGAACAACCTTCGGTACATCAAAATGCATAAACTCATAATAATTGTCATCGTAACGTTAAGCGTGCGGACCCTACGGTTCGAGAACAATGTAGACATGATCGAGACACGTCTCCGATCAATAACCAATAGCGGGACCTGGATGCCCATATTGGCTCCTACATATTCTACGAAGATCTTTATCGGTCAGACCGCATAACAACATCTGTTGTTCCCTTTGTCATCGGTATGTTACTTGCCCGAGATTCGATCGTCGGTATCCAATACCTAGTTCAATCTCGTTGCCGGCAAGTCTCTTTACTCGTTCTGTAATACATCATCTCGCAACTAACTCATTAGTTGCAATGCTTGCAAGGCTTGTGTAATGTGCATTACCGAGAGGGCCCAGAGATACCTCTCCGACAATCGGAGTGACAAATCCTAATCTCGAAATACGCCAACCCAACATCTACCATTGGAGACACCTGTAGTACTCCTTTATAATCACCCAGTTACGTTGTGACGTTTGGTAGCACCCAAAGTGTTCCTCCGGCAAACGGGAGTTGCATAATCTCATAGTCATAGGAACATGTATAAGTCATGAAGAAAGCAATAGCAACATACTAAACGATCGAGTGCTAAGCTAATGAAATGGGTCATGTCAATCAGATCATTCAACTAATGATGTGACCTCATTAATCAAATAACAACACATTGTTCATGGTCAGGAAACTTAACCATCTTTGATTAACGAGCTAGTCAAGTAGAGGCATACTAGTGATACTCTGTTTGTCTATGTATTCACACATGTATTATGTTTCCGATTAATACAATTCTAGCATGAATAATAAACATTTGTCATGATATAAGGAAATAAATAATAACTTTATTATTGACTCTAGGGCATATTTCCTTCAGTCTCCCACTTGCACTAGAGTCAATAATCTAGATCACATCACCATGTGATTAACATCGATAGTTCACATCATCATGTGATTAACACCCATAGTTCTCATCGCCATGTGACCAACACCCAAAGGGTTTACTAGATTCAGTAATCTAGTTCACATCGCTATGTGATTAACACCCAAAGAGTACTAAGGTGTGATCATGTTTTGCTTGTGAGAGAATCTTAGTCAACGGGTCTGCCACATTCAGATCCACATGTATTTTGCAAATTTCTATGTCAACAATGCTTTGCATGGAGCTACTCTAGCTAATTGCTCCCACTTTCAATATGTATCTAGACCGAGACTTAGAGTCATCTAGATTAGTGTCAAAACTTGCATCGGTGTAACCCTTTACGACGAACCTTTTTATCACGTCCATAATCGAGAAACATATCCTTATTTCACTAAGGATAATTCTGACCGCTGTCCAGTGATCTACTCCTAGATCACTATTGTACTCCCTTGCCAAATCAGTGCAGGGTATACAATAGATCTGGTATACAGCATGACATACTTTATAGAACCTATGGCCAAGGCATAGGGAATGACTTTCATTCTCTTTCTATCTTCTGCCGTGGTCGGGCTTTGAGTCTTACTCAACTTCACACCTTATAATACAGGCAAGAACTCTTTCTTTGACTGCTCCATTTTGAACTACTTCAAAATCTTGTCAAGGTATGTACTCATTGAAAAAAAACTTATCAAGCGTCTTGATCTATCTCTATAGATCTTGAAGCTCAATATGTAAGCAGCTTCACCGAAGTCTTTCTTTGAAAAACTCCTTTCAAACACAACTTTATGCTTTACAGAATAATTCTACATTATTTCCGATCAACAATATGTCATTCACATATACTTATCAGAAATGTTGTAGTGCTCCCACTCACTTTCTTGTAAATACAGGCTTCACCGCAAGTCTGTATAAAACTATATGCTTTGATCAACTCATCAAAGCGTATATTCCAACTCCGAGATGCTTTCACCAGTCCACAGATGGATCGCTGGAGCTTGCACATTTTGTTAGCACCTTTCGGATTGACAAAACCTTCTGTTGCATCATATACAACTCTTCTTTAATAAATCCATTAAGGAATGCAGTTTTGTTTATCCATTTGCCAGATTTCATAAAATGCGGCAATTACTAACATGATTCGGACAGACTCAAGCATAGATACGAGTGAGAAGCTCTCATCGTAGTCAACACCTTGAACTTGTCGAAAACCTTTTGCGACAATTCCAGCTTTGTAGATAGTAACACTACTATCAGCGTCCATCTTCCTCTTGAAGATCCATTTATTCTCAATTGCTTGCCGATCATCGGGCAAGTCAACCAAAGTCCAAACTTTGTTCTCATACATGGATCATATCTCAGATTTCATGGCCTCAAACCATTTCGCGGAATCTGGGCTCATCATCGCTTCCTCATAGTTCGTAGGTTCGTCATGGTCAAGTAACATGACCTCCAGAACAGGATTACCGTACCACTCTGGTGCGGATCTCACTCTGGTTTACCTACGAGATTCGGTAGTAACTTGATCTGAAGTTACATGATCATCATCATTAGCTTCCTCACTAATTGGTTTAGTAGTCACAAGAACAGATTTTTGTGATGAACTACTTTCCAATAAGGTAGAAGGTACAATTACCTTATCAAGTTTTCTACTTTCCTCCCACTTACTTCTTTCAAGAGAAACTCCTTCTCTAGAAAGGATCCATTATAAGCAACGAATGTCTTGCCTTAGGATCTGTGATAGAAGGTGTACCCAACAGTCTCCTTTGGGTATCCTATGAAGACATATTTCTCCGATTTGGGTTTGAGCTTATCAGGATGAAACTTTTTCTCATAAGCATCGCAACCCCAAACTTCAAGAAACGACAACTTTGGTTTCTTGCCAAACCATAGTTCATAAGGCGTCGTCTCGACGGATATAGATGGTGCCCCTTTTTTTTAATGTGAATGCAGCTGTCTCTAATGCATGACCCCAAAAACGATAGTGGTAAATCGGTAAGAAACATCATAGATTGCACTATATCCAATAAAGTACGGTTATGACGTTCGGACACACCATTATGCTGTGGTGTTCCAGGTGGCGTGAGTAGTGAAACTATTTCACATTGTTTTAACTGAAGACCAAACTCGTAACTCAAATACTCTTTTCCACGATCAGATCGTAGAAACTTTATTTTCTTGTTACGATGATTTTCCACTTCACTCTGAAATTATATGAACTTTTCAAATGTATCAGACTTCTATTTCATTAAGTAGATATACCCATATCTGCTCAAATCATCTGTGAAGGTCAGAAAATAATGATACCCGCTGCAAGCCTTAAATATTCATCGGACCACATACATCAGTATGTATGATTTCCAACAAATCTGTTGCTTGCTCCATTGTTCTGGAGAACGGTGTTTTAGTCATCTTGCCCATAAGGCATGGTTCGCAAGCATCAAGTCATTCATAATCAAGTGAATCCAAAATCCCATTAGCATGGAGTTTCTTCATGCGCTTTACACCAATATGACCTAAATGGCAGTGCCACAAATAAGTTGCACTATCATTATTAACTTCGCATCTTTTGGTTTCAATATTATGAATATGTGTATCACTAAGATCGAGATCCAATGAACTATTTTCATTGGGTGTGTAACCATATAAGGTTTTATTCATGTAAACAGAACAACAATTTATTCTTTTACTTAAATGAATAACCGTATTACAATAAACATGATCAAATCATATTCATGCTCAACGCAAACACCAAATAACACTTATTTAGGTTCAACACTAATCCCGAAAGTATAGGGAGTGTGCGATGATGATCATATCAATCTTGGAACCACTTCCAACACACATCGTCACTTCACCCTTAACTAGTCTCTGTTCATTCTGCAACTCCCGTTTCGAGTTACTACTCTTAGCAACTGAACTAGCATCAAATACTGAGGGGTTGCTATAAACACTAGTAAAGTACACATCAATAACATGTATATCAAATATACTTATGTTCACTTTGCCATCCTACTTATCCGCCAATCACTTGGGGTAGTTCCGCTTCCAGTGACCAGTCCCTTTGCAGTAGAAACACTTAGTCTCAGGCTTAGGATCAGACTTGGGCTTCTTCACTTGAGCAGCAACTTGCTTGCCGTTCTTCTTAAAGATCCCCTTCTTCCCTTTGCCCTTTTCTGTTGGGGAACGTAGTAGTTTCAAAATTTTCCTACGCACACGCAAGATCATGGTGATGCATAGCAACGAGAGGGGAGAGTGTTGTCTACGTACCAACGCAGGCCGACTGCGGAAGCGATCACACAATGTAGAGGAAGTAGTCGTACGTCTTCTTCCCGATCCGACCGATCCAAGTACCGTTACTCCGGCACCTCCGAGTTCTTAGCACACGTTCAGCTCGACGACGATCCTCGGGCTCCGATCCAGCAAAGCGTCGAGGAAGAGTTTCGTCAGCACGACGGCGTGGTGACGATCTTGATGTACTACCGACGCAGGGCTTCGCTTAAGCTCTACAACGATATGACCGAGGTGGAATTTGGTGGCAGGGGGCACCGCACACGGCTAAGGAACGATCAACAATGATCAACTTGTGTGTCTTGGGGTGTCCCCTGCCCCCGTATATAAAGGGGCAAAGGCGGAGAGGTGCGGCCGGCCCCTTGGTGCGCCAGGAGGAGTCCTACTCCTACCGGGAGTAGGACTCCCCCCCTCCAATCCTATTCCAACTAGGATTCTCCAAAGAGAAGAGAGAAAGAGGGGGGTCGGCCCCTTCTCCTAGTCCTAATAGGACTAGGGAAGGGGGGAGGTGCGCAGCCCTTGTGGGCAGCCCTCTCACCTTTCCACTAAGGCCCATGTAGGCCCATTTGGCTCCCGGGGGGTTCTGGTAACCCTCCCGGTAATCCGGTAAAATCCCGATTTTACCCGGAACACTTCTGATGTCCAAACATAGGCTTCCAATATATCAATCTTTACGTCTCGACCATTTCGAGACTCCTCGTCATGTCCGTGATCACATCCGGGACTCCGATCAACCTTCGGTACATCAAAATGCATAAACTCATAATAACTGTCATCGTAATGTTAAGCGTGCGGACCCTACGGTTCGAGAACAATGTAGACATGACCGAGACATGTCTCCGGTCAATAACCAATAGCGGGACCTGGATGCCCATATTGGCTCCTACATATTCTACGAAGATCTTTATCGGTCAGACCGCATAACAACATACGTTGTTCCCTTTGTCATCGGTATGTTACTTGCCCGAGATTCGATCGTCGGTATCCAATACCTAGTTCAATCTCGTTACTGGCAAGTCTCTTTACTCGTTCCGTAATACATCATCTCATAACTAACATCTTTAGTTATTATGCTTGCAAGGCTTATGTGATGTGTATTACCGAGAGGGCCCAGAGATACCTCTCCAACAATCGGAGTGACAAACCCTAATCTTGAAATACGCCAACCCAACATCTACCATTGGAGACACCTGTAGTACTCCTTTATAATCACCCAGTTACGTTGTGACGTTTGGTAGTACCCAAAGTGTTCCTCCGGTAAACGGGAGTTGCATAATCTCATAGTTATAGAAACATGTATAAGTCATGAAGAAAGCAATAGCAATATACTAAACGATCGGGTGCTAAGCTAATGGAATGGGTCATGTCAATCAGATCATTCAACTAATGATGTGACCTCGTTAATCAAATAACAACTCTTTGTTCATGGTTAGGAAACATAACCATCTTTGATTA
Source organism: Triticum monococcum (assembly GCA_034509565.1). Taxonomy (NCBI): domain Eukaryota; kingdom Viridiplantae; phylum Streptophyta; class Magnoliopsida; order Poales; family Poaceae; genus Triticum; species Triticum monococcum. The sequence goes on from CM067841.1 coordinate 541,555,135, forward strand.
ACGAGCTAGTCAAGTAGAGGCATACTAGTGACACTCTGTTGGTCTATGTATTCACACGTGTATTATGTTTACGGTTAATACAATTCTAGCATAAATAATAAACATTTATCATGATATAAGGAAATAAATAATAACTTTATTATTGCCTTTAGGGCATATTTCCTTCAGTCTCCCACTTGCACTAGAGTCAATAATCTAGATTACACAGTAATGATTCTAACACCCATGGAGCCTTGGTGCTGATCATGTTTTGCTCGTGGAAGAGGCTTAGTCAACGGGTCTGCAACATTCAGATCCGTATGTATCTTGCAAATCTCTATGTCTCCCACATGGACTAAATCCCGGATGGAGTTGAAGCGTCTCTTGATGTGTTTGGTCCTTTTTTGAAATCTGGATTCCTTTGCCAAAGCAATTGCACCAGTATTGTCACAAAAGATTTTCATTGGACCCGATGCACTAGGTATGACACCTAGATCGGATATGAACTCCTTCATCCAGACTCCTTCGTTTGCTGCTTCCGAAGCAGCTATGTACTCCGCTTCACATGTAGATCCCGCTACGACGCTTTGTTTAGAACTGCACCAACTGACAGCTCCACCGTTTAAAGTAAACACGTATCCGGTTTGCGATTTAGAATCGTCCGGATCAATGTCAAAGCTTGCATCAACGTAACCTCTTACGGTGAGCTCTTTGTCACCTCCAGATACGAGAAACATATCCCTAGTCCTTTTCAGGTATTTCAGGATGTTCTTGACCGCTGTCCAGTGATCCACTCCTGGATTACTTTGGTACCTCCCTGCTAAACTTATAGCAAGGCACACATCAGGTCTGGTACACAGCATTGCATACATGATAGAGCCTATGCCTGAAGCATAGGGAACATCTTTCATTTTCTCTCTATCTTCTGCAGTGGTCGGGCATTGAGTCTAACTCAACTTCACACCTTGTAACACAGGCAAGAACCCTTTCTTTGCTTGATCCATTTTGAACTTCTTCAAAATCTTGTCAAGGTATGTGCTTTGTAAAGTCCAATTAAGCGTCTTGATCTATCTCTATAGATCTTTATGCCTAATATGTAAGCAGCTTCCCCGAGGTCTTTCATCGAAAAACTTTTATTCAAGTATCCCTTTATGCTATCCAGAAATTCTATATCATTTCCAATCAGCAATATGTCATCCACATATAATATCAGAAATGCTACAGAGCTCCCACTCACTTTCTTGTAAATACAGGCTTCTCCAAAAGTCTGTATAAAGCCAAATGCTTTGATCACACTATCAAAGCGTTTATTCCAACTCCGAGATGCTTGCACCAGTCCATAAATGGATCGCTGGAGTTTCCATACTTTGTTAGCTCCCTTTGGGTCGACAAAACCTTTTGGTTGCATCATATACAACTCTTCTTCCAGAAATCCATTCAGGAATGCAGTTTTGACATCCATCTGCCATATTTCATAATCATAAAATGCGGCAATTGCTAACATGATCCTGACGGATTTAAGCATCGCTACAGGTGAGAAGGTCTCATCGTAGTCAACCCCTTGAACTTGTCGAAAACCTTTTGCGACAAGTCGAGCTTTATAGACAGTAACATTACCATCAGCGTCAGTCTTTTTCTTGAAGATCCATTTATTCTCAATTGCTTGCCGATCATCGGGCAAGTCAACCAAAGTCCATACTTTGTTCTCATACATGGATCCCATCTCAGATTTCATGGCCTCAAGCCACTTTGCGGAATCTGGGCTCACCATCGCTTCTTCATAGTTCGTAGGATCATCATGATCTAGTAGCATGACTTCCAGAACTGGATTACCGTACCACTCTGGTGCGGATCTCACTCTGGTTGATCTACGTGGTTCAGTAGTATCTTGTCCTGAAGTTTCATGATCATCATCATTAGCTTCCTCACTAATTGGTATAGGTGTTGCAGAAATAGTTTTCTGTGATGTACTATTTTCCAATAAGGGAGCAGGTACAGTTACCTCGTCAAGTTCCACTTTCCTCCCACTCACTTCTTTCGAGAGAAACTCCTTCTCTAGAAATGATCCATTCTTAGCAACGAATGTCTTGCCTTCGGATCTGTGATAGAAGGTATACCCAACAGTTTCCTTTGGGTATCCTATGAAGACACATTTCTCCGCTTTGGGTTCGAGCTTATCAGGTTGAAGCTTTTTCACATAAGCATGGCAGCCCCAAACTTTAAGAAACAACAACTTTGATTTCTTGCCAAACCATAGTTCATAAGGCGTCGTCTCAACGGATTTTGATGGTGCCCTATTTAACGTGAATGCGGCCGTCTCTAAAGCATAACCCCAAAACGATAGCGGTAAATCAGTAAGAGACATCATAGATCGCACCATATCTAGTAAAGTACGATTACGACGTTCGGACACACCATTACGTTGTGGTGTTCCGGGTGGCGTGAGTTGCGAAACTATTCCACAGTTTTTCAAATGTACACCAAACTCGTAACTCAAATATTCTCCTCCACGATCAGATCGTAGAAACTTTATATTCTTGTTACGATGATTTTCAACTTCACTCTGAAATTCCTTGAACTTTTCAAATGTTTCAGACTTATGTTTCATTAAGTAAATATACCCATATCTGCTTAAATCATCTGTGAAGGTGAGAAAATAACGATATCCGCCACGAGCCTCAATATTCATCGGACCACATACATCGGTATGTATGATTTCCAATAAATCTGTTGCTCTCTCCATAGTACCGGAGAACGGTGTTTTAGTCATCTTGCCTATGAGGCACGGTTCGCAAGTACCAAGTGATTCATAATCAAGTGGTTCCAAAAGCCCATCAGTATGGAGTTTCTTCATGCGCTTTACACCGATATGACCTAAACGGCAGTGCCACAAATAAGTTGCACTATCATTATCAACTCTGCATCTTTTGGCTTCTACATTATGAATATGTGTATCACTACTATCAAGATTCAACAAGAATAGACCACTCTTCAAAGGTGCATGACCATAAAAGATATTACTCATATAAATAGAACAACCATTATTCTCTGATTTAAATGAATAACCGTCTCGCATTAAACAAGATCCAAATATAATGTTCATGCTCAACGCTGGCACCAAATAACAATTATTTAGGTCTAATATTAATCCCGAAGGTAGATGTAGAGGTAGCGTGCCGACCGCGATCACATCGACTTTGGAACCGTTTCCCACGCGCATCGTCACCTCGTCCTTTGCTAGCGTCCGCTTATTCCGTAGTCCCTGTTTCGAGTTGCAAATATTAGCAACAGAACCAGTATCAAATACCCAGGTGCTACTGCGAGCTCTAGTAAGGTACACATCAATAACATGTATATCACATATACCTTTGTTCACCTTGCCATCCTTCTTATCCGCCAAATACTTGGGGCAGTTCCGCTTCCAGTGACCAGTCTGCTTGCAGTAGAAGCACTCAGTTTCAGGCTTAGGTCCAGACTTGGGTTTCTTCTCCTGAGCAGCAACTTGCTTGCTGTTCTTCTTGAAGTTCCCCTTCTTCTTCCCTTTGCCCTTTTTCTTGAAACTAGTGGTTTTGTTAACCATCAACACTGGATGCTCCTTCTTGATTTCTACATCCGCAGCTTTCAGCATTGCGAAGAGCTCAGGAATAGTCTTATTCATCCCTTGCATATTATAGTTCATCACGAAGCTCTTGTAGCTTGGTGGCAGTGATTGGAGAATTCTGTCAATGACGCAATCATCTGGAAGATTAACTCCCATCTGAATCAAGTGATTATTATACCCAGACATTTTGAGTATATGCTCACTGACAGAACTGTTCTCCTCCATCTTGCAGCTATAGAACTTATTGGAGACTTCATATCTCTCAATTCGGGCATTTGCTTGAAATATTAACTACAACTCCTGGAACATCTCATATGCTCCATGACGTTCAAAACGTCGTTGAAGTCCCGATTCTAAGCCGTAAAGCATGGCACACTGAACTATCGAGTAGTCATCAGCTTTGCTCTGCCAGACGTTCATAACATCTGGTGTTGCTCCAGCAGCAGGCCTCGCACCTAGCGGTGCTTCCAGGACGTAATTCTTCTGTGCAGCAATGAGGATAATCCTCAGGTTACGGACCCAGTCCGTGTAATTGCTACCATCATCTTTCAACTTTGCTTTCTCAAGGAACGCATTAAAATTCAACGGAACAACAGCACGAGCCATCTATCTACAATCAACATAAACAAGCAAGATACTTTCAGGTACTAAGTTCATGATAAGTTTAAGTTCAGTTAATCAAATTACTTAGGGACTCCCACTTAGATAGACATCCCTCTAATCCTCTAAGTGATCACGTGATCCAAATCAACTAAACCATAACCGATCATCATGTGAGATGGAGTAGTTTTCAATGGTGAACATCGTCATGTTGATCATATCTACTATATGATTCACGCTCGACCTTTCGGTCTCTGTGTTCCGAGGCCATATCTGCATATGCTAGGCTCGTCAAGTTTAACCTGAGTATTCTGCGTGTGCAAAACTGGCTTGCACCCGTTGTAGATGGACGTAGAGCTTATCACACCCGATCATCACATGGTGTCTGGGCACGACGAACTTTGGCAACGGTGCATACTCAGGGAGAACACTTCTTGATAATTTAGTGAGAGATCATCTTATAATGCTACCGTCAATCAAAGCAAGATAAGATGCATAAAAGGATAAACATCACATGCAATCAATATAAGTGATATGATATGGCCATCATCATCTTGTGCTTGTGATCTCCATCTCCGAAGCACCGTCATGATCACCATCGTCACCGGCGCGACACCTTGATCTCCATCGTAGCATCGTTGTCGTCTCGCCAATCTTATGCCTCCACGACTATCACTACCGCTTAGTAATAAAGTAAAGCATTACATCGCGATTGCATTGCATACAATAAAGCGACAACCATATGGCTCCTGCCAGTTGCCGATAACTTGGTTACAAAACATGATCATCTCATACAATAAAATCAGCATCATGCCTTGACCATATCACATCACAACATGCCCTACAAAAACAAGTTAGACGTCCTCTACTTTGTTGTTGCAAGTTTTACGTGGCTGCTACGGGCTTAAGTAAGAACTCATCTCACCTACGCATCAAAACCACAACGATAGTTTGTCAAATAGACTCCGTTTTAACCTTCTCAAGGACCGGGCGTAGCCACACTTGGTTCAACTAAAGTTGGAGAGACAGTCTCCCGCAAGCCATCTATGTGCAAAGCACGTCGAGGGAACCGGTCTCGCGTAAGAGTACGCGTAAGGTTGGTCCGGATCGTCTCGTCCAACAATACCGCCGAACCAAAGTATGACATGCTGGTAGGCAGTATGACTTGTATCGCCCACAACTCACTTGTGTTCTACTCGTGCAAATAACATCAAACCATAAAACCTAGGCTCGGATGCCACTGTTGGGGAACGTAGTAGTTTCAAAATTTTCCTACGCACACGCAAGATCATGGTGATGCATAGCAACGAGAGGGGAGAGTGTTGTCTACGTACCAACGCAGACCGACTGCGGAAGCGATCACACAACATAGAGGAAGTAGTCGTACGTCTTCTTCCCGATCCGACCGATCCAAGTACCGTTACTCCGGCACCTCCGAGATCTTAGCACACGTTCAGCTCGATGACGATCCTCGGGCTCCGATCCAGCAAAGCGTCGAGGAAGAATTTCATCAGCACGACGGCGTGGTGACGATCTTGATGTACTACCGATGCAGGGCTTCGCCTAAGCTCTACAACGATATGACCGAGGTGGAATTTGGTGGCAGGGGGCACCGCACACGGCTAAGGAACGATCAACAATGATCAACTTGTGTGTCTTGGGGTGTCCCCTGCCCCCGTATATAAAGGGGCAAAGGCGGAGAGGTGCGGCCGGCCCCTTGGTGCGCCAAGAGGAGTCCTACTCCTACCGGGAGTAGGACTCCCCCCCCCTCCAATCCTATTCTGACTAGGATTCTCCAAAGAGAAGAGAGAAAGAGGGGGGCCGGCCCCTTCTCCTAGTCCTAATAGGACTAGGGAAGGGGGGGAGGTGCGCAGCCCTTGTGGGCAGCCCTCTCACCTTTCCACTAAGGCCCATGTAGGCCCATTTGGCTCCCGGGGGGTTCTGGTAACCCTCCCGGTAATCCGGTAAAATCCCGATTTTACCAGGAATACTTCCGATGTCCAAACATAGGCTTCCAATATATCAATCTTTACGTCTCAACCATTTCGAGACTCCTCGTCATGTCCGTGATCACATCCGGGACTCCGATCGACCTTCGGTACATCAAAATGCATAAACTCATAATAACTGTCATCGTAACGTTAAGCGTGCGGACCCTACGGTTCGAGAACAATGTAGACATGACCGAGACATGTCTCTGGTCAATAACCAATAGCGGGACCTGGATGCCCATATTGGCTCCTACATATTCTACGAAGATCTTTATCGGTCAGACCGCATAACAACATACGTTGTTCCCTTTGTCATCGGTATGTTACTTGCCCGAGATTCGATCGTCGGTATCCAATACCTAGTTCAATCTCGTTACTGGCAAGTCTCTTTACTCGTTCCGTAATACATCATCTCATAACTAACATCTTTAGTTATTATGCTTGCAAGGCTTATGTGATGTGTATTACCGAGAGGGCCCAAAGATACCTCTCCGACAATCGGAGTGACAAACCCTAATCTTGAAATACGCAACCCAACATCTACCATTGGAGACACCTGTAGTACTCCTTTATAATCACCCAGTTACGTTGTGACATTTGGTAGTACCCAAAGTGTTCCTCCGGTAAACGGGAGTTGCATAATCTCATAGTTATAGGAACATGTATAAGTCATGAAGAAAGCAATAGCAATATACTAAACGATCGGGTGCTAAGCTAATGGAATGGGTCATGTCAATCAGATCATTCAACTAATGATGTGACCTCGTTAATCAAATAACAACTCTTTGTTCATGGTTAGGAAACATAACCATCTTTGATTAATGAGCTAGTCAAGTAGAGGCATACTAGTGACACTCTGTTGGTCTATGTATTCACACATGTATTATGTTTCCGGTTAATACAATTCTAGCATGAATAATAAACATTTATCATGATATAAGGAAATAAATAATAACTTTATTATTGCCTCTAGGGCATATTTCCTTCATTTTCTTGAAACTAGTGCTCTTGTCAACCATCAACACTTGATGTTTTTCTTGATTTCTACCTTCGTTGATTTCAGCATCACGAAGAGCTTGGGAGTTGTTTCCGTTATCCCTTGCATATTATAGTTCATCACAAAGTTCTACTAACTTGGTGATGGTGACTAGAGAATTCTGTCAATCACTATCTTATCTGGAAGATTAACTCCCACTTGATTCAAGCGATTGTAGTACCCAGACAATCTGAGTACATGCTCACTAGTTGAGCGATTCTCCTCCATCTTTTAGCTATAGAACTTGTTGGAGACTTCATATCTCTCAACTCGGGTATTTGCTTGAAATATTAACTTGAACTCCTGGAACATCTCATATGGTCCATGACGTTCAAAACGTCTTTGAAGTCCCGATTCTAAGCCATTAAGCATGGTGCACTAAACTATCAAGTAGTCATCATATTGAGCTAGCCAAACGTTCATAACGTCTGCATCTGCTCCTGCAATAGGTCTGTCACCTAGCGGTGCATCAAGGACATAATTCTTCTGTGCAGCAATGAGGATAAACCTCAGATCACGGATCCAATCCGCATCATTGCTACTAACATCTTTCAATACAATTTTCTCTAGGAACATATCAAAGTAAACACAGGGAAGCAACAACGCGAGCTATTGATCTACAACATGATTTACAAAATACTACCAGGACTAAGTTCATGATAAATTTAAGTTCAATTAATCATATTACTTAAGAACTCCCACTTAGATAGACATCCCTCTAATCCTCTAAGTGATCACGTGATCCAAATCAACTAAACCATGTCTGATCATCACGTGAGATGGAGTAGTTTCAATGGTGAACATCACTATGTTGATCATATCTACTATATGATTCACGCTCGACCTTTCGGTCTCCATGTTCCGAGGCCATATCTGTATATGCTTGGCTCGTCAAGTATAACCTGAATATTCCGCGTGTGCAACTATTTTGCACCCGTTGTATTTGAACGTAGAGCCTATCACACCCGATCATCACGTGGTGTCTCAGCACGAAGAACTTTCGCAACGGTGCATACTCAAGGAGAACACTTCTTGATAATTTAGTGAGAGATCATCTTATAATGCTACCGTCAATCAAAACAAGATAAGATGCATAAAAAGATAAACATCACATGCAATCAATATAAGTGATATGATATGGCCATCATCATCTTGTGCTTGTGATCTCCATCTCCGAAGCACCGTCATGATCACCATCGTCACCGGCATGACACCATGATCTCCATCATCTTGATCTATATCAATGTGTCGTCACGTGGTCGTCTCGCCAACAATTGCTCTTGCAACCATTGCTATCACATAGCGATAAAGTAAAGCAATTATTAGGCGCTTGCATCTTATGCAATAGACAGACAACCATAAGGCTTTTGCCAGTTGCCGATAACTTCAACAAAACATGATCATCTTATACAACAACTTATAACTCATCACGTTTTGACCATATCACATCACAACATGCCCTGCAAAAACAAGTTAGATGTCCTCTACTTTGTTGTTGCAAATTTTACGTGGCTGCTACGGGCTTAAGCAAGAACCAATCTCACCTACGCATCAAAGCCACAACGATAGTTTGTCAAATAGACTCCGTTTTAACCTTCGCAAGGACCGGGCGTAGCCACACTTGGTTCAACTAAAGTTGGAGAAACAGTCACCCGCAAGCCACCTTTGTGCAAAGCACGTCGGGAGAACCGGTCTCGCGTAAGCGTACGCGTAATGTCGGTCCGGGCCGCTTCATCCAACAATACCGCCGAACCAAAGTATGACATGCTGGTAGGCAGTATGACTTATATCGCCCACAACTCACTTGTGTTCTACTCGTGCATATAACATCAAACCATAAAACCTAGGCTCGGATGCCACTGTTGGGGAACGTAGTAATTTCAAAAAAATTCCTACGCACACGCAAGATCATGGTGATGCATAGCAACGAGAGGGGAGAGTGTTGTCTACGTACCAACGCAGACCGACTGCGGAAGCGATCACACAACGTAGAGGAAGTAGTCGTACGTCTTCTTCCCGATCCGACCGATCCAAGCACCGTTACTCCGGCACCTCCGAGTTCTTAGCACACGTACAGCTCGATGACGATCCTCGGGCTCCGATCCAGCAAAGCGTCGAGGAAGAGTTCCGTTAGCACGACAGCGTGGTGACGATCTTGATGTACTACTGACGCAGGGCTTCGCCTAAGCACTGCAACAATATGATCGAGGTGGAATTTGGTGGCAGGGGGCACCGCACACGGCTAAGGAACGATCACCAAGTATCAACTTGTGTGTCTAGAGGTGCCCCCTGCCCCCGTATATAAAGGATCCAAGGGGGAGGGCTGGCCGGCCAAGGAGGATGGCGCAGGAGGAGTCCTGCTCCTACCGGGAGTAGGACTCCCCCCCCCCCCCTCAATCCTTTTCCTAATAGGATTCCGAGAGAGAGAGAGAGAGAGAGAGAGAGAGAGAGAGAAAGAGAGAGAGAAGGGGCCCGGCCACCTCTCCTAGTCCTAATAGGACTAGGGGAGGGGGGAGGCGCGCAGCCCACCTTGGGCTGCCCCTTTCACCTTTCCACCAAGGCCCAACAAGGCCCATATGGTTCCCGGGGGGTTCCGGTAACCTCCCGGTAATCCGGTAAAATCCCGATTTCACCCGGAACACTTCCGATGTCCAAACATAGGATTCCAATATATCAATCTTTATGTCTCGACCATTTCGAGACTCCTTGTCATGTCCGTGATCACATCCGGGACTCCGAACAACCTTCGGTACATCAAAATGCATAAACTCATAATAACTGTCATCGTAACGTTAAGCGTGCGGACCCTACGGTTCGAGAACAATGTAGACATGACCGAGACACGTCTCCGGTCAATAACCAATAGCGGGACCTGGATGCCCATATTGGCTCCTACATATTCTACGAAGATCTTTATCGGTCAGACCGCATAACAACATACGTTGTTCCCTTTGTCATCGGTATGTTACTTGCCCGAGATTCGATCGTCGGTATCCAATACCTAGTTCAATCTCGTTACCGGCAAGTCTCTTTACTCGTTCTGTAATACATCATCTCGCAACTAACTCATTAGTTTCAATGCTTGCAAGGCTTGTGTAATGTGCATTACCGAGAGGGCCCAGAGATACCTCTCCGACAATCGGAGTGACAAATCCTAATCTCGAAATACGCCAACCCAACATCTACCATTGGAGACACCTGTAGTACTCCTTTATAATCACCCAGTTACGTTGTGACGTTTGGTAGCACCCAAAGTGTTCCTCCGGCAAACGGGAGTTGCCTAATCTCATAGTCATAGGAACATGTATAAGTCATGAAGAAAGCAATAGCAACATACTAAATGATCGAGTGCTAAGCTAATGAAATGGGTCATGTCAATCAGATCATTCAACTAATGATGTGACCTCGTTAATCAAATAACAACACATTGTTCATGGTCAAGAAACTTAACCATCTTTGATTAACGAGCTAGTCAAGTAGAGGCATACTAGTGACAGTCTGTTTTGTCTATGTATTCACACATGTATTATGTTTCTGGTTAATACGATTCTAGCATGAATAATAAACATTTATCATGATATAAGGAAATAAATAATAACTTTATTATTGCCTCTAGGGCATATTTCCTTCAACCAGAACCCCCCGGGAGAAGTAATGGGCCATATGGGCCTTAGTGGAGAGAGAGAGGGGCTGCCAGGGTGGGCCGCGCGCCTCCTCCCCATGGTCCAAATTGGACTAGGAGAGGGGGGCGGCGCCCTCCTTTCCTTCTCCCTCCCCACATCCTTTCCCCTCCTAGTAGGAGTCCTACTCCTACTAGGAGGAGGACTCCTCCTTAGCGCGCCAATAGGGCTGGCCGGCCTCCTCCCCTTGCTCCTTTATATACGGGGGCAGGGAGCACCCCTAGACACACAAGTTGATCCACGTGATCATTTTCTTAGCCGTGTGCGGTGCCCCCTTCCACCATAATCCTCGATAATATTGTAGTGGTGCTTAGGCGAAGCCCTGCGACAGTTGAACATCAAGATCGTCACCACACCGTCGTGCTGACGGAACTCTTCCCCGACACTTTGCTGGATCGGAGTCCGGGGATCGTCATCGAGCTGAACATGTGCTAGAACTCGGAGGTGCCATACGTTCGGTGCTTGGATCGGTCGGATCGGGAAGTCGTACGACTACTTCCTCTACGTTGTGTCAACACTTCCGTTGCCGGTCTACGAGGGTACGTAGACAACACTCTCCCCTCTCGTTGCTATGCATCACCATGATCTTGCGTGTGCGTAGGAAATTTTTTGAAATTACTACGTTCCCCAACAGTGGCATCCGAGCCTAGGTTTTATGTGTTGATGTTATATGCACGAGTAGAACACAAGTGAGTTGTGGGCGATATAAGTCATACTGCTTACCAGCATGTCATACTTTGGTTCGGCGGTATTGTTGGACGAAGCGGCCCGGACCAACATTACGCGTACGCTTACGCGAGACCGGTTCTCCTGACGTGCTTTGCACAAAGGTGGCTAGCGGGTGTCAGTTTCTCCAACTTTAGTTGAACCAAGTGTGGCTACGCCCGGTCCTTGCGAAGGTTAAAACAGCACCAACTTGACAAACTATCGTTGTGATTTTGATGCGTAGGTAAGATTGGTTCCTGCTTAAGCCCGTAGCAGCCACGTAAAACTTGCGACAACAAAGTATAGGACGTCTAACTTGTTTTTGCAGGGCATGTTGTGATGTGATATGGTCAAGACATGATGCTAAATTTTATTGTATGAGATGATCATGTTTTTTAACCGAGTTATCGGCAACTGGCAGGAGCCATATGGTTGTCGCTTTATTGTATGCAATGCAATTGCGCTGTAATGCTTTACTTTATCACTAAGAGGTAGCGATAGTCGTGGAAGCATAAGTTTGGCGAGACGACAACGATGCTACGATGGTGATCAAGGTGTCGCGCCGGTGACGATGGTGATCATAACGGTGCTTCGAAGATGGAGATCACAAGCACAAGATGATGATAGCCATATCATATCACTTATATTGATTGCATGTGATGTTTATCTTTTATGCATCTTATCTTGCTTTGTTTGACGGTAGCATTTTAAGATGATCTCTCACTAATTATCAAGAAGTGTTCTCCCTGAGTATGCACCGTTGCGAAAGTTCTTCGTGCTAAGACACCACGTGATGATCGGCTGTGATAGGCTCTACGTTCAAATACAACGGGTGCAAAACAGTTGCACACGCGGAATACTCAGGTTATACTTGATGAGCCAAGCATATACAGATATGGCCTCGGAACACGGAGACCGAAAGGTCGAGCGTGAATCATATAGTAGATATGATCAACATAGTGATGTTCACCAATGAAACTACTCCATCTCACGTGATGATCGGACATGGTTTAGTTGATTTGGATCACGTAATCACTTAGAGGATTAGAGGAATGTCTATCTAAGTGGGAGTTCTTTAGTAATATGATTAATTGAACCTGAATTTATCATGAACTTAGTACCTGATAATATCTTGCTTGTTTATGTTTGATTCTAGATAGTTGGCCCGTGCTGTTGTTCCGTTGAATTTTAATGCGTTCCTTGAGAAAGCAAAGTTGAAAGATGATGGTAGCAATTACACGGACTGGGTCCGTAACTTGAGGATTATCCTCATTGCTGCACAGAAGAATTACGTCCTGGAAGCACCGCTGGGTGCCAGGCCTGCTGCTGGAGCAACACCAGATGTTATGAACGTCTGGCAGAGCAAACCTGATGACTACTCGATAGTTCAGTGTGCCATGCTTTACAGCTTAGAATCGGGACTTCAACGATGTTTTGAACGTCATGGAGCATATGAGATGTTCCAGGAGTTGAAGTTAATATTTCAAGCAAATGCCCGGATTGAGAGATATGAAGTCTCCAATAAGTTCTATAGCTGCAAGATGGAGGAGAACAGTTCTGTCAGTGAGCATATACTCAAAATGTCTGGGTATAATAATCACTTGATTTAATTGGGAGTTAATCTTCCAGATGATTGCGTCATTGACAGAATTCTCCAATCACTGCCACCTAGCTACAAGAGCTTCGTGATGAACTATAATATGCAAGGGATGAATAAGACTATTCCCGAGCTCTTCTCAATGCTGAAAGCTGCGGAGGTAGAAATCAAGAAGGAGCATCAAGTGTTGATGGTCAATAAGACCACTAGTTTCAAGAAAAAGGGCAAAGGGAAGAAGAAGGGGAACTTCAAAAAGAACAGCAAGCAAGTTGCTACTCAAGAGAAGAAACCCAAACCTGGACCTAAGCCTGAAACTGAGTGCTTCTACTGCAAGCAGACTGGTCACTGGAAGCGAAACTGCCCCAAGTATTTGGCGGATAAGAAGGATGGCAAGGTGAACAAAGGTATATGTGATATACATGTTATTGATGTGTACCTTACTAATGCTCGCAGTAGCACCTGGGTATTTGATACTGGTTCTGTTGCTAATATTTGCAACTCGAAACAGGGACTATGGATTAAGCGAAGATTGGCTAAGGATGAGGTGACGATGCGCGTGGGAAATGGTTCCAAAGTCGATGTGATCGCGGTCGGCACGCTACCTCTACATCTACCTTCGGGATTAGTATTAGACCTAAATAATTGTTATTTGGTGCCAGCGTTAAGCATGAACATTATATCTGGATCGTGTTTGATGCGAGACGGTTATTCATTTAAATCAGAGAATAATGGTTGTTCTATTTATATGAGTAATATCTTTTATGGTCATGCACCCTTAAAGAGTGGTCTATTCTTATTAAATCTCGATAGTAGTGACACACATATTCATAATGTTGAAGCCAAAAGATGCAGAGTAGATAATGATAGTGCAACTTATTTGTGGCACTGCCGTTTGGGTCATATCGGTGTAAAGCGCATGAAGTAACTCCATACTGATGGACTTTTGGAACCACTTGATTATGAATCGCTTGGTACTTGCGAATCGTGCCTTATGGGTAAGATGACAAAAACACCGTTCTCCGGTACTATGGAGAGAGCAACAGATTTGTTGGAAATCATACATACAGATGTATGTGGTCCGATGAATGTTGAGGCTCGTGGCGGATATCGTTATTTTCTCACATTCATAGATGACTTAAGCAGATATGGGTATATCTACTTAATGAAACATAAGTCTGAAACGTTTGAAAAGTTCAAAGAATTTCAGAGTGAAGTTGAAAATCATCGTAACAAGAAAATAAAATTCCTACGATCTGATCGTGGAGGAGAATATTTGAGTTACGAGTTTGGTGTACATTTGAAACAATGCGGAATAGTTTCGCAACTCACGCCACCCGGAACACCACAACGTAATGGTGTGTCCGAACGTCGTAATCGTACTTTACTTGATATGGTGCGATCTATGATGTCTCTTACTGATTTACCGCTATCGTTTTGGGGTTATGCTCTAGAGACGGCCGCATTCACGTTAAATAGGGCACCATCAAAATCCGTTGAGACGACGCCTTATGAACTGTGGTTTGGCAAGAAACCAAAGTTGTTGTTTCTAAAAGTTTGGGGTTGCGATGCTTATGTGAAAAAACTTCAACCTGATAAGCTCGAACCCAAATCGGAGAAGTGTGTCTTCGTAGGATATCCAAAGGAAACTATTGGATACACCTTCTATCACAGATCCGAAGGCAAGACTTTTGTTGCTAAATTCGGAAACTTTCTAGAGAAGGAGTTTCTCTCGAAAGAAGTGAGTGGGAGGAAAGTAGAACTTGATGAGGTAATTGTACCTGCTCCTTTATTGGAAAGTAGTACATCACAGAAACTAGTTTCTGTGACACCTACACCAATTAGTGAGGAAGCTAATGATGATGATCATGAAACTTCAGAACAAGATACTACTGAACCTCGTAGATCAACCAGAGTAAGACCTACACCAGAGTGGTACGGTAATATCGTTCTGGAAGTCATGCTACTAGATCATGATGAACCTACGAACTATGGAGAAGCGATGGTGAGCCCAGATTCCGCAAAATGGCTTGAAGCCATGAAATCTGAGATGGGATCCATGTATGAGAACAAAGTATGGACTTTGGTTGACTTGCCCAATTATCGGCAAGCAATTGAGAATAAATGGATATTCAAGAAGAAGACTAACGCTGACGGTAATGTTACTGTCTCCAAAGCTCGACTTGTCACAAAAGGTTTTCGACAAGTTCAAGGGATTGACTACGATGAGACCTTCTCTCCCATAGCGATGCTTAAGTCTGTCCGAATCATGTTAGCAATTGCCGCGTTTTATGATTATGAAATTTGGCAGATGGATGTCAAAACTGCATTCCTGAATGGATTTCTGGAAGAAGAGTTGTATATGATGCAGCCGGAAGGTTTTGTCGATCCAAAGGGAGCTAACAAAGTGTGCAAGCTCCAGCAATCCATTTATGGACTGGTGCAAGCCTCTCGGAGTTGGAATAAACGCTTTGATAGTGTGATTAAAGCATTTGGTTTTGTACAGACTTTTGGAGAAGCCCGTATTTACAAGAAAGTGAGTGGGAGCTTTGTAGCATTTCTGATATTATATGTAGATGACATATTACTAATTGGAAATGATATAGAATTTCTGGATAGCATAAAGGGATACTTGAATAAGAGTTTTTCAATGAAAGACCTCGGTGAAGCTGCCTACATATTGGGCATCAAGATCTATAGAGACAGATCAAGATGCTTAATTGGACTTTCACAAAGCACATACCTTGACAAAGTTTTGAAAAAGTTCAAAATGGATCAAGCAAAGAAAGGATTCTTGCATGTGTTACAAGGTGTGAAATTGAGTAAGACTCAATGCCCGACCAATGCAGAAGATAGAGAGAAAATGAAAGATGTTCCCTATGCTTCAGCCATAGGCTCTATCATGTATGCAATGCTGTGTACCAGACCTGATGTGTGTCTTGCTATAAGTCTAGCAGGGAGGTACCAAAGTAATCCAGGAGTGGATCACTGGACAGCGGTCAAGAACATCCTGAAATACCTGAAAAGGACTAAGGATATGTTTCTAATATATGGAGGTGACAAAGAGCTCTTCGTAAATGGTTACGTTGATGCAAGCTTTGACACTGATCCGGACGATTCTAAATCGCAAACCGGATACGTGTTTACATTAAACAGTGGAGCTGTCAGTTGGTGCAGTTCTAAACAAAGCATTGTGGCGGGATCTACATGTGAAGCGGAGTACATAGCTACTTCGGAAGCAGCAAACGAAGGAGTATGGATGAAGGAGTTCATATCCGATCTAGGTGTCATACCTAGTGCATCGGGTCTAATGAAAATCTTTTGTGACAATACTGGTGCAATTGCCTTGGCAAAGAAATCCAGATTTCACAAGAGAACCAAGCACATCAAGAAACGCTTCAATTCCATCCGGGATCTAGTCCAGGTGGGAGACATAGAGATTTGCAAGATACATACGGATCTGAATGTTGCAGACCCATTGACTAAGCCTCTTCCACGAGCAAAACATGATCAGCACCAAAGCTCCATGGGTGTTAGAATCATTACTGTGTAATCTAGATTATTGACTCTAGTGCAAGTGGGAGACTGAAGGAAATATGCCCTAGAGGCAATAATAATGTTATTATTTTATTTCCTTATATCATGATAAATGTTTATTATTCATGCTAGAATTGTATTATCCGGAAACATAATACTTGTGTGAATACATAGACAAACTAAACGTCACTAGTATGCCTCTACTTGACTAGCTCGTTAATCAAAGATGGTTATGTTTCCTAACCATAGACATGTGTTGTCATTTGATTAACGAGGTCACATTATTAGGAGAATGATGTGATTGACATGACCCATTCCATTAGCTTAGCACCCGGTCGTTTAGTATCTTGCTATTGCTTTCTTCATGACTTATACATGTTCCTATGACTATGAGATTATGCAACTCCTGTTTGCCGGAGGAACACTTTGTGTGCAACCAAACGTCACAACGTAACTGGGTGATTATAAAGGAGCTCTACAGGTGTCTCCAACGGTAAATGTTGGGTTGGCGTATTTCGAGATTAGGATTTGTCACTCTGATTGTCGGAGAGGTATCTCTGGGCCCTCTCGGTAATGCACATCACATAAGCCTTGCAAGCATTGCAACTAATAAGTTAGTTGCGAGATGATGTATTACAAAACGAGTAAAGAGACTTGACGGTAACGAGATTGAACTAGGTATTGAGATACCGACGATCGAATCTCGGGCAAGTAACATACTGATGACAAAGGGAACAACGTATGTTGTTATGCGGTCTGACCGATAAAGATCTTCGTAGAATATGTGGGAGCCAATATGAGCATCCAGGTTCCGCTATTGTTTATTGACCGGAGACATGTCTCGGTCATGTCTACATTGTTCTCGAACCCGTAGGGTCCGCACGCTTAAGGTTTCGATGACAGTTATATTATGAGTTTATGAGTTTTGATGTACCGAAGTTAGTTCGGAGTCCCGGATGTGATCATGGACATGACGAGGAGTCTCGAAATGGTCGAGACATAAAGATTGATATATTGGACGGCTACACCGAAAGTGTTCCGGGTCATTTCGGAGAAAACCGGAGAGCCAGAGGGTTACCGGAACCCCCCCCCCCCCCGGAGAAGTAATGGGCCATATGGGCCTTAGTGGAGAGAGAGAGGGGCTGCCAGGGTGGGCCACGCGCCTCCTCCCCCTGGTCCGAATTGGACTAGGAGAGGGGGGGCGTCGCCCCCCTTTCCTTCTCCCTCCCCACTTCCTTCCCCCTCCTAGTAGGAGTCCTACTCCTACTAGGAGGAGGACTCCTCCTTGGTGCGCCAATAGGGCCGGCCGGCCTCCTCCCCTTGCTCCTTTATATACGGGGGCAGGGGCACCCCTAGACACATAAGTTGATCCACGTGATCGTTTTCTTAGCCGTGTGTGGTGCCCCCTTCCACCATAATCCTCGATAATATTGTAGTGGTGCTTAGGCGAAGCCCTGTGACAGTTGAACATCAAGATTGTCCCCACGCTGTCGTGCTGACGGAACTCTTCCCCGACACTTTGCTGGATTGGAGTCTGGGGATCGTCATCGAGCTGAACGTGTGCTAGAACTCGGAGGTGCCGTACGTTCGGTGCTTGGATCGGTCGGATCTGGAAGACGTACGACTACTTCCTCTACGTTGTGTCAACACTTCCGTTGCCGGTCTACGAGGGTACGTAGACAACACTCTCCCCTCTCGTTGCTATGCATCACCATGATCTTGCGTGTGCGTAGGAAATTTTTTGAAATTACTACGTTCCCCAACAGGTTAGTCCCAAAAATAATTTAAAAGTGGATAATAAAGCCCAATAATGTCCAAAACAGTAGATAATATAGCATGGAGCAATCAGGAATTATAGATACGTTGGAGACGTATCAGTACGCCGTGGAGTACAGTAGCTTGGTGCCCGCTGCGGCGAGAATCTCGCGCCACATTGCGCTGGTGAACACCTTGTCGCGGTCGGAGACGATGGTGTGCGGCAAGCCACGGAGCTTGATGATATGGTCCCAGAAGGCGCACGCGACTTGGACCACAGTGACGGGGTGCCGGAGAGGGACGAAATGCGCGTACTTGGTGAGGCGGTCGACGACCACCATGATCGCGTCGTAGCCGTCAGACTTGGGCAGTCCTTCGACAAAATCCATGGTGATGTCGTGCCACGGTTGTTGCGGAATTGGAAGTGGTTGCAGCTTGCCCGCTGGATGGGTTTGCTCGTGCTTGGCATGCTAGCATATGCCGCACGGTTTGACGAAGTCCTCGACCACGCGCTTCAACCCCATTCAGGCGAAGAGCTTGCGAACGCGCTGGTAAGTGGCGGTGGCGCCCGAGTGCCCTCCCACGGCACTGTGGTGGAGCGCGGCAATCATCTTGGTTTGGAGCGCAGTGTTGGCGCCGATCCAGAGCCGCCCGCGCTGGCGGATCACCCCTTGCTGCAGAGTGTGGCCTTGGTCGTCGGTGTCACAGAGCGCCAACTTGGCGAGCAGTTCCTGGGCGTCCGCATCCGTTTCGTACGAATTGGCCACTTTCCTGGAGCCACTAGGGCTGGCACACCGAGAGTGCGTCGAGGGCCAGTAAGTGCCCCACTCGAGAGAGAGCGTCGGTCGCGCCGTTGTCCGTGCCCTTCTTGTATCGGAATGTGAACTGCAGTCCCACCATCTTGGACATCGCCTTGCGCTACAGATCCGCGATGAGCCGCTGATCGCCCAAGGAACACAAGCACTTGTGATCGGTGACGATCTCGAACGGTGCACGCTGGAGGTATGGGTGCCACTTGTCGATTGCCATCATCACCGGGAGAAATTCCTTCTCGTATGCCGAGACCTTCTGATTTCGCAAGCCCAGCGCCTTGCTCAGGTACGTGACGGGGTGGCCGTCCTGCATCAGTACGGCGCCGACGCCAGTGTCGCACGTGTCGGTTTCGATGGCGAACAGATGCTTGAAGTCAGGAAGCGCCAGCACGGGCGTGCTCACCATCGCCTTCTTCAGCAGCTCGAACGCGGTTTGTGCCTTGTCATCCCAGAGAAATCCTTTCTTGGTGAGGAGGCGCGTCAGAGGCTTCGCGATAATGCCATAGTGTGGCACGAACTTGCGGTAGTAGCCTGTGAGGCCGAGGAAGCCGCGGAGCTCGGTGGGGGCCGTGGGCATAGGCCACGCGCTCATGGCGCTGGTCTTGCTGGCATTAGTGGCGACGCCGTTCTTGGAGATGACGTGCCCGAGGTACTCGATTTCCTGCTGCGTGAACGAACACTTGGAGGCCTTGGCGTAGAGCTGGTGCGCCCGTAGCAGGTCCAGGACCGTGCGCAAATGTTCTTCGTGTTCCTATAAATCGATACTGAAAACCAGGATTTCATCTAGGAAGATAATGATGAACTTGCGGACATGGCAACCAAAAATTGAGTTCATGAGGCACTGGAAAGTTGCCGGCGCATTGCAGAGGCCGAACGGCATCACTCTGAAGTGGTAGTGGCCGTGGTGTGTTTTGAAAGTCGTATTTTCTTCGTCCTCTTCTCGCATGCGTATCTGATGGTAGCCTGCTCGCAAGTCGATCTTGGAGAAGTAAGCTGCTCCGCCCAGTTCATCGAGCAGCTCATCCACTACTGGCAATGAGAACTTGTTCTTGACAGTGGCTGTGTTTAATCGTCTGAAATCCACGCAGAAGCGCCACGAGCCGTCCTTCTTCTTGACTAACAACACTGGTGATGCATATGGACTCAGGCCGTGGGCAATGACACCCGATTGCAGCATCTCCTGAACCTGCTTTTCAATCTCATCTTTCTGTGCTGGCGAGTAGAGGTAGGGCCTGGTGTTGATAGGTGTTGTTCCCGGCTCCAGATTGATTGCGTGGTCGTACTATCATTTGGGAGGCAACACCTTAGGTTCAGCGAACATGTCTGCATATTCAGACAAAAGTTTCTGAATTCTGGGAGGTGGAGGTGCAGGTTCAGGTTTGTCAGTCCGTTCAACTGTGACCAGTGCTGCGGTCCAGATGTCGTTAGCTATATCCATGCGATGCAATTCGTAAGCAACAAGTTCGGCGATGGGGGGTAGATCTGAAGTTCTTACGCCTTGTAAGTGCACTTGTTTGCCCTCTATTTCAAACATGATCGTTTTCTCCTGCCATTGACAGCTCATGGGGCTGTAAGCTGCCAGCCAGTCGATTCCCAGAACTCCAGTGTAGGCGCTGAGTGGTAGCACGCGGAGATCGGTGTGGAAGGTGTGGCCAGGCACTTGCCATTCCAAACCTCTCACCATTTGATTGCACTGCAGTCTCTGCCCGTTGGCGCGCAAACTGAGACTGGTGGTAGTTTCTCTGTCTGAACGTCCAGTCGTGTGAGAAATATTTCACTGATGAAACTGTGTGTACTTCCTGAATCCACCAACAGAAGCATGATCTGATCGCCCACCTGTGCTCGCAGGCGAATTGTGGAGGGTGTTTCCTCGCCTGACAGCGCCTGTTGCGAGAGGGAGCAGCACTCTGGCTCTTGATCTGCAGGTGCATCCAGTAATTGCAGAGCATGGACGGTGTCGTCAGACAAGATCTCTTTGAAGTAGCCAACCTCGATCATCAAAATCTGGCATGTGCGTTTGCAGTGATGCTCCCTCGAGTATTTATCCTCGCAGCGAAAACAGAGACCGTTCGCTCTGCGGAACTCTCTCAGTTGTCGTTCCCGTGCATACTCGTCGGCCCCTTGCCGTGGTGCGGCTGCAGCGCGAGCTGGAGCAGTAGCTCCTGGCGGTGCAAGTGGTGGTGGGCGTCCTACTGGTATGACGCGCGGGCGCGGGGTGCGCTGTTTCTCCAGTTCTTCCTCCTGAATGCGAGCGAACACCGCGGCGCGAGTGATGCTGGTTGGTGCTTGCAACCGCACTCCCAGGCGCAGCTCGTCCTTGAGACCGGTCAGGAACTGAGATATGAAGAATTTGGAACTCATAGTTGGATCCAGGGCCAGCAAATGGTACATCGCTGTCTCAAATTGCTGGCGATATTCCTGAACACTACTAGTCTGACGTAACTGAACAAAGTGGTGCATCTGAACTTCGAACTCTTCCGGACCAAATTCCTCCTGCACAACAGCTCTGAATGCTTGCCACGAGACCCCTGGGTGCGTCTGTCGATAGGCCTGGAGCCACATCACGGCCAGGCCGTCCATGTACAGCGTCGCGGTGGTGACCCAGCTGTGTTGTGGCACCCGGTACAACTCGGAGAAAGTGGTTCAGCGGTCTAGCCAGATGCGCGGGGTGTCGCCGTCAAACCGCGGAAAATCGTGCTTGGGCGGCTTGATGTAGTGGTCGCCGTGGCGATCTGGCTCCAAGGGCGACGGTGACCGCGCGGGTAGCAGCGGTGGTCCATGGTTGACGAGGCGGGCGAACGGAAGCTGGGCCGCGCCATCCGTGTAGAGGGGCGGCGGCGGAGGACGAGTTGGTGGTGGCGGAGGTGGTGGACGGAGCGCGGAGGAGTCCCTCGTGTTCGTGACGCCCGATGGAGATGCGCCTCCGGAGACGGTCGCCGCCGGGTCGATTGTGGGTGCCGCCTTGCGCGCCTCATCCACATTGGCTTGCGTGAGGTCGATTTGCTTGGAGAGGTGCTTGATCTCGGTGGAGACCTGGTCGTTGTAAGCGATCTGCGCCTGGTGACGCTCGTCGGCGGTCTTCTGGCTTGCATCGAGGCGGCGGATGACGAACTCTAGTGGATCTGATAGCAAGAGGAAGGAAGATCAGGGTGAGAGGGGGAGAACGAGAGTAGGTGAGGGAAGCGTGAGGGGAGGAGTCGACAGCAAGGAATGATTCAATTTGTTCTCGGTACCCTCATCGTCCCAACACAGGCATACAAGTAAGCAGTGCCAGCTGGCCACACACGCACGCCTACTCCTGATCCATGTGCCCGGCTCGGTCCGCTGACCAGGTCATGACGTTGCGGGTTCAGACTCTGAACCTGCACTCTTCAGTCCGCTGCTGATCGATCAGCAGGCGTGACACGTGCGGGTGCGGCGTGCGCAGCGCCGACAACCAGCGGCGGCCGAGGCGACTCAAGCGAGGGTGAGCAGGCCGACGAACCAACGAGAGGAAGGAAAAGGAGCAGCCGTAAGTGGCATCTGGCGTGAGTCACACACGTGACGCTTCGCTAATCGTAATCGATCGCTACTCGCTAGCTATCTGATGGGCCTAGCCCATCTTGTTTCTTTTCTTTTGTATTTGTTACCTATATTTTGCTGAACTATAGTATATACATGCACTACATCACGAGCCCCTCCCCCGCCTGGGCCCTAGGCCGTCGCCCCAGCGGCCATACACCAGGGCCGGCCCTGGATCCATGTCGTCCCCGTACGGGCTTTCCCTGGAGTTTGAAGATGGACATATGGGATGAGAACGCGAGGTTCGTTAGTTACATCGATCATAGTCCTGACTTCTTCGTTCACACTAAACTAAATGGATTATTTAAGTAGCAGTCAGATCTGTTGATATCCTTGTTAGCTCGCCACACCACTCTTAGAGCATTACTAGTAGAACCATCAAACCCTCAAACCCTCACTAGCGTTTTAAGAGTTCAAAAATGATCTTTTTGTGCATTTTTACGGGTTGAAAAACAGATGCAAAGATTAGAACCCTTAAACCCAACCCTTATAACGGAATATTCCCCACGAACGATGTTGTCGTTGCGCGAGGGAGGTCGACGGGGCGGCCGCCGGCGACGGGGGCTACTAGCAGCGGCGGTCACGGGCGTGGGCGCAGGAGTTGGGATGATTTTTCCCTACCGCGCGAGGATAACTGACAAATGAGGGTTGGGGTAGGTTTTGCTCCCCAACCCTTACTTTTGAGGATTGAGAGAGGGTTTGAGGGTTGGACCTTTAAAAAAATTTAAGGGTTTAAGGGTTAAGGGGTTCTAGTCTATGGCTTTATTTCAACAAAAACTGTAAAAATGCAGTAATTTTTAGAGATTTGAGGATTTGAGAGCTCTACTAGTAATGCTCTCACAAACACAGCATAGCCGCTCCAAACTCGCGATGGCCAGTCTCTATCGGAGAAAACGCATGAGCATGACCAGTCCTCTGGTCGTTGCTTGGCACTCCATCCATGACGAGTGTAGCCACAGCGAATGCGAGTCGCCGGCCTCTTAATAACAACTGCAAGCGCGCCACCAATCGGCATCCCCGCCCTCGCTTGAGCCGATGCCGATCGTGTCGATAGCATCGGGAGGCGCACGCTCTGTCACAGAGTAGAGGATTGCTTGCCAACCAAGAGAGCGATGTAAAGCGGGGCCGAAGACTTTGGGTGGGTTCGATCGGGAGCATGCAGCTGCGGCGCCACCCAGCTCCGCTCCGGGTGTCTTGCTGGTAGGACGCTGCCCCCTGCGCTGGACCATGTACGCACGTCCTTGCCCTAACCGCATTGATGCGCAATGCAATCGTACGTACCACCACCCCTGTACTACTACGTAATGCTACGGCCGGCACGACACACGGCGAGCGCGTCGTCTGCGGTTGTTGCCGCAGGCAGGCGCGATCGTGTGCCGGATGCGGCGTACGTCGATACGTGGGTTCTGCGGTTCACCGAGATCGGGCTATTGATGCGCCGAGGTACGAGCAACCGGCCGGCCGGCCGATCGACAGTGCTCTTAACCGCGTTGATCGATCGGGCTACATTCCGTCGGAGGTGCTGCACGACAAATTTCAGGATGGTACGTGCCTCGGGCACGTAGATATCGACAGACGTATAAGTAGGTCTTCAAGTACCAGCCGGTGCAGGGCCCAGCTAGCAAGCTACCCAGCGGATCTGTACGTTGGATCCTGTGTACGTACACAGATTTGAGGTAGTACGTACGATCGGTCCGCACTCGATCGAAAAGCGACCGGGTCCCTCCCTCTAGACCATGAAATGCACAAAGAAATTCCACTATCAATGTACTGGATCGCAGCATACTAGTACAATTCGACGTGTTGGCCACACTAACAAGCAGATGGCTGTGGGAATTGGTTGCGCTTACACACCGTAGCCCCATGTGATAGATGTACTCTACACGCGGTGTATAGCTCATGTTCATACTTCTACGGGTGGAGTCCTCGCCGACGCAAATGTAGGCGAATTACTACTGCGCGTCTTTGCACTCAAGTTACTACTCCCTCCGTCCGAAAATAGTTGTCATCAAAATGAATAAAAGGGGATGTATCTAGATGTATTTTAGTTCTAGATACATCCCTCTTTATCCATTTTGATGACAAGTATTTTCGGACGGAGGGAGTACATGATAAATGTGTGTGTAGCTTCAAATAGAGTATGATGAGAAAGTACAACAAATAGTGTGTATTTCAAACATTTGGAGAAGTTACAGTATTGGTCCACTACGCAGCTGATGAACGAGAAAGAATCAATCTCTGAGAGCAGTGTAAAATTAGTCCACCGTCGATGTTAGCACCCTCGCACCGACAAAAATTTCAGGCAACTCTCAAACATGGCAACGTCCTCAATAATCATGCGCTCCCAAACAATTATAAAATGCAAGCGGAGATCAAGACGTAACGTGGGATTAGTTCCAGACGGTGAGGCTCCGAGTCTCGAGACACGTGAAACTGTCGGATCTAGTCGCGATCGACAACAAGCATTCTATTTCTCCATAGACCACTAGACAGCAGCAACAAACGTTCCAAAGGTGAAATGGCGACATGCTCGTGTCGTGTGTCCTCCGGCCGGCAGCGGCCACAGCGACACGCCAACGCTAAACGACCAAAACGAACCATGCACTTATGCTGGATCCCTAGAGCTATCAGACGCAGGAACAGACACCCGATCGAGGCAGGAACGATCGATCAACCTCAAGTCGTGTCGATAGACAACTTTAATTATGGTGGCCCAGCCCGCTGCATGGACTGGAAGTGGAACGGAACGACGTGCATGACGGCGACCGGACGGCGATGGGGCCTGCCCGGCCTACGGCCAGCCCTGCACCCAGACGGGCTCCCGCCGGCCGCCGCAGAACTTCACCATCCACGGGCTCGGCCGGACCCCGAGGCAGAGCATCCCCGTCATGGCCGGCGCCTCGTAGTACTGGTAGTGGTGGGCACCGGCCTCGTCCAGGCAGCTGCTCGAGCCGCCGGAGAACAGCCAGCGGGTGGACGACGAGGACGACTGCACCGACGCCGCGGAGGAGGACGGCGACGAGGACACCCGGGACCTGCCGAGCGCGATCCGGCGGAACACGGCGGCGATGAAGCCGATCTTGATCCACTTGAGCCTCCTGTAGCCGCCGCAGCAGCACTTGCAGCTCCTGTCAATGTCACCAGCGGCAGCGCCCTTGCTCCTGCGGCCCAGCCTGCCGCTGTCGCCGAACGACGACGCAGTGGCGGCCCGCGCGTGGTAGGACGGCGGGGGGGTGATGGCCGGGACGGCGGCGGGGAGCGCCCTGCAGGAGGTGGCGTCCTTGGGCGTGCCCGGCTGGGACTCCCAGCCGAAGGGCACGGCGGCGGGGCCGGCGCCGTAGTAGCGGAAGGAGGGGTTGGCGAGGGAGCTCTCCTTGGTGAGCAGGCGCGCGTAGAACTCGCCGTCGTGCGTGATGCGGAGCGGGCTCTGCGGGCAGCTCGGGGTCGCCGCGCCGCTGCGAGGCTTGGGCGTCTCTCGCCCTCTCATGGTACGACCTCTAGGTAGGTGGTGTGGTGGACGGAATGGAATGGGGGAGGGTGTTGGTCGCTGCGTGGGAGAGTGTGGAGCGGGAACGATCCGAGAAGTGGAGAGATCCGATGGCGCGTTTTATATGCGGGATGGCTCGGTGGTCACTTGCGATCCAAACTACTCGCACACCTTTTTCCTGCCCACTTGCGGGGAATGACACGCTGGCACGTGCCAATCAGTGCTTGTGTGTATTATGTATACAAACGCACGACGGGTCAGCTCGATTTTTTTTTCTTTTGATTTTTTTTAGTAAAGGGGAGTTTTATTCCATAGCAATAGGGTTACATTCCGCTCACAATGTGATGAATGAAAGAAGGGTCACGCTGCAACCAACTAGCGGTGATACGTGTTCGTACGAGCATAGTCAGAGAGACAATGTGAAACCTTGATTTGTGATCTAGCTATCTTAACATGTTTAAACTTTCTCTCTAGCATAAAATGCTTGATTTTCCTTAACTAGTTGACCGGGAGGCGATTTGTCTAGCGAAGCATCCTTCATAGGGAAGATGGCACATATAGAATCTGATTGCACCAGGATCGGTAATGACGACCATTGAAGGGCAAGTGACATAGTACCTACCATGAGCACCTTAATCTCAATCTAAGAGCATTGTTGCAGAAAAACAATAGATGACAAGTTACGAAAATAACAAGTTCTCTATGGTCTCTCAGTATCATTCCAGCACCAGCCGAACCTTTCTCTGGGGAGAAAGATCCATCATCGACAAGGCAAGCCAATTTGCTAGTGGTGGCTCCCAAGGAATATCTGGCGGCTTATCCTTCACCCGAAACAAGACAGGAACATACACCGGACTCTTCCCTTTGATGATTTTTTATGTGGTGAGAAGTTGAGCATTGTGGATCAAGCTTAAATAGCTACACGAGAGAACTTTTGATGCTTCCACTGGAGGAGTATCCTTACCATGAGTCAATTCATTACGAAGGTGTGAAATTCTCAATATGAGCATAATAATCACGTCTTGCATGTCAAATGGGTGGAGGGATACGAGATGAAGTAACCATTCTTCACATGTGTCAATAATTGGCTCTTTTTTGGGCATCGTCCAAATCTCCACCATGGTATCTCAAAGACGTGCAACATGATCACATGCTATTAACGCATGGAAGTTGTCTCACTCTTCTTATCACATATCAGGCACGTAGCATGTTCGGAAAGATGTTGGCAGCGCATGCACGCAGAAGTGGCTAGAGCCCTATGACAACCTTCCAAGCCATGACTCGCATATGATGAGGCACTGAAACTTTCCAAATCATGTTCCAAACTTTTCGATTGCCCTCCTGGCTGGAACTAGAAGATGCCATCACAATATATAGTTCATGTTCCTCCATAGCGAACTTATACGCATTGCGGACAGAGAAACATCCTCTTGGGTCCGATTGCCAAGCAAGGAAGTCCTCCTATTGCCTTGGTGTCGTACGGATCTTCCATATAGCCAACACTCAGCAAGGTAAAAGTGAGAATTTAATAAGTTTGCATCCCAAACTCCATTCACATTCATAAATATTGACACTCTATTCAGCCGACAATTCCTCTTCGGGGTAATGGCCTGGAATGTTGGTCCCCTAGGGATCGAAGGGTGCCGCCAAGTCTGTATAGAAGTGTCGTTTCCCATCCTAAAGATAAAGCCTTTCTTCAAAAGAATAAGGTCGTGCTCAATTCCTTTCCGGACAACAGAGGCATTCCTTATAAAAACCATGCAACAAGATTACCACTCGAGAAGTACCTCGCCTTTAATAATCGTGCACAAAGATTGTTTGACTTATCAAGTAATTGTCAGACCTGCATAGCAACCAGTCCTTGGTTGAAGGCCCTCATATCCCTGAAACTAAGGCCTCCTTTTGGTTTAGGCAAAATAAGCTTGTCCCGAGAGGCCGAGACATCCATGTCATCTTTCTGCTTCCCTTTTTGACACCCCACCAGTACTAACGCATCATTCTGGTTAGATCATCACATATTGAATAAGGAAGCTTGAAAACACTCATAACATAAGTAGGAATCACCCGAGCCACTAATTTGATAAGAATCTCCTTCCTAGACGATGCATATAACTTTCGCTCTTGTCCACCAGCCTCTTGCTAAGCCTGGACTGCGCTCTTTGAAACCTTTCCTTGTGCATAGGTACTTTTGGGTCAAGAACTTCCTGAGTAATCTCTAGAATATTATTCACTTCTTTCGAGATTGTGACAGAGCAATTTCCAGAAAAAGGATGGAGCACTTTGACGGATTTATCACTTGTCATGTCGTCGTATAAGTGTTCCGAACACCCTTTACAATGGTTGCCTGCTCAGCACTAGCTAAAAAATAACAGTGAATCATCCGCAAACATGAGTTGTGAAATTGACAGTTAATTCTGACAAATGACC
The DNA here is from genome assembly GCA_034509565.1 of Triticum monococcum. Classification (NCBI taxonomy): domain Eukaryota; kingdom Viridiplantae; phylum Streptophyta; class Magnoliopsida; order Poales; family Poaceae; genus Triticum; species Triticum monococcum. Next base: position 541,583,900 of record CM067841.1, read on the forward strand.
ATAGGTTCAAGCTCATTGTCCACCATTGACTCATTCAACAAAAGCTAAAAGTGCGTCAGGCACAAATAGGAACAAGAAAGAAGACGATGGATCACCATGACGAAGACCCCTCGAAGGAGAAAAGTGCTCCAAAAGCTTCCCATTAAAGTTCACCGAGTACTTCAGAGAGGTAACACAGTCCATGACAATAGACACCCACGCGGGTGCAAAACCCCATTTGAGAAGGGCCTTTTTCAAAAAGCTCCAATCAAAGCGGTCGTAGGCCTATGAAAGATTCAACTTATAAGCACAATATGTGAATTACATCAGAAGGTGTTGATGTAGTGAACACGCTCAAAAGCAATAATAGCATTATCTGAGATCAACCGTCTAGGAACCAAAGCACTTTGGTTTGGAGAAAACAACTCATCCAAAAGAGGACGGAGATGGTTAACCAAGCATAGAGACGATTTCATAAAGAACATTGCATAGACTAATGGGACGGAAATCCTTCAAGTACACCGGGTGATTAACTTTGGGAATTAACACAATGGATGTGTCATTAACCCTGGGAGGCATGATGCTAGTGTAAAAAAAGAGAGCAGAAACTACTGCAATTATATCCTCTTTAAGACATGACCAATTCCACTATAAAAAACGACCTGGAAATCCGTCCGGACCTAGGGCTTTCAGTGGCCCAATTTCAAACAAAGCATCAGACACTTTCTTCTTTGAAAATTGGGCACAAAGAGTTGCATTCATAGCGTCGATCACCTTCGTATTAATGCAATCGAATCTGCCCTAGTGCCAAGTTGGGGTATTTGACGAACACTTCCTTGAAATACGCCGCCGCCATACTTTCCATCTTAGAGGGAGCCGAAGCCGAGACCCATAGGCTTTGCGTAGTTTCTGAATAAAAAAATTATGAGCTCTCCACACCCTCTTCTTTGAAAAAATTTGGTGTTATGGTCACCCTCCTTCAACCATGTGATTCAAGATCTTTGGAGCCAAAGTATCTCCTCAAGGTACATAAATTCATTGATTCATAGTTTTTTTTTGCCCAAATCACCTTCATAACACTCTTTTTGGAGCATTGATTTTTTCCCACACCTCCACGATTGTGATTTCATTGCAAAATTTTGCACGCATGTGAAAAAAGCATCAATATTTCTTGCCAAAAAGTTCAGATCTTTTATTAGAAAAAAATACTATCTTTTCTAGAATTTACTGTTTACCCGAGTTCCGGTGAGCTCGAGCTCACAATAGCACTTTCGCATAATCGCTTCCTAGCTCTATCTAGTGATGTGTTTTTTTTTTCTTTAGCAAAGAGGGGGTCCTTCAAATTTCATTGACGATACCATGTTCTACATACTACATAAGTTGAAAATAAAGAACCCTTGTAACCGTTGAACGTTCGCCGGGAGACATTCCAGCAAACGATTTGCATGGCAATTTGTGTTGTATGTGGATAGCAAGTTTAGTTGGCAAGCTTTCATAATCCGTTCAGTTTACTTCTTTCCAGGATTTGTCGTGCTTACTAAGTAAATTTGTCATCCTCGTGGCAACTAAAATTGACATAAAATATATTCGTTGTCATGGTCTGCCAGGGAGCACATTAACATTTCCCAAAATAAAACAAAGCGTGACCGGCTGCCACCACCCAATAACATGGGACCAGGCAGCTCAGACTCATACAGCTACAGTCTGCAGCATTTTAAGGCAGCTTCGGCAGATGGCAAACGACCAGCGCCACACCCGTCCTGCTGCTTCTCTTTTCACTCTAGCCCACCATGCGTTCTACTGAAGGATTCAGTTCCAGCAGTTCAGTTCTGCACACACGAGCTATAGAAACACAACGGCCGCCAATAAAAACGGCCATCCTGATTTGCCTTTGAAAGAAAAGAAAAAATGGCCTTCATGTTTTTCCTTTGATATAGTCGCGCCACGCGCATGCATGAACTAGTCCGCCTGGGAACTAGTGCAGGAACGTGCTGAAACATGCATGAACGCTCGACATCAGCAAATTAACTCTCCATATCTGCACCTCAGCTGACAGCGATCGATGCAAAGCTCGAGGCCACGCCCCATTTGCACGGTCCTGCGAACTCACTCGCTCCCACAAATTCAAGTAGTACATGATCAATCTGCTGACAAACCGTTGAACCGGAGGACATCCACGCCGGCGGCCGCGAGAACGAATCTTACTCCGTTCCTACCACCATCTTTGCTATATTTTCGTCTAATAAAAGTAATCAAGCATGTGTCACGCCAATCATCCTGAGTATATATACTACGTGCCTGTAGAAGTAGAACCACTTCATTATTAGCCGCGGACAGAGTTTCACGTGTTAAAAAACAGAGATACAGGTACAGAATTTCTGCCTCTCGGACGATCTTGAGCTTTGACCATCCATCACATCTCGGATCTCGCTGTGCTCTTCTCTCTCGCATGCACGTGCGTAACGCATAGTCGTTGACAAATACATGCTTCACAGCACACGCGGGGTAAATTCATCGCTGGAGCATTTGACTGTTTCGGCGAATGACGGGCCTCACGCCGCAAGTGAACTGCCATCACGGTATGCAACTTGCACCTCGTTTGGGAGCACATTCGGCTTGTTTCCATCTCTCATTTCTGAAAACTTGGCTGAACATGCTACATTTGATTTTCTTTGCATTCGGTTTGTTTCCATCTCTCATTTCTGAAAACTTGGCTGAACATGCTACATTTGTTTTTCTTTGCGAAAAAACTGAACACGCTACATAATAATGGGCGCACAAGAACTTGTGCTAAAAGGTGACACTTTTGTGTGTGCACAGTTCACAATTTTTTTTGGAAAAGGAGGTTGAACCCCGACCTCTACATCTAAGGATGCATACCGTCATCTTTATTATATTACTAGATAATGTCTTAAAAAAATATTACTCCCTCTGTCTGAAAATACTTGTTATCAAAATAAATAAAAGGTGATGTATTTAGATGTATATTAGTTCTAGATACATCTTTTTTTATCTATTTTAATGACAAGTATTTTCGGACGGAAGGAGTACTAAATAATTATCCGTGCGTTGCAACGGAAGAATAAACATTATAGTAGATTGACATGTGACCTCAGATCTACTCTCTTTGTTCCATAATGTAAGACGTTTTTGTAAGTTAAAATATCTTGCAAAAACATCTTACATTAATTATAGGATGGAGTAGTATTATTTATCTGATGCGCTAAAATCTTAGCAAGTTTTTTCTATGCAATCACCATGATTTACCTGTTGTCTTATTGTCAAGTTATTTGATAAGAATTTATTCACTTACCTTTTTTTCCTAAGTTAATAAGACGTGGAACAATTGAGTTGGTTTTAGCAAAAACGTGTGGGAGAAAAAAGTCATAAAAAAGAAAGGAGTGTATAGACAGAGGTTGGACAAATGGAAGGGTGAAACAAAACCTTACAATCTTTTTAAGTAAAAATAAAAATAAAATAGAGATTCAATAGTGCCCAACAAAACAAATACTCTGTCCTAACCCCTTGCGCTACAACTAATAGCTTGATGATGTCCTGGCCTTGCACCAACACACATCATCTAAATCCATGGCCTCGCCAAGCCGCCCCACGGCGAGTCGATAACACCAACGGATCATCGCATGCAGATGCTTTAGAATCTGTCCCCACCATCCCATCTTTAGGAGGGATCAACGCATTGACCTTATCAGGCCCAACTATCTCGACGCTAGATAGTGCCACCACCCTGCGTGTGTCAATCCACATGTGTCCATCATCGAGACTCCACTGCGCCACGCCGCCGAGATCTGTCATCATTGATGTGGTAGATGCAACGCGCTCCACCTCTTGGCCCCATCCAGTTAGCACCTGCTCCAAAACAATGTCCCTAGGAGGGCGAACGATAACAAAGGCCCCGACATCATCAGATCTGGAAGACCCAGATCTAGGGTTTCCCTTGGAGCTACCCGAGCGAAGTGACACAAACTGCAACGACATTGCCTCGACAAGGAAACAACGTCAAAAATGCCACCATCGTCCACCATGACCGAAGTCAACACGATTATCACCGGAATTTATGCCACCCTGACTCTGTAGTTGACTGGATCATTCCACTTGCGGCCAGCCGGCCAAGGGCCATGCCGCGATGGATCTGAACGGGGATCAGATGCATGGCCGCCGCCACCATTCATCGCCTGAGAGCACACCAGAGACCAATCCCCGCTGACCCTCTGGCCGTGGAGGTGATCACCACCGTCGCCTGACTATGGAACTTCTACCCTAGCCGCCGCGCTCGGTGATCCAACGACCACCACCCGCCTCCCCGGAGAGGATCCTCCATCGGTGGCCCAAGAGACCGTCGGGGATCAGATCATGCCACCCGCATCACGGGTGCCGCTCGGCCTTGTTCGACAGCGGCCTCCGGGAGTGGCGAGGAGAGAACAAGAGATCTGTAGGAGGAGGGTTGTGAGAGCAGGAGGAGATCAAGACAGTGGTGGCAGCCGGCTAGGATCGCGGGAGGAGGAGGGTTGCGGGAGGAACTCATACTAGTTTGCCATGATTCACAGATGGCCACGTATTTTGAGAAATAGTGGGCACACAAGTTGCCATGTATAGCCATACGATAGCCACTACAAGAATACATGCTATATTCCCTTATCATGGTGTGCACCGACGATTTCTCTGCTGAAAATGTGAAAGCACAAGTGCTCCCTAGGTGGTTTTGGTAATTAATGACAACATATCTCTTGTTGGACTAACGTTTCTATCTAGTATGTTTCAGATAAGTTCAACAATGGAGTGGCATGGACTAAAGGTTGTGTGAAATTCTCCAAGATGCTAAGGACAAAGGATTGGCTAAAACTTAAAGCTCAAGACTCTTTATTTTACATTTTAGTGATCCAAGATCACATTGAGTCCATAGGAAAAGCCAATACTATCAAGGAGGGATGAGGTGTTGCTTAATGAGCCTCTTGCTTCAAGTGCTTAATGATATGCTACAAAATCCTCAGCTACTTTCCCACTTCCACATATGACCTAAACCTAAGCCAAACTCGGACCTACCGATTATTTCTATCCGGTGCCATCGAATTTCACTTGTCATAGCCATTGCCAAACCCTAACAAATCGGTTCTACCGATAGGGATCTCGGTCTCACCGAGATGGGATTGTAATCTCACTGTGTATGTCCATTGCCAAAATCGGTCTCACCGATCTTGTGCAATCGGTACTACCGAGGTTACAATGCAAACTCACTGTGTATGTTCATTAGCAAAATCGGTCCCACCGAGTTTGTGTAATCGGTCCCACCGAGTTTGCCTGACCAACCCTCTGGTTAGCCTATTACCAAATCGGTCTCACCGATTTTTGTAATCGGTCTCACCGAGATTATGTTATGCCCTAACCCTAACCATATCGGTCCTACCGAGTTGCATGTCAGTCCCACCGAAAATCTCTAACGGTCACTAGGTTTACTATTTCGGTCCGACCGAGTTTGTTGATTCGGTCCCACCGAGATTGGTAAATTGTGTGTAACGGTTGGATTTTGTGTGGAGGCTATATATACCCCTCCACCTCCTCTTCACTCGTGGAGAGAGCCATCAGAACACATCTACACTTCCAACTCATATGTTCTGAGAGAGAACCACCTACTCATGTGTTGAGGCCAAGATATTCCATTCCTACCACATGAATCTTGATCTCTAGCCTTCCCCAAGTTGCTTTCCACTCAAATCTTCTTTCCACCAAATCCAAATCCTGTGAGAGAGAGTTGAGTGTTGGGGAGACTATCATTTGAAGCACAAGAGCAAGGAGTTCATCATCAACACACCATTTGTTACTTCTTGGAGAGTGGTGTCTCCTAGATTGGCTAGGTGTCACTTGGGAGCCTCCGACAAGATTGTGGAGTTGAACCAAGGAGTTTGTAAGGGCAAGGAGATCGCCTACTTTGTGAAGATCTACCGCTAGTGAGGCAAGTCCTTCGTGGGCGATGGCCATGGTGGGATAGACAAGGTTGCTTCTTCGTGGACCCTTCGTGGGTGGAGCCCTCCGTGGACTCGCGCAACCGTTACCCTTCGTGGGTTGAAGTCTCCATCAACGTGGATGTAGGATAGCACCACCTATCCGAACCACGGGAAAAACATCCGTGTCTCCAATTGCGTTTGAATTCTCCAAACCCTTCCCTTTACATTCTTGCAAGTTGCACGCTTTACTTTCCGATGCCTATATACTCTTTGCATGCTTGCTTGATATGTATTGTGAATGTTGAAATTGTGCCTAAACTCCACTTAAACCGAAAAAGCTTAAAAACTGCAACTTTAGCATTAAGTGTCTAATCATCCCCCATCTAGACACATCTACTTCAAGGTCCTACAAGTGGTATCAGAGCTTTGGTCTTCATTGCCTTGGTTTGATCATCATTGGAGGAAGATGGATGTGTCTACTCTAGGAAGTCTTAGACATAGAGTGCCTATTCTTGATGGAGAGTATTTTCATGAGTGGAAAAATGAGATGCTTGTAATTTTCAATCAATATCATTTGAACAAGTATATTGCTAGCCCTTGTGCACCTCATATTGATCCTTTGCATCCTACCCTAGATGAAGATATCGACATAATTCGCAATCTTAGAACTATTGAGCTCATCATTAGAGGATTGCCGAAAAATTTGATTGCTAGTTTGCCTACTCTTAATTGTGCCTATACTATATGGAAATTTCTTGAGAAACGATTTCCCGATTATTCCTTGAAAAATTTGGATGAAATTCTCCATAAATCTATTGCCTTGAGTAAGATGAACTCTAGTGATCCTAGTTTTGGTGATTGTCTATTTGAGCTTACCAATCTCAAGCGTGCTAAAGGAGATGTTGGAATCATTATATCCGAAGCTATAAGAATTCATAAAGGTGACCACTTTGATGATCATTTATCTAATGAATTACCCTCTCTAGGAAATGATGAGTCACAAGATCATGGTGAACATGGATACTATGATGATGATGATGATGATAGTGACTTCGATCTTGATGATGCAATGAGACATTTTGGTCTTATGGCAAATCTTCGGGGATATGTGTTAGGAGGAAAGGAATGGGTTCTTGATAGTGGATGTACTGATCATATGACCGGAGATGAAGAGATGTTCCGTGAGCTTGCTGAAAATGACGGCCCTCGAAAATATGTCACCTTTGGTGATAATTCAAAGGGTAAAGTGGTTGGCCTTGGTAAGGTGGCCATCTCACATGATAGTTCCATTCAAAATGTCATGCTCGTTGAATCGCTCGGCTACAACTTACTTTCAGTATCTAGACTTGCTGATTTCAGTTTGAATGTCCTATTTACTGAGGTAGATTGCCAAGTGTTTCGTCGAGACAATCATAAAATGGTCTTTACCGGTATACGTAGAGGTGATCTTTACATTGTCGATTTCTCTAAAAAGGCACAACCTAAAACTTGCTTTATTGCTAAATCCTCAAAAGGTTGGTTGTGGCATAGACGACTAGGTCACGTTGGCATGAGAAACCTTGACAAGCTTATTAAAGGAAATCATATCCTTGGAGTTAACGATGTCATATTTGATAAGGATAGACTTTGCAGTGCTTGTCAAGTAGGTAAACAGGTTGGAGGAAGGCATCCCGTGAAGAACATCATGACCACAAGGAGGCCACTCGAGCTACTTCATATGGATCTTTTTGGTCCCGACGCCTACAAGAGTCTCGGTGGAAATTCTTTTGGTCTAGTTATAGTTGATGATTTTTCAAGATTTACGTGGGTGTTCTTTCTTGATGACAAGTCGCAGGTCCAGAAGATCTTCAAAAACTTCGCTAGGAAGGCCCAAAATCAGTTTGACGTGAAGATCAAGAAGGTTCATAGTGACAACGGAACGGAGTTCAAGAACGCAAATGTGGACACCTTTCTTGACTAAGAAGGGATTTCACACGAGTTCTCGGCTACGCACACACCTCAACAAAATGGAGTTGTTGAGAGGAAGAACCGGACGCTCATCGAAATGGAGAGAACGATGCTTGATGAGTACAAGACGCCGAAGCACTTTTGGGCAGAAGTGGTTGAGACAGCTTGTCATGCAACAAATCGCTTGTATCTTCACAAGCTACTCGGCAAGACGGCATACGAGCTCCTCACCGATAACAAACCCCAAGTTGGATACTTCCGAGTATTCGGCTCAAAGTGCTACATTCTTGACAAGCATCGTCATTCAAAGTTTGCTCCTAAATCTCATGAAGGTTTTCTACTTGGTTATGGCTCAAACTCTCACACTTACCTTGTCTACAACAATTTCACCCGAAAGGTTGAAGAGACGGTAGATGTGAAGTTTGATGAATCTAATGGCTCGCAAGTAGAGCAATTGCCAATCGATGTAGGAGACAAAGACCCTTCAGAAGCAATCCAAGACTTGTCTATTGGCAAAATTCGTCCAACGGAGGTGAAGGAGAGTACCTTGTCCGTCCAAGTGGAAGCTTCTACTTCACAATAAGGTGAACCAAGAATTGACACGGAAGCATCCACAAGTGGGACACACCAAGATGAAGAAGATGAGGAAATGCATCAAGACGAACATCAACAACCTCCTTCTCCACCACGACAAGAGAACGACAACGTCAACAATGAAGAAGGCCAAGAAGAAGAACAAGATGAAGAAGATGTTCAACGAAGACCCAAGCAAAAGCTCTCACGAGTTCAAGCAAGAATTGCCAAAGATCATCCCGTCGAGCAAATCTACAATGATATTCAAACCGGGAGAATCACTCGCTCAAAAACTCGTTTAGCTAACTTTTGTGAAAACTATTCATTCATCTCTAGCATTGAACCTATGAAGGTTGAAGAAGCATTGGAAGATCCGGATTGGATAAACGCTATGCATGAAGAGCTACACAACTTTGAGAGAAACCAAGTTTGGACATTGGTTGAGAAGCCCGACAACAACCACAACATCATTGGTACCAAATGGGTGTTTCGCAACAAGCAAGATGAAGATGGACAAGTGGTTCGCAACAAAGCACGTCTCGTTGCCCAAGGGTACACACAAGTCGAAGGTATGGACTATGGTGAGACATATGCTCCCGTTGCTAGACTTGAGTCCATTCCATCTTACTTGCCTATGCTAATCACCATAATATCACCTTGTACCAAATGGACATTAAAAGTGCTTTTCTAAATGGTGAAATAGAGGATGAAGTTTATGTCAAACAACCTCCCGGCTTTATCAATCCTAAGAAACCAAATCATGTTTACAAACTTCACAAAGCTCTTTATGGTCTTAAACAAGCTCCTAGAGCATGGTATAAATGCTTGACCAAGTTCCTTATTGCAAGTGGTTTTGAAATTGGTAAAATTGATTCTACTCTTTTTACTAAAAGGGTTAATGGAGAACTATTTGTACGCCAAATTTATGTTGATGATATCATATTTGGTTCAACTAACCCTCTCTTTAGTGAAAAGTTTGGAAAGCTAATGTCAGAGAAGTTTGAGATGTCTATGATGAGTGAACTCAAATTCTTTCTCGGTTTGCAAATCAAGCAAACTAAGGAAGGTACATTTGTCTCTCAAACGAAGTACACCAAGGACTTATTCAAGAAGTTCAATATGCAAGAATGCAAAGGTATGCCTACACCCATGCCTACTAGTGGACATCTTGATTTGACCAAAGATGGTGAACCGGTTGATCAAAAGGTTTATCGCTCTATGATTGGTTCTTTGTTATACCTATGTGCTTCACGTCCCGACATTATGCTAAGTGTGTGCATGTGTGCACGTTATCAAGCTGCTCCTAAAGAATGTCATCTTAAGGCCGTGAAAAGGATAGTGAGATACTTAATTCATACACAAACTTTGGCATTTGGTATCCTAAGAGGTCTTCTTTTGATCTTGTTGGCTATTCCGGCTCGGATTATGCCGGAGACAAGGTTGATAGAAAGTCCACTTCGGGTACTTGTCAATTTCTTGGTAGATCTCTTGTGTCTTGGTCTTCCAAGAAACAAAACTCGGTATCCTTATCCACCGCCGAAGCGGAATACATTGCCGCTGGTTCATGTTGTGCTCAATTACTTTGGATGACCCAAACTCTTAAAGATTATGGGATCTATGTGAAACATGTTCCACTGCTTTGTGAAAATGAAAGTGCTATCAAAATTGGTCATAATCCTGTACAACATTCTCGAACTAAGCATATTGAAGTTCGTCATTATTTCATTCGAGACCATGTTGCTAAGGGTGACATTGATCTTAAGCATGTTCGCACCGATAAGCAATTAGCGGATATATTTACTAAACCTCTTGATGAGAAAGTATTTTGCAGGTTGAGAGGTGAATTGAACATTATTGATGCTTCGAACTTGGAGTAGGAACTCCATTGGATACATGCAAGACATGAGCTTATGACTAATCCATGATATATCTCTTATGATGACTATCTTATGTCCTGGATATATTTGTACCTTGCATGTTGTCTAACCCATGTAGGTGCTTGGTTGAATCTAATTCCATGAGATTGCGACTCACTCACATCTTGAGCAATCTCTACATCACCAAGTCTCTACACAATGGTGGTTGAAGACAAGGAAGCACAAAACCATTCAAACATATCCTTTGACAAATTCTATGTTGAGCTTCATGATTGTCATTTTTGGATACACAAGTGCTCTTCCTTGCAAGAACTAACCCATGTAGGTAGATGAACTCAAACTCCAAGTGGTGCTCCCAACTTTTGATGAGCTACATCAACCTTGAGCACCCACACAAGTTCAACTACATGAACAAGAACCGCACCACCACCCAAGGTATGTTATTCCATCTTAGAGAAGCTTTACTCCAAGACATGAGTTAAAGCAACTCAACAAGATGTGAATACATCAAGATGCTTAAATGAAAAATGGTAACCCCATTTTGAGCTTAAACGATGAGTATGACCTATGATCAAGTGTTCTCACTTGACTCCTAAGTCAATATACTCTAACATAGGTGACTATGTCACCGCCCAACTCTAGATGAAGTTCTCTTGTGTTCTTTTCTGTGTTATTGCATTTGTCTAATGCATATTTCTTTTCTTTCTCTTTTTTCAACTTCATCTAGATCTTTCAATTTCTTCTCTTTTCTTTTTGTTTTTGTTCTGCATTTTCTGCATTCAATTCCTTGCAAATCCTTCAGATAATTCATTACAAATCTTTGTGAGATCCTACATGTTTAGTGAGCTGAGGTGACAAGTGTTTTTCTCTGTGTGAACTCGGTTTCACCGACTTGTAGTTTTCGGTCCAACCGAATCTTTTCGGCCCCACCGAAACATGCCACTCGGTGCCACCGACTTCACAATAGGAAAAACAGTTTGCCAGTTGTTCTATATTTCCTCTGATCCAGCTCTACTCAATGAATCTTATCCTCTACAAGCATCACAGTTTTATCCATTGCTTTGTGCTGAGTCTCAAGGACCAAACCTATACGACGGATTCCAGAAAGCGCTTCTTGGAAATTGATGTCAAAGGGGGAGAGAGAGATCACATCAAAGCTTATCACCTACAAGGGAGAAAGTATTAAGGGGGAGAAAGAGATTTTCAGGGGGAGAGAATACTCAAGGATCCCAGATGCTTGATGTTCAAGAGGAGAGATGTCACATGTCTTTTGGGGGGAAAGACATGTTCATATGTGCTTATTTGCATTAAGTTCTATCCATTTGTATCTTTCAGCTCTGATTTTCTGTTCCCTATCTTCTCCCAATATCCCATGTAAGATTCAGGGGGAGCAAGACACCTAAGGGAAAGAAATCAGTCAAATTCATTGCATATCTTTACTCTTGGGGACATGTTGAATCCATTGTGGTACCTTGTACTCACTCTCTACATGTCATCCCAGTCTTGGTACTCTTGTGGCTTCTTTGGTTTGCTCTGGCTAGTGGAGGTACCTGTGTTATCTAACCTTGTTTGTGCAGGTTCATTCCATCCTAAGCCAGCTAAAGACTACAAGGTAAGTGTATGCATCAAAATCATGAGTATGAGGAATTCTTGCTTATGTACATACTGTTTGCAAGAAGGACTCATGAGCATGAAGGTATTTTCCTTGATAATCTTTTGCTTTGATGCATATGGCCAAGATACATGTAACACATTGCCTACTCTGTCATGGTTATGCTCTCACATGCCTCTATATTTCACATTTACATGACTGCATACATGTAGGGGGAGCCTATGCTTGTTACATGTCCTTCCAAAGCTTTACGTGCTGTTCTTTATATTTTTATCTAAAGCTTTGATGTATGTTGCCATCAATTACCAAAAAGGGGGGAGATTGAAAGCACAAGTGCTCCCTAGGTGGTTTTGGTAATTAATGACAACATATCTCTTGTTGGACTAACGTTTCTATCTAGTATGTTTCAGATAAGTTCAACAATGGAGTGGCATGGACTAAAGGTTGTGGGAAATTCTCCAAGATGCTAAGGACAAAGGATTGGCTAAAGCTTAAAGCTCAAGACTCTTCATTTTACATTTTAGTGATCCAAGATCACATTGAGTCCATAGGAAAAACCAATACTATTAAGGAGGGATGAGGTGTTGCTTAATGAGCCTTTTGCTTCAAGTGCTTAATGATATGCTCCAAAATCCTCAGGTACTTTCCCACTTCCACATATGACCTAAACCTAAGCCAAACTCGGACCTACCGATTATTTCTATCCGGCGCCACCGAGTTTCACTTGTCATAGCCATTGCCAAACCCTAACAAATCGGTTCTACCAATAGGGATCTCGGTCTCACCGAGATGGGATTGTAATCTCACTGTGTATGGCCATTGCCAAAATCGGTCTCACCGATCTTGTGCAATCGGTACTACCGAGGTTACAATGCAAACTCACTGTGTATGTTCATTAGCAAAATCGGTCCCACCGAGTTTGTGTAATCGGTCCCACCGAGTTTGCCTGACCAACCCTCTGGTTAGCCTATTACCAAATCGGTCTCACCGAGTTTGTGTAATCGGTCTCACCGAGATTACGTTATGCCCTAACCCTAACCATATCGGTCCTACCGAGTTGCATGTCAGTCCCACCGAAAATCTCTAACGGTCACTAGGTTTACTATTTCGGTCCGACTGAGTTTGTTGATTCAGTCCCACTGAGATTGGTAAATTGTGTGTAACGGTTGGATTTTGTGTGGAGGCTATATATACCCCTCCACCTCCTCTTCACTCGTGGAGAGAGCCATCAGAACACATCTACACTTCCAACTCATATGTTCTGAGAGAGAACCACCTACTCATGTGTTGAGGCCAAGATATTCCATTCCTACCACATGAATCTTGATCTCTAGCCTTCCCCAAGTTGCTTTCCACTCAAATCTTCTTTCCACCAAATCCAAATCCTGTGAGAGAGAGTTGAGTGTTGGGGAGACTATCATTTGAAGCACAAGAGCAAGGAGTTCATCATCAACACACCATTTGTTACTTCTTGGAGAATGGTGTCTCCTAGATTGGCTAGGTGTCACTTGGGAGCCTCCGACAAGATTGTGGAGTTGAGCCAAGGAGTTTGTAAGGGCAAGGAGATCGCCTACTTCGTGAAGATCTACTGCTAGTGAGGCAAGTCCTTCGTGGGCGATGGCCATGGTGGGATAGACAAGGTTGCTTCTTCGTGGACCCTTCGTGGGTGGAGCCCTCCGTGGACTCGCGCAACCGTTACCCTTTGTGGGTTGAAGTCTGCATCAACGTGGATGTAGGATAGCACCACCTATCCGAACCACGGGAAAAACATCCGTGTCTCCAATTGCGTTTGAATTCTCCAAACCCTTCCTTTTACATTCTTGCAAGTTGCATGCTTTACTTTCCGCTGCCTATATACTCTTTGCATGCTTGCTTGATATGTATTGTGAATGTTGAAATTATGCCTAAACTCCACTTAAACCGAAAAAGCTTAAAAACTGCAACTTTAGCATTAAGTGTCTAATCACCCCCCCCCCTCTAGACACATCTACTTCAAGGTCCTACAAAATGTTTTCCCGAAGAGGAAATTGCACAAACCACCAATGGTGTCGATTTTGCACATAACACCTACCTTATGATTTTGTTGCATAGAACATCATATATTGGTGCCATTTGTTGCACATAACACCTATGACAATTTTGTTGCATAGAACATCATATATTGGCGCCATTCGTTGCACATAGGTCTAATTCAATGTTTAGATACATTGATGTGATTTCCGACATGTGGGTCCCACCGGTAAGTGCACGTGTGCCGAAGAAAACCAGCCACATTAGTCGGTCAACTAATATGTCAATATCTCCAAAACCTTTGGTCCAACTAAGAAGAATTTTTCTCATATTAGTATCAAGGATGTGTACGGTTTACTGAAATGTTTTTTTACTTTCTTTTGAAAATCTTAAAATTTGAATAAAAAATTGAATGAGCGAACTGAAATTGTCAATGTCTTCCAAACTTCTACTCCAAATGAGCTGAGATTTTCCCAGATCAATGTTGCATACATTTCTGGTTAACTATATTTATAGTATTTTTTGAAAAACATGAATTTCAAAACAAAATTGAATTAAACAACTAAAACTCTCAATATCTTTCAAACTTCTACTCCAAATAAGTTGAGATTTTCCCAGATCAACGCTGGATACATTTACGTTTTTTTGAAGATGTTAATTTTGAACCAAAATTTGAATTAAACAACTAAAACTCTCAATATCTTCCAAACCTTTGGTCCGAATGAGCTGCATTTTTCAAGAATAATACTAGATACATGTTTGAGTTACTATATTTTCCATTTGAAAAAATATATTGAATTTTGTGTCAACTTTTTGAATGGTCCAATTAAAGCTGCAATTGGAAGTCCTCGGCTTGACTGATTTGCCCAGATTTCTTCGCCACACATGCACTTATAGGTGGGACCCACCCGTCAAAAATCACATCAATATCCCTAGCACTAGATTTATTTGCAACGAATGGCATCAATATGTGGTGTTTTGTGCAACAAACCAATAAAGTAAGCATTATGTGCAAAATTGACACCAACTTAGTTTTTTTAACACAATACAGACGCAAGCGCTCATACATATGCGCATACACTCATCCCGTATGAACGCACACATGCACACCCTATCCCTACGAGCACTTTCGATCGACGGGAATGTCTCCTCCCACTGAAAGCGCATCGCCGAAATCTTAAATAAATCCAGGAATAATGAGAGCACCGGGACTTTGGGATTTCATAAGAGATTCATACATAGAGATCTAAACTCATGGAAGGGCCCGACCAGCAAACGAGATCTCTTACATCCAAAGGACCATGCAATCGAAGATGAACCATTCACCGAGCCAAGTATGTGCAAGACAAGACACGACTAGATAAGTCAAATAGAAGATATTGCTTTTACACGAGAGTAAGTTTTGATATCGTAGTGCTCGCGCGACGTGTATTACTAACGGATTCAAGAACCGGTGCTCCCTCCGAGAGTAAGTCACTCCAGTGGAATCAGCAGATACCGGGTCCTAGTTCCCTAAGTGGTTACCCGCTTGTGTTCCTTTATTTGACCACTAGAGCCGGTAGAGGATCAAACGGAGGTAGAACTTAGCAATCCATCCTACTAGCCCGACTCGGTCCACCCGTATGCGAGGTTTGGGTCTACCACTGCCCCTTTTAACTATCCAACCACAGATTGGTTCGCACCAACTTAGTTGTTGGCTTGTGCAATTACCTTGTTTTCCTGAAATATAGGTGCGGTCAAAATGTGGGCGCGCAGGTGTTTTGCTAGACTTGATTAGGCCCAACTGTTTTTTCGTTTCTGCTACGCTTGATTAGGCCCAACTAAGTGCATACAAGTAAATAGTAGTAGGCCCGACCCGTTTTGCTGCAGCCCATTTCTGGCCTCGAAAATTTTCCGCTTTGGATGCTGCTGCATTCGGCACGATCCATGGGCCCCCATCATCCAAGGCAGAAGACAAGACAGACCCCCCGGTAAACACGGTGCCCCCGAGCGACAGAAAAATTACAGGAACGCATATAGCAGCGTGCTTTGCTCAAAACAACAACAAGAAGAAGCATATACTACACCGCCCGTACATCGAACGGTGAGTAGATCTGCTTTTCATTTGCCATGATTCCACGGCACGCCTCTCTGTACTGCACAACGTAGTTTCTCTATTCCGACCGTCTCGAAATCTACACGGGAAGCACAAGGTCGGAGTTTAGGCATTGGTCCGAGTGAGCGGCTAACTGACTTAAATATAAGTGTTTTTAGATATTTCAATACAGATCATATACGGAGCAAAATAAGTGAACTTATACTTTAAAATATACCTATATACATCCGTATGTAGTTAATATCGAGGATGTAAGTGGGTGTTTCGTTATACTCTAAAATATGTCTTATACTTTAAAATATGCCTATATACTTAGTGTAAGTGGGTGTTTCGTTAGGGATGATATACAAACCGGGCTCCGAATCAGGCAGGATATACTAGCAATACTAGTACACTGTATAAACTAGGTCACAACGTCTATGTGGTTCTTACTTTTTACTAGTACAGTACAGTATACCGTTGTTTCGCTCTTATACTACACTATCGATAATACTAGATTCACGGGCAATCAGTGACGGACTTTCACGGACACAGGTGTGTTCCCTTCTTTAATTGGCCCTCCCTGATTTTCAGTGGTGAGGCCCGCCTCACTTAATTAAACCTCAACCAATTAAATGTAACCACCCCGTAAAACCCCCGTAAGAGCCCGTGTGTCTAGCATTACTCCTACACTATACCAAGGATGGGAGAGAAAGAGGTTAGCGCTCAAATCACATGATGAACCTGCAAAACGATAGTGGAAACTGCCGAATCCACAGAGCCCGAGCCTGCCACCGACATTGTACGTAAACATATGCATGGCACTAGATTCCAAGAACCCGGCCTCTGGCCCCTTCTCTCAATCATGTGGCGTTGTCTGTCGGGTGGGGCCTCGGCTTTCAGAGGTGCGGTGGGCCCCACCGTCAGGGTCTGGGCCTCGTAGCACCACGCGACTTTCCGATTATAAGTTGGGCGTAAGCACGCGGGCGTAGGAGATGAACGGCGTGCATGACACGTCCCTCTCACGAGAGCGCGCGTGCCGCGCGCTGTTCAAACGGTGGATCTCATCATTTACATTAGCGGAGGCCGGCATGCATGTCTTACGGAATCTACTATCTAAATAATCCATCGACCTGCAGCCGTCAGGTGCCGCGCATCGTTAACTGGCCCGTAACTCGTCGCGTTCACATCACAGTACTACGTCCGGCAGGCAGGAATCTTACGGAAGAGTGAGAATCAGGACGCTCTATTAGAGCATCTACAACGAATGTCCCAAACCGGTTTCAAACATGTGAGCGGACGGTCCGATCACTCATCGGTTATGCAAATTTGACCTAGACAGATCACCCAAACATGTTTCAAATGCTCGGCCTGATCGGTATCCTCGTATCCAACCTAAATCTGAGGCGAATATAAAACGTCCAAGTGCGTTCGCCATGTCAGATCTGGCCCACACTGACCCACACAGACTTCACATATATTCCTCCTCATCCGTTTGCCTGACCAAATCCTAGCCACTTCACTCCACTCCCCTCCGCTACCCAAGCTCCCTCCCGACGATCTTCGACCGCCTTCGGCATGGCGGACAGCGGATCCGAGTCCTGCACCTCCAAATACGTCAACCCCGAGCTCATCCCACGTTGCCCCGAGGAGGAGATGGCCGTCCGGCTTGCGCTCCGCCGCTCCCAGGAGGAGGCCCGTAAGAGGTAGCGCTCGGACTCCTTCTATCGGGAATTCATTGTGTCCGCCCAAATGACGCATGGATCCGGCTCTAGGTGTGCCATCGCTGTCTCACTGAAGACGATGCGGTCTGTCTAGTGGACGGCAACCCCTCCGTTGGCACGGCGAGGCCATCGACGAACCATGGGCGTCGTTCGACGCAAACATGGAGCGATGTGTCCGTCGTGCGAGGCGGACGGCGCGGGAGGCAGTGGACCTCGGCAAGTCGGAGTCGCATTCTTCGGCGTCCCGTATGGTGCAGCAGTCCGGGCACCGCAACCACGTCGTTGTGGATGTCGCCGACTCTCCCAGGACATATCCATCATCGATCTGATGTCCACCGGCATTGTTCGGGTTCCGGGCTTCAACGAGAAAGAGTAAGGCATGAGAGACGACGGTACCTTGAGTCCCATGAGCCGGCTTGTGTCCCATGCCCTATTTTATCTTGCCGGCAACCGGGACCAATACTCTAGAGAGCACAGCCGGCCGCCGGACATGAGCACCACATAGCCGGACGAGCTCCACTTAAAGATCAATTTACGTTACATGCAATAATATAGATTTGAGATTTCTAATTTAAAGTATCCGATTGTAAAATCAAATATTTAAGATGTGACCGGTCACTGTCCCATGAACACATTCAGGCGTGATCGTCCGCGTTTGAGGGAGCGGATTTGCCAGCCGTATACGCTCTTACCGCGATAGAATCAGGAGTGAGTTCAGATTGACTGATCACAGTGAGATGCTAAACGTAGAAACGTAGGCTCAGCAACATGTGACCAGACCACCCAGTCACGGCGCGATACACAGGGATCTTCCTCCCGTGGGCGTGAGCCCTACCTGCATGTCGTACTCCGGCGTACACAACCGTAGCAGTGGCCGGCCGGCCCGGTGCCCCACCGGCCCCATCCAACGATCTTTTCATCCCCGGCTCACCGGCGCAATTACTCGCGCACTACCACCGGCATCTGCTAATCACGCCTCCCCGTGCCGTGCCGTGCCGCGCTAAAAAGGCTTTATCCCATAGGCGCTACCGGACACAGCGAGGCACAGGAAACACTGCCCCAAAACCCGCGGCCGCGGGGTTCACGGGCGGGCCTCCCACGCCCTCACTCAGTCCACCACACTCTCCGCTCCGCTCCACTCCACTCCCGCTGAGCTGCCGTCTCACTCTCACGGTCTCACCCGCGGCCGCCTACCCCGGGGAAACGCCGGGCCATGGCCGAAGTAGCGGCGCAGGCGCTGGCGCTGGAGGCAATGCGGGGGCGCGGCGAGGTGGACACGTCCTCCCAGTTCGAGTCCGTGCGCCAGGCCGTCGACCGCTTCGGCGGCGGCGCCGTCTCCCCGTGGCGCCAGCCGCCGCCGTCGCCGCCGCCCCCGCCGCTCCAGCTCCGGCCGGAGGTCAGTCTCGCCCACCCACCCTCCCACCTCCCCACCCGCATCTATTATCCCGCCTTTCTCTTTCGCGCAGGTGGTGGCGAGTGGCGACGCCGTGCTGGTGGCCGTCACATCTGCTTTCCCTCTCAAAGCGCTTTCTCATTTCTGCGTTTTATAACCCTCGCTTTCCTCGCGTTCCCCGGGCCATCTGCTTCGAAATCTCGCCGCCGCAAATCGCAATCTCAAACATACTCTACTCGTCTCATCTTCCGTTGAGTGATTCGAGCGAGCGGCGGTTGTTGCGGGAGACCGTGACATGACGCCGTGGGGGCTCTGGGGATCCATTTCATAATGGCGTTTAGCACCAGCAGGTAGCCTGGCCGGCCCGACACTGCAAATTTTGCATCTAGTACTAAAGCTCGACTATTGGATCTTGAGGCTGATTGGTTACGGGCATCCGGTGGAATAGGTTGCACTTTCCCTGTTGCGAAGTAAAATTACGTTAATCCTGGAAGAAATTGAGGGATAGCTGAGCATCGAGTAGCATTTCATGGTTGGTATGCTACGGAGGAACTGTAAGAACATGCCAATGATGCTAGCCTAGTGGTGTAATTGCTTGGGCATCACGAGGAGGATGCGTTGTGCACTGTAAGTATACATTAACAGAGCAAGTGAAGTACTACATTACTCTGCTAGTGTGTGTCCTTGACAGTCCTTCTATGTACATTTGTACGTGTTGGGCACTGATATTTCCCCAAAAATACCATGTATGGTGGATTGCGTAGTGAGGACGATTTGGTGTGAAATTAAGGCAACATGGTTGTCTTTGGCTCTAACACTGTTTTCACTGCTAGTAAATTTCGTGGTACATTAACTAGGATCACAAATGCTAGCTTTGCAGCTGCCTTTTTTGCTGCTTGGTTGGTTATTAACTTACACATCATGTTGAAAAGAAGGCTCTTGAACTGCATACGCACATCACGTATTCTTTTATTCGATAATTGGGTCATATTTTGTCGGAGATCTTGTTCGTATTCCTTACTCCATTGTCGATTTCATCTTAATAAGCCATGTTCCTGCTATACATCTTTATTGTTCAAATAAGTAAATTGATTTTGTTTCATGTGATGCCATTTCTTCCAGGAGGTAGAACTCATGAAAGTCGAGGAACAAACTGTGAAGGTCGAGATGGGGCTCTTTGTTAAGGAAAGTGAAACATTCAAGGTGCTGAAAGAGTTGGAGTCAACAAAGCAGGTTATTGATGACTTGAAGTTGCAGATAGAGAAGGCAACATCAGAGTGTGGAAATGCAGCAACAGATCATGCTGATACCATGAAGATACATCCACCTCCTGATATAGAACGGAAAGTGGACGACCATGCCGAGCCACTGATCCAGAGCATAAATGCCATACAGTCTCCACTAGCCACACTGATGAAGCTGAACCAGGCAAAAGCATTCCTGAACATGGACACTGTCAAGATGTTTAAGTGCCAGATAGAGGAGGAGAAAGCATCCCTTGAGAGAACCCGTGAGAGGGTGCAGTTGAATATGGAGAAAGCTTCAGCATTGGAAGCAGAGTTGAGCAAAACTGCCGCGCAGCTACAAGCAGCAAAAGACCCGAAACCTGTGCTGGAACCTTATGACATATGGCTGCAGATGAAGCAGTTGAATGCCGAAAAAGACAAGCACAGGAAGATGGTCGAGGACTCGAAGCTCGAGATTGGTGAATTGACTTCCACAATTGAGCACACAAGATCTAAGGCGAAGACTCTTCAGTTCAGGATCGTCATGGCCGATAAATTGAAGGAAGCCTCAAGGCGGGGAGAAGCTTTCGCCCTCGCGGCGATGGGAAAAAGAAGCAACGTGGAGGACCCGGAGAGCGCTACATCCGACGTCACACTTTCTGTTGAAGAACACTCCAAGCTCCTGCGCGAGGCGGAAGAATCAGAGGTTGCCTCTAGGAACAGAATAGACGCGGCAATGCAGGAGCTGGATCAGGCAAACCAGGGCAAGGTAGAACTTCTGGAAAGAGTGGACGAGGCAATGGCCGCCGTCGAGTCCAGCAGGAAGGTTCTGGAGGAGGCCCTGAAGAGGGAGGAGTCCGCAAACAAAGCTAAGCTCGCAGCCGAAGATGCTCTCCGGAGGCTGCGGTCCGACCAAATAATTCTGAACTGGCGACCGACCGGTAACAGTAACAGCAGAAATAATTCTGTGAAGTTCAAGACCTCGGCAACGCCAGCAACACCCCGAAAGGCGGGCACGGGGATCTACGACGTGAACGGCCTGAGCCTGGTGGCCACCACGCCGAAGAGCACCAAGGCCATGTCCATCGGGCAGATCCTGAGCATGAAGCTCGACTGTGAGTTTGAGACTGCCACTGGGAAGACTACTGGTAAGACGGCAAGTTCAGCGAAGAAGAAGAAGGTGTCTCTGGGGCAGATGCTCAGCCAGAAGTACGAGATGTACTCGCCGATGAGGATAGATCATGATGGCGCGTCCCGCAAGCAGTTCCAGCCCAGGCGGCGCAGGCTGGGGTTCGTGGTGTACGCGCTGCTCCTGGCCAGGCAGAAGCACAGGAAGAGGCAGCAAGCCCGGGCATCCTCCTGCACCAAGGTCGTGTAGCATAGTGTAGTTAGTATCTTTCCAGACCGTAGTACTTTACTAAGCTGTGTTTTACAACCGGAATAAATGGTGCTCCTGGTTCAGCCCACAATTTACAACCGGAGTACTAGTAGTAGTACATGTGTAATTAGTTGGTATATGCTATATGATCAAGGTGGATGTTTAGCAGCTGCTCCTGGTTCCCAAAATTTTGGTGTGATAACCTGTAAATTTTCTCTACCGGGACTCACTGAGGGCATTTGGCATTTCTAACTGATCCCAATAACCGGTTAGAGGAGTAAAACCCGGTTGGTAGAGAATAAATTATCCTCAGCCACGCCGCCGCCCCTATATTTACTCCACCGTTGATGGCCGAGTAAAAAAAATCCACTTCGCCTCCTCTTCCTCTTCTCCTCCCCATCCCCCGCCGCTGGCGACTCCTCCCAGCCCCCGGGTCGTTCTCCATCGCCAGCGCTCCTTACCATCGATCCATAGCGTGGATCTGTGCCGCCACACCCGCGGTTCGTCTTCAAGCGGCGCGTCCTCAAGCAGCCGTCGCCCGCCGCATCGCCGACTTCCCCGAGCTCCTTCCGCCGCGGGAACCGTAGAGGAAATACCTCGGTGTCCGCCAACGAGCGTGGGGGACTTGGGTTGCGGAGATCACCGACTGCGAGACCCACACCAAAAAGTGGACCGGGTCATTCTACACGGCGGAGCTCGTCGCCCTCGATACGACCGGTGGCAAGTTCGGCTCCATGGCGCGGCGGCGCGGCTCAACTTCTCGTTTGGGACGGCGCCGGTCCACCTCGTCCCGTCGGCGTCGGGTGTGGTGACCTCGGCGATGGCTCGGGAGGACCAGGAGGCGAGGAAGAACGTCGCGTCAGAGGCCGCCGATGAGGAATACATGGCAGACCTTCGCTGCCAGTACCCCGAGCTCGTGGAGGCGGAGCGGGCCATCTTCGCGGAGCAGGCGGTCAACGGCGAGGTCATCGTCATATCTGACAACGAGGAGCAAGGCAGCGGCGACGACGATGGCACGGAGAAGGAGTTCGACGCCTAGGAGTGGCGGCACATCTTCCCCAACTTCGGCGACGACAACACTGGCCTGAACCCAATGGGCGGTGGCATGTCGAGGCAAGATTGGCCTCTACAATGGCAAGGATGATGATGATGATGATGAGTAGTCTAGATTAGGGTTTAGTGTAGTTTAAGTTTGAATTTATGTTTGAAGTTCGGTTGTCAAGACAATGTGTTCGACTAGGTTAAACTTATGTTTAAATTTATTCAAATTTCGGTCAAAACTAGGTTGAACTATGCAGATTTGATTTTTACTCTGTTATATAGGGTGTTAAGGATCGGTTAGGTCCGGCTAAATCTTACTGGAGTAAAAATACCTCACTAAGAGTTTCCTCGGCCGGATCCTCGGCAGGATCAGTTAGAAATGCCCCAGAGTACTTACCCAGGTTTATTTGTGGTTTGAAGCGTGGATGCGCCGCCGTGTTGCGTCCTCTTCCGTGCGTCGGTGGAGAGCCCTGGATCCCTCGCCGGTAATGGCCGTGGCGGCCTCGTTCCGAGTCGACGCCCTGGTCTCGCCTCTCCGGTACGTCGCTCAATCCTGGGAGTCTCGCAATACAACTCGCTCAATCCCGGCGCCGGCGTTGACAAATCTGGCCGGTTGGAGCTTGGCAGAGTTGGGGGGGATCGCCACTCTTCCAGGCCGCGGAATTCTGGGCCGAATGTGGCAAACGGCTGTCGATGGGCCGCACCCGCTGCACGAAATAGCAGTGGCCCGGATCCACGTGGCCCAAGTCCTGTTTTTTTTGAGCTAAGGCCCAAGTCCTGGCGAGTGAGAGAGGATAGGAGGGACAGTTACATTTCCGGCCCATGAATCGATCTGTGGTGCTCACACGTGGTCCAGTCGGTGGCCGCTGCAGAGCGCGCGAAAACGCACCCTTCCCGCCAACATCTCCCGCCTCCTCCCGCCTAAAACGCGCCCCCCTTTCGTCCCCAAATCCAAACCCACCCCCAGACCCCGCCGCCACATTCCCCACTCGCATCTCTCCCCCTCTCCCTCCCGCTCCCCCCTCCCACCCCCGAAGCACCGGCGGCGGCGGCAGCCATGGACGTCAACGAGGAGGCCATGGCGGCCAACAAGCGCGCCTTCCTCGACTTCCTCGACCAAGACGTAAGCACGCATCTCCCCTCCGCCCCTTGCCCCCTTCTCCCCCGGCCGCTCGCCCGGCTCCTGTATGACGTTTTGTCTCTATCTCGCCTCCGCAGGTCGGGAAGGGGGTGTACATGCAGGCCGTGCGCGACATGGTGCAGAGCAAGCGCCACCGGCTCACCATCGGCATGGACGACCTCCGCAACCACAACCTCGACCTCGCCCGCAGGTCAGTCCCCCCCCCTCCCCGCCCCCCTTTCTCCCCCGCTCGTGCGCGGCCGATTTGCCTGATCGATTCGGCGGTGACCCCTGTTGTTGAATCTGTAGGGTGATACGGAGCCCCGGGGAGTTCATGCAGCCGGCGTCGGACGCCGTGACGGAGGTGGCAAGGAACCTGGATCCCAAGTTCCTCAAGGAAGGGGAGCGCGTGCTCGTCGGTTTCACCGGGCCGTTCGGCTTCCACAGGGTCACGCCCAGGGACCTCATGTCCTCCTTCATCGGCACCATGGTCTGCGTCGAGGGCATCGTCACCAAATGTAATTGAATCCCTTTCTCCCGGCCATAATCTTGTTTTATGCCGTTCGGTTTATGTGATTCATGATGTTAATCTTGTATTAGTATTACACTGGTCAGAAGTTATCTGAAAAGTTCCTGTCGTATACTAGTATTTCTCTTTCTCGCGGAGAATAGATCTAGTGTTGAAATCGTGGAACACCCAAATAAATCAAAAAGAGATAAACTGTCGCCAGTATTAGGTTTAAGGCAGTACAGATATACCACCAAAACGAGAATATTAATCCTTCTAAGACACTTGATTAGTACATTAAACATCTACTCCCTTATCAAAATATAAGACACCTTTTGGCACTATCATAGTGTCAAAAAATGTCTTATATTTTGATAGAGGGACTAGTTTTGCACTTGTGGTGTTAGTGCAGCCAATTTAGCTCTTGATACTGTGTGTAGCTAACTAGGTATGTCCTTGTCCTGGGCCAGCATCTGCATAATTCATGAGCCTTTTATTTTTATGAAGATGCCATAATTTTTTTTGTAGTGCCTTTTACTCCCTGAGGCTAATGTTCTTTTAATGTCTAAAAAAATTTCAGGCTCACTGGTGAGGCCGAAGGTTGTTAAGAGTGTGCACTACTGCCCTGCCACTGCGGCTTTTATGTCTCGTGAATACAGGGACATTACATCTTTTGTAGGCTTACCTACTGGTTCAGTTTATCCAACAAGGGTATGCTTTTATGTTCTATTTCCATTTATTATGATTCAAGGAAGCCTCTTCCATGTTATGCTTGCAATGCTAAAATCTGAATTGCTTAGGATGAAAATGGCAATTTGTTGGTCACCGAGTATGGGATGTGTCAATACAAGGATCACCAGACATTGTCCATGCAAGAGGTTCCTGAAAATGCTGCCCCTGGACAGCTCCCAAGAACCGTGGATGTTATTGTAGAAGATGATCTTGTAGATTGTTGCAAGCCAGGAGACCGTGTCTCAATTGTTGGTCTATACAAGGCTCTTCCAGGGAAAAGCAAGGGCAGTGTTAGTGGTGTCTTCAGGTTAGTCTATCTACCGCCTTCACATAAGGCAAATTTAAAATATCTAGTTGGTGTGATCTGATGTGGTTTTGTATTTCTATACCTACAGGACTGTCCTTATTGCAAATAATGTTTCACTTCTGAACAAAGAGGCAAATGCACCTGTCTATACTCGGGAAGATCTGAAGAGAATGAAAGAAATATCAAGGAGAAATGACACATTTGACTTGCTGGGGAATTCACTTGCTCCATCAATTTATGGCCATATCTGGATAAAGAAGGCAGTTGTACTCTTAATGCTTGGTGGTGTTGAGAAGAATTTGAAAAATGGAACTCACTTGAGAGGGTTAGTGTTTATACATTAGATAATTGCTGCTGCTATATGTTTTCATTGGTTGTAATGCTCATCATGTATCTTTCATATGCAGAGATATAAACATGATGATGGTGGGAGATCCTTCTGTTGCCAAGTCCCAGCTTCTGAGAGCTGTTATGAACATAGCCCCATTGGCTATCTCAACAACTGGAAGGGGTTCATCTGGTGTTGGTTTGACTGCTGCTGTCACTTCTGACCAAGAGACTGGTAAGTTGCTGCAGTTGTCCATATACTTATGTTTGGTTTTCGTACAAGTTCTAACCAAATGCCTGTGTCCAGGGGAAAGAAGGCTTGAGGCTGGTGCCATGGTTCTTGCTGATCGTGGCGTTGTCTGCATTGATGAGTTTGATAAGATGAATGATCAAGACCGAGTTGCTATACATGAAGTTATGGAACAGCAAACTGTGACCATTGCCAAGGCAGGAATACATGCATCGCTAAATGCAAGATGTAGTGTAATTGCTGCAGCAAATCCAATATATGGATCTGTAAGTTCTCGCAGCTTCTTTTCTGTGCTGTTAATGGCATTCTACTGGTAAAATTTATGTTTCTGATGATAATTTTTGGTGGCATGGCAGTATGATCGTTCAATAACACCAACAAAGAACATTGGGCTTCCAGATTCACTGCTCTCTCGTTTTGATTTGCTTTTTATTGTTCTGGATCAAATGGATGCTGAGATCGATCGCCAGATTTCAGAACATGTTGCACGGATGCATAGATACTGTGCTGATGATGGAGGTAATTTTGTGGTTTACACGGCAATGAGATTTATTTCAGGGGATTCCATTTCTTTCCAAGTGCTTAGTTGAATAAAATAAACCTGTTAAACTGCAGGAGCAAGGTCTTTTGATAAAGCAGGATATGCTGAAGAAGAAGATGGTGATGCCAATGCAGCCATATTTGTTAAATATGATAGAATGCTCCATGGGCAGGATAGAAGGCGGGGCAAGAAGGCCAAACAGGACAGGCTGACTATCAAATTCCTGAAGAAATATATACATTATGCGAAGAACCTTATTCAGCCTAGGCTCACTGATGAGGTAACTTTGCATATGAGATGAGATATTCTTCTAGTCTATCAGCTTCATTTGTTGTTATTAATGTGTATAACTAGTAGTAGTACCCACTGCTTCCATCATTGAGTACAATCTCTGATTACAATTATGCTGTGTACAATACTACTTTCCTGTTCTTGGCTTTGTCGGTAGCCTTTTCCACTGCAACAAATTTTTCATGTGCTAACATAATACTCCTGTCATTCCATAAGATAAGGAATGTAAGCTTATGGTATTTATGAAAGTGTAAGGATTTAGCATGTAAGAATGGGTATTGTTCTATTTATCCTGCAAAACACTTTGGGTGTCAGTTTTTTCACTTATTTCTTAAGCGTTTTATAAGTTAAATTTTAGTCAATCTCCTGCATTGGAAACTGTGAAAAGTCAACTGTGTCTTGTATTTTGAAATCTGGGGAGTTGCCTGCCATAGAATATAAGGAAAACAATAATCTGTGTAAAAATGATTCATTAGCTATAGAATCTAAACATTTTGTGCTCTTCCAGGCATCTGACCACATTGCAACTACATATGCTGAGCTCAGAGATGGTAGTGCAAATGCAAAGGTGAGCATGGGTCCTTTCTTGTTTATGGTATGCGTTTATAGTTGTCAGTGCCTCATACTTATGTATTTACAGGCTGGTGGAGGTACCCTTCCAATTACTGCGAGGACACTGGAAACAATAATTCGTCTATCTACTGCCCATGCAAAGATGAAACTGAGACATGAGGTATTTTGCTCCATACATATCCAATTACCAAAGCAAGTTACCTGCAACAACTATCTAGACAAGCAAGTGCTTGTGATGCTTGTTTATAAAATTATGTTACCGTTCTATTTTTGGAAATAGCTTCATTCATTATTTTGAAGGATAGCAGGCACATGCTATTTTTCCTTGAGAAAGTATAATGACATCACATGTATCTTGTTGCAGGTTCTTAAAACTGATGTTGAGGCTGCACTGCAAGTTCTGAATTTTGCAATATTCCATAAGGAATTGACTGACATGGAAGACCGGGAGCAGAGGGAGACGGAAAAACAACAAGCTGAACAAGATGCAGGTGCAGGTGGTGATAATGTAGATGGGCCTGGAGGTGCAAGCGGTGGCAATGCAGACGTGCACGGAAGGTGAGTTTACAGCTTTATGCAGTGTCAACTGTTCCAAGTGTCTCAACTTTTGTACTAAAGATGAGACACTTATTTTGGGATGGAGGGATAATTAATTAAGAACTAGGTCATCCTTTTTAACATTGAAATGGCCCCTTTTGGTTGGACTTTCCCAGAAAATAGCCTGTCTCTATTTAACTGTTGTCCTGAGAATGAGTTATTTTGTTAGAGAATTTAACTCCATCCATCCCCCTTTATGTTAAATGGAGGTAAGTAATGCCGCATATTAGGATTTTTTGTTGTTTACATGCAATCCTATCAGAACATAGAAGATAGAACATGAACTCCACTTTACAGAGCTATAGTTTTCACTGAAGTACCCTCTACTTTTTGATAAAGAGAGCTTTACTGAATACTCAGAAGCAGTAAACACTCATGGCTAACCATTGTCTTGACACAAATTGGTATGCCAAAACACTGCACCTCCCACATATAACACATTTAGCTAGGTGTGCAAGCTCATGAAAACAATTTACTGTTTTGCTGCAAATTGAAAAGACCACAAATAATTGTTTGCAATCTTAAATACTATATCCTCATGTGTTTTTTCTGTACTCTTCCTCTTCCCAGCTCTGACGACCCAATGGATGTGGATGGAGGCTCAGGCAATGCATCAAATGATCAGGATGTTTCTTCACAGAGGTCACTGCTTTGCCTGAAATTTACAAAATTTGAACCTTCTTGTTTGATTCTTCTTTGTGGCTGAATTGTTTTGTTTCCCTTGTGAATTTGTAATGCGCAGAATGGAAGCATTTGAGGCGATTCTTGGACAGCATGTGCTGGCAAACCATGTTGATCAAATGTCCATTGATGAAGTTGAGCAAACAGTCAACAGAGATGCAGCTGTTGCTTACACTAGGGGGCAAGTAGAGTTCATCCTGGAGGTATGGTTTCATTCAGGGTTTTCTCAGTAAGATACCTATACACTTTTGCCTCTTTTGATCTGGTATTAATATTCATTTCTCTGCGTTTTTCAGAGGATGCAAGATGCAAACAGGATAATGATAAGGGATGGCATTGTTCGCATCATCTAAACAACATGGATTGGCGTTGGACAAGCTGATTGTGGCATGCGTTGTCCTGATCTGTTCTCCGCTTTGTCTGAATTCCTGGGGAGGCTTCGCTGAAACTCTGCTTGTGTGGCTGAGCTGTCTGTTGATGTACTTTGTATCTTGATTTTTATCAGTGAGGTTTAAATTGATGGTACTATTTTTATTCATGTAATGTACTGTCTGACCTAGTGCTATTTAGTCCCTGATTATGTCTGCTTTGCATGGTTAAATGCATTTAAACTAGTTGCACCGGGCATATATGACAGCCATTGTCACAAGAAATGGCTTGATCTGTTGGTGCCCAAATTTGCCCTACCAATAGTGCTATAATACTTTGGCTTTCGCTTGCTTGTTTGCCAAAATCTTGTTGCCTGTGTAATCTTGCCAGCGCCTCACAATCCTTGCGCAGATCTTGCCATTTTATTACTGAAAAAGGCTTTCCTTGAATTTGAAAAGGAGGGCCAAGTGGATATTAAAATTTCTATGGTTATTTTTGAAAGTGACACTAAAGGAAAAAATTCTACAGTTTTCTCTTCTCCATTTCTTTGAATGACATACATGAATAGTAGCATCATATGAAACTTTACAATTCTTGTCCTGATACAAATGCATGCACCCACAACACACATAGGCGTTGAGTGCAACAACATCATCCCTAGCATTGCAAGAGCGGCCGGGGTGACAGACTTGAACATGCCAGCGCGAACAATTGAGGCCGCATATGATACGAGGGAAAAGGACCCGCCTTTTTCGCACCCCTAGGCGGCCCCCGGTGTCGAGACCCAATAGGTTGGCAGAAACTGGCCTCCATCGACCCGTCCTGTGGCACTGGGCGCGAGATGATCTCGGTTCTGCTGCTAAGCGCGAGACGAGCATGGTCTTGCTGTCGGGTGCGAGACGAGCTCGGTCCTGCTACCAGACGCGAGGCAAGGTCAGTCCTGCTGCTAGACGCGAGACGAGCGATGGACTACAGCCGGGAGATGGCCGACCCTTCGACGAAAGTAGCGCATAGGCGACGAGGAAAAGGGTCGAAGGCCGACACGAACCGCCGCGCCTAAAAACGAGCCGATGCTGGAAGAAGCCAACCGCCGCCACAGCTGATCTGTCACCACCACAGCACCAATGCCTCCACGCCCTGGCTAGATCCGTCCGGAGCAATGCCACTCTGCATCGGAGCAGCGAGAACACCAGCAGCATCACCACCACCACATCAGGGCCGCCGGCCACCCCTGCCATCGCCTACCATCACCATCCACCGGATTTGGGCAGGGATGCCCAGATCCGTTGCCCCTGCCAACCACCACCATCCAGGACAGAGCAGGAGGCCAGATCCGCCGCCAGCCGACCCCTAGGTACTGGAGCCCCTAGACGCGCTGGAGGGAGGGGAGGAGGCGGCGCCGGCAGCCACATGATGCCTGTAGGAGGGAGAGGCCGGAGCAGGGCCGACCCGACGCCACCAAGAAAAGGGGGCGATGCCACCAGCTACGCACGGGAGGGAGCCGCCCCGCCGCCGCCAACGCCACGCGGCCTTAGGCCGGCGACGCCCCCGGCGCGGCGAGGGAGGGGGGCGAAGAGGCAACGCTAGGGTTTCCTCCTGGGGACGCCCTCGGGAGCGCCTCGGGAAGGGAGGGGGAAGCGTTTTCTTCCTCGTCTTTTTTGTTTCGGGTTCTTCCCTTTCAACAAGCCTTCTTGCCATTTTATTTCCTCTAGCCAATTTTGTTTGGCTGGTTAATGGTTCATGAAAATTGGCAGGGCATGAGTGAAAGGCCAACATCTTACTGTTTCCTCCTGGTTGCCACAGAGCATGCTAACAAACGCTGATAGTTTCTTAAGTACCAGTTCACAAATCGCAACAGTCATATATTATCAGAAGGAGATGTATTTCTCAAATAATAAAACAACCCAATAGGAGAATCCTACAGAACTTAAATGCAACCATCATTATACCCCAAAATTACAAATCACTGTTTTCTGCAGCGATAACAATCTGAAGAGGCACCATTTCTGTATATTCAAAAACAATTTTACAGAAATGGGGAAAAGCCGAGCCTTCATTTCCAACAATGGTAGACATCTACGTGAGAACTGCAAGCACATTTACTAATCTAATAGGCAAATATGGTTCTGGGTCTCACCATGAAATATGTGTGTGTTCGATAGCGATTTCAGTTAGATTATTGTGGCGGTGGGGCATTTGCAGCTAAGTGTTCTAACCGCTGTGGTGGGAGCGGCGGCGGCCACTGTCGATCCTGAGGTTGCTGTGCCTGCTGCGGTGGTGGCCACTGTGGATCCTGAGGTAGCTGTGCCTGCTGCTGAACATCACCATGCCATGACCAAACAATGTCCTTGAGTGATGGCCTAATGTCTTCTTTCAACAGTTTCTGGTACTCCATAGTGTCACCATTGGTCTTCTTCAACTCGACTAAGAGAAAAGACGACGCGAGCTCATAGATTTCTGCTTCAAACTCAAGAGTACCCTTCTTTCCTTCCCTTGGCGCGGCCAATTTCATCGCTCCATTGTCTTTCTTTGTAACTTTAAGCTTCATGCGTTGGGCAAGTTCCTCCAGCTTCAGAAATACAGCTGCTGGCGGCTCATTGGAAGCAAACCGTGCCTCCCTTTGGCTATATCTTTCATCGAACAAACCAGATAGATCGAACCCAGGAGTGAGGGAAATGATATTAAATGCATTCATGCTCGCCGGTCCATCGGAACTCTTGCGACATGGAAGGCCAGACGCAGCAGCTTCGCTCGCATAAGTCTTGTCTTTTCTCAGTGGTGTTCTCTCAACTGGCTTCCTATACCAAGGACTTCTCTTTATCCTTGCGATGGACATTCTAGTATTAGGATCTGGATCAAGGATCCCACTGAGGAGCTCCTTCAGCTCAGTGGAAAAATAACGAGGGCATCTGTACTCAGCCTTAGCAATCTTTCTATACAACTCCATAAGGTTTCTTTCATGGAAAGGAAGATAACCGGCAACAAGAACAAACAGAATCACTCCACAAGACCATACATCTGCCTTTGCACCGTTGTAGCCTTTCCTGCTGAGCACTTCCGGAGCAACATAAGCCGGAGTTCCACATGCGGTGTGGAGTAGACCATCTCGCCACTTTGACTTGGTTAGCGCACTTAAACCAAAATCAGAGACCCTAAGGGTCCCATACTCATCCACTAGTAGGTTTTCAGGCTTCAAGTCACGATGGTAAACACCTCTACTGTGGCAATAATCTATAGCAGAGATCAACTGGTGAAAATATGTCCTTGCCCCCTCCTCACTAAGCTTCCCCTTGGCTAATTTGTTGAAAAGCTCACCGCCTTTAGCGTACTCCAGAACGAAGTAAATCTTGCTCCTGGTAGCCATTACCTCAAAAAGCTGCAGAACATTCGGATGCCTTACAATTCTCATTATCGAGATCTCCCTCTTTATCTGATCCACCAGGCCAACCTTCAAGATCTTGTCCTTATCGAGTATTTTTATGGCAACAGACTGACCATTTGCTAGATTGCGAGCATAGTATACCTTTGCAAAGGTGCCTTGTCCTAATTGCCTCCCGATTTCATAACGCTGGGTCAAAACACTCCTCTCTTCCATTATATAAGCACAAAGCCTGAATCTTTATGATGGTCTATCTACAGACTGGTTCAGACTTCAGAGAGGAATGTTAGAGAAGACAGAGTCCTTCTCTCCATCAGGCTTCGGAAATCGGAACACAGAGGAGTGGAATGAAACCAGTCTGCAACCCACCACTCTCATCAGAACCGAGCAAATGAACCTGGGACGACGCAGTGGTGACTTTGTCACTAGACAATTGCCTCTTCCAACACGAGCTCAAGTGAATCACTCACCAGCCTGACAAATTCTACCTGCGAAAAATAATAAACTAGATTAGAATACACGTGCAAGTGTATGACACATACATCAGGGAATGAAGGTGGCATTTTTACAGCATCTATTTATTTGTGATGAATCGAACATCCAACCCACATTTCCATAAGAACAACGCAGAAATATATTATCTAGGGATCCCATATGTCTACCAGGGCAAATTCTGAGATCTGAAATGGTAAAATTGGGACATTAAACAGCATGACTAATATTCCACAAAACTGGGTGTCCTCTGCAAGATTTACTACAAGTGTAATAATTCCAACATTGTGCAATCGGATTACCGAACAGGAGCGTTAAACTCCTAGAATTGAGGCGACAAACTAAAGAAAGCAAAATTGCTCGCAGATTCCAATCAGATCGAGCGAAACCAAGAACCGCACCCCAATTCAGGGGCCAGGCTATTAACCTCACCTGATCTGAAGACGAATGGAATTCCCAAGTCCCACAAACGGATGGATTCGATTGGATTATACCGCGACGCAGACGGAGGGTGGCACCTTCGGGACATTCGTGATTCCTATTGCGGCATTGCACGGCAGCTCGCTGGCGGCGACGAGGCTGGCTGGGCTTCTCCGGCTCCCTTCCTCCTACGTGTGGTGGAGCGGTCGACACGGTGCGTTAGGCAGGCGGTGGGCGGCGATGTGGGGACCGAAGTTATTTTTTCCTGTTTTTGCCCTTGGTTCTTGCGAGTTTCTGTGGGACGGACGGTCAGCGGGCTCACCTGCACTGGCCAAACGGCGATAACATTATCTATTTTTTTAGGGAATAACATTACTTTTTTTTTCTTGCGGGCATAACATTACCTATTATGCCGTTATAAAGAACATCTAATAATACAGTGTTTTTTAAATATATATACTACTACTTTTGTACACTGATACCTGGATTATATTTTTATGCAAAAATAACAAAGATCAAGGATTCCACAGCAAATCTGACGCCAAATTTTTAACCATGACAAACATAATATTTTTTTTATGGCAAATTATGTTCTCCGAGGATGGAAAATTTAGTTGGCGAGCATAGCAAGCTCGTCACGGTTCATTTTTGTCTGAAAATTGCCGTGCTTTCAAACTAAATTTGTCATAATCACCCAAATATACATTGCCATAAAAATGTTAGATTTGCCATGCCTAAAAATTTGACGTCAAGATTTTTAGTATTTCCGAAGATCATATATTAAAGTTGACTAACCCTTACAACTCCATTTGTACAAAATTAACAAATTACACACCGGCCATTGGGGAAACTCCTCTCCGACTCGCTATCGGCGCATCATGAGGGAAGCTCGATGCCACCTCCGAACCATTGAAACACCGTCAGAGCCAAGGAAACTTTGTTGATGCAGCGGCCGAGAAGTCCAGTTATAGTTGGAAGATACCGACGACAACGGTCTGGAAAATAGATTGTCACCCTGAAGAAGGCGACAACGAAGAGGGTAGGATGAGCAACCTAGATATAGCCAGATAAACCTAGGGTGACATAACCTCACAAGCCTTCCCGTGGATGCCGAAGCTGGTCTAAAGTCGTAAGTCACGACAGGAACTAGAGTACGAGATACGAAGCGACGGTATCTACTCCGTCTAAAGACACCTTCGACGATCACCTGCATAACAATAGAAACAACTAGATCCAGCACTCTAGAAGAGATTTCCCGACCTCCTCTACGTCGCTGATGAGCTTGCCAAAAGCCATTGAAACCTTACTTATTAAAACAAAGGAGTAGTATTCAAGCAAGCATATCAGATTTCATACATATCATGCATTGCCACCTTTTTTAGAAAAGTGGGAAAGACCCTCAGCCTCTTAATCGAGTAGTATCAAGTTGCCGCCTAGGATCACTTGTGAAGAGGTTGCGTAAAATCAACAAAAACATCGACAATATTTGTTTTAGAATAGCTTTATAACTCAAAACTAATGGCTTGTTTCCCACAAAAAAAATCTAATGGGCCCTTTAATTCAAAGGAATTTTGGAGGAATATAATCTGTAGGATTTTCCCCTAAATTGTTTGTTTGATTCATATGATTGAATCATGTGGGCATTTTTCCTAATTAAGGATTCTTTTGCACTACATTTCATAGTAAATTTAGAATCCACTCCAACCTTTTGGAAATAATTCTTCATTTTTTCTATGATACAATAAAATAAATGAGAATCTTGCAGGATTCAAACGTGCATTACATTATAATCCTATGTTTTTCCATCCGCCAAAAAATCCTATGTTTTTCTATTCATATGTTTTTAGAATCCCGCGAATCAAAGAAACCATTTTAGTAGAGCTCATTCGGCCCGCTAGTCTAGAATTATTCTCATGATATGTAAACGGAAGTGTTATTTGATTATTGTGGGAAACTAAGGTCTCCTTTGGTTCATAGGATATGAATATTGTAGGAATAGAAACTTCATAGGAAGTGAGATGACATGCATCTCAATTCCTATAAACATGTCTCCAACAGATCAATATTTATGAAGTATTCATGCTATATTTAAATAAGTTCAAAATAGTTTTGTTGCACCTTTATATTATTTTTATGGACTAACATATTAATCCAGTGCTCAGTACCGATTGTTGCTTTCTGCTTATTTTTGGTTTTTACAGAAAACCATACCTTCATGGTAGATAGGCCATTTTGTGAAGGTTTTTTCAAACTTGTTTTACTACAAGTCTATGATTTTCCCTGTAACTAGTTCACACAAAAGGGCTCCATGCACAAGGATTTCATTTTTTGAGGCTTTTTCATTTTCTTTGATTTTTTCAAAATGTGGTCAAACTTGCAAGGTTGACGAATCCTAGCAGATGGTTGGGAATTTCAATTTTGGTAGTGCCCAGTGCCTACACCACCAGTTCACAAGCTAAACATGTTTTTTTTTTCATTTTTCAGGACTAAGATACATGACACTTGTAATTCAAATCTGACCAATTTCTGATAAATCTCTAGAAATTCAGTAAATGGATGAAAGATAGAAATAAAATTAGATAATTCATGAAACTTGGGCAGTGTGCATCCAATGTGGTCTAGTTTGGATGAAAAATGGCTAGACCCAATTTCATAACTTATTTCTGGCACTTACTTCACAGAAAAAACACTTGAAAATGGAAAAAAAGTTTATCTTCCAAAAAATATAATTGCCATGCAAACATTGTCCGCCATGGTAACAACCATGGGTGTGCCAAATTTGGACATGTAATTATGAACTATGCCATGGATGTGGCCATGACCATGGGCATATGCCTTAAAATCCATACAAGTTCATAGTAGATAGGCCATTTTGTGAAGTTTTTTTTCAAACTTTTTTCACTGCAAGTATATGATTTTTTACCAGTAACTAGTTCACACAAAAGGGCTCCATGCACAAAGATTTCATTTTTTGAGGCTTTTTCATTTTTCTTTGATTTTTTTATATTATGGTCAAACGTGCAATGTTGACCAATCATGGCAGATGGTTGGGAATTTCAACTTTGGTTGTGCCTAGTGCCTACACCACCAATTCAAAAGGTAAAAATGATTTTTTTTCCAATTTTTAGGACCAAGATACATGACACCGTGAGTTCAAATTTGACCAAGTTCCCATAAATCTCTAGAAATTCAGTAAATGGATGACATATAGAAATAAAACAAGATAATTCATGAAATTGGGCAGTGTGCATCCAATGTGGTCTAATTAGAATGAAAAATGGCAAGACCCAATTTTCTAACTTATTTCAGGCACTTACTTCACAAAAAAGTCATTTCGAGCACTAGAAAAATGGAAAAGTAAGTTTTTATTCCAAAAAATATATTTGCTATGCAAACATTGTCCACCATGATAACACCCATGGGTGGGCTAA
Source organism: Triticum monococcum (assembly GCA_034509565.1). Lineage (NCBI taxonomy): Eukaryota > Viridiplantae > Streptophyta > Magnoliopsida > Poales > Poaceae > Triticum > Triticum monococcum. The sequence goes on from CM067841.1 coordinate 541,620,712, forward strand.
GTTTGGCCATGTCATTATGAACTATGCCATGAATGTGGCCATGACTATGGGCATATGCCTTGAAATCCATACAAATTCATAATAGATAGGCTATTTTTTGAAAGTTTTTCTTTCAAACTTGTTTTATTGCAAGCCTACGATTTTTCCTAGTAACTAGTTCACACAAAAGGGCTCCATGCACATGGATTTCATTTTTTGGGTTTTTTCATTTTCTTTGTTTTTTTTCAAAATGTGGTCAAACTTACAAGGTTGACCAATCCTAGAAGAAGGTTGGGAATTTCAAATTTTGTTGTGCCCTGTGCTTACACCAAAATTCAAAAGCTAAACATCATTGTTTTCCAATTTTCAGGACCAAGATACATGATACCTGTAGTTCAAATCTGACCAAGTTCTGATAAATCTCTAGAAATTCAGGAAATGGATGAAATGTAGAAATAAAACTAGATAATTCATGAAACCTGGCCAGTGTGCATCCAATGTGGTCTACTTTGGATGAAAAATGTCAAGACCCAATTTTATAACTTATTTCAGACACTAACTTCACAAAAAAGACATCTCTAACATCTGAAAAATGAAAAAATAGGTTTTTATTCCAAAAATATATAATTGTTATGCAAAAGTTGATTTTCCACCGTGGTAACACCCACGGGTGTGCCAAATTTGGACATGTTATTATGAACTATGCCATGGAAGTGGCCATGACCATGGGCGCCTTGAAATCCATACAAGTTCATGGTAGATATGCCATTTTGTGATTTTTTCAAACTTGTTTTATTGCAAGTCTATGAATTTTCCTAGTAACTACTTCACACAAAAGGGCTCCATGCAGAAGGATTTCATTTTTGAGGATTTTTTCATTGTCTTTGTTTTTTTAAATATGGTCAAACTTGCAGGGTTGACGAATCCTAGCAGATGGTTGGGAATTTCAACTTTGGTTGTGCCTAGTGCCTACACCACAAATTCACAAGCTAAACATGTTTTTTCTTTCAATTTTCAAGACTAAAATACATGACACCTGTAGTTCAAATTTGACAAAGTTTTGATAAATATCTAGAAATTCAGTAAATGTATGAAATTTAGAAATAAAACTAGATAATTCATGAAACTTGGGCAGTGTGCATCCAATGTGGTCTAATTTGGATGAAAAATGCCAATATCCAATTTTATAACTTATTTCTGCACTTACTTCACAGAAAAAGACATTTCTAGCACTTGAAAAAAGGAAAAATAAATTTTTATTCCAAAAATATACAATTTCTATGCAAACATTGTCCGCCATGGTAGCACCGATGGGTGTGCCAAATTTGGACATGTTATTATGAACTATGCCATGGATGTGGCCATTGATACGTCTCCAACGTATCTACTTTTCCTAATGCTTTTCGTCTTGTTTTGGACTCTAATTTGCATGATTGAATGAAACTAACCCCGGACTGACGCTGCTTTCAGCAGAACTACCATGGTGTTGTTTTTGTGGAGAAATAAAAGTTCTCGGAATGGAACAAAACTTTGCGAGGAATTTCTAAGCCAAGACCTACCGGAGAGGGGCACCTGGGTGGGCACAACCCACCAGGGCGCGCCCCCTCTCCTGGCACGCCCAGGTGGGTTGTCCCCACTTGGTGGCCCCACAGACCCTGATTCCGACGCTATAAAATCCTATTTTTCCAGAAAAAATCAGAGAGAAAGAATTATTGCGATCCACGAGACAGAGCCGCCGTCACCTCCTGTTCTTCATCGGGAGGCTAGATTTGGAGTCCGTTTGGGGCTCTGGAGAGGGGGATCTTCGTTCTTCGTCATCACCAACCCTTCTCCATCGCCAATTCCATGATGCTCCCCACCAGGAGTGAGTAATTCCTTCGTAGGCTCGCTGGTCGGTGAGGAGTTGGATTATATTCATCATGTAATCGAGTTAGCTTTGTTAGGGCCTGGTCCCTAGTATCCACTATGTTCTGAGATTGATGTTGCTATGACTTTGCCATGCTTAATGCTTGTCACTTTGGGCCCGGGTTGTTGGGGAACGTAGCAGAATTTTAAAATTTTCTACGCATCACCAAGATCAGTCTATGGAGTCATCTAGCAACGAGGGAGAGAGGAGTGCATCTACATACCCTTGTAGATCGCGCGCGGAAGCATTCAAGAGAACGGGGTTGATGGAGTCGTACTCGACGTGATCCAAATCACCGATGACCTAGTGTCGAACGGACGACACCTCCACGTTCAACACACGTACGGTTGGGAAGACGTCTCCTCCAACTTGATCCAGCAAGGGGGAAGGAGAGGTTGATGAAGATCCAGCAGCACGACGGCGTGGTGGTGGATGTAGCAGGATCCCGGCAGGGCTTCGCCAAGCGCAAGCGGGGAGGAGAGGTGTAACGGAGGGAGAGGGAGGCGCCAAGAGCAAGGGGTGCGACTACCCTCCCTCCCCCCTCTTTATATAGGGGCCTTGGGGGGGGGGGGGCGGGGGCTCTGGCCCTAGGAGATGGATCTCCAAGGGGGCGGCGGCCAAGGGGTGGTTTCCCCCCCAAGCCAAGTGGGGGGGGGGCGCCCCCACCCCTAGGGTTTCTCAACCCTAGGCACAGGAGAGGCCCAAGGGGGGGGGGGGGGGGTGCACCAGCCCACTAGGGGCTGGTTCCCCTCCCAATAAGCCCATGGGGCCCTCCGGGATAGGTGGCCCCACCCGGTGGACCCCCGGGACCCTTCCGGTGGTCCCGGTACAATACCAGCGACCCCCAAAACCTTCCCGATGGCCGAAACTGGACTTCCTATATATAAATCTTTACCTCCGGACCATTCCGGAACTCCTCGTGACGTCTGGGATCTCATCCGAGACTCCGAACAACTTTCGGGTTACCGCATACTAATATCTCTATAACCCTAGCGTCACCGAACCTTAAGTGTGTAGACCCTACGGGTTCGGGAGACATGCAGACATGACCGAGACGACTCTCCGGCCAATAACCAATAGCGGGATCTGGATACCCATGTTGGCTCCCACATGCTCCTCGATGATCTCATCGTATGAACCACGATGTCGAGGATTCAATCAATCCGTATACAATTCCCTTTATCAATCAGTACGTTACTTGCCCGAGACTCGATCGTCGGTATCCCAATACCTCGTTCAATCTTTTTACCGGCAAGTCACTTTACTCGTACCGTAAGCATGATCCCGTGATCAACCACTTGGTCACATTGAGCTCATTATGATGATGCATTACCGAGTGGGCCCAGAGATACCTCTCCGTCATACGGAGTGACAAATCCCAGTCTCGATTCGTGCCAACCCAACAGACACTTTTGGAGATACCTGTAGTGTACCTTTATAGTCACCCAGTTACGTTGTGACGTTTGGCACACCCAAAGCACTTCTACGGTATCCGGGAGTTGCACAATCTCATGGTCTAAGGAAATGATACTTGACATTCGGAAAAGCTACATCAAACGAACTACACGATCTTTGAGCTATGCTTAGGATTGGGTCTTGTCCATCACATCATTCTCCTAATGATGTGATCCCGTTATCAATGACATCCAATGTCCATAGTCAGGAAACCATGACTATCTTTTGATCAACGACCTAGTCAACTAGAGGCTCACTAGGGACGTGTTGTGGTCTATGTATTCACACATGTATTACGATTTCCGGATAACACAATTATAGCATGAATAATAGACAATTATCATGAACAAAGAAATATAATAATAACCATTTTATTATTGCCTCTAGGGCATATTTCCAACAGTCTCCCACTTGCATTAGAGTCAATAGTCTAGTTACATTGTGATGAATTGAACACCCATGCAGTTCTGGTGTTGATCATGTTTTACTCTAGGGAGAGGTTTAGTCAACAGATCTGCCATATTCAGGTCCGTATGTACTTTACAAATCTCTATGTCTCCATTTTGAACACTTTCACAAATGGAGTTGAAGCGACGCTTGATATGCCTGGTCTTCCTGTGAAACCTGGGCTCCTTGGCAAGGGCAATAGCTCCAGTGTTGTCACAGAAGAGAGTCATCGGGCCCGATGCATTGGGTATGACTCCTAGGTCGGTAATGAACTCCTTTACCCAGACTGCTTCTTGTGCTGCCTCCGAGGCTGCCATGTACTCCGCTTCACATGTAGATCCCGCCACAACGCTCTGCTTGCAACTGCACCAGCTTACTGCCCCACCATTCAAAATATACACGTATCCGGTTTGTGACTTAGAGTCATCCAGATTTGTGTTGAAGATAGCATCGACGTAACCCTTTACGACGAGCTCTTCGTCACCTCCATAAGCGAGAAACATATCCTTAGTCCTTTTCAGGTACTTCAGGATATTCTTGACCGCTGTCCAGTGTTCCATGCCGGGATTACTTTGGTACCTTCCTACCAAACTTATGGCAAGGTTTACATCAGGTCTGGTACACAGCATAGCATACATGATAGACCCTATGGCCTAGGCATAGGGGACGACACTCATCTTTTCTCTATCTTCTGCCGTGGTCGGGCATTGAGCGTGCTCAATCTCGTACCTTGCAATACAGGCAAAAACCCCTTCTTTGACTGATCCATTTTGAACTTCTTCAATATCTTGTCAAGGTACGTACTCTATGAAAGACCAATGAGGCGTCTCAATCTATCTCTATAGATCTTGATGCCTAATATATAAGCAGCTTCTCCAAGGTCCTTCATTGAAAAACACTTGTTCAAGTAGGCCTTTATGCTCTCCAAGAATTCTATATCATTTCCCATCAACAATATGTCATCCACATACAATATGAGAAATGCTACAGAGCTCCCACTCACTTTCTTGTAAATGCAGGCTTCTCCATAAGTCTGCATAAACCCAAACGCTTTGATCATCTCATCAAAATGAATGTTCCAACTCCGAGATGCCTGCACTAGCCCATAAAACGAGCGTTGGAGCTTGCACACCTTGTCAGCATTCTTAGGATCGACAAAACCTTCCGTCTGCATCATATACAATTCTTCCTTAAGGAAACCATTAAGGAATGCCGTTTTGATGTCCATTTGCCATATCTCATAATCATAGAATGCGGCAATTGCTAACATGATTCGGACGGACTTCAGCTTCGCTACGGGTGAGAAAGTCTCATCGTAGTCAACCCCTTGAACTTGTTGATAACCCTTAGCGACAAGCCGAGCTTTATAGATGGTTACGTTACCATCCGCGTCTGTCTTCTTCTTAAAGATCCATTTATTTTCTATGGCTCGCCGATCATCGGGCAAGTCAGCCAAAGTCCATACTTCGTTTTCATACATGGATCCCATCTCGGATTTCATGGCTTCCAGCCATTTGTCGGAATCTGGGCCCGCCATCGCTTCTTCATAGTTCGAAGGTTCACCATTGTCTAACAACATGATTTCCAAAACAGGGTTCCCGTACCACTCTGGTGCGGAACGTGTCCTTGTGGACCTACGAAGTTCAGTAGCAACTTGATCTGAAGTTTCATGATCATCATCATTAACTTCCTCTCTAGTCGGTGCAGGCACCTCAGGAACATTTTCTTGAGCTGTGCCACTTACCGGTTTAAGAGGTAATACTTCATCAAGTTCTACTTTCCTCCCACTTATTTCTTTCGAGAGAAACTCTTTCTCTAGAAAGGACCCATTCTTGGCAACAAGGATCTTGCCTTCAGATCTGAGGTAGAAGGTATACCCAATAGTTTCTTTGGGGTATCCTATGAAGACACATTTTTTCGATTTGGGTTCGAGCTTTTCTGTAAGTGCATCTAGTGCCACCCCTAGTTGGTTTTGGAGTATTGACAACAAACCTAGTTGAGGGACTAATGTGTTTGTGAGAATTGCAGGATAACACAGGTAGAAGTCCCTCATTGATTCGGTTTAGTTACCAGAGATGACCCCTAAAAATGTACGAAGACATTGAAGACAATGGTGGTTCATGAAGACATTCATGTCGAAGACAATGACATATGAAGACTCCCCATGAAGCCTTTGGAACTCGAAGACTTAGATCCTTCGTAGTTTTACTTTATTCATGTTGTGTCATAGGAACCACCGTACTGTTAAGTGGGGTCCAAGAGAACCAGTCAGGATGACTGAAGTAATGCCTAATTCAAATCCTATGTCTTCGAGTGAAGACAATGAGAGAAAATCTTGTCCAGAGTCAGACAAGTCAGCTTTACTTACAGCCCAAGTAAAGTTGCCGTGAGAGTTCAAAATCCGACCGTTAGTACACGTGTCAGTTCCTTAGTGACCCAGGGTCATTTCGGACAAATCAGGTCAGGGTTGCCAAGCGGCTATAAATAGTCCACCCCTAGAACCATAAACGGTTGGCTGCTCAGATTTCAGTGCATGGCTTTTGTCGTTTGAGAGCAACCCACCTCGAAGCCTTTGAGAGAAAATCCTTAGTGAGGAGAAAAGCCCTAACCACCCAGAGCCAGAGTAATTGGGCATCACTTAAGTCTTCTTGTCTGAGTGATCTGAAGACTTATTACACTTGAGGACTGTGCATCCTCCAGACGGTTAGGCGTCGCGTTCTGAGCATCCAAGAGGAATTGTGGATTGTCGGTGAACGAAGTCTGTGAAGGTTTGGGAGTCTACCTTGAAGACTTACCAGAGTGATTGGGCGGGGTCTGTGTGACCTTAGCTCAAGGAGAAAACGGTGAGGACTGGGTGTCCTGAGCTGCGTGTTCAGGACTGGGTGTCCGGGACTGTGTGTCCTTTGGTTTAAATACCTAGCCGCTCCAACCAGACGTACAGTTGTCACAGCAACTGGAACTGGTCCAACATATCATTGTCTTCAACGTGTCACTGGTTTCATCTTCGCCTCCCTTTACTTACCAGTACACATTGTGAAGCTATTGCATGCTTGCTTTATCTTCTGTCTTCACAACTTGACTGTATGATCTGTTTGGCTTCATAACTTCTTCCAACCTGATCCTCATTACACTGAAGCTATTTGTCACTGTGCTTTCACTATATTGTATACTTGACCATGGCTTGCGTTGTGTAATCTAACTTCCGCTGCATAGTAATAGGCTTGTTCACTCTGTTTGTCTTCATAACTTCCACGTTTTGAAGACTTTCATAAAAATCGCCTATTCACCCCCCTAGCCGATATAACGCACTTTCAATTGGTATCAGAGCAAGGTGCTCCCTTGTTCTGTGTGATTCGGTTTAACCACCTGGAGTTTTAGCTATGTCGACTGCAGGGATAATTAAAGTCTCCGCTGCGTGCCCCGTCTTCGATGGAACTGAATATCCCTACTGGATGAATAAGATGCGCATGCATCTTGAAGCCATTGACATCGACCTATGGTATGTCGTCGAAAACAGCGTTCCCAAGGCTGGAGAAGGCGTCACTGCGGCTGATGTCAAGAAGTTCACTCAACTGGACTCCACTGCCAAGAATATTATCTGTGGTCATCTGACCAAGCGACAGTACGACCGTGTGAGTGCCTTGAAGACATCCAAGCTGGTTTGGGACTGGCTCTCCAAGGTCAATGAAGGCATCTCAACCCAGAGAGATCAGAGAATCAGTGTTCTTCGCAATCTCTTCAACCGCTTCAAGCGAAATGACAATGAGAATGTCCAGCACACATTTGACCGGCTCACTAACATCACAAATGAGCTTCAAGCCCTTGGCGCCACTGAGATCACCAAACATGAAATCGTCAAGACGCTGCTAAGATCACTTGACAGTTCATTTGACATCCTAGCCCTGATGATTCAAGAACGTCCAGACTTCAAGACACTCGATCCGTCTGACATACTTGAGAGGCTCAACACACATGAGTTCAGCTTTCTGAGAAAAGAGATATCTACGGTCCAAACTATGGGCGAACTCGTGCCTTGAAGGCAAAAGCTGTGTCCTCATCTGAAGAAGAATCTGACAGCAGTTCTGATGATCCTGAAGACATTGGTAGGGAACTTGCAATGCTAGTGAAGAAGTTTCAGAAATTCACCAAGAAGAAAGGCTTCAGAAAGTCTTCACGATCAAGCTCAAGGAATGATGAAGCTTCTGCGCATGACTACAAGAAGAAAACATGTCACAAGTGCAAGAAAACTGGACACTTCATCTCTGAGTGTCCACAGTGGGACAATGAGAACAGAAAGAAGAAGAAGAGCAAGGAATATGACTCTGACAATAAGAAGACGAAGAAATACTCAAAGTCTTCGTCCAAGTCTTCCTCAAAGTCTTCATCACACAAGAAGAGTTCATCTGGCAAGGCTCGTGCATTTGTTGGCAAGGAAATGGATTCAGAGGAGGAGTCCGCTTCTGAGGAGGCAGAGGTGGAGTCTGAGGAGGAGTCTGATTCAGGCATTGCGAGTCTGGCTATAGCCTACGTCGCCAAGTCCATCTTCAACACTGAAGACAATGACTCCATCACCATCACCGATGCAAATGACAAGGACGAGTCTACTCCTACCTACTGCTTCATGGCACGTGGTGCCAAGGGAAAGGTCTCCAGCACAAAACCAAAATCTTCTGATGCTATTGCTGGGGACCTTAAAAATCTTATGGGGCGCAAGATCAAATGCCCGAATGGCATCACTATGTATTTCATACCTGAATCGCATGCTACTCTCCCTACTTGTCCTAACCTGGATCTAAGTTTTCATAATCCACTGGTTTGTCAAATGTTTTTGCTTCACAACACTCTTCGTGAAGCCTATCCCCCTAACTGCACTGTAGGGTACGACACCAGTGACTTCAAAGTCTTCAGAATGGATTATTGACAGTGGGTGTACAAATCACATGACTGGCAAAAGAAGTCTCTTTATGGACTCAACCTTACGTCCATTTGACAAGAGCCACATGACATTCGCTGACACTGGTAAAAGTAAGGTACTGGGTCTAGGTAGAGTTGCAATCTCAAAGGATCAACACATGGATAAAGTCATGTTTGTTGAATCCCTTGGCTTCAACTTAATGTCTGTCTCAATGCTTTGCGATTTAAACATGATTGTAATCTTTGGAAAATATCGTTGTCTGGTACTAATGGAATCTGACAAGTCTCTAGTGTTTGAAGGGTATCGAAAAGATGATTTTTACGTGGTAGATTTCTCAGCAGGGCCACAGCTTGCAGTTTGTCTTCTCGCAAAGGCTTCAGAATGCTGGCTTTGGCATCGAAGACTTGGGCATGCTGGCATGAGGAACCTCCACACCCTTGCGAAGAAGAAGCATGTATAGGCATCGAGGGCGTCAAGTTCAAGAAAGATCACTTATGCGGTGCCTGTGAAGCTGGGAAGATGACAAGGGCAAAACATCCTTCGAAGACAATCATGACCACTACTCAACCCTTCGAACTGCTTCACATGGATCTCTTCGGTCCCACTCACTACTCAACTTTCTCCACTACTGCTTGCCTCTATGGCTTCGTCATTGTTGATGATTACTCTAGATATACTTGGGTGCACATAATCCTTTACAAGACTGAAGTGCAGGATGTCTTCAGACGCTTCGCAAATCGGGCAATGAACAATTATGGCGCCAAGATAAAGCACATCAGAAGTGACAATGGCACAAAATTCAAGAACACCGGCCTTGACACATATCTTGATACATTGGGCATCACTCATGAATTCTCAGCTCCATACACGCCACAACAGAATGGCATCATCGAACGCAAGAACAGAACACTCATTGAGATGGCCAGAACAATGTTAGATGAGTACAAGACACCAAGAAAATTCTGGACTGAAGCCATTGACACTGCATGCCATACTATCAACCGTGTATATCTTCACAAGCTGCTGAACAAGACATCTTATGAACTTCTGACTGGCAAGAAGCCAAATGTAAGTTACTTCAGAGTATTTGGATCAAGATGCTGGATCAAGGACCCTCACCACACCTCAAAATTTGCTCCAAAAGCACATGAGGGCTTCATGCTTGGATATGGAAAGGATTCGCACTTCTACAGAGTCTTCAATCTCTTTCACTACAAAGTGGTTGAAACAGTGGATGTGCGGTTCGACGAGACCAATGGGTCACAAAGAGAGCAACTACCAGATGTGCTAGATGAAGTTCCAGCCAGTGAATCAATCAAGCTAATGGGAACTGGAGAAATTATACCTTCTGAAGCTCGTCCTGAAGAAGAACTTATCATCTCAGCACCTGATCCACATGAAGACAATGCTCAGCCTGAAGACATTCCTCCCCATGACAACGTAGATCAGCAAGAGCAAAGTCTTCGACCCCTACATCCTCGTGTTGCCAATGAAGTGCAGATTGACAGAATAATTGATAGCATCAATGCACCTGGTCCACTGACTCGTTCAAGGGCAACTCAACTGGCAAACTTCTGCGGACACTTCGCATTCGTTTCAATCACAGAACCCAAGAAAATTGATGAATCCTTTATGGAACCTGAATGGATTCAAGCTATGCAAGAAGAGCTTCAACAATTTGAGCTGAACAATGTATGGGAGTTGGTTAAGCGTCCTGATCCACGGAAGCATAACATAATAGGCACCAAATGGATATACCGCAACAAGCAAGATGAGCATGGCCAAGTCGTCAGAAACAAGGCTCGTCTCGTTGCTCAAGGATATACTCAAGTGGAAGGCATTGACTTCGATGAAACATTTGCTCCTGTTGCCAGACTTGAAGCCATCCGTATACTGCTGGCCTATGCAAATCATCACAACATAATCCTGTATCAAATGGATGTAAAAAGTGCCTTCCTCAATGGCAAAATTGAAGAGGAAGAAGTGTATGTTGCACAACCACCTGGGTTTGAAGATCCAAAACATCCTGACATGGTGTACAAGCTCAAAAAGGCACTATATGGCCTCAAACAAGCCCCTCGGGCCTAGTATGATACACTCAAATACTTCCTGAAGAGCAAAGGCTTCATACCCGGTTCCCTGGATCCCACTCTCTTCACAAAGACATATGACGGTGAACTGTTTGTGTGCCAAATATACGTGGATGACATTATCTTCGGCTGCACCAATCAGAAGTACAGTGAGGAGTTCGGATATATGATGCAAGAGCAATATCAGATGTCTATGATGGGGGAGCTGAAATTCTTCCTCGGTCTTCAGATACGGCAACAACGCAATGGCATCTTCATATCTCAAGAGAAATATCTCAAAGACTGCCTGAAGAAGTTCGGTATGCAAGACTGCAAAGGCTTCACAACACCAATGCCAGCCAAACATCATCTGGGTCCTGACAACAATGGTAAAGAGTTCGATCAAAAGGTATACCGCTCCATGATTGGTTCTTTGCTTTATTTATGTGCATCTAGGCCAGATATTATGCTTAGTGTTTGCATGTGTGCTTGGTTTCAAGCGGCACCAAAGGAGTCGCATCACTTAGCTGTGAAGCGAATTCTTCGATATTTGGCTCACACTCCAACTCTAGGGTTATGGTATCCAAAGGGCTCAGAGTTTGATCTGGTTGGATTTTCGGACGCTGATTACGCTGGTGACAAGGTTGATCGGAAGTCCACATCAGGCACATGTCACTTTCTGGGCCGATCACTTGTCTGTTGGTCTTCAAAGAAGCAGAACTGTGTATCTCTCTCCACTGCTGAATCTGAATACATTGCTGCTGGATCCTGCTGCGCTCAGCTTCTATGGATGAAGCAAACCCTCAAGGATTATGGCATTCATCTGAAGCAAGTGCCACTTTACTGCGACAACGAAAGCGCCATCAAGATCGCCAACAACCCAGTTCAGCACTCGAAGATAAAGCACATTGAAATTCGTCATCATTTTCTCAGAGATCATGTTGCAAAGGAAGACATTGATATCATACACGTCAACACTGAAGAGCAATTGGCAGATATCTTCACCAAGCCCTTGGATGAGAAGAGATTTTGCAAGTTACGGTGTGAGCTAAATATCTTGGAATCCTCAAATGTCCTGTGATCAGGCACACATCCTAACACTTATGCATGATGATGACTTAGATGTGCAACACACGAAGTAACGTATATCTTCAATCAATGAAGACATACATTCTAAGTGTGAATACATTAACATGGAATTTGACCTCGAAGCGCCACGATAATTGTGCGCCGTGTCTGGGTCCAATACTTCCTATACGGTGGGTAGCGCCACCACCAAATTTTTCTGCTTGAAGTGTTTCACTCATGGCATTACATTTGCTATGTCTTCACATTTGGTTTGGCTTCAATCTCAACATGTCTTCATGATTATCTTCACTATGTTGATTATATATGTACTGGTGTTCTGTTCTCTACAACATTCACTTATAGCTATGTCTTCTTGTTTGAATCTTTTGAACTAAGTGAATGTGATCGGACCCTAACCTCTCCATGCTTCCTACCTCAAACTCTATCTCTCCAAGTCATATGCATTCTATTGAAACTGTCGAATGTCTTCACTGCATCCTTGTCAGAAGAAGACACAGAGACAAACTTTAAAACAGCTTTCAATGTTTTTCCATCAACAAGAAATCCGGAGAAGTAGGAACGGCTCCCGACAAACCAGGCGTGCGTGGGGTGAAACTGCCCCCACAATTCCGCATGCTGGCCACGTACTGATCAAATGCGAATCGCCAGGGGCACCTGAGTAATAGCGCAGTGCCGCCCATATCCCTATAAATACACGTTTCACTGCGGTCATTATCTCTTCTTCCACCCTCGCACAAACCCTAGCGCCACCACTAACTCTCAACGACGCCGACAACGAAGTGCTTCACTGCCGCAACCTCTCCGACGCCGTTCTCACGCCGACAGCGGACATCAGTCTCTCCGCCGTCGCCCTAGGTGTCTTCCGTCGCCAAGTTAGGGCACGGAGGATCAAACTGCTCGGCCTCAACTCTCACCTCGTCTAGCAGTTCCAAGTCTGGTAAATAACAAGTCTTTTTACAGCCTCTTTTGATCCTATAGCTCCATCACTTTCTGCCAAAAGAGGTTTCCATTCACACAAGTTTCATCCCTCTCATCTGTATCTCATAACTTGCCTAGTATATTCACTTGTTCTTCATGAAGTAGTTAGATTCCTCACTTGTACTGATCTATGGGTTCGTACAAATCTGGAACCAACTTCTTTTCTATAAAGTGAATGTCTTCGCATGATGAGGTCAATATCTTCTAAACTGATTTATCTTCAAAATCTTCTGAGAATGCATATGACCTCTTCCCCTTCCCTCGCACCTTAATGCTGTCACAGGTACATGTCCGTGGGAGAATCTTTTGGTTCTCATAGTCTGCATTCATTTGCAGAGTTCCTACAGCGTCACATCAATTCACCCGAAGCAAGTTCCTGTTGGTCAAGCAAAAGGAAGCCTTTGAAGACTTTGAATCTCTTGAAGCCTTCCAAGTTAAGCTTCATGGCAACAGAAAAACCAGCAAGGAAGGGAGGCAGACAGAGACATGGTGAAACGTCTAAAGATCTGCCTGAAGATTTGGCAGAAATGTACCAAACTGATCCTGAAGAGAGCTATGGTCAGCGCAAGACACGAATCCAATGGATTCGAAGATATTGGGCAGAGCAGTGGTTCCAATACCGCTTCGTCACCAAGGAATATGCAGAGAAGTGCGCCATCCAGAGGCCATGGGGAGATGTCTTGTACAAAAATCTCGTACCCCGGTCCAGAGACGAAGCCATTGCTCAAGGCTTCTATCCATGCATGGTCAGAGGACCACAGCCAGCTGAAGCACATCCGTCATCACTTCTCTGGTGTCGTGATGACAATCTCTTCAAGCGCAACTTCCAATTTGCTCAGAACTCTGCGAAGCAAAACAAGAAGGAGTTTGGACTGGACTTCAACCCTGGTCCCTCTAAGCCAAGGGCGGATGGCACACGCGATGCAAATCCCAATGTCATCGGGCCGTATGCCAATCTCGAAGGCCTCATCACTCGCATTCTAGTCCAAGGGACTGCCGTGAACGACCCTCCAGCAGACACTGAGTCTGATGACGCTCCTGCTGCCCCGGAGCCGAAGCAGATGAAGAAGAAGCCAAAAGCTTCCAAGCCAGCCGCTTCTCCCAAGATCTCCAGAGCGAAGCCATTGGCCACTGCACCTCCTGATGCAAGTGTGCAGTCTGAAGACTTATCACGAGTCTCCAAGCCCCAAGAAGCCAAGAAGCATCAGCCACATACTAGCAAAGAGCTCACTGCCGCTGCCGTTCTGCGCTTCGAGGCCATTGATCTGTCAAGTGACGACGATCTTGCCGATGACGCTCTTGAGCAGCTAATCAAGAGCAAGGAGGAGGCTGAAATCTTCAACAATCTGCCTCTGTTCGATGCAGCAATCATCCACAACTTCATTGATGAGTGGTTTGATACACCCAACATCAGCTTCGATGATCTGCAGCTGCCCATTGGCCTCAGCGTAGCCTTCCAAGGAGCTATTGCTTCAGAACTCGCAATTGCCCAGCGCATAGTGGAACTGAAGCAGAAGATAGATTTTGAAAAGGCTCAGTTCAGCAGAACATGGCCACGCTCAGCGTCCAAGAAGTCAAAGACTTGAAAGTCATGCTGCACGAGTTGAAGGAAAACTTTATGCAGAAACGTGCAGAGGCTCAGGGTTCACGTGAGCGCATGAAGAATTTGGCTGATCTCTGTGTGCAGGCCTACAATGAGGCCGAGAAGCGAAAGGCACTTGGGCGTCCCGGCATCGACCCCAGGATGGCCGCTAAGAAAAAGAAGAAGCTCACTGTGGGTGAACAAGAGGCCCCACGACAAGAAGCTGTTCCGATTGTCTTCCCCACTGCCAAGCCTGGCTCGAAGCCAAAGCACCGCTCAATCGCTTCAGAGCTTAAGAAGACAAGGACAGCCGAAGCTAAAGCAAGGAAGAGGAAACACCCCGAAGCCTCTCCTTCAGACCCCACCATCAAGAAGCGCAAGACCAAGAAGTCTCGGGCTGCTCCCACAGAGCCCTTGATAGTCGAACCCCTCTCCGTTCGCTTTCCTCATGAAGATCGTCAGCTGACCGTGCATGAGCCTGCTCTCACAAAGGCTCCGCATGCTGAAGACATTCCAGCAGCCGACCCCAACGCTGCTGAAGACATTGGTCTCCAAGACAATGTGCAAGGTGATGCAGTCCTTCCTCAGCTCGAAATGAGTGAAATGATCAGCATTGGTCGTCCCTTGACGCCAATCACCCAAGATGCATCGTGGGCAGATCGCCCGCAGGAGGAAGAGGATGAGCCCCAGCCCACTGCAACTCCACTGGCGTCGCCTGCATTCCGTAGGCTTCACAAAGGGCCAAGGGCTCAGACTGCTGACGACATTCCGGCTGCATCAGCCGAAGAACATGAAGAAGAGCACGAAGAACCTCAAGCTCCATCTCCCCCACACCAACAAGAAGAAGTTCT
This sequence comes from Triticum monococcum, assembly GCA_034509565.1. Taxonomy (NCBI): domain Eukaryota; kingdom Viridiplantae; phylum Streptophyta; class Magnoliopsida; order Poales; family Poaceae; genus Triticum; species Triticum monococcum. The sequence goes on from CM067841.1 coordinate 541,635,983, forward strand.
CAAGGAGAACGTACCTGAATCCATCCCTCTCACTACACGTGATGAGGCTGACACCACTGCGGCTGCCACACCCAATACTGAAGCATTTGTGGAGCCCGACCAACCAACAGCTTCAAGAGATACTGAAGCTACTGCCTCTGACCCTTCTGTGCCTAAGTCTGCTGCCGGTCCACAGTTCAACTATCATGTTGCGCACAGGCCCCAGGTACAGAAGCCAATCCCACGACTGCCAAGGTTCCTAGGTCCTGCCACCGCTCCTGGCTCCTTTAATGTCAATAGCTTCAGGGCAGATAACACCTTCTTCAACCGCTCCAAGAACCCTTACTCAAGGGAACGGATTGTGTCCGATAGGTTCTGGAGCTACCCACAGCGCAGCTACTACTCCTGCGTCCTCTACAACCAAGGCCGTATCTTTCCACACCAGCGCCTTGAGGTTGAAGCTATTGCTGGTCTGCCTGGTCTGGAAGAAGCACTGGACTGCTTCAAGCAAGTTGGCCTGCTGCTGTTTGTCACGGATGAAGAGCACTGGAATGAAGAGCTTCTGCTCCAGTTCTATGCCACACTGCACATCAAAGGCTACAACAGAGATCCGAAGACTTGGGTCCTGGAGTGGATGACCGGCAACGTCCATCATGAAGCCAATGCATTTGATATCATTGAGCTCACCGGCCTACCCACTCCAGGCGAACTCTTCGAAGAAGGCTGCCAACTCCATGCTGAAGCAGTTGAGAGCATATTTCAGCGACCTGAGCCAAATATGAGTCAGATGCTCTCAATGATGAAGCCATTGCCTCCTGACGCACCTTACCCAACCGAGTTCTTCGTTGAAGACTTAGAGTACCTACCTAGAACTATCTATCACATCATCAGGCGGACTCTATGGCCCATTAAGGGGCACTCTCGATATGCCAAGGTTGAAGGTGCCATGAAGACTCTCATCTTCTGCATCCTGCATGGCAAATGCTTCAATGCCCAGGATCTCTTTATACGTCAACTTGCAGCGTCTGGTTCAGATCTCTTTGGTCTGAAGATTTATGCTCCATGGGTTATGAGGCTCATCAAGCTCCACTCTGCCATATCCTATCAACCCTCTGCCCGCAACCACAGAATCTTCTTACCTGATGTGGACACCTCTGCTGAAGCGATTTATCCTGAGCCTGCCAAGCAGCCATTAAGTCTTCAGAATGCAGAACACCAGAGCTTCACTCAGCATGATGAAGGTGTTGAAGCCATTTCCAGAGTCTATCCAATGGCTGGCACCACACGTGCCCCTGCATCAACTGAAGCCACTGACAGCACAGCTGCACAGAGACCCAAGAAACGCGCTCGCACACTCACTGACCGTGAACTTCTTGTGGCTCTACACCAAAAGCAAGATAGGCATCACGACTGGCTCAAAAGGCAGATGCGCAGTATCATGCAAGACGTCAATCGCATCAGGAATCTGGCCACCAAGAATGCCTTTGTCGCACATGAAACCTGTCGCCGCACTTGGAAAGGCCTCACAATGATGTGCACTGAAGCTGAACTACAAGAGGATGGCTTCAAAGAGAGATTCAAGTTTGACTCCACACCCCCCAGAAGAGCTGTGTTGCGTGGAACTCCGTCGCTTGAAGAATCAGAGTTCTCTTCCTCTGCTGCCACAGTGACTGGAAAAATCATCAAGGAAGAAGACGACGCTACATCACCACCACCTTCTTCAGCGCGCGTCGTCACTGCACCAAGCTCGCCAGCTCCACCAAACGCCTCCATCGACCCTGCTGCGCCTGGGAACGCGTAGAAAACTCTATGTCTTCAAACCTTTTTGGTCATCACTGACAAAAGGGGGAGAAGCATATGATGTTTATAGTCTTCAAGCGGGTCAATAATAAGGGCGGGTGCTTTATTATATTTTGCTTCGTGCTTACAACTCTCGTTTTGCTACATTTGGTTCTTTGAGTTGTAACACTTAAACTTGATGGTCGTCTGCTACTATGTTTGCCACTGTGTTTTTGCGAAGATAAATTTCGCATGTACGACGATAATTTCCGCACTTATATCATTTCGCAGACGTCCATTTTTCATTATGCATATCATTATCTTCTTATATCTTTACATGCATGATGGATTGTCATCATAAGTTGAAGTGGATTCCCACAAATACAACCTGCTATGTGCATTCGCGTTCCAGAAGCAAATCACTTATATGCACATCCTCAGGGGAAGCCCTTGCAGCTTATGAAGACAATTCCTTTACAATTTCACAAATTATATTCCCCGTTGAAAACTTCAACTAGTTTGTCATCAATCACCAAAAAGGGGGAGATTGTAAGTGCATCTAGTGCCACCCCTAGTTGGTTTTGGAGTATTGACGACAAACCTAGTTGAGGGACTAATGTGTTTGTGAGAATTGCAGGATAACACAGGTAGAAGTCCCTCATTGATTCGGTTTAGTTACCAGAGATGACCCCTAAAAATATACGAAGACATTGAAGACAATGGTGGTTCATGAAGACATTCATGTCGAAGACAATGACATATGAAGACTCCCCATGAAGCCTTTGGAACTCGAAGACTTAGATCCTTCGTAGTTTTACTTTATTCATGTTGTGTCATAGGAACCACCGTACTATTAAGTGGGGTCCAAGAGAACCAGTCAGGATGACTGAAGTAATGCCTAATTCAAATCCTATGTCTTCGAGTGAAGACAATGAGAGAAAATCTTGTCCAGAGTCAGACAAGTCAGCTTTACTTGCAGCCCAAGTAAAGTTGCCGTGAGAGTTCAAAATCCGACCGTTAGTACACGTGTCAGTTCCTTAGTGACCCAGGGTCATTTCGGACAAATCAGGTCAGGGTTGCCAAGCGGCTATAAATAGTCCACCCCTACAACCATAAATGGTTGGCTGCTCAGATTTCAGTGCACGACTTTTGTCGTTTGAGAGCAACCCACCTCGAAGCCTTTGAGAGAAAATCCTTAGTGAGGAGAAAAGCCCTAACCACCCAGAGCCAGAGTAATTGGGCATCACTTAAGTCTTCTTGTCTGAGTGATCTGAAGACTTATTACACTTGAGGACTGTGCATCCTCCAGACGGTTAGGCGTCGCGTTCTGAGCATCCAAGAGGAATTGTGGATTGCCGGTGAACGAAGTCTGTGAAGGTTTGGGAGTCTACCTTGAAGACTTACCAGAGTGATTGGGCGGGGTCTGTGTGACCTTAGCTCAAGGAGAAAACGGTGAGGACTGGGTGTCCTGAGCTGCGTGTTCAGGACTGGGTGTCCGGGACTGTGTGTCCTTTGGTTTAAATACATAGCCGCTCCAACCAGACGTACAGTTGTCACAACAACTGGAACTGGTCCAACATATCATTGTCTTCAACGTGTCACTAGTTTCATCTTCGCCTCCCTTTACTTACCAGTACACATTGTGAAGCTATTGCATGCTTGCTTTATCTTCTGTCTTCACAACTTGACTGTATGATCTGTTTGGCTTCATAACCTCTTCCAACCTGATCCTCATTACACTGAAGCTATTTGTCACTGTGCTTTCACTATATTGTATACTTGACCATGGCTTGCGTTGTGTAGTCTAACTTCTGTTGCATAGTAATAGGCTTGTTCACTCTGTTTGTCTTCATAACTTCCACGTTTTGAAGACTTTCATAAAAATCGCCTATTCACCCCCCCTAGCCGATATAACGCACTTTCATTTTCAGGTTGAAATTTCTTGACATAAGCATCGCATCCCCAAACTTTTAGAAACGACAGCTTAGGTTACTTCCCAAACCATAATTCATACGGTGTCTTCTCAACGGATTTCGACGGAGCCCTATTTAAAGTGAATGCGGCAGTCTCTAAAGCATAGCCCCAAAATGACAGCGGTAAATCGGTAAGAGACATCATAGATCGCACCATATCCAATAGAGTGCGATTACGACGTTCGGACACACCATTACGCTGAGGTGTTCCAGGCGGCGTGAGTTGTGAAACTATTCCACATTTTCTTAAGTGTGTGCCAAATTCATGACTCAAGTATTCTCCCCCACGATCTGATCGCAAGAACTTGATTTTTCTGTCATGTTGATTCTCAACCTTGCTCTGAAATTCCTTGAACTTTTCAATGGTCTCAGACTTGTGTTTCATTAAGTAGACATACCTATATCTACTTAAGTCATCAGTGAGGGTGAGAACATAACGATAGCCACCGCGAGCCTCAACACTCATTGGACCGCACACATCAGTATGTATGATTTCCAATAAGTTGGTTGCTCGCTCCATTGTTCCTAAGAACGGAGTCTTGGTCATTTTACCCATGAGGCATGGTTCGCACGTGTCAAATGATTCATAATCAAGATACTCCAAAAGCCCATCTGCATGGAGCTTCTTCATGCGTTTGACACCTATGTGACCAAGGCGGCAGTGCCACAAGTATGTGGGACTATCATTATCAACCTTACATCTTTTGGTATTCACACTATGAATATGTGTAACATTACGCTCGAGATTCATTAAGAATAAACCATTCACCATCGAAGCATGACCATAAAACATATCTCTGATATAAATAGAACAACCATTATTCTCGGATTTAAATGAGTAGCCATCTCGAATTAAACAAGATCCTAATACAATGTTCATGCTTAGAGCTGGCACTAAATAACAATTATTGAGGTTTAAAACTAATCCCGTAGGTAAATGTAGAGGTAGCGTGCCAACGGCGATCACATCGACCTTGGAACCATTCCCGACGCGCATCGTCACCTCGTCCTTCGCCAGTCTCCGCTTATTCTGCAGCTCTTGCTTTGAGTTACAAATGTGAGCAACCGCACCGGTATCAAATACCCAGGAGCTACTACGAGTACTGGTAAGGTACACATTAATTACATGTATATCACATATACCTTTGGTGTTTTCGACCTTCTTGTCCGCTAAGTATTTGGGGCAGTTCCGCTTCCAGTGACCACTTCCCTTGCAATAAAAACAATCAGTCTCGGGCTTGGGTCCATTCTTTGGCTTCTTCCCGGCAGCTTGCTTACCGGGCGCGGCAACTCCTTTGCCGCCCTTCTTAAAGTTCTTCTTACCCTTGCCTTTCTTGAACTTAGTGGTTTTATTCACCATCAACACTTGATGTTCCTTTTTGATTTCCACCTCTGCTGATTTCAGCATTGAATATACCTCAGGAATGGTCTTTTCCATCCCCTGCATATTGAAGTTCATCACAAAGCTTTTGTAGCTCGGTGGAAGCGACTGAAGGATTCTGTCAATGACCGCGTCATCCGGGAGATTAACTCCCAGCTGAGTCAAGCGCTTATGCAACCCAGACATCTTGAGTATGTGCTCACTGACAGAACTATTTTCCTCCATCTTACAACTGAAGAACTTGTCAGAGACTTCATATCTCTCGACCCGAGCGTGAGCTTGGAAAACCATTTTCAGCTCTTCAAACATCTCATATGCTCCGTGTCTCTCAAAACGCTTTTGGAGCCCCGGTTCTAAGCTGTAAAGCATGCCGCACTGAACGAGGGAGTAATCATCAGCACGTGACTGCCAAGCGTTCATAATGTCTTGGTTCTCTGGGATAGGTGCGTCACCTAGCAGTGCTTCTAGGACATAATCTTTCTTGGTAGCTATGATGATGATCCTCAGGTTTCGGACCCAGTCTGTATAGTTGCTGCCATCATCTTTCAGCTTGGTTTTCTCTAGGAACGCGTTGAAGTTGAGGACAACGTGGGCCATTTGATCTACAAGACATATTGTAAAGATTTTAGACTAAGTTCATGATAATTAAGTTCATCTAATCAAATTACTCAATGAACTCCCACTCAGATAGACATCCCTCCCGTCATCTAAGTGAAACATGATCCGAGTTAACTAGGCCATGTCCGATCATCACGTGAGACGGACTAGTCAACATCGGTGAACATCTTCATGTTGATCGTATCTTCTATACGACTCATGCTCGACCTTTCGGTCTTCCGTGTTTCGAGGCCATGTCTGTACATGCTAGGCCCGTCAAGTCAACCTAAGTGTATTGCGTGTGTAAATCTGGCTTACACCCGTTGTATTTGAACGTTAGAATCTATCACACCCGATCATCACGTGGTGCTTCGAAACAACGAACCTTCGCAACGGTGCACAGTTAGGGGGAACACTTTCTTGAAATTATTATGAGGGATCATCTTATTTAAGCTACTGTCGTTCTAAGCAAATAAGATGTAAAACATGATAAACATCACATGCAATCAAATAGTGACATGACATGGCCAATATCATTTGCTCCTTATGATCTCCATCTTCGGGGCTCCATGATCATCGTTGTCACCGGCATGACACCATGATCTCCATCATCATGATCTCCATCATCGTGTCTTCTTGAAGTTGTCTTGTCATCTATTACTTCAACTACTATGGCTAACGCTTTAGCAATAAAGTAAAGTAATTACATGACGTTTATGTTGACACGCAGGTCATAAATAAATAAAGACAACTCCTATGGCTCCTGCCAGTTGTCATACTCATCGACATGCAAGTCGTGATTCCTATTACAAGAACATGATCATCTCATACATCACATATATCATTCATCACATCCTTTGGCCATATCACATCACAAAACACTCGCTGCAAAAACAAGTTAGACGTCCTCTAATTGTTGTTGCAAGTTTTTACGTGGCTGCTATAGGTTTCTAGCAAGAACGTTTCTTACCTACGCCAAAACCACAACGTGAATTGCCAATTTCTATTTACCCTTCATAAGGACCCTGTTCATCGAATCCGATCCGACTAAAGTGGGAGAGACAGACACCCGCCAGCTACCTTATGCAACTAGTGCATGTCAGTCGGTGGAACCAGTCTCACGTAAGCGTACGTGTAAGGTCGGTCCGGGCCGCTTCATCCCACGATGCCGCCGAATCAAGATAAGACTAGTAACGGCAAGATAATTGACAATATCGACGCCCACAACTGCTTTGTGTTCTACTCGTGCATAGAAACTATGCATAGACCTAGCTCACGATGCCACTGTTGGGGAACGTAGCAGAATTTTAAAATTTTCTACGCATCACCAAGATCAATCTATGGAGTCATCTAGCAACGAGGGAGAGAGGAGTGCATCTACACACCCTTGCAGATCGCGCGCGGAAGCGTTCAAGAGAACGGGGTTGATGGAGTCGTACTCGACGTGATCCAAATCACCGATTGTCGTGGTTCTAACTCTGACAGTGATGTAGGGGGGTGTGTATGGAGAGGCTAGATCTCAGCTATTGGGAAGTTGTAAGCACACAAGGATGTACGAGTTCAGGCCCTTCGCGGAGGAAGTAACAACCCTATGTCTCGGTGCCGGGAGGCGGTCGATTGGATTATAGGCGTGTGAATAACAGGGGTGCGAACCCTTGATACCGAGGTGGGGGGTGGCTTATATAGAGTTCGCCAAGACCCCGGCCAGCCCACACTACCAAGGGTTCAATGTACATTAATGCGGGGCGTTACTGGTAACGCTGGCAATAAAATGCTATAATGACTATAAAGACTACTTAATAGCCGACCGTTTGCCTGCGGAGTGACTTTAGGTCTCCTGGCCAGTCGAGTGGTTGGCGCATGGTCGAGTGATAGCTTCTTGGTCGAGTGAGATACTTTCAAGTCGATTGAAAGATGACTTCTTCTAGGGATGTCCTTGGGTAGGGCTCTCTTGGATAGGTCCGTGCCCCTACCCTAGGTACATAGCTTCATCATTAGCCCCCGAATGGATCGAGGTTAGAGTGGAGAAAGAGTTGGTGATCTTTCCGACTGGTCCTTTGGGTTACCTGAGTGCCTCGTTTTGGGTCGACCGTCACGGATGATGTCATCAACCTCTTTCAGTCGCCTTGATCCATTCCAGGCCTTTCGTCGAGTGAATTTCTTTACCTGCGACATACCGAGTGCCGACGCGAGAAGGGTCTTCTGTTTTGGCAGGTTGTTCTACAGCCTGCGGATGTCATGGGATTTGGATTTTGGGAAGCGCGCGAGACGGGAGCAGCCGCAGTAATCGGAAGCGATAAAGCGGAAGCTCCTCGATTTCCGCGCCACCTTTTTCGCCACGTACCGTGCGCGCGTCTGCTGCGGGATTTGGCTGGATCGCCTGGGCCTACCAGTCAGCCACTCGGGAGCGACCTCTTATAAATCGCCGGCTCGGGGTTTCTAACCAGTGCGCTTTCTTCTTCTTCTCTGCCCTCGCAAGTTCCTCCGCCACCTCTGCTCTCCCCCCAGCGCCACAGGCCCGTGCGAGACTTGCCGACGATGATGGCGAAGGACAAGACCTCTGTTCTCGAGCGCGCGAAGAAGGCGGCAGCGCAGGGGAAAGGGAAGAGATCTGCTCAGGGCGGATCCTCCTCAAGGTCTGCACTGCCTCGGGGCTAGATCCAAGGGGATTGGATGCCGTCCGTGATCCGGCAAGAGGATCTCGACGACATGGTCGAGGGGGGAGTCATTCCCCACGAAGCTGCGCGTCTCCCGGGGAGAGAGATCGAGCCGCAGCCCCGCGACGGTGAGTGCGTGCTTCTAGCCACCCATATCGACCGTGGGTTTTCTCTGCCTCTGCATCCTTTTTTCCAGAGCTTCTTGAACTTCTTCGGAGCGTAGCTCCACCACTTAACTCCAAACTCCATCATATACCTTGCTGCTTTCATTTCCATGTGTGAGGGTTTCTTGGGTTGCCGCCCCCATTGGGGACTCTTCAAGCATATCTTTACCTGCCGCTCTCAGTCGGTTAAGAAGGCCAAGTCGAGTGACGAGAGGATGCAGGTGGTCCAGCTGTGTGGGGGCCTGGCGATCCAGACGAGGGGAAAGAGTTGTTTTCCTTCTATCACTTTCCCGGAGTCGGTCCGCGGTTGGCAGTCGACCTAGTTTTACTGTCGAGACCAGGCGACCCCAGGACAGTCGACTGGTCTCCCCCCTTTCTCTCTTGACCGAGCTGAAAAACCCGCTTCTCTGAAAGTGACGCCAGAAGAAAAGGCCCAAGTCAAAGTGCTGGCCGGTCGAGTGGTTGAGCTCGTCCGCGAGGGCGTGACTGGTATAGACCTGCTAGAGGTCTTCCTCCGGAGGCGCATCCAACCGCTCCAGGCTCGTGACCATCTGATGTGGCTATACTCGGGTCTCGACGACACCACTGGATCCACCCGAAGGAGGTCACTGACGAGATGCTGGAGGGGTGGCTGTCGAGCATCACGGGGAACAAAGACAACCCCCGAGGAGCCAGGAGGGTAATTCCACTCGACAACTCATACGACGTGGACCAGGTTAGTCCTTATGCTTCCGACTGAGATCTTATTTTCTTCATTGGTCTTCTTTGAGCTGGTCGATTGACTTTTTGTCTTGTTGTTTTCCAGGCGACCACCGAGATGTACTCGACGCCTAACGGGGCACAGGAGCTAACTGAGGAAGGGGAGGCGAGCGGAGGCGAGAGCGGAGACGATCAAGGCGAGTGGGAGTCCGACAGTGAAGGAGAGGGAGGCGACGACGTCGACTCCAGCGAGGAGGAGGAGGAGGAGGCTGAACCCCCCGCCCGGAGAGGCGATCCAAACTTACGCACGATCCAGCGCGGGAACGTGGCAAGGCGACTGCTCCTGTTGGGCAGTCGTCGAAACGCCCTCGGACCTCTTCTCCGACGCCGACTGGGAAGGCACCCAAGCACCCACGCGCGACGCCGTCCAAGCCGCCCAAGGCTCTGCCCAAGATGAAGATGGCTGTCCCTACCATTTCCGGGTAATAACAAAACTCGCTTTCCTTTGTCGACCGTGGACGGGTCCTTGGTCGATTCAGTGAGCCAACTGACTGACTTTGAGGCTTGCAGCGCTGCTACTTCTGAGGTCTCCGCCAAGGACGACGACCAAGAGATGGAGGATGCTGTCACCTCCAACCCTGGTATGATCACTGACGTTCCGTTTTGAGTCGACTGAACATTTATGGCAACTCTGGTCGATTGAATGTTTTCCTTGTAGCTCCTCCTCATGTTATCGACCTCCCGGATGACGACGACAACGAACCGCTGAGAGTGAGGAGGAACAGGAGGGCGTCGGCTGATAAGGCCCCCCAATCTGCTCCGGCGTCTGAGGCCGTAGCTCGGGATGGTGGCGACACCACTCGGGCTTCTGTGACTTTCGCCGTTCCTCTGACGAGTGTGCGGCCCTCGACGTCGACTGCGGATTCGTCTTCGCTTTTTGCCGCGTACCCCGCCCCTGAGGACCAAGCGGCTGCTGCAAGAGAGGCTATACGCCAAGCGGGGATCATGATGGAGCAAGTGAAGGTGGCTCGGGAGGCCAGCCAAGCAGCTTATGACGCAAGCTCGGCTCTTCAGAGTAACGTCCAGGTCAGTCGACTCATCTCTTGGTCTTGTTGCGATGTGCTATTTGAAGAACCTTTTTCCGAAGATCTTTATATCTGTACACCCGCTGGGTGTGTTTGCCAATTCTCGGACGAGTGGGGGCACGCTAAGTGCACCCACTGGGTGTAGTCCCCGAGACTACAGTGGACTGCTGGCAGTCGACTGTAGTCCTTATATTTTGTTGTAGCTGTATTTGTTCACTCGGTCTGGTCAGGCCATGTCGAATGGAACTATATCTGGTCGACTGCAGGCAGTCGACTTTTTCTCTTCTCTTTTTTTATAGTGGGGGCACGCTGAGTGCACCCACTGGGTGTAGTCCCCGAGACTACTGTCGAATGTTTTTGATTCGGCTGTAGTCTTAGAAACGCCATCATTGTCTCTAAGTTACTCGGAAGCAACTTATCTTGGACGTCTGTTCATTGATTTTTCTTTTCGCAGAAATCCTGTGAACTTGTAGCTCGTTATACTGAGTTGGAGAACCAGCAGATCCAGCTCAACCTAGACTTGAAGCTTGCTCAAGAGAACTTGAAGAAGGCGCAAGAAGAAGCAAAAGGTATGGCTGGTGGGGTTCTCTATTCTTGACGAGTGATTTTTCTTCCTTGTCCATTCTTGATGTTGATTTCACTCGACGCGCCATAAATAAACTGGAGGAAGCTCTGAAGAAGAAGGACCAAGATCTTGCAGAAGCACAGAAGGAGGCCTTGAGCAGGACGAAGCTTGCTGAAGAGAAAATGGCTTCGGTCGAAGCTCTTGAGCAGGAGAACTCCAGGCTAAAAACTGCTCTCGGGGTAGCCAATCAAGAGGTCACCCGACTGAAGAATGACAACGCGGCTCTGCGCGACAAGGCAGGCGATCTGGTGGGGAAGAAGAACGATCTAGAAGCTTATCTCGGTGAACTCGCCAAGAAGCTGTTCGTCATGCTCGAAGGTAATTACTCTGCCCTGACTGTCTTGCAGTTGCCAAGCCTGTGTAGAGCCACTGTCTGACTCTTGAATCGCGTTTGCAGAATTCTGCCAGAACTTCGAAGAGGAAACCAGTCGAGTGGAGCCAGGCTTGGACCCCGCCAATTGTCTTGTGAAGGATGAGGCTGCCATGAATGTGCTCCGACTGGAGTCTCGTGTTACCAGCGCTGTTGATTATCTTGCTCGACTGAAGGTCGCGATGTCGTGGATCGATACGTCACTCTGGCCCGGGATGACTCTTCAGAACGACCTCGAGTCTCTGATGACTCGACTGAACGAAGTCCCAGGTTGAGTGGCGGAATGGAAAAAATCTGCTGCCAGATGTGGTGCTGATGTCGCTCTGTCTCTAGTCCGTGTCCATTGCAAGGATGCGCGAGAAGAGAAGCTAGCTGTCATCCAAGTTGCCAACACCAGGAAGCACAATTTTCAAGACTTCATGGAGACTTTCATCGCTGCTGCCACCCGTATTGTAGACGGGATCGACTTGGATGAGTTCGTCGCCCCTTCCAGTTCTCCTCCTGAGGAATGAAAAACTTTCATGCTCCACTTTAAATTTGCCTCGGGATGCCGAGTGGATTTGTAACCGTTAAACTCTGCCGAGCCAAGGGCTCGAGTACTTTTGATCTGAGGTCTGGGACCTTTAGGTTTTATCCGAACTTGATTTCTTCGTTGGATATTTTCATGGTTTGATCTGTCGAGTGGAACTTGATCTTCACTCGGAATAACCTCGTATTTGTGACGTAACTCTTTTGCGGATTGAGTTGTGTCCTGTACTTAGGTGAGCACTGGGCTGCAGCTAAGCTCCCCCGAGTGGGAGTCTGGCTCTCCACCCGGTAGGATTTTTAAACACTTAGGCGAGCGCAGGGCTGCAACTAAGCTCCCGAGTGGGAGGCTGGCTCTCCACTCGGTAGGATTTTTTAAACACTTAGGCGAGCACTGGGCTGCAGCTAAGCCCCCGAGTGGGAGGATTGCTCTCCACTCGGTAGGATTTTTTAAACACTTAGGTGAGCACTGGGCTGCAGCTAAGCCCCCGAGTGGGAGGATTGCTCTCCACTCGGTAGGATTTTTTCAACACTTAGGCGAGCACTGGGCTGCAGCTAAGCCCCTGAGTGGGAGGATTGCTCTCCACTCGGTAGGATTTTTTCAAACTTAGGCGAGCGCCTGACTGCAGCTAAGTCTCTAAGTGGGAGAACTTAGGCGAGTACTGGACTGCAGCTAAGCCCCCCGAGTGGGAGGATTGCTCTCCACTCGGTAGGATTTTTTTCAAACTTAGGCGAGCGCCTGACTGCAGCTAAGTCTCTAAGTGGGAGAACTTAGGCGAGTACTGGACTGCAGCTAAGCCCCTGAGTGGGAGGATTGCTCTCCACTCGGTAGGATTTTTTCAAACTTAGGCGAGCGCCTGACTGCAGCTAAGTCTCTAAGTGGGAGAACTTAGGCGAGTACTGGACTGCAGCTAAGCCCCCGAGTGGGAGGATTGCTCTCCACTCGGTAGGATTTTTTCAAACTTAGGCGAGCGCCTGACTGCAGCTAAGTCTCTAAGTGGGAGAACTTAGGCGAGTACTGGACTGCAGCTAAGCCCCCGAGTGGGAGGATTGCTCTCCACTCGGTAGGATTTTTTTCAAACTTAGGCGAGTGCCTGACTGCAGCTAAGTCTCTAAGTGGGAGAACTTAGGCGAGTACTGGACTGCAGCTAAGCCCCCGAGTGGGAGGATTTCTCTCACTCGGTAGGATTTTTGAACACTTAGGCAAGCACTAGGCTGCAGCTAAGCCTCCGAGTGGAAGTCTGGCTTTCCACTCGGTAGGAATTTTCAAACTTAGGCGAAATGGATTCGCGGCTAAGTCACCCACTGGGGGATTTCGTATGCAAACAAAAGTGGCAGCAGTTATTGGAACACTCTTGCCTTTGATAAAAATGAACTGCAATTTTTTTTCTTATTACATCTCGTCTAAGGGAGGACTCAAGTGTAAAAGGGGCGGAGTAGTTCCGCATTCCAAGCTCGCGGCTCGTCGATCTGGCGATCAACGTTGTAGAGGTGATACGCTCCATTGTGGAGGACTCTGGTGACGATGAAGGGGCCTTCCCAAGTAGGGGCAAGCTTGTGTGGTTTCTGCTGATCCACTCGGAGGACCAAATCTCCTTCTTGGAAGGCTCGACTCTTTACATTCCTAGCGTGGAATCGACGCAAGTCCTGCTGATAAATGGTCGATCTGATCATGGCCATCTCCCTCTCTTCTTCTAGGAGGTCGACTGCGTCTTGCCGGGCTTGTTCTGCTTCGTCTTCGGTATAAAGCTCGACTCGGGGTGCGTTGTGAAGAAGATCACTAGGCAGAACTGCCTCGGCTCCATAAACCAGAAAGAATGGAGTTCTTCCAGTCTACCGGTTTGGGGTGGTCCTCAATCCCCACAGAACTGACGGAAGCTCGTCGACCCAAGCACCTGCCGCGTGCTTGAGATCACGCATCAATCGAGGCTTTAGTCCTTTGAGAATCAGACCATTTGCCCTCTCTTCCTGTCCATTCGACTGGGGATGTGCAACCGATGCATAGTCGACTCGTGTGCCTTGAGAGGCGTAGAAAGCTCTAAACTTGTCTGAATCAAAGTTTGACCCATTGTCAGTGATGATGCTATGCGGGACTCCATATCTGAATGTTAGCCCTCTGACGAAACTGATAGCAGTGCAACCATCAAGATTCTTGATGGGCTTAGCTTCGATCCACTTGGTAAACTTGTCGACTGCCACAAGCACATGAGTGAAACCGCTCCTGCCTGTTCTCAGTGGACCAACCATGTCCAGTTGCCAGACAGCAAAGGGCCAGACGAGTGGAATGGTCTTCAGGGCTGATGCAGGCTTATGTGACATGTTGGAGTAGAACTGGCACCCTCCACACTTATCGACTATCTCTTTTGCTATCTCATTTGCTTTTGGCCAGTAAAAACCCGCTTGGTATGCTTTAGCCACAATGGTCCGAGAGGACGCATGGTGACCATAGGTCCCCGAGTGGATATCATCAAGGATTATCCGACCTTCTTCTGGTGTTATGCACTTCTGACCGATTCCAGTCGTGCTTTCTCTATACAACTGTCCCCTTATGACTGTGAAGGCTTTGGATCGGCAGACGATCTGTCGAGCCTCTTCTTCGTCTTTTGGGAGTTCTTTCCTTAGGATATACACGATGTACGGTATCGTCCAGTCGGGAGTGATCGCCAAGACTTCCATGATTAGGTCGACCACAGCAGGGATTGCGACTTCAGTCGGATCTGTGGCACTTTTCGGTTGCGGGGCTTCTTCTGTAAAAGGATCCTCCTGGACTGACGGCGAGCAGATGTGCTCCAAAAACACATTGCTGGGAATGGCTTCCCTCTTGGAGCCTACCTTTGCCAGATCATCAGCTGCTTGATTTTTCAGTCGGGGGATGTGATGAAGCTCTAACCCCTCGAATTTCTTTTCTAACTTTCTCACTGCATTGCAATAACCAGTCATTGCCGGACTTCTAACGTCCCACTCCTTCATCACCTGATTGACCACCAAATCCGAGTCGCCATAGACCATGAGGCGACGGACGCCGAGTGAAATGGCAATGCGCAACTCATACAAAAGTGCTTCATATTCTGCTTCATTATTGGAGGAATCGAAGTGAATCTGGAAAACATATCTGAGCTTATCTCCTCGGGGGGAGACCAGTACTACCCCAGCGCTGGAACCATTCAGCATCTTAGATCCATCGAAGAACATGGTATAGTGCTCCGAGTGAACTTGAGTCGGAAGCTGCTGTTCAATCCACTCGGTGACGAAATCTGCAATTGCTTGGGACTTGATAGCCTTCTTTGCTTCAAACTTGATATCTAGGGGAAGGATTTCAATCGCCCACTTCACCACTCGACCAGTCGCATCTCTGTTACGCAGAATCTCTGACAATGGGGCGTCGCTAACGACTGTAATGGAGTGGTCAGAGAAGTAATGTGCAACCTTCTTCGTGGTCATATAAATCCCGTATATAAGTTTCTGATAATGAGGATATCTTTGTTTTGAAGGTGTCAAAACTTCAGACACATAATATACTGGGCGTTGAACTCTGAAGGCCTTTCCTTCTTCTTCCCGCTCGACCGTAAGTACTGTACTGACAACTTGTCCTGTGGCTGCAATGTAAAGCAGCAAAGGCTCTTTACTGATTGGGGCAGCAAGCACTGGTTGGGTGGAGAGCAGAGCTTTGAGGTCTGCAAACGCTGCATCAGCTTCTGGAGTCCACTCGAACTTGTTAGACTTTTTCATCAGTCGGTAAAGAGGCAACACCTTTTCACCGAGACGAGAAATGAATTGACTTAGAGCGGCCAAGCAACCTGTAAGCTTTTGGACATCGTGCACACGCACAGGGCGCTTCATCCGGAGTATGGTGCCAATTTTCTCGGGATTGGCGTCGATTCCTCGTTCGGAAACGAGAAAACCGAGTAACTTTCCACCCGGAACTCCGAATGTGCACTTTGATGGATTCAGCTTGATATCATACCCCCTGAGGTTGGCAAAGGTTTCAGCAAGGTCAGTCAGCAGGTCGGAACCTTTCCGTGACCTGACCACAATATCATCCATGTATGCTTCCACGTTCCGATTGATCCGAGTGAGCAAACACTTCTGAATCATCCTCATGAATGTGGCTCCAGCGTTCTTGAGGCCGAAGGGCATGGTGACATAACAAAAGCACCTGAATGGAGTGATGAAAGCTGTTTTGATCTCATCGGGTCCATACAGACGGATCTGATGGTACCCGAAATAGGCGTCTAGAAAAGACAATCGCTCACACCCGCAGTCGAGTCGACTATTTGGTCGATGCGAGGGAGAGGAAAATGATCTTTCGGGCAGGCCCGATTGATATGTTTAAAGTCGATGCACATGCGAAGCGACTTGTCCTTCTTGGGGACCATGACAACATTGGCGAGCCACTCGGAGTGGTAAATCTCTCGGATGAACTCCGCTGCTAAGAGCCGAGCCACCTCCTCGCCAATAGCTTTCCTCTTCTGGACGGCGGACCGTCGAAGATGCTCTTTCACAGGCTTGAACTTTGGGTCGACTCGTAGACGGTGCTCAGCCAGCCCCCTGGGAATTCCAGGCATGTCAGAAGGCTTCCATGCGAAGATGTCCCAGTTCTCATGGAGGAACCGGATGAGCGCTTCTTCCTATTTGGAGTCGAGCGTCTTTGAGATGTGAGTCGGGGCAGCCTCGGGGTCGGTCGGGTGGATGTGAACTGCCTTTGTTTCACCGGTCGACTGAAAAGCTAACTCTAAAGCGGGCTTTTTAGCTCGTAGCAACTCACTCGGATCTGCAGTCTTCTGATACTCTTGCAGCTCAACTACTGCCATTTGAGCGTCAGCAATCTTTGAGCCTTTCTGAAAGCACTCTTCTGCTTTCTTCCGATTGCCTGTAACAGTGATCACACCTTTGGGACCAGGCATCTTCAATTTGAGATACACATAACATGGTCGGGCCATGAAGCGTGCATAAGCTGGCCTGCCCAAAATGGCATGATAAGCACTTTGGAAGTCCACAACCTCGAATGTCAACTTTTCCTTGCGGTAATTCTTTGAATCACCGAAAACCACATCAAGAGAAATCTGGCCGAGTGATTCGGCTTTCTTCCCGGGAATGACTCCGTGGAAGCTCATGTTGCTTGTACTAAGCCTGGACATCGGAATGCCCATCCCTTTTAATGTCTCAGCATACAGTATGTTCAGGCCACTGCCTCCATCCATCAGGACTTTGGTCAGTCGAGTGCCTTCGACAACTGGGTCGACCACCAAAGCTTGCCTCCCAGGGGTGGCAATGTGCGTGGGGTGATCAGACTGGTCGAATGTTATGGCAGTCTAAGACCACTTCAGATAGCTGGGTGTTGCCGGAGCAACCATATTCACTTCACGATTAATGACTTTCAGTCGACTTTTGCTTTCGACATCAGCAAAAATCATCAAGGTGGAATTGACTTGGGGGTATCCATCGTCACTATCATCCTTGTCCTCAACTCTATCTGGCTCTTTTTCCTTATCTTTGGGCTGCTTGCCCTGAAATTGCTGGATCAGGAGCCGGCACTGTCGAGTGGTATGCTTTCGGAAAATAAAATTACCCTCTTCATCTTTCTTGGTGTGGATGTGACATGGCAGATCCAAAACATCATTTCCATCTTGATCCTTGACTTTCTTGGGCTTCCAGGTGCCCTTGGCCTTTCCCTTGAAATTTCCCTGGGTTACGGCCAGGGCCTCCCTAGGGGCGGTTGGCTTGGCCTTCCGCTTCTGTTTCCGACTGGAGTTTCCTCTGGTTTCTTGGGCGACTGCCTTTTGCTTGCCACTCCGAAGGTGATCTTCATCCTCGCCATTGGCGTATTTGGTGGCAATCTCCATCATACGATTTAGAGACATTTCTCCAGTTCGACCGAACTTCAGATTCAATTCTCTGTACTTAACGCCTTCTTTGAAGGCACAAATTGCTTGATGGTCTGGAACATTCTCAACCATGTGATGCAATGTGATCCACCTCTGGATGTAATCCCTCAGCGTTTCATTCGGTTTCTGCACACAGGACCGCAACTCTGTAAGGCCTGCAGGCCGTTTGCATGTTCCCTCAAAGGTTGTGACAAACACTCGGGAGAGGTCTTCCCAGGTGTAGATGCTGCTGGGCGCTAACTGATTTAGCCACGCCCTGGCTGAGCCCTCTAACATGAGAGGCAAATGCTTCATGGCCACCTCATCATTGCCACCGCCAATTTGTACAGCCACTCGGTAATCTTCGAGCCAAGTGTCAGGCTTAGATTCACCGGTGAACTTGCTGACTCCAGTCGCCAACCTGAAGTTGGGGGGTATCACTGCGGCCCTGATGGCTCGACTAAAACACTCTGGCCCTGAAACACGCACTCTACTGCTGGCAGGCGCATCTCTGTCGTGGCCTTCTCGGTGAGCTCTGTTCCGGTCGACCAGACCCTGAACGAGGATGGATCTCGCATCAAAGCCTGGGTCCCTGGGGTCGACTGGAATCCTCTGCCCAACACTATGAGGGCGTCTGTCATCTCGCTGTCGAGGCGCATATGACCCACTCCTCGGGGGAGGGGTTGGCACTCGACGTCGATCCTCACGATCGAATCGGTGATCATACTGCTCATTTCTTCTGTACTGATCGTGCCGGTCTCCATGTCCCTCACGCCTCGGGGGCGATCTCGGGCTATGAGCCGACTGGACTGTATCTGTTGCAATGGATCGACTGTGGATCCTATTCCGCGACTGAGAAACAGCGGAATTTTGATTCCCCGCCGCCCGGAGCAGCGCTCTGATCTGCAACAAGCCCCTGCCAGCCTCTGACTGGGAGGGCTGAATTGACTCTTCTATACGGGCCGCGGTGGCCAAATTCTGGACTGGGGTTCGATATACCTGCGTTGGCGGGAAGAGCTGACGTCGACTAGACTCAGGAGCTCGCTGACGCGCTTGCTCGTCGAGCATTCGCTGGAGATTTTCCAGTCGAGTGCGCTCGGCCAAGTTAGCCAAGCGCGCGTCCTCCAAGGCCCGGGCCTCGGGGGTTTCTCCGATGATAGGAGTGTGGAGTGCGTCTATGTTCCGGCGGCGAAGCTCTTCTCGCTGCAATGCCGTGAGAGGTTCGGGGAGATACCCGTCGTGGGGATGCGACGGATCGCCCCCACCCGCGCCTCCCTCAGCGCGAGGGAAACCTGGAGGACTGTGTGCTCCATCAACCGCCAGGACCTCAGCCGCTGGGTCGCTACTATCACACTCGGATGCGGTCTCCGCGGAGCCAGTCGATAGGTCGAACAGGCCGCAGAGGGATTCGTCAGGCTCGATTGCCGCGACTTGCGGGGCGGCCGACTGGCGGGCCACGGCATGCCTCACCCACCTCTAAAGTCTCGACCTACCGGAGCACTTGCGCCGGTGGGAGACAGAGCGGGGAGACGACACGTGGGCCAACCCATACTGGGTCGACGGCTGCTGCAGGAGGACGCCACGAATGCATGCGCGGAAATGCGTCGCGCCGCGGACGGGGAGCGCGTCGATGTCGAGTGGTGCCTCCCGAAGCCAAGCGGAGTCGTCTGCGATGAATGTGAGCGCGCCGAGATGGATCTCGCGGCCCTCCACCAAAACTCCGCATGAAACCATGATCAAAGGGATCGGAAGAACCGCAACTTCTCCAATTAAGCGCTAAGATTCCTGCCCCATGGTGGGCGCCAACTGTCGTGGTTCTAACTCCGACAGTGATGTAGGGGGGTGTGTATGGAGAGGCTAGATCTCAGCTATTGGGAAGTTGTAAGCACACAAGGATGTATGAGTTCAGGCCCTTCGCGGAGGAAGTAACAGCCCTACGTCTCGGTGCCCGGAGGCGGTCGATTGGATTATAGGCGTGTGAATAACAGGGGTGCAAACCCTTGATACCGAGGTGGGGGGTGGCTTATATAGAGTTCGCTAAGACCCCGGCCAGCCCACATTACCAAGGGTTCAATGTACATTAATGCGGGGCATTACTGGTAACGCTGGCAATAAAATTCTATAATGACTATAAAGACCACTTAATAGCCGACCGTTTGCCTGCGGAGCGACTTTAGGTCTCCTGGCCAGTCGAGTGGTTGGCTTCATGGTCGAGTGATAGCTTCTTGGTCGAGTGAGATACTTTCAAGTCGATTGAAAGATGACTTCTTCTAGGGATGTCCTTGGGTAGGGCTCTCTTGGACAGGTCCGTGCCCCTACCCTAGGTACATAGCTTCATCACCGGTGACCTAGTGCCGAACGGACGGCACCTCCTCGTTCAACACACATATGGTTGGGAAGACGTCTCCTCCAACTTGATACAGCAAGGGGGAAGGAGAGGTTGATGAAGATCCAGCAGCACGACGGCATGGTGGTGGATGCAGCAGGATCCCGGCAGGGCTTCACCAAGCGCAAGCGGGGAGGAGAGGTGTACAGGAGGGAGAGGGAGGCGCCAAGAGCAAAGGGTGCAGCTGCCCTCCCTCCCCCTCTTTATATAGGGGCCTTGGGGGGGGGGGGCGCCAGCCCTAGGAGATGGATCTCCAAGGGGGCGGCGGCCAAGGGGTGGCTTCCCCCCCCCCCAAGCCAAGTGGGGGGGGGGCGCCCCCACCCCTAGGGTTTCTCAACCCTAGGCGCAGGGTGTCACACCCTAGCTAGTTCAAGCATTAGAATGTGCATCATGTTTAAATTCTTCTTAAATTTGAATTGGGGAAGAGAGAACCCCCAACACCCCCCTGGAAACAACTAGGGTTTACTAAAATTATTTTCAATGAACCTGAAATGCCCTTCTAAAAAGTTCACCCTCTTTGTCTTAGGTTAGAACCTCTGGCAAAATTGGTGCACAATTTTCTAGGTCAATAGAAGGTCACTGAATTAAATCATATGTAATTTGCCTTTGGACATTTAAATGCTACTAAATATTTTAAATGTTCAAATAATTCTGGATTTAAGTGCGGGCTGTTAGGAATAATCCCAACAGAGCCCACAATTATTTTTAGGATTTTAGTAAGTGCCTAAGTATTTTTAATAAAGCCCTAAAGCTACAGAAAAATAGAAAAAGAAAACAAAACAGGAAAGAGAGAAGGGAAAGGCTTACCTGGCGCTGCCCACCAGGCCCACCTGCCGGCCCAGCCCAGCTACCGCTCCAGCGAGCTGCTTGGCTTGGCCAGGCAGTCAGGCAGGTGCTCGACGGCGGCACCAGCGCGCGCCACGCAGCTGGTTGCCGCCCTGCTTCCTCCCCTCGCCGCCCTGCTGGCCTGGACAGGCTCCACGTCGCCGCCCCGACCCCCTGGACACGCTCATACGCCCCCTGCCTCACTCCCTCGCTCCCCTTCGCCATGGCCGACGCAGCCGTCGCCGTCCCGCCCCCGTAGTCGCGTCCACCGCCGTCCCCGTGCTGCACCACCGTGTCCACTCGCTTCGCCGTCGTCGACTACTTCGAACAGACCGAGCCCCGAGCCCTCACACGCTCTGCAACACCTCCACCGACCCCGCCTTCGTCAGCCACCGCCGGAGATCCCTTTCAACGTCGCCGCCGCATCAGCTCGTCCCCGACCGCGCCGCCTGTCTCTGCGTGACCGCTGTGAGCCCAGCTACCTCCCCATCCTCTCCGTTCTCCTCCTCGTGCACCACAGCGAGCACACGGAGCTCACCCGCACGCCCCGCCACGGAGCTCGTCGCCGACGTGTCTCCGGTCAACCACCGGCCAATCCATCTAGCCTACTAACCTCACCGCATCCCCAGGAGCACAACGCGCCACTCCACGCACCTCGCCGTGCCCCACAGCCCCGGGTTCGTCCTCACCCGACTCCGGCGACCGCCAAGCTCGTCGCCAGCGACGTTTCCGGCCACCCCGAGCCCAACCACCACCACCAAACGCTGCGGCTCATTCCCAACTACGTGTAGCACTTCTCCGCCGTCGATTTGGTCACCGGAGGACCAAATCTGAAGGCCTCCGCCGTCTCGGGCCTCGCCGGCGTCGAGTCGCTGGCGAGTTGACCCAGTTTGACCCCTGGGTGGGCCCAGGTAGACCCCCCTGAGTCTATGACAGGTGGGGCCGGTCTGCTAACTAATCTAGGATTAGTTTTAACTAATTTTAAATTAATCAGTCACTGACATGTGGTCCCAGGCACCACTAACAGCTAATTAGTGTTAATCTAATCTTGTTAATTAGCCGAGAGGCTGACAGAAGGGGCCCACGAGTCAGGTTTGACCTGGGCTGGCGCCTTTGACCTGCTGAGGTCAGCATGATACAATGCTGACGCAGTAATGCATTTCTGAATTTATTTTTATTCAGGAAATTCCAGAAAATGTTTACAACTTCTAAAAATCATAGAAATTCAACCGTAACTCCAAATGAAATAATTTATATATGAAAAATTATCAGAAAAATTCAATCTATCCATCTGTAATGGTTTCATGCATGACAAAACAAGTTTACCTTGCTGTTTAAGCAGAATAAGGAAATGCACTATTAAAGCCATGTTTAATAAGCTAATAATTGAATCTTTGATTCAAATAAGCACATTCTTTTCTGTTATAGCTTGCATTAGGCCAAGACACATTCATATTGCCATGTCATAGCATGCATCATATTGTTGCATATCGTCATGTGTTGATTGTGTTCCGATGTGTTCTTCGTGGTTGGTTCTGCCTCCGAGGATATTCACGAGTATCCAACTGAAGGGCAGTATCCCACTACCACTCCATCAGGCAAGCAACCCATTGATCATTCTGATACAAACCCATGTTCTCGCTTCTGCTCTTGTTTACTGCATTAAGACAACACGATTCAAACTGCTATGTGCTACGGTAGTTGAACCCTTATCCTCTGCATAACCTGTCATTGCCACAGTAACTAGATGAAACCCACTAGCATGTGTAGGAGTTGATTGAGCCATGTATGTGATTCCTACCTTGCTATGCCTGCTATGCTTAGAGTTGTGTCAGGTCTGGTTCATCTGGGTGATGGGCTAGAGTGAAATGCTTATGCCGGTAAGGTGAGGGATGTGTTGAACATGTTTTGGTAAAGGTATCGATGAGAGGCCATGCAGGAGTACATGGTGGGTTGTTTCATTGAGGCCGTCCATAAGAACTGAGATCTGTATGTGTGATTTAAGATGCAGTTACTACCGTACATTGGGCCCGAAACCAATGGACCCTCTCGGCTTCTTAATCACCCTAGTACTCTGTCCAGGAGTTGCAAATAGTCTCTGGTGTTTGTAGGTTATGTGTTGGCGGCCGTGCGTAGCGCTGACCCTAGGGGTGGGCTATGTTGCGGTAGATACACCGTGGCCGGGTATGCCGGGCGCCCGTTTGGTGTCTCGGGACCCTGTTCACATCGTTCGGGGCCGTATGTGGAAACCTCGGCCAGACTCCCTGCGGATGGAACCTGGATAGGCGATAAACCTGGACTAGAGACTTAGGTGTTTAGGTAGGCCGTGGCCTACACCCTTGCTGGGCTTCCGCTTGAAGGTTGCTGAGTACATGTCGTGTAAACGGCGTTAAGTGGTGAAAGCGTGTATGACGAAGTACACCCCTGCAGGGTATAAAACTATTCGAATAGCCGCGTCCGTGGTAAAGGACTACTTGGTTGCCTATACAGTTCATAGACAAGTTAATGGATACTACTAAAAGACTCAAGATAAGTGTGAGTACCGAGGATTGCCCTCTCGTAGGATGACGAGGGAGGATCCCCAGTGGAGTATTGTGTTGGTGAGTAGTGGACTCGTGTGCGAAAACTACTTTACTGGTGGAGTTCCGTAGGATAGCTTAGCCAAGAGTCAAAGCTGGCCTGCTGCATCAACCCCACCACCTTCTTGAGAATAAGCATGTATAGTAGGTTCTGTTGTAAGACTTGCTGAGTACCTTTGTACTCATGTTTGCTTAATTACTGTTTTCAGACGACAACACCGCCCCCTCCGATGGGTTCTATGTAGACCTTGACGTCGACGAGTGACTAGCCACCCAGGTGGTGATCCTGGACATGGAGGGCCTTATGTAGATAGACATGCTTCGAGAAGCCTTCTTTCTTTCTAGAGTCTGTACTCAGACTAGTTGCTTCCGCATGTGCTTGTATGATTGTATGACTTGAGTGTCGGGTCATGTGACCCCTATCTGTATGAACATGTTATGTATGGCTCTCTGGAGCCTTTAAATAAAGTACTTGAGTTGTAGATTTTTATTGTGATGCCATGTTGTATGTACTCATATCAGTCCTATTGTGTGTATGATTGAAATGCTTGGTATGAGTGGGATTCGACAATCTAGTTGTTTATCCTTGGTAGCCTTTCTTATGGGGAAATGTAGTCTAGTGTTCCTCGAGCCATAGTAGTCCGCTACAGCCCGGTTCACCGGAGTCCTGCTAGCCCAGCACTACTACTCAGGACACTTGAATGGCCGGCATGTGATTCACTTTGTTCCTATGTCTGTCCCTTCGGAGAAATGTCACGCGGTGACTTCCGGAGTCCTGCCTAGCCTGCTACAGCCCGGGTTCCCCGGAGTCCTGTTAACCCAGTGCTACAGCCCGGAATCACTCATTGATGACCGACATGCTCAAGGTGATTCATGTATGCCTGTCTCCATAGGTCTGTGCCGCTTTGGGTTCACGACTAGCCATGTCGGCCCGGGTTCTCTGTCATATGGATGCTAGCGACACTATCATATACGTGAGCCAAAAGGCGCAAACGGTCCCGGGCCATGGTAGGGCGGCACCCGTGGGATATCGTGCGTGAGGCCGCAAAGTGATATGAGGTGTTATCGGCTAGATCGATGTGGCTTGGAATCGGGGTCCTAACAGCGTTGGCATCAGAGCCGGACTGCCTGTAGGTTCGTTGAGCCAAACTGGTCAATGTCGAGTCTAGAAATGCTTTAGTTATGTGTAGGGGAATTGATTGTGGGAGGGAACGTAAGGCTCTTTTACTCCTTTACCCTATGCCTCTTATTTGAGTCATTCTCTTCTCATTCAACGCGGGTTAAGGACTAGGCTCTCTTCTTCTATCAGGTTCACGTGTTACTAATCCGTAGTAGCTTATAGGATTGTTGTTACAAGCCCCAGTTCAGTTTCTACTATTTTTAGTATGTTGCTATTTGGATCAGAACCTTGATATGATGTTGTTGAGTGGTATTGCGAACTGTTGTGGATGTCTCAAAACTTTTTCTGAGCATTTACAGCTATTATGCTGTCCAATTTTCCCTAGAAATTCTGATGTCTTTGCATTGTGGTTGTGCTTTCAGATGGCCAACCATGCTCAAAACCAAGTGGTTTGCCTGACCAGGTGCCTCGACGTGCCCGGTCATACTGATATGTTAGTCCGGGTCATGATCGAGACGGGTTACCGTTGGTATCCCGAATACACTGTCGAAGAGCAGTTCTGCGACTTTAATCAAAGCCAGTATTTCTGCACCGTCAGGATATTTCCTTCTTATCCTGGATCTACCGAGCCCCTTCACTGTTCCTATGGACTCGGGGTTACCGTTGAGATGGCTGTGCAGGATGCTGCCTATTCCATGATGACCATCATGCGAGTCCGGACTGGCCTGCTTCGGAACACTGATTGCCGTTACATGCCAGCTTCACTTCTGGGAGCGCAAGGGTATCTTCAGGCTATCTATGCTGACTCCACTCAGGAGGATTCATTAACTCGTACCACTGCTGAGATGCTCGAAGATAAGGACCGAGAGAATCGGGCCTTGAGGCTGGAGCTTTTCAATACCCGTGCTGATCATTGGGCCACATTGACTCGGTTTGCACCTGCGGTGCAAGCTGGATGTATGGATACAAGGGATCTGTATCCTCTGAGATCTGCTTTGCCAGACGTGGTGGATTGGCGTGATGTGGGAGGCATCACCCCACCCCGTGGTCCCCGCAGGCCACCGTTTGTTGGTCCAAGACCTCATCCTAGCCCCTTTGGTCCACAGGCTCCTCAGGACCGTCTATTCCAGGATGGTCACGTTGAACTTCCAGGCTATGGAGGTGACTTCTATGAGGACTATTACGGAGCTGTCTGAGTTAGTAGTAGTACCACTAGTATTGTAATAGTTGTATTTTCACTGTCCCGCGTGACTTGTGGAATATGACTTTGTGTGTAATCGATTCCGGAGGTGTAGACAAATAATGTATAGGAGCTTGGAATGCCTCCGATGAGATGTAACGTCTTTCATCATAGTTGTACTATAGCCTGGGCTTGTACTAAACTATGTATGATGTGTATGACCGTTGGTATATATATGGCAGTTTTATATTACCATGACATACGGATGAACATCTCTGCATTCCGTGTTATCCATTACATTCTGCACTTCCTTGCTAAGTTGGAACCATCCTTGTCTAAACCGTTGTCTTGTTTTCTCCTAGGATGGTCAACACTCGCAACAACCCTGCTGTCTCGGAGCAGGGGGAAGCCAGTGCAGCTAGGGGTGAAAATCTGCCTCACCCGCCTTCTCTAGCCGAAGTGATGCTGGAGGCGGAAAGAAACAAGCGTGAGACTAACCGCCTGCTGGAGCGGATTGAGTAGAACATTGCACGCCAACCACGAAATGACTTGGTGTCAATCAATGACTTTATCAAGATGTACCCACCAAAGTTTAACCATTCCGTCGAACCCCTCGACGCGGATGACTGGCTTCGCAGCATCACCCACAAGCTACGTTCTGCCAACGTAGCCGAAGCCGACAAGGTTACTTATGCTGCCTATCACCTCGAAGGCCCTACTAGCCTTTGGTGGGAAAACTTCGAAGCTATGCGCCCGGTCGGCCAAATCACCACTTGGGCTGAATTCAGTGAGGCTTTCCGTGAGCATCACATTCCGGAAGGTCTCATGGATCGCAAGAGGGAGGATTTTTGCAACTTCACCCAAGGAAGACTGACTGTGGATGCTTATAGTCGTGAATTTGGGAATCTGGCACGCTATGCTCCCGAAGAGGTATCTACTGACGCTAAGAAGTAGGCAAGGTTCCGCAAGGGACTTAGCCCTGAGCTTCGCCGCGATCTTCGTCTGCACGAGTGCACCTCCTTTCAGAAGTTGGTCAATAAAGCCATCAGTGCTGAGATAGGCCAGACTGATTATGACGCTTCACGCAAGCACTCTCGTGATTATGGCTCTTCATCCGGCTCTGGAGGTCAGAAGCGCCGGGTGTGGATCCCAAGCACGGCATTGCCACCCAGGTTCATTCCGAGGCCATCCTTTGAGGCGCCTCGTCCCAACCAGCAATTTGCATCACCCAAGCCCTATGGTGGCCCCGCTGCTAATGCTGCTCCACGGCCCAATGTGGTGACATGCTTTAAGTGTGGAGAGCCGGGTCACTATAGCCGAGAGTGTCCCCAGAACAACAACCCCAATCAAACTGGAAAGTCCGTTTGCCGTGGTAAGCCCGCGGGAAAAACATTCTACGCCAAGCCGGCCACCACTGCACGTGGCCATGTCAACTATGTTTCAGCCGAGGAGGCTCATGAGGATCCCAACCTCGTCCTTGGTACGCTCCTTGTTAACTGCCATCCGGCATCTGTTCTTTTCGATACTGGAGCATCTCATTCATTCATATCCGAGAACTATGCTCGATTGCACAACATGACATTCTGTGACATGCCCTCTACCATGGAAATTCAAACCCCTGGCTCTAGATGGCAAACTTCTAGAGTAAGCCATGGGAACGAAATTCTTGTCGACAGACTTGTCTTCCTTGCATCCTTAATAGCTCTCAAGTCCTCGAACATAAACATCATCTTGGGTATGGACTGGATGTCAGCTCATTATGCTAAGATTGATTGTGCCACTAGAACCGTTCAACTTACTCACCCGTCGGGCAAGACAGTTAATGTCTTAACTCGAGTGGCCAAGCGCCAGCTTTACTCCCTAAATGCCAACCCTCTTCCAGACCTTGAGGATGTTCCGGTAGTCCGAGACTTTCCGG
Source organism: Triticum monococcum (assembly GCA_034509565.1). Classification (NCBI taxonomy): domain Eukaryota; kingdom Viridiplantae; phylum Streptophyta; class Magnoliopsida; order Poales; family Poaceae; genus Triticum; species Triticum monococcum. The sequence continues at coordinate 541,663,689 of CM067841.1, forward strand.
ATGTCTTTCCAGAAGAACTGCCAGGTGTTCCACCTGACAGGGATGTTGAGTTTGTGATAGACCTTGTTCCAGGAACCGTTCCAATTTCTAGAAGACCCTATAAGATGGCACCCCTAGAACTAGCCGAGCTTAAGAACCAACTTGATGAGTCCTTGAGAAAGGGTTTCATCCGTCCTAGTTCCTCTCCTTGGGCTTGCCCCGTCCTCTTCGTTAAGAAGAAGGATGGAACAGATCGAATGGTTGTGGATTACCGACCTGTCAACTTGGTCACCATCAAGAACAAATACCCGCTTCCCAGGATCAACGATCTGTATGATCAGCTCGCTGGATCCTCAGTCTTCTCCAAGATGGATTTGAGGTTGGGCTACCATCAAATCAATTAGAAACGGGGACATTCCCAAAACGGCCTTTGTTACTCGTTATGGATAATACGAGTACACCGTTATGTCCTTTGGTTTAACCAATGCCCCGGCTACCTTCTCCCAGTTAATGAACTCGGTTTTCATGGAGTACTTGGATAAATTCGTCGTAGTATACCTCGATGACATACTCATCTACTCCAAGAATGAAGAGGAACATGCCGAACATCTAAGGCTGGTATTGATGAAACTTCGAGAGCATCGCCTTTATGCCAAATTCTCCAAGTGTGAATTTTGGTTGCCAGAAGTGACCTATCTAGGCCATGTAATCTCTGGTAAGGGTATTGTTGTCAATCCCGAGCGAGTTCAAGCCATCCTTAATTGGACTCCACCTGAGACGGTCAAGCAAGTTCGGAGCTTCCTTGGCTTAGCGAGGTATTGCCGCCGCTTCGTTGAAATTTTTTCCAAGGTTGCTAAACCTCTAACTGAACTCCTCAAGAAAGATAAAAAGTTCGAGTGGACTCCACAGTGTGAGCTCAGTTTTCAGGAACTGAAAAGACACTTGACATCTGCTCCCGTACTGGTACCACCAGATTTCTCCAAGGACTTTATTATCTATTGCGACGCCTCGCGACAAGGACTAGGTTGCATACTCATGCAAGATCGTCAGGTAATTGCCTATGCTTCACGGCAATTACACCCACATGAGGAAAATTATCCCACACATGACCTAGAGCTGGCAGCTGTAGTCTATGCACTTAAAACTTGGCGACATTGTCGGCGTTATGGGAATGGGGGTCCCCAGACTTGCCTGCCTGCGGCCTGCGGCATGGCTCAAGTGGGGGCCCAGCACGGCCCATCTTCATCAACACGAGGCTCAAGACCCTCGCGAGGGGCCAAGCCTCGTGAGGCGGACGACACGGCGCTTCCTCAGGCACACCCTCGTCAGGCTGGCTCGCGAGGAGGCAGAGAGTTCAAGGTAGGGTACCTCGCGAGGTGCCCATGACGCAAGCCATGACGACACGGGGCACCAGGCGGGTGCCAGCGCGCGCAGCGTCCCTCTTTCCTCTTTGGTGCAAAGGGACCAAGCGTATCAGCGGAGTACCGAGGCATCAGGCAAAGGTTGCCACTTCGGTGCAACGAGACCAAGGCCAGGAGGACTACGAGACGGAGGTCACCATGGAGCCCAGCGCGGCGTCATCACCAGAGCCTTTGGCAGGTGAGGACTGCTTTTGTCAGGATAGATGTACTCGCTGTCCCCCTTCAAATTAGCCCGCCATTGTTGGATCCCTTCCCGCTCAATATTTGGGGAGAGGACCAGGGCCTCTATAAATAGGACTAGGCACCCACATAGCAAGGGGTCGGTTCGTTGGTTCGATTCCTGGTCGCTCGGTCCGGGATCTGAGAGAGAGAGAGAGAGAGAGGAGACTGAACTCTTCATAGCAGTTCATCTCCACAGCCAAGAACAGACCCTCGCGAGGCTGTTCTTCCTTGTATTGTTCATCCACACCAGCCCCAGGAGGCAACCCATCCACCACACACTGGAGTAGGGTATTACACCACATCGGTGGCCCGGACCAGTATAAATCTTGTGTCTTTCGTGCAGTTCTTTTAGTAGTTTAGATCCCCTCGAGACGGAGAGGTTGAAGGTGAGATTTTCGCGCGCACCCTAGTGTTCGAACCTTAAGGTCTGCCGGAACCCGAAATCCGACATTTGGCGCGCCAGGTAGGGGTGCGCCGGGATCCGTCTTCCACCGCTCCGCCCTCCTTCGGTCGCGGCAACCATGCGCGGCGCCAGCCGGGCTCGCGCCGCCCCGGCGGCCCTCGCCGGCGGGCGCTCTCGTCGACCCCCGCCGCCCGCCGTCAACACCGCCACCGGCTCGGCGGGAAACGAGCTACAAGCACCACCCCAGCGTCCGCCTACGCGACAGAGCAACTGCACCGCGACACCGACGCCTCCGGTCGTTGCGGCCCTCCTGGGCGGCTCGCAGGCGCTGCCCACAAGTCGCCACATCAAGCCTTTCGCCCGCCGGGTTAGCACCGCTGCCGCGCGGCAGGGGGCTCCCCCGGACCGGGCGGCCCGGACCGGGCGGCGAGCGAGGTCGATCTGACCTTCAGCTCGGAGGACCACCCCACCAACCCGGTCAGCTCAGGCGCGCTCCCCTTGTTGTGCACCCCCACCATCTGTCAGGTGGCCGTCACCCGGACCCTCGTCGATGGCGGCGCGGGCCTCAGCTTGCTTTTGGTCGACACTTTCGACCTCTTCCGCATACCCCGGGAGCGGCTGCGGCCTAGCCGATCCTTCTCGGGCGTCGGGGGCGGATCATCCGGCTCCCTGGGGCAGATCCGGCTCCCAGTGACCTTCGGCACCTACGACAACTTCCACACGGAGATGGCCGACTTCGTCATCGCCCCCATCGGCCTCCCTTACAACGCCATCCTCGGCTACCCGGCACTGGCCCAGTTCATGGCCGCCACGCATCCAGCGTACAACCTCATGAAGATGCCCGGGAGCAATGGTACCCTCACGGTGCGCGGGGACACCGGGGACGCCCTGCGAGTACTCGAGCTCACCTTCAAGACAGCGGCGTCGGCACGGCCCGCCAACGCGGAGGCCCCTGAGCCCAAGGGGGCTGCGCCCGCCAAGAAGAAGCAGTTGTTCACCCAGGATAAGGCAGAGACCAAGCAGATACCCGTCGACGAGGACGGGTCCTCCAGTGCCACTTTCACCATAGGCGCCAACCTTGAGCTTGAGCAGGAGGAGGCCTTGGTCAAGTTCTTGTGCGCGAATAAGAAGGTATTTGCTTGGGAGCCCGATCAGCTGGCGGGGATCCCCAGGAGCGTCATCGAGCATCACCTCAACGTGTGCCCAAATGTGCGCCCCGTGAAGCAGAAGGCCAGGCGGCAGTCCACGGAGAAGCAGGCTTTCATCGCCCAAGAGACTCGCAAGCTAGAGGCCGCCGGGGTCATTCGCGAGGTCCAATACCCGGATTGGTTGGCCAACCCTGTCGTTGTGCCCAAGAAGGGGGGGAAAGAACGCATGTGTGTCGACTTCACCAACCTCAACAAGGCATGCCCGCAAGATCCGTTCCCGCTCCCCCGCATCGACCAGATTGTCGATTCCACTGCGGAGTGCGACCTGCTATGCTTCCTGGACGCCTTCTCCGGGTATCACCAGATCAAGATGGCAGTGGAAGACGTTGAGAAGACCGCCTTCTTGACCCCATGCGGGGTATACTGCTATACATGCATGCCGTTCGGGCTGCGTAACGCAGGGGCAACCTTTCAGTGACTGATGCACATCACCTTGGGCCAGCAGCTCGGAAAGAATGTCGAAGCCTACGTTGATGACATTGTAGTAAAATCTCGGGAGGCCAAGACCCTAATACAAGACCTGGAGGAGACCTTAGCGAGCCTCGACGCAGTAAACCTGCGGCTCAACCCGGAGAAATGTGTGTTTGGCGTCCCCTCGGGTAAGCTCTTGGGATTCCTCGTGTCCCATCGTGGCATCGAGGCCAACCCCGAGAAGGTCAAAGCGGTCGAGGACATGAGCCCGCCAAAGACCCTCAGAGAAATGCAGAAGCTCACGGGGCGCGTGACCGCGCTAGGGCGCTTCATCTCCAAACTGGGGGAGCGAGCGCTGCCTTTCTTCCAGCTGATGAAGAAGAAAGGGACCTTTGAGTGGACTGAAGAAGCAGATAAGGCGTTTCAAGATCTCAAGAGGTACTTGACCAGTCCCCCAGTCATGGTGGCGCCACGCCCTCAGGAGCCCCTGCTACTGTAGCTCGCCGCCACACCCTACTCCGCCAGTGCAGCCCTGGTGGCGGTTAGGGAGGAATGCAAAGTCAAGGCCGCGGCGGCAGCCCGGGGCAGGACAAAACAGGAACAAGGAAAGCCTGCAGGAGCCACAACCACAGCTGAGGAGGGTCAGTAGCCAGGAAATGCACCGGGGGCAGGAGAGACCACCCGACCGTGTAGTCCACTTCCCAAGGCCGCGACGCCTCGTGAGGTGCCCCCACTGAAGGAAATATGCCCTAGAGGCAATAATAAAGTTATTATTTATTTCCTTACATCATGATAAATGTTTATTATTCATGCTAGAATTGTATTAACCGGAAACATAATACATGTGTGAATACATAGACCAACAGAGTGTCACTAGTATGCCTCTACTTGACTAGCTCGTTAATCAAAGATGGTTATGTTTCCTAACCATGAACAAGGAGTTGTTATTTGATTAACGAGGTCACATCATTAGTAGAATGATCTGATTGACATGACCCATTCCATTAGCTTAGCACCCGATCGTTTAGTATGTTGCTATTGCTTTCTTCATGACTTATACATGTTCCTATAACTATGAGATTATGCAACTCCCGTTTACCGGAGGAACACTTTGGGTACTACCAAACGTCACAACGTAACTGGGTGATTATAAAGGAGTACTACAGGTGTCTCCAATGGTAGATGTTGGGTTGGCGTATTTCGAGATTAGGGTTTGTCACTCCGATTGGCGGAGAGGTATCTCTGGGCCCTCTCGGTAATGCACATCACATAAGCCTTGCAAGCACTACAACTAATAAGTTAGTTGTGAGATGATGTATTACGGAACGAGTAAAGAGACTTGCCGGTAACGAGATTGAACTAGGTATTGGATACCGACGATCGAATCTCGGGCAAGTAACATACCGATGACAAAGGGAACAACGTATGTTGTTATGCGGTCTGACCGATAAAGATCTTCGTAGAATATGTAGGAGCCAATATGGGCATCCAGGTCCCGCTATTGGTTATTGACCAGAGACGTGTCTCGGTCATGTCTACATTGTTCTCGAACCGTAGGGTCCGCACGCTTAACGTTACGATGACAGTTATTATGAGTTTATGCATTTTGATGTACCGAAGGTTGTTCGGAGTCCCGGATGAGATCACGGACATGACGAGGAGTCTCGAAATGGTCGAGACGTAAAGATTGATATATTGGAAGCCTATGTTTGGACATCGGAAGTGTTCCGGGTGAAATCGGGATTTTACCGGAATACCGGGAGGGTTACCGGAACCCCCCGGGAGACTAATGGGCCTATTGGGCCTTAGTGGAAAAAGAGAAAAAGGGAAAAGGCCCAAGCTGGCTGGCGCCCCCCTTCCCCAAGTCCTATTAGGAATAGGATAAGGGGCCGGCCCCCCTTCTCTCTCTTTTCCCCCCCGGGAGTCCTAATTGGATTAGGATTGAGGGGAGGAGTCCTACTCCCGGTGGGAGTAGGACTCCCTTGCGCCTCCCCTCCCTTGGCCGGCCGGCCCCCTCCTCCAACCTTTATATACGGGGGCAGGGGGCACCCCAAGACACACAACTTGATCCTTGAGATCGCTCCTTAGCCGTGTGCGGTGCCCCCTGCCACCAAATTCCACCTCGATCATACCGTTGTAGTGCTTAGGCGAAGCCCTGCGTCGGTAGTACATCAAGATCGTCACCACGCCGTCGTGCTGACGGAACTCCTCCCCGAAGCTTTGCTGGATCGGAGCCCGGGGATCGCCATCGAGCTGAACGTGTGCTAAGAACTCGGAGGTGCCGGAGTAACGGTGCTTGGATCGGTCGGATCGGGAAGAAGACGTACGACTACTTTATGTTGTGTGATCGCTTCCGCAGTCGGTCTGCGTTGGTACGTAGACAACACTCTCCCCTCTCGTTGCTGTGCATCACCATGATCTTGCGTGTGCGTAGGAAAATTTTCGAAATTACTACGTTCCCCAACAGTGGCATCCGAGCCTAGGTTTTATGGTTTGATGTTATATGCACGAGTAGAACACAAGTGAGTTGTGGGCGATACAAGTCATACTGCCTACCAGCATGTCATACTTTGGTTCGGCGGTATTGTTGGTTGAGACGATCCGGACCAACCTTACGCGTACTCTTACGCGAGACCGGTTCCCTCGACGTGCTTTGCACATAGATGGCTTGCGGAAGACTGTCTCTCCAACTTTAGTTGAACCAAGTGTGACTACGCCCGGTCCTTGAGAAGGTTAAAACGGAGTCTATTTGACGAACTATCGTTGTGGTTTTGATGCGTAGGTGAGATGAGTTCTTACTTAAGCCCGTAGCAGCCACGTAAAACTTGCAACAACAAAGTAGAGGATGTCTAACTTGTTTTTGCAGGGTATGTTGTGATGTGATATGGTCAAGGCATGATGCTGATTTTATTGTATGAGATGATCATGTTTTGTAACTAAGTTATCGGCAACTGGCAGGAGCCATATGGTTGTCGCTTTATTGTATGCAATGCAATCGCGATGTAATGCTTTACTAGATTACTAAATGGTAGTAATAGTCGTGGAAGCATAAGATTGGCGAGACGACAACGATGCTACGATGGAGATCAAGGTGTCGCGCCGGTGACGATGGTGATCATGACGGTGCTTCGGAGATGGAGATCACAAGCACAAGATGATGATGGCCATATCATATCACTAATATTGATTGCATGTGATGTTTATCCTTTTATGCATCTTATCTTGCTTTGATTGACGGTAGCATTATAAGATGATCTCTCACTAAATTATCAAGAAGTGTTCTCCCTGAGTATGCACCGTTGCCAAAGTTCGTCGTGCCCAGACACCACGTGATGATCGGGTGTGATAAGCTCTACGTCCATCTACAATGGGTGCAAGCCAGTTTTGCACACGCAGAATACTCAGGTTATACTTGACGAGCCTAGCATATGCAGATATGGCCTCGGAACACAGAGACCGAAAGGTCGAGCGTGAATCATATAGTAGATATGATCAACATGACGATGTTCACCATTGAAAACTACTCCATCTCACGTGATGATCGGTTATGGTTTAGTTGATTTGGATCACGTGATCACTTAGAGGATTAGAGGGATGTCTATCTAAGTGGGAGTTCCTAAGTAATTTGATTAACTGAACTTAAACTTATCATGAACTTAGTACCTGATAGTATCTTGCTTGTTTATGTTGCTTGTAGATAGATGGCTCGTGCTATTGTTCCGTTGAATTTTAATGCGTTCCTTGAGAAAGCAAAGTTGAAAGATGATGGTAGCAATTACACGGACTGGGTCCGTAACCTGAGGATTATCCTCATTGCTGCACAGAAGAATTACGTCCTGGAAGCACCGCTGGGTGACAGGCTTGCTGCTGGAGCAACACCAGATGTTATGAACGTCTGGCAGAGCAAAGCTGATGACTACTCGATAGTTCAGTGTGCCATGCTTTACGGCTTAGAATCAGGACTTCAACGACGTTTTGAACGTCATGGAGCATATGAGATGTTCCAGGAGTTGAAGTTAATATTTCAAGCAAATGCCCGAATTGAGAGATATGAAGTCTCCAATAAGTTCTATAGCTGCAAGATGGAGGAGAACAGTTCTGTCAGTGAGCATATACTCAAAATGTCTGGGTATAATAATCACTTGATTCAGATGGGAGTTAATCTTCCAGATGATTGCGTCATTGACAGAATTCTCCAATCACTGCCACCAAGCTACAAGAGCTTCGTGATGAACTATAATATGCAAGGGATGAACAAGACTATTCCCGAGCTCTTCGCAATGCTGAAAGCTGCGGAGGTAGAAATCAAGAAGGAACATCAAGTGTTGATGGTTAGCAAAACCACTAGTTTCAAGAAAAAGGGCAAAGGGAAGAAGAAGGGAAACTTCAAGAAGAACAGCAAGCAAGTTGCTGCTCAGGAGAAGAAACCCAAGTCTGGACCTAAGCCTGAAACTGAGTGCTTCTACTGCAAGCAGACTGGTCACTAGAAGCGGAACTGCCCCAAGTATTTGGCGGATAAGAAGGATGGCAAAGTGAGCAAAGGTATATGTGATATACATGTTATTGATGTGTACCTTACTAGAGCTCGCAGTAGCACCTGGGTATTTGATACTGGTTCTGTTGCTAATATTTGCAACTCGAAACAGGGACTACGGAATAAGCGGACACTAGCAAAGGACGAGGTGACGATGCGCGTGGGAAACGGTTCCAAAGTCGATGTGATCGCGGTCGGCACGCTACCTCTACATCTACCTTCGGGATTAATATTAGACCTAAATAATTGTTATTTGGTGCCAGCGTTGAGCATGAACATTATATCTGGATCTTGTTTAATGCGAGACGGTTATTCATTTAAATCAGTGAATAATGGTTGTTCTATTTATATGAATAATATCTTTTATGGTCAAGCACCTTCGAAGAGTGGTCTATTCTTGTTGAATCTCGAAGATAGTGATACACATATTCATAATGTAGAAGCCAAAAGATGCAAAGTTAATAATGATAGTGCAACTTATTTGTGGCACTGCCGTTTAGGTCATATCGGTGTAAAGCGCATGAAGAAACTCCATACTGATGGGCTTTTGGAATCACTTGATTATGAATCACTTGGTACTTGCGAACCGTGCCTCATAGGCAAGATGACTAAAACACCGTTCTCCGGTACTATGGAGAGAGCAACAGATTTATTGGAAATCATACATACCGATGTATGTGGTCCGATGAATATTGAGGCTCGTGGCTGATATCGTTATTTTCTCACCTTCACAGATGATTTAAGCAGATATGGGTATATCTACTTAATGAAACATAAATCTGAAACATTTGAAAGGTTCAAAGAATTTCAGAGTGAAGTTGAAAATCATCGTAACAAGAAAATAAAGTTTCTACGATCTGATCATGGAGGAGAATATTTGAGTTACGAGTTTGGTATACATTTGAAAAATTGTGGAATAGTTTCGCAACTCACGCCACCCGGAACACCACAGCGTAATGGTGTGTCCGAACGTCGTAATCGCACTTTACTAGATATGGTGCGATCCATGATGTCTCTTACTGATTTACCGCTATCGTTTTGGGGTTATGCTTTAGAGACGGCCGCATTCACGTTAAATAGGGCACCATCAAAATCCGTTGAGACGACGCCTTATGAACTATGGTTTGGCAAGAAACCAAAGTTGTCGTTTCTTAAAGTTTGGGGCTGCGATGCTTATGTGAAAAAGCTTCAACCTGATAAGCTCGAACCCAAAGCGGAGAAATGTGTCTTCATAGGATACCCAAAGGAAACTGTTGGGTATACCTTCTATCACAGATCCGAAGGCAAGACATTCGTTGCTAAGAATGGATCATTTCTAGAGAAGGAGTTTCTCTTGAAAGAAGTGAGTGGGAGGAAAGTAGAACTTGACGAGGTAACTGTACCTGCTCCCTTATTGGAAAATAGTACATCACAGAAAACTGTTTCTGTGACACCTATGCCAATCAGTGAGGAAGCTAATGATGATGATCATGAAGCTTCAGAACAAGATACTACTGAACCACGTAGATCAACCAGAGTGAGATCCGCACCAGAGTGGTACGGTAATCCAGTTCTGGAAGTCATGATGCTAGATCATGATGAACCTACGAACTATGAAGAAGCGATGGTGAGCCCAGATTCCGCAAAGTGGCTTGAGGCCATGAAATCTAAGATGGGATCCATGTATGAGAACAAAGTATGGACTTTGGTTGACTTGCCCGATGATCGGCAAGCAATTGAGAATAAATGGATCTTCAAGAAAAAGACTGACGCTGACAGTAATGTTACTGTCTATAAAGCTCGACTTGTCGCAAAAGGTTTTCGACAAGTTCAAGGGGTTGACTACGATGAGACTTTCTCACCCGTAGCGATGCTTAAGTCCGTTAGAATTATGTTAGCAATTGCCGCATTTTATGATTATGAAATATGGCAGATGGATGTCAAAACTGCATTCCTGAATGGATTTCTGGAAGAAGAGTTGTATATGGTACAGCCAGAAGGTTTTGTCGATCCAAAAGGAGCTAACAAAGTATGCAAACTCCAGCGATCCATTTATGGACTGGTGCAAGCATCTCGGAGTTGGAATAAACGCTTTGATAGTGTGATCAAAGCATTTGGCTTTATACAGACTTTTGGAGAAGCCTGTATTTACAAGAAAGTGAGTGGGAGCTCTGTAGCATTTCTGATATTATATGTGGATGACATATTGCTAATTGGAAATGATATAGAATTTCTGGATAGCATAAAGGGATACTTGAATAAAAGTTTTTCGATGAAAGACCTCGGGGAAGCTGCGTACATATTAGGCATAAAGATCTATAGAGATAGATCAAGACGCTTAATTGGACTTTCACAAAGCACATACCTGGACAAGATTTTGAAGAAATTCAAAATGGATCAAGCAAAGAAAGGGTTCTTGCCTGTGTTACAAGGTATGAAATTGAGTAAGACTCAATGCCCGACCACTGCAGAAGATAGAGAGAAAATGAAAGATCTTCCCTATGCTTCAGCCATAGGCTCTATCATGTATGCAATGCTGTGTACCAGACCTGATGTGTGCCTTGCTATAAGTTTAGCAGGGAGGTACCAAAGTAATCCTGGAATGGATCACTGGACAGCGGTCAAGAACATCCTGAAATACCTGAAAAGGACTAAGGATATGTTTCTCGTATATGGAGGTGACAAAGAGCTCACCGTAAGAGGTTACGTTGATGCAAGCTTTGACACTGATCCGGACGATTCTAAATTGCAAACCGGAAACGTGTTTACTTTAAACGGTGGAGCTGTCAGTTGGTGCAGTTCTAAACAAAGTGTCGTAGCGGGATCTACATGTGAAGCGGAGTACATAGCTGCTTCGGAAGCAGCAAATGAAGGAGTCTGGATGAAGGAGTTCATATCCGATCTAGGTGTCATACCTAGTGCATCGGGACCAATGAAAATCTTCTGTGACAATACTGGTGCAATTGCCTTGGCAAAGGAATCCAGATTTCACAAGAGGACCAAACACATCAAGAGACGCTTCAACTCCATCCGGGATTTAGTCCAGGTGGGAGACATAGAGATTTGCAAGATACATACGGATCTGAATGTTGCAGACCCGTTGACTAAGCCTCTTCCACGAGCAAAACATGATCAGCACCAAGGCTCCATGGGTGTTAGAATCATTACTGTGTAATCTAGATTATTGACTCTAGTGCAAGTGGGAGACTGAAGGAAATATGCCCTAGAGGCAATAATAAAGTTATTATTTATTTCCTTACATCATGATAAATGTTTCTTATTCATGCTAGAATTGTATTAACCGGAAACATAATACATGTGTGAATACATAGACCAACAGAGTGGCACTAGTATGCCTCTACTTGACTAGCTCGTTAATCAAAGATGGTTATGTTTCCTAACCATGAACAAGGAGTTGTTATTTGATTAACGAGGTCACATCATTAGTAGAATGATCTGATTGACATGACCCATTCCATTAGCTTAGCACCCGATCGTTTAGTATGTTGCTATTGCTTTCTTCATGACTTATACATGTTCCTATAACTATGAGATTATGCAACTCCCGTTTACCAGAGGAACACTTTGGGTACTACCACACGTCACAACGTAACTGGGTGATTATAAAGGAGTACTACAGGTGTCTCCAATGGTAGATGTTGGGTTGGCGTATTTCGAGATTAGGGTTTGTCACTCCGATTGGCGGAGAGGTATCTCTGGGCCCTCTTGGTAATGCACATCACATAAGCCTTGCAAGCACTACAACTAATAAGTTAGTTGTGAGATGATGTATTACGGAACGAGTAAAGAGACTTGCCGGTAACGAGATTGAACTAGGTATTGGATACCGACGATCGAATCTCGGGCAAGTAACATACCGATGACAAAGGGAACAACATATGTTGTTATGCGGTCTGACCGATAAAGATCTTCGTAGAATATGTAGGAGCCAATATGGGCATCCAGGTCCCGCTATTGGTTATTGACCGGAGACGTGTCTCGGTCATGTCTACATTGTTCTCGAACCGTAGGGTCCGCACGCTTAACGTTACGATGACAGTTATTATGAGTTTATGCATTTTGATGTACCGAAGGTTGTTCGGAGTCCCGGATGAGATCACGGACATGACGAGGAGTCTCGAAATGGTCGAGACGTAAAGATTGATATATTGGAAGCCTATGTTTGGACATCGGAAGTGTTCCGGGTGAAATCGGGATTTTACCGGAATACCGGGAGGGTTACCGGAACCCCCCGGGAGACTAATGGGCCTATTGGGCCTTAGTGGAAAAAAGAGAAAAAGGGAAAAGGCCCAAGCTGGCCGGCGCCCCCCTTCCCCAAGTCCTATTAGGAATAGGATAAGGGGCCGGCCCCCCTTCTCTCTCTTTTCCCCCCCGGGAGTCCTAATTGGATTAGGATTGAGGGGAGGAGTCCTACTCCCGGTGGGAGTAGGACTCCCCTGCGCCTCCCCTCCCTTGGCCGGCCGGCCCCCCTCCTCCAACCTTTATATACGGGGGCAGGGGGCACCCCAAGACACACAACTTGATCCTTGAGATCGCTCCTTAGCCGTGTGCGGTGCCCCCTACCACCAAATTCCACCTCGATCATACCGTTGTAGTGCTTAGGCGAAGCCCTGCGTCGGTAGTACATCAAGATCGTCACCACGCCGTCGTGCTGACGGAACTCCTCCCCGAAGCTTTGCTGGATCGGAGCCCGGGGATCGTCATCGAGCTGAACGTGTGCTAAGAACTCGGAGGTGCCGGAGTAACGGTGCTTGGATCGGTCGGATCGGGAAGAAGACGTACGACTACTTCCTCTATGTTGTGTGATCGCTTCCGCAGTCGGTCTGCGTTGGTACATAGACAACACTCTCCCCTCTCGTTGCTGTGCATCACCTTGATCTTGCGTGTGCGTAGGAAAATTTTCGAAATTACTACGTTCCGCAACACCCACCTCCCGAGGGCGCGGCAACCCCAGATGCTCCCAGTCTTGTCGAGCACCCAGTTTACTTTGTCAGCACGGTGCTACGGGACGCGAGGGCACGGTACCCAATGCCTTAGAAGCTCCTCCTCGCGCTATTGATAGCCTCGCGCAAGCTGCGTCACTACTTCCAGGCTCACCCCATCAAAGTCGTCTCGTCATACCCCTTGGAGAGGGTGCTCAGGAGCCCTAACTCAGCCGGAAGGGTCGTAGAGTGGAACATAGAGCTGCAGGCGTTTCAGCTCGAACTCAGCACAACCAGGGTCATCAAAGGAGCAGCATTGGCGGATTTTGTGGCAGAATGGATAGAGGCACCAGGCCTCGAGGCCGACGAGGATCGGTCCCTCTTCCCGGGGAGCGAGGCGCCCGAAGGCTGGGTCATGCACTTCGACGGGGCGTTCTCCAGACATGGTGCTGGGGCTGGAGCGGTGCTTGTATTGCCCACTCAGGCCAAGCTCTACTACGCCGTACAACTCTGCTTCCAACAAGGTGAAAAGGTCTCCAACAACATAGCAGAATACGAGGGTCTAATAGCGGTCCTGAAGGCCGCGGCAGCCCTGGGGGTGAAGCGCCTTACCATTAAGGGCGATTCACAGCTCCTCGTGACCTTCTCCAACAAGGTGTACGAGCCGAAAGACGAGCACATGGAAGCCTATCTTGCGGAGGTCCGCCGGATGGACAAGCAGTTCTGGGGGTTGGAGTTGCAGCATGTGCCCCGTGGCACCAATTAGGAGGCCGACGACATCGCCAAACGGGCGTCCAGGCGGTTACCTCAGGAGCCTGGTGTCTTCGAGGAGCGGCTCTTCAAGCCCTCAGCCTTGCCGTCATTGTCAAACACGGCTCAACCTCGGGAGGAGCTCCCCCAGCCACCTGCCTCAGGGCCCCCGGTCTGTGGCCCGGCCTCGGGAGCACGCCTGCTCCTGACGGTGGAACCTCAGGAGGGGTGCTGGATCACGAAGCTCCGGAGCTACTTAACACAAGGGACCCTGCCGGAGAAGGAGGAGGAAGCGGAGCGTGTGGCACGGCAGGCCACGGCGTACTGCATCAAGGATGGAGAGCTCTACCGGAAGCGACCAAACGATGTATCCCTGCGCTGCATCTCCAGGGATCAAGGAAAGGAACTACTGGAGGACATACACGGCGGAGACTGCGGGCACCACTCATCATCGCGGACCCTCGTCGGCAAGGCATTCCACAGTGGGTTTTATTGGCCCACCGCACTCAATGACGCCGTAGAGCTAGTGAAAGCTTGTGAAGCCTGCCAGTTCCACGCCAAGCAAATCCATTAGCCGGCCGGAGGCCTGTAGACTATACCCCTTTCATGGCCGTTCGCAGTCTGGGGGCTGGACATCCTGGGCCCGTTCCCTCGGGCGCCAGGGGGCTACCGCTACCTCTATGTCGCCGTGGACAAGTTCACCAAGTGGGCTGAAGTGGAGGCCGTCCGCACCATCCCCGCGGGCTCCGCAGTCAAGTTCATCAGGGGCATCGTGAGCCGGTTCGGGGTGCCGAACCGCATCATCACAGACAATGGTTCACAATTCACCAGTAACCTCTTCAAAACATACTGTGCTAACCTTGGAACGCAGATATGCTACGCTTCAGTGGCGCACCCTCGAAGGAACGGCCATGCCGAGTGGGCCAACGCAGAGGTCCTGAGGGGCCTCAAGACCAGGACGTTCAAGAAGAAGCTGGAGGCCTGCGGCAGAGGATGGTATGACGAGCTACAGTCCGTGCTGTGGTCCATCCGCACCACCGCGACCAAACCGACTGGGGAGACCCCCTTCTTCTTGGTCTACAGAGCGGAAGCAGTCCTCCCTCACGAGGTCAGACGTCACTCCGCGCGGGTCCTGGCGTTCGATGAGGCGCAGCAGGACGCCATGCGGGGGGTGGACCTCATGCTGGGGGAGGAATGTCGCCGGGAGGCCGCGCTGCGAGCGGCGAGGTATCAGCAGGCGCCGCGGCGATATCACTGCCGCAACATCCGCCCCAGGACTCTCGAGGTAGGAGACCTCGTGCTCAGGCGAGTTCTCTCCAGGGAGGGGTTGCACAAGCTCTCTCCCATGTGGGAGGGCCCGTTCAAGGTTGTTCATGTTTCCAGGCCCGGCTCCGCACGCTTGGAGACTCAGGAGGGAGTGCCAATCCAGAATGCGTGGAACGTCCAGCACCTCCGGAGGTTCTACCCCTAAAAAGGCCCAGAGCCTGTCAAGCAAGGCGAGTGCTTGTGAAGATCATCACTTTGGAAAAAGGCCCGGAGCCTGTGAAGCAAGGCGAGTGCCTGTGAAGATCATCGCTTTGGAAAAAGGCCCGGAGCCTGTGAAGCAAGGCGAGTGCCTGTGAAGATCATCTCTTTTTGGAAAGGCCCGGAGCCTGTGAAGCAAGGCGAGTGCCTGTAAAGATCATCTCTTTTTGGAAAGGCCCAGAGCCTGTGAAGCAAGGCGAGTGCCTGTGAAGATCATCTCTTTTTGGGAAGGCCCAGAGCCTGTGAAGCAAGGCGAGTGCTTGTGAAGATCATCGCCTTGGAAAAAGGCCCTGAGCCTGTGAAGCAAGGCCAATGCCTGTGAAGCTCGCCGCCCCGTGACACTCTCACGTAATAATGAGTGGGGTTGTACACACCCCGGAGTCTCAGGAGCGCCGGCCTCAGGCCCTGGGGCTCCCTCCCATGCCCAGTGGCAGCACTTAGCTCCGCGCTGGTGAGAAGACGTCGAAGACTAGATTAGGTGCCGGACGCGGCTTTTCCATTTGATTTCCACAGTTGACGTGTTCGTTTGCATTTGGATTCTTATTGGAGTTATTGCTGTTGCTGATTTATGGTTCGTCGATTTTCGCCCCTCGCTTTGGTTTCTCTCGTGAACAACCTCGCGAGGGATGGTGCTCAGGCACCCTCGCGAGGGTTTCTGCCCTAGCCCCAGGAGGGTTTCACGGCCCTGGCGCATTACAAGAGCACCCCTCCTAGTCCGTGCCCCTCGGGTACCACGACGCGCACACAGGGCCTGGGTCGGTCGCCCCACTCTCCGGCAGGGGTCGAAAGCTATCTACGCACAGGCGGGAAATCAGGAAGTACAAAAACGAGATCAAGGTAATAGCCGGAGCGGCAACATTTCCCAACATGCCCCAAGGGGGCTCCATGCATCTGTTCTATTTTACACAGGGAACAAAAGAGAAAGGAAAAAGACGAGCCTGGCGCCGCCCCTCCTGCATCGGCCCACGGCGGCGACACAGGCTGCCTCAGGGCCTCAGGCGGACCCCCTCTCGCGCTGCGCCGGGGCACGATGGCGGGCGGATGAACCACCACCTCCTAGGAAAACCCGACGGCGCGGGGGAGGACTGCTGCCACCACTGGAGGAGTCGCTTGAGGAAGAGCTGACGAGGCTGGGGGAGTCGCTGGCGCCGCCGCCCGCTCGGGCGCTATCTCCCCCATCACCATCGGAGTGGGTCCTGCGGACGCGGTCATCGTCCTCAGGGCAGCACCCTGCGCGGCGACCATCTTCCCCAAACACCCTCACATAGAGGGTGGCGTCGCCATTGAACCTGAAGTGCAGAGTGCACCGATGCTCCAGGCCGCGAGCGCGGGCGAATGCCTGCCAGCCGCGAGTGAAGACCAAGCCCCCGCTGGCGGAGACCTCCAGCGCGACCCACGAGGACCTGCTGCAGCAGCCCTCCGCCTGGAGCCAGAGGCCGCCAGGAGCGCCGACTGAGAGTTCACCAAGGAGGAAGCGAGGGAGCGGGAGCCGGGCGCGAGCCGGCTCCGCCGACCAAACGACGAATTCCGGCGGCGCCTGCCCGGCGTGAAAGCGCGGCCTGGGGGAGCGCGCAATCCAGGCGCACCCTCCGACTGCGGCGGCTTGCCCGCCGCCGCGCTGGGAGCCCCCCCCACGGCCGCTGGGAGCTGCCGGGGCGGCCACCGGGTGCTTCCGAGGGCGCCCGCGACCACGCTTGGATGGGGGAGAGGCAGGACCGACCTGGAGGGCCTTCCCCTTCTCTGCGGCCGAGTACCTCCTCGATGGAGCCATCGCAACAAGACGGAGCAAGAACTGAGGCGAAGGAGAGAGCAAGAGGAGATGGACTGGACGGGCACGAGCGGTGCCGTACTTATAGCCGGCAAAGGCCAACCGCCGGTCTCCACGATCATAGGTAATCATAACACGTTCTGCATGCAGGGACTTGTCCAACTCGCACAATCACCAAGGTGTCATGGGGAAGCGGAGGCGCCACGTCCAATCAACCGCCACGCGGCGTCCAAGGCCGCAGGCTGTTAGGGCCCGTGGCGCTTCGCCCTTGCCCTTTCGCCTCTCGGCACGACCAAGTCCATGCGCGCCTTGGGCCCGGGGGCTACTGTCGGCGTTCTGGGAACGGGGGTCCCCAGACTTGCCTGCCTGCGGCCTGCGGCGTGGCTCAAGTGGGGGCCCAGCACGGCCCATCTTCATCAACACGAGGCTCAAGACCCTCGCGAGGGGCCAAGCCTCGCGAGGCGGACGACACGACGCTTCCTCAGGCACAGCCTCGTCAGGCTGGCTCGCGAGGAGGCAGAGAGTTCAAGGCAGGGTACCTCGCGAGGTGCCCATGACGCAAGCCATGACGACACGGGGCACCAGGCGGGTACCAGCATGCGCAGCGTCCCTCTTTCCTCTTTGGTGCAAAGGGAGCAAGCGTATCAGCGGAGTACCGAGGCATCATGCAAAGGTTGCCACTTTGGTGCAACGAGACCAAGGCCAGGAGGACTACGAGACGGAGGTCACCATGGAGCCCAGCGCGGCGTCATCACCAGAGCCTTTGGCAGGCGAGGACTGCTTTTGTCAGGATAGATGTACTCGCTGTCCCCCTTCAAATTAGCCCGCCATTGTTGGATCCCTTCCCGCTCAATATTTGGGGAGAGGACCAGGGCCTCTATAAATAGGACTAGCCACCCACATAGCAAGGGGTCGGTTCGTTGGTTCGGTTCCTGGTCGCTCGGTCTGGGATCTGAGAGAGAGAGAGAGAGGAGACTGAACTCTTCATAGCAGTTCATCTCCACAGCCAAGAACAGACCCTCGCGAGGCTGTTCTTCCTTGTATTGTTCATCCAGACCAGCCCCAGGAGGCAATCCATCCACCACACACTGCAGTAGGGTATTACACCACATCGATGGCCCGAACCAGTATAAATCTTGTGTCTTTCGTGTAGTTCTTTTAGTAGTTTAGATCCCCTCGAGACGGAGAGGTTGAAGGCGAGATTTCCGCATGCACCCCAGTGTTCGAACCTTAAGGGTCTGCCGGAACCCGAAATCCGACAGACATTACCTCCTCGGTAATCGTTGCGAGATCTTCACCGATCACCAAAGTTTGAAATATATCTTCACCCAACCAGATTTGAATCTCAGGCAAAGACGTTGGGTTGAGTTGATCTCGGATTACGACTTAGGAATAACTTACACCCCGGGCAAAGCCAATGTCATGGCTGATGCGCTAAGCCATAAGTCCTATTGTAACAACCTGATGTTACAACATAGTCAACCATTTCTCCATGAGGAATTTCGTAAGCTTAATCTTCACATTGTTCCTCGAGGATTCCTATCCACCCTGGTGGCGAAACCTACCCTTACGGATCAGATCATCAAGGCACAGAAGGTAGATCTGGGAATCTCCCGTATTAATAGAAACATTAAGAAAGGAGTCGCGAATTGTTTCTCCATTGATGATCAAGGTGTCGCATACTTTGGGAATCGCCTAGTGGTTCCAAAGGCACAAAACCTGAGGCGGCTGATCCTTAAGGAAGCTCATGAATCCCCTCTCACCATTCATCCCGGTAGTACTAAAATGTATCAAGACCTAGGCCAGAGGTTTTGGTGGACTAGAATGAAGAGAGAAATCGCTCAATACATTGCTAATTGCGACATTTGTCGTCGTGTTAAAGCAGAGCATCAACGGCCTGATGGCACCCTTCAACCTTTGGCTATTCCCGAGTGGAAATGGGATAAAATCAGTATGGATTTCATTACTGGGTTTCCCAGGACCAAGAGAGGGAATAATGCCATCTTCGTCGTGATCGACCGTCTTTCCAAAGTAGCCCATTTTCTACCTGTTCGTGAGAGTATCACCGCTAGCCAGCTAGCCGATTTATACATCTCCCGAATAGTGTCTCTTCATGGTGTCCCATTGGAAATTAACTCAGACCGTGGGAGTCTCTTCACCTCTCGATTTTGGGAAAGTTTCCAAAATGCTATGGGAACTCGTCTCTCTTTTAGCACCGCCTTCCATCCTCAGTCAAGTGGTCAAGTAGAGCGAGTCAATCAAATTCTGGAAGATATGCTCCGAGCTTCTGTTATCTCGTTCGGAATGAGTTGGGAGAAATGCCTTCCATTCGCGAAGTTTGCTTATAACAATAGTTATCAAGCTAGCTTGGGCAAGGCTCCTTTTGAAGTTCTCTATGGACGAAAATGTCGAACGCCTCTTAACTGGTCATAAACCGGGGAAAGACAACTCTTTCGCCCGGATATGATTCAGGAAGCAGAAGAGCAGGTTCGCGTTATTCATGAGAAATTGAAAACAACCCAATCTCGTCAACAGAGTCAATATGATTGTAAACATAAGCCTATGACTTATGAGGTCGACGAGAAGGCTTACCTTCGGGTTGCCCCATTAAAGGGAACCCATCGTTTCGGTATCAAAGGCAAATTGGCTCCTCGTTACATTGGACCCTTTCGCATTCTTGCCAAACGAGGAGAAGTTGCCTACCAATTGGAACTACCTCCGCATCTTTCCAGAGTCCATGATGTCTTCCATGTTTCACAACTCAGGCGTTGCTTCGCGGATCCTATCCGTGGAGTGGACCACGAAACGCTTGATCTACAAGATAACCTCTCTTATCGGGAATATCCCGTTCGTATCCTTGATCAAGCCGAGCGTACCACTCGACGTCATAATATCAAGTTTCTCAAGGTTCAATGGTCACACCATTCCGAGAAAGAAGCCACTTGGGAAAGGAAGGATCGTCTTCGACTCGAGTACCCCACCTTCTTTCCAGAGGATCCAAAATCTCGGGATGAGATTCTTTTGAGTGGGGGTGAGTTGTCACACCCTAGCTAGTTCAAGCATTAGAATGTGCATCATGTTTAAATTCTTCTTAAATTTGAATTGGGGAAGAGAGAACCCCCAACACCCCCTGGAAACAACTAGGGTTTACTAAAATTATTTTCAATGAACCTGAAATGCCCTTCTAAAAAGTTCACCCTCTTTGTCTTGGGTTAGAACCTCTGGCAAAATTGGTGCACAATTTTCTAGGTCAACACAAGGTCACTGAATTAAATCATATGTAATTTGCCTTTGGACATTTAAATGCTAGTAAATATTTTAAATGTTCAAATAATTTTGGATTTAAGTGAGGGCTGTTAGGAATAATCCCAACAGAGCCCACAATTATTTTCAGGATTTTAGTAAGTGCCTAAGTATTTTTAATAAAGCCCCAAAGCTACAGAAAAATAGAAAAAGAAAACAAAACAGGAAAGAGAGAAAGGGAAAGGCTTACCTGGAGCCGCCCACCATGCCCACCTGCCGGCCCAGCCCAACTACCGCTCCAGCGAGCTGCTTGGCTCAGCCAGGCAGGCAGGCAAGTGCTCGACGGCGGCACCAGCGTGCGCCACGCAGCTGGCTGCCACCCTGCTTCCTCCCCTCGCCGCCCTGCTGGCCTGGACAGGCTCCACGTCGCTGCCCCGACCCCCCTGGACACGCTCATACGCCCCCTGCCTCACTCCCTCGCTCCCCTTCGCCATGGCCGACGCAGCCGTCGCCATCCCGCCACTGTAGTCGCATCCACCGCCGTCCCCGTGCTGCACCACCGTGTCCACTCGCTTCGCCGTCGTCGACTACTTCGAACAGACCGAGCCCCGAGCGCTCACACGCTCTGCAACACCTCCACCGACCCCGCCTTCATCAGCCACCGCCGGTGATCCCTTTCTACGTCGCCGCCGCATCAGCTCGTCCCCGACCGTGCCGTCTGTCTCTGCGTGACCGCTGTGAGCCCAGCTACCTCCCCATCCTCTCCGTTCTCCTCCTCGTGCACCACAGCGAGCACACGGAGCTCACCCGCACGCACCGCCGCGGAGCTCGTCGCCGACATGTCTCCGGTCAACCACCGGCCAAGCCATCTAGCCTACTAACCTCACCGCATCCCCAGGAGCACAACGCGCCACTCCACGCACCTCGCCGTGCCCCACAGCCCCGGGTTCGTCCTCACCCAACTCCGGCGACCACCAAGCTCGTCGCCGGCGACGTTTCCGGCCACCCCGAGCCCAACCACCAACACCAAACGATGCGGCTCGTTCCCAGCTACTTGTAGCACTTCTCCGCCGTTGATATGGTCACCGGAGGACCAAATCCGAAGGCCTCCGCCGTCTCGGGCCTCGCTGGCGTCGAGTCGCCGGTGAGTTGACCCAGTTTGACCCCTGGGTTGGCCCAGGTAGACCCCCCTGAGTCTATGACAGGTGGGGCCGGTCTGCTAACTAATCTAGGATTAGTTTTAACTAATTTTAAGTTAATCAGTCACTGACATGTGGGCCCAGGCACCACTAACAGCTAATTAGTGTTAATCTAATCTTGTTAATTAGCTGAGAGGCTGACAGAAGGGGCCCACCAGTCAGGTTTGACCTGGGCTGGCGCCTTTGACCTGCTGAGGTCAGCATGATACAATGCTGACGCAGTAATGCATTTCTGGATTTATTTTTATTCAGGAAATTCCAGAAAATGTTTAAAACTTCTAAAAATCATAGAAATTCAACCGTAACTCCAAATGAAATAACTTATATATGAAAAATTATCAGGAAAATTCAATCTATCCATCTGTAATGGTTTCATGCATGGCAAAACAAGTTTACCTTGCTGTTTAAGCAGAATAAGGAAATGCACTATTAAAGCCATGTTTAATAAGCTAATAATTGAATCTTTGATTCAAATAAGCACATTCTTTTCTGTTATAGCTTGCATTAGGCCAAGACACATTCATATTGCCATGTCATAGCATGCATCATATTGTTGCATATCGTCATGTGATGATTGTGTTCCGATGTGTTCTTCGTGGTAGGTTCTGCCTCCGAGGATATTCATGAGTATCCAACTGAAGGGCAGTATCCCACTACCACTCCATCAGGCAAGCAACCCATTGATCATTCCGATACAAACCCATGTTCTCGCTTCTGCTCTTGTTTACTGCATTAAGACAACACGATTCAAACTGCTGTGTGCTACGGTAGTTGAACCCTTATCCTCTGCATAACCTGTCATTGCCACAGTAACTAGATGAAACCCACTAGCATGTGTAGGAGTTGATTGAGCCATGTATGTGATTCCTACCTTGCTATGCCTGCTATGCTTAGAGTTGTGTCAGGTCTGGTTCATCTAGGTGATGGGCTAGAGTGGAATGCTTATGCCGGTAAGGTGAGGGATGTGTTGAACATGTTTTGGTAAAGGTATCGATGAGAGGCCATGTAGGAGTACATGGTGGGTTGTTTCATTGAGGCCGTCCATAAGAACTGAGATCTGTATGTGTGATTTAAGATGCAGTTACTACCGTACATTGGGCCCGAAACCAATGGACCCTCTCGGCTTCTTAATCACCCTAGTACTCTGTCCAGGAGTTGCAAATAGTCTCTGGTGTTTGTAGGTTATGTGTTGGCGGCCGTGCGTAGCGCTGACCCTAGGGGTGGGCTATGTTGCGGTAGATACACCGTGGCCGGGTATGCCGGGCGCCCGTTTGGCGTCTCGGGACCTTGTTCACATTGTTTGGGGCTGTATGTGGAAACCTCGGCCGGACTCCCTGCGGATGGAACCTGGATAGGCGATAAACCTGGACTAGAGACTTAGGTGTTTAGGTAGGCCGTGGCCGACACCCTCGCTGGGCTTCCGCTTGAAGGTTGCCGAGTACATGTCGTGTAAACGGCGGTAAGTGGTGAAAGCATGTATGACGAAGTACACCCCTGCAGGGTATAAAACTATTCGAATAGCCGCGTCCGCGGTAAAGGACTACTTGCTTGCCTATACAGTTCATAGACAAGTTAATGGATACTACTAAAAGACTCAAGATAAGTGTGAGTACCGAGGATGGCCCTCTCGTAGGATGACGAGGTAGGATCCCCGGTGGAGTATTGTGTTGGTGAGTAGTGGACTCGTGTGCGAAAACTATTTTACTGGTGGAGTTACGTAGGATAGCTTAGCCAAGAGTCAAAGCTGGCCTGCTGCATCAACCCCACCACCTTCTTGAGAATAAGCATGTATAGTAGGTTCTGTTGTAAGACTTGCTGAGTACCTTTGTACTCATGTTTGCTTAATTACTGTTTTCAGACGACAACACCGCCCCCTCTGATGGGTTCTATGTAGACCTTGACGTCGACGAGTGACTAGCCACCCAGGTGGTGATCCTGGCCATGGAGGGCCTTATGTAGATAGACAGGCTTCGAGAAGCCTTCTTTCTTTCTAGAGTCTGTACTCAGACTAGTTGCTTCCGCATGTGCTTGTATGATTGTATGACTTGAGTGTCAGGTCATGTGACCCCTATCTGTATGAACATGTTATGTATGGCTCTCTAGAGCCTTTAAATAAAGTACTTGAGTTGTAGAGTTTTGATGTGATGCCATGTTGTATGTACTCATATCGGGCATATTGTGTGTATGATTGAAATGCTTGGTATGAGTGGGATCCGACAATCTAGTTGTTTATCCTTGGCAGCCTTTCTTATGGGGAAATGTAGTCTAGTGTTCCTCGAGCCATAGTAGTCCTCTACAGTCCGGTTCACCGGAGTCCTGCTAGCCCAACACTACTGCTCAGGACACTTGACTGGCCGGCATGTGATTCACTTCGTTCCTATGCCTGTCCCTTCGGGGAAATGTCACGCGGTGACTTCCGAAGTCCTGCCTAGCCTGCTACAGCCCGGGTTCCCCGGAGTCCTGTTAGCCCAGTGCTACAGCCTGGAATCACTCATTGATGACCGACATGCTCGAGGTGATTCATGTATGCCTGTCTCCATAGGTCTGTGCCGCTTTGGGTTCATGACTAGCCATGTCGGCCCGGGTTCTCTGTCATACGGATGCTAGCGACACTATCATATACGTGAGCCAAAAGGCGCAAACGGTCCCGGGCCATGGTAAGGCGACACCCGTGGGATATCGTGCGTGAGGCCACAAAGTGATATGAGGTGTTACCGGCTAGATCGATGTGGCTTGGAATCGGGGTCCTGACACAGGGGAGGCCCAAGGGGGGGGGTGTACCAGCCCACTAGGGGCTGGTTCCCCTCCCAATTAAGCCCATGGGGCCCTCCGGGATAGGTGGCCCCACCCGGTGGACCCCCGGGACCCTTCCGGTGGTCCCGATACAATTCCGACGACCCCTGAAACCTTCCCGATGGCCGAAACTGGACTTCCTATATATAAATCTTTACCTCCGGACCGTTCCGGAACTCCTTGTGACGTTCGGGATCTCATACGGGACTCCGAACAACTTTCGGGTTACTGCATACTAATATCTCTACAACCCTAGCGTCACCGAACCTTAAGTGTGTAGACCCTACGGGTTCGGGAGACATGCAGACATGTCCGAGACGACTCTCCGGTCAATAACCAACAACGGGATCTGGATACCCATGTTGGCTCCCACATGCTCCTCGATGATATCATCGGATGAACCATGATGTCGAGGATTCAATCAATCCATATACAATTCCCTTTGTCAATCGGTACGTTACTTGCCCGAGACTCGATCGTCGGTATCCCAATACCTCGTTCAATCTCGTTACCGGCAAGTCACTTTACTCGTACCGTAATGCATGATCTCGTGATCAACCACTTGGTCACATTGAGCTCATTATGATGATGCATTACCGAGTGGGCCCAGAGATACCTCTCCGTCATACGGAGTGACAAATCCCAGTCTCGATTCGTGCCAACCCAACAGACACTTTCGGAGATACCTGTAGTGTACCTTTATAGTCACCCAGTTACGTTGTGATGTTTGGCACACCCAAAGCACTCCTACGGTATCTGGGAGTTGCACAATCTCATGGTCTAAGGAAATGATACTTGACATTCGGAAAAGCTACAGCAAATGAACTACACGATCTTTGAGCTATGCTTAGGATTGGGTCTTGTCCATCACATCATTCTCCTAATGATGTTATCCCGTTATCAATGACATCCAATGTCCATTGTCAGGAAACCATGACTATCTTTTGATCAACGAGCTAGTCAACTAGAGGCTCACTAGGGACGTGTTGTGGTCTATGTATTCACACATGTATTACGATTTCCGGATAACACAATTATAGCATGAATAATAGACAATTATCATGAACAAAGAAATATAATAATAACCATTTTATTATTGCCTCTAGGGCATATTTCCAACACGGGTGCCATGATTCCATATCTGAACCGTTTATGTTATCACCATTATATCCATGTTCTAGATCAGATCTTGCAAGTTATAGTCACCTACTACGTGTTATGACCCGGCAACCCCGGAGTGACAATATTCAGGACCACTTCCGGTGATGATCGTAGTTTGAGGAGTTCATGTATTGACCATGTGTTAATGCTTTGTTCTGGTTCTCTATTAAAAGGAGGCCTTAATATCCCTTAGTTTCCAATTGGACCCCGCTGCCACAGGAGGGTAGGACAAAAGATGTCATGCAAGTTCTTTCCATAAGCACGTATGACTATTTACGGAATACATGCCTACATTATATTTAATAAACTGGAGCTAGTGTCGTATCACCCTAGGTTATGACTGTCTCATGATGAATTTCATCCAACGGATTACCGATCTAGTGCCTACGGATTTCTCTTATATTGTTTCTGCTAAGTTACTACTTCTATCGTTACTGCCGCACTTGCTACCAAACTACTTCTATCATTGTTACCGTTACTATTACTGTTGTCACTATTATCAAAACTATCATAGTACTTTGCTACTGATCACTTTGCTGTAGATAATTAATGTCTAGGTGTGGTTGAATTGACAACTCAACTGCTAATACTTGCAAATATTCTTTGGCTCACCTTGTGCTGAATCCATAAATTTGGGTTGAATACTCTATCCTCGAAAACTGTTGCGATCCCATATACTTGTGGGTTATCAAGACCTTTTTCTGGCATCGTTTCCGGGGAGCATAGCTATATTTGTTGAGTCACTTGGGATTATTACCAATTTATCACTATGAAGAACCTGAAGGATGCTAAGACTAAGATTTTTCCCTGTAAGATGAGGGGAGGTAAGGAACTGCCATCTAGCTCTGCTTTAGATTCACCTTCTGTTATAAGTAAACTCGCAACACCACCACATGCTATTAATCCTGATATGCCGCAAGTTATTGATGATGCTACTTCAGCTATGAATGATGCTTATGATGATACTAGTACCTTGCATGATGATGATGTGCCACTAGGTGATTTTCTTGATGAACAAATTGCTAGAGTAAGACAACATGATATTGTTGAAACTGATAATGAGCTTGAAACTGAAAATCTCGAAACACCTACTAGAACTAGCTCTCCTAGATATGAATTGCCAAAAGTACCGGAAGGTTATGTTATGAATGAGGAGACAACCAGAGATATTCTTGCTTGTAAGGATAGAGACGATCTAGAGAAATTATTATGCAAGTATAAAGAAAAATCTCTGAATGCTAGAATGGAATATGATCCTAAGTTTGCTACTTCACCTATCTTTATTGATGATAAGGATTATGAATTCTCTATCAACCCATAGTTAATTACTTTGGTTGAATCTGATCCCTTCCATGGTTATGAAACTGAAACTATTGTGGCACATCTTACTAAGTTAAATGACATAGCCACCCTCTTTGCTCATGATGAGAAAACTCACTATTACTATATCCTCAAATTATTTCCGTTCTCATTAAAGGGTGATGCTAAAGCTTGGTACAATGCTCTTAATCCTGGTTGTGTGCATAGTCCCCAGGATATGATCTATTACTTCTCTGAAAAATATTTGCCCGCTCATAAGAAACAAGCTGCCTTACAGGAAATATTTAACTTTGTGCAAATTAAAGAATAGAGTCTCCCACAAGCTTTGGGGAGGCTTTGCCAATTGCTTAATGCTTTGCCTGATCATCCTCTTAAGAAAAATGAAATACTTGATATCTTCTATAACGGACTAAGCGATGCTTCTAGGGAATTCCTAGATAGTTGTGCTGGTTGTGTTTTTAGGGAACGAACTATTGGGAAAGCTGAAGAATTATTGAGTAACATATTGAAAAATTATGATGATTGGACTCTTCCTGAACCACCTACTAAACCCACTCCGAAGAAGAGGGGTATCTTATATCTCAGTCCTGAAGATATGCAAGAGGTAAAGAAATCTATGAAGGAAAAAGGTATTAAAGCCGAGGATGTCAAAAATTTACCTCCTATTGAAGAAATACATGGGCTTAATACACCACCACCTAAGGTGGTAGAGGTAAATTCTCTAATGAAATTCAATGATAATGATAATCATAACATGCACCCTAGCCAATGCCTTTATGAGTTTGAGAATTACATTAGAAAAAAAGATCATTTCAATGCAAATGTTATGAAACAATTAAAATACAATTCAGATATGATTGCTCGCTTGAGTGACTTGTTATTTAGAATATCAAATGATGTTAGAGGTGTGGGAAAGCATGCTTCTATTGTTCAAACTCAGTTAGAACAAGTTGCTAAATCTCAAAGAGAGTTGCTAGATGAAATGAACAATAACATACATGACTTTGTTGTTAGAGTAGCAACCAAAGGAGGTAAAATGACTCAGGAACCACTTTATCCTGAAGGACACCCAAAAATAATTGAACAAGACTCTTAGAGAGCTAACACTGAAGCACGTAGTCCTTCTAAAAAGAAAAAGAAGAAGAAAAATGATAGGACTATGCATGCCTCTAGTGAACCTGAAGTAGAAAAACCTCCTCGTAATGATAATGAAGTCTCTATCTCTGATGTTGAAACACAACCTGGTAGTGAGCACTCACCTTCTAATAATGAAAAAGATAATGATGAGGTTCATGAAGACACTAAACCGAATAATAAAGAACCAAAGAATGGTGTTGAGATAGAACCATCAGTTGATCTTGATAACCCACAACCCAAGAATACACGATATGATAAAAGAGACTTTATTGCTAGAAAACATGGTAAAGAAAGAGAGCCGTGGGTTCAAAAACCAATGCCCTTTCCTCCTAAGTCAACTAAAAAGAAAGATGATGAAGAATTTGAACGCTTTGCTGAAATGCCGAGGCCAGTCTTTTTTGCGTACTCGCTTGACTGGTATCTTAAAAATGCCTCCTTATGCAAAGTATATGAAAGACATCATCACCAATAAGAGGAAAATACCGGAAGCTGAAATCTCCACCATGCTTGTTAATTATACTTTTAAAGATGGAGTACCTAAAAACTTGGAGATCTAGGAATACCAACTATACCTTGCTCCATAAAAAGAAATTATGTGAAAACTGCTTTGTGTGATTTGGGAGCTGGTGTTAGTGTTATGCCTTTCTCTTTATATAAAAGACTTGATTTGAATAAACTCACACCTACTAAAATATGTTTGCAAATGGCTGATAAATTAACTGCCATACATATCGGTATTTGTGAGGATGTGCCCGTTGTTGTTGCTAATGTTACTATTTTGTCTGACTTTGTTATACTTGAGATGCCCGAGGACGACAACATGTCAATTATCCTTGGTAGACCCTTCTTGAATACTGCAGGGGCTGTTATTGATTGCAATAAAAGCAAGCTCACTTTTTATATCAATGGTAATGAGCATACGATGCACTTTCCAAAGAAACAATTCCAAGTGAATGGTATTAATGTTATTGAAAAATCTTCGACAATCACTATTGGAAGTTTTCAAATACCTCTACCTATTGTCAAAAAGAAATATGAAATGCTTATTGTTGGGGAGATGCATATCCCCATTGAGGTAACTTAGTGATTTACGAAAGTTCTTCGGTTTCATGCTAATCAAAAGTGGTTGTTAATAAGACTTGATCAACCTTATTAATGGATCATTTCTGAGAGGTATGAAGTTGATGAATTTAGTGAGCACTACCTTTGTCCCTACCTTTCGTTTTCGGTTTTATTAGTTAAATAAAATAAATGCCATGTGTTGCCTATTTTTTGAATTTCCTATGGAATAAAAAATGACCTAAAAATAAAAGTTCTCAGAATGCTCTGAATATTTAATACAATTATTCCTGATTATGTAAGAATTTTTGGTGCAAATAACATCAGAGGGAGGTGCACCCGGTGGGCACAACCCACCTGGGCGCGCCAGGACCCCCAGGCGCGCCCTGGTGGGTTGTGGTCCCCACGTGGCCCCCCTCACTTATCTCTTCATACCACTTCATCACCTATCTCCAGAAAAAATCACCATTTCTCTCTCTCTCTCTCTCTCTCTCTCTCTCTCTCGTGTTCTTGCTCTCAAACCCGCGGATTTTGATCTCTTTGCTCGAAGCTCCATTTTCGAAACTGTTTTGGGGGATTGTTGCTTGGTATGTGACTCCTCCATTTGTCCAATTAGTTTTTGTTTTAGTGGTTTATATTTTAAATAATTAGCTACTCTTGGTGCTGCTGTAGATGAGCTTTCATGTTGAATTCTTAGAGTTCTAACTAGTTTGAATGCTTGCTATGGCCTCTATGTATTCCTATGAGTAGTTGCTACCAATATTGTAAAGTTTTGTTGAGAAAATTTTGTGGACTAAAAATTTCAGAATTTTTGTTCATAGGAAAAACATGAGTATCTTTAGGGAGTTTGCTTCCAAGAAGAACTCCAAGGGAGTGATTGGGGAGTCATCTGATAGTGATCTCCACACCCGAAGATTGGTGGAGCTACGACCGTGCGAATGGCCGCATACCCCGTTCATGGAAGGGGCCGAAATCCTTCAAGAGTTTGCACAATATGCTGCTAATGCCGGCCTCACCGACTTCATCACAGCTGAATGCGAATAGTATCATCTCCTCAAAAATTCCTTTGTGCAAATTTTTAATTTTCTTCCTAGGATAATCCCCCTGAGGTGCATTTTAATCTATATGCTGAACCCCATCAGATACCGCTTACTGGATTTGGTGAAATATGCTTGCTTCCTTCTGATGGTAGTTTGGTAGAGCCTAGCCTGCAGAGTTTGAAAAATTTTATCGTACTCTGATAGTAGGTGATGAGAGGGGGGTGTCGAGTATCACCGCCGCTAGCTTGAATTTTCCCGCTATTCATTATTTTACTCTTTTCATTGCAAAATGCTTGCTTGCTAGAGAGAAGGTGGGTGCACTCAGTTCCCCAAACCTTGTTGTTTTACGTCATGCACTAGAGGGCGACAACACTTATTGCTTGGGAGCTACTGTGGCACATGGCCTCCACATTAATAAGTCCAAGGGTAAAATACATGGAGGTATTTACGCCACTCGTTTGGCGGCCCGCTTTAATGTTCAAATACACCTGCATGATTATCCTTTGCCCAAGGTTTACCTAGAATGCACGGCCATGGATTACCACCAGTTTACTACTGTCGATTATCCTAACATTCCTATTCCATATAACCTGGGTTTTAGTGTGAGAACTCATGATATTATTCTATTGTATGCACCTGCTTTGTTTGATCCTATTGCCAGGTGTGGGTACAGGATTATGCCTGCAGATATCATCGCCTACCGGAACAACCATTCTGCAGTAGAGGAGGAGCCTCAGCAGTGGGATCCACATGTGCCCACTCCTCAATAGTTCGACATGGGACCCCATGGTTTCTCCGACTACTGACTGATTACCAAGTTAGGCCAGAAGCCTAAGCTTGGGGGAGTACGTGTTTCTCACCGACATTACATTCATTTTCACACATTTCATTCCATTTGTCGGTGTTCACACTTTTTCATTGTATTATCCATGCTTAAATTATTTTCTCATTTTCTTCTTGTGTGTTTGAAAAACTTTGAGAAAATACAAAAATATTTCCTGCTTCTTTTTGATTTTTTCTTTCTAGAATAGTCAGCTGTAGCACTAAAAAGAAAAGGCCAAAAATATTTCCTTGTTCTTCTTTTGCTTGTTGGGAGCTTTCGTGTGCAAATAGTTTTTCTCATTTTTTTGCTTTTCCCGTTTTATTTGCTTGTTCAAGAAAACCAAAAACTCAAAAAATATTTCAGTGTGTTTCTCTGAATTTCTTTTTTTATTGAGTCATATCGAGGAGAAGACCACGCTAAAAATGTTGAGTGGCTCTCATATGCATAATTGTTGATCTAACAAAGAGCCCAAATTACCTTGTCTTCTCTTGCTGAATAAAATGTTTGCAGATTCCAGCTTAGTCCACGACACTCTTGCAATATTATTATTTTCACATCGTTCGGTCGTGCAAGTGAAAGGAAATAATGACGACATTTGATGAACTAGTCGTGGCAGAGAGAAACGGGTATGAACTCGACTTGTTCTATTTTTGTAAATATGTTTAACCCAATATCCATGATTCAGCTCATTATGATTAAACATGTTTGCAATGACAATTAGAGATTATAGTTTCTCATGCCATGCATAAGTAGCTAGGAGTGGATAATGATTTATCTTGGATGTCAACATTGCATTAAAATGATTGTGATGTAGTATGATGATATGGTATCCTCCTCCGAATGTTCGAGTGGCTTGACTTGGCACATGTTCATGCATGTAGTTGAATCAAAACCAACATAGCCTCTATGATATTTATGTTCATGGTGTTCATATCCTACTCATGCTAGTGTCCAATGTTACTTATGCATAATGCATGTTCATGACCGTTGTTTCTCTCTAGCTGGCCGCTTCTCAATCTATTTGCTAGCCTTCACCTGTACTAAGTGGGAACTCTGCTTGTACATCCAAAACCTGAAACCCAAGTTATTCCAGATGAGTCCACCATACCTACCTATATGCGGTATTACCCTGCCGTCCTGAATAAATTCGCATGTGCCATCTCTAAAAAACTTCAAATAAATATCCTTTTTGTGTGCCTGGATTGTTCATCGAACGACAAGAGGTAGTCGGTATCTTCCATGCTAAGCGGGTTATTCTCAGGATGAGTGCTTATTCACTCACCATCGCACGAGAAAAGGGCGGTAATAGGGATGCCTAGTCCCAAACTGCAAAAGAATTGATCTTTCAAATAATCAAACAAAAACTCTTACGGAGTCAAAACCTTTACTTTATCGCTTGGGAACCGCCACTAGCGTGTTTAGCATGGAAGATATTGATAAATGATAGTCGTGAAGTAAACAAGAAGGGTGCATTTCTCAAAATATCATTTACCTCTGTTTTAAAACTTGATCTCCGGCACCTCTACAAATCACCGCTTCCCTCTGTGAAGGGACTATCTATTTACTTTTATGTTGTGTCATCACCTTCTAAAATAAGCGCTAGAACCTGAGAGCACTATTGTCATGTTGATGCATTGCCTGTAGCTAATGTTGGGTGCATCATGACTTGTAGGATCGAAAGTATGTATAGAGGGGGAGGGGTGATTAGACTAGTTGACCAAATAAAAATCTAGCCTTTTCCCAATTTTAAGTCTTGGCAGATTTTAGCAACTTAGACAAGTCAAGCAATCAACCTACACATGCAAGTCTAAGAGTATAGCCGCAAAATGTAAAACATTGCACATGAAGGTAAAGGGAGGACTTTGGAGGGAGCAAACACAATGTAGACATGGAGATTTTTTGCATGGTTCCGATAGGTGGTGCTATTGTACATCCACGTTAATGGAGACTTCAACCCACGAAGGGTAACGGTTGCGCGAGTCCACGGAGGGCTCCACCCATGAAGGGCCACAAAGAAGCAACCTTGTCTATCTCACCATGGCCATCGCCCACGAAGGACTTGCCTCACTAGGGTAGATCTTCACGAAGTAGGCAATCTCGTTGCCCGTACAAACTCCTTGGTTCAACTCCACAATCTTGACGGAGGCTCCCAAGTGACACCTAACCAATCTAGGAGACACCACTCTCCAAAAGGTAATAGATGGTGTGATGATGATGAACTCCTTGCTCTTGTGCTTCAAATGATAGTCTCCCCAACACTCAACTCTCTCTCATGGATTTGGATTTGGTGGAAAGATGATTTGAGTGGAAAGCAACTTGGGGAAGGCTAGAGATCAAGATTCATATGGTTGGAATGGAATATCTTGGTCTCAACACATAAGTAGGTGGTTATCTCTCAGAAAATGTATACTGGAAGTGTAGGCATGTTCTGATGGATCTCTCCATGAATGAAGAGTGGGTGGAGGGGTATATATAGCCTCCACACAAAATCTAACTGTTACACACAATTTACCAAACTCGGTGGGACCGAATCAGAAAAATCGGTCAGACCGATTCAGTTCAAAATGTGATCGTTAGGCTTTTCGGTGGGACTGACATGTCAACTCGGTGAAACCAATTTCATTAGGGTTAGGGCATAACGTAATCTCAGTGAGACCGATTACACAAACTCGGTAGGACCGACTTGGCAATAAGCTAATCAGAGAGTTGGTCAGGCAAACTCGGTGGGACCGATTTGCTCATTTCGGTGAGACCGAATTGTTACGAAAGGGAAACAGAGAGTTTGCATTGCGAACTCGGTGGGACCGATCGCTCATCTCGATTGGACCAAAACATTACGAAGGGAAACAGAGAGTTTGCAATCCCATCTCAGTGAGACCGAGATCCTTATCGGTGAGACCAAAGTGACTAGGGTTTCTGGCAGTGGCTATGTCAAGTGAACTCGGTGGCGCCAGATAGAACATTTCGGTGGGGCCGAGTTTGACTTTTGGTTTGGGACATATGTGGATATGAGAAAGTGGTTGAGGGTTTTTGGAGCATATCACTAAGCATTTTGAGCAAGCAAGCCATTAAGCAACACCTCATCCCCTTTTAATAGTATTGGCTTTTCCTATGGACTCAATGTGATCTTGGATCACTAAAATGAAAATTTAGAGTCTTGAGCTTGAGCCAATATGTGTCCTTAGCATTTTGAGGGGTCCACATTCCTAATCCATGCCATGCCAATCATTGAACTTTCTAAAACGATCATCTTGAAATAGCATTAGTTCAATGAGCTATATGTTGTTAGTAATTACCAAAACCACCCAGGGATAGTTGCACTTTCAATCTCCCCCCTTTTTGGTAATTGATGACAACATATAGATCAAAGCTTCGACAAATGATAATAAGATCTAAAGTACATCGCCGCTTTGAGAAGTATGTGATGAGCAGGAGCTCCCCCTAAAATTGTGCATTATTTAAAATTTGCTTTTGAATGCAAATGCACAATCAATTAGGATCATGGGTTACTCTTCCATGTCACATACATCTTGGTGGAGCGCTCAAAATGATAGAAATTAAAACATGCACTCATCACCAAGCAAAGTGAATGATCATATAGGGATATAAGAGATAATATTATCCAAACAAACATTAAAGTATGATATGATAAAACACATGATCATACAAGTATCACACACAGACATAAAGTATCAAACGAGCGCACACAAAAGTTCGACCAAAATAGCAAGAGAGACAAAAACAGCAACACTCTCTCTCGAAGCCTAGCTATGATCTATACATTTACCCCCCTTTGGCAACAAGTTACCAAGAAGTTCAAAAATGCATAGTGCTATGCGTCTCTCAGGCTTGGTCTTCGGGAGGTGGTGTAGAGAGAACTCCAAGGATGAAGGCATCGGTAAATGTTGTTGGAGCTGGTGGAGTAGGAGCTGGAGCTAGCACTGAAGCTGTTGCTGCTGGTGCAGAAGTAGTCGCTCTTGTATCTGGCACTGGCACTACAGCTGACCTCTGACCTCTTGGCACTCACTGAAAAGCATCTATGGTAGCCTTTCCTTTCTCCTCCTATGCTTCCTCCTAGAGCTGCTCAACAACTGTCTGTATCTCAGTTACTTTCAGATCAAGATCATAAAACTTGGTCTCAATAATCCTCTCCAAGCTCTCCTGATTCTGAGTCAGGGCGGTCAAGCCCTTCTCAATCCTCAGAGTTGCCTGAATCAGATAAGCTAGCTGATCTTGTTTGCTCTTTAAGAACACCTGAGATGCCTCCTCAACACTTGGCATCTTTGCAGCCTTTTCTGCCTTTGCCTTTGCTCTCTTCTCTTGAGCTTGCACTGATGAAGGATCATCCTCATTCATCACAACTGTGTTATCCTCAAATTCTGGGTGCAGAGGTAAATGCTCCTTGTCCAACAAGTAGGTGCATGTGCCCATCTTCGAGTTGATGAGCACCTGAATGTGTGGAGCATACCCACAAGATCTTTTTTGATCTGCAGCAGTCCTCTTGATTGTCTCAACAATTAGACTCATGACATTGAATTTTTGAGGGACATCAAATATCTACAGCAGGTTGATTGAGTGGCCTTTGATCATCTTGTGATCTCCAGATTTGGGTAACAAAGTATGCCTTAAGATTGTGTTGACTGTTGGCAGACCAGACAACAAATAATGCACAGATCCAAACTTGTGTGTCTCCAAAGCTTTGTCTGGGATCTCCTTGTACATGTTTGCCATAGAGTTGTGGTCTTTCTTCTTGGCATACACATCCAAATCATCCTCATGCTCTTCTGGAGCATTGATCAATTTGGCCCACTCATCAACAGTTGACTGGTACCTGATAACCCACAAGTATAGGGGATCGCAACAGTTTTCGAGGGTAGAGTATTCAACCCAAATTTATTGATTCGACACAAGGGGAGCCAAAGAATACTATCAAGTATTAGCAGCTGAGTTGTCAATTCCACCACACCTAGAAACTTAATATCTGCAGCAAAGTGTTTAGTAGCAAAGTAATATGATAGTAGTGATAACGGTAGCAAAAGGTAATGATAGCAAACATAATGTTTTTGGTATTTTGTAGTGATGATAGCAATAGCAACGGAAAAGTAAATAAGCGAGGAACAATATATGGAAAGCTCGTAGGCAATGGATCAGTGATGGAGAATTATGCCAGATGCGGTTCATCATGTAAGAGTCATAACCTAGGGTGACACGGAACTAGCTGCAGTTCATCAATGTAATGTAGGCATGTATTCCGAATATAGTCATACATGCTTATGGAAAAGAACTTGCATGACATCTTTTGTCCTACCCTCCCGTGGCAGCGGGGTCCTTACGGAAACTAAGGGATATTAAGGCCTCCTTTTAATAGAGTACCGGAACAAAGCATTAACACATAGTGAATACATGAACTCCTCAAACTACGGTCATCACCGGTAAGTATCCCGATTATTGTCACTTCGGGGTTAACAGATCATAACACATAATAGGTGACTATAGACTTGCAAGATAGGATCAAGAACTCTCATATATTGATGAAAACATAATAGGTTCAGATCTGAAATCATGGCACTCGGGCCCTAGTGACAAGCATTAAGCATAGCAAAGTCATAGCAACATCAATCTCAGAACATAGTGGATACTAGGGATCAAACCCTAACAAAACTAACTCGATTACATGATAGATCCCATCCAACCCATCACCCTCCAGCAAGCCTACGATGGGATTACTCACGCACGATGGTGAGCATCATGAAATTGG
This sequence comes from Triticum monococcum, assembly GCA_034509565.1. NCBI lineage: Eukaryota > Viridiplantae > Streptophyta > Magnoliopsida > Poales > Poaceae > Triticum > Triticum monococcum. The sequence continues at coordinate 541,700,364 of CM067841.1, forward strand.
TGATGGAGGATGGTTGATGATGACGATGGCGACGGATTCCCCTCTCCGAAGCCCCGAACGGACTCCAGATCAGCCCTCCCGAGAGGTTTTAGGGCTTGGCAGCGGCTTTGTATCGTAAAACATGATGGATCCTTCTCTCTGATTTTTCTCTCCCCGAAACACAATATATAGAGTTGGAGTTGGAGTCGGAGGAGCTTCAGGGGGCCCACGAGGTAGGGGGGCGCGCCCCCCACCCTCGTGGACAGGTGGTGGGCCCCCCGGCCTTCATCTTTTGCAGGTATTTTTTATATTTTCCAAAAAGTTGCTCCGTGAAGTTTCAGGTCATTCCGAGAACTTTTGTTTCTGCACATAAATAACATCATGGTAATTCTGCTGAAAACAGCGTCAGTCCGGGTTAGTTCCATTCAAATCATGCAAGTTAGAGTCCAAAACAAGGGCAAAAGTGTTTGGAAAAGTAGATACGATGGAAACATATCGGTACTTTGTACCTTCAGACATCCAAACAATTCTACCATCTGGATAGAAATGAGCTGTAGAATAGAACTGCATAATGAGCTCATCATTCCATTTGGTAAGCTTCTGTCCCATAAACTCATCAACTCCACAAGCTTTGAAGCTTTCATGTACTCCTAGAAAATAGTCTTCATTCTCATCAGTGAATTCCCAATCAACCCATTTCATATCATAGACTATAGGCTTCTTGTCAAGCAAAATGTTTTCATAAAAGTCTTGTTGTTCTTTGGTGTGGAACCTATAGTCCACTGCAGTCTTCCTCCTCACAGCATATGGATCAGACTGTCTCCAAAGTCTCAGTCTTGCATCCTTCATGATGTTCATATCCTCAGGCACTGGGTGAGTGTCATTGTGTTCTAGAATCTTTGGTTTCAGTTTCCTCAGCACTTGGGCTTCAGCATCTTCTTCTTCAACTTTAGGCACTGGGGCCTTATTCTTCTCTTGAGTTGGGATGTTCCTGGTGCTTATCTTGGGCTTAGAAGGCTTCTGAGCTTGAGCAGCAGCCTTGGGGGCAGTCTTGGGCTTTGAAGTGGCAGCCCCTGACTTGATAGCATCCCCCATAAGCTTCTGGGACTTGGGTGCTGGTGCAACATCCTCTTCCTCTTCATCTTCTTCTGGGTCTCTCATTATAGAGGATCTACCAATGACTCTGGCAGTGGTCTTTTTGACACTCTCTTTCCTTTTCTTTCCCTCTCCAGCGGCCTCTTCAGTTGGTTTAGAAGTTTCAGTAGTTGAGGCCCTGACCTTTAAGGTTGGCACTGTCGTGGATTTGTCATGTCAGATGTCCTCATGTGAGGACTTAGTCGTGGAGCCATCGCACTAGGTTAGCTTAAAGGGGTTAAACGAGACAAAGGACATAGAAGTTTATACTGGTTCGGCCCCTTGCAATGAAGGTAAAGTCCTAATCCAGTTTGAGGTGGTATTGCTTATGTCTCGATTGCCAAGGAGCGAATAGCTTGACCTAGCTTTCGATCTGTTGTATCTTTCCCTAAACCGCCGCTGGGTCGTCCCTTTATATACACAGGTTGACATGCTGCGGCTTACAGAGTCCCTATCAGCTCATAACAACGTGTCCGGCTCGATGACCAAATATACACGCCTTACAATACAAGTCATACATATATGGCGGTTTACACTCATGGGCTTCTAGCCACCTTTGGGCCCTGGGCCTTTAAACGAGTCTTCATAGTGAACCGCCATCTTGAACAGCTTTATGGGCTTCATCTTGATAAACCACCATGGCTTAACCCGGCCACTCCTGGGCGGGTTAACCCAACAGTTATCTCCCCAACATTAGGCCCCAGGTTGATTTGAACTTGTTCATGTCAATCTTCGGTACTTAGAAAAAAAATCCTTCTTCATCTTTTTGCGAGATATTGTAACCCGCCATAATGTCATCTCCTGAGATTGCGGTAATCCTCCATGACGTCACCTGTTATTAATACTAGGTGATACCCCGCGCGTTGCTGCGGGACCTCTTCGCTAGAATTGAAGTAATGTAATGATTTGAATAAAAACCTAAATGTGCTAAAAATCCAAAATAAACAATGTAATAGCAAAGAGAGTAGGTTCTCCGTTGGTAGTAGATTGGGTCTTGTGGATGCATGGATAGACTATAGATATCAACATTTGAGCCCACTGGATTACTGATGCTTGCTTACCAAGAGATTACATCGATTATCTAAGTGTGTCAATATTATTTATGTGAATTGCACTGAAAGAGTGTATCATAACGTCAAAGCATGGCACGATGCCTTGATACTAAGAAATACTTGTTCAAGTTTTTCTCTCTTTGAATGATGAGAGTATACTTTCAGTTCACATTGATTAAGAAGAACCACCTGTCTGGTACCATAGCCTTTCACAGTACAAATTCAAGCACAATGAACTTAATCTGAATCAATGAATTAAATATGCACCAACAATGGTGACTAAAATAGCTGTCTAGAATTAAACGTGCTCACACACATAACCTCTATGGAAATCAAAATCTTAACAGGGTGAATGACTATAAATTTCTAAAGATATTAGACAAAAGATAAAAGGAAATTCATCTATTTGATGCTTGCATACGTCCATTGTTTTCCATCAAGTACAATGGCTCTTCTTTTTTCCAGGGTAGGGTGCAGTAGATTTTGGAATGGAAACTGCTAGATTAGGCATTGGTTGCAAACATAACTCCTATAATATATTTCACAAAACCAACAAATATATATCTCACCGACTGGAAAATATCAATTCTTATCTAATCTATAAAGGAATACTCAACATCGTTACTATTGCAGGTAAACGCACCAAATATTCGCTGGGCATACAACCAGAGATCATGATATAGCGGTATAACTATTGTAGATAAAAAGATATTGAACTGTGCAGCCATTAGCTTGCTCCATCTAGCCCCATAGAACATAATATGCTCTCTTAAAAAATGTAGTGAACATACCTCATACTTTGGTCAACTTTATCTGCAACTAATGCCTGTGTACAAACAACTACATGTGCCATAAACATTCATATGGTCAAACAATTAGGATTTTGTATCATGCCCAAGCCACTACAACAAGAAAATTACGAAGAGAAGATGTGGGGAACAAATTGCTTCCCTACAAACCACACCTGAAGAGCATCCAGTTCCATGCAAGTCTAGTTACCTGAACAACAGATCAAGATGACTGAGAGGGATGGGTCATGCATAATTCCAAACATCATTCCAAAATCTCTATCATTCACTATGCCATCTGAAGGAAGATGATGAGCATCAGTCTTCAAATTGTGGCAATAAAAATCAATCTTGTCTGTTGTCATAGTCAATTATGTGTGGACAGAAAAAAACTGATTACTTCCTCCTAGTAAACAAAAAGACCTTCGATACAAACAATTGAATCTAGTACATATAACAATTGAACTGGTAGGCAGTAATAATCTATGAATTGATCCAAAGGAATCCAACGATGATACCTCTTTGTTGAGGATGGGATAGCCATAGATAACACATCAGGGCTTCATGGTCAGTCTCCCCGCGTACAACAAGCTCCTTATGGCCGAGCTCGGTGGCCAGGTTTCATGGGTGGAGCTTCTTCTAGTGACTTCTTGTAGGGCGAGATAATGTGTGGTGATAGATGGTGTCGTTTCATTGCATTAGTGGCTGCATTTGTGGTCGGGATATCTCCCCCTTATACTGATGGCGAGAAGAAGAGAAAGCGGCAGAGATAACTCGTAGCAAGCGAGGTAATGGGAGCGGATGAATTAATGATGCCGTTTCTTTGCATTAGTGGCTGCACTTTTGGCCGGAGGATCTCATCGGTCATGGCCGCTGCGAACAAAAGAGAAAGCAACGGAAATTACTCCCCTAGTAGAGAAGATGAACCTAATTTATATGGGCTATCAAATAAGCCAGCTATATATAGGCATGCGTTTATTACATGGGCCACCACCATGGGCTATCACCAACGAAGAATGCCCTGACTCGCTTGCCTTCACTGCGGGAGGATTAGCGATGATGTAGTCGTGCGATCAACGGCGGGGGGATTAGCAATGATGTGGCCTCACGAGAAGCCAGGAAAATCAGGTAGTGGGGGGCAGCTATTTAGATATAGAAGATTATATATGACCCAAGTCTTAATAAATATTTTCTTTTAACGTACCTCCGAAAATCGAGGCGCTCACGCCGTCACATATCCATTTTCTTGTCTCCTCAATTCCCGCGCTTGCCACTTATCCTTTCAGCCTTATAAATAGGGCCACGGGTCCTCTTTTCACTCTCCCCCCTTTGCCTTCTCGCATTCATCTTCTTCCTCGCAACGTTCCAGCGTGCCCGATCTCCGCCCCCGTCGACCTTCGTCCACTGCTTCAACTCCGGCCGCTGCATTGATACGTCTCCAACGTATCTATTTTTCCAAACACTTTTGCCCTTGTTTTGGACTCTAACTTGCATGATTTGAATGGAACTAACCCGGACTGATGTTGTTTTCAGCAGAATTGCCATGGTATTATTTTTGTGTAGAAATAAAAGTTCTCAGAATGACCTAAAACTTAACGAAGAATATTTTTGGAATATATAAAAAATACTGGCGAAAGAATCAAGACTAGGGGGCCAACACCCTGTCCATGAGGGTAGGGGGCGCGCCTACCCCCCTGGGCGCGCTCCCTGCCTCGTGGGCCCCTGAAGCTCCACCGACCTCAACTCCAACTCTATATATTCACATTCGAGGAGAAAAAAACCAAAGAGAAGCATTCATCGCGTTTTACGATACGGAGCCACTGCCAAACCCTAATCTCTCTCGGGAGGGCTGATCTAGAGTCCGTTCGGGGCTCCGGAGAGGGGAATCCGTCACCATCATCATCATCAGCCTTCCTCCATCACCAATTTATGATGCTCACCGCCGTGCATGAGTAATTCCATCGTAGGCTTGCTGGACGGTGATGGGTTGGATGAGATTTATCATGTAATCGAGTTAGTTTTGTTAGGGTTTGATCCCTAGTATCCATTATGTTCTGAGATTGATGTTGCTATGACTTTGCTATGCTTAATGCTTGTCACTAGGGCCCGAGTGCCATGATTTCAGATCTGAACCTATTATGTTTTCATGAATATATGTGAGTTCTTGATCCTATCTTGCAAGTCTATAGTCACCTATTATGTGTTATGATCTGTTAACCCCGAAGTGACAATAATCGGGATACTTACCGGTGGTGACCATAGATTGAGGAGTTCATGTAATCATTAAGTGTTAATGCTTTGTTCCGGTACTCTATTAAAAGGAGGCCTTAATATCCCTTAGTTTCCAATAGGACCCCGCTGCTACGGGAGGGTAGGACAAAAGATGTCATGCAAGTTCTTTTCCATAAGCACGTATGACTATATTCGCAATACATGCCTACATTACACTGATGAACTGGAGCTAGTTCTGTGTCACCCTATGTTATAACTGTTGCACGAGCTTTTCACATATTGATCTTTGCTTATTTACTTTTCCGTTGCTACTGTTACAATCACTACAAAACCAATACTGTTACTTTTGCCACCGTTGCCGTTACTTCCATATTACTTTGCTACTAAATAGTTTGCTGCAGATATTAAGTCTTTCAGGTGCGGTTGAATTGACAACTCAACTGTTAATACTTGAGAATATTCTTTGGCCCCCCTTGTGTCAAATCAGTAAATTTGGGTTGAATACTCTACCCTTGAAAACTGTTGCGATCCCCTATACTTGTGGGTTATCAAGACTATTTTCTGGTGCTGTTGCCGGGGAGCATAGCTCTATTCTTTGAGTCACTTGGGATTTATATCTATTGATCACTATGAGGAACTTGAAAGATAAAAGAACCAAGATTTTTCCCTCAACTACGAGGGGAGGTAAGGAACTGCCATCTAGCTTTGCACTTGATTCACCTTCTGTTATGAGTAAACTTGTGACACCTACTCCCGCTATTCATTCTGATATGTCGCATGTTATTGATGATGCTACTTCTACTATGCATGATGCTTATGATGAAACTACTTCTATGCTTGATAATATTGTGCCACTAGGTGATTTTCTTGATGAACAACTTGCTAGGGTTAGAGAGAATGAAATTATTGGAACTGATAATATTGATGAAAGTGATGATGAAGATTCTCCCCCTAGATATGAATTGCCTGTTGTGCCTGAAGGTTATGTTATGGATGAAGAAACTGCTGGAGACTTTTTAGCTTGCAATGATAGATATGGTCTTAAGAGACCATTAGCTAAGCTGAAAGAAAAATCCTTGAATGCTAGAATGAAACATGACCCTGCTTTTGCTACTTCACCTATCTGCATTTCCGATAAGGATTATGATTTCTCTGTTGATCCCGAGTTAATTACTTTGGTTGAATCTGATCCTTTTTATGGCTATGAATCTGAAACTGTTGTGGCACATCTTACTAAATTAAATGATATAGCCACCCTGTTCACTAATGATGAGAAACTCGCTATTACTTTATCCTTAAGTTGTTTCCGATCTCATTAAAGGGTGATGCTAAAACATGGTTTAATTCTCTTGATCCTGGTTGTGTGCGTAGTCCCTAGGATATGATTTATTACTTCTCTGCTAAATATTTCCCTGCTCATAAGAAACAAGCTGCCTTAAGGAAAATATATAATTTTGTGCAAATTGAACAAGAGAGTCTCCCACAAGTTTGGGGGAGGCTTCTCCGATTATGTAATGCTTTGCCTGATCATCCTCTCAATAAAAATGTCATACTTGAATTTTTTTTGTAATGGACTAACCGATGCTTCCAGAGACCACCTGGATAGTTGTGCTGGTTGTGTTTTCAGGGGAAGAACTGTTGAGCAAGCTGAATTGCTATTGAATAATATGTTTAGTAATGAAAATGATTGGACACTTCCTGAACCAATTCCTAAGCCAAATCCGAAGAAAAGGGGTATTCTATTTCTCAGTCCTGAAGATATGCAAGAGGCAAAGAAATCTATGAAAGAAAAAAGGTATTAAAGCTGAAGAAGTTAAGAATTTACCACCTATTGAAGAAATACATGGTCTTGATAGCCCGACATAGGTAGTAAAGGTAAATTCTCTCTATAGATTAGATGAAGGTGATATTCCTTGTTATAGGTCTGCTAGCCAATGCTTAGATGAGTTTGGTAATTTTATTGTTAAACAAGAAAACTTCGATGCTTATGTTGGTAGACAATTGAAACATAATGCTTATATGATTGAACACTTGAGTGATTATATGTCTAGAGTTAAAGGTGAACTTAAACTTATTAGTAAACATGCTTCTATGGTTACCACTCAAGTAGAACAAGTGCTTAAAGCTCAGAATGATTTGCTCAATGAATTGAATAATAAGAAAAATGATAATGCTGTTAGAGTTGTGACTAGAGGGGGTAAAATGACTCAGGAACCTTTGTATCCTGAGGGCCACCCTAAGAGAATTGAGCAAGATTCTCAGAGAACTAATGTTGATGCACCTAGTTCTTCTAAGAAGAAGAAAAATAAAAATGATAGGGCTTTGCATGCTTCTAGTGAACCTGTTGTTGACGCACCTGAGAATCCCAATGATATTTCCATTTCCGATGCTGAAACACAATCTGGTAATGAATATGAACCTAGTGATAATGTTAATGATGATGTTCATGTTGATGCTCAACCTAGCAATAACAATGATGTAGAGATTGAACCTGCTCTTGATCTTGATAACCCATAATCAAAGAATCAACATTATGATAAGAGAGACTTTGTTGCTAGGAAGCATGGTAAAGAAAGAGAACCATGGGTTCAAAAACCCATGCCCTTTCCTCCTAAACCATCCAAGAAAAAGGATGATGAGGATTTTGAGCGCTTTGCTGAAATGATTAGACCTATTTTTTTGCGTACGCGTTTGACTGATATGCTTAAAATGAATCCTTACACCAAGTACATGAAAGATATTGTTACTAATAAAAGAAACATAGTGGAAGCTGAAATTTCCACCATGCTTGCTAATTATACTTTTATGGGTGGAATACCAAAGAAACTTGGAGATCCAGGAGTACCAACTATACCATGCTCCATTAAAAGAAACTATGTTAAAACTACTTTATGTGATCTTGGAGCCGGTGTTAGTGTTATGCCTCTCTCTTTATATCGTAGACTTGATTTGAATAAGTTGACACCTACTGAAATATCTTTACAAATGGCTGATAAATCAACTGCTATACCTGTCGGTATTTGTGAGGATGTGCCTGTTGTGGTTGCAAACCTTACTATTTTAACGGACTTTGTTATTCTTGATATTCCTGAGGACGATAGTATGTCGATTATCCTTGGTAGACCCTTTTTGAATACTACAGGGTTTGTTATTGATTGCAACAAAGGCAATGCCACTTTTCATGTTAATGGTAATGAGCAACGGTACACTTTTCGAGGAAACAACCTCAAGTCCACAATATAAATTCTATTGGAAAAACTTCGACAATTACTATTGGAGGTTTTGAATTTCCTCTTCCTACTATCAAGAAGAAATGTGATATTCTAATTGTTGGGGACATGCATATCCCCGTTGAGGTAACCTAGTGTTATTCGAAAATTCTCCAGTTTCATGTTATTCGAAAAGAGTTTGTTAACAAGACTTGATCAACCTTGTTAGTGGATTCCTTTTTTGATGAGCATGAGATGGATGAAGTTAGAAAGCACAACTCTCTGTACCCTCTTTTTACTTTCTGTTATTTAGACTAAATAAAGCAACAATAGTATTTTCTATCTGTTTTCTGAATTATCCTTGCAATAAGAAAAAATACCCCAAAAACAAAAGTTCTCCAAATGTCCTGAAAATTTAATATGATTTTTTCTAGAATATTTAAGAACATTTGGCACTAAGACACACCACGGGGACCCACCATGTGCCCACGAGGGTGGAGGGAGCGCCCACCCCCCTGGGGCGCGCTCCCTGCTTCGTGGACCCCATGTGGGCCCCCTCCACTTATTCTTGCACCCACACACTCCGTCTTCCTCTAGAAAAAATCATCCACCAGCTCAAACCAGAGTCCCAGCTCATCTTGCTGCCGTTTTCGATCTCCTTGCTCAAAGCTCCATTTACAAAACTGCTTTGGGGGATTGTTCCTCGGTATGTGACTCCTCCAATGGTCCAATTAGTTTTTGTTCTAGTGCTTTATTTATGGCAAATTTTTGCTACTTAGGTGACCCTGTTCTTGAGCTTGCATGTCAAATTTATGTGGTCAAAAGTAGTTTTAATGCATGATATGGCCTCTAGGCACTTGTAGGAGTAGTTGCTATCAATCTTGTTGAGTTTGGTTCACTTTTATATTGACTCACTAAAAATTTCAGAAATTTTTCAGAGAAAGAAAATGATGAAAATATTGTTGAGGGGCTCTTCGAGCCGAAGCTCGAAGGATATTCAAAGTGAAGAAAATAAGAAGCCCAAATATAATCTCCCTCACACTGCGGAAGTTTGGCCGTGTGAATGGCCTTGTAATGAGTTCTTGAGAGAAGCCGAGATTTATGAAGATTTTTATTATTTGTCTGAGAATGCAGGCCTCGTCGACTTCCTCCACGACCAGCACGAACAATATCTCCTCCTCACTAATATTTTCGTGCAAATTTTTTACTTTCATGCTAAGAAATCACCATCTTTGGTGGAACTTCACTTATATGATGAGGTTAAGGAGATGTCACTATATGAGTTTTGTTGGGTCTGTAAGATACCCTTTGCGGGTAGCATAGAGGAACCACATCGTAATGATGTGGAGGGAATTATTTAGATGATTGTTGTAGGGGAAACGAGGAAAGTTTCTGATGCAAGAATCACTAGCATACATTTTCCTATTCTATGTTACTTTGCAATATTTGCTTGTAGATGCTTAATTGGTCGCGGGAACAGTGGAAACCTTAGTGCCCCTGATATTGTTATTTTGCGCCATGCCTTGTTTCATGACAGAACTTTCAGTTTAGGTGCTATGGTTGCTAAACGGTTGAGTCTAAACCGTACAAAGGGCCCCATTTTTGGAGGTATGTTTGCTTCACGTCTTGCTAAATATTTTGAGATACCTATTAGACTATGAGAAAGAGGAAAAGGTGCTGCCCCCTATTTTCTTAGACTATAAAAGTATGGTAGCACATGATTTTATTTGCGATGATAAGGAGAAGAGACTCATTTATAACCTGGTATTCAGTGAAAAGACTTGTCAGATTATTACCCTGCCTACACCTTCTTTGTTTAACATTTATTCAGACACATACATCATCCTGCCCGATGACATTTATGCATATTGGGAGCGAACACGATCCCTAGAGCTAGAGCCAGAGCCATCTCCTGACCCTTATCGGCAGTCTGTTTATCAGTGGGATCCAGAGGAGATCGCCAACCAGTGGCACCCCGAGGATCCTCCTCAGTACACTGGAGGGGACCACTTTGATCCATGGGCATAGACCAACTTAGGCCAAAATCCTAAGCTTGGGGGAGTACGTATTTCTCACCGACATTACATTCATGTTCACACACTCATGCCAGTTGTCGGTGCTCATACTTTTTCATTGTACTATCCATGCTAGTTTAATTTATTTTCTAGCATTCTTCTTGTGTGTTTGAAAAACCTTAAGAAAAACCTAAAAAAAAATAGTTGTAGCTTTTAGCTAGTTTACTTCCATGCATGTAGTAGTAGTAACTAAAAGAAAACCCAAAAAGATTTCTCGTTCTTCTTTTGCTTGTCGGGAGCTTTCCCGTGTAAATAGTTTTGTTTCTTTTCTTTTCTTTGGGGGTCGAGAGGAGAAGACCATGATGAAAATGTTAAGTGGCTCTCATATGCATTATTGTTGATCCGACAAAGAGCCCATATCACCTTGTCTTCTCCCTTATATTGAATGCTTGCAGATTCCAGCTTAGACCAATGCACGTGCACTATTATTATTATCCACACCGTTCGGTTGTGCAAGTGAAAGGCAATAATGACGATATATGATTGACTGATTGAGATGAGAGAAGCTGCTATGAACTCGACCTATCTTGTTTTTGTAAATATGATTAGTTCACCGTTCCTGATTCAGGCTATTATGAATGAAACATGTTTGCAATGACAATTAGAGATTATAGTTGCTCATCCCATGCTTAATTTGCTAGGAGTTTATAATGGTTTGCCTTGCGTGCCAACATGCTATTAAAATGGTTGTGATGTGGTATGATAGGGTGGTATCCTCCTTTGAATGATTCAAGTGGCTGTTGGCACATGTTCACACATGTAGTTGAAACAAAATCAACATAGCATCCACGATATTTATATTCATGGTGAATTATATCCTGCTCATGCTTGCGTTCAGTCTTGATTAATTTTAATACATGTTCATGACTGTTGTCGCTCTCTAGCTGGCCGCTTCCCAGTTTCTTTCTAGCCTTCACTTGTACTAAGCAGGAATACTTCTTGTGCATCCACTTCCATAAACCCAAAAAGTTATTCCATATGAGTCCACCATACCTTCCTATATGCGGTATCTACCTGCCGTTCCAAGTAAATTTGTATGTGCCAAACTCTAAACCTTCAAATGAAATTCTGTTTTGTATGCTCGAATAGCTCATGTATCAACTAGGGCTGTCTATATCTTCCATGCTAGGCGGGTTATTCTCAAGAGGAGAGGACTCCGCTCCTCATTCACGAGAAAATGGCTGGTAACCGGGATGCCCAGTCCCATGCTTAAATTAAAATAATTGCAAACAAAACTCCCCCAGGATTGTTGTTAGTTGGAGGCACCCGTTGTTTCGGACAAGCCATGGATTGATGTTTGTTGGTGGTAGGGGGAGTATAAACTTTACCATTCTGTTTGGGAACAGCCTATAATGTGTGTAGCATGGAAGATATCAAGATCTCTCGGTTGTTATGTTGACAATGAAAGTATACCTCTCGAAGTATTATTCATCTGTATTTCAAAAATCGAGCTCTGGCACCTCTACAAATCCTTGCTTCCCTATATGAAGGGCCTATCTATTTACTTTTAGGTTGAGTCATCATCCTCTTATTAAAAAGCACCAGTTGGAGAGCACCGCTATCATTGGCATGTATTACTATTAGTTTACATTGAGTACGACTGTGACCGGATCTCTTTTACCATGAATTACAATTTCCAGTCAGTCCTTGATCTTCAGAGGTGCTCTGCATTTATGTTTTGCGGTCTCAGAAAGGGCTAGCGAGATACCATCTTGTTATATCATATTATGATTGTTTTGAGAAAGTGTTGTCATTCAAGATTTATTATTATAGCTCGCTAGTTGATTATGCCATTGATATGAGTAAACATGAGACCTAAGTGTTATTGTGAATATGGTTAGTTCATAATCTTTGTTGAAAACTTGAATGCTGGCTTTACATATTTACAACAACAAGAGCAAACAGAGTTTGTAAATTTTTTTCTATATCACTTTTAGTTTGTCAACTGAATTGCTTGAGGACAAACAAAGGTTTAAGCTTGGGGGAGTTGATACGTCTCCAACGTATCTACTTTTCCAAACACGTTTGCCCTTGTTTTGGACTCTAACTTGCATGATTTGAATGGAACTAACCCGGACTAACGCTGTTTTCAGTAGAATTGCCATGGTGTTATTTTTGTGAAGAAATAAAAGTTCTCGGAATGACCTGAAACTTCACAGAGAATATTTTTGGAATATATAAAAAATACCGGCGAAAGAATCAAGACCAGGGGCCCACACCCTGTCCACGAGGGTGTGGGGCGCACCTACCCCCCTGGGCGCGCCCCCCTGCCTCGTGGGCCCTTGAAGCTCCACCGACCTCAATTCCAACTCTATATATTCATGTTTGGGGAGAAAAAACCCGAAGAGAAGGATTCATCGCGTTTTACGATACGAAGCCGCCGCCAAGCCCTAATCTCTCTCGAGAGGACTGATCTGGAGTCCGTTCGGGGCTCTGGAGAGGGGAATCCGTCGCCATCGTCACTGAGGGAGTCCTGGATTAGGGGGTCTCCGGACTGCTGGACTATATCCTTTGGCCGGACTATTGGACTATGAAGATACAAGATTGAAGACTTCATCCCGTGTCGAGATGGGACTCTACTTGGCGTGGAAGGCAAGCTAGGCAGTACGGATATGGATATCTCCTCCTTTGTAACCGACCTTGTGTAACCCTAGCCCCCTCCGGTGTCTATATAAACAAGAGGGTTTTAGTCCGTAGGACAACATACAATCATACCATAGGCTAGCTTCTAGGGTTTAGCATCTCAGATCTTGTGGTAGATCAACTCTTGTAATACTCATATCATCAAGAATAAATCAAGCAGGACGTAGGGTTTTACCTCCATCAAGAGGGCCCGAACCTGGGTAAAACATCGTGTCCCCTGCCTCCTGCTACCATCCGCCTTAGACGCACAATTCGGGACTCCCTACCCGAGATCCGTCGGTTTTGACACCGATATTGGTGCTTTCATTGAGAGTTCATCTGTGTCATCGCCGTCAGGCTTGATGGCTCCTACGATCATCAATAGTGATGCAGTCTAGGGTGAGACTTTTCTCCCCAAACAGATCTTTGTGTTCGGCGGCTTCGCACTGCGGGCCAACTCGCTTGGCCATCTGGAGCAGATCAAAAGTTATGCCCCTGGCCACCAGGCCAGGTTTGGAAGCTTAAACTACACGGCCGATATCCGCGGAGACTTGATCTTCGACGGATTCGAGCCCCTGCCTTGTGCGCCACGCGGTCACGATGAGTATGATTTAGCTCTACCATCGGACAGTGTTCAAGAAATCGCACCGGCAGCCGCTCCGACCCTTAATTCGGAGCCAGTTGCGCCATCCATGGACGGGTGGATAGACGACCCCACCATGGAGGCCGTACCCTCAGCGGCGATCGAGCCGAATATCGACCTTACCCTTCACGAGAGCCGTGTTACGAAACTGCCGGATCCTTCTCCAGCCACGGACTCCGAACCGCCTGCGCCCATTCCTGTCGAATCCGATTGGGTGTCGATCATGCAGTTTACCTCCGCGGATATTTTTCAGCACTCGCCCTTCGGTGACATACTGAGCTCATTAAGGTCTCTCTCCTTGTCAGGAGGATCCTGGCCGAACTATGTCTGGCAGGATTGGGATGCGGATGACGAAGAAATTCGCTGCCCACCCACCACCCACTTGGTAGCCACTGTCGATGACTTAACCGACATGCTCGACTTCGACTCCAAAGACATCGACGGTATGGACGATGATGCGGGATGCGAAGAGGAACCACTGCCCACAGGGCACTGGACAGCCACCTCATCATATGACATATACATGGTGGACACACCCAAAGAAGGCAATGGCGATGGGACAATGAAGGATGACCCCTCCAAGAAGCAGCCCAAGCGCCGGCATCAGCGGCGGCACTCTAAGTCCCACCAAGGCAAAGGCAGTGATACCGGCACCGGAGATAATAGCACTCCGGACAGTGTTGAAGACAACAACAATCCCCTCTAGCAAGATTTAGAGCAGGAGGATGGAGAAGCCAGCCCTCCTGAGAGAGCAGCAGATGGAGAGGCAGAGGATGATAATTACATGACTCCATTCGAAGACGAGGCAAGCCTCGATGATGACGAATTTGTCGTGCCAGAGGATCCCATCGAACAAGAGCGCTTCAAGCACCGGCTTATAGCCACGGCAAATAGCCTTAAGAAAAAGCAGCAGCAGCTTCAAGCTGATCAAGATTTACTAGCTGACAGATGGACTGAAGTCCTGGCGGCCGAGGAATATAAACTCGAGCGCCCCTCCAAGAGTTATCCAAAGTGCAGGTTGCTACCTCGACTGGAGGAGGAAGCACCGAAACCTACATCCCCGGCGTACGACGCAGCTGATCGGCCACCTCGTGGCCGCGACAGAGAGGCATTCTAGCCAAAAGCTCAGCCCGCACCCCAACGCCATTCAAATAAAAAGGCATGGGGAAATACGCCAGACCTGCGAGACGTAATGGAGGACAAAGCAAAACATGCAAGATTGATCTACGGATCACGAGGGCGCGCCACTATGCGAGACGATAATCGTCACAGCGGATACAGTAAAAGTAAGTCTGGCCGGGACGAACACAGCGGGCAAGACTCATTTGAGCTGCGTCGCGATATAGCCTAGTACAGAGGCGCCGCAGACCCCTTATGCTTCACAGACGAAGTAATGGATCATCAAATCCCAGAGGGTTTCAAACCCGTAAATATAGAATCATACGACAGCACAACAGATCCTGCGGTATGGATCAAGGATTTCCTCCTGCACATCCACATGGCCCGCGGTGATGACCTACACGCCATCAAATACCTCCCACCCAAACTCAAAGGACCAGCTCGGCATTGGCTCAACAGCTTGCTAGTAGAGTCCATTGGCTGTTGGGAAGATCTGGAAGCCGCGTTCCTCGACAACTTTCAGGGCACTTATATGCGACCACCAGATGCCGATGACTTGAGCCACATAATTCAGCAGCCAGAGGAATCGGCCAGGAAATTCTGGACACGGTTCCTAACAAAGAAAAATCAAATCGTCGACTGCCCGGATGCAGAGGGCCTAGCAGCTTTTAAGGACAACATCCGCGTCGAATCGCTCGCCCGACACGTTGGCCAGGAAAAGCCAAAATATATGGCAGCCCTCACGACACTCATGACCCGCTTTTCTGCGGGAGAGGACAGCTGGTTGGCTCGCAGCAATAACATATCAAAGAACCATGGTACTTCGGATACCAAGGACGGCAACGGCATGTCACGTTGCAACAAACATAAGCGCCACATTAACAGCGACAATACCGAGGATACGACAGTCAATGCTGGATTCAAAGGCTCTAAACCCGGTCAGCGGAAAAAGCCAATCAAAAGAAGCACTCCGGGCCCGTCCAGTTTGGACCGTATACTCGATCACTCGTGCCAAATACACAGCACCCCCGACAAGCCATCCAACCACACCAACAGGGATTGTTGGGTGTTCAAGCAGGCCGGCAAGTTAAATGCCGAAAACAAAGATAAGGGGTCACATAGCGATGACGAGGAGGAGCCCCGGCAGCCGAACACCGGAGGACAGAAGAGGTTCCCCCACAAGTTCGGATGGTGAACATGATATACGCAACCCACATCGCCAAGAGGGAGCAGAAGCGTGCGCTCAGGGACGTATATGCGTTGGAGCCAGTTGCCCCAAAGTTCAACCCATGGTCCTCCTGTCCGATCACCTTCGACCGTCGGGACCACCCCACTAGTATCTTTCATGGCGGATTCGCCGCATTGGTCCTAGACCCAATCATTGACGGATTTCACCTCACTCGAGTCCTTATGGATGGCGGCAGCAGCCTGAACCTGCTTTATCAGGACACAGTGCGCAAAATGGGTATAGACCCCTCAAGGATCAAACCCACAAAAATGACCTTTAAAGGCATCATACTAGGTGTAGAGGCCCATTGCACAGGCTCAGTCACACTGGAAGTGGTCTTCGGATCTCCGGATAACTTCCGAAGCGAAGAGTTAATCTTTGACATAGTCCCGTTTCGCAGTGGCTACCATGCATTGCTCAGGCGAACCGCATTTGCGAGATTCAATGCGGTACCGCATTATGCTTATCTCAAGCTCAAGATGCCAGGACCTCGGGGGGTCATCACAGTCAATGGAAACACAGAGTGCTCTCTGCGCACGGAGGAGCACATTGCGGCCCTCGCAGCAGAAGCGCAAAGCAGCGTCTTAAGGCAATCCACTAGTTCGGCGATTAAGGACCCGAACACCTTCAAGCATGCCCGGAGTAATCGGCAACTAGACCGCCTGGCACGTTTCGAGCTCGCATAGCAATGCGGCACCCACCCCGGTCCCAGCCAAACAGCGAAATCCATGCCATGCGTACATAATTACGCATTAAAAATACCATGGGCATAGGTGGGGAGGGGGGCACGACTACGGCACGCTCCAAGACGCGGCTTAAACCGCACTAGGCGCTTCCTGCTTGGTTGTTTTTCTCTTTTAGGACTTTAATCTCTAGAAACCCTGTCCGGCAGCATGATTGCCGAACACATGATGCAGCAACCAAGGAGGCAGAAAGCTACGTCACACCACGGAACTCCCAGGTGGATTACGATAACAAGTGAAATACTTTCTTTAATACTATTCCTCAGCTTGCCCTTGGAAGGGACATGTCAAATAGTCCTACTTTTTGCTTATCACACTACTTGTATCATTCTGCTTTAACACACCTTTTTGAATAAACAATGCATAGCATTAAGACTATTCTTGCATTCTTCCTTTATATATATATGTTCATTCATGACATCTAGCACCCGTACACTCTGGTACGACCAATATGCTAGGGGCTTAAGCATAGCCCATAATAAGGCGTGAGAAGTCCGAACACTTTCAACAGTGCCGCACCCCGAACTTATAGCATCATATGCATCAGCTCCGAATCATGTCTGGGGTCAATAGTTGGGTTTGCCCGGCTCTCATGTTTTGGTACCTTACGTTCCGCTATATCGGCTAAGGTAGCACTGGGAGAACTACCGCGATTGTGCCCCGGTTCTGCTGGGCTAAGCACCTCAGTAGAGAAAGCTAAAACTGACTATCATGATAAGGCGAGAGACTGGTCGCTGTTCGATAGGTTTCAAGTCCCTAAAGACTTATGCCGCTTAGAGCGAGGAGTCGGCCCTGTCCGGCTTAAGGCGTGTATAACGCCCCGAATTCGGCCTTCGGAATACTAGGGGCTTCGCCGAAATTTAAAATTATAGAATTCTATGGCTAAGTGGGAGTGATAACGCATTATAGTCCGATTGCCTTGTTCGTTGTGCTGAGCACCTCCCTCGAAGGACCCAAAAATGGGAACAAGAGTGCTCCGATTTATCCCGAACACCCCAGCACTCGTGGCGTGGGGGCAGAAGCCGACGACTAGCCATCTCTCAGATTTGATAAACAGCCGGACATAAGGTAATATTTTAAATTCAAACAAGCGTTCCATAGCGCATATGGACAAGTTTTCATAATATAGGATTACACGAGCAAGTTTATTCAAATATTACATCTTTCGCACACTCGTCCGCTACAAGACGGGCACCCTTCAGGACACCCTCATAGTACATCTCGGGGTGGCGATGCTCTTTGCCCTGCGGCGGCCCTCCCTTCACCAGCTTCACGGCGTCCAGTTTGGCCCAGTGCACCTTCGCACGGGCAAAAGCCCGGCGTGCACCTTCGATGCAGACGGGCCGCTTGATGGCTTCCAGCCGTGGGCAGGCATCCACAAGCCGCCTCACCGGGCCGAAGTAGCTGTTGGGAAGGGCGTCGCCATGCCACATCCGGACTATAAAGCCCTTCATGGCCTGTTTGGCCGCCTTGTGTAGCTCGACCAGTTGCTTCAACTGGTCGCTCAGAGGCATCGGGTGTTTGGTCCCAGTATACTGAGACCAGAACAGCTTCTCCGTTGAGCTTCCCTCCTCGGCCTGGTAAAACTGTGCGGCATCCGACATGCTGCGGGGCAAATCTGCGAATGCTCTTGGAGAGCTCCGGACTCGGGTAAGTAACAAGTAATTTACTTTCACATGCTTGCTTTGCATATTGAATGCCTTACCCGCCGCTATCTTCTTCATCGCATCAATCTCCTGGAGGGCCTTTTGGGCTTCAGCCTTGGCACTCTTTGCACTCTCAAGGGCCGTGGCAAGCTCGGACTCTCGCGTCTTCAAGTCAAGCTCCAACGCCTCGTGCTTCGTCACGAGAGCATGGAGCTCTTGCTGCACCTCGCCCACCCGTGCCTCTTGTTTTTCCCGCTCGGTGCACTCCTGGGCCGCTTTGTTTTCGGCCTCGGATAGC
The DNA here is from genome assembly GCA_034509565.1 of Triticum monococcum. Lineage (NCBI taxonomy): Eukaryota > Viridiplantae > Streptophyta > Magnoliopsida > Poales > Poaceae > Triticum > Triticum monococcum. Next base: position 541,719,132 of record CM067841.1, read on the forward strand.
ACTTGCTTCGGGGTTGCCACTTCGGTTGGCCCCTGGCAAATTAAAGATGATCCTGTCATTTTGCAATCGCATCCCTTATATATATATAGATATCTATAGACTAGGTATTACTTACCTTTGTTCTCCTCGAGCTGCCTCTTGGCAAGGCCGAGCTCTTTCTTGGACCCTTCGAGGTCCTGCTTCAGTACGGCGACCTCCGCAGTCAGTGCGGCAGAGGTCAGCAGCGAAGCCGGCATACTCATATAGACATACTTATATTAGACTCCTGCAGATATTAGTTGATCCTCTATTCGGCTTTTCTTTTTGAACACCAAACAGAGCATTAGGGCTACTGTCTATGCGGTACTATTTTCCCTATATTTCAAATACTTACCTCAAAGCCTGTTAGAAGGCTGGCACAGGCTTCAGTCAGTCCGCTCTTGGCGGACTGAACCTTCTGGATCACCGCACTCATAATAGTGCGGTGCTCTTCGTCAATGGAAGCGCTGCGAAGCGCTCCCAGCAGGTTGTCCGGTGCCTCTGGATGGACAGAGGTCACCGGCACAAGTGTCTTGCCCCTTTTGGAAGGAGGCCGCCTGCCCGAGTCCGGAACCACCGGAGGTTCTGGTGCAGTGTTCGGCTGAAGGCCAAACTCGGAGCCCTTGGGAGCCTTACCCCTTCTGCTCCCAGAGTCCGGAAGGTCGCCTTGAGGCGCCTCCGGGACTGTCACCCCTTGACCCGGTGCCTCGTGAGACAACACCTCGGCATTGTCCGTAGGGCAAGGGGAGGTGGCGGTCGGAAGTGGATCGCTATCCATATCCGGCGAGTCCAAGGAGCCGCCCGACGAAGATATGTCGATACGGGCTTGGGGCGGTTCGCATAATCATATTTGGCGTTAGGAGAAGCAGTGCGACAAAGATATGCTATGAGTTACTCTGGTATCCAAATACTTACGACTTCGCCAGGGGCTTGGCCCTGAGCAGCCACTCGTCTTCGGCGGCGGTGGTGGAGTAGTCCGGAAGGAGAGTCCTTCCCTTCTTGGACCCTTCGCCCCCCCGGTTGGGACGACCTTCCTTTTCTTGTCTCCCCCGGCTGGAGGGGGAGCATCTTCATCTTCCTCCTCGTCTTCGTGGGAGGATTGCGTCGCAGAGTCATCGGACGATGAGTCCGATACCACCTGGCGTCGGGAACTCTTTCGGGTTCCCTTGGCCTTCTTCTTGGTCTTCTCCGGCACCTTATAAGGAGCCGGAGTCAGCATCTCCGTCAGGAGAGCGTCCGCAATGTCTTCGGGCAAACGGGCCGGACAATTGATCTTCTCCGATGCCCCCACCCAGTCCTGTCAAAGGCATGGGAGCTCAGACCCCGCACGTGGTTAAGCTATGGGAAGTAAAAATCCTACCAAATGTACAAAACTTACCAGATTCGCAGGGCGCTTCACGCTTAGCCCGCGGTCCTCGGTGAGAGAGGGAGGAACCTCGGCGCCCTTGAACAGCACCCTCCAGACGTCCTTGTGCATCATGTCGAAGAGCTCACTCAGAGTATGGTGCCGGGCCGGGTCGAACTCCCACAAGTTGAAATCCCGTTGTTGACACGGGAGGATCCGGCGGAAGAGCATGACCTGGACTATGTTGACAAGCTTGAGCTTCTTGCTTGCCATATTCCGGATACATTTCTGGAGTCCGTCCAACTCCATCGATGAACCCCAGGATAGGCCCTTCTCTTTCCAGGAGGTGAGACGCGTGGGGATTCTGGATCGAAACTCGGGGGCCACAACCCAGTTGGTGTCGCGCGGCTCGGTGATGTAGAACCACGCCAATTGCCACCCCTTTATGGTCTCCACAAAGGAGCCTTCAAGCCATATAACATTGGGCATCTTGCCCACCATGGCTCCACCGCATTCCGCTTGTTGGCCTCCCACCACCTTCGGCTTGATATTGAAGGTCTTCAGCCATAGGCCGAAGTGGGGCCGGATGCGGAGGAAAGGCTCACACACGACAATGAACACTGAAATGTTGAGGATGAAGTTCGGGGCCAGATCATGAAAGTCCAGCCCGTAGTAGAACATAATACCGCGGACGAATGGATGGAGGGGAAACCCCAGTCCGCAGAGGAAGTGGTGGAGGAAGACTACCCTCTCGTGAGGTTCCGGGGTAGGGACGATCTGCCCCGCAGCGAGCAGCCGATGCGCGATATTCATGTCTAAGTATCCGGCTCCGCACAACTTTTTGATGTGTCCCTCCGTGACGGAGGAAGCCATCCACTTGCCTCCCGCTCCAGACATGTTTGAAGAAGGTTGAGAACAAGGATGTGGACTTGGGCATTGGAGCTTGAGTGCGCAAGAACGGATGAGCAAGGAGGAAGAAGGCGTGGGTAGAAAAAGGTTAAACCTTATCCCTTTATAAGGGCGGCCGAAACTATGCGCCCCCACTAGCCTGGTAAAACTCGCTTATCCCTCAAGCATCGTAATTGATGGCACGGTTGGGTTACCACGCCCGTATTGATGAGAATCCCGTAATAAGGGGGACATGATCTCTGCTTTGACAAGACGTGTCAAGAAACCGCCTCGTGTTATGTGCGGGGCTAGTTAAAGAAAAACGGTTCGAATAATCACTGAGCCATGGCATGATGTCATGCTGCCAAAACGTGTCAGCAAATTAGATTTGTGGAAATATTATTCTCTCTACGGTGGTATGTGGAACTTATTTTGCAGGGTCGGACACTATCCTTTTATTCAAACTCTTCTGTGGTGTATCCGGAGGAGGAACCCGCCTTGCAATGCTGAAGACAACACTGCATGCCGGACTCATCATCATTGAAGCCTGGTTCAGGGGCTACTGAGGGAGTCCTGGATTAGGGGGTCTCCGGACAACCTAACTATATCCTTTGGCCGGATTGTTGGACTATGAAGATACAAGATTGAAGACTTCATCCCGTGTCCGGATGGGACTCTACTTGGCATGGAAGGCAAGCAAGGCAGTACGGATATGGATATCTCCTCCTTTGTAAGCGACATTGTGTAACCCTAGCCCCCTCCGGTGTCTATATAAACCGGAGGGTTTTAGTCCGTAGGACAACATACAATCATACCATAGGCTAGCTTCTAGGGTTTAGCCTCTCCGATCTCGTGGTAGATCAACTCTTGTAATACTCATATCATCAAGAATAAATCAAGCAGGATGTAGGGTTTTACCTCCATCAAGAGGGCCCGAACCTGGGTAAAACATCGTGTCCCCTGCCTCCTGCTACCATCCGCCTTAGACGCACAGTTCGGGACCCCCTACCCAAGATGCGCCGGTTTTGACACCGACAGTCACCATCAACCTTCCTCCATCACCAATTTCATGATGCTCACCGCCGTGCATGAGTAATTCCATCGTAGGCTTGCTGGACGGTGATGGGTTGGATGATATTTATCATGTAATCGAGTTAGTTTTGTTAGGGTTTGAGCCCTAGTATCCATTATGTTCTAAGATTGATGTTGCTATGACTTTGCTATGCTTAATGCTTGTCACTAGGGCCCGAGTGCCATGATTTCAGATCTGAACCTAGTATGTTTTCATGAATATATGTGAATTCTTGATCCTATCTTGAAAGTCTATAGTCACCTATTATGTGTTATGATCCGTTAACCCCGAAGTGACAATAATCGAGATACTTACCAGTGATGACCGTAGGTTGAGGAGTTCATGTATTCACTAAGTGTTAATGCTTTGTTCCGGTACTCTATTAAAAGGAGGCCTTAATATCCCTTAGTTTCCAATAGGACCCGCTGCTACGGGAGGGTAGGACAAAAGATGTCATGCAAGTTCTTTTCCATAAGCACTTATGACTATATTCGGAATACATGCCTACATTAGATTGATGAACTGGAGCTAGTTCTGTGTCACCCTATGTTATAACTGTTGCACGAGCTTTTCACATATTGATCTTTGCTTATTTAATTTTCCGTTGCTACTGTTACAATCACTACAAAACCAATACTGTTACTTTTGCCACCGTTACCGTTACTTCCATATTACTTTGCTACTAAATACTTTGCTGCAGATATTAAGTCTTTCAGGTGCGGTTGAATTGACAACTCAACTGTTAATACTTGAGAATATTCTTGGGCTCCCCTTGTTTCAAATCAATAAATTTGGGTAGAATACTCTACCCTCGAAAACTGTTGCGACCCCCTATACTTGTGGGTTATCATGTATCACCTTGAACGAACCAGAACATCACGGCGCCTCTCCGCTATTTATCAGCATCGGTAAGCCTTCACTTTTCCTCTTAATAGATCTACCTTAGGGTTTCCCCATTCATCGGCGTTCATCACCGTTCATCCTTCTCTTTCCTAGATCGCATAGTTTTGATCTGAAAAATGACACAAATCTTGTGCGGTAGCAGTTTCAGCACTTGTTTTTTAATATCATAACATATCCTCATTGCAACAGATCTCATCTAGGCATCCCCACTTTTCTGCTGCCGCCACCAAAGTTTTAGATTTCATTTCATTTCTCTGAATTGCTGTAGATCCGATTTTATAGCTCCAATCTGTGGAACCTGTTTGTCCCAATACTTAGTAAAATTCGCTCTTGTCAGATCTTGATATCAGTGCTTGTCATGGCGGCTTACATCACCGGCTTATAATTACCCATATATCATTAGGCCCCATTTAAGCCGCCATTTGGAGTATATGTTGTAGTTTTTTACTTTCGGCTTTAATGAATCAACTTAACATGGCAATTTCTTTTCTTTTCTTTAGGCTTTTCTCTTCACAATGCCGCCAAAGACAGTCACTTCATGCAACTCGGTTAAGTCCACTGTTACCGAAGATACTCTCAAAGATGCTGTCAAAATTGGGTTATCGCGCCCCAAATCCAGGCGAAGAAAGACCTCAACCAAAGGATGGTGAGGTCGATGTTTTTACTGACCACATGAGCCGGGGCTTCTCACCACCCGGCTCTAAATTTTTCCGAGATGTTCTGCACTTCTTTCAACTCCATCCGCAAGACATTAGACCCAATTCCGTGTCAAACATTTGGAACTTTCAAGTCTTCTGCGAAGTATACCTTCAAGAGGAGTCTAGTGTTGAACTTTTTAGAGAATATTATTATTTGAACCGCCAAAACGAATTCACAAACGGATCCAACTTGGAACTCGGCGCAATCTCAATTCAACGAAGAAGAGATGCTATCTTCCCTTATGCTTGCTTGCGAGTCATCCCAAGGACTGGAACCAGACATGGTTTTATTGCAAAGATATCTCTCCGGCTGACGAGAATCCATTGCCGGGTTATCATGTCGAGCGCCTAGACCCAAAACATCTTCTTCCTAAGAAGCTTACCGCTGCCAAATGTGCAAAGCTTGCCCCCATCACTGCAAAGGTCAAAGCTCTGCTAGGAAACGGTTTAACTGGCATTGACTTGGTTCGGTGCTTGGTCTCTTGGCGAATTATACCCTTGAGCCGCCGGCCTAGCTTAATGTGTACTTACACTGGTGGTATAAAGGATCCTCTACGCCACAGCTCTGTATGCTTAACTGACGAGGCAATCAACGAAATGACCAAGTCCCTTCTGAATGAAGATCCGAAAGATTGTAGCAAAGTGGGTCTGAACCCTTTCTGCAAACTTAACCCGCCACCAGATGTGAGTCTCCAATTTTCTTACCTTCACCTCATCATTTAAACGTTTTATTAACTCAACTTTGATGACTTTTCATAGGCTGATTCTGATTTTTGGAAGAAGAAGTACGACCATGAAGCTGCCAAGAAGGCCAGGGCTGCCAAGAAAGCTGCCAAGAAAGCCGCCAAGAAAAACACTAAGAAAAATAAGAAGAAATCAAGCGCCTCCATCATGTTTGAACCGGATGACAGCTCTGAGTCGGAGGTAGCCCTTGACTCCCTTGGCTCCTTTTTCGATCACCTTATTGACACTCATTATACTCAGGATGACACGGGGGCTAGCCAACCAGCTGAAGAAGAGGTAACTATTATTTCGTCCGACTCAGAGCCTTTGCCAAGACAGAAAATTCGACGGGTAACCCGGAAAGTAAGCTTTTCGCACCCCTTAGCTCATTTGGATCCTCACTTTATTTTGAAGCAACAACAACACGAGAGCCGGCGACAAACTCGGACCAGCGGAGGTGAAGAGTTATCGTCTGGTTTACCGAATACTCCAGCTCCATGAAAACGACAAAATGAGGTCTTTCCAAACTTAACTCTTTTTACCCCCCGGCGGGTCTCATTCGTCAGCCATTTACTCCTTTCAATTCAAACTTATCAAGAGGTTTCTCGCTCCTCCTCCGACGATTCATCTCAAACCCAACTACCGGATTTTAAGACTGCTCCTGGGTAACATCTCTTTTGTTTTCTATCTCCTTATGCTCTTATACTTGTACTGATCTCTCGTGAACCGTGCAGTGGAAAAGAAAAGCCTAACAAGAGGGCAAAGGTGACCAAGCCGGCTGAAGACCCCAAAGTTCCTGAGCCGGAACAACAAATTCCAGCATCTGATACCTCCATGGTACCACCCGACGAGCCTGTCCATGACGATCCACCAGAGATTCCTGACCTCTCCAGTGACCAGACAAAACTCAATCCTTTGAATACTGAATCATCAAGCCCACTTAAACTGTCAGAAACTCATACTGATGATGTTATGATCATTGGCACCGGCTTTACAAAACCGGGAAATCCAATTGTCTTGGCTCAACACTCCACTAAGCAGGAATTCCTTGAAAAGGAGAAAGTGAGATTTGATGTTACTCACTATTCTCACTTGAGCAGCAGTGAAGTACTCTCTGGCTACCTCAACCAAGTACATACCAGCCGCGATCTTGAAATTGATATGGTGAAACAAAAGCATAAAAAATATGAGGTATGAATTCCGGCTTAAATACATTATGCATATCCTGTCAGCCCCCAAGTCTACTGTGTAGACTTAGAATAGGAATGAGCAGAAAGCATATTTTGATTTAAAAAATCCTTCAAAAATCCATTTTTCACTTAAACCGGATTTAATGATCAACATTGCATCTGTAGCCCCCAAGGGCCGGTTTAATCAGCATGAATAAACCGGTACTTATCAGTGTTTACATATCAGAACTTACTCATGTAGCCCCCATGAGCCGGCTGTGGTTGTCCATGGCACTAGTGGGTCATCATAAAGTAGTAATGAAATATGAACAAATATGCATTAGCCCCCAAGTGCTAAGTATTGTTGCTTGCATAGTGCTTGGGACTTAGTCATATAAATCAATGTAGGAAGAGTTCTTTGGTAGGCATTAGCCCCCAAGTGCCAAGTGTTGTTGCTTGCAAAAGGCTTGGGACTTATAATCTTGTAACCCGGATATAAATGTGTTTGTAACTCTGTGTTTGTACAGAAGGCCACCGCTGAACTTCAATCACAATTGGATGATGCAAAGACCCGGCTGGAGATTCAAGAGTCTGAGACCCGGAAAGTCGATTTAAAATCAAGTTTAGTCTGGAGGAAACGGAAAAGCTGAAGAACGGTTTTCATGTTGAAAGAAACTCCTGGGCCGAAGAGAAAAGCGCTCTAACACATCACGTTGAAAAAGCTGAAGCTGATCTAGAAAAGGTGACCTCTGAGCTTACCGGTTTAAAATGCTGGGTGTCTCAGATGGTTTCTGCTATCTTTGGTAAGTCACCATGTGAATATTGAAATTGAATCTCTTCCGTGATGGTATGAACCGCCACTAATTACTTCCACGATTGTCACACAGGTCCAAGGAGCAGTAATCTGAATCAAGATGTGCCGGTGAAGCTTAAAGCCGTATATACGCTGGTTGAACAGCTATATACCGGAACTCAGCGCGCACTAGCCACAATTTCTCCAACAAATCAAGGACCCAACCTGCTAAGCGACATGTTGAAAAAATTGTCAATTCTGCCTGCCAGGATTCAAGAGATAAAACGGTAATGTGCGAGAGCCGGCGCCGTGACGGCCTTGAGCCATGCCAAGGCATGGTTACCCGAGCTAGACCCGGCCGAGGTGGCTACCGGGTATCCAAGCCTGAAAGAAGATGTCACTCCTTTTGATCAGCAAGACTTCGCCCCCTGCGTTAAAGAAATTCGTCCTCATGCGATAGTAATTGCTGATGAAACCAATCTCTCAAAATAGCAGCCGGCTTATGATGCAGAGAACCAGAAGATGTCCATGCCAGCTTATAAAGTGATGGATCTGATTCCTCTAATCCATAAGAATACTTTCGCCCCTGAAGTTGACCCATCAATCTTATTTATGATGAAGCTGAATTCCATGCCTTACGTGGCATTGATTGGTCAACACCAAACTTCCAGACGGCAGAGGAGGACGAAGAACTGGAGAAGGATGATCCGGAAGGCTCAAGTCAGCTAAGCCAAGATGAGTAATCCGCCAGGCGATTTATATATTTGATCGTTTGAAAACACTTGATCTTGTTTGGCTCACGGAGTCATGTAATAGGCCAGTAAACTTTGATCTCTCGTGTCATCGTGCTCGTTTTTTGCTTTGTGCCACATCATTTGATCCTCCATTTAAGGAGTGTATCACTTTATGCTTATGATATCATCAATTTATGCAGAAGGAGGTTTATCATTATCCTGCACACATCTAACTCACAAGTGCCCCGACGGTTTACCGCTGGGCGGGTCATAATACCATATATAAACCACTGGCAACTAAAAATAGGTCATAAGCAGGGCCGGTTTAACCATGATATATATATATATATATATATGTTGCGCTATTCATCACCCTGGGTGAGGAATAGTTATTCTTCACCCCCCTCTATTTTACCATCAATGCACCGTACTTTTACGTTCTGTAAGTTTTGTCTTATTTCCGATGTAAAAAGAGACCCTAAGAAAATATATAATCACCGTAAAAATATTTTATGTTATGTAAAATTACAAACGTAAAAACATAGTCTAAAATACACATAAACTACAAATTTTCTTGTCTTATGACCTATATTTTTATTTTCTTATGTCAAATTTTACGTAGTGAATCAATAGGAATGTAACTATTTGAATTCTAAACATAATTTAATTATGAAATGATCGTAAGATTACCTCAGGTGAAGAATAACGTATTCTACACCCTGGATGATGAATAGTAACACTATATATATATATATATATGAAATATCATACCTGTGATATGTGATTGAACACTGCCAGCTTATCATACCAAAGCAGTTAGGATGATAACCCAAAACTGAGAAGACAATATTCTCAAGTACTTAATGTTATCATATGTCACCGGTTCACCAGAGACCTATGTTTGAGTTGTTCTATGCAACAGACTCTCTTTGGTCTTTGTAATCTGGTAATTAACCCGCCAAATATGTCAGAGCTATGCTCATGTGAAGTGATAATACTGGCTTGATAGCAGAAATCCCAAGGTAATCAGAGTTGTGCTCTTATGAAATTTTCATTTTGGCTTGATAGTCGAATCATCAAGGTAATCAGAGCTGTGCTCTCATGAAATTTTCATATTGGCTTGATAGCCGAATTATCAAGGTAATCAGAGCTGTGCTCTCATGAAATTTTCATATTGGCTTCATAGCCGAATTACCAAGATAACCAGAGCTGTGCTCTTATGAAATTATCATATTGTCTTGATAGCCGAATTACCAAGATAACCAGAGCTGTGCTCTTATGAAATTATCATATTGGCTTGATAGCCGAATTACCATATTGGCTTGATAGCCGGAATCAGGAGGGTAGTAACGCTATGTTCTCTTTGGTGAATACACCTATGTTTGAACAGGAAGCCCCCAAGTGATTTGTAACATCGGTGTTGCGCCGGATCAAGAGGGTAGTAACGCTATGTTCTCTTTGGTGAATACACCTATGTTTGAACAGGAAGCCCCCTATTGACCATTGGAAGTGAAAAAGACTCATTATTCTTAAAAATTAAATGACAAAGGCCCTGATTTATCAGGGATGCCGGCTTTATTATATTCTTTATAATATGTACATTGTCAAAATATGTACATCAGGAGAGCCGGTGGCTCCGGTATAATAAGGCCGAAGATGAGCAATGTTCCACGGCCGGCAGGTCTCCTCCTCCGACTTACGTGAATCCTTATGCTCTCGAATGTCGATAAGGTAGTATGATCCATTGTTTAGATTTTTGCTGACCACAAAGGGTCCTTCCCAAGGTGGGGATAATTTGTGCATATTAGTTTGGTCTTGGATAAGCCGAAGCACCAGGTCTCCTTCTTGAAAAGTTCTGGTTTTAACCCGGCGGCTGTGATAACGGCGCAGATCTTGCTGGTAAATCGCCAAACGAGCCGCCGCATGGTCACGCTTCTCATCCAATAAGTCAAGTGCATCCTGATATGCCCTTTCATTATCAGCTTCAACATAAGCCGCCACACGAGGTGAATTATAACGGATGTCACTGGGGAGAACCGCCTCTGCTTCGTAGACCATGAAGAAAGGCATGTAACCCGTAGATCTGTTGGGATAGTATTGATGCTCCATAATACCGAAGGTAACTCCTCCACCCAACAACCCGACGTCCTTTGCAAGGGAACCAGAAGTCGGGGCTTGATGCCTCTTAAGATCTCCTGATTGGCTCTTTCAGCTTGACCATCAGACTGGAGGTGAGCCAATAATGAGACATCAAGCCGCATATGCTCACGTTGACAAAGCTCTTTCATAGCACCCTTGGATAGATTAGTGCCATTATCAGTTATGATACTGTGGGGAAAGCCAAAACGCAGAATCATCTTTTTGATGAAATGAACCACTATTGCCGCGTCACACTTACTGACCGGCTCTGCTTCAACCCACTTTGTGAATTTCTCAACTACCACCAAGAGGTGTGTCTTTTTATCTTTGGACCTTTTGAAAGGCCCAATCATATCAAGCCCCCAGACTGCAAACGGCCAAGTAATTGGAATCATCCTTAATTCTTGAGCCGGCACATGAGCTCTTCGTGAAAATTTCTGACAACCATCACATTTACTGACCAAATCCTCAGCATCAGCATGAGACGTTAGCCAATAAAACCCATGATGAAAGGCTTTAGCCATGAGAGATTTAGAGCCGGCATGATGACCACAATCTCCTTCATGAATCTCACGAAGGATGTCATGGCCCTCTTCTGGAGAAACACAATGTTGAAACGCCCCTGTGACACTGCAATGATGTAGCTCTCCATTGACAATTGTCATTGACTTAGACCGCCGGGTTATGTGCCTGGCTAACGTTTCATCTTCAGGTAACTCGCCTCGGGTCATATAAGCCAAGTATGGGACTGTCCAACCATGAATAGCATGAAGAGCTGCCACCAGCTGTGCCTCCGGGTCAGGAATAGCCAGATCTTGTTCTGTTGGCAATTTAACTGAAGGGTTATGCAGAATATCCAAGAAACCGTTAGGTGGCACCGGCTTACATTGAGAGCCCAACCGGCTTAAAGTATCAGCCGCCTCGTTTTTCCTTTGATCAATATGCTCAACTTGATAACCCTTGAAGTGACCCGCAATAGCATCAACCTCTCGATGATAAGCCGCCATGAGTGGATCCTTAGAATCCCAAGTACCAGAAACTTGTTGAGCTACCAGATATGAGTCGCCAAAGCACCTCACCCGGCTTAAGTTTATCTCCTTGGCCATCTGAAGACCATGGAGCAAGGCCTCATATTCAGCTGCATTGTTGGTACAAGGGAACATCAGTCGGAGAACATAAGAAAACTTATCGCCTCATGGGGAAGTCAATACAACTCCAGCCCCCGAGCCTTCCAACTTCCTGGACCCATCAAAGTGAATAGTCCAATATGTCTTATCCGGCTTCTCCTCAGGCAAATGCAACTCTGTCCAATCATTGGTGAAATCCACAAGTGCTTGAGATTTGATGGATGTACGAGGCACATACTTTAAACCATGAGGTCCAAGCTCGATGGCCCATTTAGCTACCCGACCTGTGGCTTCTCTGTTTTGAATAATATCCCCTAAAGGGGCAAAACTAACCACAGTGATAGGATGACCCAGAAAATACTGCTTAAGCTTCCGGCTAGCCATAAAAACCCCATACACAAGTTTCTACCAACGTGGATATCTCTGTTTGGACTCAATAAGGACCTCACTGATATAGTAAACCGACCGTTGAACCGGATATTCTTTACATGCTTCCTTCCTCTCCACCATAATGGCAACACTAACAGCTCGGCTATTGGTAGCCACATATAACATCAAAGGCTCCTTATCAATGGGAGCAGCAAGAACGGGCAGCTCGGCCAACTGTTTCTTCAAATCCTCAAATGCTTGGTTAGCAGCATCACTCCAGACAAAGTGATCTGTTTTCTTCATCATTTGGTACAATGGTATAACCTTTTCACCCAACCGGCTTAAGGCCGCAATACGACTTGCCAGACGTTGAACATCATTGACACACGCCGACTTAGCCAAGAAAGTGATGGCCTTGATCTTCTCCGGGTTAGCTTCAATGCCAAACTAGAAAACCCAAAAGCTTACCAGCTGGTACACCAAAAACACACTTGGCCGGGTTAAGCATCATCCTATACACCCGGAGATTGTCTGTAGTGACCTGACCTCAGACGGTCAAGCCTCTGTGTATCCGTGCCATCCCTGGATTGGTATGCTGGCACACATAGTACATCAATGTATATATCAAATTGCAATCACATGTATAAGTAACGTAAAACTGATATATACCTCATATGTCTCAGCGGCAACAATCAATGGGTGTGGAGTCCCATCAACGCCATCGGCAGGTTGAGTGTAGACCGTAACCCTGTATCGTAACTCTTACTCGTCGAAGAAAAAAATCTGCAACATGATACGTTGCAGCCGTATAGGTCAGTACATTGAATGTACCGACAAAATCACAATAAGAGAAAACAGATGATAAACTATTCTATATGCAATATGGCTTTGTGGCTCTGGGTCTGAGTTTTTGCATAAAAGCTGGTTTTATTTTCCCTACATCAAAGGAAATAACCAGAGTCTGTACTATGGAGTTTCTGTCATGACATGGTTCCGCCAACCGATGTCTCATGGCCCAAATCATGATAAGTTGCCCATAATTAAGTTATCAGTCCGGTGTTGAGAGTTCCGAGGTAGATCCAAGTCCAGATGCTCAAATTGTCCATAACCGGGGACACGGCTAATCGATTAGGTTTTAACCCTCTGCAGAGGTTTGTACACTTTACCCGCAAGATTCGATCCCTCTTTTTACATTCTCGCACTTCAAGGTGTTTGAGAACAAGACGAACGAAACATGGTCTTCCAAAGAGTTCCTCTGACCACTGTCCGGTGCTCATCCAATCCTACCATAGTTCTACATCTGCTAGCACCGTCCCAGCCAGAGTCACCACTAAGGTCAACCAAGCCAGAGCCCATATTGACTTGCGGGTGCACAGATAAGCTTATGGGCATGAAGTATTCTTCCATCTCTTTGATTCTGGGTGACGCTTTCCGCAAGATATCATGGCGCTTCTCCATGCACCCCGGCCATCCACTTGCTACAGGGTGCCCGTCAACCGTCCTTCACCCAGTAGTGTGTATTGAATTCTTGTCTCGAGTCTTAAAGTCTTGAGGCCTTGAAGATGCAGTCCTTGCAGATTCCATCACAGAGTTGTTGTTATTGACGTAGGGTCCTCCTTCTTCACACCACTCTCGTGCACTCATACCAAACCCCGTCTACTATAGCGTAGCATTAAAACTATATAACGTCCCGGGCTTGGTAACGGGGAGAAGGGTTCCTACCTCATGCATTCTACTCAACTAAAGATTCAATAAACACTACTAGAGGGATTGTTGAAAGGGTGCTACTACATGCAAATAAAACATATATATGAAAAACATGGTCAAGGTGAACTTGCCTGGTATTACTTGATGAAGATAATAACGCTCTCAGAATGTTTGAATAACTATTCGTCACTCCGAGAAAATCTATATAGTCAAACATTATACTTACATAAACAATAATCCTAGCAAACAATACTAGCAATCAAAATAACACTCAAAAAGCAATAAATAAAACAATATTGAAGTCAAAGAAAACCAAATAGAATTCCAAAAAACTTCAAGAAAACAAGGGAGAAACCACCTCACACAATAACACACAATACTCTCGTAGCAACACCAAATTACTCTAATAATTTTTTTCTACAACAAAGAAAATATAATTCTAATGAAAGAACCAAAAATAATTTACTAAAGCATTTACTAGCAAAAATAACTAGTATAAAAACTATTATAACTATCTATTTAACACTAGAACAACTATAACAACTAGAAAACACTAAGACAATAGTAAACAATACTAAAATAATTTATGAAAACTTATTTACTCCTAAATAACAGAACCAACAACAACATATATTGAAGTGGCAAAAAGAAGTACATTAAAACTAATAAAACTATTTTTATCAACTATCACTATGAACTAAACAAACAAATACTAAAACAGTAACTAAACATTAATAAATAACTACAAAAATTTATCTATTGTAGTCTAACAGAAACATATGGCAACATGTAAAAATCTAGAAAAAGAATTAACTAAAATTAATTAAAAACACTAATCAAATGACTAAAAAAAACTACATAAGCAAAACAATACTATTTTCACAATAAACCAATTAAAATAAACTAAAAATAAATAACTCTAAGCTACTGGATAGACAAAACAATAACAAACCGGTAGCAAAAAGAATCAGTCGAAAATATTTCATAAAACTCAAGATACAACCAAAATAGTGATTTGAATAAATTTCATCAAACTCAACTTTAAACTACTCAAATCTGAAATCCAATTGTTCTAACAGAAACTTCGAGAACTTTTGAATCTAATGCAAAAAGAACCTCTCAATTTGGATCTAAAACATAAAAGTTATAAGCAATCTAAAATTGAAACTATTTCTGTTTTTAAAACAGAAAGGAAAAATGAATGAAAAACAACAACAAACGGGCAGGTGCTACGCGTCGGGCTCCTATTGGGCCTAAGCAGTGGGCGGTGTGAACTAAACGACGCTCGGCCAATCTTTAACAGATTACCGCGCGCGTGTAGAGAAAAGAAAAACAGGCTAAACCGATTAGATCTAAACCGTAAATAATCTGGAGCTATACCGATCTAGTAAAAAACCTAACAGTTCAGATTAGATCTAATCTAGGGTGTTTATTTTAGATTGAACGGTGGAGGGATAGGCGAGAGCTTACAGCGGTGGCGGACGAGCTCCGGCTTCGGTGGTTGACGGGGACGGTGCTCCGATCGTCGGCGAGCTCGGTGAACTCGTTGGGAGGATGCAGCGGACGAAGGCGATCACGGTTGTGGCCTCGGTGGAGCTCAGACACGTCGGAGGAGGACGACGGCGAGCTCGGGACGGCGGTGACGTTCGGTGGTTGATGTAGATGGCGATCTGGCGGTGCCGGAGCTCGGGTGAGGGCACGGGGAGGTGTGGAAGAGGGAGGCGGGTGCGTGGTTAGCTTTGGGCGGTGGCGGGTTGGTCAGGGTGATGAAGTAGGGCAACAATGGTGCGGCGGTGGTGCTTTGCTCCGGCGAGGAATCGAGGAGGCGATGGGGTTCCTCCGTGAGGGAAAAGGAAGGGGATGGGTTGAGGGAGAGGGGTATTTATAGGGGGAGGGGTGCTCGGAGGAGGGGGCGAAGGGATTGTGTGATCCCGAGAAGATCGGGATTTCTAGCGGCGCAGTGGCGGTGGCAGCTCTGGCGTGGGGAGGAAGAATGTCATAGGCGGCTTGAGCGGGATCGGGGAGTGGGCCCGTTCGTCGGCGAAAGCGGGAGGGGCACAACGGATCGACCAGCTGATCCGTTGGGGATTCGCTCGGGCGCGCGCTGCAGTTGGGCCGGTGGGGCAAATGGGCTTCAGCCTTTTTTGTTTTAAAAATAACAGAGACTAAAATAATAACAGAAGTGAATAAGAAACAATTATACATAGACATATTATATACAAAAATGTTCAGACAAATAAATCCTAGTTGATGAACATTTTCACACGTAGAAGTAAAATCCACAAAAATTTAGATAAAGCAAACAGTGCTACTGTTGCATTAAAAATGCAAATAAAAATTATTTTAAAATATCAAAATGATTTCAAATACATTTTTCTCCATTTCTCTATTGCAAGGAATCATTTTACCCTATTTTTCATATATTATATTTTTGGAGAAAAATAATTTGAATAAAAACCAAAGAACTCTAAATTGAAAACGGTTTTCAACATACCTTCAAAGGGCCTTTAAATTTGATTCTTTAAAACTTCCAACTCATATTTCATATGATTTGAAGAAGTCATTTTATCTTTCTCATGAAAATCATTGAGTTGCATAAAGTTTCTGAATTTGAAATATTTCCAAATGGAATTCAAATATTTTCAAAAACCATTCTCATTTCAAATGGAAGAAGTCATGTCATCTTCACTCTAGGGTTTTGTGTTTGAATTGACTTTGAATCCATTGAGATCAAAATGCAAGGATGAATGTTTGGGAAGTCATTTCATTCCCTCTCATTCAACTTTTGAAAAGTTTCAATTTCCACTCAAATTCACACAGTCATTCGCACAACAATCAAACAAACAACATAAATATTTATTTAATATAACATTCCAAAATTTAGAATTTTGGGATGTTACAAACCTACCACACTTAAAATGTATCTCGTCCTCGAGATTCGAAGAGGCTAGGAAGAAAAGTTCGGGTTTGGGGGTCTTCCATCAAATCCATCGACCGAAGGGGTCTGGTGTGCTACAACACTTAAAATAAGGGTTATGATTCCAAGAAAACTCATGTACCCAGATGATGTGGGTCTTCTCGTATTCTCTGGGACAATTCCTTCACTAAGGCTCTTCCGATAGGGGCATAACCCCCCCTTTCTCAAAATCTTGTGTCCTCTCAATCATGGTGATGTTCTTCCGAGGATGAGTCTTCTCAGTTGACGGGTCTGTCGCCAGTACTAAACAACTATCAAAAATCTCATGGTGGTCAACAATTAATGGTTTCTCCTGCAGAAAATGGTTCTGGGCTAAATCTCACCGTATAACCTACGATTGGAAACAGTTGCCTGTATAGGGTTTCATCGTTCTACCATTCTAGGATTTAAACAAGGTTTGACATCTTCGTCTCTCTACTATGGGTAAGTCACTCAGATTTACCATTCCAAATAGCAAGAGCGAATTATCATAGTAAGTCGGTATGGTGATCAATCCATTCGGCACCCAAACCATTACTCTGTATAAGGTTTAGCGAATCTCACATTTCTAACACTCAGGAATTCTCACAAGCATTGCATGATTTCTCTTGTCGATGAACTTAGTTCGGATAATTCCATTGATTCTGCAAGCTGAATGAAACATCTATCGTTACTTCACAACTCTCGAGGTTTTGTAACCTCCTAAGGAACGTCTGCTCATCAAATCACATCTTCTTCCAAAATTTCTTCTTGTAGGGAGTACTTGATCCTTATTAATTTCTGGGCGTGTGGGGTGTGGGCCCACTCCAATACTCGCACAATTTTAACTCATCATTTGAGCTACTATTGTTCCATATTCCAACATTGCACCTCCTTTAAATCCAATATTACTTCATCCCTTCATACTCTTGAGGTAATTAATACATCAAATAAAATCCTTAAACTTAATTTGTCCAACTCCACTCTGCGGGATACATTTTTCCTTACCATTGGTCAGGTGTTCTCACAGGGCACTACCACCCTTAAAGTGAAATTTACAATTTCATCCATAGACCATATTTCTCATATCCTCGAAAATGGTCCAAATCTGTGTTCATAGAGTAACAACTCATACAATTCAACATATGAAAACATGTCACATTAACTTTATTGATTTCATGAATCCATTACAAACTCTGAGGCTTCGATTACATAATTCAACTCATCAAACATATGAAAATAAATTTGCTTTCTACTACTCTTATTATCCATATCAAAATCTCAACTACTTGGCTCCAGCTTTCTTCTGATCTAAATATTCCCTAGCAAAATGTCATGCTTCCTTGCAACGAAAACAAATGACTTCCGTAAGTCTTTGGGCTTCTTGGGGATGGTGTCTACTTGTTGGGTTCTTGGCTTCTTCTCTTGACATTTATTAGTGTAATGACCTAAATCCTTGCACGTGAAACATGTGATATTACTCAGGTCCTTTTCTGCAGAAATGGGGTTGTTTTCGGGATGCCTTCGTTTTCTCTTCCTGGATTTGTCCGTAATGATCAGAGGTTCTATTTACTAAGGGTCAAACTTCACTTCTACTGTCGGGAAGTCTCCGGGATACTCTTGGCTTTCCTTCATGCAATACTATGAAAAATGTCCTTCTTCTCCACATAAATAGCAGGCTTGGGCGAAAAATCTGTTTAGGACTTCTCCATCAGGGTCTTCAATAACTTCCTCCATCACGGGTTCTTCCAAAACTTTCCCTAAGGGCTTCTTTCTGCTGCTTGGTAATTTCTTGTACTTTGGGGTAAAAGTGACACTGAGCAGGGTTGTGCGTAGTTCTTTCACACGGGAAACAAGTAACCTGCCTAGTCGGGCATTCTTCCTCTAGGTGATTTTCCTCACAGTAAGGGCAGCCTTCCTTGTGTTCTTCATTGGTGTATCCTATTTCCCCACAAATCTTGCAGACACAAGGTTTCTTCTTCGGGTTATCATAGTGCTTCCGGATAAGACGGGATCTCAATAGAGTCTTCTTGAATTCCTCCCAAGTTTTTACTCCGTTGCATCCTTGTATGGCTTGATGCATTTTCCACCAGGTTGCAGCACTCTCAGCAAAATACTGAAGAGCGTATTGAACCTCATACTTCCTTGCAATCAATTTTTTTTCATGAAGTGATTCTCCATGTTTTGAATCCATAGCTCTGCCTCCAATTGAGTCATCGGTCCAGAGAATACCGGTCCAACTTCATTCATCATCTATGGGGTCCAAGGATTTTGGGATGCGATACGGGAGAGGTGAGGAGAGATACACACAATACAAACAATATTTTTGAAAAACGGGGTTTTTATTTTGTGGCTATCGGAAAAACATCAAACACAAGATAGCTCACAAATCGTCGCATCTGACATAAGTATATAACAAGGGTTTGGTCCTCTAAAGGTCAAATAAATCTTTGGAGTCTTCAAATTCTTCAAGTCTTCGGAGTCTTCAACCGTTGTAGCTTCAACTACTCTAATCCATGGTGAAATACTTTTACTCTGAAGAGGTCATCGGTTGTCCGATATCTTGTCCTTCTTAGAGTGGCTTCAGTTGATCCTTCGAGTGGTCAAAAGGGGAAATGGTATATTCTAACTATTTAAGATAAGAGGGGATACTTGATAAAATCAGAAAAGATGAGAAGTAATGAATTCTTTTGAAAATAAAGTTCTAGAGAATTTCCTGTCATGGGGCTTTTTGATTTCTAGGATCACGTCCTACAGTCAACATGTGCTCTGATACCATCTGTGTAGCGACCTGACCTCAAACGGTCAAGCCTCTGTGTATTCATGCCATCCCTGGATCGGTATGCTGGCACGCACAATACATCAATGTATATATCAAAGTGCAATCACATGTATAAGTAACGTAAAACTAATATATACCTCATATGTCTCAGTGGAAACAATCAACAGGTGTGGAGTATCATCAACGCCATCGGCAGGTTGAGTGTAGACCGTAACCCTGTATCGTAACTCTTACTCGTCAAAGAAAAAATCTACAACATGATACGTTGCAGCCGTGTAGGTCAGTACATTAAATGTACCGGCAAGATCACAATAAGAGAAAACAAATGATAAACTATTCTATATGCAATATGGCTTTGTGGCTCTGGGTCTGAGTTTTTGCATAAAAGTTGGTTTTATTTTCCCTACATCAAAGGAAATAACCGGAGTCTATACTATGGAGTTTCTATCATGCCATGGTTCCGCCAACCGATGTCTCATAGCCCAAATCATGTAAGTTGCCCATAATTAAGTTATCAGTCCGGTGTTGAGAGTTCTGAGATAGATCCAAGTCCAGATGCTCAAATTGTCTATAACTGGGGATACGGCTAATCGATTAGGTTTTAACCCTCTGCAGAGGTTTGTACACTTTACCTGCAAGATTCGATCCCTCTTTTTACATTCTCGCACTTCAAGGTGTTTGAGAACAAGACGAACGAAACATGGTCTTCCGAAGAGTTCCTCTGACCACTGTCCGGTGCTTATCCAATCCTACCGTAGTTCTACATCTCCTAGCACCGTCCCAGCCAGAGTCACCACTAAGGTCAACCAAGCCAGAGCCCATATTGACTTGCGGTTGCATAGATAAGCTTATGGGCATGAAGTATTCTTCCATCTCTTTGAGTCTGGGTGAAGCTTTCCGCAAGATGTCATGGCGCTTCTCCATGCATCCCGGCCATCCACTTGCTCCAGGGTGCCCGTCAACTGTCCTTCACCTAGTAGTGTGTATTGAATTCTTGTCTCGAGTCTTGAAGTCTTGAGGCCTTGAAGATGCAGTCCTTGCAGATTCCATCACAGAGTTGTTACTGACGTAGAGTCCTCCTTATTCACACCACTCTCATGCACTCATACCAAACCCCGTCTACTATAGCGTAGCATTAAAACTATATAACGTCCCAGACTTGGTAACGGGGAGAAGGGTTCCTACCTCATGCATTCTACTCAACTAAAGATTCAATAACACTACTAGAGGGATTGTTGAAAGGGTGCTACTACATGCAAATAAAACATATATATGAAAAACATGGTCAAGGTGAACTTGCCTGGTATTACTTGATGAAGATAATAACGCTCTCAGAATCTTTGAATAACTATTCATCACTCCGAGAAAATCTATATAGTCAAACATTATACTTACATAAGCAATAATCCTAGCAAACAATACTAGCAATCAAAATAACACTCAAAAAGCAATAAATAAAACAATATTGAAGTCAAAGAAAACCAAATATAATTCCAAAAAAACTTCAAGAAAACAAGGGAGAAACCAGCTCACACAATAACACACAATACTCTCGTAGCAACACCAAATTACTCTAATAATTTTTTTCTACAACAAAGAAAATATAATTCTAATGAAACAACCGAAAATAATTTACTAAGGCATTTACTAGCAAAAAGAACTAGTATAAAAACTATTATAACTATCTAGTTAACACTAGAACAACTATAACAACTAGAAAACACTAAGACAATAGTAAACAATACTAAAATAATTTATGAAAAATTATTTACTCCTAAATAACAGAACCAACAACAACATATATTGAAGTGGCAAAAAGAAGTACATTAAAACTAATAAAACTATTTTTATCAACTATCACTATGAACTAAACAAACAAATACTAAAACAGTAGCTAAACGCTAATAAATAACTACTAAAATTTATCTACTGTAGTCTAACAGAAACATATGGAAACATGTAAAAATCTACAAAAAGAATTAACTAAAATTAATTAAAAACACTAATCATATGACTAAAACAACTACGTAAGCAAAACAATACTGTTTTCGCAATAAACCTAATGAAAATAAACTAAAAATAAATAACTCTAAGCTACTGGATAGACAAAACAATAACAGAACAGTAGCAAAAAGAATCAATCGAAAATATTTCATAAAACTCAAGATACAGCCAAAATAGTGATTTGAATAAATTTCATCAAACTCAAATTCAAACTACTCAAATCTGAAATCCAATTGTTCTAACAGAAACTTCGAGAACTTTTGAATCTAATGCAAAAAGAATCTCTCAATTTGGATCTAAAACATAAAAGTTATAAGCAATCTAAAATTGAAACTATTTCTGTTTTTAAAACAGAAAGGAAAAATAAACGAAAAAACAACAACAAATGGGAAGGTGCTATGCGTCGGGCTCCTATTGGGCCTAAGCAGTGGGCAGTCTGAACTAAACGATGCTCGGCCGATCTTTAACTGATTAGCACGCGCGTGTAGAGAAAAGAAAAATAGGCTAAACTGATTAGATCTAAACTGTAAATAATCCGGAGCTAAACCGATCTAGTAAAAAAACCTAACAGTTCAGATTAGATCTAATCGAGGGCGTTTATTTTAGATCGAACGGTGGAGGGATAGGCGAGAGCTTACATCGGGGGTGGATGATCTCCGGCTTCGGTGGTTGACGGGGACGGTGCTCGGGTCGTCGGTGAGCTCGGTGAACTCGTCGGGAGGATGCAGCGGACAAAGGCGATCATGGTTGTGGCCTTGGTGGAGCTCGTAAAATAAAGTTTTAGAGAATTTCCTATCATGGGGCTTTTTGATTTCTAGGGTCACGTCCTACAGTCAACATGTGCTCTGATACCATCTGTGTAGCGACCTGACCTCAGACGGTCAAGCCTCTGTGTATTCATGCCATCCCTGGATCAGTATGCTGGCACACACAGTACATCAATGTATATATCAAAGTGCAATCACATGTATAAGTAACGTAAAACTAATATATACCTCATATGTCTCAGTGGAAACAATCAACGGGTGTGGAGTATCATCAACGCCATCGGCAGGTTGAGTGTAGACCGTAACCCTGTATCGTAACTCTTACTCGTCGAAGAAAAAATCTACAACATGATACGTTGCAGCCGTGTAGGTTAGTACATTAAATGTACCGGCAAGATCACAATAAGAGAAAACAAATGATAAACTATTCTATATGCAATATGGCTTTGTGGCTCTGGGTCTGAGTTTTTGCATAAAAGTTGGTTTTATTTTCCCTACATCAAAGGAAATAACCGGAGTCTATACTATGGAGTTTCTATCATGACATGGTTCCGCCAACCGATGTCTCATAGCCCAAATCATGTAAGTTGCCCATAATTAAGTTATCAGCCCAGTGTTGAGAGTTCTGAGATAGATCCAAGTCCAGATGCTCAAATTGTCCGTAACCGGGGACATGGCTAATCGATTAGGTTTTAACCCTCTGCAGAGGTTTGTACACTTTACCCACAAGATTCGATCCCTCTTTTTACGTTCTCACACTTCAGGGTGTTTGAGAACAAGACGACCGAAACATGGTCTTCCGAAGAGTTCCTCTGACCACTGTCCGGTGCTCATCCAATCCTACCGTAGTTCTACATCTCCTAGCACCGTCCCAGCCAGAGTCACCACTAAGGTCAACCAAGCCAGAGCCCATATTGACTTGTGTTGCACAGATAAGCTTCCGGGCATGAAGTATTCTTCCGTCTCTTTGAGTCTGGGTGAAGCTTTCCGCAAGATGTCATGGCGCTTCTCCATGCATCCCGGCCACCCACTGGTTGCTCCAGGGTGCCCGTCAACCATCCTTCACCCAGTAGTGTGTATTGAATTCTTGTCTCGAGTCTTGAAGTCTTGAGGCCTTGAAGATGCAGCCCTTGCAGATTCCATCATGGAGTTGTTATTATTGACATAGAGTCCTCCTTCTTCACACCACTCTCGTGCGCTCATACCAAACCCCGTCTACTATAGCGTAGCATTAAAACTATATAACGTCCCGGGCTTGGTAATGGGGAGATGGGTTCCTACCTCATGCATTCTACTCAACTAAAGATTCAATAACACTACTAGAGGGATTGTTGAAAGGGTGCTACTACATGCAAATAAAACATATATATGAAAAACATGGTCAAGGTGAACTTGCCTGGTATTACTTGATGAAGATAATAACGCTCTCGGAATCTTTGATAAACTATTTGTCACTCCGAGAAAATCTATATAATCAAACATCATACTCATATAACCAATAATCCTAGCAAATAATGCTAACAATCAAAATAACACTCAAAAAGCAATAAATAAAACAATAATGAAGTCAAAGAAAACCAAATAGAATTCCAAAAAAACTTCAAGAAAGCAAGGGAGAAACCAACTCACACAATAACACACAGTACTCTCGTAGCAACACCAAATTACTCTAATAATTTTTTTCAACAACAAAGAAAATATAGTTCTAATGAAACAACCGAAAATAATTTACTAAAACATTTACTAGCAAAAAGAACTAGTATAAAATCTATTATAACTATCTAGATAACACTAGAACAACTATAACAACTACAAACACTAAGACAATAGTAAACAATACTAAAATAATTTACAAAAACTTATTTACTCCTAAATAACAGAACCAATAACAACATATATTGAAGTGGCAAAAAGAAGTACATTAAACCTAATAAAACTATTTTTATCAACTATCACTATGAACTAAACAAACAAATACTAAAACAGTAGCAAAACCCTAATAAATAGCTACAAAATTTATCTACTGTAGTCTAACAGAAACATATGACAACATGTAAAAATCTACAAAAAGAATTAACTAAAATTAATTAAAAACACTAATCATATGACTAAAACAACTACATAAGCAAAACAGTACAGTTTTCGCAATAAACCTAATTAAAATAAACTAAAAATAAATAACTATAAGCTACTGGATAGAAAAAACAATAACAAAACAGTAGCAAAAAGAATCAATCGAAAATATTTCATAAAACTCAAGATACGGCCAAAATAGTGATTTGAATAAATTTCATCAAACTCAAATTTAAACTACTCAAATCTTAAATCCAATTGTTCTAATAGAAACTTCGAGAAATTTTGAATCTAATGCAAAAAAATCTCTCAATTTGGATCTAAAACATAAAAGTTATAAGCAATCTAAAATTGAAACTATTTCTATTTTAAAAAAACGAAAAAAACAAACGGGCAGGTGCTACGCGTCGGGCTCCTATTGGGCCTAAGCAGTGGGCGGTCTGAACTACATGACGCTCGGCCGATCTTTAACAGATTAGCGCGCACGTGCAGAGAAAAGAAAAACTGGCTAAACCGATTAGATCTAAACCATAAATAAACCGGAGCTAAACCGATCTAGTAAAAAAACCTAACTGTTCAGATTAGATCTAATCTTGGGCGTTTATTTTAGATCGAACGGTGGAGGGAGAGGCGAGAGCTTACAACGGCGGCGGACGAGCTCCGGCGAGATGCTCTGGCTTCGGTGGTTGACGGGGACGGTGCTCTGGTCGTCGGCGAGCTCGGTGAACTCGTCGGGAGGATGCAGCGGATGAAGGCGATCACGGTTGTGGCCTCGGTGGAGCTCGGGGACATCTGAGGAGGACGGCAGCGAGCTCGGGGCGGCGGTGACGTTCGGTGGTTGATGTAGACGGCGCTCTGGTGGTGCTGGAGCTCGGGTGAGGGCACGAGGAGGTGTGGGAGAGGGATGTGGGTGCGTGGGTAGCTTTGGGCGGTGGCGGGGTGGTCGGGGTGATGAAGTAGGGCAACAATGGTGCGGCGGCGGTGCTTTGCTCCGACGAGGAATTGAGGAGGCGGCGGGGTTCCTCCGTGAGGGAAAAGGAGGGGGACGGGTCGAGGAAGAGGGGTATTTATAGGGGGAGGGGTGCTTGGAGGAGGGGGCGAAGGGATTGTGCCATCCCGAGAAGATCGGGATTTCTGGCGGCATGGTGGCGGTGGCGGCTCTGGCGTGGGGAGGAAGAAGGTCGCAGGCGGCTTGAGCGGGATCAGGCAGTGGGGCCCGTTCGTCGGCGAAAGCGGGAGGGGCACAATGGATCGACCAGCCGATCTGTTGGGGATTCGCTCGGGCGCGCGCTGCAGTTGGGCCGGTGGGGCAAATGGGCTTCGGCCTATTATTTTTTTGTTTTAAAAATAACAAAGACTAAAATAATACCAGAAGTGAATAAGAAACAAATATACATAGACATATTATATACGAAAATGTTCACACAAAGATATCCTAGTTGATGAACATTTTCTCACATACAAATAAAATCCACAAAAAATTAGATAAAGCAAACAGCGCTACTGCTGCATTAAAAATGCAAATAAAATTATTTTAAAATATCAAAATGATTTCAAATACATTTTCTCCATTTTTCTATTATAGGGAATCATTTTACCCTATTTTTCATATATTTTATTTTTGGAGAAAAATAATTTGAATATAAACCAAATAACTCTAAATTGAAAATGGTGTTCAAAATACCTTCAAAGGGCCTTTAAATTTGATTCTTTAAAACTTCCAACTCATATTTCATATGATTTTAAGAAGTCATTTTATCTTCTCTCATGAAAATCATTGAGTTGCATAAAGTTTCTAAATTTGAAATATTTCCAAATGGAATTCAAATATTTTCAAAAACCCTTCTTATTTCAAATGGAAGAAGTCGTGCCATCTTCACTCTAGGGTTTTGTGTTTGAATTGACTTTGAATCCATTGAGATCAAAATGCAAGGATGAAAGTTTGGGAAGTCATTTCATTCCCTCTCATTCAACTTTCGAAAAGTTTCAATTTCCACTCAAATTCACACAGTCATTCACACAACAATCAAACAAACAACATAAATATTTATTTAATATAACATTCCAAAATTTAGAATTTTGAGATGTTACATTGTCAAAGGTCGCCTTCAAATAATCAATCAGGGTCTCGTTCTTTCTGGATTTCACCATGATGTCATCCACATAAGCATGAACATTACGTCCAATTTGATTATGAAGGCAATTTTGCACACACCGTTGGTAAGTCGCCTGGGCACTCTTGAGCCCAAAAGGCATGGACACATAGTAGAAGGCTCCAAATGGAGTAATGAAGGCCGTCTTCTCCTGGTCCTTAACTGCGATTTTGATATGATGATAACCAGAATATGCATCCAAAAAGCTCAAACGCTCACAACCCACCGTAGCATCAATAATTTGATCAATACGAGGGAGAGCGAAAGGATCGGCCGGACAAGCTTTATTTAAATCCGTGTAATCCACACACATACGCCAAGTGCCGTTCTTCTTAAGCACCAGCACCGGGTTAGCCAACCATTCGGGATGAAAAACTTCAACGATGAACCCAGCCGCCAAGAGCCGGGCCACTTCTTAACCAATGGCCTTGCGCCTCTCTTCATTAAAATGACAAAGAAACTACTTGACCGGCTTAAACTTCGGATCAATATTGAGAGTGTTCTCAACGAGTTCTCTCGGTACACCCGACATGTTAGAAGGTTTCCATGCAAAGATGTCCCGGTTCTCACGGATGAACTTGATGGGCACACTTTCCTATTTCGGATCCAGATTAGCACTGATGCTGAACTGCCTGGATGAATCACCTGGAACGAAATCAACCAGTTTGGTGTTGTCTGCCGACTTAAACTTCAAGACCGGGTCATACTCTGTAGTTGGCTTTTTCAAAGATGTCATGTCGGCCGGGTCAACATTGTCTTTATAAAACTTCAATTCCTCTGTTGCGCAAACAGACTCAGCATAGGCTACATCACCTTCCTCGCACTCCAAAGCTATCTTCCAGCTCCCATGCACCGTAATGGTCCCCTTGTGACCCAGCATTTTGAGCTGCAGATAAACATAACAAGGCCTTTCCATGAACTTAGCATAAGCCGACCGTCCGAACAGGGCATGATAAGGGCTTTTGATCTTCATCACTTCAAAGGTCAACGTCTCAGACCTGGAATCATGATCATCCCCAAATGCAACCTCCAAAGCTATTTTACCAACCGGGTATGCCGACTTACCAGGCACCACACCGTGGAAGACAGTGTTTGACGGCTTAAGATTTTTATCAGTCAACCCCATGTGACGGAAGGTTTCATAATAAAGGATATTGATGCTGCTACCTCCGTCCATGAGTACCTTAGTGAATTTATATCCTCCAACCTGAGGTGCTACCACCAAAGCCAAGTGACCCAGATTGTCAACCCGAGGCGGATGATCCTCACGACTCCACACAATGGGCTGCTCAGACCATCGCAAGTAACGGGGAACTGCCGACTCAACGGCATTCACGGCCCTTTTATGGAGCTTCTGATCTCGCTTGCATAAACTTGTGGTGAAGACATGATACTGCCCGCTATTCAATTGCTTTGGGTTACTTTGATAACAAGATTACTATTGCTGATTCCCCTGACCGGACTGTTGATGATAACCACCATGATTACCTTGGTTGTTCTGGTGACCCTGAAACCCGAATTAGAACCGCCGCCACTGTCATCCGAGCCATGAGAATCGGAACCTGAGCAGCCTCGTGGCCCATGATTGTTTTGGAACAAGTCGGAATTTTTGAACTCCTTCATAATGTGGCAGTCCTTCCAATGGTGCGTGGATGGCTTTTCCCGCGAACCATGCTTTGGGAAAGGCTGATTCAACAGATACTCCAGGTTTATACCTGACCCTCCTGCCCGAGGAGGTGGCTTTCCTTTACGATGCTGACCATTGTTCTGCGTGTTGGTATTGGCCAACAAAACCTGAATTATTATCAGCCTTGCGTTTACCGTTCCCAGGTTGACTCGCCGGGTTAATTATGACTCTGGCACTTGGTGTTTCCGCTCTTCCTTCCCTTTCCTGGCTTTTCATCATCAGACTCGGGGTCCTTGGTACTATCAGAGTCGGCATATTTAATTAGAGCCGCCATCTGTCGGTGGCAAAACCGGCGGATCTCGGGTAGGGGGTCCCGAACTGTGCGTCTAAGGTCGAGGGTAACAGGAGACAGGGGACATGATGTTTACACAGGTTCGGGCCCTCTCTATGGAGGTAATACCCTACATCCTACTTGATTGATATTGATGAATACGAGTATTACAAGAGTTGATCTACCTCGAGATCGTAATGGCTAAATCCTAGAGGTCTAGCTTGTATGGCTATGGTAATGAGTCTCTCCCTCTTCGAACTAAGCCCTCTGGTTTATATAAACACCAGGAGGATCTAAGGTTACATAAGGTCGGTTACAAAGAAAGGAATCTACATATTTGATCACCAAGCTTGCCCTCCGCGCCAAGGAGAGTCCCATCCGGACACGGGTGCAGTCTTCGGTCTTCGTATCTTCATAGCCCATCAGTCCGTCCCATGGCTAACAGGCCGGACGGCCGAGGACCCCTTAGTCCAGGACTCCCTCAGTAGCCCCTAAACCTGGCTTTAATGACAAGGTATCCGGCGTGTAGATCTGTCTTCGGCATTGCAAGGTGGGTTCCTCCTTCCGAACTCCAAGATAGTCTTCAGACGAAACAATCATGTCCGGATCTGCAACACACAACCATAGAGAGTATAATATTTCACGAATCCACTCTGCTGACCACTTTAGTAACGTAACATCACGTCAGTCTGGCCATAATTTCGAACAATTTTTCTTTTGCCACCATGTTTCGAGACGCGGTTGCCATTGGCACGTCTTGTCGAAGCAAAGATCGTGTCTCCTTATTGCGGGATTTTCATCAATTCGGGCGTGGGTAACCCAACCGTGCCTATTTACACGGCCCATGGGAATAGGCGAGGTTTAAGGCGAGTGGGGAGGCACTTGATATTCGTGTCCCTTTATAAGGGGATAAGAATTCACCCTTGTCTACTCACGCCTTCCCCTTCCTCTTCCCTTCCATCCTTGAGCTCCAGCGCCCAAGTCCCCATCTTTCTCCATCTCCGAAAAGCATCCGACCATGTCCGGATCCGTAGGTCAAGGAAAATGGATCGTCTCCTCCGTCAAGGAGAAAGACATTGTATAGCTTCGAGAGGCCGGGTATTTGGTGAAGGAAATCGCCCACCGCCTTCCGACCCAGGGGCAGGTCGTCCCCACCCCGAAGCCTACTGAGAGAGTAGTTTTCCTTCCTTACTTCGTCCGTGGACTGGGGTTTCCACTTCACCCCTTCGTCCGCGGTCTTATGTATTATTACGGCCTAGATTTCCATGATCTGGCCCAAACTCTTTCCTCAACATCTCGGCGTTCATCGTCGTGTGTGAGGCCTTCGTCCGCATCCACCCCCACTTCGGGCTGTGGCTTAAGGTCTTCAATGTGAAGCCGCAAGTGGTGGATGGCCGGCACGCGGAGTGTGGGGGCACCATGGTGAGAAAGCTGGCCAACGTCTCTTGGCCGAAAGGCACTTTGGTGGAGACGGTAAAGGAATGGCAGAAACAATGGTTCTATATCACAGAACCCCGCGGCGCCACCTGGGCCGCGGCTGCCGAATTCAACTCTGGCGCTACCATGTGACTTACCTCCTGGGTCGAGAAGAGCCCGAACTGGTGCTCGCTAGATGAGCTGACAGCGCTGCACACGCATGTTCAAAGCATGGTGGACAAGGATGTCAAACTTGTTGATGTAATCCAGGTGATGCTAGTTCGTCGGATTCTCCCATGCGAAAGCTGAAGCCGCCCTCTATGGAAGTTCAACCTGAAGAAGCACCATACCCTAGA
Organism: Triticum monococcum; assembly: GCA_034509565.1. Taxonomy (NCBI): domain Eukaryota; kingdom Viridiplantae; phylum Streptophyta; class Magnoliopsida; order Poales; family Poaceae; genus Triticum; species Triticum monococcum. The sequence continues at coordinate 541,749,261 of CM067841.1, forward strand.
GAGGCTCTTCGAAACCAGTCACGAAGGTGCCTGGAAGTTGCTATTTGAGGGCAATGAGAAACCGCCGGCCATAGATTCGGACCGCGGGCACGATATTAACCACCTCGCCAGCGAGGTATGTTATTTTTAACACATACCCTACTTACTAGTTTCAAAGGTGATGTCTGAGCTTTTATCATCATTCCTTCCTCAGGACTAGATGGAGAGGGCGAAGCGGATCCAGTGTCCGGCTCCCCTGCCTGAAGAACCGGTCATCCCGCGTTTAGCGAAGATGCTAGTGCCGGCACCCTATAAGGCGCCGGAGAAGAAGGCTAAGAAGAAGGCCAAGGGGGACAAAGGTAGCCCCCATCGTAAGGGTACTTCGGGCATAACATCCAAAGACGAAGAGGCCCGTTCCTCCGTCCCTGAGGACGATGAGGAGGAGGAGGAGGAGGAGATCCCTCCCCGTGATGAGGGGAGGGAGAAGAGGGCGGCCTCCACGAATCTGGAGGTGGGGACGCCCAAGAAGAGGAAGGGCTCCCTTGCGGATAACTCCGTATGGGATGTCGACAGTAGTCTGGAGCGCCGCTCCCGCGCTAAGCCTCAGGCTGCATCGTAAGTATTACGATTCATGCATATCCATATATCCAACCTCTTCTCCTCATTGTATTAACATGGTTAGTTGTGTTGTTTCAGTCCGGCCCACGACAGCTTCCAGCGATCCTCGTCAGGAGGTTCGCTGGACTCCAAGGAGATGGCCAACATGTCACCGCTGATCGCTCACTCTCCCAAGGCCATGGACGACACCGAGGTGTTGTCCCGAAGGACTGCTCCAGGCCAAGGAGAGCTGTCAAGAGGGCGCCAGAGGGTGAAACCTCTACCGCCGGACACACGGGGGAGCAAATCCCCACGGAGACTAGCGAGGAGAGCCGTATTCAGTTCGGCCCTCAGCCAAATATGGTTACGGAGACCCATACGGCTCCGGAATCTGGCGAGCGACCTGCTTTGAAAGAGGGGGGGGGTGCACCCATTCCACCGGTGGCCCCTGTCCAACCAGGGGCACCAGATAATCTGATGGAGGCGCTTTGAGGTGCCTCCATTGTGGACGAGCGCTGTATCCTTATGGGTACAGTGATTGAGAGGGTCCAGTCCGCCAAGAGCGGTCTGACCGAAGCCTGCAGCAGCCTGCTGACAGGTTTTGACGTAAGCGACGCAAAAATCACAATATAGTCAGTAGCCCCTGAGACATTGTCCGGTGTTCGGAAAGAAAAGCCGAATAGAGGCTCGATCCTTACTTGTAGGAAACTAACTAAATTTTTCAGGAATGAATATGCAGGCATCGCTGCTGTCCGCGGCCTCACATGCTGCCGAAGTCTCTGAACTTAAGTGGAGACTGGAGAAGGCCGAGGAGGAGCTCGGCCAGCTGAAGAGGCAGCTCCAGGAGAATCGAGGTATGTAATAACCCAAGAAGTATTCGGAAAGAGTAGGATGTTATATAATGACCGAAGTGTCTTGATATAAATAGGAGCGACGACCGAGGTCGGGGCCCTGAAAATGGCCCTGGGAGAACCCGAGGGGAAGGCTGTCAAGGAGCAGGCTGCCCGTAAGAAGCTCAAGGCCCGGGTCAACGAGGTCGAACAAGAGCTCCACGACGCGGTGAAGAAGTGTGAGACCTTGGAGAGTGACGCATCGGCTAAAGAGGCCGAACTCTCCAAGGCTCATCAGAGCGCGGAGACGACCTAGAATGAGGCCCAGGGCGCCCTCCAAGAGGTCCAGGAGGTGAGGAAGATTGCGGTGGGTAAGGCATTCAGTATGTAAAGCAAATATGTGAAGAGGAAGTATCTTTTACTAACCCGGATTCGGAGTTCTCCAGGGGATTTTGCTGATCTACCGCGAAGTGTGTCCGTCGCCGCGGAGTTCTTCCGAGCCAAAGAAGGGAGCTCCATGGAGAAGCTATTCTGGTCGCAATATCTTGTGCCTGAGCATCCCGTGCCCTTCACCGATCAGCTGAAACAGCTGGTGGAGCTGCATACGGTGGCCGAACTAGCCATGAAGGATTTGATAATCCGGCTATGGCCAGACGAAGCTATGCCCGACAGTTACTTCGGACTCATGAGGCGGATGGTGAACGCCTGTCCTCGGCTGGACATCGTCAAGCGATCGGCCTGTATTGAAGCTGCTTGTATGGCCTTCCCCCGTTGCAAGATGTGGTGGGTGAAGATGAATGCCACCGAGCTGGCCCGGGGGCCGCCAGAGGGCAAGGAGCACCGCACACCCGAGCGCTATTTTGCAGATGTTCTGGAGGGGTCTCGCATTGTAGCAACGCAGTGTGGGCAGGACATTATTTTTGAATGAATACATTCGTGTTGTCTTTGCCTTGTATGGTGGAACAAAGTGGGTTTGTAATATAATTATTGTTATGTTTTTAATTTTACCTCCTGTGCGGCCGTGTTTATATGAAATCTGAGGGTTGGCCAGTCGTCGGCTTCTGCCCCCATGTAGGTACTACGGAGGTGTTCGGGATGGAATCTAAACAATCTTGATCCAATTATATGGTCCTTGAAGGAGTTGTTTAGCGCAACGAACTAGGCAACTGGACTATTCGGCTTTAACGCCCTCACTTAGCCATAGGAGTTTGACAATAAAAACATTGACGTAGCCCCTAGTTTCCGAACTAGAGTGCTATAAGCGTATGGTCGGGAAGTACCGATCCTTCGCTCAATGCGGAAGAAATCTCCAACGATTTGCAACCTTCGAATAGCTGACCAGATCTCGCTGCATCATGACAGTCAGTTTTCGGCTTTCTCTACTGAGGTTCTCCTTTAGATAAACCAGGGCACAATCGCAGTAGTTCTCCCTTTACTACCTTAGCCGATATATTGGAACGTAAGGTAGCAAACACAGGAGTCGGGCAACCCAACTATTGACCAAAGACATGATTCAGAGCCAATGCATATAATGCTAAATTCGGGGTGCCGAACTATACTATAAAAAGTTTTGGACTTTGTTGCCGTATTGTGGGGCGCCTCGGAGCCCCTGGCAAATATGAAACGTACCAAAGTGTACGGGTGCTAGAAGATAAGTTATTAAAGGAAAACAGAGAGAAAGCAGAGGTGATATCTTGGGCCCTTAAATTTGAGCCACTAACTGTTTCCATTATGATTGGGTTAATGCGTCAAAGCGCATTAATACAAATAGTGCGATAAGCAACCGACTATTTAACATGCCATGACCAAAGGCGAGCTGCATGTGGGTCCCGACAATAGGTAGGGTGGTTGTTGAATTGACCTCTAGAACTTCCCCTATACATCTTTGCTTCTTGCCATCCTGGTGTTTTTTATCTTTTGACAGGACCGGTCGTCGTGCCTTTGTAAAATAAACCTGGAAAAGGAAAAAGAGAAATATTGACAGTATATGTGTGTCCGAGATCAGTCGAGCCGAACTGTGGATCACAAGCTAGCTATGCCTCCGTCGATGCCCATGGGATTTCTAGCACGTAATTATGCACGCATGGTACGAATGCCACTACCTGATTTTGGCATGGACGGAGGCCAAATTGCTAGTCGAGCTTTTGATGAGCCGAGCTGTCCTGTTGTAGCGTAGTATAGGCCCTCTTTACGATGTCCAGGGGCTCAGCAGCCGGATTATGGTTCTACTTGAGAAGGCCGATGTGTACTTCTACTGCTAGGGCGGCGGTGTGCTCCTCTTTGAGGAGGGAGCATTCCGTATTTCCATTGACTGTTATGATGCCACGTGGTCCGGGCATCTTGATCTTGAGATAAGCGTAGTGAGGTACCGCATTGAATCGAGCAAATGCGGTTCGTCCAAGCAGTGCGTGATAGCCGCTGCGAAAGGGGACGATGTTGAAGATTAACTCCTCGCTTCGGAAGTTGTCCGGAGATCCAAAGACAACCTCTAGTGTGATTGAGCCCGTACAATGGGCCTCTATGCCTGGTATGACTCCTTTAAAGGTAGTCCTTGTGGGCTTGACACATGATGGGTTAGTGCCCATTTTGTGCACTGTATCCTGATAGAGCAGATTGAGGCTGCTGCCACCGTCCATGAGAACTCACGTCAGGTGGAATCCATCAATGATTGGGTCTAGGACTAGTGCGGCCGATCCACCATGCCGGATACTGGTCGGATGATCCCCATGATCAAAAGTCATCGGGAACGATGACAATGGATTGAATTTTGGGGTGACTGGCTCTATCGCATAGACGTCCCTGAGTGCGCGCTTGCGCTCCCTCTTGGGGATGTGTGTAGCATATATCATGTTCACCGTTTTGACCTAAGGGGGAAACTTCTTCTTTCCCCCTGTGTTTGGCTGCAGGGGCTCCTCGTCATCGTCCTCGCTCTGCGATCCCTTTTCCTTGTTTTTGGCATTTAACTTGCCGGCTTGCTTAAAAACCCAGCAATCTCTGTTGGTATGGTTGGCTGGTTTGTCTGGGGTGCCATGGATTTGGCACAGACGGTCGAGTATGCGGTCTATGATGGATGGTCTGTGATTGTTTCTTTTATACGGCTTTTTCCGCTGACCAGACTTGGAGCCACTAAATCCGGCATTGACAGCAGTGTCATCGGTGTTGTCGTCATTGCTTCGGTGTTTGTGTTTGCTGCGTCGGAGCTTGCCGTTGCGGTTCTTAACCTCAGAGGGGCCTGCCTCGCTGGCTGTGTTTTTGCTGCGAGCCAACCAACTATCCTCACCCGCGCAAAAGCGGGTCATGAGTGCCGTGAGGGCTGCCATAGATTTCGGCTTTTCTTGCCCGAGGTGGCGGGCGAGCCATTCTTCGCGGATGCTATGTTTAAAGGCCACTAGGGCTTCGGCATCCGGACAGTCGATGATCTGGTTCTTTTTGGTTAGGAACCTAGTCCAAAATTTCCTGGCCGACTCTCCAGGTTGTTAGACTATGTGGCTTAAATCATCGATGTCTGGTGGCCGGACATATGTGCCTTGGAAGTTGTCGAGGAAGGCTTCTTCCAAGTCCTCCCAGCTGCCGATAGAATTTTCAGGCAGGCTATTTAACCAGTGCCAAGCTAGCCATTTGAGCTTTAGTGGGAGGTATTTGATAGCGTGGAGGTCATCTCTGCGGGCCATGTGGATATGGACAATAAAATCCCCGATCCATACCGCGGGGTCGGTTGTTCCGTCGTATGATTCAATGTTAACGGGTTTGAACCCTTCGGGGAATTCGTGATCCATTACTTCATCGGTGAAGCAAAGGGGGTGTGCGGCGCCTCTATATCGGGCCGCGTCGCGACGTAGCTCCGATGGAGTCCGTCTGCGGTTGTCGGCTCGGGTGTGCCTAGGTTTGTCACATCCAAATAGGTAGCCATCATCATGTGTCGAGGAACGTCCTCGCGATCCATAAGTCGATTGGGTATATCCTGCTTTATTGTTCAGGTCATGTCGAAGGTCATATGTATGACCGTGAGCTGATTTACCTCTGCCTTCTCGATGAGGTGGGGCAGGATGGTGTTCGGCTTGAGTTGCCGCTTTGTCCCGTCCACGTGGTGGTCGGTCAGCCGCATTGCGCGATGGTGGTATGTGTTTCGGCGCCTCGTCGTTGAACTGAGGTAGTAATTTGCGCTTCGGGTAGCTTTTGGCCAGGCGCTTGAGGCCGTATTCTTTGGCTTCTAGGACGTCAGTCCATTTATTGTTGAGCAGATCTTGGTCAGCTTGAAGCTGCTGCTGTTTCTTTTTCAGGCTCCTTGCAGTGGCTATTAGCTGGCGCTTGAAGCGCTCCTGCTCAAGAGGTTCCTCAGGCACGATGAAATCCTCGGTGCCGAGGCTTGCCTCATCCTCGGAGAGCGGAAGATAATTACTGTCCTCCGAGTCTTCGTGTGTGGCCTGTCTACCAGGGCTAACCTGCCCATCTTCCCGTTCATCCCGTTCGGTAGCTGCGTCAACGGGGTCTTCGTTGTCTTCGGCACCTTTCGAAGTGTAATCTTCTCCTGTGCCGGTGTTTCCATCTTTACTGCGGCGTGACATAGAGCGGTGCCGCTGATGCCGTCCATATTGTTACAGTGGCGCTTGAGCCGTCCTAACTTCTGTTTAAGAAGAAAAAAACGGCAATTCTTCTCTAACATGAGGACCGCTGAGTCGGCATTGATGTTATCTGATGAATGTAGGATGGTTTTGACTCAACGCACCCAATGGGTTGTTGACTCGCCCTCCTCTTGGGCACATGCATCTAAATTCACAATCGACATGGGCTGTTTATACGTATCTTTAAAATTCTGGATGAACCGGGCCTTCAACTCAGCCTACGATTCAATTGAATTGGCAGGCAGTCCCTTTAGCCAAATACGGGCCTTCCCATCCAACATCATGGTGAAATATTTAGCACACGCGCCATCGCTGACCTCCAGTAGATCCATGCCATATCGTAACTCTCAATCCATGCCTCATGGGGTAAGTTGGCTGTGTAGTTGGACACCTTACGAGGTCCTTTGAAGTTCTTGGGCAGACGCTCATTACGTAGAGCCGGCACCAAACATGGTACACTCGTGCTTTGAGAGGTCACGCTTGCCTCCACCGAGGTTGTCGGATACACCGGAGATGGTTGACGGGTCGCGTACTGAGCCGCCAGCTCGGCCTCTTGACGTGCTCTATCCTGATCCATCAATGCCTGAGTGTTACGGGGCGGGTCATGTCCACGGGGCAGGTTATGATGCCACTCACTGCTTAACACCGCTGGGGAATCCATATGTCTGCTATAACTCCAGCTTGGGCGAGGGGTTGAATGGATCCTCTCACGGCTGTAAGAGTAAGCCTCCTGCTGAACCAATGTTGTCTGAAGAAGCTCACCTAGCCCTCCGCGTTTCAACCGCAGCTGGAGACTTGCCTTCAACTGGGAGAGCTGCCAATCGCGACGCTGCAACATTCATGTTATCCAAAGGGTTAGAGTAATGACTCGGCGGTGTTGGCACGTGTTGTGGTGGGATATTATTCTGACGGGGCGGGTCAGTCTTGCGTGGTTGAATCGATGCTCCAGTCCCAAGCACAGCCGCTGCTTGGTTTACCCCTGGCGGGTCACTGGTCCCTACACTAGGTGTATTGAAGAGGTTGCTCGCCTCATAAAGCGGAGGTAGACGACTCCGGTGCCTTCTCCTCAGGACTTCGTTTGAGGCGTTCTGATCCAATGAGAGCCGGAAGGAATCAGCCTGGATTCGTTGCGCCTAAGCATCCAAAGCGGCTCGTTCCGCAGTCATCCTAGTGTTCTCTACCATCAGGTCTTCCTTGGCTTGTGCTATCTCATCACGCAATTTGGCAACCTCCGTGTTATGCTGATCTTGATTCGCCGTGTTAACATTTACTGCTAACAATGTTGTTAAATTATCCAGCAAATCCGCCAAAACTTGAGCCGGTGGGCGCACAGGGCCTCCTGCCCCAACTGCCGTTGTTGCCGCTGATCTTGAAACCATTGCCGCTGCAGTCGAATAATTCTGCACTGGCTGTGTACCGGCCATGAAAATCACGACCCGGTTCGGTGGCTCATAGGGGTCCTGAATACTGTGGCCATCGGAACAACCCCCAAGCCTGCCGTCCTACAGTTGATACAAAGAAGTAGTCTCGCCCGTCGACGAGTCACCATCAGAGTAGATCTCCGTCTCACCACCAGACATGGATGCTTCCTCAAATTTAGCTCCATGGATGAATCCTACGAAGGCACGTTTCATGGCATGCTGAGCCGTCTCGATGATATCGGTGTAGATGTCCGGCTCAGGGCTCGGTTCGCCGATCTTGTCGATGAAGACGTGGATTCCGCCGAATGGGACCCGATACCCATACTCAATTGAGCCGGCCTCGGGGCCCCAGCCTGCATCGTTGATGTAGAGCTTGTCGTGACGACTCTTGGTCATCCGGCCCACATCATATCCCTTGATCCCTTCGAAGTTACCCTTCAAGAACTCAAAACCACCGTGCGCTGGCCCCATGGTGGGCGCCAACTGTCGTGGATTTGTCACAGCAGATGTACTCATGTGAGCACTTAGTCATGGAGCCATCGCACTAGGTTAGCTTAAAGGGGTTAAACGGGACAAAGGACACATAAGTTTATACTGGTTTGGCCCCTTGCAATGAAGGTAAAGGCCTAATCCAGTTTGAGGTGGTATTGCTAATGTCTCGATTGCCAGGGAGCGAATACACTTGACCTAGCTTTCAATCTGTTGTCTCTTGCCCTAAACCACCGCTGGGTCGTCCCTTTATATACACAGGTTGACGCCCTACGGCTTACAGAGTCCCAGGCGGCTCATAACAATGTGTCCGGCTCGGTGACCAAATATACACGCCTTACAATACAAGTCATACATACATGGCGGTTTTCACTCATGGGCTTCTAGCTGCCTTTGGGCTCTGGGCCTTTAAACGAGTCTTCACAGTGAAACGCCATCTTGAACATCTTTATGGGCTTCATCTTGATAAACCTCCATGGCTTAACCCGGCCCCTCCTGGGCGGGTTAACCCAATAGTTATCTCCCCAACAGGCACCCTCTTGGCAGGGGCCTTCTTGTGCAATCCAGGCTTTGTTGTTGCAACAGTACCATATTCTTTCTTCAACACTTTCTTTTTGGAGCTAACTTCCTCTTCTGTAGCCACATAGTCCTCATCCTCAGAATCTAAGTTTTTCTTCTTCCTTGATCTGGTGGCTGCCTTGGGCAAATTACTAGGAGTGCTCCTGTTGCCCTCATCATAGCTGCTTGAGGGACTAGTGCCCTCACTCATTTGCACCTGCTTTGTGACTTGTTCCAACTATCACTCTGGTCAGACATTCTGGCAAGCAAACTGACAGCAAACCCTGTGAATAGATATAGATGAGGTAGAGTAGATGAGCAGCACAAAGTGCAGAGTTTTTCCAAAATAAATGAGTCAAAAACTTAGTTTTAGTTCTCCACGGAAATCATTTCGAAGCTACCGATTTGTTAAACTCGGTGATACCGAAGCAACTGTTGGGGTCTAAACTAGTGAACTCGGTCAGACTGAGTCACAGTTCGGGGGCTCCGAGATTGCTAGGGTTTCACAGAGAGTTGCACTCGGTCGCACCGATTTGCAATTTTCGGTCAGACCGAAAAATGCATGTGCAATGGCCTAAGCCAAATCGGTGAGACCTAGTTCTACAACTCGGTCGGTTCGAGATGAGTTCGGCGGAGACCTAACCCTAAATTTTTGAATCAAACCTAACCTAAAGGAAGTTTTCTCTGGATAGATTGATTTCATACATGGTAATGATCATGGCAAAGCAATGTGCTAGGAATCAGAGTAAGGAATTAGCACAAAGGGTCGAACTCATACCCTAGTTCGGTGAGAGTTCGCTATGGCGACAACGGCGGGGCAGAATCCCGTTGACGGAGATGGAGACCAGCGGCGGGAGGTGGTTGGCGATGAGGAGACGATCCGGAGACCCAAGGCGGCAGAGCAGGACACGCGCGGGATGGAGTGTTTTGAAGAAATTTCCAAAATCTCACATGTGGGTATATATATCCTGACCCTGTCGGTGTGATCGAGTGGAACAACTCGGTGGCACCGAGATGGAGAAACGCAAGCGATTACTGCAACTCGGTGTGACGGAAAAGTTCAAATCGGTTGCATCGAGATTGAAAACCTAGATCAACTCAGTGAACTCGGTATGACCGAAGTGGATGGACCGGTCATACCAAAATGCGCAGAGAGGTTTTGGAAGTTTAAGTCTATGATGAATCGGGGACTCCGAGTGCTCCTCACACAGAGTGGTTCGAATCTGAGTTGATCAAACTTTGTGATGTAGCATGAATAGAGTTTGAGACGAGAAAATCATATATAGCTAGAGGAGGTTCTTAGGCATTCTTGTCCATCCACTTGGCAAAATATAAAGAGCCAATCAATCAAAACAACAAGTGGATGTCCTCGAATGAGTAAAATATGCAATCAACATGCTCACGCAATAAAATGGCAAATGAAATATGTGGCAAAGCATGCACAAACACTCTAGCATCTATCAAGCAATTGGCGATGACTAGGTCATCTATATATGAGTATATTGACTTAGGAGTCAAATGAGAACATTTGATTGTAGGTCATACTTATCGTTTAAGCACAAGTGGGGTTACCACTTTTACATAAAGCATTGTTGTGTTCACACCATTAGAGTTGATTTAGCTCAATTGATTAGAGTAAAGCTCCCCCTAGATGTGATATCCCCCTAAGGGGGATGAACTAACCTTGGGTTTTGTTGATGATGACTTCATGTAGGTGTTGAAGATGTGGATGCTCAATGTTGAAGTAGATCATTTGGAGCAATCCATTGGAGTGAGTTGAATTTCAATACCTACACGGGTTAGTCCCACAAGGAACAAACAAGGATATCCATGAAGGCAATAGGTTACCTTGTCCCTTGTCTTACCAATAAGAGGGTTTGTGACTCCTTGAACTAGTGCAAGATGTGGAAGTTGTTTGCACTTGTCCTTGCCAAAATGATATGAGTGAAGTATGTTGGCGGAGTCACCCTCAAGAACTCTCTATTTCTTCTTCTTCGGAATCCACATCATCTTGATGGGAATCCTTAGAGTTGTAGTCGTACTTGATGTAGTCTTGGGAACCCACTTGACCAAGGCCTTGGGAGCTTCTTCAAATGCATCAATCTCCTCTTGAAGCTTGTCCTTGCCTTTTTGCTTGTGGTCTTGTGGTGGAAGATCATCTTGAGCTTGTGTCCCATGGAAAGAAGTAGGATCATACTTCTCTTGTTGAGGAACAAACTTCGTCTTGGGGTATTGATCTTCTTCCTACTCAACTCCATTGGCATTGAACTTTCGTTCAAAACCAATACCTTGATTCTTCCGGTGCCTTCCTTGCTTGCGTACAATTTCCTCAAATTGCTTACTTCCGGCAAGACTCTTGTAGACACCTTTCTCTATAATTCCCTTCAATATGCTATTTTCTTGCTCAAGTGTAACTTGGCTAAGAGAATCATTAGTGGAATCAAGAGAACTACTAGAAGCAACAATATTGGATTTAACATGATTGTTGCTAGTACTAGAAGAAGAATCTTTCTTACTCTTGTTGCTAGATTTCACTTGTGGCATATAAGTAGACACGAGTAAACGCTCGGCAATGTAAGAAGAACTTTTCTTGCGAATATCATCATTGATTGCTTTTAAGAACCCATGCTCTTGCTCAAGGTTGAGCTTTTCAAAGTGTAACTTCTCATGAGTCTTTAAAAGTTCTCGATGATCTTCCAAGGTAGTTTCATGAGCTAACTTAAGAGTGTTTAGTTCTTTAGTTAGATGCTCAATCTCCTTCTTATCATCGTCATTCGTTTTTTCTTGATTAGCATGATTAATAGCAAGTTCATCATAGTTTTCATCACTGGAGTTGTCAACAAGTAAATCATCCTCACCTAGCAAATCATCTCCATCACTATTGAAATCAACATACTCGGGGTGTGATACCTTTGGGCCTTTAGCCATGAAGCATCTTCCAATTCCTTCATTTGATGAGTCAAATATATCATAGGAGTTGGTTGACACAAGTGCTAGACTAGCAACACCTTCATCTTGAGTACATTCGGAGTGATAACTTCTTTCGGAATGATTGTCGGAGTCGGAGCCGAATACCCATTGACCAACATGAGCTTGATGTCTTCTTTTTGTGTAGCTCCTTGATGATTTGTCCTTCCTTTCTGAATCCTAGCTTCTCTGAGAGGTTCTTCGTTCATAATAATGTTCCTAGATTATTGACTCTAGTGCAAGTGGGAGACTGAAGCTCCATGGGTGTTAGAATCATTACTGTGTAATCTAGATTATTGACTCTAGTGCAAGTGGGAGACTGAAGGAAATATGCCCTAGAGGCAATAATAATGTTATTATTTTATTTCCTTATATCATGATAAATGTTTATTATTCATGCTAGAATTGTATTATTCGGAAACATAATACTTGTGTGAATACATAGACAAACTAAACGTCACTAGTATGCCTCTACTTGACTAGCTCGTTAATCAAAGATGGTTATGTTTCCTAACCATAGACATGTGTTGTCATTTGATTAATGGGATCAGATTATTAGGAGAATGATGTGATTGACATGACTCATTCCATTAGCTTAGCACCCGATCGTTTAGTATGTTGCTATTGCTTTCTTCATGACTTATACATGTTCCTATGACTATGAGATTATGCAACTCCCGTTTGCCGGAGGAACACTTTGTGTGCTACCAAATGTCACAACGTAACTAGGTGATTATAAAGGAGCTCTATAGGTGTCTCCAAAGGTAAATGTTGGGTTGGCATATTTCAAGATTAGGATTTGTCACTCCGATTGTCGGAGAGGTATCTCTGGGCCCTCTCGGTAATGCACATCACATAAGCCTTGCAAGCATTACAACTAATGAGTTAGTTGCGAGATGATGTATTACGAAACGAGTAAAGAGACTTGCCGGTAACGAGATTGAACTAGGTATTGAGATACCGACGATCGAATCTCGGGCAAGTAACATACCGATGACAAAGGGAACAACGTATGTTGTTATGCGGTCTGACCGATAAAGATCTTCGTAGAATATGTGGGAGCCAATATGAGCATCCTGGTTCCGCTATTGGTTATTGACCGGAGACATGTCTCGGTCATGTCTACATTGTTCTCGAACCTGTAGGGTCCGCACGCTTAAGGTTTCGATGACAGTTATATGAGTTTATGAGTTTTTGATGTACCGAAGTTAGTTCGGAGTCCCGGATGTGATCACGGACATAATGAGGAGTCTCGAAATGGTCGAAACATAAAGATTGATATATTGGACGGCTATATTCGGACACCGGAAGTGTTCCGGGTGATTTCGGAGAAAACCGGAGTGCCGGAGGGTTACCGGAACCCCCGGGAGAAGTAATGGGCCGTATGGGCCTTAGTGGAGAGAGAGAAGGGCAGCCAGGGTGGGCCGCACGCCTCCTCCCCCTAGTCCGAATTGGACTAGGAGAGGGGGGGGGGGGCGGCGCCCCCCTTTCCTTCTCCCTCCCCACTTCCTTTCCCCCTCCTAGTAGGAGTCCTACTCCAACTAGGAGGAGGACTCCTCCTTGGCGCGCCAATAGGGCTGGCCGGCCTCCTCCCCTTGCTCCTTTATATACGGGGGCAGGGGGCACCCCTAGACACACAAGTTGATCCTCGTGATCGTTTTCTTAGCCGTGTGCGGTGCCCCCTTCCATCATATTCCTCGATAATATTGTGGTGGTGCTTAGGCGAAGCCCTGCGACCGTTGAACATCAAGATCGTCACCACGCCATCGTGCTGACGGAACTCTTCCCCGACACTTTGCTGGATCGGAGTCGGGGGATCGTCATCGAGCTGAATGTGTGCTAGAATGCGGAGGTGTCATAGTTTTGGTGCTTGATCGATCGGGCCGTGAAGACGTATGACTACATCAACCGCGTTGTCATAACGCTTCCGCTGTCGGTCTACAAGGGTACGTAGATCACACTCTCCCCTCTCGTTGCTATGCATCACCATGATCTTGTGTGTGCGTAGGAATTTTTTTGAAATTACTACGTTCCCCAACATCAATCCCTTCACGGTCACTTGCGAAAGTGAGATCTGATAAAGATAGTAAGATAAATATTTTTGGTATTTTTTTGTATGGATTGCAAAATAGTAAACGAGATGTGATGTAAATAAAAGAGATGCAATATAATAAGAAAGAGACCCGGGGGCCATAGGTTTCACTAGTGGCTTCTCTCATGATAGCAAGTATTACGGTGGGTGAACAAATTACTGCTGAGCAATTGATAGAAGAGAGCATAGTTATGAGAATATCTAGGCAATGATTATGAAATATAGGCATCACGTCGGCGTTAAGTAGACCGAAACGATTATGCATCTACTACTATTACTCCACACATCAACTGCTATCCAGCATGCATCTAGAGTATTAAGTTCATAAGAACAGAGTAATGCTTTAGGCAAGATGACATGATGTACAAGGATAAACTCAAGCAGTATGATATAAACCCCATCTTTTTATCCTCGATGGCAATGCTACCTCTTGAGCACTGCGTTGGTATTCCGTTGAAGAGGAAAGGGTGGTGCAGTAAAGCAGCGTAAGTATTTCCCTCAGCTTTTGAGAACCAAGGTATCAATCCAGTAGGAGACCACGCGTGAGTCACCTTGTACCTACACACACAAATAAGAACCTCGCAACCAACGCGATAAAGGGGTTTTCAATCCCTTCACGGCCACTTGCAAGAGTGAGATCTGATAGAGATGATAATAATAAAATAAATATTTTTGGTGTGTTTATGATATAGATTGAAAGTAAAGATTGCAAAATAAAATAGATTCGAAACTTGTATGATGGAAAATAGACCCGGGGGCCATAGGTTTCACTATTGTCTTCTCTCAAGATAGCATAAATATTATGGTGGGCGAACAAATTACTGTCGAGCAATTGATAGAAAAGAGAATAATTATGAGAATATCTAGGCATTATCATGTATATAGGCATCACGTCCATGACAAGTAGACCGACTCCTGCCCGCATCTACTACTATTACTCCACAAATCGACTGCTCTCCAGCATGCATCTAGAGTATTAAGTTCATAAGAACAGAGTAACGCCTTAAGCAAGATGACATGATGTAGAGGGATAAACTCATGCAATATGATGTAAACCCCATCTTTTTATCCTCGATGGCAATAATACAACACATGTCGTTTCCCTTTCTGTCACTGGGATCGAGCACCGCAAGATTGAACGCAAAGCTAAGTACTTCTCCCATTGCAAGAAAGATCAATCTAGTAGGCCAAACCAAACTGATAATTCGAAGAGACTTGCAAAGATAAACCAATCATACATAAAAGAATTCAGAGAAGATTCAAATATTGTTCATAGATAGACTTGATCATACACCCACAATTCATCGGATCTCGACAAACAAACCGCAAAAGAAGATTACATCGAATAGATCTCCAAGATAATCGAGGAAAAGTTTGTATTGAGATCCAAAGAGAGAGAAGAAGCCATCTAGCTACTAGCTATGGACCCGAAGGTCTGAAGTAAACTAATGACACATCATCAGAGGGGCCATGGAGTTGATGTAGAGGCCCTCCGTGATCAATGCCCTCTCCGGTGGACCTCCGAAAAAGGCCCCAAGATGGGATCTCTTGGGTACAGAAGGTTGCGGCGGTGGAAATAGGGTTTCGTGGTGCTCCTGGATGTTTGCGGGGTATGTGAACATATATAGAAGGAAGAAGAAGGTCGGTGGAGCAACGAGGGGCCCATGAGGGGGAGGGCGCGCCCAGGGGGTAGGCGCGCCCCTGCCCCGTGGCCGCCTCGTTGATTGCTTGACGTCCACTCCAAGTCGTCTGGATCATGTTTGTTCCAAAAATCACGTTCCCGAAGGTTTCATTCCGTTTGGACTCCGTTTGATACTCCTTTTCTACGAAACACTAAAATAGGCAAAAAAACAGCAATTTGGGCTGGTCCTCCGGTTAATCGGTTAGTCCCAAAAATAATATAGAAGTGTAAAATAAAGCCCATTAACATCCAAAACAGATAATATAATAGCATGGAACAATCAAAAATTATAGATACGTTGGAGACGTATCAGCATCCCAAAGCTTAATTCCTGCTCGTCCTCGAGTAGGTAAATGATGAAAACAGAATTTTTGATGTGGAATGCTTTCTAGAATATTCTTCAATGTATTTTTCTTTATTGTGGCATGAATGTTCATATCCAAAAGATTCAAGATAAAAGTTTATTGTTGACATAAAAATAGTAATACTCCAAGTATGCTAATCAAGAAATTATGTCTTATCAAAATACCATTGCCAAAGAAAACTTATCCCTACAAAGTCATATAGTTTGGCCATGCTTCATTTTCGTCACACAAAATGCTCTCATCATGCACAACCCCGATGACAAGCCAAGCAATTGTTTCATACTTAGCCTTTTCAAACTCTTTCAGCTTTTACGCAATATATGAGCGCGAGCCATGGACATAGCACTATGTGTGGAATAGAATATGATGATTGAGGTTGTGGGAGAAGACAAAAAGGGAGAAAGTCTCACATTGATGCGGCTAATCAATGGGCTATGGAGATGCCCACCGATTGATGTCAATGCAAGGAGTAGGGATTGCCATGCAACAGATGCTCTAGAGCTATAAATATATGAAAGCTCATCATTGAAACTAAGTGGGTGTGCATCCAACTTGCTTGCTCACGAAGACCTAGGGCATCCGAGGAAGCCCATCATTGGAATATACAAGCCAAGTTCTATAATGAAAAATTTCCACTAGTATATGAAAGTGACAAAATAAGAGACTCTCTATCATGAAGATCATTGTGCTACTTTGAAGCACAAGTGTGGAAAAAAGGATAGTAACATTGTCCCTTCTCTCTTTTTCTCTCATTTATTTATTATTATTATTCTTTTTTTATTTGGGCCTTCTTATTTTTTTGGCCTCCTTTCTTTCTTTCTTTTTGTCCGGAGTCTCATCCCGACTTGTGGGGGAATCATAGTCTCCGTCATCCTTTCCTCACATGGGACAATGCTCTAATGATGATCATCACACTTTTATTTTCATACAACTCAAGAATTACAACTCGATACTTAGAACAAAATATGACTCTATGTGAATGCCTCCGGCGGTGTACCGGGATTTCGATGAATCAAGAGTGACATGTATGAAAAAATTATGAACGGTGGCTTTGCCACAAATACGATGTCAACTACATGATCATGCAAAGCAATATAACAATGATGATGTGTGTCATAATAAATGGAACGGTGGAAAGTTGCATGGCAATATATCTCGGAATGGCTATGGAAATGCCATAATAGGTAGGTATGGTGGCTGTTTTGAGGAAGATATAAGGAGGCTTATGTGTGATAGAGCGTATGATATGACGGGGTTTGGATGCACCGGCGAAGTTTGCACCAACTCTCAAGGTGAGAAAGGGCAATGCACGGTACCGAAGAGGCTAGCAATGGTGGAAGGGTGAGAGTGCGTGTAATCCATGGACTCAACATTAGTCATAAAGAACTCATATACTTATTGCAAAAATCTACAAGTCATCAAAACCAAGCACTACGCGCATGCTCCTAGGGGGATAGATTGGTAGGAAAAGACCATCGCTCGTCCCCGACCGCCACTCATAAGGAAAGCAATCAAAGAACACCCCATGCTTCAAATTTGTCACATAACTTTCACCATACGTGCATGCTACGGGACTTGCCAACTTCAAAACAAGTATTCATCAATTTCACAATTACTCAACTAGCACACTTCTAATATTACCACCTTTATATCTCAAAACCATCTATCAAGCATCCAACTTCTCTTAGCATTTAAAATTTATAACCAAAGTGAATTGCCATGCTGTTCTAAAGGACTCTCAAAATGATATAAGTGAAGCATGAGAGGTCAATTATTTCTATAAAATAAAACCACCGCTGTGCTCTAAAAGATATAAGCGAAGCACTAGAGCAAAAACTATATAGCTCAAAAGATATAAGTGAAGCACATAGAGTATTCTAATAAATTCCAATTCATGTGTGTCTCTCCCAAAAGGTGTGTACAGCAAGGATGATTATGGTAAACTAAAAATCAAAGACTCAAATCATACATGACGCTCCAAGCAAAACACATATCATGTGGCGAATAAAAATATAGCTCCAAGTAAAGTTACCGATAGATGAAGACGAAAGAGGGGATGCCTTCTGGGGCATCCCCAAGCTTAGGCTTTTTGGTGTCCGTGGATTTTACCTTGAGGTACCTTGGGAATCCCCAAGCTTAGGCTCTTGCCACTCATTGTTCCATAATCCATCAAATCCTTACCCAAAACTTGAAAACTTCACAACACAAAACTTAAAAGAAAATCTTCGTGGGCTCCGTTAGTAAAAGAAAACAAACCACCACTTCAAGGTACTTTAATGAACTCATTCTTGAATTATATTGGTGTTACACCTATTGTATTCGAACTTTTCTATGGTTCATAAACTCTATTACTAGCCATAGATTCATCAAAATAAGCAAACAACACACGAAAAACAGAATCTGTCAAAAACAGAACAGTCTGTAGTAATCTGTAGGTTTCGAATACTTCTGGAACCCCAAAAATTCTAAAATAAATTGCTGGACGTGAGGAATTTATCTATTAATCACCTGAAAAAATAATTAACTAAATAACACTCTCCAGTAAAAGAATGGCAGCAATTCTCGTGAGCACTAAAGTTTTTGTTTTTTACAGCAAGATCAAAAAGACTTTCCCCAAGTCTTCCCAACGGTTCTACTTGGCACAAACACTAATTAAACACAAAAAACACAACCAAAATAGAGGCTAGATAAATTATTTATTACTAAACATGAGCAAAAAGCAATAAATAAAAATAAAATTGGGTTGCCTCCCAACAAGCGCTATCGTTTAATGCCCTTAGCTAGGCATAAAATTTCAACGGTTCTCACATGAAAGATAATAATTGAAACACAAAGAGAGCATCATGAAACATGTGACAAACACATCTAAGTCTAACATACTTCCTATGCATAGGCATCTTATAGGCAAACAAATTATCAAGGCAAGCAAAAACTAGCATATGCAAGGAAGCGGAAAGAAACAATAGCAATCTCAACATAACGAGAGGTAGTTTAGTAACATGAAAATTTCTACAACCATATTTTCCTCTCTCATAATAATCACATGTAGGATCATAAGCAAATTCAACAATATAGATATCACAAAACATGTTCTTAACAAGATCCACATGTATGCGAAGTTGACACTCTTCCCAAATAGTGGGATTAACATTAACTAAAGTCATGACCTCTCCAAACCCACTTTTATAAAAAAAATCATAAGATTGAACATTCTCCAAATATATGGGATCTAAAGTTGACACTCTTACAAACCCACTTTCAGTAATATTGCAAACACTATTATCAATCTCATATTCATCATGTGGCTTAAATAAATTTTCCAGATCAAAAGAAGAATCACCCCAATCATGATCATTGCAACAAATGGTAGTCATAACAAAACTAGCATCCCCAAGCTTGAGGTTTTTCATACCATTAACACAATTGACATTAAGAGATTTTATAATAACATCATTGCAATCATGCTTTTTTATCGAAGGAACTATCAAGTATGGGTGCAATAGCAACGATCTCATGTTTAACATAAGGAACTATAACAAATTCATCTTCATAAATATTGGCATCATGGCCACAAGAATAGCAAGCATCATGTTCATCAAGGGATATTTCAATCAAATCATTGGAATCATAATTATCTATAGATTCATGCATATCATTATTTTCTTCCGAAGCAACGGTCATTCTTTCAATAAATTCTTTGACATAGACATTATGAGCATAGTTTGCATAGCAATATTTAAGTATGTCAAAATTTTCAGATTCGTAGAGAGTAATATCATACTTTTCAATCAATTAAGCAACTTCATAAGCACCCTTAAAAGCAACAAATTCCTCAATTTGTTCCATATCATAGTAACTATAAACACCCTTTGCATAAGAAGATAAGATTTCATTATCATTAAACTCACATAGGCAGGGGAGGTGTTTTTTAGGGTTCTTAGAGGAACAAGTAAGATCACAAATTTCACAAAGATTCCAAGCATAACATAGCAATCTGTTTATATGATCCCATAAGAGTCTCCCTTTTTCAGACAAACAGTGACGCACAAAATGAGCATGCCCATCTAAAGATTTCCCATCAAGTAGGCTAGTTGGGGTTTCAACATGAGCGCATAAGGATAGAAGATCATCCAAGTAGAACACTTTAAGTGGATCCATATCAATAGATTTTTAGCAAGCAAAGATGCAAGCAAATAGAAGGCCCATGGAAACACAAAGAAAGATACATACGGGAAGAAGGCGAACGGAAAAAGGGCGGATAAACAGCAAGGGTGAAGTGGGGGAGAGAAAAACGAGAGGCAAATGGCAAATAATGTAATGCGAAGGATAAGAGTTGTGATGGTTACTTGGTATGTCTTGACTTGGCGTAGATCTCCCCGGCAACGGCGCCAGAAATCATTCTTGCTACCTCTTGAGCACTGCATTGGTTTTCCCTTGAAGAGGACAGGGTGGTGCAGTAAAGCAGCGTAAGTATTTCCCTCAGTTTTTGAGAACGAAGGTATCAATCCAGTAGGAGACCACGTGCGAGTCACCTCGTACCTACACACACAAATAAGCACCTCGCAACCAACGCAATAAAGGGGTTATAAATCCCTTCACGACCACTTGCAAGAGTGACATCTGATAGAGATGATAATAATAAGATAAATATTTTTGGTATTTTTATGATAAAGATTGAAAGTAAAGATTGCAAAATAAAATAGATTGGTAACTTGTATGATGGAAAATAGACCCGGGGGCCATATGTTTCACTAGTGGCTTCTCTCAAGATAGCATAAATATTATGGTGGGTGAACAAATTACTGTCGAGCAATTGATAGAAAAGTGAATAATTATGAGAATATCTAGGCATGATCATGCATATAGGCATCACGTCCATGACAAGTAGACAGACTCCTGCCTGCATCTACTACTATTACTCCACACATCGACCGCTATCCAGAATGCATCTAGAGAATTAAGTTCATAAGAACAGAGTAACGCCTTAAGCAAGATGACATGATGTAGAGGGATAAACTCATGCAATATGATGTAAACCCCATCTTTTTATCCTCGATGGAAACAATACAATATGTGTCATTTCCCTTTGTTTCACTGGGATCGAGCACCGCAAGATTAAACCCAAAGCTAAGCACTTCTCCCATTGCAAGAAAGATCAATCTAGTAGGCCAAACCAAACTGATAATTCAAAGAGACTTGCAAAGATAAACCAATCATACATAGAAGAATTCAGAGAAGATTCAAATATTGTTCATAGATAGACTTGATCATAAACCCACAATTCATCGGATCTCGACAAACACACCGCAAAAGAAGATTACGTCAAATAGATCTCTAAGAGAATCGAGGAGAACTTTGTATTGAGATCCAAAGAGAGAGAAGAAGCCATCTAGCTACTAGCTATGGACCCGAAGGTCTAAAGTAAACTACTCACACATCATCGGAGGGGCCATGGATTTGATGTAGAGGCCCTCCGTGATCAATGCCCTCTCCGACGGACCTCCGGAAAAGGCCCCAAGATGGGATCTCTTGGGTACAGAAGGTTGCGGTGGTGGAAATAGGGTTTCGTGGTGCTCCTGGATGTTTGCAGGGTATGTGAACATATAAAGTCGGAAGAAGTAGGTCGGTGGAGTAACGAGGGGCCCACACGGGGGGAGGGCGCACCCAGGGGGTAGGCGCGCCCCCTGCCTCGTGGTTGCCTCGTTGATTGCTTGACGTCCACTCCAAGTCCTCTGGATCACGTTTGTTCCAAAAATCATGTTCCCGAAGGTTTCATTCCGTTTGGACTCCGTTTGATATTCCTTTTCTATGAAACACTGAAATAGGCAAAAAAAACAGCAATTTGGGCTGGGCCTCCGGTTAATAGGTTAGTCCCAAAAATAATATACAAGTGTAAAATAAAGCCCATTAACATCCAAAATAGATAATATAGTAGCATGGAACAATAAAAAATTATAGATATGTTGGAGACGTATCAGGCAACAATACAATACGTGCCTTGTTGCCCCTACTGTCGTTGGGAAAGGACACCGCAAGATTGAATCCAAAGCTATGCACTTCTCCCATTGCAAGAAAGATCAATCTAGTAGGCC
This sequence comes from Triticum monococcum, assembly GCA_034509565.1. NCBI lineage: Eukaryota > Viridiplantae > Streptophyta > Magnoliopsida > Poales > Poaceae > Triticum > Triticum monococcum. The sequence goes on from CM067841.1 coordinate 541,770,954, forward strand.
AAACTAAACAGATAATTTGAAGAGACTTGCAAAGATATCAAATCATGCATATAAGAATTCAGAGAAGAACCAAATTGTTCATAGATAAACTTGATCATGAATCCACAATTCATCATATCTCGGCAAATACACCGCAAAAAGTATTACATCAAATAGATCTCCAAGAACATCGAGGAGAACTTTGTATTGAGAACCAAAGAGAGAGAGAGAGAAGAAGAAGCCATCCAGCTAATAACTATGGACCCGAAGGTCTGTGGTAAACTACTCATACATCATCGGAGAAGCTATGGTGTTGATGTAGAAGCCCTCCGGAATCGAATCCCCCTCTGGCAGATCGCCGGAAAAGGCCCCAGATGGGATCTCACGGGTACAGTAGTTTGCGGTGGTGGAAAAGTGGTTTTGTGGCTCCCCCCTAATGTTTTTAGGGTATAAGAGTATATATAGGCGAAAGAAGTACGACGGTGGAGCTCCGTGGCGCCCACGAGGGTCACGCCATCCTGCCTCGTGGAAGCTTCACGGAGTTCCGTACTTCAACTCCAAGTCTCCTAGTTTGTGTTTGTTCCAAGAAAGATCCTCACGAAGGTTTCGTTCCGTTTGGATTCCATTTGATATTCCTACTGCGAAACACTAAAATAGGCAAAAAAAACAAAAACTGGCACTGGGCCTCCGGTTAATAGGTTAGTCCCAAAAATAATATAAAAGTATTAAAGCCCATTAAACATCCAAAATAGATAATATAATAGCATTGAACACTCAAAAATTATAGATACGTTGGAGACGTATCAAGCATCCCCAAGCTTAATTCCTGCTTGTCCTCGAGTAGGTAAATGATAGAAACAAATTTTTTGATGTGGAATGCTACCTAACATAATTTTCAATGCAATTTCCTTTATTGTGGCATGAATTTTGAGTTCCAAAAGATTCAAGACAAAAGTTTAGTATTGACATAAAAATAGTAATATTTCAAGCATACTAACCAAGCAATGATGTCTTCTCAAAATAACATAGCCAAATAAAGCTCATCCCTACAAAATCATATAGTTTGGCCATGCTTCATCTCCGTCACACAAAATGCTCCTAGCATGCACAACCCCAATAACAAGCCAAGCAATTGTTTCATACTTAGCCTTTTCAAACCTTTTCAACTTTTACACAATATATGAGCGCGAGCCATGGGCATAGCACTATGGGTGGAATGGAATGGTGGTTGTGGAGAAGACAAAAATGGAGGAAGATAGTCTCACATCAACTAGGCGTATCAATGGGCTGTGGAGATGCCCATCGATAGACATCAATGTGAGTGAGTAGGGATTGCCATGCAACGGATGCACTAGAGCTATAAGTGTATGAAAGCTCAACAAAATAAACAAAGTGGGTGTGCATCCAACTTTCTTGCTCACGAAGACCTCGGGCAATTTGAGGAAGCCCATCATTGGAATATGCAAGCCAAGTTCTATAATGTAAAATTCCCACTAGTATATGAAAGTGACAGCATAAGAGACTCTCTATCATGAAGATCATGGTGCTACTTTGAAGCACAAGTGTGGAAAAGGATAGTAACATTGCCTCTTCTCTCTTCTTCTCTCATTTATTTTTTTGTTTGGGCCTTCTTCCCTTTTTATGGCCTCTTTATTTTTTATTTATTTATTTATTTTTCATCCGGAGGCTCATCCCGACTTGTGGGGGAATCATAGTCTCCATCATCCTTTCCTCACATGGGACAATGCTCTAATAATGAAGATCATCACACTTTTAATTACTTACAACTCAAGAATTACAACTCGATACTTAGAACAAAATATGACTCTATGTGAATGCCTCCGGCGGTGTATAGGGATGTGCAATGAATCAAGAGTGACATGTATAAAAAATTATGAATGGCGGCCATGCCACAAATACGATGTCAAGTGCTTGATTATGCAAAGCAATATGACTATGATGAAGCCTGTCATAATAAACAGAATGGTGGAAAGTTGCATGGCAATATATCTCGGAATGGCTATGGAAATGCCATAATAGGTAGGTATGGTGGCTGTTCTGAGGAAGGTAAATGATGGGTTTATGGTACCGGCGAAAGTTGTGCGGCACAAGAGAGGCTAGCAATGGTGGAAGGGTGAGAGTGCGTATAATCCATGAACTCAACATTAGTCATAAAGGACCCACATACTTTTTGCAAAAATCTACAAGTCATCAAAACCAAGCACTGCACGCATGCTCCTAGAGGGATGGATTGGTAGGAAAAGACCATCGCTCGTCCCCGACCGCCACTCATAAGGAAGGCACTCAAAGAATACCTCATGCTTAAAATTTGTCACACAACAGTTACCATACGTTCATGCTACGGGTCTTGCGAACCTCAACACAAGTATTTCTCAATTTCACAATTAATCAACTAGCACGACTCTAATATTACCATCTTTATATCTCAAAACAATTTTCAAGTATTAAACTATTCAATGCACTCTATATGAAAGTTTTTATTATACCCATCTTGAATGCCCATTATATTAGGACTAATTTCAAAACCAAAGCAAATTACCATGCTGTTCTAAAAGACTCTCAAAATAATATAAGTGAAGCATGAGAGATCAATAATTTCTATAAAATAAAACCACCACCGTGCTCTAAAAATGTATAAGTGAAGCACTAGAGGAAAATTACCTAGCTCAAAAGATATAAGTGAAGCACATAGAGTATTCTAATAAATTCCGATTCATGTGTGTCTCTCTCAAAAGGTATGTACAGAAAATATGATTTTGGTAAACTAAAGAGCAAAGACTCAAATCATACAAGACACTCCAAGGAAAACACATATCATGTGGTGAATGAAAATATAGCCTCAAGTAAAGTTACCGATAGACGAAGACGAAAGAGGGGATGCTTTCCGGGGCATCCCCAAGCTTAGGCTTTTAGTTGTCCTTGAATTTTACCTTGGAGTGCCTTGGGAATCCCCAAGCTTAGGCTCCTGCCACTCCTTGTTCCAAAATCCATCAAATCTTTACCCAAAAACTTGAAAACTTCACAACACAAAACTTAACAAAAAATCTCATGAGCTCCGTTAGTATAAGAAAACAAACCACCACTTTAATGTACTGTAATGAACCCATTATTTATTTATATTATTGTTAAACCTACTGTATTCCAACTTATCTATGGTTCATACCCCCTGATACTAGCCATAGATTCATTAAAATAAGCAACCAACACATGAAAAACAGAATCTGTCAAAACAGAACAGTCTATAGAAATCTGGAGTTTCCGAATACTTATGTAACTCCAAACATTCTGAAAAATTAGGATAACCTAAATAATTTGTATATTTATCTACTGCAGTTGGACTTGGTATTTTATCACTCTCTGGTAAAAAATGATTTTTTCATGAGCGCATACTTTCTGTTTTTATCAGCAAGATCAAACAACAATCACCCAAGAAGATCCTAAAGGTTTTACTTGGCACAAACACTAATTAAAACATAAAAAACACAATCATAACACAGGATAGATAAATTATTTATTTATTACTAAACAGGAGCACAAAGCAAAGAACAAAAATAAAATTGGGTTGCCTCCCAACAAGCGCTATCGTTTAACGCCCCTAGCTAGGCAAAGAGATTTCAATGATGCTCACATGAAAGAAAAGAATTGAAGCACAAAGAGAGAATAATAAAACACATGACAAACACATCTAAGTCTAACATACTTCCTATGCATATTCATCTTATAGGCAAACAAATTATCAAGGCAAGCAAAAACTAGCATATGCATGGAAGAAAAAAGAAACAATAGCAATCTCAACATGACAAGAGGTAATTTAGTAACATGAAAAATTTCTACAACCATATTTTCCTCTCTCATAATAATTACATCTGGGATCATAAGAAAATTCAACAATATAGCTATCACAAAACATATTCTTAACACGATCCACATGTATGCAAACACTCTTCCAAACCCACTTTCAATGTTATTGCAAACATTATTATCATCTCATATTCATCATGGGGCTGAAATAAAATTTTAAGATTATAAGAAGCACTATCACCCCAATCATGATCATTGCAACAGGTAGAGGACATAGCAAAACTAGCATCCTCAAGCTTAGGGTTTTGCATATTATTAGCACAATTTACATTAATAGAATCTATAAGAAAATCATTGCAATCATGCTTTTTATCAAAAGATCTATCGTGAATCGCTTCATAAAGTAATTCATCACACTTTTCACATTCACGAATTTCAAGCAAAACCTCATAAAGATAATCTAGTGCACTCAACTCACTAGCAATAGGTTCATCATAATTGGATCTCTTAAAGAGATTAGCAAGTGGATGTGGATCCATAAACTTTTAGCAAGCGAATATGCAAGCAAAATGAAGGTACATGGTAACACAAGCAAACAAAAGATCGAACGGAAGAAGGGCGAAGAAAAGGGCAAAGGTGAAGTGGGGGAGAGGAAAACGAGAGGCAAATGGCAAATAATGTAATGCGAGGGAGAAGAGTTTATGGTGGGTACTTGGTATGTCTTGACTTGAGCGTAGATCTCACCGGCAACGGCGCTAGAAATCCTTCTTGCTACCTCTTGAGCATGCGTTGGTTTTCCCTTGAAGAGGAAAGAGTGATGCAACAAAGTAGCGTAAGTATTTCCCTCAGTTTTTGAGAACCAAGGTATCAATCCAAAAGGAGATAACACACAAGTCACCTAGTACCTGCACAAACACACAAGTCAACGAAAGTGAGATCTGATAAACATAGTAAGATAAATATTGTTGGTATTTTTGTTGTATAGATTGCAAAATAGTAAACGAGATGCGATGTAAATAAAAGAGATGCAATATAATAAGAAAGAGACCCGGGGGCAATAGGTTTCACTAGTGGCTTCTCTCATGATAGCAAGTATTACGGTGGGTGAACAAATTACTGCCGAGAAATTGATAGAAGAGCGCATAGTTATGAGAATATCTAGGCAATGATTATGAAATATAGGCATCACGTCCGTGTTAAGTAGACCGAAACGATTCTGCATCTACTACTGTTAGTCCACACATCGACCGCTATCCAACATGCATCTAGAGTATCAAGTTCATAAGAACAGAGTAATGCTTTAGTCAAGATGACATGATGTAGAGGGATAAACTCAAGCAATATGATATAAACCCCATCTTTTTATCCTCGATGGCAACAATACAAGACGTGCCTTGCTACCCCTACTGTCACTAGGAAAGGACACCACAAGATTGAACCCAAAGCTAAGCACTTTTCCCATTACAAGAAAGATCAATCTAGTAGGCCAAACTAAACCGATAATTCAAAGAGACTTGCAAAGATATCAAATCATGCATATAAGAATTCAGAGAAGAACCAAATATTGTTCATAGATAAACTTGATCATAAATCCACAATTCATCGAATCTCGGCAAACACACCGCAAAAAGTATTACATCAAATAGATCTCCAAGAACATTGAGGAGAACTTTGTATTGAGAACCAAAGAGAGCAGAAGCCATCTAGCTAATAACTATGGACCCGAAGGTCTGTGGTAAACTACTCACACATCATCAGAGAGGCTATGGTGTTGATGTAGAAGCCCTCCATAATCGAATCCCCTCTGGCAGATCACCGGAAAAGGCCCCAGATGCGATCTCACGGGTACATAAGGTTGCGGCAGTGGAAAAGTGGTTTCGTTGCTCCCCCAGATGTTTTAGGGTATAAGCGTATATATAGGCAAAGAAGTATGTCAGTGGAGCCTCATGGGGCCCACGAGGACGGGGGCGCGTCCTCCTGCCTCGTGGAAGCTTCGCGGAGTTCCAGACTTCAACTCCAAGTCTCCTGGTTTGCGTTTGCTTCAAGAAAGATCCTCACAAAGGTTTCATTCCGTTTGGATTCCGTTTGATATTCCTTTTCTGCGAAGCACTAAAATAGGCAAAAAACTGAAACTCGCACTGGGCCTCCGGTTAATAGTTTAGTCCCAAAATAATATAAAAGTGCATATTAAAGCCCATTAAACATCCAAAACAGATAATATAATAGCATGGAAATTATAGATACGTTGGAGACCTATCATTAGGGCATAACGTAATCTCGGCGAGACCGATTACACAAACTTGGTAGGACCGATTTGGTAATAAGCTAACCAGAGAGTTGGTCAGGCAAACTCGGTGGGATCGATTCGCTCATTTCGGTGAGACCGAACTGTTATGAAAGGGAAACAGAGAGTTTGCATTGCGAACTCGGTGGGACCGATCACTCATCTCGATTGGACTGAAACGTTACGAAAGGAAATAGAGAGTTTGCAACCCCATCTCGGTGAGACCGAGATCCTTATCGGTGAGACCAAAGTGACTAGGGTTTCTGGTAGTGGCTATGTCAAGTGAACTCGGTGGCGCCGGATAGAACATTTTGGTGGGGCCGAGTTTGACTTTTGGTTTGGAACATATGTAGATATGAGAAAGTGCTTGAGGGTTTTTGGAGCATATCACTAAGCATTTTGAGCAAGCAAGCCATTAAGCAACACTTCATCCCCTTTTAATAGTATTGGCTTTTCCTATGGACTCAATGTAACATCCCAAAATTCTAAATTTTGGAATGTTATAATAAATAGATAGATTTGATTGATTGTTTGATTGATTGCGTGAAATTGAGTGAAATTCAAAACTTTTTTTCAAAGTTAAATGAGAGGGAATAAAAGGACTTTCCCAAACTTTCATTCTTCCATTTATGCTCTTCGTGAATTCAAATACTTTTCATCACAAAACTCTCGAGAGAAGATGACATGACTTCTTCCATTATTTAAATGACAAGGGGTGTTGAAAATATTTGAATTTCATTTGGAAAATATTTCAACCCAGGAACTTTATGCAACTCAATGATTTTCATGAGAGAAGATAAAATGACTTCTTCAAATTATATGAAATATGAGTTGGGAGTTTCAAAGAATTAAATTCAAAGTTCTTTTGAATTTATTTTCAATTTGGAGTTATTTGGGTTTTATTCAAATTATTTTTCTCCAAAAATAAAATATATGGAAAATAGGGTAACATGATTCCCTACAACAGAAAATTGGAGAGAAATAAATTTGAAATCATTTTGATATTTTAAAAATGATTTTTATTGGATTTTATTAGACCAGTAGCACTTTTTGAATTATCTGAATTTGTGTGAATTTTATTTAATGCTAGGAAAATGTTCATCTTGTAGAAAATCTTTTTCTGAAATTTTGATATATTATATGCCTATATAATATTTTATTTCTGTGTGTTTTTATTTGTTTTGTTTGCCTAGAAAAAAAATCTTTTATAAAAAAAACGTGTCGACTGAACTGGGCCGCGCCCAGCCCAGCCAGCCCAAGTCGCCCCGTCTCCCTCCTCCCGTGCGCGATCGGGACTCCTCCCAGAGTCCGGCGCCGCCACGCCGTCGCTGCTCCTCGCCCACGGCAGGCCCTGCCTCGCCCCTCCATAAATAGTGCGCCCCACCGCTGCCCCGCCCTCCCCTCGCCTCGCCAGATCTCGCCGCGCCGCCCTCGCCTCACCGGATCTCGCCGCGCCGCCGCCGCATCTCACTACCGCCGCCGCTGCACTTCGCCGCATCGCCGTCCCGTGCCTCTCGCGGCCGCCCCGTGCCGCTAGCTGCTGCTGCACCTCGCCGCCGAGCACCGCGCCGCCTCGCCGTCCCACGCCTCTCGCCGCCGCCCCATGCCGCTAGCTGCTGGTGCACCTCGCCGCCGAGCACCGCGCCGCCGAGCCCCGCCGGAGCCGCACCTCGCCGCCGCGCCGCCCGCCGGAGCTCGCCGATCCGCCGCTGCCGCTGGAAAACCGCCATCGCCGGTTTACGTCGGAAAACGCTGAACTGATAATAAAAACCATCGCCCCGGTCCGATTGGTTTTTCTCGGTTTTCACTAAAACCCGTTTTTTTTATTTTGTCTAATTATTTAGAGCACGCTCGCTGGTTTAGCCTCTAGAGCGAACGAATCCATTCGTTAGGTTTTCGTAGTGAACATTCATACAGTAGACTTTTTCTTTTCTTTTTATTATTATTTTCTGCCAGGGACCCGTTTGTGAATATTTTCTTCACAAATTAGTCCCTGATTTTCAAACGACTATAAATTTTTACTCGTTTATCCAAATTCAACGAAACCAACGCCCACGTCTTCGTTATGATCCCCTCTATCCAGTAAAACAACTTAAACATGTTTTTGAAAAGTTTAAAATTTGAATTAGATTAGATTTGTATTCAAACTTCGCTTGATCGTAACTTGAGTTTCGTAGCTCCGTTTGAGTTGATTCTTTTTGCAAATTAAAGCTCTTGACCTAAACTTTCTGATAAGGCCAAATTCACATAATTTTGGTACTGTTAGAAATTGTTTTATGTTGCAAGAGTTATTTGTTTGGTTTTGATGTTTTCCGAATCGTGTTCTTCGATCTTTCTGGTCTTTTGAGTGATTGCTTATGTGTGGTTACTATTGCTTGATTACGATAGATTAACTGGAGTGTGACGAGTAGAGCTATCAAGATTTTTGAGTGCGAATCATCTTCATCAACATTGCAGGCAAGTTCACACTTTGATCATATCCCTTTCATACCCAGTTTTTATTGCATTAGATAAATCCTCAAACATTGCATGATTAGGATCTAATTAAATTGTGGGATGGGAAGTAGTTGAGGTAGAACCTATTACCTGTTCATTATCAAACCCTTGGGAGTTATTATTACGTTAGGCTTATACTGCCATGCTATGCTCGTAGACGTGGATTGAGTTTGAGAGTATTTCATGACAGATGTGAGATTGTTAATTAATGGTTTACTTAAGGTGGCAACTTAAACACACATCTGGGTGGATTGAGGCACATGGGTATTCCAGGACTTGCCTGTCTAGGCACCTGGGTATTGCAGGACTTGCCTGTTTTTCTTTTGGACCGCCACCCAGGCTCAAAGGGATCATAAGATTATTCATACTAGAAACTTCCGTGTGCAGCCACAAGCCATTATGGGCTCTCGCATAGTTGATTAAGTCGTGCGAACTCTTACAGGGTAGACTAGCAGATGTAGGGGGGAGTAGGTGTACCGGTCTATCCAACGTAAGGTGCTAGCGCTTCTGAAAGACTATGTCTCGGTCATCCGTTTCTCAAACATCATGTAGTGCAAGAAATCCAACAGAGGCGATCGAGTCTTGTGGGGAAAAGTGCGCAAACCTCTGCAGAGTGTACAAGCTAATCATGATTAGCCGTATCCCCGGTTATGGACATCTTGAGTATCTAGTTCTTGGATTATCCTATTGATCTCATCATGTTACTTTAATTAACTTTGTTGGGTTTTAATGATGATACTTAATTGGGATTGAGAATGCTGTCAACCATTCTCAATGTTTAACAACCACCATGATAGTTAAATAAAATTTATTCCTTTGTAGTAGGGAAAAATTGGCTTTTCGCAAAAACATTATAACCATAGAGCTTTTCCACCAGCCATATATGCATGTTGTGTTAGCTATTGTTCATCATTTTTCTCTATGGTGTGAATTTGCCAGTACATTCAATGTACTAACCCGTTTCGGGCTGCAACATCTAATGTTGCAGGTTTCTTATGAAGAGTAAGTGATATGTTAGGGTTATGATTTCTACACTCAACTTTGCCGTTGGTGTTGATGGGAATCCACAACCTTGTTGCTTCTGCTATTTTGGATTTGAGGTAATGGTATTTACGTTACTTTTACATATGATTTACCTCTGTTATAAATCCTCGAGTACTGTGTGTGTCAGCATACCGATCCAGGGATGACACTTAAGCACAGAGACTTGATCCATTTGGGTCGGGTCGCTACAAGATGGTATCAGAGCACATGTTGACTGTAGGACGTGACCCTAGAAACTGGCAAGCCCATAGCAACGATTTTTCTCTACAACTTTCCCTTTCAAAAAGATCTTTTACCTCTCTTCTCTTCTGAGCTTATTCAAAAATTCCCTTTAGTGAGACCATACCCCTTTCCCCTTTTGACCACACGAAGATTCGACTGATGAGACCACTCCAAGAAGTACAAGATATCAGACAACTAAGACCACTTCGGAATGAAGAGTATTTTCCATGCATCTGAATAATGGAAACTACAACGGTTGAAGACCGAAGACTAGTAGAATTTGAAGGCTCTGAAGAATTCCCAGATTTGTATGACCTAGGAAGGCTACCCTTATGGAACTTGGTAGACTATGGAAGTTGTCAATACCCGAGATCAAGGTGTATCGGAGAAAGACCGGAGCATGTAGAGTTAAGAACTCAAGGATTTGTCAAGAAAACCCTAAGGCAGGAGATATCAACTATGGAGAGATAGCTCTTGGAAATGACAAGAGCAGAAACACGGTTATCCGTGATGTCATCGCTCGCTGATGCTATTGTCACCGTGCTGAGTTAAGGATGCTTTCTTCAGAATGGATTTGATGGAAGAAGGCTGATGGAGCACCTATTAGTAAGATGAAGTTTTAACCTTAGCTAGTGTATCACCAGGATCTGGAGTGTTACATCAAGAAGTTTAAGGTGGAGCTCCATGAAGCCGTATTAGACAAGGAAGCATTTCGTGAAGAACTCAGGAACCAAAGGCTGAAAGTAGCCAAGCTGGAGGAGCTACAACCTCGAGATACCAGAGATTCGTTAAGAACTGAAGGACAGCAGGATCATGGTTCAGGTCGAGTTTGATGAAACCCAGAAGTTTGGAATGCAACTCCAGAATATTAAAGGACGTCATGAGAGACTTCGCATCAACAGAGTTGATCTGTCAAAAGAACTTAAGAAAGACAAGCATGATCAGAAGAAGCCATTGGAGGCATGAACAAGGCTTGAAGAGTTTGAAGAGTTGATGATTTATTGACCTTTAGAAGACCAAACCCCTGTTATATACCTACGTTAGATGCGATGATTGTGAGTTGTCATTTGTTTGATGTTTTTCGACAGCCACAATAAAATCTGTGTTTTCAAAACTTTTGTTTGTATTGTGTGCATCTCTCTTGATCTCTCTTATCTCACCCCAAAACCCATGGACCTAATAGAGGATGAATGGAGATGAGCTTGTATTTTCGGGACCGATGAGTCAATTGGAGACAGACCGATGGATTCAGGACATGGAGGATAACCCTATAGTCGGAAAGGATATGACCCAGCATGCTCTTCGGTGCTTTGAAAGAGGTGCTGCTACTTGGTGGAGGATGTACCAAACCATCAATGGATGGCAAGGAGTAACCACTTGGAAAGAATTTAAGTTGACTCTGCCAAAGTCTCGGCTTGTGTCCCAGAAGTTGAAGCCTTATGGAAAGGATATGAAGAAACCTTGTGCATGCAAGAATTGTGGAGAAATTGGACACACCCATAAAGAACACAAGGATGAGTGCCCTAATTGTGAAGGAAGTCACCCAGTTGAAGAATGCCCAACTAGGCAGATCACTTGTTTATTGTGTGAAGGGACTACCCACTACCCTGCTCAGTGTCACATTTACCCCTTGGTACAAAGAACCATCCAGCAGAAGGAAGAAGCAATGAAAGGAGCACTTATGGAAAGTTTAGAAGAACCTGTGATGAAGGAAGAGGTGGAGGACACACCCAAAGAAGAGCCAATTAAACCCTGCACCAAGTCATGCTATTCATGTGGAGAAGAAGGACACCTCTCCCAGAATTGTATGAATGGGGATCTAGTAGAATTCCCGACGGAGGAAGTAGAATATGACCCACAGGAAATAGAAGCTCTGATTGGAATGGAAAAGTCCAGAAAGAGAAGTAGATTGGATTCCAGGAAGGATCTGAGTCATGTCACCTGTTATAGGTGCAAGGAGTCAGGGCACTACCTCAGCAATTGCCCAAAAAGGAAGCCAAGGACCCAAGTAGGCTATATAATCACAAGGAAACCTCAAAACTTGCCAGAAATAATATGTTTCCGTTGTAATGAAGCAGGGCACTTTGCCAGAGATTGTCCGAAGGAGAAGGAGACTTGTGATGAATAGTTGAGTTTGTAACAGAAGAAATATAGTAGTAGTAGTGAGAACATTTTCCTTTATATTGAGGTATTGAGTTGAGGCATGTAATGGAAAAATAGGAGATTGTAATAATTGAGAATCAATAAAGATAGCAGTGTTGGTACTGATTTGGATTTTATGAGTTACTCTATGAGGAAAGATGTTGACCATTTTCGATGATATGAGAAATATGGTCTATGGAATATTGGATCATTTTAAGGGTGGTAGTACCTTGTAAGAACCGTTGACCCCTAGAAAAGATAAGGATACTCCACTGAGTGGATTTCGGACAAAATGAATACGGGTTTTGTCTCGATATGTGTGATACCCCAAGGGTGTGTGGGATGAAGTTGGAGATTATCAGTTGTTGGACCAAGTGTGATCAAGGAGTCAGAAGAGAATGTTAAGTTGATTCGAGATAGACTGAAGGTAGCTCAGCCCAGGCAGAAGAGTTATGCAGACTCAAAAACGCAAGGAGGTAGTCTATGAAATTGGAGATAGAGCATGTCTTCATGTGTCCCCTATGCGAGGAGTTAAATGGGTTGGAGTTAAGGGAAAATTAGCCCCGAGATTTGTAGGACCATACCGAGTTTTGGAGCGTATGGGAGAAGTGGCCAACAAGTTGGAGTCACCCGAAGGACTGTCAGGAGTTCATGGTGTGTTTCAAGTTTCCCAGTTAAATAAGTGCCATGCAGAGATGGCCAATATTCCCCTGTAAGGACGCTCGACCCTGGAAAGGATAACGATGTTCCACGAAGTGAATATGGACTTCATGAGTATAAATTTTATCTCGATATTTGGGATATCCCACGAGGATGAAGAAATGAATTACTATTGGATATAATGGAGGTATGATGTCAGAAATATGGATCAATGGAAACTCCATGATGAGTCTGAGTAATCATGTCCTAGTTTGGTGCCAATAGAAGGAAGGAAGACAGTACAATTGGATGGATTTAAGAATACTAGGAAGTTGGAAGTTGGAATAATGATCAGTTGCCTGATGATAAGTTCAAGGACTACAAGTGATGAGGTGTGCCATAACCCATAGGCCCCAAGACCTGCCAAGAAGCAAGCACATTCTTGCTGAAGGAAAAACCCTAGAAGAGGATATACCTTTGTCGACAGACGATTTTATAGGAGTAACGCAAAACCTGAGAGTTGAGAAGAAACGTTAGATTTTTGTGTGGCTTGCAGAATCTATGGATATATCCGAACTTGGTTCGTCGACGAGAGAAATTCTGCAATGCTTGTGAGGATGACCGAGTGTTAGAATGCGAGATTCGCTAAACCATATACATGGTAATGATCTGGATGCGGGATGGATTGATCACCATACCGACTTACTCTTATTATTCGCCTTGCTATGTGGGATGGTAAATCTGAGTGACTTACCTATAGTCTGAGTAATCATGTCCTAGTTTGGTGCCAATAGAAGGAAGGAAGACAGTACAATTGGATGGATTTAAGAATACTAGGAAGTTGGAAGTTGGAATAATGATCAGTTGCCTGATGATAAGTTCAAGGACTACAAGTGATGAGGTGTGCCATAACCCACAGGCCCCAAGACCTGCCAAGAAGCAAGCACATTCTTGCTGAAGGAAAAACCCTAGAAGAGGATATACCTTTGTCGACAGACGATTTTATAGGAGTAACGCAAAACCTGAGAGTTGAGAAGAAACGTTAGATGTTTGTCTGGCTTGCAGAATCTATGGATATATCCGAACATGGTTCTTCAACGAGAGAAATTCTGCAATGCTTGTGAGGATGACCGAGTGTTAGAATGCGAGATTCGCTAAACCATATACATGGTAATGATCTGGGTGCGGGATGGATTGATCACCATACCGACTTACTCTTATTATTCGCCTTGCTATGTGGGATGGTAAATCTGAGTGACTTACCTATAGTAAAGAGACGACGATCAAAACCCTGTTTAAACTTAGAATGGTATAAGTATTTTTCCCTTGTACACGACAGTTGTTGCCAACCGTAGGTTATACGGTGAGGTTCAACCCAGACCCATTTCCTGTAGGAGAAACCATAAATTGTTGACCACCATGAGATATCGATAGTCGTTTAGTTTTGGCGCCAGACCCGTCAGCTAAAGAAGACCCAGTCTCGGAAGAACCTTACCTAGATGAAAGACAGAAGAATTGAGGAAAAGGTTATGCAACTACTGGAAGAGCTCGGAGGAGGAATTTTCTCGAGGATCTGAGAAGACCGACACTGTTAAGAATAGGGATGGAGTATATGAGTTTTGATGGAACCGTGACAATGCTTCTAAGGGTGGTAGCACCCCAGACCCCGGAGATGATTGATGAAATTTTGAAGAGACCCCGAACCTAACCTATTTCTTCTTAGCCTCTCGGAATCTCGAGGACGAGATTCATTTTAAGGGTGGTAGGTTTGTAACATCCCAAAATTCTAAATTTTGGAATGTTATAGTAAATAGATAGATTTGATTGATTGTTTGATTGATTGCGTGAAATTGAGTGAAATTCGAAACTTTTTTTGAAAGTTAAATGCGAGGGAATAAAAGGACTTTCCCAAACTTTCATTCTTGCATTTATGCTCTTCGTGAATTCAAATACTTTTCATCACAAAACTCTCGAGAGAAGATGACATGACTTCTTCCATTATTTAAATGACAAGGGGTGTTGAAAATATTTGAATTTCATTTGGAAAATATTTCAACCCAGGAACTTTATGCAACTCAATGATTTTCAGGAGAGAAGATAAAATGACTTCTCCAAATTATATGAAATATGAGTTGGGAGTTTCAAAGAATTAAATTCAAAGTTCTTTTGAATTTATTTTCAATTTGGAGTAATTTGGGTTTTATTCAAATTATTTTTCTCCAAAAATAAAATATATGCAAAATAGGGTGTCGGGGGTTGCTGATCCCACATACACCTATGGGGATCGGCGGACTGAGCTCCTTTTGGTTCGGCAGGGGGCGGGGGATGCACAAAGAGCAGATCGAGGCGGACGCACGAACGACGCGATCGGTTTACCCAGGTTCGAGCCGCACGGATGCGTAAAACCCTACTCCTGCCTTGGTTTGTATTTGTGTTCTTGCTCGGGAGCGATGAATGCTACAGTACACTCGGGTGGCTAGCGAGACCGAGCGTGAGAATGGTCGTCCCCCCCCCCCCCACTGTTGCGCGTGGGCCTCCTTTTATATGTCTAATGGGTCACCGACAGGTGGCAACAGAGATGAGGGTAAAAATGTAAAAGAGGTGGTAGTTGGCGCCACCGCTTGCTATAGTTGTATCATACCTAACTCTGACGGCAGGGGACAAAGGCATTAAATGCCTGTTTGTGTCGCCTAGACGGGGCGGAAAAGGACCGTCAGGGGCGCCACCGTTTGCCACGATGGCTCCTTGTCAGCGCCTGCTTGCCACCGCATGCCTCTGGCTGCACAGCCTCCCGCCACGTACGCCAGGAATGGTCCCAGGGCGACACGTTGGTGGGTGAGCTGGAGCGCGGGCCGCGGAGTAGTAACTTGCCGCGGCAAGCGCCTTGCCGCGGAAGTTGTCTTGTCGTGTCCGGGAGCTTGTCGCTCGCCGGGTCTCGCCGGGACACGTGGTGTGCTGCGGCAAGTTCCTTGATATGTCTTGGTTGGTCTCCCCGGCAAGCTCCTCTTGCCGGGGTCTTTGTGCTTCTTCCCGGCAAGCTCCTCTTGTCGGGGCCTTGGATACTTTGAGTGGTCTTCCCGGCAAGCTCCTCTTGCCGGGGCCTTGCGCCTTGGCTCGAATACTTTGTTCTTGAATGGCTCCAAAGGAACCACGGAGGGTCTTGGCGGTCGCCCGGCAAGCCTTGCCGCGGGTCGCTGCGACTGCCCGTGCACAAGTTCGGGATACTAAGGTACCCCTACTTTAGTACACCGACAGGAGCCCCCGGGCCTGGGCCATACACGGTGCCGGGCGCTGTTGGGCCAGGGCCAAAACAGTGCACGGGCACGCGCGGCCTAGGGCACGCCATAACTCACTCCACATCCACCGCGCCCTCCCCGCACGGCACGCGTCAAACGCGGCATCGTGGGAGAGATCGTGGGCGGTTTTCGAGGTGCCCACTCCCCACGATCACGGGGTGGGGAGAGGCCGCCCCATCCGTCGCCTCGGTTCTGCACGCCTGCCATGCGGCTCCCATGCACTGGGGACCGCGGACGGCGGAGGCGGGAAACAAGGCCGTCGTGGGTCGAGGCAGCGGGTCGGCCCTAGCTCTCTGCCTTCCCGTGTCTTGATTCGCTGAGCGGGGCGGCCGAGCCCCCACCTTGCTTCTTTATAAAGAGCGAGAGGGGTGGACGGAAACCCGCATTCTCTCATCTTCTCCTTCCTTCAGCTTTTGCTCCCCCCTTCTCTCATTCGCCATGGAGAAAGGGAACCCTGGTCCTTCATCAGTGGCGGCGAGGGTTGCCACCAGACAGCGCATCCCTCCCCCTCCCGCACCCGTGGCGGCGGAGCCAGCCGTAGGGGGAAGAGGGAGGGGGCGAGGTCGTGGACGAGGTCGAGGATGAGGTCGAGGCGCTCGGGGAAGAGGTGGACGGGGCGGTGCGTCGGCTTCGCCTCCGCTGGCGGCTCCTCTTCCCACGGGGGTCCATGTTGGGGAGGACCCTTGCGAGTTCTTCGTCAGGCTGCGGTGGGCGCCTCGTCGTCGACTCCGTCTCCCAGCCCCGTTTGCGGGCGCGATGGAGTTGGACCCGCCCGAGACACTGAGAATGCACATGAGGGGCTGTGGGATCAGCGGCACGTGAGTTCGCGTTGAAGTCCCAGCCCCCGGTGTAATGTATCTTGGTCGAGGGTGGAAGACGTTCGCCCGTATCCACAGCTTGACGGCGGGGCTCACCCTCCACTTCAAGTTGGTGGAGGGCGATCTCCTCTCCGTCAAGGTCTTCGGGTGCTTCGACACTCGGGCGAAGTGCTGCGTGGATAGCTCCTCCGATAGCGAAGGCCCCTCCTCAAGCGAGAGTGACGAGGAGGGGAGCGACAGCGACGACGAGGGTAGCGGGCGGCAGGACGACGGGTCCGACTAGGTGTCGGGCGTCGCTCCGTGCGGCACCGGCGACCCCATCATCCGTGTCGCCGGCTCCTTGAACTCCCCGGGGTCGTCTCCTTGGGAGGCTGGTGTAGGGAGGCTGCGGAAGAGGAAGAGGGCTCGCGGCAAGGTCGTCAAGCCGGAGTACGAGGGCGTGGTGCCCTCGACAACATGCTAACGTCCTGCCGCCTCGTCTTCGAGCCCTGCTTCCGGCGCCGCCATCACCGTCCAGCCTTCGGACGGCCCTCAGGGTGTTCTCTTGGTGTCTTCTAGTACCCATAGTTCGCCTAGGCGCTCCTTTTGCCCTTTTTGCCTCCTTGACCTACCTCCTGAAAAGAGGGACAAGAAAGGGATTACGGGCATCTTATCTTTTTAATTTGTAAGCCTTCGGGCCTTAGTTGCATTTAAAACTTGTAGTCCTCTCTTTCATGTTTTTCATCCTCTATGGACTGTACCTGCGTGGGATGTTTTTTAATGAAAAGGGGATGCTTGCCGGGTCATTTGTCTCGCGGGTAGAACCCACGCCAAGGAGCAGTTCCTTGGTATCTTTCAGATAGACACTTCTTCCCCGGCAACTGGCCCTGCCATCTTCCCACGTCGCTCGACCTTTCTCCGCCTTTGGCGGAGGCAGGGACGAGGCGGGTGCGGCCCCTCGTTTCCTCCCCTTGCTGCCGCGACTATGACCAAACTTGGCCCCAGGAACGAGCCCCAGGGCCTAGAGTTAAGGGAGCACGGTAGTTTTCGGGAAGAAACGAGGTTTCGTATTTCCCAGTCCATAAGAGAATGCATGAAGAGGGATGAAAGACTTATCTGAGATTGCAGCCCCCGGCAACTCTGGCTTGCCGTGGGTGAACCTTGGTACTTGTAGCCCCCGGCAACACTGGCTTGCCGGGGTCCAGATGCCGGCACGTCCTTCTTCTCCTTTTCGTCCCCAGGCGGTCCGGCAAGGATATGCGAGCCCTGCGAACCAAAGGAAACGAAAGAAAGGCAAAGGGACGCACACTCGACCTCTAAGTTAGGGGTTAGCCGCTGTTAAGCACTATCAACCATAACCAAGGACCAGACTCGACCTAGCATGCATGCTATAACTCTGGGCGCCAGCGCTTCATTTACTTGTGCTCAGGGTCTGCGCCTGGCTTTGTACAAAGGATTACATGCAACAGCGGCAAGACTTGTACAAAAGGGTGGTTGCCGGACAGGGTCCGACAACCGCGCCTCACGGGTAAAACTTACGAAGATGCTCGATATTCCAGGAGTTCCTCACTGGTACGCCATCTTCGGTCTCCAGGCGGACAGCGCCAGGCCTGGTGACTCGTTTCACCCGGTAAGGGCCTTCCCACTTCGGCGTCAACTTGTTGGAATTCTTGGCGGACTGAACACGCTGAAGAACAAGGTCGCCTTCCTCAAGACTTCTGGCGTTAACTTTGCGGCTATGATAGCGGCGCAAAGCTTGCTGGTAGCGAGCGGCTCGCACAGCAGCCTGAAGACGATCTTCCTCAAGGAGCAGCGCATCATCTTGCTGCAGCCGCTCTTGCTCAAGCTCATCATAAGCGAGCACTCGAGGTGACCCGTATACGAGTTCCGTGGGGATAACTGCCTCCGCTCCATAGACTAGAGCGAAGGGTGTCTGGCCAGTGGCTCGATTTGGCGTCGTCCTGATCGACCAAAGAACCACTGGCAGCTCCTCGATCCAGTTGCGTCCGCACTTGTGCAGCCTGTCAAAAGTTCTGGTCTTGAGCCCGCGCAGTACTTCAGCATTTGCCCTCTCCGCTTGACCGTTGCTTCTCGGGTGCGCAACAGAAGCGAAGCAGACCTTGGCGCCAAGATCTTGCACGTACTGCATGAAGGTGCGGCCCGTAAATTGTGTACCGTTGTCGGTGATTATCCTGTTAGGGATCCCGAAACGGCAAACAATCGACCTGAAGAACTTGACTGCTGACTGTGCTGTCACCTTCCTCACTGGTTCCACTTCCGGCCACTTTGTGAACTTGTCGATTGCAACGTACAAGTACTCAAAGCCCCCGACAGCTCAAGGAAAGGGCCGAGGATATAGAGCCCCCAGACCGAAAATGGCCAGGATAAAGGGATCATCTGGAGAGCTTGAGCTGGCTGGTGTATCTGCTTGGAATGGAACTGGCACGCTTCACACTTGGTTACTTGTGCAGTTGCATCCTGGAGGGCTGTCGGCCAGAAGAAGCCTTGCCGAAATGCTTTTCCGACAAGGGCTCTTGCGCCAATGTGGTGACCACATATACCTCCATGTATCTCTGCCAACAGCTTCTGTCCATCTTCCCGGGGAATACACTTCAATTTCACACCATTGAGTCTTCTTCTGCACAGTGTGTTGTCGACAAACTGGTACATACTAGACTGCCGGGCTACTCTTTCCGCTTCTTATGGTTCCTCGGGAAGTTCCCCTATCTGAAGGAAACAGTCAATCTGCTACGCCCGTGTCGGAGCCTGTGGCTCGACAACAAGGACTAAAGGCACATATTCTGCTGCGGGAACGTCCGCTTCTACGGCAAGAGCCCGTGGCTCTGCCGGAGCTTGACGTTCCCCGGCAAGCTTGCTGGAGCAAAACTTGTCGGGAGAATCTGCTTCAACGGAACAAACCCTGGGGCTTGCAGGAGCAGACTGCTCCTCAGCATTCTTGGCGTCGATCTTGGGGACCCTCTTAGCGGTGGCTTCGCAAAGCTCTGCCAGAAGATAGTCACCCGAAATCAACTTCCTCTTCTTGCTCTGTCCAGTTGATGGTGTTACGGATGGCTGAGTCAGCTTGAGCACAAAGATCCCTGGCTCCACAGGTAACTTAAGTGTTGCGCACTTTGACAGGCCATCGGCAATGTCGTTCTCAGCTCTTGGAACATGTTCCATTTGCAGGCCGTCAAAGCGCTCTTCTAGCTTCCTCACTTCATCAACGTAAGCTTCCATCAACGGACTCTGGTAAACCTTGTTCACTTGGCGGACGACAAGCTGCGAGTCACCCCTGACAATGAGCTTCTTAATCCCAAGTTCTGCCGCGATCCTGAGACCGGCAAGCAAGCCCTCATACTCTGCAGTATTGTTTGTCGCTTGCTCCTTGGGAAAGTGCATCTGGACTATGTACTTGAGGTGCTCTCCGGTGGGTGCGACAAGCAGTACACCAGCACCGGCGCCTTGCAGCGAGAAGGCACCGTCAAACTACATGAGCCACTCTTTGTTTACTTCCTTGGTGGGGACGCTCGTCTCCGGAATTTCTTCGTCTGGAGTTGGCATCCACTCTGCTATGAACTCTGCCAATGCTCTGCTCTGGATTATTGATGTACTCTCAAACTTGAGGCCAAAGCTTGACAGTTCCAGTGCCCACTCGACAATCCTACCTGTTGCTTCTGGGTTTTGCAATCTCCTCTTCAGCGGAAAGCGAGTGACAACTGTAATCTCGTGTGCTTGGAAGTAATGGCGCAGCTTTCTCGAGGCCATGAGAAGGCCGAAAAGCAACTTCTGCACACCAGAGTACCTTGACCTAGCCCCCTGCAAAAGGGAACTGACAAAGTAAACTGGGCACTGCACCATCTTCTTCTGTATCTCCTCTTGCATCTGCGCAGATCCTTGCTTGTCGGGACCAGAGCTTGCCGGGGAAGCCCCCTGCTTGTTGCTGGATGTGCTTGTCGCGGTCGCTGGCTCGTCATCGGCCTCCCTCTCCGCTACTAACGCAGCACTAACCACTTGATTGGTTGCCGCTATGTACAGCAGCAACTTCTCTTGTGGTTTAGGTGCGACAAGTGTTGGAGTGGAGGACAGGTATCCCTTCAAGTCCTGCAGCGCAGCCTCCGTTCCGGAGTCCATTTCATTGGACCTGCCTTTTTCAAAATTTTGAAAAATGGCAGGGCGCGCTCAGCAGACCGAGAGATAAACCTGCTGAGAGCAGCCACGCAGCCGGCAAGCTTCCGTACATCCTTGACGCTCTTTGGTGCTTCGATCTACTCAATGGCCTTGATCTTGTCAGGATTAGCTTCGATTCCCCGCTGAGACACAAAGAACCCGAGAAGCTTGCCGGAAGGGACTCCAAACACACACTTCTCGGGGTTGAGCTTGAGGTTGACCTTGCGCAGATTTGCAAAAGTCTCTTCTAAGTCTTGGATCAGAGTTGCCCTATCCTTGCTTTTGACCACTATATCATCCATGTAAGCTTCTAAATTTCTGTGTATCTGTGGCTTCAAAGCGATATGGACTACTCTGGCAAATGTTGAACCAGCATTCTTTAATCCGAAAGGCATCCGTACGAAATAGTACGTGCCACATGGAGTAATGAATGCGGTTTTCTCCTCATCCTCTTCTGCCATGAAGATCTGATGGTATCCTGAATATGTGTCATGAAACGAAAGCAACTCACATCCGGCTGTGGAGTCAACAATCTGGTCAATGCGCGGCAAGGGAAATGGATCTTTGGGACAAGCTTTATTAACATCAGTAAAGTCAATACAAAGCCTCCATTTCCCATTCGCCTTGCGCACTACAACCGGACTGGCCAACCACATGGGATGGAGCACCCCTCTGACAAGGCCTGCTGCTTCCAACTTGATTTCTTCTGCTATGAATTCTTGGCGCTCCACTGCCTGTTTCCTGACCTTCTGCTTAACGGGCCGCGCATGAGGACAAACGGCAAGATGGTGCTCAATTACCTTCCTGGGAACACCGGGGATATCAAACGGTTGCCATGCAAACACGTCGACATTCGCCCGCAGGAAAGTAACGAGCGCGCTTTCCTATTTAGGATCAAGCGTGGCACTGATGGTGAAGGTACCACCAGTGCTGTCCTCCTTGGCGGGCACCTTCTTGAACGACGCCTGGTCCATACCGTATCTTCTCCCCTCCCCTCCCGGCAAACTTGTGCGCGAGAGGACCTCCCCTTTTCTTGCGAAAAAGAAAGAGGAGGAAATAACAGTATGGAGCCTTATGCCTCGTTATTGCTTACCGGGGGTAAGTGCTGCACAAAATTTCAGATAATACATGCAAAATTTAAAAAGCATGAAATAGACAAGGTGTGCTGAGCACATAATCTTTCTGCACGGGATCTGCGCCCGGCTTTGTACAAAGGATTACATGCAGCAGCGGCAAGACTTTGTACAAAAGGTGGTTGCCGGAACGGGTCCGACAACCACGCCTTACGGGTAAAACTTACGAAGATGGTCAGTATCCCAGGAGCTGCTCACTGGGATGACATCTTCGGTCTCCAGGCGGACAGCGCCAGGCCTGGTGACTCGTTTCACCTAGTAAGGGCCTTCCCACTTTGGCGTCAACTTGTTTGAATTCTTGGCGGATTGAACGCACTGAAAAACAAGGTCGCCTTCCTCGAAACTTTTGGCATTAACTTTGCGGCTATGATAGCGGCGCAAAGCTTGCTGGTAGCGAGCGGCTCGCACAGCAGCCTGAAGACGGTCTTCCCCAAGGAGCAGCGCGTCATCTTGCCACAGCTGCTCTTGCTCAAGCTCATCGTAAGCGAGCACTCGAGGTGACCCGTATACGAGTTCCGTGGGGATAACTGCTTCCGCTCCATAGGCTAGAGCGAAGGGTGTCTGGCCAGTGGTTCGATTTGGCGTCATCCTGATCGACCAAAGAACCACCGGCAGGGCGGCGGCGAACGGTGCGAGGAGCGGGTCATGCTCGGAATTCTAACTATGTTAGAAGGAGCAATATCTCGCCCAAGCGACCGTGCCACGCTCGCGCCAGCATGTTGGCGTGAATGCTGGTCTTGAGCACTCCGGGATCCGCCAGCTTGATCTTGGCCCAGCAGACGTATGGTACCGTGGGTACCATGACGCTGCTGGTCCCGCGCCTCCTGGGACGGGCGTGGTGCGTGTACGGACGCCGAGGTCCTGGAGTGCGTGCGGTCGTTGTGGGAGGCGACCGCAACGCCGGCGTGCGGCGCAGCCTTGTCCTTGGACCTCGCAGCACCATGAGCCTCCTCATCGGCGCCCGTTCTTCCGCCGGTGCCTACTCCACCAGCCATTCGCTGTGGCGATGGTCGGCTCGGCGCAGACGGAGCAGCTGCCTCCGAAATCTTCTTCTTCGGCGGCATGTTGATGTAGATGATGAAGATTCGGCTCGTGCGAACGCCGGATCAGGTTCGCACAACCTCGACGCGCCCCTACCTGGCGCGCCAAAGATGTCGGGGGTTGCTGATCCCACGTACACCTATGGGGATCGGCGGACCGAGCTCCTTTTGGTTCGGCAGGGGGCGGGGGATGCACAAAGAGCAGATCGAGGCAGACGCACGAACGACGCGATCGGTTTACCCAGGTTCGGGCCGCATGGATGCGTAAAACCCTACTCCTGCCTTGGTTTGTATTTGTGTTCTTGCTCAGGAGCGATGAATGCTACAGTACACTCGGGTGGCTAGCGAGACCGAGCGTGAGAATGGTCGCCCCCCCACCCACTGTTGCGCGTGGGCCTCCTTTTATATGTCTAAGGGGTCACCGACAGGTGGCAACAGAGATGTGGGTAAAAATGTAAAAGAGGCGGTAGTTGGCGCCACCGCTTGCTACAGTTGTATCATACCTAACTCTGACGGCAGGGGACAAAGGCATTAAATGCCTGTCTGTGTCGCCTAGACGGGGCGGAAAAGGACCGTCAGGGGCGCCACCGTTTGCCACGATGGCTCCTTGTCAGCGCCTGCTTGCCACCGCATGCCTCTGGCTACACAGCCTCCTGCCACGTACACTAGGAATGGTCCCAGGGCGACACATTGGTGGGTGAGCTGGAGCGCGGGCCGCGGAGTAGTAGCTTGCCGCGGCAAGCGCCTTGCCGCGGAAGTTGTCTTGTCGCGTTCGGGAGCTTGTCACTCGCCGGGTCTCGCCGGGACACGTGGTGTGCTGCGGCAAGTTCCTTGATATGTCTTGGTTGGTCTCCCCGGCAAGCTCCTCTTGCCGGGGTCTTTGTGCTTCTTCCCGGCAAGCTCCTCTTGCCAGGGCCTTGGATACTTTGAGTGGTCTTCCCGGCAAGCTCCTCTTGCTGGGGCCTTGCGCCTTGGCTCGAATACTTTGTTCTTGAATGGCTCCAAAGGAACCACGGAGGGTCTTGGCGGTCGCCCGGCAAGCCTTGCCGCGGGTCGCTGCGACTGCCCGTGCACAAGTTCGGGATACTAAGGTACCCCTACTTTAGTACACCGACATAGGGTAACATGATTCCCTACAACAGAAAATTGGAGAGAAATAAATTTGAAATCATTTTGATATTTTTAAAATGATTTTTATTGGATTTTATTAGACCAGTAGAACTCTTTGAATTATCTGAATTTGTGTGAATTTTATTTAATGGTGGGAAAATGTTCATCTTGTAGAAAATCTTTTTCTGAAAATTTTGATATATTATATGCCTATATAATATTTTATTTCTGTGTGTTTTTATTTGTTTTGTTTGTCTGGAAAAAAAATCTTTTATAAAAAAAACGTGCCGACCGAACTGGGCCGCGCCCAGCCCAGCCGGCCCAAGTCGCCCCGTCTCCATCCTCCCGTGCACAACCGGGACTCCTCCCGGAGTCCGGCGCCGCCACGCCGTCGCTGCCCCTCGCCCACGGCAGGCCCCGCCTCGCCCCTCCATAAATAGCGCGCCCCGCCGCCGCGCCGCCCTCCCCTCGCCTCGCCGGATCTCGCCGCGCCGCCCTCGTCCCGCTCTCGCGCCGCCGCCGCATCTCACTGCCGCCGCCGCTACACTTCGCCGCCTCGCCGTCCCGCGCCTCTCGCCGCCGCCCCGTGCCGCTAGCTACTGCTGCACCTCGCCGCCGAGCACCGCGCCGCGTCGCCCCGCCGGAGCCGCACCTTGCCGCCGCGCCGCCCGCCGGAGCTCGCCGATCCGCCGCTGCCGCCGGAAAACCGCCGTCGCCGGTTTACGTCGGAAAACGCCGAACCGGTAATAAAAACCGTCGCCCCGGTCCGATTGGTTTTTCTCGGTTTTCACTAAAACCCGTTTTTTTATTTTGTCTAATTATTTAGAGCACGCTCGCTGGTTTAGCCTCTAGAGCGAACGAATCCGTTCGTTAGGTTTTCGTAGTGAACATTCGTACAGTAGAATTTTTCTTTTCTTTTTATTATTATTTTCCACCAGGGACCCGTTTGTGAATATTTTCTTCACAGATTAGTCCCTGATTTTCAAACGACTATAACTTTTTACTCGTTTTTCCAAATTCAACGAAACCAACGCCCACGTCTTCGTTATGATCCCCTCTATCCAGTAAAACAACTTAAACATGTTTTTGAAAAGTTTAAAAATTTGAATTAGATTAGATTTGTATTCAAACTTCGCTTGATCGTAACTTGAGTTTCGTAGCTCCGTTTGAGTTAATTCTTTTTGCAAATTAGAGCTCTTGACCTAAACTTTCTGATAAGGCCAAATTCACATAATTTTGGTACTGTTAGAAATTGTTTTATGTTGCAAGAGTTATTTGTTTGGTTTTGATGTTTTCCGAATCGTGTTCTTCGATCTTTCTGGTCTTTTGAGTGATTGCTTATGTGTGGTTACTATTGCTTGATTACGATAGATTGACCGGAGTGTGACGAGTAGAGCTATCAAGATTTTTGAGTGCGAATCATCTTCATCAACATTGCAGGCAAGTTCACACTTTGATCATATCCCTTTCATACCCAGTTTTTATTGCATTAGATAAATCCTCAAACATTGCATGATTAGGATCTACTTAAATTGTGGGATGTGAAGTAGTTGAGGTAGAACCTATTACCTGTTCATTATCTAACCCTTGGGAGTTACTATTACGTTAGCCTTATACTGCCATACTATGCTCGTAGATGTGGATTGGGTTTGAGAGTATTTCATGACAGATGTGAGATTGTTAATTAATGGTTTACTTAAGGTGGCAACTTAAACACACATCTGGGTGGATTGAGGCACATGGGTATTCCAGGACTTGCCTGTCTAGGCACCTGGGTATTCCAGGACTTGCCTGTTTTTCTTTTGGACCGCCACCCAGGCTCAAAGGGATCATAAGATTATTCATACTAGAAACTTCCGTGTGCAGCCACAAGCCATTATGGGCTCTGGCATAGTTGATTAAGTCGTGCGAACTCTTATAGCGTAGACTAGCAGATGTAGGGGGGAGTAGGTGTACCGGTCTATCCAACGTAAGGTGCTAGCGCTTCTGAAAGACTATGTCTCGGTCATCCGTTTCTCAAACATCATGTAGTGCGAGAAATCCAACGGAGGCGATCGAGTCTTGTGGGGAAAAGTGCGCAAACATCTGCAGAGTGTACAAACTAATCATGATTAGCCATGTCCCCGGTTATGGACATCTTGAGTATCTCGTTCTTGGATTATCCTGTTGATCTGATCATGTTACTTTAATTAACTTTGTTGGGTTTTAATGATGATACTTAATTGGGATTGAGAATGCTGTCAAACATTCTCAATGTTTAACAACCACCATGATAGTTAAATAAAATTTATTCCTTTGTAGTAGGGAAAAATTGGCTTTTTGCAAAAACATTATAACCATAGAGCTTTTCCACCAGCCATATATGCATGTAGTGTTAGCTATTGTTCATCATTTTTCTCTATGGTGTGAATTTGCCAGTACATTCAATGTACTGACCCGTTTCGGGCTGGAACGTCTAATGTTGCAGGTTTCTTACGAAGAGTAAGTGATACATTAGGGTTACGATTTCTACACTCAACTTTGCCGTTGGTGTTGATGGGAATCCACAACCTTGTTGCTTCCGCTATTTTGGATTTGAGGTAATAGTATTTACATTACTTTTACATGTGATTTACCTCTGTTATAAATCCTCGAGTACTGTGTGTGTCAGCATACCGATCCAGGGATGACACTTAAGTATAGAGACTTGATCCATTCGGGTTGGGTCACTACACTCAATGTGATGTTGGATCACTAAAATGAAAATGTAGAGTCTTGAGCTTGAGCCAATATGTGTCCTTAGTATTTTGAGGGGTCCACATTCCTAATCCATGCCACGCCAAGGAACTTCCTGAAATGATCATATTGAAATAGCATTAGTTCAATGAGCTATATGTTGTTAGTAATTACCAAAACCACCCAGGATAGTTGCACTTTCATGACTGGATATTTTCTACCATGAATTACAATGTTTAGTCGCTGCTTGAACTTTGGAGGTGCTCTGCATTTATGTTTTGCGGTCTCAGAAAGGGCTAGCGAGATACCACTATTGTCAAGTTATATCATGGTTGTTTTGATAACGTGTTGCCGTTTAAGATATCTTATTATTGCTCGCTAGCGGATTATGTCATTGATATGAGTTAATATAATTTTTAGGTGTTATTATCGGCATGGTTAGTTATAATGATTGGTTGAAAACCTGGGTGTTGTTTAAGCTTATTTATGCAAACAAGAGCAAAAGGGTTCGTTAAAGTTTCTCTTTTTCACTTTCAGTTTATCAACTGAATTGCTTGAGGACAAGCAAAGGTTTAAGCTTGGGGAGTTGATACACCTCCAACATATCTACTTTTCCTAATGCTTTTCCTCTTGTTTTGGACTCTAATTTGGATGATTTGAATGAAACTAACCCCAGACTGACACTGTTTTCAGCAGAACTACCATGGTGTTGTTTTTGTGGAGAAATAAAAGTTCTTGGAACAAAATGAAACTTTGCGAGGATTTTTATGTAATAAAAGAAGATTTCTGGAGCTAAGTACCACCGGAGGGGGCACCTGGGTGGGCACAACCCACCAGGGCGCGCCCCCCTCCTGGCACGCCCAGGTGGGTTGTCCCCACCTGGTGGCCCCGCAGACCCTAAAACCGACGCAATAAAATCACATTTTTCCAGAAAAAATCAGGGAGAAAAATTATCGCGTTCCACGAGATGGAACCGCCTTCACCTCTTGTTCTTCGTCGAGAGGCCAGATCTGGAGTCCGTTTGGGGCTCCAGAGAGGGGGATATTCGTTTTTCGTCATGACCAACCCTTCTCCATTGCCAATTCCATAATGCTCCCCACCAGGAGTGAGTAATTCCTTCGTAGGCTCGCCGGTCGGTGAGGAGTGGGATGAGATTCATCATGTAATCGAGTTAGTTTTGTTAGGGCCTGATCCCTAGTATCCACTATGTTCTGATATTGATGTTGCTATGACTTTGCCATGCTTAATGCTTTTCACTTTGGGCCCGGGTGCCATGATTTCAGATCTGAACCGTTTATGTTATCACCATTATATCCATATTCTAGATCCGATCTTGCAAGTTATAGTCACCTACTACGTGTTATGATCCGGCAACCCCAGAGTGACAATAGTCGGGACCACTCCCGATGATGACCGTAGTTTGAGGAGTTCATGTATTCACCGTGTGTTAATGCTTTGTTCCGATTCTCTATTAAAAGGAGGCCTTAATATCCCTTAGTTTCCAATTGGACCCCGCTGCCACGGGAGGGTAGGACAAAAGATGGCATGCAAGTTCTTTCCATAAGCACGTATGACTATTTATGGAATACATGCCTACATTATATTTATGAACTGGAGCTAGTGCCGTATCGCCCTAGGTTATGACTGTCTCATGATGAATATCATCCAACGAATTACCGATCCAATGCCTACGAATTTATCTTATATTGTTTCTGCTAAGTTATTACTGCTATCGTTACTGGTGCACTTGCTACAAAACTACTACAATCACTGTTACCATTACTATTACTCCTGACACTATTATCAAAACTATCATACTACTTTGTGATACGTCTCCAACGTATCTACTTTTTCTCACGCTTTTCCTCTTGTTTTGGACTCTAATTTGCATGATTTGAATGAAACTAACCCCGGACTGATCCTGTTTTCAGCAGAACTACCATGGTGTTGTTTTTGTGCAGAAAAAATAGTTCTTGGAATGGAAAGAAACTTTGCGAGGATTTTTTATGGAATAAATAAGAATTTATGGAGCCAAGACCCACCGGAGAGGGGCCCCTGGTTGGGCACAACCCACCAGGGCGCGCCCCCTCTCCTAGACCTGGTGGCCCCGCGGACGACCCCCCCTGATACTATAAATTCACAAATTTCCAGGAAAAAATCACGGAGAAAGGATTATGTGATCCATGAGATGGAGCCGCCGCCAGGCCCTGTTCTTCCTCGGGAGGGCAGATCCGGAGTCCGTTTGGGGCTCTAGGAGGGGGATCTTCGTTCTTCTTCATCACCAACCAATCTACATCGCCAATTCCGTGATGCTCCCCATTGGGAGTGAGTAATTCCTTTGTAGGCTCGCTGGTCGGTGAGGACTTGGATGAGATTCATCATGTAATCGAGTTAGTTTTGTTACGGCATGATCCCTAGTATCCACTATGTTCTGATATTGATGTTGCTATGACTTTGCCATGCTTAATTCTTGTCACTTTGGGCCCGGATGCCATGATTTCAGATCTGAACCATTTATGTTATCACCATTATATCCATCTTCTAGACCTGATCTTGCAAGTTATAGTTACCTACTACGTGTTATGATCTGGCAACCCTGGAGTGACAATAGTCGGGACCACTCCCGATGATGACCGTAGTTTGAGGAGTTCATGTATTCACCGTGTGTTAATGCTTTGTTTTGGTTCTCTATTAAAAGGAGGCCTTAATATCCCTTAGTTTCCAATTGGACCCCGCTGCCATGGGAGGGTAGGAGAAAACATGGCATGCAAGTTCTTTTCATAAGCATGTATGACTATTTATGGAATGCATGCCTACATTATATTTGTGAACTGGAGCTAGTGCCGGATCGCCCTAGGTTATGACTGTCTCATGATGAATATCATCCAACGAATTACCGATCCAATGCCTACGAATTTATCTTATATTGTTTTTGCTAAGTTACTATTGCTATCGTTACTGCTTCACTTGCTACAAAACTACTACAATCACTGTTACCATTACTATTACTCCTGACACTATTATCAAAACTATCATACTACTTTGTGATACGTCTCTAATGTTTCTACTTTTTCTCACGCTTTCCTCTTGTTTTGGACTCTAATTTGCATGATTTAAATGCGGACTGACGCCGTTTTCAGCAGAACTACCATGGTGTTGTTTTTGTGCAGAAATAATAGTTCTCGGAATGGAACGAAACTTTGCGAGGATTTTTTATGGAATAAATAAGAATTTATGGAGCCAAGACCCACCGGAGAGGGGCCCTAGGTGGGGACAACACACCAAGGCGCGCCCCCTATCCTGGACCTGGTGGCCCCGCTGACGACCCCCCTGATACTCTAAATTCACATATTTCCAGGGAAAAAATCAGGGAGAAAGAATTATCGCGACCCACGAGACTGAGCCACTGCCAAGCCCTGTTCTTCCTCGGGAGGCAAGATCTGGAGTCCGTTTGGGGCTCTAGAGAGGGGGATCTTCGTTCTTCATCATCACCAACCAATCTCCATCGCCAATTCCATGATACTCCCCACCAGGAGTGAGTAATTCCTTTGTAGGCTCACTGGTCGGTGAGGAGTTGGATGAGATTCATCATGTAATCGAGTTAGTTTTGTTAGGGCCTGATCCCTGGTATGCACTATGTTCTTAGATTGATGTTGCTATGACATTGCCATGCTTAATGCTTGTCACTTTGGGCCCGGGTGCCATGATTTCAGATCTGAACCTTTTATGTTACCATCATTATATTCATGCTCTAGATCCGATCTTGCAAGTTATAGTCACCTACTATGTGTTATGATCCGACAACCCTGGAGTGACAACAACCGGGCCCACCCTCGGTGATCCGTAGTTTGAGGAGTTCATGTATTCACTATGTGTTAATGCTTTGATCCGTTTCTCTATTAAAAGGAGGACTCAATATCCCTTAGTTTCCAATATGGACCCCGCTGCCACGGGAGGGTAGGACAAGAGATGTCATGCAAGTTCTTTTAATAAAGCACGCATGACTATTTACGGAATGCATGCCTACATTACATCGATGAACTAGAGCTAGTGCCGTATCACCTTAGGTTATAACTGTCACATGATGAATATCATCCAACAAGTCACCGATCCAATGCCTACAAATTTATTTATATTGATCTTGCTGCGTTAATATTGCTATCATCACTGTTACACTTGCTACAAAATACTGCTATCGCTGTTACTGTTACTGTTGATGCTGTCACTACTATCAAAACTATCAAACTACTTTGCTGCAGATAATTAATCTCGAGGTGTGGTTGAATTGACAACTCAGCTGCTAATACCTTCAAATATTCTTTGGCTCCCCTTGTGTTGAATCTATAAATTTGGGTTGAATACTCTACCCTCGAAAACTGTTGCGATCCCCTATACTTGTGGGTTATCAAGACTATTTTCTGGCGTCATTGCTGGGGAGCATAGCAATATTTGTTGAGTCACTTAGGATTGTTATCATATTATCACTATGAAGAATCTGAAGGATCCAAAGACTAAGATATATCCCTCAAAGACGAGGGGAGGTAAGGAACTGCCATCCACTTCCGATTTAGATTCACCTTCTGTTATGAGTAAATTTGCAACACCACCACATGCTTTTATTTCTGATATGTCGCAAGTTATTGATGATGCTACTTCTGCTATGGATGGTGCTTATGATGATGCTAGTACCTTGCTTGATAATGATGATGTGCCACTTGGTGATTTTCTTGATAAACAAATTGCTAGAGTAATACAACATGATGTTGTTGAATCTAATGATGAGCTTGAAACTAAAACTCCTGAAACACCTGCTAGAACTAGACCTCCTAGATATGAATTGCCTAAGGTACCATAAGGTTATGTTATGAGTGAAGATACTAGTAGAGATATTATTGCTTGTAGAGATAGAGATGATCTAGAGAAATTACTATGCAAGTATAAAGAAAAATCTCTGAATGCTAGAATGAAATGTGATCCTAAGTTTGCTACTTCACCTATCTGTATTGATGATAAGGATTATGAATTCTCTGCCGACCCAGAGTTAATTACTTTGGTTGAATCTAATCCTTTCCATGGTTATGAAACTGAAACTGTTGTGGCACATTTTACTAAGTTGAATGACATATCCACCCTCTTTACTCATGATGAGAAAACTCGTTATTACTTTATTCTCAAATTATTTCCTTTCTCATTAAAGGGTGATGCTAAAGCTTGGCACAATACTCTTGCTCCTGGTTGTGTGCGTAGTCCCCAGGATATGGTTTATTACTTCTTTGCAAAATATTTTCCTGCTAATATGAAACAAGTTGCCTTACAAGAAATATTTAACTTTGTGCAAACTAAAGAAGAGAGTCTCCCACAAGCTTGGGGGAAGCTTTGCCAGTTACTTAATGCTTTTCCTGATCATTCTCTTACGAAAAATGAAATACTTGATATCTTCTATAATGGACTAACCGATGCTTCTAGGGACTTCCTAGATAGTTGTGCTGGTTGTGTTTTCAGGGAACGAACTATTGCTCAAGCTGAAGAATTATTAAATAACATATTGAAAAATTATGATGATTGGACTATTCCTGAACCACCGGCTAAACCCACTTCAAAGAAGAGGGGTATATTATATCTCAGTCCTGAAGATATGCAAGAGGCAAAGAAATCTATGAAAGAAAAAGGTATTAAAGATGAGGATGTTAAAAATTTACCTCCTATTGAAGAAATACATGGGCTTAATACACCACCACTGCCTAAGATGGTAGAGGTAAATTCTCTTATGAAATCAGTGAAAATTATAATCCTCGCAATATGTATCCTAGTCAATGCCTTTATGAGTTTGAAAACTACATTAGAAAACAAGATTACTTCAATGCAAATGTTATGAAACAATTGAAATATAATTCTGATATGATTGCTCGCTTGAGTGACTTGTTGTTTAGAATATCAAATGATGTTAGAGGTGTTGGAAAACATGCTTCTATGGTTCAAACTCAGTTAGAACAAGTTGCTAAATCTCAAAGAGAATTACTTGATGAAATGAATCATAATATGCATGACTTTGCTGTTAGAGTTGTAACTAGAGGAGGTAAAGTGACTCAGGAACCACTTTATCCTGAGGGACACCCTAAAATAATTGAATAAGATTCACAAAGAAACAACACCACTGCACATATTCCTTCTAGAAAGAAAAGGAAAAATGAAAATGATAGGACTTTGCATGCTTCTAGTGAACCTGAAATAGAAAAACATCCTGATAATGAAAATGAAACTTCTATCTCTGATGCTGAAACTCAATCTGGTAATGAACATTCACGTAGTGATAATGAAAAATATAATGTTGATGTTCATGAAGACACTCAACCAAATGAAAAATAACCAAACAATGATGTTGAGATAGAACCACCTGTTGATCTAGATAACCCACAACCTAAGAATAAAAGATATGATAAAAGAGACTTTGTGGATAGGAAACACGGTAAAGAGAGAGAACCGTGGGTTCAAAAACCTATGCCTTTTCCACCCAAGTCAACTAAAAAGAATGATGATGAAGAATTTGAACGCTTTGCTGATATACTGAGGCCAGTCTTTTTGCGTACTCGCTTGACTGATATCCTGAAAATGCCTCCTTATGCAAAGTATATGAAAGACATCATCACAAATAAAAGAAAAATACCAGAAGATGAAATCTCTACTATGCTTGCTAATTATACTTTCAAATATGTGGTACCTAAAAAACTTGGAGATCTGGGTATTCCAACTATACCTTGCTCTATCAAAAAGAATTATGTGAAAACTGCTTTGTGTGATTTAGGAGCTGGTGTAAGTGTTATGCCTTTCTCTTTATATAAAAGACTTGACTTGAATAAACTCACACCTACAGAAATATCTTTGCAAATGGCCGATAAATCTACTGCCATACCTATCGGTATCTGTGAAGATGTGCCCGTTGTTGTTGCTAATTTTACTATTTTGACTGAGTTTGTTATACTTGAGATGCCCGAGGACGACAACATGTCGATTATCCCTGGTAGACCCTTCTTAAATACCGCAGGGGATGTTATTGATTGCAATAAAAGCAAGGTCACTTTTCATATTAATGGTAATGAGCATACGGTGCATTTTCCGAAGAAACAATTCCAAGTGAATGGTATTTATGTTATTGAAAAATCTCCGACAATCACTATTGGAAGTTTTCAAATACCTCTACCTACTGTCAAAAAGAAATATGAAATTCTTATTGTTGGGGAGATGCATATCCCCATTGAGGTAACTTAGTGATTTACGAAAGTTCTTCGATTTCATGCTAATCAAAAGTGGTTGTTAATAAGACTTCATCAACCTTATTATTGGATCATTTTTGGAATGCTATGAAGTTGATGAATTTAGTAAGCACTACTTTCTGTCCCTACTTTTTATTCTCTGTTTTAATTAGTTAAATAAAATAAAATGCCATGTCTGTCTATTTTCTGAATTTCTCGTGCAATAAAAAATGACCCAAAAATAAAAGTTCTCGGAATGCCATGAAAATTTTATATGATTTTCTGAATATTTAAGAATTTTTGGTGCAAATAATACCAGAGGGAGGTGCACCAGGTGGGCACAACCCACCTGGGCGCGCCAGCACCCCCAGGCGCGCCCTGATGGGTTGTGGTCCCCACATGGCCCCCCTCACTTACCTCTTCATACCACATCATCACTTACCTCCAGAAAAAATCTCCATTGCTCTCTCTCTCCCGTGTTCTTGAGCTCAAACCCGTGGATTTCGATCTCTTTGCTCAAAGCTCCATTTCCAAAACTGTTTTGGGGGATTGTTGCTTGGTATGTGACTCCACCATTTGTCCAATTAGTTTTTGTTTTAGTGGTTTATACTTTGAATAATTAGCTACTCTTGGTGTTGCTGTAGATGTGCTTGCATGTTGAATTCTTAGTGTTCTAAGTGGTTTGAATGCTTGCTATGGCATCTATCTATCCCTATGAGTAGTTGCTATCAATCTTACAAAGTTTTGTTGAGAAAATTTTGTCGATTAAAAATTCAGATTTTTGTTCATAAGAAAAATTGTATGCGGACATGACTATCTTTAGGAAGTTTGGCTCAAAGAAGAACTCCAAGGGTGTTATTGGGGAGTCTTCTGACAACGATCTTCGCCCTCGGGGGTTGGCGGAGGTATGGCAGTGCGAATGGCCGCACACCCCGTTCCTGCAGGAGGATGGAATTCATGAGGAGTTCATGCAATATATTGCCAATGCCGGTCTCACCGACTTCATCGCAGATGAGTGTGACCAGCACCAAATCCTCACAAACATCTTTGTCCAGAGCTTTACTTTCTTGCCTAGAAATAATCCTCCTGAAGTGAGCTTTGATTTATATGCTGAAAACCATCAAATACCACTAACTGAATTTTGTGACATATGCATGATCCCTTCTGATGGGAGCTTGGCTGGGCCTAGGCCGGCTGAGTTTGAGACCTTTTATCGCACTTTGACAACGGGAGATGAGAGAGGGGTGTCATCCGTCAGTGCCACTAGCATACACTTTCCAACAGTGCATTATTTTGCTTTATTTATCGCTAAGTGTTTGCTAGCCAGGGAAAAGGTGGGTGCGCTCAGCGCACTAGACCTTGCTATTTTGCATCATGCATTAGAGGGCAACAACACTTATAGCTTGGGAGATATTGTGGCTCGTCGCCTCCACCTTAATAAATCAAAGGGTAAAATTCATGGTGGGATTTATGCTACTCGTTTGGCGGCTCACTTCGAGGTTGAGATACGCCATCATGACTACCCTCTAACCAAGGTTTACCTAGACCGTGCTGCCACGGATCACCATTTACTGATGATAGATCTCCTGATGTTTCCACTCCGTATAACCTAGTTTTTAGCATTGAGACTCGTGATATTATTCCTTTGCATGCGCCTGCTTTGTTTGATTCTGTTGCCAGGGGCGGATACCGGATTATGCCTGAGGACATCATCGCCTACCAGAACACTCAGGCTGCTGAAGAGGCAACACAGAAGGAGCCTCCATAGTGGGATCAGTGGATGCCTGCTCCTCAGTACCCCTACTACCCTCCAGGCTACTGATCGATTACTAACTCAGGCCAAAAGCCTAAGCTTGGGGGAGTACGTGTTTCTCACTGACATTACATTCATGCCCACTTATATTCATTTGTCGGTGCTCACACTTTTCCATTGTATTCCATGCTTAGATTTATTTTCTTGCCTTCTTCCTGTGTGTTTGAAAAACTTTAGAAAAAACACAAAAAAATAGTTGTAGTAATTTACTTTCTATGCATGCTTAGTAGTAGTACTAAAAAGAAAATCCAAAAAGATTTCCTTGTTCTTCTTTTCCTTGTTGGGAGCTTTCCCGTGTAAATAGTTTTTCTCGTTTTTGCTTTTTATTTGCTTGCTTAAGAAAACCAAAAACTCCAAAAATAGTTTAGTGTGTTTCTCTGAATTTCTTTTCCTTTTATTCGAGTCTTACCGAGGAGAAGACCATGATGAAAATGTTGAGTGGCTCTCATATGAATAATTGTTGAACTAATAAAGAGCCCATTTTACCTCGTCTTCTCCTGTTGAATAAAATGTTTGCAGATTCCAGCTTAGTCCAAGGCACTCTTGCACTATTATTATTTTCATATCATTCGTCGTCGAAGTGAAAGGCAATAATGATGATATTCGATGAACTGGTCGTGGCAAAGAGAAACTGGTATGGACTCGACTTGTTCTTGTTGTGTAAATATGTTTAACCTAGTGCCCATGATTCAGCCCATTATGATTAAACATGTTTGCAATGACAATTAGACATTATAGTTTCTCATTCCATGCATAAGTAGCTTGGAGTGAATAATGAATTATCTTGGATATCAACATAGCGTTAAAATGATTGTGATGTAGTATGATGATATGGTATCCTCCTTTGAATGTTCGAGTGGCTTGACTTGGTACATGTTCAGGCATGTAGGTGAACAAAACCAACATAGCCTCTATAATATTTATGTTCATGGTGTTCATATCCTACTCATGCTAGTGTCCAATATTACTTATGCATAATGCCTGGTTATGATCGTTGTTGCTCTCTCGCTGGCCGCTTCCAAATCTTAAATTGCTAGCCTTCGCCTGTACTAAGTGGGAATTATGCTTGTACAACCAAAAACCTTGAACCCAAAGTTATTCCAGATGAGTCCACCATACCTACTAAGGGAGTCCTGGATTAGGGGGTCTCCAGACAACCGGACTATATCCTTTGGCCGGACTGTTGGACTATGAAGATACAAGATTGAAGACTTCGTCCCGTGTCCGGATGGGACTCTCCTTAGCGGGGAAGGCAAGCTTGGCAATATGGATATGTAGATCTCCTTCCTTGTAACCGACTCTGTGTAACCCTAGCCCCCTCCGTTTCTATATAAACCAGAGGGTTTAGTCCATAGGACAACATACAATCATACCATAGGCTAGCTTCTAGGGTTTAGCCTCTACAATATCATGGTAGATCAACTCTTTTAATACTCATATAATCAAGATCAATCAAGCAGGACGTAGGGTATTACCTCCATCGAGAGGGCCCGAACCTGGGTAAACATCGTGTGCCCCGCCTCCTGTTACCATCCGCCTTAGATGCACAGTTCGGGACCCGCTACCCGAGATCCGCCGGTTTTGACACCGACATTGGTGCTTTCATTGAGAGTTCCACTGTGCCGTCACCGTAAGGCTTGATGGCTCCTTCGATTATCGATAATGATGCGATCCAGGGTGAGGTTTCCCTCCCCAGACAGATCTTAATATTCGGCGGCTTCGCACTGCAGGCCAACTCGCTTGGCCATCTGAAGCAGATCGAGAGCTACGCCCCTGGCCACCAGGTCAGGTTCTGAAACTTCAATTACATTGCCGATATCCATGGAGACTTGATCTTCGACGGATTCAAGCCCATGTCAGGTGTGCCGCACGATCACGACGAGCATGATTTAGCTCTGCCGTCGGACAGTGTTCGGGAGAACACACTGATGACCCACAAGTATAGGGGATCTATCGTAGTCCTTTTGATAAGTAAGAGTGTCGAACCCAAGAAGGAGCAGAAGGAAATGATAAGCGGTTTTCAGCAAGGTATTCTCTGCAAGTACTGAAATAAGTGGTAACAGATAGTTTTGTGATAAGATAGATTGTAACGAGCAACAAGTAACAAAAGTAAATAAAGTGCAGCAAGGTGGCCCAATTCTTTTGTAGCAAAGGACAAGCCTGAACAAACTCTTATAATAGGAAAAGCGCTCCCGAGGACACATGGGAATATCGTCAAGCTAGTTTTCATCACGTTCATATGATTCGCGTTCGATACTTTGATAATTTGATATGTGGGTGGACCGGTGCTTGGGTGCTATTCTTACTTGAACAAACATCCCACTTATGATTAACCTCTATTGCAAGAATCCGCAACTACAACAAAAGTATTAAGGTAAACCTAACCATAGCATGAAACATATGGATCAAAATCAGCCCCTTACGAAGCCACGCATAAACTAGGGTTTAAGCTTCTGTCACTCTAGAAACCCATCATCTACTTATTACTTCCCAATGCCTCCCTCTAGGCCCAAATAATGGTGAAGTGTTATGTAGTCGACGTTCACATAACACCACTAGAGGCTAGACAACATACATCTTATCAAAATATCAAACGAATACCAAATTCACATGACTACTCATAGCAAGACTTCTCCCTTGTCCTCAGGAACGAACGTAATTACTCACAAAGCATATTCATGTTCATAATCAGAGGGGTAATAATATGCATATAGGATCTGAACATATGATCTTCCACCAAATAAACCAACTAGCATCAACTACAAAGAGTAATCAACACTACTAGCGACCTGCTAGCACCAATCCCGGACTTTGAGACAAGAATTGGATACAAGAGATGAACTAGGGTTTGGAGATGAGATGGTCCTGGTGAAGATGTTGATGGAGATTGCCCTCTCCCGATAAGAGGAGCGTTGGCGATGACGATGGTGATGATTTCCCCCTCCCGGAGGGAAGTTGAAAGTGTAATCATGCCCTTAACTTATTTTGATGTTGATGACAACATGCATATTGGGACTAATCATGTTTATCGAGTATTTCTTAGGATTATGTCTCAAGGGATATGTGTGTGTGTGTGGATCATGACTACGGACATAAAACATATATCACTCAAGAGCATAGACACAAGACAAAGATAAAAAGCTTCGGCTCCTTGTTTTCGGTTTGCTCTTGAGTGTAGGGATCGCGCACTATTAAGAGGGGATCGATGGATTTCGCGAAAGAACTTGCTCAAAACCACAAAATTCCCTCTCATACCATCTCTAAATTCTTCCTCTAACTTGTGCAAAAATGGTTGTATGTTTCTAAGCTAAAAGGTCCAACTTTCACCGGACGTCCGAAGTCTACGGACGTCCAGCCTCTCTCAACCAACCAGACATCCGACTCTCTCAAGTCGTCCGGTGAGTCTTCACAAAACTGATATTAGTAGAAGACCGGTCACACCGGATGTTCGGTCACCGGACATCCGCTCATCTCCGGATATCCGGTGCACTCCAACAGAACTACAATTAACGGATTTCCGACAACATCAGACGTCCGGCGCCTTCTGAATGTCTGCTACCTGTGTTGTTTTCGTGGTCAGATTTATACTCCAGCGAGCGGACGACCGGCTGCCCGGCCGTACGTCCGGTCCGATCTGTGTCACAGGTCGTCCGGCACCCACCGGACGTCCGGCAGCTCCTGTGCCTTAAGTGGCCAAACGGCTAGCTTTTCACTACCACTATATATAGCCTTTCTTCCCCCTCAGGATATGGTGGACCACTCACTTTGAACAAACCCTAGAACACATTACACACTCTCTCTCACTCCTCCACACCAAATCTTAGATCCCCAAGGGATTTGAGAGCATTTGAGAGAAGTTGTCCGATCAAGTGATAGATCCACCCCTTCCCCTTGTTTGCACCAAAGGAATTTGTGACTTGAGCAAGTCTTGAGCTTTTCCCATCATTCTTGTTACTCTTGGAGGTTGGAGACTCCTAGGCGGTAGGAGTCTTTCGGAGAGGAATCGACCCTTGTGATTACCCTTGGAAAAGTTTGTGAGGGTTTGTAGACCACCCAAGGTCTACCATTAGTGGTTGAGAAACGCCTTCGTGGTGTTGTCTCAAAGAGAGAATAGGGTGAGCCTTCATGGCGTTGGTGTGCCTTTGTGGTAACACCCACCTCTCTAAACGGTGACGTAGCTTCCCTCCAAGCAAGTGAACATCAGCTTACATCCTCGTCTCTCGGAGTTGCGGTTATCCCTAACCTTAACTCTCTGCTTGTGGTTACTTGTCTCATCTGCACTTACCTATATCATATTGTGTTAGCTTACTCATCTACTTGTATTACTTGATTATCTTGTTTAGCTCTTACCATCACACTTGCAATTGTTAGGATCACTTTCATATTCCGCACTATTGCCTAAAATTGCCAAGTGACAATTAAAATTTGTATTTGTACCTATTCACCCCCCCCTCTAGGTCCATCTCGATCCTTTCAATTGGTATCAGAGCCTCGTGCTCTATTATTGTGGATTAACCGCCCTAGAGCGAGATGAACCCTGATGGGACTCCCCTTGTTGTAGATCCGAAGGATAAAGGCGAGGCTTCTTCTGAAGTCAACACCTTTACTTCTGAGGATCTAGGACGGGCCCTTGCTAAGAAAAAGGAGGAGTGTGATGCTTCTGTAGAGGCCTTGGTCCAAATGAGGATATCCATATTGTCCATGGTGCTTGCACAACTTTTGGGTGGTGCGACGTCAAGACCAACTGTGCCTACTCCGTCACTTGGTCAACAACCTCCTAGCAACGAACACTCAAGTGTTCCTTGGCTTTATGCAAGACCCCAAGTTGAGAAACCAAAATATAACTCTCAAGGCAAACCTCCTTTACTTGACTCCACTTCTGATTTTTCTTTGTGGAGAGTTGCTATGCAGGATCATCTTCGATTTGGAAATGATGAGATGCTAGAGATCTTGGAGTATGGTTACCATGTGGTTGATCCAAAGAATCCTACACCAAGAGAAATTTATGACAAGAATCTAAATGACACGGCAATCATGTGTATAAGGAGAGGTATGGTTGAAAAGCAAAGGAGACCTTTCATACACATCACAAGTGCCAAGGAATTATGGGAAAGTATTATAAGATCAAGGACCGGTACCTCCACCCTCATGAGTGCTCAATATGAAATTGCCAAGGGCAATTGCACAACTTTTGTATGGAGAAAGGTGAAACTCCAAATCAACTCCTTGAGTGTCTCATGACTCTCACTGCTGATATTGAGTCATGTGAGTGTGACAAGACACAAGATGGATTTAACATGACTAAGCGATTCCTTGTGGACAAGTTGCTCCATGCTCTTGCTCCATATCACCATCAGATGCTATGGGACATAAGACAACACCATGCCTTCAAGGAAATGACTACAGATGACATCATATCCACTTTCCAACTATTTGAAGAGTCAAAGGCAAATGCTACAAAACATCTTGCCATGGATGGTACTCCATCGTCGAAGATCAATCTTGCATTGAAGGTCAAGCATGTATGTGAAGATGAGAAAGGTGAAGAAGAAGAAGAAGATGATGATGATGATGAAGATGGTGATGATGTCGAATCCGATGAGGGCCCTTCATATGAAGACGTGGCTCTCTTTGTCAAGAAGTTCAGCGCAGGGAAATTCAAGGGAAAGTGTCAAAAGAAGAAAGTAAGAAAATGCTACAACTGTGAAGAAACCAACCACTTCTCCAATGAGTGCCCTTATGAGAAGAGAGAAGATAAACCAAGGTTTCCCAAGACCTTTCCCAAGAAGAAGTTGCCAAATCCTTTGAACTCCAAGCTCAAGAAGAGAGATGGGAAAGCAATGGTTGCTCAAGAAGAATCCGATCCGGATGATGTTAGTGGTGTTGCCGGAGTTGCTCAAGATTCTCAAAACACATTGAGGCTAGTCAACAAGAGTGGTGAAGTTGTCACCTACAACTACATGAAGGATTACAAGGGCAACGCTCACAAGTGTCTCATGGCGAAGGCCGTGGTAGAAGATGGAGAGGACCAACACTCTCCTGACAAGGTCAAGGTAACCCCACGATCAAACCCTCCTTTTTTCACTCCTCCTACTCCTAGTGATGAGTATCTTGATGCGGAGGATAGTTATGAGGATGATGATATAAATGATCCTATGCTTGCTAAACTAAATAAGTTCATGTGCTCTCTTAAAGGAAAGAAGCTCACTATGTTTCGTATGCTTATGGAGATGGTGAGTAAGCACACCATTTCCATTAAGGAACTCGAAACCCTCGTCACCGAGGAAAAGGAAAAATATGAAATCCTTGAGCGGAAAGTCCAATATGAGGAAGCACGCAATGATGAACTATGCTTAAAAATTGGTACAAACATTGATGTGCATACTAGAGATCTTGCCTCCTTGAAAAAGGCTATCGACTCTTGCGAAGAGTTGATGAATGATAAAAGTAAGCTTGTAAAGTCTAATGCTTCTCTCTCTAAGGATTGTGAGCTCCTATCCGTGTCCCTCAAGACCAAGGAAGAAGAGCTCACCCTTCTTACAAAGAGTTTTGAGACACTCAAGCTTACTTATCTTGAAACTCTAGCCAAGGCTTACTTTTCTCCTATTATCAATGTCGATGCTTATACTACTAACTCTAGTAGTGATCTAGCATCTATTCTTGAGGAGAATCGCTTTCTCAAAGCTCAAATCGAGAAAGGGCTCATGACATGTGCTCAAGGGAAAAAGAACCTTAATGAGGTGTTGAGCCAACACCATGAAGTGTTTGCCAAAGAAGGACTCGGGTTTGACCCAAGCACAAGCAAGAAGAAGACATCCTCTCAAAAGAGCACCACCCCTCTAAAAGAAACCTTTGTACGAGAAGGGCACAAGGAGAAAGGTAAGGTTGTTTGTGGGAAGGCCACAAGGGGCATGCCCACTGTCAACAAGCAAAAAGAGTTCGTGCCTCCATCCTATGTTCTTCGTAAGACTAAGGATGGAGAAGTTTGTGCAAAGTTTGTTGGTCCTCGAAATGCATTTCGGTTTTATGCTATTTGGGTCCCTAAGAGCCTTGTGACTAATTTGAGAGGTCCCATTGCAAAATGGGTGCCTCTAACCAAGTAATAATTGTGTGTAGGTCGCCTTCTCCAGTGGAGTAAAATGGGTGATTGATAGTGGATGTACCAATCATATGACCGGAGATAGCAAGTTGCTCTACGATTTCATGGAAGCTATTCAACCATTTATGAGAACTATGTTTGGTGGAGGATCAAAAGGACAGGTACTCGGTTTGGGTAAGGTGGCTATCAAAAATGACATGTGTCTTGCAAGTGTCATGCTTGTCCAATCCCTTAAATACCATTTGCTTTCTGTTCACCAATTGGCCTCTGTTGGTTATGATACACTATTTGGACTAACGGATGTGAAAGTCTTTAA
This sequence comes from Triticum monococcum, assembly GCA_034509565.1. Taxonomy (NCBI): domain Eukaryota; kingdom Viridiplantae; phylum Streptophyta; class Magnoliopsida; order Poales; family Poaceae; genus Triticum; species Triticum monococcum. The sequence continues at coordinate 541,814,318 of CM067841.1, forward strand.
GAGAGATACTCTCGAAGTGGCCTTTGTTGGAGAGTTGGATGGCAACCTTTACACGGTTGATTTCTCGAAAGAGAGCACATTCCATGCAACTTGTCTAATGGCCAAGGCCGACAAGGGGTGGCTATGGCATCGCCGGCTAGCCCATGTCAGCATGAGAAATCTTCAAGATCTCTTAAAGGGAAATCACATCCTTGGACTAACAAATGTCTCTTTTGAGAAAGATCGTGTGTGTAGTGCATGCATAGCCGGGAAGCAACATCAATCAAAGCACCCACGCAAGAATATTGTGTCTACTTCAAGGCCTTTGGAGCTCCTTCATGTGGATCTGTTTGGGCCTCCTTCATGGGATAGTCTTGGTGGGAAAAAGTATGGACCTGTCATTGTGGATGATTACTCAAGATACACATGGGTGTTTTTCCTCAAGTCCAAAGACGAGACGAAGATCACCTTCATTGATTTTGCCAAGCAAGCACAACGCAAGTTTGACAAAGAAATCATGGCAATAAGAAGTGATAATGGTTCCGAGTTCAAGAATTACACCTTGGAAGGATTTCTTAGTGATGAAGGGATTGAGCATCAATATTCAGCTCCATACACTCCCCAAAAAAATGGTGTTGCAGAAAGGAAGAACCGCACCCTTGTGGAGATGGCAAGGTCCATGTTGGATGAATACAACTCGCCACATAGTTTTTGGGCCGAGGCCGTCAACACTGCATGTCATGCTTCAAACCGGCTCTTCCTCCGCGCGATATTGGAAAAGACTCCATATGAGCTCCTAACCTGGAACAAGCCAAATGTCAAGTACTTTCGTGTATTTGGGTGTAAATGCTTCATCCTCAACAAAAGAGAGCGGTTAGGAAAATTTCAATCTAAACCCATTGAGGGCATATTTGTTGGTTATGGATCAAACTCTCACGCCTATAGAGTCTACAACAAATCCAATGGATGTGTTATGGAAACTTGTGACGTGGTGTTTGATGAATTTAATGGCTCCCATGGGGAGCAAGTTGATCTAAGTGATGTAGGTGAAGAAGATTCTTCTCAAGATATCTTAACGATGGGTGTTGGTGCACTTCTTCCAATGGAGCAAGACCCTCATGATGATGAAGAAGAAGATGAAGGCCTCACACACCATCAAACTACTTCCACACCCATACCACCACAAGAACCTATTACTCAATCAATGCCCTTAGTCCAAGTACAAGATGATGATCAAGTTCCTCTTCATGATAATAATCAAGAACAAGATCATCCTCAAGGGAAAGAACAAGAAAGTGCAATCATTGACAATGAACCTCAACAGATACAAGAAGAAGAAGAAGTTTTTCCACCACACATTAATGATCCATATGTTGAGGACGTGGATGATGGACATGAAGTTGAACCTTGCGAAACCTTAACCTCCATCATGCCTCGAGTGGCCGGTCGTGTTGATGTTGATAAAATCCTCACCGGTATATCGGAAGGTAGAGTCACTCGTAAACAATTGACAAAATTTTGTGCTCACTTCTCTTTTCTGTCTAGTGTTGAGCCTCTCAAGGTACAAGATGTGTTGATAGACAATGATTGGCTTATTGCTATGCAAGAAGAGTTGAATAGTTTTGAGCGCAATCAAGTGTGGTCATTCGTCAAGAGGCCAACTGCGGAACACAACGTCATTGGAACAAAGTGGATTTTCAAGAACAAGCAAGATGAGAATGGTGTAATCATCTGCAACAAGGCAAGGTTAGTGGCACAAGGGTACTCACAAGTTGAAGGCTTGGACTTTGGTGAGACCTTTGCCCCCGTTGCCCGTCTTGAATCCATTCACATCTTACTTGCTTATGCTGCTTTAAATGGCTTTACATTACATCAAATGGATGTGAAGAGTGCTTTCCTTAACGGTCCTCTACAAGAAGAAGTATATGTATCACAACCACCTGGGTTCGTTGACCCCGATCACAAAGACTATGTGTATAAACTTCATAAGGCTTTGTATGGCCTCAAACAAGCACCTCGTGCTTGGTATGATCATCTTAGGAGGTTTCTACTCGATGATGGTTTTGTGAGAGGGGTGATTGATCCCACTCTTTTTACTAAGAGGGACAAAGGTGATTTGATCTTATGCCAAATCTATGTAGATGATATCATTTTTGGTTCTCCTAACATTCATTTATGCAAGAAGTTTGCGGCATCAATGACCAAGAATTTTGAAATGTCACTCAATGCGGATTTAAAGTTCTTCCTCGGCTTTCAAATTCAACAATTTCAAGAAGGAATTTTCCTGTCTCAAGCCAAATACCTCAAGGATATCCTAGCAAAATTTGGCATGTCTGATGCCACCCCATGTAAGACCCCCATGCCAACCAAAACTGTACTCACTGAACACTCAAACGGTATCCCCTTCGACCCATCTAAATACCGTTCTATGATTGTTCATTGCTTTATCTTTGTGCATCTAGACCAGACATCATGTTTAGGGTATGCATGTGTGCTAGATTTCAAGCTTCCCCTAGGGAAAGCCATCATAAGGCGGTTAAGCATAGTTTTAGATACCTTGTTCACACCCCAAAGTTGGGTCTATGGTACCCCAAGGATGCTAAGTTTGATCTCATTGGGTACACGGATGCGGATTGGGCTGGAGACAAAGTGGATCGTAAATCCACCTCCGGTGGATGTCAATTCCTTGGACGCTCCTTGGTAAGTTGGTCCTCGAAGAAGTAAAATTGTGTTGCCCTCTCCACTGCCGAAGCTGAATATATTGCAACCGCCAGTTGTGCAACTCAGTTACTATGGATGAGGCAAACTTTGAAGGATTACGGTATCATCTATAGACATGTGCCTCTTCTATGTGATAATGAAAGTGTCATCAATATTGCTGAGAACCCCAAAGATCATACCCGCACCAAGCACATTGACATTAGGTACCACTTCCAAAGAGACCATGTGGAGAAGGGTGATATTGACATTGCTCATGTTGGCACAGATATGCAACTTGCAGATATTTTCACCAAGCCATTGGATGAGGCAAGATTTTGTCAACTTAGGCGTGAACTTGGTATCTTGGAGCTTGACAACATTGTGTGAAAACTAGTACTCATGCATGCATTGTCATAATGTTCTGTCTCTATGTAGGCATATATTTAGGGGGAGACACTCAACTCATGCGTTCTCTCACCCTATGAAATGCATAAAAAGAACAAACACACTCAAAGCTACCATGTTACTCTAACTATGGTGCTTTCATTGATGGGGTAGTGATTATGGACCCAAAGTTCAAATCTTTGCTGTGTCATGTCACGTATACTCATACATGGTGGCATCAGCCACCGCCTTGTCATTAGAACAACATGTGAGCCGTATGTGTGTTTATTATTGTTGGGTTAGGAAACTCATTGCTCCATCTAGGGTGTCCTTGCATCCTACTACATATTTCACTCATCATCTCTCCATCATTGTCATTAGCACCAACTATGGCACCCTAGTCTTCCTCAAAAAGATATTAAATTAAAAAATGCCACCGGACGTCCGTCAAATCCTCTCTGGTGCCCTATTGCCGGTCGTCCACTGTAACCGGACTTCCGTTAATTACTGCTCTGTCTAAACGCGTCGGACATCCGTTTTTACCGGTCGTCCGCTACTTTTGGTATCAGTTTCCACTCTTAGGTCCCGGACGTCCGGTTCACACCGGATGTCCGGTACGTTTCTCGCCCGCCTATATATACTGGGGAGTGCGATCTGGTTGTCTCTAAAACCTAATTTCTCTCCACTCCTCCACTCGTCGCCGCCGCCGCACTCTCTCCTTGTTGCGTTCACGGGCTGGGCCCCACGCCACCGGGATCCCATTCGGCCCTTCCGGCTGTCGTTGTGCCTCCAGCCGTCCTTCTCTCGACCCGCCCGGCTTCGGGGGAAACCTCTTCTCCGTCGCATCTTCTCCTCGACCTCCCGAGGTAGCAACTGCTATTTTTCTTCCCCCCATTGCTCTAACCTTCTTGATCTATGGCGATTGTTAAGATTTGGAGTCTCCTCCTTCCCTAGGTAGCAATGCGATGGACAAAGCGCTCTGCTCGCAAGCAGGTCACCGCCGGGGGCTCTGGTCCGTCTTGTCATGGTGGGTCCGATGATTCGCAGGAGCGCGCTCGTCCTTGGAAGCGTGCCGCTCACCCTTGCAGCTCCACTAGCGCCTCTTCGATGGAAGAATCCTATTACGAGGATGAATTGGAAGAAATTGAGGAACCCGCTTATGTTGCTGTTCGCACCACTACACCCAAGCCTGGAACTCATCGGCCCACATTTAAGCCTCCTCCTCCTCCGGTTCAACCTCCAGGTGCTTCACGTCGCATCTCTCTTGACCTCCACTCCCTCACGACCGCATCATTAAATGGTTCAATGAGATTCCCATCGCTTCTTACCTTAAGCTTCATCGTGATGTAGATCAATTCACTGTTCTTAGCGATTCACAGGATGCTCGTTTTCGCACAAATGTCCAAGCCGACATTTTCACCACTATAGTCATTCCTAAAGGTTTATCTATCCATATGTGCATCGACTTAGAGCATATCCGCACTCATCCGGTGAAATATCCGGGAGCTATTGAGCTCATTGAGTCCTCCAGTCTTGCTGCACCATTTGAATTCTAGCATGATTTTAACAAGGCTGCAATTCATCAATTCTATGCCACTTGTTACTTTGGTCCCGATAAAACTGTCACTTGGATGACCTCCGACACCATGCTCATGGCATCCTATGCTCAATTTGTTGCTGCTCTTGGTTTTCCTGACATAGGGTTCAAAATCCATAAGGATGACCCTAACCATAAGCCCAAGGGCATAGAGGTCTGTGCGGATCTTCTCAAACCCATAAGTGAAATGACTAATCAGGAGAAACAAAAGGGCCTAAACCAAGTTTCAATATGGCGCTCACCCTTCTACATCATTTTTCAATGTGTTATTCGCACCATATATCCCAAGATGGGTGACAAGGGGTCATGTAACAGCTACTGCATTGATCTCATGCATCGCCTCTATGTGTCTCCCACGGGGAAGATAAATATCCCTCATTTTCTGTGGCATGAGATCCGTCTGGCCTGTTTTCAACACAAGCGAGCCTTTCCTCATGCCCCCTTTCTTCAGGCATTTATCAAGAGTGTTGCCCCATTTCCCATTGCCCGCACTCACTTGCATGAACGGTGGGTCATTCCATCTCACATGGCAGATGATTGGGCTCCCAAGGACTCTTCTGCTCCTACTCGTCGTACCCCGGCTAGTGTCCCTTCTTCCACCACTTGGTCTACTTCTTTCGGCTCCGCACCTTTTGGTCGCATCTCTCGCTTTCTTGGGAATGCTCACTCTGCCATGATGAAGATGTTTACCTTTCATTGCTCTCAAAATCACGACGTCGTCACACGCTTGGTCACCTCCAAGAATGCTTTGAAGGCTCGTCTGAGAGACTCTGGAGTTTACGATGTGAGTGACGATGAACGTCTTCCTGATGATCCACCTTCTGACTTCAGCTTTCCTTCGGGTCCTGAGTGGGCTGACTTCCTTGACGAGGCTGGTGGTAGTGGTGCTCATGATGATGATGACGATGATGCTCTTTGATGCTGTTATGACACCTCATTTTGGGTATTTGCTGCCAAGGGGGAGTAGGCACTTATTTATGTGATATGATGCTATGATACTATCTTATTATCTTGTTATCGAACTCATGCTATGTGATTAACATGTTATTGAACCTATGATATGTTTTGTACTGACCTATGTTATATGCTATGAGTGATGAATCTTTGTGAAGCCTATTCTAAATCTGATGTTATCTTGACTATCTTGTGTATGAGTTTCGGTTGTGTTGGTATCATATTGAGGGGGATCTCTCTTCATGCTTACCTATTAGTTATTGCACATATTGAGGGGGAGCTCCACAACAAATCCTTCGATATTCAATGTTTTTAAATTCTTTCGATATTCAAAGTTTTATTCTAAAAAGTGCATGTATGTTGTCATCAACTACCAAAAAGGGGGAGATTGAAAGTGCAATCATGCCCTTAATCATATTTTGATGTTGATGACAACATGCATATTGGGACTAATCATGTTTATCGAGTATTTCTCAGGATTATGTCTCAAGGGATATGTGTGTGTGTGTGGATCATGACTACGGACATAAAACATATATCACTCAAGAGCAGAGACACAAGACAAAGATAAAAAGCTTCGGCTCCTTGTTTTCGGTTTGCTCTTGAGTGTAGGGATCCCGCACTATTAAGAGGGAATCGATGGATTTCGCGAAAGAACTTGCTCAAAACCACAAAATTCCCTCTCATACCATCTCTAAATTCATCCTCTAACTTGTGCAAAAATGGTAGTATGTTTCTAAGCTAAAAGGTCCAACTTTCATCGGACGTCCGAAGTCTACGGACGTCCGGCCTCTCTCAACCAACCAGACATCCGACTCTCTCCAGTCGTCCGGTGAGTCTTCACAGAACTGATATTAGCGGAAGACTGGTCACACCGGTTGTCCGGTCACTGGACGTCCGCTCATCTCCGGATATCCGGTGCACTCCAACAGAACTACAATTAACGGATTTCCAACAACATCGGACGTCCGGGCTCCGGACGACTGACGCCTTCCGGATGTCCGCTACCTGTGTTGTTTTCACGGTCAGATTTATACTCCAGCGAGCGGACGACCGGCTGCCCGGCCGGACGTCCGGTCCGATCTGTGTCACCGGTCGTCCGGCACCCACCGGACGTCCGGCAACTCCTGTGCCTTAAGTGGCCAAACGGCTAGCTTTTCACTACCACTATATATAGCCTTTCTTGCCCCTCAGGATATGGTGGACCACTCACTTTGAACAAACCCTAGAACACATTACACACTCTCTCTCACTCCTCCACACCAAATCTTAGATCCCCAAGGGATTTGAGAGCATTTAAGAGAAGCTGTCCGATCAAGTGATAGATCCACCCCTTCCCCTTCTTTGCACCAATGGAATTTGTGACTTGAGCAAGTCTTGAGCTTTCCCCATCGTTCTTGTTACTCTTGGAGGTTGGAGACTCCTAGGCGGTAGGAGTATTTCGGAGAGGAATCGACCCTTGTGATTACCCCTGGAAAAGTTTGTGAGGGTTTGCAGACCACCCCAAGGTCTACCATTAGTGGTTGAGAAACGCCTTCGTGGTGTTGTCTCAAAGAGAGATTAGGGTGAGCCTTCGTGGCGTTGGTGTGCCTTTGTGGTAACACCCACCTCTCTAAACGGTGACGTAGCTTCCCTCCAAGGAAGTGAACATCGGCTTACATCCTCGTCTCTCGGAGTTGCGGTTATCCCTAATCTTAACTCTCTGCTTGTGGTTACTTGTCTCATCTTCACTTACCTATATCATATTGTGTTAGCTTACTCATCTACTTGTATTACTTGATTATCTTGTTTAGCTCTTACCATCACACTTGCAATTGTTAGGCTCACTTTCATATTCCGCACTATTGCCTAAAATTGCCAAGTGACAATTAAAATTTGTATTTGTGCCTATTCAACCCCCCCTCTAGGTCCATCTCGATCCTTTCAGAAGTATCCCCGGCAGAACAGCTCTGCCGGAGCTCTAGATTGGATCCGCCAAGGTTCCGCCTCGTGGCGGCGGAGTCTCGTCCCGAAAAGTTCCTTCCTATTTTTTATCATCGAAAGACTTCATATAGGAGAAGATGGGCGTCGGAGAGCCATCAGGGGGCCCACGAGGTAGGGGCGCGCCCTAGGGGGGGGGGCGCCCCCCACCATCGTGAGCAGGGGGTGGGCCCCTGGCCTTCATCTTGGGCGATGATTTTTCTTTATTTGTTTTAAGATGTTCCGTGGAGTTTCGGGACTTTTGGAGTAGCGCAGAATAGGTCTCTAATATTTGCTCCTTTTCCAGCCCAGAATTCCAGCTGCCGGCATTCTCCCTCCTTATGTAAACCTTGTAAAATAAGAGAGAATAGCCATAAGTATTGTGACATAAAGTGAAATAACAGTCCATAATGCAATAAATATTGATATAAAAGCATGATGCAAAATGGACGTATCAACTCCCCCAAGCTTAGACCTCGCCTGTCCTCAAGCGAAAAGCTAATAACAATAAATATGTCCTCATGTTTAGAGGTAGAGGCATCGATAAAAATAAAATACGGACATGAAGGCATCATGATTATTCTCATAATAGCATCATATATAGATTTTGTCATATGATTACTTATGTTCAAGTGATGATCTATTCACAATGCAAAAGTATAAATCATAAACCTTATTGGGCTCCAACAAACTATAATCTCAGTCATTGAAGCAATTGCAATTTATCATAACATCGGAAGGAGTCTATGTCAAAGCTAAAAACAAGTCCACATACTCAACTATCATTTAGTCCTCCATAGTTGCTAACACTCACGCAATACTTGTGGTTAAGGAGTTTTAATCGGACACAGAGAAAGATAGGGGCTTATAGTTTTGCCCCACAACCTTTTACCTCAAGGGTAATGTCAACAATAATGGTTCATGCTCCCCTACATCCAATTAGATATATATATATATATATATCATGTTCTTTCCAACATTCTGAGCTTGCCAAAGGATAAAATGAAAAGAAAAAGGTGAAGATCACCATGACTCTTGCATAAGGTAGAAGATAATAATAAAGGATAGGCCCTTCGCAGAGGGAAGCAGAGGTTTCCATGCGCTTTTATGGTTGGATATATAAAATCTCAATGTGAAAGAACGTCAGTTTATATTGCCCCTTGTGATACGAACCTTTATTATGCAGTCCGTCGCTTTTATTACTTCCACATCACAAGATCGTATAAAGCTTATTTCTCCCACACCAATCAATCATACATATTTAGAGCAATTTTTATTGCTTTGCACCGATGACAACTTACTTGAAGGATCTTACTCAATCCATAGGTAGATATGGTGGACTCTCATGTTAAAACTGCTTTAGGGATTTTGGAAGCACAAGTAGTATTTCTACTTAGTGTTGAGAATTTGTCTAGCATAAGGGGGAAAGGCAAGCTCAACAAGTTAGAGGATCCATGACAACATACTTTATCTCAGATATAAGAAAGACATAACTCATTACGTTGTCTTCCTTGTCCAACATCAACTCTTTAGCATGTCATATTTTAATAAGTGCTCCCAATCATAAAAGATGTCAACGATAATATATCTATATGTGAAAACCTCTCTTTCCTTATTACTTCCTATTAATTGCAACAATGACCAAAGCTATACTTGCCAACTCCCAACAACTTTTAATCATCATACTCTTTCTATGTGAAGTCATTACTCTCTATCGGATTCAGGGGTTCCGGCAGACCCTTAAGGTTCGAACACTGGGGTGCGCGTGGAGATCAAGCCTTCTACCTCACTGTCTCGCAAAGATCTAAAGTACTAAAAGAACTGCACAAGGGACACAAGATTTATACTGGTTCGGGCCACCATTGTGGTGTAATACCCTACTCCAGTGTGTGGTGGGTGGATTGCCTCTTGGTGATGATGATGAACAATACAAGGAAGAACAGCCTCGCGAGGGTCTGTTCTTGGCAGGGGCGGTGAACTTCTAGGAGGATTTCAGTCACCTCTCTCTCTCTCTCTCTCTCTCTCTCTCTCTCTTGCTTGCTAGCCGGACCAACCCACTCCGCGAACCGAACCAACCAACTCTGTGAACCGAACCCCTTGCTACGTGGGTGGCCGGTCCTATCTATAGGCAAAGGCCCTGGGCCTCTTCCCAAATATTGAGCGAGAAGGGCGCCAACAATTGGCCAATTCGAAGGGGAACATCTAGTACACTTATCCTGACTAAAGTTGGTCTTCACCTGCGAAAGACCCTGCGGTGACGCCGTGCTGGGCTCCATGGTGACCTCCGTCTCGTAGTCCACTTGGTCCTGGTCTAGTTGCACCGAAATGGCAACCTTTGCCTGATGCCTCGGTACTCTGCGGCTGCGCTTGCCCCCTTTGCACCAAAGAGGAAAGAAGGACGCTGCGCGCGCTGGCGCCCGCCTGGCACCCTCGATCGTCATGGCTTGCGTCATGGGCACCTCGCGAGGTACCCCGCCTTGATTCCTCCGCCTCCTCGCGAGCCAGCCTGAGGAGGCTGCGCCTGAGGATACGCTGTGTCGTCCGCCCCGCGAGGCTTGGCCCCTCGCGAGGGTCTTGAGCCTTGTGTTGATGAAGATGGGCCATGCTGGGCCTCCTTTGAGCCACGCCACAGGCCGCAGACAGGCAAGTCTGGGGACCCCCATTCCCAGAACACCGACAGTAGCCCCTGGGCCCAAGGCGCGCATGGGCTTGGCCGTGCCAAGAGGCGAAAGGGCAAGGGCGAAGCGCCGCGGGCCCTAATAGCCTGCGGTCTTGGGCGCCGCGTGGCGGTTGATGGGACGTGGGTGCTTCAGCAACCACGCAGGTTGGTAAAGGAGCGACATCTGCCCAGACTTCGCCTTTTGCTCTCTCCGGTCGCTGCTCAGATCCCCTCTCTTGCGCCTTCCCTTTCTTCCTCCAAAATTCCAGATCTACTCCAGCTGCGCGACCTAGGAAGCCATGGCGCCTCGCCAGCCTACGGCCAAAGCTTGGTATTCTCCTGCTCTGGACTTGCCGAATGTGTCCAAGGCGAGCCTTGCCTGGCTGCGCCGGATGGCGACGACGCAGGGCATCAACGGGACGGAGGTGTTCAAGACCGGCTCCGCCACCCCTGAGGGCCGAGGGAGCACCTTTTATCCTCTCTTTGTAAGCTCCATTGCTGCGGGCCTAGTGCCTCCCTTCTCCGAGTTCTTCTTCTCCGTCCTCCGCCATTACAACTTGCAGGCTCTGCATCTCCACCCCAACTCTGTCCTTCTTCTGGCGATCTTCGCTTACTACTGCGAGGCCCACATAGGGGTGCAGCCTTCGGTGGCCTTGCCGCGCCACTACTTCTCCCTCCGGGTCTCCGGCAGCTCTCTTTCTGCGTGCGCGGGCTTCGTCGCGTATGGCGGCACCATCGCCATCTCGAACCCTGGGAAGAGGATTGAGGGCTTCAGAAGCAAGTGGGTCTTGGCAGATGCCGGGCGCATCCACCCTCGGCTGATCTTGCCCGCGGAGCAGCCTGTGAGCTCCAGCGACTGGTACCGAGCGGAGCTCACGGACCCCCGCGCGAAACTGGTGTTGGAGAAGATGGACGCGGACCTGAGGCCAGCCAACATGGCGGCGGCGAAGTTGACCGGTGCGTCGCTGCTGAAGGAGTTCCTGGAGCACCAGCTGGCTCCACTCCGGCAGTACTCTCCTCCAATGTGGAGGCCTCACCCGAGCCCCGAGGCTGTGGACAAAGAGGATGTGACCGCGGTTCTCCAATCTCTGGTCGGGGGCGAGGTGGCAAGGTTGAAGGGCACTCCCAAGCCCTTGTTCCTTCGCGACGACTGGAAGCGGGTGGCGAAGTCCATGCCTGTTTTTAACGGGGACGGGCTCTTGCCCATGGCGGCTTCCGAAGGACCGGTGGATGTGCCCTCCGGCGACTCCAGCAAGGAGGAGGACGAAGAGGAGCGGGGAGAGGGGACCGACTCTGGGGCGACTGATGGAGAGTCGAGGGCTCCCCTCTCCGGGCGCGGGTCCCGCACTCTCCGCCTTTTGCCGAGCGATGATGATGATGAGGACGATGGCATACTGGGTAGCGGGAGCTCGCCCACGATCCCGAAGAAGGACAGGACCGGGCTGGTCTCCCGCAGGTCCGTCCTGACTCTGGGGCGAACCATGGACGCGCCTTCTGCTTCTGAGGTCGACCCTTCCAGCCGGTTGTCAAGCTTCAAGTTGGGCCGGAGGCTGCCCGAGCTCACCGGCGATGACCCGTAAGTGCTTGATCCTTGATCTTTTGTTTTTCGTTCCGCCGACGAGGCTTGATGATTGCTTCTCTTGAATAGGTTGGCGCCAGCGGCGAAGAAGCCGAAGGGAGCCCCCGAGGCCCCACCTGCGGCGACGCCTTCGCCTGCAGGGGAGGGAGATCGTGACGCGCGGGCCTCTCCTGCCCGCTCATCCTTGCAAGGCTTGGTTGAGTTGGCTGGGGCGAGCCCAGGCCCCACGGTTTGAACGACTCCCGAGGCGCCCTCGTCTGGCGCCGCTGCTACGGCTGTGGAGGCGCAGCGGACCCCTGCCGCCGCTACTTTCTCCTCCTGTTCCACTGACCGTTGCTTCCCCGGCTCCTCCTGTTGTCTTGGGGCACACCGATGTTTCTCCGCCTCCTTCTTCCATCTTGGAGCGTGCCGTTGCTGAACTGGACCGGCTGCGGCAGGATCTTCTCGGCGCCGACCCTCGCCTGGTGGCCGGGCGCCTGGAACTGGCTTCGGGGTGGATTCGTTCTGATGCTTCGATTCGGGCAGTGTTGGTTCAGGCTTCAACGGCCTGCGACGGGGAGAGGGAGGCCACCCTCGAGGCGAAGGCTGCCCGTGACGCGGCCCTGGGAGAGGTGGTTGAAGTCCGCGGTCGTTGCAAGGCGCTGGAGGACGAGCTACAAGGCCTGCGGGGCCAGCTCGCAAAGGAGGTTCGTCTTCGCCAGGAACAAGAGGAAAGCATGAAGGCTCGTGAGGCGGCCATCGAGGGCCGGGAGGCCAAGCTCAAGAAGCGCCGCGACCGCCTAAGTGCGCTGGGGGGGAGCTGGAGGCGACGAGGGTCGAGCTGGACAGCAAGGCCAAGGTTCTTGCCGAGGATCGCGTGGCCTTCGCAGACATGGAGAAAGATGCCCGCGCTTCGCTGAAGATGCTTTACGAGAGCGGCCTGGACAGCCCGCTAGCCGGTGATGGTGATGGCCCCGCCAAGCTGCTTCCTTTCCTGGTTAAGGCCCTTGGGGATGTCTCCCTTGGCATCGGCCCCATGGCCGAGGCGTGCGTCCTATCTTCTGCTGCGTTGACGCGAGTCTTCGCCCACATCTACCTTCGTGATCCCAATGCCGACCTCGACGGCCTGCTGGAACCGGTGAGCGGCGAGGGTGCTGCCGCCGCTGTCGAAGCCGTGAAGGGGCGCGCGGAGGCGCTACTGGGGAAGTTCCGGGCCTTCAGCACCAAGCCAAAGCAAGGCGCTGCCGGCCCTGCTGCTCCACGAGGCGAAGCCACTCCGCACAGCTTCACTGCCAACGAGTGATTCTGTTCCATCCCTGTTTTTCTTTCAATTCCTGCACATGCATCACGCCTCGGGGAGGCATTTAAACTTGCGTTTGGTACTGAGATGACAGTATGGGTTGTAATATTTTCTTTTAAATTCCTTGAATTTTATGTTTTTCTTCCCTACTTGCTTGTGTTCTACGCCGGCAGAGCCTGGCCCCGCGCGTGCCTCACCTAGCATTAGCCCCGACCGGAAACCAGGACGGGACCAAAGGAGTGAGGGGCTACGTGACAAGTTAGGCTCCTGAGTCGCGATGCTCAGGAGTCCCCCTTGGCGTGCGAACAACAAGTAGGGAGGCAAGATGTAGGTGTATCTTCCGTTCTACGTCTGCAGAGCCCGACTCCGCATGTACCTCACCCAGCATAGCCTTTCAGAAGTAAGGGGTGAGGGGCTACGGAGCCAGTTAGGCTCCCGAGTCGCGATGCTCAGGAATCCCCCTTGACGCGCAAACAGCGGGTGATGAGGTGCAATGTAAGCGGGGCTACCGTTCTACGTCTGCAGAGTCCGGCCCCGCGCGTACCTCACCCAGCATAGCCTTTCGGAACTAAGGAGTGAGGGGCTACGGGACCAGTTAGGCCCCTGAGTCGCGATGCTCAGGGGTCCCCCTTGACGCGCAAACGACCTTCATACCTTGGCTCCGCTCAGGGAGAGACGCGCGACGAACCAGGCCCGAGGGGCCTGGCTGGGCGGCGTACGTCTGGGCGTCACCCAGTCATAGCCCCCGTGCCTAGCCCCCTTGCGCGGCACTCCTGAGGGGAGGCGTTGCGACGAGGCCAGCCACTGAGCTCTGGGCTCCCTGAGGTTAATGCAGCCCAGAGGCCACCCCCAGTTGTTTATCACCAGCGCGGAGCATAGCGATTCCGTATGTGTACGGGCATAGCCGCTCCTCGGCAGTGTCGTCAGCCAGCGCGGAGCATGGTGCTTCCACTGGAACGTGGGAGGGGGCCCCCCTCCGGGAGGAGCCCCCGGGGCGTGTACAACCCCGCCCTGACACGTGGCCGGCACGGTAGGGCTAGGTGAGGTGTATCTGGGCACCCGTGAGCCAGCGCGGGACTCACGAGGCCCTACCTCTAGGCGGGTTGCGCCTGGCACTGGGCCGTATCTTGAGATGTGTCCCTGCAAAATTTGGTTAGATGTCGGTACTCTACGTCCTCGGGTCCCGGCCCTCGAGCTTGTCTCAGCCGTCGCTGGTATGCCAGGTCGCGATGCCGTGGACAAGGCCAGAGGGTGAGGGCTGGAGAGCCAGTAAGAGCCCTGAGTCGCGATGCTCAGGCACCCCCCCTTTAACGTGCAAGTGGCCGACATGGAGAAGAAGGGATGCCGCGGACAGGCATCAAGCAATCAAGCGTGATAGGCAATGCATAGTTGGAAATAAACGCGAGGGAGATACAGGCCACTGGGCCTAGCCCGAGCGGCTTGGGGATGATGCAGCCCGAGGGGCCCCCCCAACAAGGCAAACTAATGACCGGAAAATAAAAGGGGATACATGCCGCAGGGACGGACCCACGCGGCCTGGGAGTGACGCAACCCTGGGAGGGTGCTCCCAGCTGGGAATGAAGCTTGAAAGATGTCACCTGAGGATGTCGTCGGCGAAGTGGCGTTGGTGCGGCAGACTCGGTGGGCTGCGGAAGCTGATCCTCACGAGCCCCCAGGCCCCGGGGCCTCGGGAGGCTCCGGAGGCACTGGTGGCTCGTCGCGAGCTGTCTTCATCTCCGCCACGGCCGTGGAACGCCTGTCTTCCTGAGCCTCCATGATGCCCCTCGTGAGGCGCTGGTACGCCGCAGCTATGATCGGCAGGCCGTAAGGCATGCGAACATAGCTGTGGGGTGGACCCCCGCAGCGCCCCACTCGTGAGGGCCAGAGACGTTCATTGTGGCGATCTGATTGAGCCCTGGTACGTCGACGCAGACGCGCAGCCCACCATCCTCGCCTGGATGTGGGGCCACAGCTGGTAGACGGCGGCAACCTCTCATGATCCTTGACTCCTGTAGTTCCTGAATGGCCTTGTTAATGAACTCCTGCTGGTCTGACCTTCCTTGCCTGGCTCCTTCTCGAGGGAAACGTGCTTCGAAGCACGCCTCCACATGATGCCCAAGCGCCTCCCTCGCGACCCTGGCTAGGTCGGTGGCCCTCCAGGTGAGAGCCCCCGAGCCCTGCCTGAGGAGGGTGCCGGGCACGCTTTCCTATGCGATGGAAGGGGGGTCCCCCTGGGCTGACACGGGCCCTGAGGAGCCTACCTCCTGAGGGGCTGAGCCTGACGATGTCTTCTTCCTCTTGGGGGTGGTCTCAGGAAGCCTCCTGCTTCCGCGATCTGGGTCTTCTAGCGACGCGGCCTGATAGGCCCACTCCAGGGAACACACTGCATCCTTCTCTTCACAGGGCACCGTGATGACGCCACCACTTCCTGGCATCTTGAGGACGTTGTAGCCGTGGTGAGTCACGGCCATGAACTTGGCCAACACTGGGTACCCGAGGATGGCGTTGTACGGCAGGCGGATGTGGGCGACGTCGAAGTCGATGAGCTCGGTGCGGTAGTTGCTGCGAGCCCCGAAGGTGACAGGGAGGCGGACCTGCCCGATCGGGACCGTGGAACCGTCGGTGATTCCGGAGAAAGGCTTGGTTGGCTGCAGCTGGTCGTAGGGCACTTGGAGATTGTTGAATGTTTCCACGGACAGGACATTGAGCCCTGCCCCACCATCGATGAGGGTCTTGGTGACCAGCACGTTGCTGATGACTGAGGAGCAAAGCATCGGGAGGACTCCTGCCGTGGCCGCGCACTTGAGCTGGTCCGCTGAGCTGAACATGATGGCGCACGCCGACCACCTGAGGGGGTGCGTTGCTTCGAGCTTGGGGAGAACTGCATTCACTTCACGGGCAAACTGCTTGAAGATACGTTGAGAGGCTGGGGCTTGAGCTCCGCCTAGGATACAAGCGATTGCGTGCGGCTCTTGGAAGCCCACAACCCCCTCGTCTTGATGGCGGTCTTCGTTCCTCCTTGGCTGAGGCGGCAGCGGAGGCAGGCCTGCGTTGCCATGAGGGCGATCCTCATGAGGCTGATCCCTCTAGTCTCCCTCGCGAGGCAGGTCTCGCCAGCGGTCCTCACGAGGTTGGTCGCGCCACCCCTGGCGCGGGCCGCGATCTTCCCAGCGTCCTGGGTTTCTTCCTCCTCCTCGGTCGTAGCTCCGGTCAGCATGGTTAGGGCGACGGCCGATCCTTCCTTCTCGCACGGCGCGGAGTTCTTGGCATTCGTTTGTGTTGTGGGTGTGGAGGTCGTGGTACACACAGTACCGGTTGCCCCTGGAGGATTCGGGCAGATCCTTGCCCCGCTTGGTGTCTGGTTCTGCGGCGAGTACGGCAGCCCCCTTGCACTTCACGTCCTTGGCCTTGGGCTTCTTCTCTTCTGGGTCCACGACAGGCAGCTCGAGGAGGGAGAGACGTCCCTCCTCAGCCCTGGCGCACTTCTTCGCCAAGTTGAACAGCTCTAGGGAGGTGCAGAGGTCTTCATGCATCGCCAGCTCCTCCTTCATCTTGACGTCGCGCACGCCATCGGAGAAAGCCGAGATGATGGCTTCCTCGTACACCTTGGGGATCTTGAGGCGCGCGCTGTTGAAGCGCTGGATGTACTTTTGCAGGGTCTCTCTGGGTTGTTGCTTGATGCGGCGCATGTCGCTCGTTTGCCGCGAGGAGCGCAGCTTGAGCCTCCAAGGGTGTGCGGAGCGCGCGGGATGAAGAGCCGGCTCGTGCGAGTGATGGAGTAGCGGTGCGGCCGTCTTGGCGCACGGACGGATGCTCAGACGACGCTTGCTGCTCGCCCCCCGCCGGGCCGGTGGCGGCGTTGACGGCGGGCGACGGGGAACGACGAGGATGCCCACCGACGGGGCCGTCTGGGCGACGCGAGAAGCGATGGCGGCCCGGCGCTCCGCGCGGGCCCGACGAGCGTCTGAAATGGATGCGACGGTCGGAGGAGAACGGAGTGGTGGAAGACAGATTCCGGCGCACCCCTACCTGGCGCGCCAAATGTCGGATTCAGGGGTTCCGGCAGACCCTTAAGGTTCAAACACTGGGGTGCACGCGGAGATCAAGCCTTCTACCTCACCGTCTCGCAAAGATCTAAACTACTAAAAGAACTGCACAAGGGACACAAGATTTATACTGGTTCGGGCCACCATTGTGGTGTAATACCCTACTCTAGTGTGTGGTGGGTGGATTGCCTCTTGGGGCTGATGATGATGAACAATACAAGGAAGAACAGCCTCGCGAGGGTCTGTTCTTGGCAGGGGCGATGAACTGCTAGGAGGAGTTCAGTCACCTCTCTCTCTCTCTCTTGCTTGCTAGCCGGACCAACCCACTCCGCGAACCGAACCAACCAACTCTGCGAACCGAACCCCTTGCTACGTGGGTGGCCGGTCCTATTTGTAGGCAAAGGCCCTGGGCCTCTTCCCGAGCGGGAAGGGCGCCAACAATTGGCCAATTCGAAGGGGAACATCTAGTACACTTATCCTAACTAAAGTTGGTCTTCTCCTGCGAAAGACCCTGCGGTGACGTCGTGCTGGGCTCCATGGTGACCTCCGTCTCGTAGTCCGCTTGCTCCTGGTCTCCTTGCACCTAAATGGCAACCTTTGCCTGATGCCTCGGTACTCCGCGGCTGCGCTTGCCCCCTTTGCACCAAACAGGAAAGAAGGACGCTGCGCACGCTGGCGCCCGCCTGGCACCCTCGATCGTCATGGCTTGCGTCATGGGCACCTCGCGAGATACCCCGCCTTGATTCCTCCGCCTCCTCGCGAGCCAGCCTGAGGAGGCTGCGCCTGAGGATACGCCGTGTCGTCCGCCCCGCGAGGCTTGGCCCCTCGCGAGGGTCTTGAGCCTTGTGTTGATGAAGATGGGCCATGCTGGGCCTCCTTTGAGCCACGCCGCAGGCCGCCGACAGGCAAGTCTGGGGACCCCCGTTCCCAGAACGCCGACACTCTCAATAAGATCAATATGAACTTTTTTTTTCTTTTTATTCTTTTCTCTTTTCTTTTATTTACCCAAGATCACGGCAAAATAATCAAGCCATTGACTCAACACTAATCTTTATTATATATAGCTCACGGACTCGATTACATAGAGAGATCATAAAGCAAAACTCAAAACTAGATCATGACATAAACTTTATTCTACTAGATCAAGATACTACTAATAGGATCGGACTAAGAAAAACGATAAAGATAGGAGTTGTGATTGTGATACATACCGGGGCACCTCCCCCAAGCTTGGCAGTTGCCAAGGGGAGTGCCCATACCCATGTGATTATATCTCTTTTGTCGGTGAAGAAGGTGGAGGTGTTGTTGATGATGCAAGCTTGTCATCCATCTTCCAAGGCATAGGTTCACCATCATAGAAGGATGATCGAGGCTCTGGAATCCTCGAATCTGCAGCAAAACCCATTCTTTTGAATCTATATTCATACTCACAGTTTTGGTTTTGCAGGTCATAGATTTGGGCTTGGAGGTGCTCGATCTTCTCATATAGCTTGAAGATGGCCTCCTCGGTGTTCTTGGCATCCGGCTTGTAGTTGTTAGTGAATTCCGTGAGCATCGTGTGGCTAGCGTTGATTCCACGCTCCACCATCCCCTGGCACTTGAAAGCTTGTTGCTCCATTGCTTCGAGCCTCGTCTCCACGCTTCCGGTTCCCTTTGGTCCCTCAACATCGCGGATGTGCAACAACCCATCACGCATCTCAATGGCTTGAGGGTGTCGCAACACATCCGCGAGGTAAGGGTTGATGACCTTCTCGAAGAACTTGTCCTTGGAAGCACTTGGGGACGTCATGATAATCTAGATCTATCAAAAAAACAGCTCGAAACAAGAACAGAGGAGGTTTGCGTGATACGGGAGTCAAAACCTTCGGGAGAATATATAATGAAATTTTACCGACCAAAATACGTAACATGCAAGAAAACGGAGTCCGGAAGGCACACGAGGTGCTCATGAGGTAGGGGCGCACCCAGGGGGGTAGGGCGCGCCCACTACCCTCGTGTCCTTCCCGGACTGCTACTTATTTTCCTATTTTTCTAAATATTCCAAAACGGAGAAATATTGCCTTAAAAATTGTTTTGGAGTCGGTTTACTTACCGTACCACATACCTATTCCTTTTCGGAGTCTGAAACATTCCGGAAAGTGTCTCTTATATTGGTTTCAACATTTATGGGATTACCTGAGATATAATGTTTAATTCTATGACCGTTTACCACCTTCGGATTTGTGCCCTCGAAGTTGTTGATCTTTATGGCATCGGAGCGATAGACCTCTTCGATAACATAGGGGCCTTCCCATTTAGAGAGAAGTTTCACTGCAAAAAATCTTAAACAGGAGTTGTATAGCAATACATAATCACCTACATTAAACTCACGCTTTTGTATCCTTTTGTCATGCCATCTTTTAACTTTTTCTTTAAACAACTTGGCATTTTCATAAGCTTGGGTTCTCCATTCATCAAGTGAGCTAATATCAAATAACCTCTTCTCACCAGCAAGTTTAAAATCATAGTTGAGCTCTTTAATAGCCCAATATGCCTTATGTTCTAGTTCGAGAGGTAAGTGACATGCTTTTCCACAAACCATTTTATACGGAGACATACCCATAGGATTTTTATATGCAGTTCTATAAGCCCATAATGCATCATCAGGTTTCTTAGACCAATTCTTTCTAGACCTATTAACAGTCTTTTGCAAAATTAATTTGAGCTCTCTATTACTCAACTCTACTTGACCACTAGACTGAGGGTGATAAGGAGATGCAATTCTATGATTAACATCATATTTAGCAAGCATTTTACGGAAAGCACCATGAATAAAGTGTGAACCACCATCAGTCATTAAATATCCAGGGACTCCCAACCTCGGGAAAATAACTTCCTTAAGCATTTTAATAGAAGTGTTGTGATCAGAACTACTAGTTGGAATAGCTTCTACCCACTTAGTAACGTAATCAACAACAACTAGAATATGTGTGTATCCATTAGAGGCAGGAAAAGGTCCCATATAATCAAAGCCCCAAACATCAAACGGTTCAATAACAAGTGAACAATTCATAGGCATTTCTTGACGTCTACTAATATTACCAATTCTTTGACATTCATCACAAGACAAGACAAACTTACGGGCATCCTTGAAGAGAGTAGGCCAATAAAAACCAGATTGCAATACCTTATGTGCACTTCTATCTCCAGGGTGGTGTCCTCCATAAGACTCGGAATGACACTTGCGTAGGATCTGTTCCTGTTCATGCTCAGGTACATGTCTAATAACACCATCTACTCCTTCTTTATAAAGATGTGGGTCATCCCAAAAATAATGTCTCAAATCATAGAAGAACTTTTTCTTTTGTTCGTATGTGAAGCTAGGTGGTATAAACTTAGCAACAATATAATTAGCATAATCAGCATACCATGGAGTACTACGAGAAGTACTTATAACATTTAATTGTTCATCAGGAAAGCTATCATTAATAGGTAGTGGGTCATCAAGAATATTTTCTAACCTAGACAAGTTGTCTACAACGGGGTTCTCAGCTCCCTTTCTATCAGCAATATGCAAATCAAATTCTTATAGCAAGAGAACCCATCTAATAAGTCTAGGCTTAGCATCTTTCTTTTCCATAAGGTATTTAATAGTATCATGATCAGTTTGAATAGTTACTTTAGAATCAACAATATAAGATCTGAAGTTATCACAAGCAAATACAACTGCTAAAAGCTCCTTTTCAATAGTAGCATAATTTCTTTGAGCATTGTCTAGAGTCTTACTAGCATAATGAATAACATTTAATTTCTTATCAACTCTTTGCCCTAGAACAACACCTACAGCATAATCACTAGCATCACACATAATTTCAAAGGGTAAATTCCAATCAGGTGGCTGAACAACAGGTGCAGAGATCAATGCTTTCTTAAGTATTTCAAATGCTTCTAAACAATCATCATCAAAGACAAATGGTATATCTTTTTGTAATAAATTAGTCAGAGGCTGAGATATTTTTGAGAAGTCCAGAATGAACCTCCTGTAAAATCCGGCGTGACCAAGGAAACTTCTTATACCTTTGATGTCCTTGCGACATGGCATCTTTTCAATAGCATCAACCTTGGCTTTATCAACTTCAATACCTCTTTCAGAAACTTTGTTCCCCAAGACAATACCTTCATTAACCATAAAGTGGCACTTTTCCCAATTCAAGACAAGATTAGTTTCTTCACATCTCTGTAAAACTCGATCCAGATTGCTCAAGCAATCATCAAAAGAGGAACCATAGACGGAAAAGTCATCCATGAAAACCTCACAAATCTTTTCACAAAAGTCAGAGAATATAGCCATCATGCATCTTTGAAAGGTAGCAGGTGCATTACATAAACCAAAAGGCATACGTCTATAAGCAAAAGTACTAAAAGGGCATGTAAAAGTAGTCTTTGATTGATCTCTAGCCGAGACATGTATTTGAGAGAAACCAGAATAACCATCTAGAAAGCAATAGTGTGTATGTTTGCATAATCGGTCTAGAATTTGATCAATAAAAGGTAAGGGGTAATGATCTTTCTTAGTAGCTTTAGTTAATTTGTGAAAATCAATTACCATCCTATAACTTGTGGTAATTCTTTGTGGAATCAATTCATCTTTATCATTAGGAACAACAGTAATACCTCCCTTCTTAGGGACACAATGGACAAGACTTACCCACTCACTATCAGCAATGGGTTAGATTATACCTACCTCCAGAAGCTTTAGTATTTCTTTTCTTACCACTTCTTTCATTTTAGGATTCAGACGTCGTTGAGGATCACGAACTGGTTTGGCATCTGCTTCCAAATTTATTTTATGTTGACATAGAGTGGGACTAATGCCCTTAAGATCATCAAGAGTATATCCAATAGCAGCACGATGCTTCTTCAGAGTATTCAATAATCTTTCTTCTTCATGCTCTGAAAGGTTAGCACTAATAATAACACGATATATCTTCTTTTCATCAAGATAAGCATATTTAAGATCATCAGGCAATGTTTTAAGCTTGAACACGGGATCAACCTTGGGTGGAGGTGGATCCCCTAAAATTTCAACAGGCAAATTATGTTGCAGAATAGGTTCCTGTTTAAAGAATACTTCATCTATTTCCCTTCTTTCATTCATGAACATATCATTTTCATGGTCTAGCAAATAGTGTTCTAAAGGATCTCTAGGAGGTACGACAATAGAAGCAAGACCAATAATTTCATCCTTACTAGGTAATTCTTCCTCGCGATGTTGTTTACTAAATCATCCAAGCCAACAGTAACAACATTCTTTGCGCAATCTATGGTAGCATTGGCAGTATTTAAGAAGGGTCTACCAAATATAATGGGGAAAAAGCTATCTTGCGGAGAAGTAAGAACAAGAAAATCAGCAGGATATTTAGTTTTCCCACACAAGACTTCAACATCTCTAACAATTCCAATTGGTGAAATAGTATCTCTATTGGCAAGTTTAATTGTGACATCAATACCTTCTAACTCAGCAGGTGCAATTTCATTCTTAATTTCTTTGTATAAGGTATGCGGTATAACACTAGCACTTGCACCCATATCACATAAGTCATGATAACAATGATCTCCTATTTTAACAGAAATAACAGGCACGCCTACCACAGGTCTATGTTTATCTTTATCACAAGGTTTAGCAATTCTAGCAGTTTCAGCTTCGAACTGAATAACATGCCCATCAATATTATCAGATAAGAGATCTTTAACAATAGCAATATTAGGTTCTACTTTAACTTTCTCAAGAGGTGTATAAGTTCTAATATTGCTTTTACGAACAACAGTTGAAGCTTTAGCATGATCCTTTATTCTAACAGGGAAAGATGGTTTCTCAACATAAGAAGTAGGAACAATAGGATCATTATAAGTGACAGTCTTTTCTTCAACTTTAATAGGTGCAACTACTTTTACTTCTATGGGAGGATGATATTTAAACCACTTCTCCTTAGGGAGGTCAACATAAGTAGCAAAAGATTCATAGAAAGAAGCTACTATCTCAGAGTCAAGTCCATATTTAGTGCTAAACTTACGGAAAATATCGGTATCCATAAAAGATTTAACACAATCAAACTTAGGTGTCGTACCTGACTCCTTACCTTCGTCGAGGTCCCAATCTTCAGAGTTGCGTTTAATTCTATCCAATAAATTCCATCTGAATTCAGTAGACTTCATCATAAAAGAGCCAGCACAAGAAGTATCGAGCATGGTGCGATTGTTATCAGAAAGCCGAGCACATAAATTTTGCATAATTATTTCTCTCGGGAGCTCATGATTGGGGCATGAATATAACATTGATTTAAGCCTCCCCCAAGTTTGAGCGATGCTTTCTCCTTCGCGAGGCCAGAAATTATATATATAATTGCGATCACGATGAACAAGATGCATAGGGTAATACTTTCGATGAAATTCCAGCTTCAATCTTTTATAGTCCCATGATCTCATATCATCACATAGCCTATACCATATCAATGTGTATCCCTTCAAAGATAAAGGGAAGACCTTCTTCTTAGCAACATCATCGGGTATACCTGCAAGCTTAAATAATCCACAAACTTCATCCACATATATTAAGCGCTCATCAGGATGCTTTGTTCCATCTCCTGTAAAAGGGTTAGCTAGCAGTTTTTCCACCATACCCGAAGGAAATTCAAAAGGAGTTTCATTTTCAATAGGTTCAGTAGGTTGAGGAGCAACTCTTTGCTCTACTAGACGGGGTGAAGATACCCCTCAGAGAATTACTTTCCATAGTAACAAGTGATAGTAAATTTCAGCACACTATATAAATTTTTACTTACCAAATTCCACCTACCAAAGGCGCTACACTCCCCGGCAACGGCGCCAGAAAAGAGTCTTGATGACCCACAAGTATAGGGGATCTATCATAGTCCTTTCGATAAGTAAGAGTGTTGAACCCAACGAGGAGCAGAAGGAAATGATAAGCGGTTTTCAGCAAGGTATTCTCTGCAAGTACTGAAATAAGTGGTAACAAATAGTTGTGGTAAGATAGATTGCAACAAGCAACAAGTAACAAAAGTACATAAAGTGCAGCAAGGTGGCCCAATCCTTTTGTAGCAAAGGACAAGCCGGAACAAACTCTTATAATAGGAAAAGCGCTAGCGAGGACACATGGGAATATAGTCAAGCTAGTTTTCATCACGTTCATATGATTCGCGTTCGATACTTTGATAATTTGATATGTGGGTGGACCGGTGCTTGGGTGTTGTTCTTACTTGAACAAACATCCCACTTATGATTAACTTCTATTGCAAGCATCCGCAACTACAACAAAAGTATTAAGGTAAACCTAACCATAGCATGAATCATATGGATCCAAATCAGCCCCTTACGAAGCAACGGATAAACTAGGGTTTAAGCTTCTGTCACTCTAGCAACCCATCATCTACTTATTACTTCCCAATGCCTTCCTCTAGGCCCAAATAATGGTGAAGTGTTATGTAGTCGACGTTCACATAACACCACTAGAGGCTAGACAACATACATCTTATCAAAATATCAAACGAATACCAAATTCACATGACTACTCATAGCAAGACTTCTCCCTTGTCCTCAGGAACAAACGTAATTACTCACAAAGAATATTCATGTTCATAATCAGAGGGGTAATAATATGCATATAGGATCTGAACATATGATCTTCCACCAAATAAACCAACTAGCATCAACTACAAAGAGTAATCAACACTACTAGCAACCTACTAGCACCAATCCCGGACTTTGAGACAAGAATTGGATATAAGAGATGAACTAGAGTTTGGAGATGAGATGGTGCTGGTGAAGATGTTGATGGAGATTGCCCTCTCCTGATGAGAGGAGCATTGGTGATGACGATGGTGATGATTGCCCCCTCCTGGAGGGAAGTATCCCCGGCAGAACAGCTCTACCAGAGCTCTAGATTGGATCCGCCAAGGTTCCGCCTCGTGGCGGCGGAGTCTCGTCCCGAAAAGTTCCTTCCTATTTTTTTTCTTATTGAAAGACTTCATATAGGAGAATATGGGTGTCGGAGAGCCACCAGGGGGCCCACGAGGTAGAGGGCGTGCCCTAGGGGGGCGCCCCCCACCCTCGTGAGCAGGGTGTGGGCCCCCTGGCCTTCATCTTTGGCGAGGATTTTTTATTTGTTTTAAGATGTTCCATGGAGTTTCAGGACTTTTGGAGATGCGCAGAATAGGTCTCTAATATTTGCTCCTTTTCCAGCCCAGAATTCCAACTGCCGTCATTCTCCCTCCTTATGTAAACCTTGTAAAAAAAGAGAGAATAGCCATAAATATTGTGACATAAAGTGAAATAACAGTTCATAATGCAATAAATATTGATATAAAAGCATGATGCAAAATGGACGTATCACACACCTGCAACTACTCCGGCCCTCAATCCGGAGCAAATTGCGCCATCTGAGGGCGGGTGGATAGACCCCGCCATGGAGGCTGCACTCTTAGTGGCGATAGAGCTATACTGACTTCACCCCTTACGAGAGTTGTGTTGCCGAACCATTGGATTCATCCCCGGCCACGGGCCCCGAACCGCCTGCATCCATGCCCATCGAATTCGATTGGGCACCGATCATGGAGTTTACCTCCGCGGATATCTTTCAGCACTCGCCTTTCGGTGATGTGCTAAATTCATTAAGCACCCTCTCTTTGTCAGGAGAATCTTGGTCGAACTATGTCCGGCTAGGATGGGATGCGGACGACGAAGAAATTCCCTGCCCACCCACCACCCACTTAGTAGCCTCTGTCGATGATTTAACTGACATGCTCGATTTCGACTCCGAAGACATCGACGACATGGACGACGATGCAGGAGAGGAACAGGAAACAGTGCCCACAGGGCGCTGGACAACCACTTCATCACATGACATATACATGGTGGATACACCCAAAGAAGGCAATAGCGACGAGACAATGGAGGATGACCCCTCCAAGAAGCAAACCAAGCGCCGACGTCAGCGGCGCCGCTCTAAGTCCCACCATAGCAAAAGCAGCGATAACAGCGCAAGAGAAAATAACACTCCAGTCGACTCCAAAGGAAACGACGACCACATTGACCTAGCGTAGAGCACGATGAAACTGCAAACGACGAACATAGTACGGATTCGATATCCGAACACGGCGACACCGAGGATAAAGCTCATCAACCTCCCTCCGGGGAGGAAAACAGTCCGAACGAAGATACACACATCATCCCGGAAAGGCACTTGGAACAAGAGAACCTCCACAGAAGGCTTATAGCCACAGAGAGGAGTCTGAAGAAGCAGAAGCAAAGGCTTAAGGCCACACAAAATACGCTCAGTAGCAGATGGAACAAAGTGCTCGACAACGAAGAAAAGTATGGTGGAAGTTACCACACAAAGAGCTATCCAAAGCGCAAGCTATTACCTAAATTCGACGATGAGGCTGTAGAGCCCACACAGCCAAAAAATAAAACGGCCAACCGGCCGGATCAACCAACTTGTGGCCACGATAGAGCGGCTAACAAGGCCGCACATAAGTCAATACACGATCTACGTGAGGACTTGCACCAAAAATCCAGTATGACCAGATCCATCTATGGATCTAGGAAGCGCGCTCCAGCACAAAATCAAAACCGAATACTACAACCGTCCGAACGCCATGATACATCCAAATACAGGGGTGCCGCACACCCCGTATGTTTCACCAATGAGGTGCTGGACCATGAATTTCCAGAAGGATTCAAACCAGTGAACATAGAGGCGTACGATAGGACCATAGACCCCGGGGTCTGGATTGAGCACTTTATCCTCCATATCCATATGGCTCACGGAGACGATCTCCACGCCATCAAGTACTTGCCCCTCAAGCTTAAAGGACCAGCTCGGCACTGGCTGATTAGCCTCCCCGAAAACTCAATTGGAAGTTGGGAGGAGCTCCAGGATGCTTTTCGGGCTAATTTTCAAGGGACCTATGTTCGACCGCCGGATGCAGACGATTTAAGTCATATAATTCAACAGCACGGAAAGTCAGCCCGAAAGCTTTGGAATATGTTTCTCACTAAGAAGAACCAAATCGTCGACTGCCTGGACGCTGAAGCCTTAGCAGCTTTCAAGCACAGCGTCCGAGACGAATGGCTCGCCAGACACCTCGGCCAAGAAAAACCGAGAACAATGGCAGCCCTGACAAGCCTCATGACCCGCTTTTGCGCGGGCGAAGATAGCTGGTTAGTGCTACGTCTTGAGCTTGCGTTGGTTTCCCCGAAGAGGAAGGGATGATGCAGCAGAGTAGCGTAAGTATTTCCCTCAATTTTTGAGAACCAAGGTATCAATCCAGTGGGAGGCCACGCTCAAGTCCCTCGTACCTGCACAAAATGATAGCTACTCGCAACCAACGTGATTAGGGGTTGTCAATCCCTTCACGGTCACTTACGAGAGTGAGATCTGATAGATATAATATTTTTGGTATTTTTTTATAAAGATGCAAAGTAAAAAGTAAAGGCAAAGTAAAAAGCAAAGCAAGATTAAAGTGATGGAGATTGATATGATGAGAATAGACCCGGGGGCCATAGGTTTCACTAGTGGCTTCTCTCAAGAGCATAAGTATTCTACGGTGGGTAAACAAATTACTGTTGAGCAATTGACAGAATTGAGCATAGTTATGAGAATATCTAGGCATGATCATGTCTATAGGCATCACGTCCGTGACAAGTAGATCGAAACGATTTTGCATCTACTACTATTACTCCACTCATCGACCGCTATCCAGCATGCATCTAGAGTATTAAGTTAAAAACAGAGTAACGCCTTAAGCAAGATGACATGATGTAGAGAGATAAATTCATGCAATATGAAATAAACCCCATCTTGTTATCCTCGATGGCAACGATGCAATACGTGCCTTGCTGCCCCTTCTGTCACTCGGAAAGGACACCGCAAGATCGAACCCAAAGCTAGGCACTTCTCCCATGGCAAGAACTACCAATCTAGTTGGCCAAACCAAATGGATATTTTTGAAGAGACTTGCAAACATAACCAATCATGCATAAAAGAATTCAGAGAAGATTCAAATATTATTCATAGATAGACTTGATCATAAGCCCACAATTCATCGGTCTCAACAAACACACCGCGTAAAGAAGATTACATCGAATAGATCTCCACAAGACAGGGGTAGAACTCTGTATTGAGATTCAAAGAGAGAGAAGAAGCCATCTAGCTACAAACTATGGACCCGAAGGTCTGAGGTAAACTACTCACACTTCATTGAAGAGGCTATGATGATGTAGAAGCCCTCCGTGATGACGGCCCTCTTCCGGCGCAGCTCCGAATAGGCCCCAAGATGGGATCTCGTGGATAGAGAAAGTTGCGGCGGTGGAATTAGGTTTTTGGCTCCTGTTCTGATCGTTTGGGGGTACGTGTGTATATATAGGAGGAAGAAGTACGCCAGAGGAGCACCGAGGGGCCCATGAGGCAGGGGGTGCCCCCACCCTCGTGACCGCCTCTTTTGTTCCTTGGAGCAGGGTCCAAGTCTCCTGGATCACGTTCGGTGAGAAAATCACGTTCCCGAAGATTTTATTCCGTTTGGACTCGTTTGATATTCCGTTTCTTCGAAACACTAAAATAGGTAAAAAAAAAAGAAATTCTGGGTTGGGCCTCCGGTTAATAGGTTAGTCCCAAAAATAATATAAAAGTGGAAAATAAAGCCCAATATAGTCCAAAACAGTAGATAATATACCATGGAGCAATCAAAAATTATAGATACGTTGGAGACGTATCAGGCATCCCCAAGCTTAATTCCTGCTTGTCCTCGAGTAGGTAAATGATAAAAGAGAATTTTTGATGCGGAGTGCCACTTGGCATAATTTCAATGCAAATCTTCTTAATTGTGGTATTAATATTCAGATTAGAAAGATTCAAGACAAAAGTTTATATTGAGATAAAAATAATAATACTTCAAGCATACTAACAAAGCAATTATGTCTTCTCAAAATAACATGGCCAAAGAAAGTTATCCCTACAAAATCATATAGTCTGGATATGCTCTATCTTCACCACACAAAGTATTTAAATCATGCACAACCCCGATGACAAGCCAAGCAATTGTTTCATACTCTAACTTTTTCAAAACTTTTCAATCTTCACGCAATACATGAGCGTGAGCCATGGATATGTCACTATAGGTGGAATAGAATGGTGGTTGTGGAGAAGACAAAAAGGCGAAGATAGTCTCACATCAACTAGGCGTATCAACGGGCTATGGAGATGCCCATCAATAGATATCAATGTGAGTGAGTAGGGATTGCCATGCAACGGATGCACTAGAGCTATAAGTATATGAAAGCTCAAAAAGAAACTAAGTGGGTGTGCATCCAACTTGCTTGCTCATGAAGACCTAGGGCAATTTGAGGAAGCCCATCATTGGAATATACAAGCCAAGTTCTATAATGTAAAATTCCCACTAGTATATGAAAGTGATAACATGAGAGACTCTCTACTATGAAGATCATGGAGCTACTTTGAAGCACAAGTGTGGTAAAAGGATAGTAACATTGTCCCTTCTCTCTTTTTCTCTCATTTTTTTATTTGGGCCTTTTCTCTTTTTTATGGCCTCTTTTTATTTGGGCTTCTTTGGCCTCTTTTTTTTATATATTTATTTTATTTTATTTTTCGTCCGGAGTCTAATCCCGACTTATGGGGAAATCATAGTCTCCATCATCCTTTCCTTACTGGGACAATGCTCTAATAATGATGATCATCACACTTTTATTTTTCTTACAACTCAACAATTACAACTCGATACTTAGAATAAAATATGACTCTATGTGAACGCATCCGGCGGTGTACCGGGATATATAGTATGACAATGATGGAGTGTGTCATGATGAACTAGATGGTGGAAAGTTGCATGGCAATATATCTCGGAATGGCTATGGAAATGCCATGATAGGTAGGTATGGTGGCTGTTTTGAGGAAGGTATATGGTAGGTGTATGATACCGGCGAAAAGTGCGCGGTATTAGAGAGGCTAGCAAAGGTGGAAGGGTGAGAGTGCGTCAAGGCCTGTCCAAGGCTCGAGGTCATCAAGCGCTCCGTCTGCATTGAAGGTGCCCGTAGGGCCCTTGCCCGTGCGAAGGTGCACTGGGGCAAGCTGGATGCTAAGAAGCTGGTGAAGGACGGGCCGCCGTCGGGGAAAGAGCATCGCAAGCCCGAAAATTATTATAAGGATGTTCTGAAGGGTGCCCGCCTTGTGGCGGATGAATATTCTATTGATGTGATGTTTGAGTAAAACTCGCTCGTTTTATCCTGTGCACTGAAAACTTGTTCATATGCGCTTAAGCAATGCTGTTTGAATTTAAAATATTACCTTCTGTGCGGCTGTATATCAATTCTGAGAGATGGCGAGTCGTCGGCTTCTGCCCCCGTGCCGCTAGTGCTGGGGTGTTCGGGGATAAACCTGAGGGCTCTTTTTCCCATGTTTGGGTCCTTCGAGGGAGGCACTCAGCCCAACAAACAAGGCAATCAGACTATAATGCGTGAACACTCTCACTTAGCCATAGAATTCTATAATTTTAAATTTCGGCGAAGCCCCTGGTATTCGAAAGACCGAGTTCGGGGCGCTATCCACGCCTTGGCCGGACAGAGCCGGCTCCTCGCTCTAAGCGGCATAAGTCTTTAAGGACTCGAAAAGACCTCTCGAACAGCGACCAGCTCTCGCCTCATCATGACGGTCAGTTTTAGCTTTCTCCACTGAGGTGCTCGACCCAGCTCAACCGGGGCACAATCGCAGTGGTTCTCCTACTGCTACCTTAGCCAATATAGCGGAACGTAAGGTACCAAAACATAGGAGCCAGGCAAACCCAACTATTGACCCAAGAGATGATTCGGAGCCGATGCATATAGTGCTATAAGTTTGGGGTGCCGCACTTGTTAAAGTGTTCGGACTTCTCAAACCATGTTGAGGGGTACTGAAGCCCCTGGCGTATTTTGGCCGTACCAAAGTGTACGGGTGCAACATGTCGTTTAAGGAACATATATATATATATATATATAAAGTAATGCAAAAATAGACAAAAGCTATGCATTGTTTATTAAAAAGAGCTGCGATCAAAGCAGAACGATACAAGTAATGCGATAAGCAAACGGTTGGACTATGTAACATGTCCGCTCCAGGGGCAAGCTGCGGAATAATATGCAAAACAGGTATACTACTCGTGATAGAGACCACCTGGGAATTCCGTAATGCGGCGTGGCTTGTTTGCTTCCCTGGTTCTTGCATCGTTTGTGCGGCAATTGAACTGCCGAACAGGCCGTCCGAAGAATGGAGTCCTGAAAGTAAGAGAAAATTAAAAAATCGGCAGCCCCTGGTGCGGTTTAAGCCGTGTTTCGGGCGTGCCGTGATGGTGCCCCTCCCCCTGTGCCCATGGTATCTCTAGAGCTTTGTTATGTACGTGAAGTACTGGCATCGCCTTTTTGCGAGGGTTGGGGTTGGGGCCATATTGCTATGCCTGCTCGGATCGTGCCAGACAGTCTTGTTGTAGGTTACTCTGGGCGCGCTTGATGGTGTTCGGTCGTTTACTGGCCGGACTGGAGAACTGCCTGGAAAGGCTGCTTTGTACTTCCGCTGCAAGGGCCGCCGTGTGCTCCTCCGTTCGGAGGGATCGTTCGGTGTTTCCATTGACCGTAACTACTCCTCGAGGGCCTGGCATCTTGAGCTTAAGGTATGCGTAATGCGGTACCGCATTGAACTTGGTGAATGCGGTTCGCCCGAGCAGTGCGTGATAGCCACTGCAAAACGGGACTATGTCGAAGATTAACTCCTCGCTTCGGAAATTATCCGAAGATCCGAAGACCACTTCAAGTGTGACTGAGCCTGTACAGTTGGCCTCTACACCTGGTATTACGCCTTTAAAGGTCGTTTTGGTGGGCTTAATCCTCGAGGGATCTATGCCCATTTTCTGCACTGTATCCTGGTAAAGCAGGTTCAGGCTGCTGCCGCCGTCCATAAGGACTCTAGTGAGATGAAATCCGTCAATAATTGGGTCTAGAACCAATGCGGCGAAGCCGCCATGACGGGTGCTAGTGGGGTGGTCCCTTCGATCAAAGGTGATCGGGCAGGAGGACCATGGGTTGAACTTTGGGGCGACTGGCTCTATCCCGTATACGTCCCTTAACGCGCGCTTCCGCTCCCTCTTGGGGATGTGGGTTGCGTATATCATGTTCACCATCCGCACTTGTGGGGGAAAACCCTTCTTTCCACTGTTGTTCGGCGGCCGGGGCTCCTCGTCATCATCGCTATGCGGCCCCTTGTCTTCATTTTCGGCATTTAACTTACCTGCCTGCTTGAACACCCAACAATCCCTGTTGGTGTGATTGGCCGGCTTTTCGGGGGTGCCATGTATCTGGCATAAGCGGTCGAGTATTCGGTCCAAACTGGACGGGCCCCTAGGATTCCTTTTGAATGGCTTCTTTCGCTGACCGGATTTAGAGCCTCTGAATCTGGCATTAACTGCCGTATCCTCGGCATTGTCGCCGTTAATGTGGCGCTTCTGCTTGTTGCGACGCGACCTGCCACTACTGTCCCTGGTGTCCGAATTACCAGGGTTCTTGGTTATATTGTTACTATGAGCAAGCCAGTTGCCTTCTCCCACGCAAAAGCAGGTCATGAGTGTCGTGAGTGCTGCCATAGACTTCGGCTTTTCCTTTCCAAGGTGCCGGGCCAGCCACTCGTCACGGATATTGTGCTTGAAGGCTGCTAGGGCCTCGGCGTCCGGATAGTCGACTATTTGATTTTTCTTTGTTAGGAACTGTGTCCAGAATTGCCTGGCCGATTCATCTGGCTGCTGAATTACGTGACTTAGGTCATCGGCGTCTGGGGGTCGCACATGCGTGCCCTGGAACTTGTCGAGGAATGCGGCTTCCAGGTCCTCCCAACAACTGATTGATCCTGTTGGCAAGCTGTTAAGCCAATGCCGAGCTGGTCCTTTAAGCTTGAGTGGGAGGTATTTGATGGCGTGGAAATCATCGCCGCGGGCCATGTGGATATGAAGGAGATAATCCTCAATCCATACCGCAGGATCTGTTGTGCCATCATATGATTCTATGGTTATAGGTTTGAAACCCTCGAGGATTTGATGATCCATTATTTCATCTGTGAAGCAGAGTGGGTGTACGGCGCCTCTGTACTGGGCTATATCATGACGTAGCTCCAGTGAGCCTTGTCTATTGTGTTCGGCCCCGCCGAATTTGTGGCCGGCGTGACGGATGCCGTCTCGAGCCGTGGGGCGCCCACGCGATCCGTAGATCGATCTTGTTTGTCTAGCCTTGTCCTCCAACATATCTTGTAAGTCCGGTGCATATTCCCGTGCCCTGGTGCGGGGTGCGGCTTGAGTGGACGGCCGAGTGGCCTCTCTGTCGCGGCCACATCATGGCTGGTCGGCCGCATCAAGTGCTTCCTCCCCTAATTGGGGTAGCAACCAGCGCTTTGGGTAGCTCTTGGAGGGGCGTTCGAGTTTATGCTCTTCGGCCGCAAGGACTTCGCTCCATCTGTCGACTAGCAAATCTTGATCAGCCCTAAGTTGTTGTTGTTTTTTCTTGAGGCTTCTTGCCATGGCCATAAGCTTGCGTTGAAAAAGCTTTTGCTCGACGGGATCCTCTGGCACGACGAATTCGTCATCGTCGAGGCTTGCCTCGTCTTCGGAGGGAGGCATATAATTATCGTCCTCGACCTCTCTGTCTGCCGCTCTCTCATGAGGGCTGGTTTCTCCATCCTCCTGTGCTAAATCTTGCTGGAGGGGGTTTTCTTCGGGGCTTTCCGGAGTATTATTATCTCCCGTGCTAGAATCACCGTGTTTGTTTTGGCAGGATTTTGAGCGGCGCCGCTGACGCCGACGCTTAGGCTGTTTCTTGGAGGGGTCATCCTCCGCTGTTCCGTCACCATCTCCCTCTTTTGGGGTGTCCACCATGTATATGTCATATGACGAGGTGGATTTCCAGGGCCTAATAGGCGCTGGTTCTTCATCATCTCCTTCATCGGCGTCCATATCGTCGATGTCTTCGGAGTCGAAGTCAAGCATGTCGGCTAAGTCGTTGACAGTGGCTATAAAGTGGGTGGTGGGTGGGCTTTGAATTT
Source organism: Triticum monococcum (assembly GCA_034509565.1). Classification (NCBI taxonomy): domain Eukaryota; kingdom Viridiplantae; phylum Streptophyta; class Magnoliopsida; order Poales; family Poaceae; genus Triticum; species Triticum monococcum. The sequence continues at coordinate 541,848,573 of CM067841.1, forward strand.
CTTCATCGTCCGAATCCCAACCCTGCTGGCCGTAGTCCGACCAGGACTCTCCTGATAAACAGAGAGACTTTAGTGACTTCAGAATATCACCAAAAGGCGAGTGCTGAAAGATGTCCGCGGCAGTAAACTCCATGATCGGCGCCCAATCGGATTCGATTGGCCGGGGCGCGGAGGGTTCGGAGTCCGAAAAGGAGTCCGGCTCCTTGGAGTCACGAGTCTCGCGGAGTGCGGGGCTGGTGTTCGGCTCAATCACCGTTGGGATCACAGCCCCCGAGGCGGCGTCCAACCGCCCATCCTCGACTGGCGCAGTTGGCTCCGAATTAAGGATCAGAGCCGATGCGGGTGCGGCCTCGAGGGCACTGTTCGGCGGCAGAGCTAGATCATGCTCATCGGGACAGTGCGGCGCGCTCGGCAGTGGCTCGAATCCGTCGAAGATCAAGTCCCCGCGGATGTCGGCCGTGTAGTTTAAACTTCCAAATCTGACCTGATGGCCAGGGGCGTAGCTTTCAATCTGCTCCAGATGGCCAAGTGAATTGGCCCGCAGTGTGAAGCCGCCAAAGACGAAGATCTGTCCGGGGAGGAAAGTCTCACCCTGGACTGCATCACTATTGATGATCGTCGGAGCCATCGAGCCTGACGGCGACGACACAGAGGAACTCTCAATGAAAGCACCAATGTCGATGTCAAAACCGGCGGATCTCGGGTAGGTTGTCCCGAACTGTGTGTCTAGGCCAGATGGTAACAGGAGGCAAGGGACACGAAGTTTTACCCAGGTTCGGGCCCTCTCGATGGAGGTAAAACCCTACGTCCTGCTTGGTTAATATTGATGATAGGGGTAGTACAAGAGTAGATCTACCACGAGATCAGAGAGGCTAAACCCTAGAAGTTAGCCTATGGTATGATTGTTGATGTGTATGTTGTCCTACGGACTAAAACCCTCCGGTTTATATTGACACCGGATAGAGTTAGGGTTACATAGAGTCGGTTGCAATGGTAGGAGATCTGAATATCCGTATCGCCAAGCTTGCCTTCCACGCCAAGGAAAGTCCCTTCCGGACACGGGACGAACTCTTCAATCTTGTATCTTCATAGTCCTGGAGTCCGGCTGAAGGTATAGTCCGGCCATCCGGACACCCCCTAATCCAGGACTCCCTCACTAGGCATGATCATGTATATAGGCATCACGTCCGTGACAAGTAGATCGAAACGATTCTGCATCTACTACTATTACTCCACTCATCGACTGCTATCCAGCATGCATCTAGAGTATTAAGTTAAAAACAGAGTAACGCCTTAAGCAAGATGACATGATGTAGAGAGATAAATTCATGCAATATGAAATAAACCCCATCTTGTTATCCTCGATGGCAACGATGCAATACGTGCCTTGCTACCCCTTCTGTCACTGGGAAAGGACACCGCAAGATCGAACCCAAAGCTAAGCACTTCTCCCATGGCAAGAACTACCAATCTAGTTGGCCAAACCAAACGGATAATTCGAAGAGACATGCAAAGATAACCAATCATGCATAAAAGAATTCAGAGAAGATTCAAATATTATTCATAGATAGACTTGATCATAAACCCACAATTCATCAGTCTCAACAAACACACCGCAAAAAGAAGATTACATTGAATAGATCTCCACAAGAGAGGGGGAGAACTTTGTATTGAGATTCAAAGAGAGAGAAGAAGCCATCTAGCTACTAACTATGGACCCGAAGGCCTGAGGTAAACTACTCACACTTCATCGGAGAGGCTATGATGATGTAGAAGCCCTCCGTGATGTAGAAGCTCCGGAACAGGCCCCAAGATGGGATCTCCTGGATACAGAAAGTTGCGGCGGTGGAATTAGGTTTTTGGCTCCTGTTCTGATCGTTTGGGGGTACGTGTGTATATATAGGAGGAAGAAGTATGCCGTAGGAGCACCGATGGGCCCACAAGGTAGGGGGCGCGCCCTAGGGGGGGCGCACCCACCCTCGTGACCGCCTCTTTTGTTCCTTGGAGCAGGGTCCAAGTCTCCTGGATCATGTTCGGTGAGAAAATCACATTCCCGAAGATTTTATTCCATTTGGACTCCGTTTGATATTCCGTTTCATCGAAACACTGAAATAGGCAAAAAACAACAATACTGGGCTGGGCCTCCGGTTAATAGGTTAGTCCCAAAAATAATATAAAAGTGGAAAATAAATCCCAATATAGTCCAAAACAGTAGATAATATAGCATGGAGCAATCAAAAATTATAGATACGTTGGAGACGTATCAGTTAGCCCGCAGTAGCACCAACGACCCAAGCACATCCAAAGTCAGGGATGGCAATGGAAAACCACGACACAGTAAAAGCAAGCATCGAAATAAAGAAGACAACCCGGATAATACGGTAGTAAATGCCGGATTCAGGGGCTCTCGACCATGTCAGCGGAAAGAGCCTTTCAAAGGCGGCAGAGATGGACCGTCAAGCCTAAACAAGATTCTAGACAAACTATGTCAGATTCATGGCACCCACGATAAACCTGCAAATCACACCCACAGAGAATGCTGGGTCTTCAAGCAGGCCGGTAAGCTAAACGCCGAACACAAGGGGAGGGAGACACCAAGTGAAGACGAGGAGAAACCTCACCAGCAAAGTACTGGAGGAGAGAAAAAATTCCCACCAGAGGTTAAAACAGTAAACATGATCCACGTGACAAAGAGGAGAAGCAAACATGCACTCCGAGACATACGCGCCGTAGAACCCGTCACCCCTAAGTTCAAACCATGGTTGGCCTGCCCGATCACTTTTGATCGCAGGGATCGCCCGACAAGCATCCGACATGAAGGATTGGCTGCCTTGGTGTTAGACCCAATAATAAACGGATACCATCTCACACGAGTCCTTATGGACGGCGGCAATGGTCTAAATCTGATATATCAGGACACAGTCCGCAAAATGGGGATAGACCCGACAACAATCAGCCACAGTAATACTACCTTCAAGGGAGTAATACCAGGTCCAGAGGCTCGCTCCACGGGCTCTCTGATACTAGAGGTTGTATTCGGTTCACCCGACAACTACCGAAGTGAGAAGTTAGACTTCGACATTGCTCCATTCCGAAGCGGCTATCATGCACTGCTCGGAAGAACAGCTTCCGCTCGTTTTAATGCGGTACCACATTACGCTTCTCTTAAGCTTAAGATGCCTCGTCCACATGGCACCATCACAGTTAGTGGAAATATTGAGCGTTCTTTACGCGCGGAAGAATGTGCGGTGGCTTTAACAGCCGAGCACTAGACGGCCTCACCAACCAGAATAAATGACAGGTCGTCAAGACCGCGGACACGATTAGCCGAGTCCGGCACATCACTACATATACCTGAGATTGGTTTGATGGTTAAAACCTCATAGATGGTACTAGGGGCTTCCCGCGTGTAATCAGGGCTAGTTCGGCTCAACTTGACTTATCTTGAATTTTAATGGTTTATCGAGAATAACCAATTTTCTTTTGGCATGACAACTTTCACCTAAGTTCTTCTCTTTTATAGATGACAATCGTGCTACACCAGTCCAGGACACGGCACAACGGAGACACAGGGGCAGATGTGCAGCAGGGACCCGCTCAAAGGTTTCTTTTCAGATTAAGACCCTGCATAAACCTTTTTTACTTTCTCTTGTTGTTCACATCCTCCGGATACTTACTACAACCAAGAAGGATGCTCACGTTATTGGCATTTCGCCACATCAGAATATTGCACGTACCTGGACACTCGGGGTTTATTATTAAGGGCATTGTTCAGCCCGGCATATGTTATAAAGACCGAATACCTTAGGGAGTGTTCGACGTCGCGAGTTTGCCGTTATATGCATCAGCTCCGAATCATGTCTTTGGTCAAATGTTGGGTTTGCCCAGCTCCCGTGTTTTGCTACCTTACGATCCGCTCTATCGGCTAAGGCGGCACCGGGAGAACTACTGCGATTGTGCCCTGGTTCATCCGGATGAGCACCTTAGTAGAGAAAGCCGAAAAATGACTGTCATGATAAAGCGTGAGACTGGTCAACCACTCGATGACTTAGCGGAATCTTTGGGATTCCTCCGCATTAACGAAGGGCCGTTTCCCGGTCATGTGCGTACGCGCACCGTATTCGGATGAGCGTGGAGGTACGAGGGGCTATATAGTAGCCCCGCCGTCAAACTCCTATGTCTAAGCAAAAGTGTTAAAGCAATATAGTCCGATTGTCTCGTTCGCTGCGCTACCACCTCCTTAATGGACCAAGACGTTTGATCAAGTGTGAATACACGTTTTTTGTGAACACCCCCGCATTATATGCGTGGGGGCTGAAGCCGACGACTGCAAACTTTCAGGTTATATACATAACGGCCGCACATGAGGCATCATAATACTTTCAGGTAAAAGTATAAACACAGCCTTTATAACTCAATAAAACATTGTTTTTACAATGGGAATACATGTCATTAGAACATAATATTCTTCGAGCACTGAGCCTCTATTGAACGAGCGCCTTCAAGGACTTCTTCAAAGTAGTGCTCGGCAGATACTCGGCCTACGGCCGAACTCTGGGTTGCAATAGCGGTGAACTCCATCTCTGCCCAGTATGTCTTGACACGGGCAAGTGCCATACGCGCACCCTCTATGCACGCCGACCTCTTCATAGCGTCGACGTGCGGCACAGCACCAAGGAACTGTTGCACTAAACTAAAATAACTATTCGGCCTTGGCTCTTCCGGCCAGAGATGATCCACAACAGACATCATGGCAAGCCCGGACAACCTATGGAGCTTGGCCCATTCTGCCATTCGCTCATTCAGCAACAACGGACGGACTGGAACATGGAACTGTGACCAGAATAACTTTTCCACTTCATGATCTTTTTGATCCTTGAAGTACTCGGCCGCATCAGTAGCACTTGCTGCCAAATCCACGTACGCGTCTGCAGAACTCCATAGTTGATCAAGTGGGGCATACTTTGGATCTCCTAACTTCGTCCGCAACAAAAAGGGCTTCCCAGCCGCGATATCTCCAGCTTGACGCAGCTCCTCCTTCGCCGCCCTGATTTTAGAACGGGCTTCCTTGGCTGCTACCATGGCCTTCTCAGGGTTCGTCGCCTTCGCTCGGCTTTCTTTTTCAAGAAGCTGGTAACGTTCGGCGGCATCTTTCAACTCAACGGCCATATTGGCTATTTTTTCCTTGCTTTGGCAATGCGCAGCCTGTTCGGCTCTCAGCTCTTCGACCGCCTTTAGAGCGGCCGCATCACTATTCCTGGCTTGTTCCTTGGCTCGGGCAAGTTCCGCCCGAAGGGTCTCCACGGCAGCAGCTCCATCTGCAGTCACAACATATTAAAGATACTAGCATCATGCTCCTCTTACTATGTGTTCATCACCGGAGAAATCACATACCCTGTGCCTCGTCGAGCCGCTTGTTGACAAGCACGATGTCGGCATCTGCCGCATCAAGTTCCGCTTTAGCTCGGCAAACTCACCAGTCTGGCTAGCCACCGGACCTTCAGCCACCTGCACGTGAATACGGCCTGATTATTACCTGGGACTATGATCCTCTGTTTGCCGCCGTTCTTGACGGCAACCAGAGTCTTAGGGGGCTACTATCTGCATAGGGCACACCTAACGTGTGCGGTACTGTCAAAAACATACACTATTTCACGTACCTCAAAGCCTTTCAGCAGACTCATAAAAGCTTCATGCAACCCGCTTTCGGCGGATGAAATCCTCTCAAGCACCATACCCATTAGCGTACGATGCGCTTCTGAGATGGCCGCTTGCTCCAGAAGATCCTTCAGTGCGTCCGATCACACACCAGACAGTTCCGGACTCTTTCTATGCTCTCTCTGAATACTGAGGACTTTGGGTGGCTGAAGGATTACCCTCTAGCCTTGGCGGATCAGGAGAAACCTTCCGCGACAACACTTCAGAGTCGCCCGCCTCATGAGGTGGGGTGGCATGGGGAGGCGTCTCGCTCTCCATCATCTCCGGAAGAAGATCCCCCAAAGACGAACTCTGTCGAGAAGGGCTACGATCCAAACTACAAGATACATGCTTCGGTTATTGTCTTTAGAAGTAATGCAGGATATTTTTACTATTAAGTACTTTTTGTTTACTTACAGCTCGGTAGATGGCTGATCCCCTTGCGGGCACTGTGCGGCAAGAGTACCCCCCGAGGTAGGACCCTCTGGCGAAGATTTCTTCCCCCGTTTGGAAACCTTTGTTTCCGGGTCTTCAGAGGCGGTCCTCTTCCCTCCTTGGGGAGAGGGAATTTCAGATTCTTCTCCCTGGTTATTCTCCTTCATGGAGGCGCTAATTCCCCTGGTTTGGATGAATAATGAGCGAGGCCTGCTTTCAGCCTGTTTATTCCCCCCTTTATTTTCCCCTGAGGGCACCTGATAAAGCGTCGGCTCGAGCATTCTGGCTAGTACTGTATCGGCCGAGCCTTCGGGAAGGGGGGCCGAACACCTGACTATCTTCACCTTTGTCACCCAGTCATGGTCAAGGAGCGACTTTTCAGAATGATGTTATGATAAATAAAAAGACAGCATGTTTGGCCATGGAATTACTTACTTGGGTATCTAGGCGATTGCAGCTCAGACCCACATCCTCGGTGGTGTCCGGACACCTTATTTGTGGTCCAAGGAACAATTTGTACATCTCTTCAAGCGTCATGCCGAGGAAGTGCTGAATAGTTTGCAATCCTTCCGGGTTGAATTCCCACATACGGAGGGGTCGATGTTTGCAAGGCGGGACTCAACGAACTAGCATGGCTTGTATTACCTTGACCAGGCTGACGTCTCTCTCTAAGAGCTCTCGGATGCGACTCTGCAACATCGGCACATCATTTACTGGCCCCTAGTCCAGCCCCTTGTTGATCCATGATGTCAGTTGTGGTGGGGGGCCCGAGCGGAAGGCTGGGGCGACTACCCACTTGGGACTCCGGGGAGCTGTGATATAAACCCACTCCTGTTTCCATAAACTAGACACCTCTAGGAAGGAACCCTCTGGCCATGGAATATCAGCGCTTTTGCTTATTACGGCACCTCCGCACTCTGCTGTCGCCCCTCGATCATCTTCGGCTTCACATTGAAAGTCTTGAGCCACAATCCGAAGTGTGGGGTAATGCGGAGGAAGGCCTCACACACGATGATAAACGGCGAGATATGAAGTAGGGAATCCCGGGCCAGGTCAAGGAAATCTAGCCCATAATAGAACATGAGCCCCCTAACAAAGGGATCCAGAGCGAGACCTAGCCCTTGGAGGAAGTGAGAAATGAATACAATGCTCTCGTCGGGTTCGGGAGTGGGAATGACCTGCCCTCGAGCAGGCAGCCTGTGCAAGATTTCGAGGGTCAAACACTTGGCCTCTCTTAGCTTCTTGATGTCTTCCTCTGTGACAGAGGAAGGCATCCACCGACCTTGAAGGTCGGATAAGCGCCTGACCTGAGCCTTGGGTATTGGAACTCGAGGCGGGGAAAGGATTCGATTGAGTACGAGAAAAAGGACAGGCCTTGGCCTCTTTATAAAGAGGGTGAATATCAAGCGTCCTCCTCATGGCCGTTTGGGACTTGCCTAAAATCAAGGAGTCATACCAACGGGCACGATTGGGTTACCCACGCCCGTATTGACGAGAATCCCGTAATAAGGGGGACACAATCTCTGCTTCGACAAGCCATGTCAAGAAAACCGCCTCGTGATATGTGAAGTGCTGGTTGAGAAAAAACGGTTCGAATAATGACCGGGCCATGGCATGATGTCATGTTGCTTAACGTGTCAGCAGATTAGATTTATGGAAATATTATTCTCTCTACAGTGGTATGTGGAACTTGTTTTGCAGATCCAGACAATATCCTTCTGTTCAAAATCTTCTATGGAGTATTCGGAGGAAGAATCCGCCTTGCAATGCCGAACACAAATCTGCGCGGTGGACTCATCGTCATTGATGCCTGGTTCAGGGGCTACTGATGGAGTCCTGGATTAGGGGGTCTCCGGATAGCCGGACTATATCCTTTGGCCGGACTGTTGGACTATGAAGATACAAGATTGAAGACTTCGTCCCGTGTCCGGATGGGACTCTCCTTGGCGTGGAAGGAAAGCTTGGCAATACGGATATGTAGATCTCCTTCCTTGTGTCGGTGTACTAAAGTAGGGGTACCTTAGTATCCCGAACTTGTGCACGGGCAGTCGCAGCACCCCGCGGCAAGGCTTGCCGGGTGACCGCCAAGGTCCTCCATGGTTCCTCTGGAGCCATTCAAGAACAAAGTATTCGAGCCAAGGCGCAAGGCCCCGGCAAGAGGACCTTGCCGGGAAGGCCACTCAAAGCACAAAGACCCCGGCAAGAGGAGCTTGCCGGGAAGACCAACCAAGGCATCTCGAGAAGCTTGCTGCGACGTGCTGCGCGTCCCGGCAAGACCCGGTGAGCGACAAGCTCCTGGACGCGACAAGACCCGGTGAGTGACAAGCTCCCGGACGCGACAAGACAACATCCGCGGCAAGGCGCTTGCTGCGGCAAGCTACTAGTCCATAGCCCGCGCTCCAGCTCACCCACCAACGTGTCGCTCTGGGACCGTTCCTGGCGTACATGGCGGGAGGCTGTGCAGCCAGGGGCATGCGGTGGCAAGCAGGCGCTGACAAGATAGCCATCGTGGCAAACGGTGGCTCCCCTGACGGTCCCTTTCCGCACCGTCTAGGCGACACAGACAGGCATTTAATGCCTTTGTCCCCTGCCGTCAGGGTTAGGTATGATACAACTGTAGTAAGCGGTGGCGCCAACCACCACCTCTTTTACCTTTTTACCCTCATCTCTATTGCCACCTGTCGGTGACCCCTTTGACATATAAAAGGAGGCCCATGCGCAACAGGGGGGGGGGATGATCATTCTCACGCTCGGTCTCGCTAGCCATTCAAGTGTACTGTAGCGTTCATCGCTCCCGAGCAAGAACACAAATACAAACCAAAGCAGGAGTAGGGTTTTACGCATCCGTGCGGCCTGAACCTGGGTAAACTGATCGCGTCGCTCGTGCATTCGCCTCGATCTGCTCTTCGTGCACTCTCCGCCCCCTGCCGAACCGAAAGGGGCCTCGGTCCGCCGTGGTCCCATAGGTGTCCGTGGGGAAGCTCGACGCACCCCCTACCTGGCGTGCCAAAGATGTCAGGGGTGTCTGATCACTCACACACCTATGGGGATCGGCGGACCGAGCCCCTTTTGGTTCGGCAGGGGGCGGTGGATGCACAAAGAGCAGATCGAGGTGAAACACACGAGCGAGAAGATCGATTTACCCAGGTTCGGGCCGCACGGATGCGTAAAACCCTACTCCTGCTTTGGTGGTTGTATTGAGTTTTGGCTCAGGAGCGGCGAGTGCTACAGTACACTCGAGCAGCTGGCGAGACCGAGCGTGAGAATGGCTGTCCTCCCCCCTCTCTATTGCGCATGGGCCTCCTTTTATATGTCTAAGGTGTTATCGACACGTGGCAACAGAGGTGAGGGTAAAAATGTAACAGGGGTGGTAGTTGGCTCCACTGCCTACATGTCGCATCCTACCTAACTCTGACGGCAGGGGACAAGGGCATGAAGTGCCCGTCTATTTCACCTTGACGGCCCAGAGAGGGACCGCTAGGAACGCCATCGTTTTCCACGATGGTTATCTTGTCAGCACTTGCTTGCCACCGCATGCCCCCGGCTGCACAGCCTCCCGCCACGTACGCCAGGAATGGTCCCAGGGCGACACGTTGGTGGGTGAGCTGGAGCGCGGGCTGCGGGGTAGTAGCTTGCCGCGGCAAGCGCCTTGCCGCGGATGTTGCCTTGTCGCGTCCGGGAGCTTGCCGCTCACTGGGTCTTGTCGGGGCGCGCGGTGCGCCGCAGCGAGTCTCTTGAGATGCTTTGGTTGGTCTTCCCGGCAAGCTCCTCTTGCCGGGGTCTCGTCTCCTTCCCGGCAAGCTCCTCTTGTCGGGGCCTTGTTTTGCTCTTGGATACTTTGTTCTTGAATGGCTCCTAAAGGAACCGTGGAGGGTCTTGGCGGACACCCGGCAAGCCTTGCCGCGGGTTGCTGCGACTGCCCGTGCACAAGTTCGGGATACTAAGGTACCCCTACTTTAGTACACCGACAGGAGCCCCCGGGCCTGGGCTATACACGGTGCCGAGCGCTGTTGGGCCAGGCCCAAAACAGTGCACGGGCACGCGCGGCCTAGGTCACGCCATAACTCACTCCGCATCCACCGCGCTCTCCCAAATGGCACGCGTCAAACGCGGCATCATGGGAGAGATCGCGGGCGGTTTTCGAGGTGCCCACTCCCCATGATCACGGGGTGGGGAGAGGCCGCCCCATTCATGACCTCGGTTCTGCATGCTTGCCACGTGGCTCCCATGCACTTGGGGTCGCGGGCGGCGGAGGCGGGAAACGGGGCCATCGTGGGTCGAGGCAGCGGGTCAGCCCCAGCTCCCTGCCTCCCCGCGTTTTGATTCGCTGAGCGGGGCGGCCGAGCCCCCACCTCGCTCCTTTATAAAGAGCGGGAGGGGAGGACGAGAGCCCGCATCCTCCCATCTTCTCCTTCCTTCAGCTTCTGCTCCCCTTTCTCCCATTCGCCATGGAGAGAGGGATCCCTGGTCCGTCGTCAGTGGCGGCAAGGGTTGCCGCCAGGCAGCGCATCCCTCCCTCTCCCGCACCTGTGGTGGCGGAGCCAGCCGTAAGGGGAAGAGGGAGGGGGCGAGGTCCTGGACGAGGTCGCGGCGCTCGGGGAAGAGGTGGACGGGGCGGCGCGTCGGCTTCGCCCCTGCCGGCGGCTCTTCCTCCCGCGGTGGCACATGCCGGGGACGACCCTTGCGAGTTCTTCATCAGGCTGCGCCGGGCGCCTCGTCGTCGCCTCCGACTCCCGGATCCGTTCGCGGAAGTGGTGGAGTTAGACCCGCCCGAGACGCTGAGACTACACATGAGGGGCTGTGGGATCAGCGGCACGCGAGTCCGTGCCGAATTCCCAGCCCCCGGTGTGATGTATCTTGGTCGAGGGTGGAAGACGTTCGCCCGCATCCACAGCTTGACGCCGGGGCTCACCTTCCACTTTAAGTTGGTGGAGGGCGATATCCTCTCCGTCAAGGTCTTCGGGTGCTTCGGCGTCCGGGCCCGGTGCTGCGTGGAAAGCTCCTCCGACAGCGAAGGCTCCTCCTCGAGCGAGAGTGACGAGGAGGGGAGTGACGGCGGCGACGAGGGGAGCAGGCGGCAAGATGGCGGGTCCGACTAGGTGTCGGGCGCCGCTCCGTGCGGCACCGGCAACCCCATCATCCGGGTCGGCGGCTCCTTGAACTCCCCGGGGGCGTCTCCTTGGGCGGCTGGCGTAGGGAGGCTGCGGAAGAGGAAGAGGGCTAGCGGAAAGGCCGTCAAGCCGGAGTACAAGGGCGTGGTGCCCTCGACGGCGTGCTGACGTCCCGCCGCCTCGTCTTCGAGCCCTGCTTCCGGCGCCGCCATCACCGTCCAGCCTTGACGGCCCCCGGGATGTTCTCTTGGTGTCTTCTAGCACACGTAGCTCGCCTAGGCGCTCCTTTTGCCCTTTTGGCCTCCTTGACCACCCTCCTGAAAAGAGGGGCAGGAAAGGGATTACAGGCATCTTATCTTTTTAATTTGTAAGCCTTCGGGCCTTAGTTGCATTTAAAACTTGTAATCCTCTCTGTTCATGTTTTTCATTCTCTATGGAATGTACCTGTGTGGAATGTTTTAATGAAAAGGGGATGTTTGCCGGGTTACTTCTTTCGCGGGTAGAACCCACGCCAAGGAGCAAATCCTTGGTATCTTTCAGATAGACACTCCTTCCCCGGCAACAGGCCCTCCCGGCTTCCCACGTCGCTCGACCTTTCTCACGCTCTTGACGGAGGCAGGGACGAGGTGGGTGCGGCCCCTCGTTTCATCCCTTTCCTACCGCGACTACGACCAAAACTTGGCCCTGGGGCCCCAGGGACCAGAGCTAAGGGAGCACGGTGGCTTTCGGGAAGAAACGAGGCTTCGTATTCCCAGTCCAAAAGAGAATGCATGAAGAGGGATGAAAGACTTATCTGAGACTGCAGCCCCCGGCAACTCTGGCGTGCCGTGGGGTGAACTTTGGTACTTGCAGCCCCCGGCAACACTGGCTTGCCGGGGTCTAGATGCCGGTGCGTCCTTCCGCTCCTTTTCATCCCCAGCCGGTCCGGCAAGGGTATGCGAGCCCTGCGAATCAAAGGAAACGAAAGGCAGGCAAAGGGACGCACACTCGACCTCTAAGTTAGGGGTTAGCTGCTGTTAGGCACTATCAACCCTAACCGAGGACTCGACTCGACCTAGCATGCATGCTGTAACTCTGGGCGCCAGCACTTCATTATCTTGTGCTCAGGGTCTGCGCCTGGCTTTGTACAAAGGATTACATGCAACAGCAGCAAGACTTGTACAAAAGGGTGGTTGCCGGACAGGGTCCGACAACCGCGCCTTACGGGTAAAACTTACGAAGAAGCTCGATATTCCAGGAGTTGCTCACTGGTACGCCATCTTCGGTCTCCAAGCGGACAGCGCCAGGCCTGGTGACTCGTTTCACCCGGTAAGGGCCTTCCCACTTTGGCGTCAACTTGTTGGAATTCTTGGCGGACTGAACGTGCCGAAGAACAAGGTCGCCTTCCTCGAGACTTCTGGCGTTAACTTTGCGGCTATGATAGCGGCGTAAAGCTTGCTGGTAGCGAGCGGCTCGCACAGCAGCCTGAAGACGATCTTCCTCAAGGAGCAGCGCGTCATCTTGCCGTAGCCGCTCTTGCTCAAGCTCATCATAAGCGAGCACTCGAGGTGACCCATATACGAGTTCTGTGGGGATAACTACCTCCGCTCCATAGACTAGAGCGAAGGGTGTCTGTCCAGTGGCTCGATTTGGCGTCGTCCTGATCGACCAAAGAACCACTGGCAGCTCCTCGATCCAGTTGCGTCCGCGCTTTTGCAGCCTGTCGAAGGTTCGGGTCTTGAGCCCGCGCAGCACTTCAGCCTTTGCCCTCTCAGCTTGGCCGTTGCTTCTCGGGTGAGCGACAGAAGCAAAGTAGACCTTCGCGCCGAGATCTTGGACGTACTGCATGAAGGTGCGGCTCGTAAATTGTGTATCGTTGTCGGTGATTATCCTGTTAGGTATTTCGAAACGGCAAACAATCGACCTGAAGAACTTGACTGCGGACTGCGCCGTCACCTTTCTCATTGGTTCCACTTCCGGCCACTTTGTGAACTTGTCGATTGCAACGTACAAGTACTCAAAGCCCCCGACTTCTCGGGGGAAGGGGCCGAGGATATTGAGCCCCCAGACCGAAAATGGCCAGGATAAAGGGATCGTCTGGAGAGCTTGAGCTGGCTAGTGTATCTGCTTGGAATGGAACTGGCACGCTTCACACTTGGTTACTTGTGCAGTTGCATCCTGGAGGGCTGTCGGCCAAAAGAAGCCTTACCGGAATGCTTTTCCGACAAGAGCTCTCGCGCCAATGTGGTGGCCACATATGCCGCCGTGTATCTCTGCCAACAGCTTCTACCCGTCTTCCCGAGGAATACACTTCAATTTCACACCGTTGAGTCTTCTTCTGCACAGTGTGTTGTCGACAAACTGGTACATACTAGACTGCCGGGCTACTCTTTCCGCTTCTTCTGGTTCCTCGGGAAGCTCTCCTGTCTGAAGGAAATGGACAATCTGCTGCGCCCATGTCGGAGCATGTGGCTCGACAACAAGGACTAAAGGCACATCTGCTGCTGCGGGAACGTCCGCGTCGACGGCAAGAGCTCGTGGCTCTGCCGGAGCTTGACGTTCCCCGGCAAGCTTGCCGGAGCAAAACTTGTCGGGAGAATCTGCTGCAACGGAACAAACCCTGGGGCTTGCCGGAGCAGACCGCTCCTCAGCATTCTTGGCGTCGATCTTGGGGACCTTCTTGGCGGCGGCTTCGGGGAGCTCTGCCGGAAGGTAGTCACCAGAGATCAACTTCCTCTTCTTGCTCTGTCCAGTTGATGGTGTTATGGATGGCTGAGTCAGCTTGAGCACAAAGATCCCTGGTTCCACAGGTAACTTAAGTGCTGCGCACTTTGACAGGCCATCGGCAATGTCGTTCTCAGCTCTTCGAACATGTTCCATTTGCAGGATGTCAAAGCGCTCTTTCAGCTTCCTCACTTCATCAACGTAAGCTTCCATCAACGGACTCTGGTAATCCTTGTTCACTTGGCGGACGACCAGCTGTGATTCACCCCTGACAATGACCTTCTTAATCCCAAGTTCTGCCGCGATCCTGAGACCGGCAAGCAAGCCTTCATACTCTGTAGTATTGTTTGTCGCTTGCTCCTTGGGAAAGTGCATCTAGACTATGTACTTGAGGTGCTCTCCGGTGGGTGTGACAAGCAGTACACCAGCACCGGCGCCTTGCAGCAAGAAGGCACCGTCAAAGTACATGAGCCACTCTTTGTTTGCTTCCTTGGCGGGGATGCTCGTCTCCGGAATTTCTTCGTCTGGAGTTGGTGTCCACTCTGCTATGAACTCTGCCAATGCTCTGCTCTGGATTGTTGATGTAGTCTCAAACTTGAGGCCAAAGCTTGACAGTTCCAGTGCCCACTCGACAATCCTGCCTGTTGCTTCTGGATTTTGCAATATCCTCTTCAGCGGAAAGCGAGTGACAACTGTGATCTCGTGTGCTTGGAAGTGATGGCGCAGCTTTCTCGAGGCCATGAGAAGGCTGAAAAGCAGCTTCTGCACACCAGAGTACCTTGACCTAGCCCCCTGTAAAAGGGAGCTGACAAAGTAAACTGGGCGCTGCACCATTTTCTTCGGTATCTCCTCTTGTATCTGCGCAGATCCTTGCTTGTCGGGACCAGAGCTTGTCGGGGAAGCCCCCTGCTTGTCGCTGGATGTGCTTGCCGCGATCGCTGGCTCGTCGTCTGCCTCCCTCTCCGCTACTAGCGCAGCACTAACCACTTGATTGGTTGCCGCTATGTACAGCAGCAACTTCTCTTGTGGTTTAGGCGCGACAAGTGTCGGAGTGGAGGACAGGTATCTCTTCAAGTCTTGCAGCGCAGCCTCCGCTTCTGGAGTCCATTTCATTGGACCTGCCTGTTTTAGAATCTTGAAAAACGGCAGGGCGCGCTCAGCAGACCGAGAGATGAACCTGCTAAGAGCAGCCACACAGCCGGCAAGCTTCCGTACATCCTTGACGCGCTTCGGTGCTTCGATCTGCTCAATGGCCTTGATATTGTCGGGATTAGCTTCGATTCCCCGCTGAGACAAAAAGAACCCGAGAAGTTTGCCGGAAGGGACTCGAAACACACACTTCTCGGGGTTGAGCTTGAGATTGACCTTGCGCAGATTTGCAAAAGTCTCTTCTAAGTCTTGGATCAGAGTTGCCCTGTCTTTGCTTTTGACCACTATATCATCCATGTAGGCTTCTACATTTCTGTGTATCCGTGGCTTGAAAGCAATATGGACTACTCTGGCAAATGTCGAACCAGCATTCTTTAATCCGAAAGGCATCCATACGAAACAGTACGTGCCACATGGAGTAATGAATGCGGTTTTCTCCTCATCCTCTTCTGCCATGAAGATCTGATGGTATCCTGAATATGCGTCAAGAAATGAAGGCAACTCACATCCAGTTGTGAAGTCAACAATCTGGTCAATGCGCGGCAAGGGAAATGGATCTTTTGGACAAGCTTTATTAACATCAGTAAAGTCAATACAAAGCCTCCATTTCCCATTCGCCTTGCGCACTACAACCGGATTGGCCAACCACGTGGGATGGAGCACCCCTCTGACGAGGCCTGCTGCTTCCAATTTCTTGATTTCTTCGGCTATGAATTCCTGGCGCTCCACCGCCTATTTCCTGACCCTCTGCTTGACGGGCCGCGCATGAGGACAAACGGCAAGATGGTGCTCAATCACCTTCCTGGGAACACCGGGGATGTCAGATGGTTGCCATGTAAACACGTCGACATTCGCCCGCAGGAAAGTAACGAGCGTGCTTTCCTATTTAGGATTAAGCGTGGCGCTGATGGTGAAGGTACCACCAGTGCCGTCCTCCCTGGCGGGCACCTTCTTGGTAAGTGGTGGAGCTGCCATCGTCTTCTTACTCTTGCCGGTGGAACTCGATGGTGCGTCCTCGACAGCAGCGCAGCACTTCGAAGAGGCGCGCTTGCTGGAGTAGGCATCAGAGCACACGCCGGATTTGGTCTTCTTCTGGTCGGTGGAGCTCGATGGTGCGTCCTCGACGGCAGCGCAGCACCCCGAAGAGGCGCGCTTGCCGGAGTGGGCACCAGAGCTCTTGCTGGACTTGGTCTTCTTCCCCCCGGGAGCTTCAGCGGCAAGTGTCTCGCGGTCTGTCGCGGCGGCAGCTTCCCGGTAGATCTTGTCGGCGCAGATAAGGGCGTCCTTCTTGTCGCCAGGGACAGAGATGACGCTTATCGGGCCTGGCATCTTGAGCATGTTGTAGGCATAGTGAGAGGCCGCCATGAACTTGGCGAGTGCGGGACGGCCAATTATCCCATTGTAGGGCAATGGGAAATCGGCAACGTCGAAGGTGACCCTCTCAGTCCTGAAGTTCATCTCGCTGCCGAATGTCACCGGCAGCGCGACTTTTCCCTTCGGCTTGCTCCTTCCCGGGTTAATTCCTTGGAATGTACCGGTTTCTTCGAGATCACTGTCCGGGACCTGGAGTTTCTGGAGCACAGCGGCGGAGATCAGATTCAGGCCGGCCCCGCCGTCAACTAGCATCTTGGTGACCTTGAGCTTGCGGATTGTTGGGGAAACCAACAACGGCAAGCACCCGACCGCAGTTGTGCGATCAGGGTGGTCCTCAATGTCAAAGATGATTGGCGTGCTGGACCACTTCAGAAGCTTGCGTGATTCGACAGGTGGCTCTGCCGCATTAACTTCCCGGAGCCACTGTTTGAGTTGGCGGTGGGAAGTATGCAGGGAAGCGCCACCGTCAACTCACAAGACTTCTGTAGCCTTCTGAAACTCCTGCTCGCTGTTCTCAACATCATCCATGTCTTCGTCGTCGTCTTCGTCTTCGTCCTTGTCGCGGATGCGGGGAGGTCTGTCTCCTTGCCGCCGCTTGGCCTTGCCGCGGCTTCCTCCCGGGCCAGCGTGCTTCTTGCCGGCTTCTCCACCGCCTCCTTGGGCTCTCTCCTTGTCGCGCCGCTCGTACTCAGCTTTTTGTTGTTGGACAAGCTGCTCGACCCCCTTGCAGTTCTGGAGATCATGGCCCTTGGTGTGGTGGATCTTGCAGTACTGTTTGTCGGAGCTGCCCTGCTTGTCGGCGGCCGCCACAGCCTGGCAGTTGGTGCACGCGGCAACCTCCTTGCCGGAGCTGCCAACTTTGGCTTGTTTGGCGGGGCCGTCATCACCGGACTGCTCAACGACTAGTACCTCTTTGCCGCTCTTCTTCCTGTTGTGCCTCCGGTTCTTCCTTGTCGGGGCGGCATCCTCGCTGTCAGATCCGCCTGCTCCAGCATCCTCTCCAGGGAGTTTCCTCCCTTCTTCAGCGCGTGCACACTTGTCGGCCAGGGCGTACAGCTCGCTGACGTCCCTGATCCTGCTCATCGCCATCTCCTCCCGCATCCTGCGATTACGCACATTCTGATGGAACGCGCTGATAACCGCGGCAGGGTGGATGTCTAGGATGTTGCGCTGCACGCGGCTGAATCTCTGGATATACTTGCGCAGGGGTTCTCCTTCCTTCTGGGCAAGCAGGTGGAGGTCACTCTCTTGGCCATGTGGTTTGTGGCCGCCTGTAAAGGCGCCGACAAACTGATGGCACAAGTCCGCCCAAGATATGGAGTTGTCCGGCAAGTGCATGAGCCAGGATCTGACTTCGGGCTTGAGCATAAGCGGGAAGTAGTTGGCAAGGACCTTGTCGTCTCGCCCCCCAGCAGCTTGCACCGCAATGGTGTAGATGCTGAGGAACTCCGACGGGTGCGACTTGCCGTCGTACTTCTCTGGCACGTCTGGCTTGAAATGCTTCTGGTTGGGCCACTGGACTTGCCGCAGTTCGCGGGTGAACGCAGGACAACTTGCCACGTACGGCAAGGTACCTGGCTCTCCGGGTGCATGCACGTCAACAGAGGGCCCAGCGCGCAGGTCTGATTGATGCCGCGTTTCCCTTCGGCGCTCGATGCATGTTCGAGCGTCTTCTTGCTGTCTCTCATGAAGAACTTGGCGTTGATCGCGACGAGCTCACGGATCTGATGACGCGGTGGAGTAGCTGTCGAGGTGGATCCGGTGAGTCGGCGATCTTGGCCTTCAGGGCGGAGAGTGCATAGTGGTTGCACCCCACGCCGGTCTTGTCGCCACCGGCTCGCGCCTGGCAGACTTGCCGCGGCAGCGATGTGCTCGGCTGCCATGGGTTGTCACCATTGGCGAAGCCGATGAGGCTCTGAATAGTGGCCCTCCAGTCATCGATCTTCTTTGGCGCTGGAGGGTAGTCTAGGAGTAGCTGGGCACGCACCAACGCTTCCGCCGGAGTGGTGGGCGGCGGCAGCGAACGGTGTGAGGAACGAGATATGCTCGGACTCCTAACTACGTTAGAAGGAGCAACATCCCGTCCAAGCAACCGCGCCGCGCTCGCGCTAGCATGTTGGCGTGCGTGCTGATCCTGAGCACCCCGGGATCCGCCAGCTTGATCTTGGCCCAGCAGACGTATGGTACCGTGGGTACCATGACGCTGCTAGTCCCGCATCTCCTGGGATGGGCGCGGTGCATGTACGGACGCCGAGGTCTTGGAGTGCGCACGGTCGTTGTGGGAGGCGACCGCGCCGCCGACGTGCAGCGCAGCCTGGTCCTTGGACCTGGCAGCGCCATGAGTCTCCCCGTCGGCGCCCGCTCTTCCGCCGGCGCCTGCTCCGCCAGCCGTCCGCTCTGGCGACGGCGGGCTCGGCGCAGACGGAGCAGCTGCCTCCGAAATCTTCTTCTTCGGCGGCATATTGATGAAGACGATGAAGATGCGGCTCGCGCGAACGCTGGATCAGGTTCGCACAACCTCGACGCACCCCCTACCTGGCGTGCCAAAGATGTCAGGGGTGTCTGATCCCTCGCACACCTATGGGGATCGGCGGACCGAGCCCCTTTTGGTTCGGCAGGGGGCGGTGGATGCACAAAGAGCAGATCGAGGTGAAACACACGAGCGAGAAGATCGATTTACCCAGGTTCGGGCCGCACGGATGCGTAAAACCCTACTCCTGCTTTGGTGGTTGTATTGAGTTCTGGCTCAGGAGCGGCGAGTGCTATAGTACACTCGAGCAGCTGGCGAGACCGAGCGTGAGAATGGCTGTCCTCCCCCCTCTCTATTGCGCATGGGCCTCCTTTTATATGTCTAAGGGGTTATCGACACGTGGCAACAGAGGTGAGGGTAAAAATGTAACAGGGGTGGTAGTTGGCTCCACCGCCTACATGTCGCATCCTACCTAACTCTGACGGCAGGGGACAAGGCCATGAAGTGCCCGTCTGTGTCACCTTGACGGCCCAGAGAGGGACCGCTAGGAACGCCATCGTTTTCCACGATGGTTATCTTGTCAGCACTTGCTTGCCACCGCATGCCCCCGGCTGCACAGCCTCCCGCCACGTACGCCAGGAATGGTCCCAGGGCGACACGTTGGTGGGTGAGCTGGAGCGTGGGCTGCGGGGTAGTAGCTTGCCGCGGCAAGCGCCTTGCCGCGGATGTTGCCTTGTCGCGTCCGGGAGCTTGCCGCTCACTGGGTCTTGTCGGGGCGCGCGGTGCGCCGCAGCGAGTCTCTTGAGATGCTTTGGTTGGTCTTCCCGGCAAGCTCCTCTTGCCGGGGTCTCGTCTCCTTCCCGGCAAGCTCCTCTTGCCGGGGCCTTGTTTTGCTCTTGGATACTTTGTTCTTGAATGGCTCCTAAAGGAACCGTGGAGGGTCTTGGCGGACACCCGGCAAGCCTTGCCGCGGGTTGCTGCGACTGCCCATGCACAAGTTTGGGATACTAAGGTACCCCTACTTTAGTACACCGACAGTGCGTAACCGCAGGATGTGGGAGGAGATGGCGATGAGCAGGATCAGAGACGTCAGCGAGCTGTACACCCTGGCCGACAAGTGTGCACGTGCTGAAGAAGGGAGGAAACTCCCCGGAGAGAATACTGGGGCAGGAGGATCTGACAGCGAAGATGCCGCCCCGGCAAAGAAAAACCAGAGGTGCAACAGGAAGAAGAAGGGCAAATAGGTACTGGTCATTGAGCAGTCCAGCAACGAAGGTGGCGCCAAGCAATCCAAAGTTGGTGGCTCCGGCAAGGAGGTTGCCGCATGCACCAACTGCCAAGCTGTGGCGGCCATCGACAAGCAGGACGGCTCCGACAAGCAGTACTGCAAGATCCATCGCACCAAGGGCCATGACCTCCAGAGCTGCAAGAAAGTCGAGCAACTTGTCCAGCAACAAAAAGCTGAGTACGAGCGGCGCGACAAGGAAAGGGCCCAAGGAGGCGGTGGAGAAGCCGGCAAGAAGCGCGCTGGCCGGGGAGGACGCCGCGGCAAGGCCAAGCAGCGGCAAGGAGATAGACCTCCCTGCGGCCACGACAAGGATGAAGACGAAGACGACGACGAAGATATGGATGATGCAGAGACCAGTGAGCAGGAGTTTCAGAAAGCTATGGAAGTCTTGTGTGTTGACGGCGGTGCTTCTCTGCATACTTCCCACCGCCAACTCAAACAGTGGCTGCGGGAAGTTAATGCGGCAGAGCCACCTGTCGAATCGCGCAAGCTTCTGAAATGGTCCAGCACACCTATCATCTTTGACATTGAGGACCACCCTGATCGCACAACTGCGGTCGGGTGCTTGCCGTTGTTGGTTTCGCCAACAATCCGCAACCTCAAAGTCACTAAGATGCTAGTTGACAGCGGGGCCGGCTTAAATCTGATCTCCTCTGCTGTGCTCCAGAAGCTCCAGGTCCCTGACAGCGAGCTCGAAGAGACCGGCACGTTCCAAGGAATTAACCCGGGAAGGAGCAAGCCGAAAGGGAAGGTCACGTTGCCGGTGACATTTGGCAGCGAAATGAACTTTAGGACTGAGAGGGTCACTTTTGACGTTGCCAATTTCCCATTGCCCTACAATGGCATACTTGGTCGTCCAGCACTCGCCAAGTTCATGGCAGCCTCTCACTATGCATACAACATGCTCAAGATGCCAAGCCCGATAAGCGTCATCTCTGTCCCTGGCGGCAAGAAGGATGCCCTTATCTGCGCCGACAAGATCTACCGGGAAGCAGCAGCTGCAACAGATTGCAAGACACTTGCCGCTGAAGCTACTGGGGGGAAGAAGAAGACCAGGTCCGGCAAGAGCTCTGATGCGCACTCCGGCAAGCGCACCTCCTCGGAGTGCTGCGCTGCCGTCGAGGACGCACCATCGAGCTCCACCGGCAAGTGTAAGAAGGCAATGGCAGCTCCAACACATACCAAGAAAGTGTCCACCAATGAGGACGGCACTGATGGTACCTTCACCATCAGTGCCACGCTTGACCCTAAATAGGAAAGCGCGCTCGTTGCTTTCCTGCGGGCGAATGTCGACGTGTTTGCATGGCAACCGTCTGATATCCCCGGTGTTCCCAGGAAAGTAATTGAGCACCATCTTGCCGTTTGTCCTCATGCGCGGCCCGTCAAGCAGAAGGTCAGGAAACAGGCAGTGGAGTGCCAAGAATTCATAGCAGAAGAAATCAAGAAATTGGAAGCAGCAGGCCTTGTCAGAGGGGTGCTCCATCCCACGTGGTTGGTCAATCCTGTTGTAGTGCGCAAGGCGAATGGGAAATGGAGGCTTTGTATTGACTTTACTGATGTTAATAAAGCTTGTCCCAAAGATCCATTTCCCTTGCCGCGCATTGACCAGATTGTTGACTCCACAGCCGGATGTGATTTGCTTTCATTTCTTGACGCATATTCAGGATACCATCAGATCTTCATGGCAGAAGAGGATGAGGAGAAAACTGCATTCATTACTCCATGTGGCACGTACTGTTTCGTATGGATGCCTTTCGGATTAAAGAATGCCAGTTCAACATTTGCCAGAGTAGTCCATGTCGCTTTGAAGCCACAGATACACAGAAATGTAGAAGCTTACATGGATGATATAGTGGTTAAGAGCAAGGACAGGGCGACTCTGATCCAAGATTTAGAAGAGACTTTTGCAAATCTGCGCAAGATCAACCTCAAGCTCAACCCCGAGAAGTGTGTGTTTGGAGTCCCTTCCGGCAAGCTTCTCGGGTTCTTTGTGTCTCAGCGGGGAATCGAAGCCAATCCCGACAAGATCAAGGCCATTGAGCAGATCGAAGCACCAAAGCGCGTCAAGGATGTACGGAAGCTTGCCGGTTGTGTGGCTGCTCTCAGTACGTTTATTTCTCGGTCTGCTGAGCGCGCCCTGTCGTTTTTCAAAATTTTGAAAAAGGCAGGTCAAATGAAATGGACTCCGGAAGCGGAGGCCGCACTGCAGGACTTGAAGAGATACCTGTCATCCACTCCAACACTTGTCGCACCTAAACAACAAGAGAAGTTCCTGCTGTACATAGCGGCAACCAATCAAGTGTTTAGTGCTGCGTTAGTAGCGGAGAGGGAAGCAGATGACTAGCCAGCAACCGCGGCAAGCACATCCAGCGACAAGCAGGGGGCTTCCCCGACAAGCTCTGGTCCCGACAAGCATGGATCTGCGCAGATGCAAGAGGAGATACAGAAGAAGATGGTGCAGCGCCCAGTTTACTTTGTGAGTTCCCTTTTGCAGGGGGCTAGGTCAAGGTACTCTGGTGTGCAGAAGTTGCTTTTCGGTCTTCTCATGGCCTCGAGAAAGCTGCGCCATTACTTCCAAGCACACGAGATCACAGTCGTCACTCGCTTTCCGCTGAAGAGGATATTGCAAAATCCAGAAGCAACAGGCAGGATTGTCGAGTGGGCGCTGGAACTGTCAAGCTTTGGCCTCAAATTTGAGAGTACATCAACAATCCAAAGCAGAGCATTGGCAGAATTCATAGCAGAATGGAGGCCAACTCCAGATGAAGAAATTTCGGAGACGAGCGTCCCCGCCAAGGAAACAAGCAAAGAGTGGCTCATGTACTTTGACGGTGCCTTCTCGCTGCAAGGCGCCGGTGCTGATGTGCTGCTTGTCGCACCCACTGGAGAGCACCTCAAGTACATAGTCCAGATGCACTTTCCCAAGGAGCAAGCGACAAACAATACTGCAGAGTATGAAGGTTTGCTAGCCGGTCTCAGGATTGCGGCAGAACTTGGGATTAAGAAGCTTATTGTCAGGGGTGACTCGCAGCTTGTCGTCCGCCAAGTGAACAAGAATTATCAGAGTCCATTAATGGAAGCTTATGTCGACGAAGTGAGAAAGCTAGAAGAACACTTTGACGGCCTGCAGATGGAGCATGTCCCCAGAGCTCAGAATGACATTGCCGATGGCCTGTCAAAGTGCGCTGCACTTAACTTACCTGTGGAACCAGGGATTTTTGTGCTCAAGCTGACTCAGCCGTCCGTAACACCACCAGTTGGACAGAGCAAGAAGAGGAAGTTGGTTTCTGGCGACTATTTTCCGGCAGAGCTTCCCGAAGACGCCGCCAAGAAAGTCCCCAAGATCAACACCAACAGTGCTGAGGAGCAGTCTGCTCCGGCAAGCCCCAGGGTTTGTTCCGTTGAAGCAGACGCTCCCGACAAGTTTTGCTCCGGCAAGCTTGCCGGGGAACATCAAGCTCCGGCAGAGCCACAGGTTCTGGCCGCGGAAGCAGATGTTCCCGCAGCAGCAGAATTGCCTTTAGTCCTTGTTGTCGAGCCACAAGCTCCAGCATGGGCGCAGCAGATTGTCCGTTTCCTTCAGACAGAAGAATTTCCCGAAGAGCAAGAAGAAGCGGAAAGAGTAGCCCGGCAGTCTAGTATGTATCAGTTTGTCGATAACATACTGTGCAGAAGAAGACTCAATGGTGTGAAATTGAAGTTTATTCCCCGGGAAGATGGACAAAAGCTGTTGGCAGAGATACATGGAGGCATATGTGGTCACCACACTGGCGAAAGAGCTCTTGTCGGAAAAGCATTCCGGCAAGGCTTCTTCTGGCCGACAGCCCTCCAGGATGCAACTGCACAAGTAACCAAGTGTGAAGCGTGCCAGTTCCATTCCAAGCAGATACACCAGCCAGCTCAAGCTCTCCAGACGATCCCTTTATCCTGGCCATTTTCGGTCTGGGGGCTCGATATCCTCAGCCCCTTTCCCCGAGCTGTCGGGGGCTTTGAGTACTTGTATGTTGGAATCGACAAGTTCACAAAGTGGCCGGAAGTGGAACCAGTGAGGAAGGTGACAGCATAGTCAGCAGTCAAGTTCTTCAGGTCGATTGTTTGCCGTTTCGGGATCCCTAACAGGATAATCACCGACAATGGTACACAATTTACGAGCCGCACCTTCATGCAGTACGTCCAAGATCTTGGCGCCAAGGTCTGCTTCGCTTCTGTTGCTCACCCGAGAAGCAACGGTTAAGCGGAGAGGGCAAATGCTGAAGTGCTGTGCGGGCTCAAGACCAGAACTTTCGACAGGCTGCACAAGTGCGGAAGAAACTGGATCGAGGAGCTGCCTGTGGTTCTTTGGTCGATCGGGACGACGCCAAATCGAGCCACTGGCCAGACACCTTTCGCTCTAGTCTATGGAGCGGAGGCAGTTCTCCCCATGGAACTCGTATACGGGTCGCCTCGAGTGCTCGCTTACGACGAGCTTGAGCAAGAGCAGCTGCGACAAGACGACGCGCTGCTCCTTGAGGAAGACCGTCTTCAGGCTGCTGTGCGAGCCGCTCGCTACCAGCAAGCTTTGCGCCGCTATCATAGCCGCAAAGTTAACGCCAGAAGTCTCGAGGAAGGCGACCTTGTTCTTCGGCGCGTTCAGTCCGCCAAGAATTCCAACAAGTTGACGCCAAAGTGGGAAGGCCCTTACTGGGTGAAACGAGTCACCAGGCCTGGCGCTGTCCGCCTGGAGACAGAAGATGGCATCCCAGTGAGCAACTCCTGGAATATTGAGCATCTTCGCAAGTTTTACCCGTAGGGAGCGGTTGCCGGAACCCGTTCCGGCAACCACCTTTTGTACGAGTCTTGCCGCTGTTGCATGTAATCCTTTGTACAAAGCCGGGCGCAGATCCCGTGCATAAGTATCATGTGCTCAGCACACCTTGTCAGTTTCATGCTTTTTAAATTTTGCATGTATTATCTGACATTTTGTGCAGCATTTACCCCCGGTAAGAAATAACGAGCCTTAAAGCTCCATATTGTTATTCCGCCCTCTTTCTTTTTCACAAGGAAAAGGAGGTTCCCTCGCGCACAAGTTTGCCGGGGGGAAGGGAGAAGATACGGTATGGACCAGGCGTCGTTCAAGAAGTTTTCGCCTTGCCGGGAAGCAAGTAACAAAAAAAAGATAAGTTGCCAAAGTCTAAGCAATCAAATTTCCTTTAAATTTTTAAGTTATTTTCCTTGAACGACCGTGCTTTGTATGGAAAACCTGTGCGCGGACGAACAAACTCGTAGCTAGTTGCGCCCTTACTGTTGTTTCGAGTCCGCTCAACAACTTAAGTGAGCTGCGACTAGCCGCGACAAGGTTTCTTGTCGGCTGCAGCACC
Organism: Triticum monococcum; assembly: GCA_034509565.1. Classification (NCBI taxonomy): domain Eukaryota; kingdom Viridiplantae; phylum Streptophyta; class Magnoliopsida; order Poales; family Poaceae; genus Triticum; species Triticum monococcum. The sequence goes on from CM067841.1 coordinate 541,874,157, forward strand.
GCCAGCAGGTTGCTGACGTTCCGCACTCAGCGCTCGCGGCAAAGCTGCCTGCGCCGGGAAGTTCCCTAAAAGCATAGGGTAAAAACATACAAAGGAAGGAGTCAAGTAAAGGAAATAACGTAGCAATTACTACCAAGGATAGAGTATATTACAAAATAACTTGTCGCATCTCTAACAGACTGTTTTTCATGATTGATAGCAACAAGGAAAGAGGAAGAGAATGAGCAGCCTAGTCTACACGGTCGCCCTCGATCCTCCTGATGCCGCTCACCTTGTCCATGATGGGTGCGACAAGGGCCTTGAGCTCCTCCAAATCAGCATCTGGCGGCAAGCTTCGGAGGACGTTGGTGAGGCGGAGGCCCGGGTTGCGGAAGGCCACTTTCATCAGCACCTTCTGGAGAGCTCCCACGCAGATCTTGCGCGACTCGTCGGCAAGCTGCTTTGGAATCTGCACCCAGAGTCGCTGAAGCACCGTCGCCATGCCCTTGAAGAACAGAGTAAGCTTGGCGCTGGGTTGGAGATTCTCGTCAGAGGAGTACCCGAGATCCACCATCCCCAATTGCACCAGCTCCTTGTCGACGTTGGCGGCAACGTTCACCAGACCCTCCGTCCAGTGCTCCACGGTCTCCGACAAGGTCTTCTGGGCGGCAAAAACATTCGCCAGCAGCACCTTGCCGGCCTCGACCTCCTCCTTCAGAGCCGTCTCCTGCTCCTTGGCGCCGTCCAGAGATCTTGTCAGGGCCGCCAGCTTCTCTTCAAGGTCAGCATTGGAAGTCTTGGCGGCGTCGAGCTCCTTGCCCTTCTCGGCGAAAAGGGCCTGCAGCTCCGAGTAGCTGTTGGTGTCCTTCTCCCGCTCGAGCTTGAGCGCGGCAAGCTCGTCGCCGCTCGCCTTGAGACTTGCCTCCAGCTGCGCCACCTTCAGCTCCAGCTTGTTCTTGGCGGCCTCGGCAGCTGCGGCGGCGTCCTCGGCTTGCTTGATGGCTCCGCCAACTGCCCGCTCACGTGCGGCAAGCTCTTCCTCGTGGCTGTCGAGGTTGACCTTCCGCTGCGCCAAGTCACCTTCCTGCGAAGATAACTTCTCCGCGGCAAGGCGTTGGCGCTCTTCGACGTCCGCCTTCTCGAGAAGGAAGGCTTGCCGCGCATCGGCAAGTTCCTCCCGCTCCTTTGTCAGGGAGCAGAGAGCTTCTTGGTTAGCGCCCCGGAGCTCCTCTGCGCGCTTCTCGATATCAGCCCCGGCCTTCGCAATGAGCGCTTCACGGGACTCCGGCTTGGCCTGCCGGGCGCGGTAGAGCGCCACCAACTTCCGCGGCAGACGCTCCTCTTCGGGTTCGCTGCTGCTGCTGTTTGGCGTGTCGACCAACTTCAGCCCGGCGGAGGCAAGCACTTCTCCGTCAAGCACTTCCCCTTCGACCGGCGCCCTAGAGCTCGACGCCCAGGGGAGGTTGATGAAGATATCCTCGCCGGCCTTCAGATAGACGCCAGGCCGGGGCTCTCCGGAGCCTGGCACGGCAGCAGCGGCGGAGGAGTCGGTGGTCGGAGCAGCGCCTGGCGCTCCTGCAGCCTCCGGGTCATCAGTACGGCCACCAGACTCCCCGCCCGCTTCCGCAGCGGCAGCCCTCGCAGCCTCCTCGCCGGCGGGCTCGCCGGCACCGGCTGCTTCCTCGGCAGCTGCAGCGTCGTCGGCGGTGGCCTCAGTCTCCATCGGCACTACACCAGATGGATCTGACAGCCGGAAGAGGGGAGAAGATTCAAGCAAAATCCAAGCAAAATCCAAGAAGAAGATTAAAAGGAAAATAGCCCAAGGAAAATAGCCCAGGCACGGCAGTAGTGGCCTCCGTTGCCGGGGGATCACTGGCGCCGTCCCTTGCCGGAGACCCCTCCCTTGCCGGGGGCTCCTCCCTTGCCGGGGGCTCCTCCCTTGTCGGAGCCTCCTCCCTCGCCGGAGAGTTCTCCCTTGCCGGAGCCTCCTCCCTTGTCGGAGGACTCTCCCTTGGCACTTCAGGGGCGGCCTCCGGGCTCTCTTGACGAGGCTGCTCTGCTCCTACACAAGTCAACAAATAAATATCAGCAAAGCAAGGATCTTCGTGCGTGCTCAACAGCGGAAAATGAACAAGACATTTACGCTGGGGGCTGCTCTGAAGATCAGCCGCCGGGTCCGGCGCGTTTGTCTCTGGTGCGTCCCCTGCTGACATGATGGGATCGTCCTCGATGACAATCACCGGCGCCTTAGCTCTTTTTGCCGCTCTCTGGGCCAGAGTCCCGAGAAGGAATGAGTTCAGAGAAAAGCAGATAAGAGACGAGACAAAAATAGTAAAAACCAAAGGATTGCAAGTACAATAAGAGAAACTTACTCTTCTTCTTCTTCCTCGTCGGAGCTGAACGGGGAGAAGTCGAAGTCCGGCCCGCCTCCGACGCGGGAAGGTGGAGGAGTGGGCTCCCTTGGTCGCTTGGCGGGGGCAGATGCGGCAGCCTGGGAAGATCCCGCTCCAGTTGCTGTGGCAGCATGGGGTGCTCCCGCGGCAACGGTGCTTGCTGCGGTGGAGCCCGTCGTGCGGCGCGGCGACTGTCGACGCGCCTGCCGCCCCGCTACATCCCCGGCCTTGTGGAGACGTCTTCTTGGTGGAGACGGAGGCGCTGCTGGCGGCGTGCTACCTGAAGACGAAGTGGAGGAGGAGCCAATCTGCAATGACCCGCTCGCATCCTTGACAGGCTCGCTCGGCCCGGCACCGCGCCCGACAAGTTCTTCCTTGCCGGCAAGCTCTTCTTGCCGGGCAAGCTCCTTCTTGCCGGAGATTTCCTCTCGTTCGGCGCGGTTTGTCGCCCCTGCCACTGCTGCCTCCTCCAAGGTGAAACCGAACTCGCCCGCCGCGGCAGCTGCCGCCGCCTCTTCCAACCTGGTGGCAATGTACGCCAGCTCCGCCTCGGTGGTGTCGCGGATGAGGCCGTCCTTCTCGTCGGCACGGATTGGCACTTCCACCAAGTCATCGAAGAATTGGTGCACAACCTCGTCTTCTGGCTCTTGCCAAGTTGGCTCGATTCTGTGCGAGTCGCACAGTGGCATCATCGCCCGGATGCGGTCGAGTGCAGAGTTGTTACACAAAGGGACGACGCCCTGCGGCAACCTGAAGACTTCGGGGTGATCTGGATCTTACTTGAAGAGCTCCTGCAGCATGCCGTTGAGCTCAAGGACAGTGAAATTGTAATTGAGGCCCGGGCGCAGCCTCATTATATCCGCCGCGTTCTTGAACTCCCAAGCAGGCCTTCTCCGTTCCTGCAGGGGGGCGATGCGGCGGCGAAGAAAGTCTACGCCAACGGCGCCTACGGTGAGTCCGGCAAGCCTAAGGCGTTGGATCCTGGTGACGGCAATCTTCAGCCTGCTGTCTTCCGGGGCCAAGTTGCTCCAGTCACTGCCGCGTACTGCTGTTGCTTGGCGCCGGGCGGTGAATGGCTGCGGGCTCTCCTCAACAATCCAACACCAGTCCGCTCTCAACTCCTCCCACTTGCCGCGAAACTCCCCCTCCAGATAAGATTCCTTCTTGTCGGACCTTGAGATCCAGGCAATTCCGCCAGACAGAGGCTCTCCTCTCTCTACCCGAGGGATGAAGAAATGGCGGAAGAGAGCTACACTAGGGTGGACTCCGACAAAGTTTTCGCAAAGGTGTGCGAAAACTGCCATGGTGAGGACGGCGTTGGGAGTGAAATCAAGGAGGCAAAGCCATATGTGTTCATGATGTCGCAGAAGAACTCGGAAAAGGGCGGGCAGAGCCCGCAGTAGAACAATACGGCAAAGAAAGGGTACCCGTCCGGAGCCGTCGCGTGAGCAGAAGTCGGGAGCACCTTGGTCCGCGGGTGAGCTCGCGTCTCCGTCAACCAGAAAAGGTAATAGTACTCCTGCAACTCCTCCGCGCCGAGCTTAGGGGGGAAGATGGCTCGCTCCTTCCGCAGTGCCGCGAGCCGCTGCGCCTCGGTCGACTTCACTGCCTTCCCCTTGTCGCCCTTCGGAGCCATGGCGGAGGTGGTGGAGGAGGCCGACGACAGTGGTGTTGCTGGTGGCAATGGGGGAGCGGGGCGCTGCTCTCTTGTTGCTCTGAGAAGACGGGGAGCGGCGGAGGTTTTGAGATTGGAAGCAACAATGGGCGGATGGCGCATTACCCCTGTTTCCTCTGCTTATAAAGAGGGAGGGGAGCGGACGTTTCGCCATTACGAATAAACAACCACCCACGATCTCGCCCACGACGTGACGCATGCACGCGGGGCTTAGCCCCGCGCACGCCACCCACGTCACGCACGACGCCACGTTCGACGCGTGTCGCTCGGGGAGGGCGCGATGAATGCAGAGTCAGATACGGCGTGACCCAGGCCGCGCGTGCCCCTGCACTGTTTTGGGCCTGGCCCAACAGCGCTCGGCACCGTGTATGGCCCAGGCCCCGGGGCTCCTGTCGGTGTACTAAAGTAGGGGTACCTTAGTATCCCGAACTTGTGCACGGGCAGTCGCAGCACCCCGCGGCAAGGCTTGCCGGGTGACTGCCAAGGTCCTCCGTGGTTCCTCTGGAGCCATTCAAGAACAAAGTATTCGAGCCAAGGCACAAGGCCCCGGCAAGAGGAGCTTGCCGGGAAGGCCACTCGAAGCACAAAGACCCCGGCAAGAGGAGCTTGCCGGGAAGACCACCAAGGCATCTCGAGAAGCTTGCTGCGACGCGCTGCGTGTCCCGGCAAGACCCGGTGAGCGACAAGCTCCCGGACGCGACAAGACCGGGTGAGCGACAAGCTCCCGGACGCGACAAGACAACATCCGCGGCAAGCTACTACTCCATAGCCCGCGCTCCAGCTCACCCACCAACGTGTCGCTCTGGGACCGTTCCTGGCGTACATGGCGGGAGGCTGTGCAGCCAGGGGCATGCGGTGGCAAGTAGGCACTGACAAGATAGCCATCGTGGCAAACGGTGGCGCCCCTGACGGTCCCTTTCCGCACCGTCTAGGCAACACAGACATGCATTTAATGCCTTTGTCCCCTGCCGTCAGGGTTAGGTATGATACAACTGTAGTAAGTGGTGGCACCAACCACCACCTCTTTTACCTTTTTACCCTCATCTCTGTTGCCACCTGTCGGTGACCCCTTTGACATATAAAAGGAGGCCCATGCGCAACAGGGGGGACGATCATTCTCACGCTCGGTCTCGCTAGCCATTCAAGTGTACTGTAGCGTTCATAGCTCCCGAGCAAGAACACAAATACAAAACAAAGCAGGAGTAGGGTTTGACGCATCCATGCGGCCTGAACCTGGGTAAACTGATCGCGTTGCTCATGCGCTTCACCTCGATCTGCTCTTCGCGCACTCTCCGCCCCCTGCCGAACCGAAAGGGGCCTCGGTCCGCCGTGGTCCCATAGGTGTCCGTGGGGATCAGTCGCCCCCGACACCTTGTAACTGACTCTGTGTAACCCTAGCCCCCTCCAGTGTCTATATGAACCAGAGGGTTTAGTCCATAGGACAACATACAATCATACCATAGGCTAGCTTCTAGGGTTTAGCCTCTACGATCTCGTGGTAGATCAACTCTTGTAATACTCATATCATCAAGATCAATCAAGCATGACGTAGGGTATTACCTCCATCGAGAGGGCCCGAACCTGGGTAAACATCGTGTGCCCCGCCTCCTATTACCATCCGCCTTAGACGCACAGTTCGGGACCCCCTACCCGAGATCCGCCGGTTTTGACACCGACACCTACCTATATGCAGTATCACCCTGCCATCCTAAGTAAATTTGCATGTGCCACCTCTAAAAACTTCTAAAAATTATCTGTTCTGTGTGCCTGGATCGTTCATGGAACGACAGGAGGTGGTCGATATCTTCCATGTTAAGCAGGTTATTCTCAGGTTGGGTGTTTATTCACTTGCCATCGCAGGAGAAAATGGGCAGTAATAGGGATGCCCAGTCCCAAACTTCAAAATACAAAAAGAGTTACTAGCTCCAATAATCAAACAAAAGCTCCCAATGGACTCAAAACCTTTACTTTATCGCTTGGGAACCGCCACTACCGTGCTTAGCATGGAAGATGTTGATAACTAATGGTCGTGAAGTGAATAAGAAGGATGCATGTCTGAAAATAATCGTTTACTTCTGTTTTAAAAATTGAGCTCTGGCACCTCTGTAAATTACTGCTTTCCTTTGTGAAGGGACTTTCTATTTACCTCTATGTTGTGTCATGACCTTCTAAAAACAAGCGCCAGAAACTGAGCAGAGCACAGCGGTCAAGATTTATGCATTGTGTATAGCTAATGTTGGGTGCATCATGACTGGATCTTTTCTACGATGAATTACAATGTTTAGTCGCTGCCTGATCCCTAGTATCCACTATGTTCTGGTATTGATGTTGCTATGACTTTGCCATGCTTAATGCTTGTCACTTTGGGCCCGGGTGCCATGATTACAGAGCTGAACCGTCTATGTTATCATCATTATATTCATGTTCTAGATCCGATCTTGCAAGTTATAGTCACCTACTATGTGTTATGATCCGACAACCCTGGAGTGACAACAACCGGGTCCACTCTCGGTGATGACCGTAGTTCGAGGAGTTCATGTATTCACTATGTGTCAATGCTTTGTTCTGGTTCTCTATTAAAAGGAGGCCTTAATATCCCTTAGTTTCCAATATGGACCCCGCTGCCACGGGAGGGTAGGACAAAAGATGTCATGCAAGTTCTTTTAATAAAGCACGTATGACTATTTACGGAATACATGCCTACATTACGTCAATGAACTGGAGCTAGTGTCGTATCGCCCTAGGTTATAACCGTCACATGATGAATATCATCCAACAAGTCACCGATCCAATGCCTATGAATTTATTTATATTGATCTTGTTGCGTTACTATTGCTATTATCACTGGTACACTTGCTACAAAATACTGCTATCACTGTTACTGTTACCGTTGCTGCTGTCACTACTATCAAAACTATCAAACTACCTTCTACTGATCACTCAACTGCTAATACCTTCAAATATTCTTTGGCTCCCCTTGTGTTGAATCTATAAATTTGGGTTTAATACTCTACCCTCGAAAACTATTGTGATCACCTATGCTTGTGGGTTATCACTTTGCTGCAGATAATTAATCTCCAGGTGTGGTTGAATTGACAACTCAGCTGCTAATACTTGCAAATGTTCTTTGGCTCCACTTGTGTCGAATCTATAAATTTGGGTTGAATACTCTACCATCGAAAACAGTTGCGATCCCATATACTTGTGGGTTATCAGCAAACGATGGGAATTGGACCCGCGCATGGTGGATTCACAATCCACTGCATTGGTCCACTTGGCTGCATCTGCCCCTTATATATCCAGCTAAAGGATTTTTTTATTTTTTTCCGTTGATCACTATTCTTTTTATTCCGACCTCCTTACTTCGATCGAGATAGTGGACATAGAATGCCACTCTTTGAAAAGGAAAAAAGAGAGCAATCAGTTGTGACAGGAAAAAAATCCTTTTGTAGCTCATCATTTATTGGCAAAGATAGAAAAGGTCGGTATGAAGGAGGAGAAAGAAACAATAGTAACGTGGTCCCGGGTATCAAGCATTCTACCCACAATGGTTGGCCATACAATTGTCGTTCATAATGGAAAGGAACATATACCTATTTACATAACAAATCCTATGGTAGGTCGTAAATTGGGGGAATTCGTGCCTACTCGGCATTTCACGAGTTATGAAAATGCAAGAAAGGATACTCAATCTCGTCGTTAACTGAATTATGAATAGAAAGATTAAGGAGAAAAAAAGATTCAAAATAAAGTAAAGGTAGGCGGGGAATAACCTTATTTATGACAAGTTGCAAACTAGTAAAGTATATCCCTAGGATAAAGAAGAAGAAAAGTTGGCTAAGGAAACTCACAAGGAAAGTTCCAACCTATCGTCTACTTAAGTTCGAGAGAGTTTTCAAAGCACAAAAATGTTTTCCTATGTCTGTTTTCAAAGCACAAAGAGTTCTTGACGAGATTTGCTAGCGTTACTATGAGGAAACTGTTATGATATTGAACCTCGTGACCTATCGAGCATCTTATCCCATCTTAAAGTTGGTTTATTCGGCAGCCACAAATGCTACTCATTATAGGGATTTCGACAAAGCGAAATTATTTATTACTAAAGCCGAAGTCAGTAGGAGTATTGTTATGAAGAGATTCAGACGTCGAGCTCGAGGACATAGTTTCCCCATAAAAAAGCATGTGTCATATAACAATTGTACTAAATATAGTAAAGAAATCTAAATAACCTTTAGATCCACCTAAGATTTCGATTCCCAGCAAAAAATATAGAATAGAAAAGGGTTTTTCACATCTGTGCCCCTGGTTCCTTAGCCATCCTCATTCATCCCCACGCTCTTAACTTTTGCTCACTTTCCCCCACTCCCTTGACCGAAACCATCATAACTGGTCACAAATGGTGGATGACGTTGGGTCAGTGCTTTGACCGTTAACTCTGACGAGTGTGGCTGTGCTGACTGTGTCGCCCATTGGACCTGATGAGTGGTCTTGTGTCGGACGGTGCCGATCTTCGCCCGTTGGGTCGTGGTTAGACTATTGGGCCCGGCGCGCGCCGCAATGACAGAAGCCTGTTATGCATGCACGATATGTCCAGCTAGCCTGCTATGCATGCACGTAGCAGCCTACCTGCATGCGTCGCTGCCCGCCGCCATGATGCGCTGACCGGCCTCTTTCTGCGCGCGAGCCGCCACGGACGCTGACAGACCTCTTTCTTCACGCGAGCCACCACAGACGCAGGGACGGTTGCTGCCGCTGGTTCATCACATCTAGCACGCATGTCTCCTCGATGTAGAGTATAGTTTCACACCTTTCAATTCACTCACATCTATTCAACATGGCAATTAAAACATATTGGCAATTAAAATGGCATATCGATCGACGCGACTCATTTGAACGTAGCAAATCCAAAGCGCGGCTAGTGCCACTCCCCTTCCCTTCCCCTTTCCCTATTTGAACCACCACCCCTCCACCTGTTCTCCACACATCCATTTCGCCGCCCCCTTGTCTTCTTCACCCAAACCTAGAGCACTCTCAAAGCAAGGCGAGGATGCAGTACAACGTCCCCACCTTTGAGCTCCCACCGACCGTGCCGGGTATCCGACCGGCGTTATCATGGAGAGGACGCTCCGTGTGTGGGCGTTCTCACACTGGCAGGGTTCAAGGGAGTTTGCCCAGTGGTTCCTCGGTGCGGGCTTCGCCCATCTCCCGGCGGGCTCGCCGGTGATGTTCCGACTGGAGGAAGTGCGTCCAAACTCCACCACTCCGGCAATAGGGATCATCGCCAACTTCACCAATAGATTTGATGTATACTACCTCCTCCGCAAGGTGTTTTGGTGTGGGTGCGAGTTCATCGCATTCACCACCTACAACATCTTCACGGACTTCAACAACATCTTCCCCACTCGCAACGGTATGGAAAACCTCCCCTAGTACATCGGCGAGGACGGCATGGACGAGGAGCAGTGAAGAGGAGGCGCAGTGAAGATGGTGGTGAAGGCCCAGTCTCGTGAAGCTTGTCTTTCCCTAAGGTGTTAGGGCTTTTTATCTTTTATATATTTCTATCTTAATCATGTCATTGGTTGCACCGTGAACTTTTTATCTCTGTCGTGTTATCCCCTAAGAACTATGTTATGCTTGCTACCCTTATTTGATATGTCGTTGGTTATTTGTGTTTTGCTTGCTATTTCTATCTTATTTGACGTGAGATATCGCTAGATGGATATGGTGCCGTACACGAGCCCTTCTACTAAATCGATCAATAAAAGCGTATCCCTCAGTGAAAACCAGCAAGTTTTGGGGTTAGCCTTGTAAAAATGGTTGGAGGGTAGCCCATTCTTCTTGTTATATTCATGGTGTGTACTTGTGTAGGTCAAGTTTAAATGGCCCATTTAGAGTAGGGTCAAGTTTTCGCACGCGCGGATAATGGACTAGTTGAAGTATCAAAAAGGAAACTAAAGCTAGAAAAATTAGCCATGTTGATGTTGAAAAGAAGAAGAAGAAGAAAAGCTATTTTTTGAATTGTTGGTGGCCCTATTCCGTATATTGTATGATCAAAAACAAGCTAATTTTTGAATAGTTTGTGGCCTATGATATGGTTTAGGGCACCCTATGTTTTATGTAAGACGTATGCTATGGTTGCTACTTTCTATGTTATCGATGTATACTTGCTACGTGAGATATCGCTAGATGGATATGGTGTCGTAGCCGAGCCCTAGACATGCTCTCTAGATGGATATGGTGTCGCAGCCGAGCCCTAGACATGCTCTCTAGATGGATATGGTGGCTAATGGTGCCACCGGACTTTATTTTAGATGTGGTTTCAGATGGATATCATGATCTACATATTTAAGTCTGACATGCTCTTAATAATAATAAAAATCATGTATACAATATTTTTCTTGCAACAAAAACATGTTTATAATACCCGCATGTCAAAAAATCAAAGTGTTGTGCCGTAGGCTATATACAAAAGGAACTTGCCACGATATGTACAAATAAATTTGACATGGGCGAGCCCAACAATAAATTGATTTACCATCATGCACTATTTTTGTTCGGCATGGCAATAAATGGATTTACCATGGCAATAATCAAGGAAAAAATAGAGCCAGCGCGTCCACTATTTTCTAGGCCTCTTTTATCTTTGTGGGCCTTCAACACTCAGCGCAATTAGAAAGCCCAACCAGAGCCTAGTTTAAATTTGGGCCCTAGAACTACGTTTTTTTCTTCTGCGGTCGGTGTTGTCTAACGAAACTGAAGAAACAGAAAGTGTACAAAACTGACGAAACTAACATGATCCACAAATAAAGCAACACAAAGCATAGAGCACATCATCCACAATTTTAAGCAAATCGTAAAGCACATGATCCACAAATTTAACCAAATCCTAGAGCACATGACACCACACTAATAACATCTCTAACGAGTGATGACCAACAAGTAAGAAAATCTTTGAGCAACTACACAAAAATAAAAGGGATAAAATCATAAAGCTATCAGATTTGCCTGCTTGTTCAATTGAGTCATTTGTTTCAAGTTCTTGTTCATCTTCTATAATTCCCCCTTCAGATATGCATCCCCAACTGTCAGAGCAGCACTTTCAAAGGTCAAATTTGTTGGTGCCGACGGCAAATTGAGCTCCTGGGATGGGGCCCCATTGAATTGAATCCGCTTACTATAGTCATTCAGCCATTCAAAATGTGTGCATTTCTTCGTGATCTAAAACGAAAACACCCTAAATCCCAGATCGAAAAAGAATTAAAAGAAAATAGAAAAAGAAATTAGAGAAAAATCATGAGACCTAACGTACCCCTCTGGCTTGCTGTCGCATTTCACGAACTCGAGCCCATAGTTGCCATTCTTGACCTCCTTCGAAGTCAGCCATATTAGTGGCGCACTGCATGGGCAGTCAGGACATCGCTCCATGGGAAGTGGACCATACTGGGTCCACGAGGGGCGGGAGGCTGAAGTGGAGCTCGACATATCGCCCAAAGCCGCTGGAGAAGAAGAAGCAGAGGAGTGGCTCCTCTCGTCGCTGGAGAAGAAAAAGCAGATGAGTGGCTCCTCTCGTCACCGCAAAATAAGCAGCAGAAGAAAGGGGAGGCACAACCAACAAGTCTCATGGATCAACCCACGATCCAACAATGTGGAGCCGTCCATGTGATCCAGCAGCGCGGAGCCTGGACGCAGCCTGCCCTCGGAATTCCTTCTAGAAGACCACATCTGAGGGTTGTCTCTTGGCGCTAGGGTATGATCGGATGATTGACGTTCAGAGCTAGGGTTAGGCGAAACCACGAAGGGTTTAGAGGGGTTTTGAGCTGGTCAATAGGGTTTCCAAGGCTTTGACTAAGCATAACTAATTTAAAAAAATCGAAAAAATATGAAAACTTCGTTGTTTTATAAGACACTATAACGAAGAAAAAGACTAAACTTGGTATACGGACATTTAGAAAAAAACCTAGATAGCACGATCGAGGTCAATATAGCACCATTAATTTAAAAAAATCAAAAAATATAAAACCTATGCACAATGTTGAATTGTGTGACATGTTACCAACCAAAAATCAAAAACTTTTTCGATGGACATTTTCATGAAAAAACCTTCACACATATGCAAGGTTGTCAGAATCGCGATTTTGAATCGGATCGGAGCTCTGATGGTAGAATCGTAAATTATAGAATCTTCACTACTAGGATCGTAGAAACGTAGGTTTTATGAACTAAAATCGTAGAATCAGATGGGTAAGTTTGGATCGTAAAGTCGTAGAATCGTATAACAGAATCGTGATTCTAACAACCTTGCACATATGAGCTATCACATACAACGTTTCATAGAGACCAATGAGAGGAGGTAGGGTTCCCTTCGGTTTTTGAATTTTTTAAAAAAAATCAAAAAAATCACCAAAGCTTGATTTCAAAGTGAATAAGAAGGATCTGAACTTAGTTTTCCATTTTCATACTTTAAACATGTTTTAATGGTTTTCTATTAAAGTATTTTTTTCAAAAAATGTAAAAACATAAAGATTTATTCAATAAATAGTGATTCTTCGAATCTACACTATATAGATTGAATAGGTGTTAATAAAAAATATTTGGCTCATTTGGAGTAGGTCCAAAAAAACTTGATTACAAATGGGGCTGTTTACCCTAGCTTGGGAGCTCATTTGGAGCACATTTCTCATGACTACAAGTTTTACCACGCAAAAGAGATCGGATTGATCACCTAACGGTTATAATAGTTTAGCAAACTTTGCAACTCACACCATAGGGGAATGGACTTTAAGTGTTGGTTCAAATTCAAAGTTTGCCTAAAATTCAAATTTTGCCTCAGTTTTGTATTCTACCTCAAATTTCACATCCAATTACAAATAGAATTATTACACCTTACAAGTTTTCACGGCAGTTCAAATTGACGACAGAATCCTTATTACAAATCCTTACAATTCAAAGTTTATGACTTGTATTCAAGTTCAAATTCAAATCTTTGCCTTGCTCCTTGTGTTTCGGGATGGGTTAACCGTCTTGCTCCTGGTTTCCCTGGCTGGGATATTTTGTGGTTTTGAAAGCTTTGTCTTGTTAATTGTGATCTTCACTTCTGGTGGTGGCGGTTTTGTTGAGCTTTGACTGACCGAGCAAGTGATGACCAGTTGACGGTCATCTGTGGGTTCACTAATCCTTAAAGGAACTTCAGACAAAATAACTTCCTCCTCTCTTATAGCTTCAAAACCATCATAAGCCATGGTTTCAAATTCTGCATCAGATGATGGTTCAACCAAAGTTTCTTCCTCTCTAGGTCTTGTCTGTCCAGTGCCTCTAATTATCCTAGAGCTGGGTCAAACAGAAATAAGCTTAGCCATCAATAAAAAGAGAACAAATGCAAAAAAGGAAAGGTTGCACCCATACTAAGATGCATTCTCCTCTGCTGCTGCATTCTCCTCTAAAGTTCCTGCATTCTCCTCTGCTGCTGCATTCTCCTCTAAACTTGATGCATTCTCCTCTGTCGCTACATTCTCCTCTGCATTTGCTGTTGCCCATTGTTCCTCTTCTCCAAATGATGCATCAACTGGATTGGTACAAAGCCTAGCAATATGCCCTAGAATACCACAACTTTTGCACACGCTGTTTTTTTACACGACCCTCTTCACCAGCTATTATCATGTTTTTCCTTAGTCTTCCTGGTGGTCTAGTCAGTACAAGAAAATAGAGTTTGAACCCTGGGTCTACTATGTTCCATTGGTCTTTTCCCAAGAGTGCAGGCACATTTTCAGCATAAGCAGCCCTAAATTTGGCAACAGAGAAATATTCAGAGCAATACTAATCAACTTAACCATCTTCACCTCCAATAACACTTATGAGATGTAGGGCATGTTGATACGTCCATTTTGCATCATGTTTTCTTACTATTATTTACAATGTTTTTATCCATCATAATGCTTTTTGGAGTAATTCTAATGCCTTTTCTCTCATAATTTGCAAGGTACACACCAAGAGGGAGAATTCTAGCAGCTGGAAATCTGGACCTGAAAAAGCTACGCCGGGCCACCTATTCTGCACAACTCCAAATGATTTGAAACTTCACGGAGATTTTTTATGGATTATTTAAGAAATATTGGAGCCAGTAACTACCAGAGGGGGGCTACCAGGTGGGCACAACCCACCTGGGTGCGCTAGGCCCCCTAGGCGCGCCCTGGTGGGTTGTGGCCTGCTCGGCCCACCTCCGGTGCACATCTTTTGGTATATAAGTCATTTTAACCTAGAAGAAAATAAGGAGAAGACTTTCTGGGTGGAGCACCGCCGTCTCGAGGTGGAACTTGGGCATGAGCACTGTTGCCCTCTAGCGGAGCGATTCTGCCGGGGGAACTTCCCTCCCGAAGGGGGCAATAATAATAATCATCATCATCATCACCAACAACAACTCTCCCATCTTGGGGAGGGCAATCTCCATCAACATCTTCACCAGCACCATCTCATCTCAAACCCTAGTTCATCTCTTGTATTCAATCTTGTTACCGGAACTATAGATTGGTGCTAGGGGGTGACTAGTAGTGTTGATTACATCTTGTAGTTGATTACTATATATATATGGTTTATTTGGTGGAAGATCATATGTTCAGATCCATGATGCCATTCAATACCCCTCAGATCATGAGCATGTTTATTATTTGTGAGTAGTTACTCTTGTTCCTGAGGTCATGGGATAAATCATGTTGATTGCGCGAGTAAGTCAATCTTTCTTACCACCCCGGAGGGAAAAAGGATCAAGTATGTATCCAGGCATGCACCAAGGAGAACCTAGGTACATTCTCTCAAGGGAGTTGTTCGGGAGGAAGTGCCTATTGTGAAGGATTACCCAGATGTAATTCCAGAGGAGTTACCAGGCATACCGCCAGATCAAGACATCGAGTTTTTGATAGAGCTATTGCCAGGCACTGGGCCAATATCAAAGAGACCATACCGGATGCCCGCGAATGATCTGGAGGAGATCAAGAAATAGATTAAGGAGTTATTGGAGAAAGGTTACATTCGACGAAGCTCATCACCATGGGGAGCCCTAGTGTTATTGGTTGAGAAGAAGGATAAGTCTCTGAGAATGGTTGTTGATTATTGATACGTCTCCAACGTATCTATAATTTTTGATTGCTCCATGCTATATTTTCTACTGTTTTAGACATTATTGGGCTTTATTATCCACTTTTATATTATTTCTGGGACTAACCTATTAACCGGAGGCCCAGCCCACAATTACTGTTTGTGCCTGTTTTAGGGTTTCGAAGAAAAGGAATATGAAACGGAGTCCAAACGGAATGAAACCTTCGGGAACGTGATTTTCTCAACAGATAAGACCCGAGAGACTTGGACCCTACGTCAAGGCACGTAACAGGAGGCCACGAGGTAGGGGGCGCGCCCTACCCTACCAGGCGTGCCCCACCCTCGTGGGCCCCTTGTTGCTCCACCGACGTACTTCTTCCTCCTATATATATCCACGTACCCCCAAACGATCAGAGCAGGAGCCAAAACTCTATTTCCACCACCGTAACTTTCTGTATCCACGAGATCCCATCTTGGGGCCTGTTCCGGAGCTCCGCCGGAGGGGGCATCGATCACGGAGGGCTTCTACATCAACACCATAGCCCCTCCGATGAAGTGTGAGTAGTTTATCTCAGACCTACGGGTCCATAGTTAGTAGCTAGATGGTTTCTTCTCTCTTTTTGGATCTCAATACAATGTTCTCCCCCTCTCTTGTGGAGATCTATTCGATGTAATCTTCTTTTCACGGTGTGTTTGTTGAGAAGGATGAATTGTGGGTTTATGATCAAGTCTATCTATGAATAATATTTGAATCTTCTCTGGATTCTCTTATGCATGATTGGTTATCTTTGCGAGTCTCTTCTAATTATCAGTTTGGTTTGGCCTACTAGATTGATCTTTCTTGCAATGGGAGAAATGCTTAGCTTTGGGTTCAATCTTGCGGTGTCCTTTCCCGGTGACAGTAAGGGCAGCAAGGCACGTATTGTATTGTTGCCATCAAGGGTAACAAGATGGGGTTTTCTTCATATTGCATGAGTCTATCCCTCTACATCATGTCATCTTTCTTAAGGCGTTGCTCTGTTTTTAACTTAATACTCTAGATGCATGCTGGATAGCGGTCGATGAGTGGAGTAATAGTAGTAGATGCAGGCAGGAGTCGGTCTACTTGTCTCGGACGTGATGCCTATATACATCATCATGCCTAGATATTATCATAACTATGCCCAATTCTGTCAATTGTTCAACAGTAATTTGTTCACCCACCGTAGAATACTTATGCTCTCGAGAGAAGCCACTAGTGAAACATATGGCCCCCGGGTCTATCTTTATCATATTGTTCTCCTACTACTTTGCTATTTACTTTTCCTTCATTTTACTTTGCATCTTTATCATAAAAATACCAAAAATATCATCTTTATCATATCTATCAGATCTCACTCTCGTAAGTGGCCTCATAGGGATTGACAACCCCTATTTGCGTTGGTTGCAAGGATTTATTTGTTTTGTGCAGGTACGAGGGACTCGTGCGTAGCCTCCTACTGGATTGATACCTTGGTTCTCAAAAACTTAGGGAAATACTTACGCTACTTTGCTGCATCATCCCTTCCTCTTCGGGGAAAACCAACGCAGTGCTCAAGAGGTAGCAAGAAGGATTTCTGGCGCCATTGCCGGGGAGGTCTTTGCAAAAGTCAACATACCAAGTACCCATCACATACCCTTATCTCCCGCATTACATTATTTGCCATTTGCCTCTCATTTTCCTCTCCCCCACTTCACCCTTGCCGTTTTATTCGCCCTCTCTCTCTCTATCCTCCGTCTCTATTTGCCTCTTTTTTGCCCGCTTGCTTTTTGTTTGCTTGTCGTTATGGCTAGTCCCTTATCTTCTCCGCTGTCTCCCGATAATGAAATTCTAAATTTTAAGCAAAGGGAGGGTGAAAATCTAAAAGATGCTTGCTATAGAATTTGCAATGCTCAAAATAGATCTACTAGGAAGCAATCTACTATCATTCTCCTTCGCAATTTTTATGTAGGCATTACTCCTTGGCACCGTTATGTTCTTGATACTATTACCAGAGGGAACTTTTTGGGTAGCCATACTTTTGATTCTTATAATGCTATGTTAGATTTATTTGGCTCACCCCCTCTCTTGGTTAATGGAACTATATTAACTTTGGAGCATGTAATGCAAAGGCTTGAGATCATTGAAAATAAGGTTGATACCATAGAGTTAATTGAAAATTTGGATAAAAAGATCCACAGCCGAATCTCTCAATATGGATCTAAAGTAGGAGTTACTTTGAAAGATATTAAAGAAAAGGAACCCATAGTTAATGAGAAAATAAATCATGATTTCGTTAGGATCGACAAACTTGAGAATATTATTACCAACAGGGGAACCGCTTTTTCTTCCATAAAGAATACTCCAAGTCCTTCCACTAAAGTTTCCTAGCTTATGTACATTCCTAAAAATAAGGGTGAATCATCTAGTAAGGAAAATGCGGATCTCAAATCTATAAGTGTTCATCCCAATCTTTTTGCTATCATTAAGGAACTATTTGTTACAAATGAATTTTTCGATCTTGTGCCTAAAATTTTGATGATCAATAAAAATAAAGAAATTCCTAAAGATGGTAGATGCCTCATTGAAGAATTGCCTACCAAAGATGGCAATACCTAGATCTATTCTTGCTTGTTATGCCTAGCTAGGGGCGTTAAACGATAGAGCTTGTTGGGAGGCAACCCAATTTTATTTTTATTCCTTGCTTTTTACTCCTGTTTAGTAATAAATAAATTATCTAGACTCTGTTTTGGTTGTGTTTTTTGTGTTTAATTAGTGTTTGTGCCAAGTATAACCGTTGGGAATACTTGGGGAAAGTCTTGTTGAACTTGCTGTAAAAAGCAGAAACTTTAGCGCTCACGAGAACTGCTGTCATTTTTATTTGGACAGTGCTATTTAGTTAATTATTTTTGAAGATGATTAATAGATAAATTACTCACGCCCAGCAATTTATTTTAGAATTTTTGGGGTTACAGATCTTGCGCTAGCTACAGATTACTACAGACTGTTCTATTTTTGACAGATTCTGTTTTTCATGTGTTGTTTGCTTATTTTGATGAATTTATGGCTAGTAAAATCAGGGGCGGCGCCAGCGTAGGGTCGTGTAGGGGCGGCCGCCCCGGGTAAATGTTGGGAACCAGGGTATCCCCTAGTGCTTGTGGCCGCCATGGAAGTCGAGAAAATTCGATGGAGATCAGGTCGAGCGACGAGCAGGGAGAGAGAAGAAGAAATAAACGGTTCGCTAGAAGATAGGCCACGTAACAATAGAGATGGACCAGCTAAACAAGGCCCAAAGGATTCTAAAAAAGTCCCAACGGAAAGAAGTGAGATGAGCCCGTTATGTTTTTGTACGCAGCCTGAGCATTGGCTTTCCCGATTCCAATCGCTTGTGAAGACTATCGCCGCCGTCACGCGAACCTCCACTGCCGCCTTGACGCAGTGCCACCCACTGCCGCTTCACCAGGGCGCGGCCCAGGTCTGCCCAAATCCACTGAATCAATGATGAAGAGAGTCCATCTTTTCTGGTGCCATCCGAACGGGAGACATCTTTCTCGTCGCCACCGCCATGCACCCCGTTCAATAACTGCAGACGAGCAGCCAACCGAGGCAGCAAGGAACATGTTATTTCGGTCTCCCTAATCTTTTAATTTGTTTTGGCATTGGCTGATTGGCATAATTCCTGAACGTTGATACTGAAAATTAGTTATGAATTCGATATCATCGGCACCTAAGAATATGAAGCAGATTGATTCTTTATATGTTTTTTTGCGTTATATATCTTTCGCCTACAACTTGAGAATGAAATTATGAATAATTCATGCATTGATCGTCTTGCCTAAATGCATACTAATTGACCAATTAATTATGTAGATTGTCTTATTTGATTGTATCCTGACTTTGATTTTTTTCCGTTACCTTAAAAGTCCGCCCCAGGTAACTTCAAATCCTGGATCCGTCACTGAGTAAAATAGTTTATAAACCATAGAGAAGTTGGAATACAGTAGGTATAAATAAAGAACGAGTTCATTACAGTACCTTGAAGTGATCTTTTGTTTTCTTTCGCTAACGGAGCTCACGAGATTTCCTACTTTAAGTTTTGTGTTGTGAAATTTTCAAGTTTTGGGTAAAGATTTGATGGGTTATGGAACAAGGAGTGGCAAGAGCCTAAGCTTGGGGATGCCCATGGAAACCCCAAGATAATCTAAGGACACCCAAAAGCCAAAGCTTGGGGATGCCCCGGAAGGCATCCCCTCTTTCGTCTACTTCTATCGGTAACTTTACTTGGAGCTATATTTTTATTCGCCACATGATATGTTTTTTGCTTGGAGCGTCTTGTATGATTTGAGTCTTTGCTTGTTAGTTTAGCACAATCATCCTTGCTGTACACAACTTTTGAGAGAGCCATACATGATTTGGAATTTGTTAGAATACTCTATGTGCTTCGCTTATATCTTTTGAGTTATATAATTTTGCTCTAGTACTTCACTTATATCTTTTAGAGCACGGTGGTGGATTTGTTTTATAGAAACTATTGATATCTCATGCTTCACTTAGATTATTTTGAGAGTCTTAATAGCATGGTAATTTGCTTAAAATCCTAATATGCTAGGTATTCAAGATTAGTAAAATTTTCTTAAGAGTGTTTTGAATACTAAGAGAAGTTTGATCCTTGATGATTGTTTTGAGATATGGAGGTAATAAGATCAAAGTCGTGCTAGTTGAGTAGCTGTGAAATTGAGAAATACTTGTGCTGAGGTTTGCAAGTCCCGTAGCATGCACGTATGGTAAACGTTATGCAACAAATTTGAAACATGAGGTGTTATTTGATTGTCTTCCTTATAAGTGGCGGTCGGGGACGAGTGATGGTCTTTTCCTACCAATCTATCCCCCTAGGAGCATGCGCATAGTACCCAGGTTTTTGATAACTTGTATATTTTTGCAATAAGTATTTGAGTTCTTTAGGACTAATATTGAGTCCATGGATTATACGCACTCTCACCCTTCCATCCTTGCTAGCCTCTTCGGTAACGTGCATTGCCCTTTCTCACATTTAGAATTGGCGCAAACTTCATCGGTGCATCCAAACCCCGTGATATGATACGCTCTTTCACACATAAACCTCATTATATCTTCCTCAAAACAGCCACCATACCTACCTATTATGGCATTTCCATAGCCATTCCGAGATATATTGCCATGCAACTTTCCATCATTCCGTGCATCATGACACATTAATAATTGTCATATTGCTTAGCATGATCATGTAGTTGACATAGTATTTGTGGCAAAGCCACCATTCATAATTCTTTCATACATGTCACTCTTGGTCCATTGCATATCCGGGTACACCGCCGGAGGCATTCATATAGAGTCATCTTTTGTTCTAGTATCGAGTTGTAATCATTGAGTTGTAAATAAATAGAAGTGTGATGATCATCATTTTCTAGAGCATTGTCCCAAGTGAGGAATATAAAAAAAAGATAAAGGCCATAAAAAAGAGAAGGCCCAAAAAAAGAAGAGAAAGGCCATAAAAAAGAGAAGGCCCAAAAAAATGAGAGAAAAGAGAGAAGGGACAATGTTACTATCCTTTGCCACACTTGTGCTTCAAAGTAGCACCATAATCTTCATGATAGAGAGTCTCTTGTTTTGTCACTTTCATATACTAGTGGGAATTTTCATTATAGAACTTGGCTTGTATATTCCAACAATGGGCCTCCTCAAGTGCCCTAGGTCTTTGTGAGCAAGCAAGTTGGATGCACACCCACTAGTTTGTTTTGTTGAGCTTTCATACATTTATAGCTCTAGTGCATTCGTTGCATGGCAATCCGTACTCCTTGCATTAACATCAATCGGTGGGCATCTCCATAGTCCATTGATTAGCTTCGTTGATGTGAGACTTTCTCTTTTTTTTGTCTTCTCCACATAACCCCCCCCCCCCCTCATTATATTCTATTCCACCCATAGTGCTATGTCCATGGCTCGCGCTTATATATTGCGTGAAAGTTTATAGGTTTGAGATTACTAAAGTATGAAACAATTGCTTGCCTTGTCATCGGGGTTGTGAATGATGAGAGCATTCTTGTGTGACGAAAATGAAACATGACTAAACCATCTAATTTTGTAGGGATGAACTTTCTTTGGCCATGTTATTTTGAGAAGACATAATTGCTTAGTTAGTATGCTTAAATATTATTATTTTTATGTCAATATGAAGTTTTGTCTTGAATCTTTCGGATCTGAATATTCATACCACAATTAAGAAGAATTACATTAACATTATGCCAAGTAGCACTCCGCATCAAAAATTCTATTTTTATCATTTACCTACTCGAGGACGAGTAGGAATTAAGCTTGGGGATGCTTGATACGTCTCCAACGTATCTATAATTTTTTATTGCTCCATGTTATATTATCTACTGTTTTAGACATTATTGGGCTTTATTATCCAATTTTATATTATTTTTGGGACTAACCTATTAACCGGAGGCCCAGCCCGGAATTGTTGTTTTTTTGCCTGTTTTAGGGTTTCAAAGAAAAGGAATATCAAATGGAGTCCAAACAGAATGAAACCTTCGGGAACGTGATTTTCTCAACAGATAAGACCCGGGAGACTTGGACCCTACGTCAAGGCACGTAACAGGAGGCCACGAGGTAGGGGGCGTGCCCTACCCTACCAGGCGCTCCCCCACCCTCGTCGGCCCCCTGTTGCTCCACCGATGTACTTCTTCCTCCTATATATATCCACGTACCCCCAAACGATCAGAGCAGGAGCCAAAACCCTAATTCCACCGCCGTAAATTTCTGTATCCACGAGATCCCATCTTGGGGCCTATTCCGGAGCTCTGTTGGAGGGGGCATCAATCATGGAGGGCTTCTACATCAACACCATAGCCCCTCCAATGAAGTGTGAGTAGTTTATCTCAGACCTACGGGTCCATAGTTACTAGCTAGATGGCTTCTTCTCTCTTTTTGGATCTCAATACAATGTTCTCCCCCTCTCTTGTGGAGATCTATTCGATGTAATCTTCTTTTTGCGTTGTGTTTGTTGAGACCGATGAATTGTGGGTTTATGATCAAGTCTATCTATGAATAATATTTGAATCTTCTCTGAATTCTTTTATGTATGATTGGTTATCTTTGCAAGTCTCTTCAAATTATCAGTTTGGTTTGGCCTACTAGATTGATCTTTCTTGCAATGGGAGAAGTGCTTAGCTTTGGGTTCAATCTTGCGGTGTCCTTTCCCGGTGACAGTAAGGGCGGCAAGGCACGTATTGTTGCCATCGAGGATAACAAGATGGGGTTTTCTTCATATTGCATGAGTCTATCCCTCTACATGATGTCATCTTGCTTAAGGCGTTACTCTGTTTTTAACTTAATACTCTAGATGCATGCTGGATAGCGGTCGATGAGTGAAGTAATAGTAGTAGATGCAGGCATGAGTCGGTCTACTTGTCTCGGACGTGATGCCTATATACATGATCATGCCTAGATATTCTCATAACTATGCTCAATTCTGTCAATTGTTCAACAGTAATTTGTTCACCCACCATAGAATACTCATGCTCTCGAGAGAAGCCACTAGTAAAACCTATGCCCCCCGGGTCTATCTTTATCATATTGTTCTCCTACTACTTTGCTATTTACTTTCCCTTTATTTTACTTTGCATCTTTACCATAAAAATACCAAAAATATTATCTTTATCATATCTACCAGATCTCACTCTCGTAAGTGGCCTCATAGGGATTGACAACCCCTATTTGCATTGGTTGCGAGGATTTATTTGTTTTGTGCAGGTACGAGGGACTCGCGCGTAGCCTCCTACTGGATTGGTACCTTGGTTCTCAAAAACTGAGGGAAATACTTACGCTACTTTGCTGCATCATCCCTTCCTCTTCGGGGAAAACCAACACAGTGCTCAAGAGGTAGCAATTATCGGGCGTTGAATGAGGTAACGATCAAGAACAAGTACCCACTGCCGATGATTAACGTTTTGTGTGACCAACTACAAGGAGCTAAAGTGTTATCGAAGATTGATCTACGACCAGGTTACCACCAGTTGAAGATTCGAGAAAAGGATATACCTAAGACAGCCTTTACCACAAGGTACGGGCTTTATGAGTATACGGTTATGTCATTTGGATTGACTAACGCCCCCGCCTATTTCTTGAGTATGATGAATAAGGTGTTCATGGAGTTCTTGGATAAGTTTGTCGTGGTGTTCATTGATGATATTTTAGTATAATCAAAGGATGAAGAGGAACATAAGGAGCATTTGCGGTTAGTTCTCGAGAAACTCAGGGAACATTAGTTATTTGCCAAGTTTTGCAAATGTGAGTTCTGGTTGAAGGAAGTTGGATTTCTTGGACATGTCATATCAGGAGAAGGTATAGCAGTGGATCGCACCAAGGTTCGGTCAGCCACGGAGTGGTTGGCACCCACCTCAGTTGGAGAGATTCCCAGTTTTATTGGATTTGCGGGATACTACCGGAGATTCATTCAGAATTTTTCTAAAATTGCAAAGCCAATGACGGCATTGTTGAAGAAGGACACCAAGTTCCATTGGACTGAAGAATGTGAAGCTAGTTTCCAGGAGTTGAAGAAACGTTTGACTACAGCCGCAGTGCGATTCTGCCGGATATACGCAAGGATTTCCAAGTGTATTGCGATGCCTCTCACTTAGGACTTGGAGTAGTTCTTATGCAGGACGGAAGAGTTGTTTCATATGCCTCATGACAGCTTCGACCGCATGAGTTGAATTATGCCACACATGATTTGGAGTTAGCAGTTGTGGTGCATGTGCTCAAGACCTGGAGACATTTTCTCATCGGAAACCGTTGTGATGTGTACATGGATCACAAGAGTTTGAAGTATATTTTTACTCAGAAGGAGTTGAACCTCAGGCAGAGGAGATGGCTGGACCTCATAAAAGATTATGATATGACATTGCACTATCATCCAGGCAAGGCCAATGTCGCAGCAGAAGCTTCGAGCCAGAAGACTTACGTCAACACCCTCGTAAGCGGAGGAATGCCAAAGGGGTTGGTAGAAGATCTCAGGGAGCTACATTTGGAGATAGTCCCTAAAGGATTTGTTGCAGCGTTGGAGGTTTAGTAAACATTATTGGAAAATATTCGAGAAGCTCAGAAGGATGACAAGGAAATTGCCGAGATAAAGGAGAAGATGAGCGAAGGAAAAGCCAAAGGTTTTCATGAGGATGAGCACGACACCTTATGTTTTGAGGACCGCGTTTATGTGCCCAATAATACAAAGATCAGGAAGTTGATACTTCAGGAGGCTCATGAGTCACCATACTCAATTCACCCTGGAAACACCAAGATGTATTTGGATTTGAAGGAGCATTTCTGGTGGACTGGTATGAAGAAAGATATTGCCGGGTATGTAGCCATATGTGATGTATGCCAGAGAGTGAAGGCAGAACATAAGAAACCAGTAGGATTACTGTAGCCTATGCCGATACCCGAATGGAAGTGGGACAAGCTTGGCATGGATTTCATCACCGGATTACCCAGGACCCGATCTGGATACGATTCTATCTTGGTAGTAGTGGATCGTTTGACCAAAGTAGCTCACTTTATCCCAGTGAAAACCACCTATACAAGTGCGAAGTTGGCCAAGATATATATGACCAGGATCGTATGTCTGCATGGAGTTCCGAGGACCATCGTATCACATAGAGGAACACAGTTTACTTCAAAATTTTGGAACCAATTGCACCAGACTTTGGGAACTAGGCTGGAGTTCATTACAACTTTTCACCCGCACACAGATGGACAGACTGAGAAAGTCAATCAGATTATGGAGGACATGCTGGGAGCTTATGCACTAGACTACAGATCTAGTTGTGATGATAATTTACCCTACGCGGAGTTCTCGTACAATAATAGCTACCAGGCCAGTTTGAAGATGGCACCGTTTGAAGCCCTGTACAGAAGAAGATGTCGAACACCGTTGATGTGGGATGAAGTTGGAGACCGTCAGTTGTTTGGACCGGATTTGATAAAAGAGTCCGAAGAGAAGGTTAAGCTGATTCGAGATAGACTGAAAGTATCTCAGTCCAAACAGAAGAGTTATGCAGACTCGAAACGCAAGGAGGTAGACTATGAAATCGGAGACAGAGCATATCTGCGAGTGTCACCCTTGCGAGGAGTTAAATGTTTGGTTGTTAAAGGAAAGTTAGCCCCGAGATTTGTGGGACCGTACCATGTTTTGGAATGCATGGGAGAGGTTGCCTACAAGTTGGAGTTACCCGAAGGACTGTCGGGAGTTCATGATGTGTTTCACGTTTCCCAGTTGAAGAAGTGCCATGCTAAGATGGCTGATATTCCTCTGAGAGATATAATGCCCCTGGAAGCAATATAGTTGGATAGTGATTTGACCTACGAGGAGAAGCCGGTCAAGATTCTCGAGTTTGCTAGCCGAAGTACTCGCAGTAAGGTTATCATGTTTCACAAAGTTCAGTGGAGCCACCATACCGAGGATGAACCCACTTGGGAACGAGAGGATGATCTACGCAAAGATCACCCGCACCTATTTTCTAGCCAACCCGAATCTCGATGGCGAGATTCATCTTAAGGGGGGTAGGTTTGTAACATCCCAAATTTTCAATTTGGAATGTTATACATAGGTCATTCATGCATATCATATTTTATTGCATTTCTGTTTTGTGATCCTCGAAATCCTAAGCAACTCAAGGACCCTCGGAGAGAGTTGGGGATTTCACGTTTTTTCATATTTGAGTTTTATCAAATATTGGAACAAGGATCACTTTGGTTTTAATTATTTTTCCTCTCTGAAAATATTTCATATTAAAATTATATGAGAGGAGATAATATGAATTCTCCGAAATAAATAAAATATTAGAGGAAAAATATTAAAATCAAATAAGTTATTTTATTTGGGTTTTATCGCTATTTCATTTGAATTAGGAAAAATATGTGTTTTACAAAATTGCATTAGAAGCCCAAATAAATGTTCACCTAGTCCGGCATATTTTTAGAGGACGGGGAAAATTTATTTCAGGATTTTTGGAGTCTGTTTAGTATTTCATTTCTTTGTTTTTCTGCGGGGAATTATTTTTAAAAAAAATTACCGCCTTACCAGGCCGTGCCCGCTTGGGACACCGACCTGGCCAGCCCTTTAAGAGGCGAGGCCTCGAGCCGCCGCTAGCCCCTGCCCACTCGCGGGCCCCGCCAAACCCTAAGCCGTCGTGCCGCCATCTCGCCGCCGTCGGAGCCCCGCCCGCCATCACCGATGTCCACCGAGCTACCGCAGTTGACTTTCGTCCGTTCGTTTTTTTAGAAACCCTAGACCGGTTTTTTAGATCGGTTTTTATTTCAGTTTTTTCGGCTCGGTTAAATTGCGGACATTCGTCCGTACATTCGTTTAGCCGAACACCGTTCACCCGTTAGTCACATGTGACACTCCAAATTTTTTTTTTGATTGGGGCTTCATCAAAAACTTTATTGGATTCTAGAAGGGGGCATTTAAAATTTCTTTTTCAGAAAATCCTTCCTCTTAAAAAACTTCCTTTCACCTTTGGCAAGGATTTCCTTTCCTTTTCAATTTTGGTGTTGAATTTTTGGGAGCTTTTCTTCTGGTTGTTTCCCTCTCAAACTTATTTATTTTTCATTTAAAAAGAAACCCTAGGAGTTTTGGGACTTCATTCTTTTTGAAACCACCCATGATTTTACTTGTCACAGGTGGTAAAACCACTCCAAAACCTCCCCTCCCTCTTGAAACAACCTAAGTTCTCTGTCCCAACTAATCCAAACAAGTTTTGTATTTTATTTCAAACATTTTTCATCTCAAATCATTTTTGTCAATTATTTGGAGCCTGAGTCATTTACAAAGCAAGTGCCTTATTCCCTTTGAGTTTTGATCTCAAACCAACTCCTCTGGATTGTCCTTAGCATCCACAACTCAGAAACATCTTGATCCACTCTCCTTCTTTTCAAATTTTTCAAATTTCAGCCTCTGCAAGTTTGGACCAGATTTGCCAAATTTGGTGAAATTCATATCTACACTTCCCCAAAAATTCTACAAAAATTCAGGCAGCCTACTGGAGCAATGAGTAGCCACTCCACCAAAAATCAGCTCTAGGAAAAATCCCTAGAGGCCAGTATCATTCTGTCGAACACCTTGCATACACTGTATTTTGCACTTTTAGTAATTCAGTAAAGTGCAGAGTTCAGTGTCGTTTGCTCCTCTCCAGTTTCAGTCACGCGTGGACAGTGCCCTTGCCACGATCCTCGCCGCCTCTCCCTCTTGTCTGGAGTGCCGCACGCGCGCTTGGCGCCTTCCGGGCGTCGGTGGCGCCCTGGCCCGCCTGCGCCGGCGTGTCTCGCGGCAGCCGATCCACCGTAACAGCCGACCGGAAGCAGAACGGCGGCGCAACGCCGTTCGGCGCCGCCCAACGCTCCCTGGCTCTCCGCGTGGCACATGCATGCCAGCGCAGCCCCGCTGCACAGTCGCCGTGGCCCGGCAAGCACAGAACGCGCTCCTTGCCGCCGACGTGTCGCACGGCTGTTCCGTTGGGACAGGCCGTAAACTCCCCCCCCCCCCCCCCCCGTGCTGAGCTGGACCCTGAAATGGATCCACTACTCCACCTAGACGATGCCCAAGCCCCGAATCCCACTGCCCAACCCCGGCGCCGCCGTAATCGCTCGCCGGACTTATCCCGTACGTGGCAACCGCCTCGGGCCGGCTATATATAGTGCCCCGAACTCCCTCTCGCCCCCGCACACCTCCACTACCTCTCTGGACCCCGACCAGCTACTAGAAGAGCCTCGAGGGGCCCTTCTTCCTCGACTCCGGCCACCTCGTTCCGCCTCGGCCTCCACCTCGATTCGCTCCGGTGAGGCCGTCCCCGGCGCCCAAACTTCGTCAGTAGTTTCCTCGAGCAACCAGTGAGCTAACCCAAGCATCAATTTGACCTTCGCAGCTCTCCCCGGCGAGGTCCATCTCCACCCGAGCCGCCGTCCGCCGGAGCAAGGCTCGCCATCGACGTGGTACTCGCCGGCGACCACCACCACCACCAACCGACGCGGAAGGACGTCCTGAGCAAGGAGGTACCCTCCGATCCCCTTACCTCACCGTGGATCGCCGCCGGCGACCACCGCGGCTCTCGGGCTCCGTCGAGCTCTGCCGCCCGTTTTGAATTTTCAAACCTGACGGGTGGGACCTGCCCGTCAGCCTCTCTGTCCCTTTCTAAACGAACTGTTTCTGGAAGCGTATTCTGCCAAATGCGTTTTCCTCCTGGGCTGGCGTATTCTCTACCGAAGCGTTTTCAGTTTTTATGAGCTAGCCCCTGGAAATATTCTGTTTCATTATAGATGAGTCCCTGGACTAAAACCTTTATAACTTTTAAACAGAAAAGTATTTTTGATTGATTCTTTTTCTGTTCTCTTTGAAATTTTGTCTAGTTTTTTATCAGATTTATTTGGAAAAATTTTGGAATACTTTTTGAGCACTTCTTGGTATTTACGATAGCGCCTATATTTTCTGTATACCGTAGATACCAAAGGAGGTGATGGAGCCGCGAACTTCACCGAGCTAGGCTCCGACTAGTCTGAACCAGGCAAGCATGTTTTGAACTTTTGATATGATGAGTGTCTTGGAATGTTTTGCATTTAGTTAGTTTCATGGCATGTTGGTGAGCATACCGATGAACGTTATTTTCATACATGATTAAGGTAAGTGAGCTCGATGATCCATAAGTGGATGGATGTGAGTATGAAAGGCCATGGGTTGGCATGAGGATGGGTAAGATGGCAGTGTTGTAGCATGCCAGTCTAATGCCAGACTATTTGACTACAGTGTCAAATCGTATCGGTCCAGTTCCTCCCTTTCCTTCCTTGTACTACCACATGTTTTCCGCAAGGAATATGGCTTAGTAAGTTGCAAACCGCTTTCCTGGTACACACCAAAAAGAGAGGCCGGGATGTTGGTTCCATGGCCCTGGATTAAAGCCAGTCATCCGGTCAAGGGGCATGGGTGTTTCCGGTTGGGACCGAGAGGGGGGCACCCCTTAGAGCGCGCGTATATAAATTTGATCCCATGCTATTCGAGATTGTGATCTCCCCGTCTCAAAGTTTTTCTTGGACGATGTCTAGGGTGAGTCCTGGCATCGAGAGATAGGATGGGTGTGTACTGGATTGCTGTGTTTTCTTTCGAAATACCGTAAACGGAACTAGTCCTTTGAGACTACGGAAATCCGTTAGCTATGGGAAATTTTTGTACAAACTCTGCAGAGTCATAAATCTCCAAATCATCTTATCCTTATCCAAATTTTGCGCTGACTTATTCTGACAAGTGCCAGTTTTGGTGACAGATACTCCGGTGAATCTCATGAGCACTAAGCCCGGTTAACAGTTTATTTCTGTGGATGGACTAACCCGTTTATTACCATGAACTGAATATTTATTATGAGTATTATTTACTTGTGGTTTAAAGCCCTTTCTGTGATGTCGCCTAGACGTCCGACTGTGGCATTTCTTTTAAAGCCCTTTCTGTGATGTCGCTCAGACGTCCGACTGTGGCATTTCTTTTAAAGCCCTTTCTGTGATGTCGCCTAGACGTCCGACTGTGGCATTTCTTTTAAAGACCTTTCTGTGATGTCGCCTAGACGTCCGACTATGGCATTTCTTTTAAAGCCCTTTCTGTGATGTCGCCCAAATGTCCGACTGTGGCATTTCTTTTAAAGCCCTTTCTGTGATCTCGCCTAGACGTCCGACTGTGGCATTTCTTTTAAAGCCCTTTCTGTGATGTCGCCTAGACGTCCGACTGTGGCATTTCTTTTAAAGCCCTTTCCGTGATGTCGCTCAGACGTCCGACTGTGGCATTTCTTTTAAAGCCCCTTCTGTGATGTCGCTCAGACGTCCGACTGTGGCATTTCTTTTAAAGGCCTTTCTGTGATGTCGCTCAGACGTCCGACTGTGGCATTTCTTTCAAAGCCCCTTCTGTGATGTCGCTCAGACGTCCGACTGTGGCATTTATTTTAAAGCCCTTTATGTGGTGTCACTATGACGCCCGACTGTGGCATGTTTTTTTCTGTTATTATTTGTTCACCCTTCGAGGCGTCGCTTCAGACGCCCGATCGGTTCTCATTTATATTTTGTTGGGATTTCAGGCGGACTACCGCCGTTTCCCTTGTACTTACTTCGTTATGCAAAATTTTAATTGTGCATTGGAAAGATTATTCATGACGCATTCATGCATGCATTTGTTATATCTTACGTCCGAACAGTCTTGCGAGTACTTTCAAAGTACTCACTGGCTTGTTGATTTGGCCAGATGCTGACGAAGGCGATCTCATGAATGAAGAGTTCGATAGCGAGTCCGACGCCTAGAGGAATCCCAGTCAGTCTCGTGCGACACTAGTCTTGGTCACTGTTTGATACCCGCTTCCGCAACCCGAATAAATTTATCGAGCCTCACCTTGACGCTTGATGAGATGCCAGTTTGAGAGTCGTGTTACCACACTTCCCATTGTGTTATTCCACCACCACTATATCCTCGAGTCAGTAGTATGCCACCACACCATTGTGTTATATCCGCCATTATGTATAATTATTGGCGCGCTTGTAATAATTTGTTGAGCAGCCATAGCTCAACCCTGTAATATATTCTATGCTACTGGCTTATTGTATCAAGTATTTGTCTACCAGTGAGGAGGATTTTCTCTCATATTGGACTCAAAGATTGGTTTCTCAATAAATATTTTTATTGGAAAACCGGTCGTGACAAGCTTGGTACCAGAGCCAGGCTGACTATAGGAAGCCACTAGGTGCGATCGCTAATCGGTTATTAGCATGGTAGAGCCGATTTAATTTTTTCAATTATAGTCATTTTCTGACAGTCAGCATAAATTTATGATCTAACCATTCAGGATTTTTGCCTACTTTTGTAGATGGCCGACAACAACTGTGAGTCTCGGACCTTCGCCAACGTACCTGATGGGTTCGTCAAGCTTCTCTCCTTCATCGTTCAGGTCGCGATGGGGCCATCCGTGCGCCCGGTCTTCACACTCCGCCAGCACAGAGTCAACGACGGTCTGACCATGCACCAGGCCACAGTGCAGTTCAAGGGAGGGCGTGGTGAGCTACGCCGCTACCTGTTCGTGGGAAGAGCCATGCCTACGGAGAGGCATGCTATGCAGATGGCAGCCCGTGAGGCGATAGCCCGCCTTAGGGATGTCCTTCCCGCAATGAAGACTCGTCGCTACCGTTATGTTCCATGCCATGTGCCCTACACCTGCCACTACGCATTCTCCTGCCCCAGAGGAGAACGACACGAGGCTTTTGAGATGCTTATTGAGTATCTCCGGGCTCTGGAGGCAGCCTTCGACAACCTGGTGGACGACTTCGTGGCTGCCCGCATGGACTCAGTTCATGGCTGTGCCGCCAACAGGAGGGAGCTCCTGCTCACCGCACCGCCACTGACTTTTGTCTCGTCCTCAGCATCTCATGCACCTACTCATCACCTGCCTACCACCGGAGGGTTCACCCAGGCCTTTGCGCCCACTCCAGCGCGCACTGCACCACCCGTTGTGCCCACCCCTATTCGTGTTGCTCCACCCCTGGTACCCGTTCCATCTACCCGACGCGGCTCTTCACGACTGGAGCCTATTAGTGAGGAGGAGGTCGAGTCCCTAGCCTCACTGCGCCTCACCCTTGGCAGGGCCAAGGAGATCATCGACATTTCCGGCTGAGTGCGTTTGCCCGTCATGCGATGTACCGATTTGTAAGATATGTTTATATGTACATAGGTTGTGTGAAGTAGCTTGTTTGCGCATCATGTAGTACTGGAGGAGTGAACTAGCCTAAATAACATGTCAAGATTATGTACGCATATCCTGAGTGATGTACTGTATAATTATCGCCCGCGTGTAAGATATGTAAGGAGCCGTCCTTCTCCGTGCGCAAATCAATTTGTTTTCTTAAGTGATCTTGGTCTTTTAAATTATTTGCCATCCTTGTGCATTTTTATTTTTGGAGTTGTTTTTGGCGACCATCTTCACCTTTTCTTATGAATTTTACAAAATATATCCCCAGAGTGAAAAATGTCTCGTCCTTGGACTCGCTCCATGCCTACTCCGCTAGAGGAAAATTTTGACACTCAACCAGGCAACAATTTCACGCAAGGGCAGTCGAGTCAACAGGGCAGTGAAACGACACTTTCCCAAATGTGCCGCCTTTATGAACAGAGTCAGCAACAACATCGTGAAATGATGAACCAAGTCATCAACATGGGAAATTAACATGGACAGTATCCGCAGCATTCCAAGTTATCCGAGCTACAGAAGACGTGTCCCCAAATATTTTCTCATACTGACAAGCCTCTTGAAGCCGAGGACTGGCTTCGGGATATGGAGAGGAAATTAATTATTACAAAATGTTCGGACCCCGAGAAGGTATTGTATGCTCCGCATTATCTCACAGGAGCAGCCGCATCGTGGTGGGAGAATTTTTTGCACATGCATCCAAACGAAGGTGACATAACCTGGGATGATTTCAAGGAAGGTTTCCGCGGTGCACACATTCCTAAGAGTATTATGAAAATCAAAAAGAGAGAGTTCGATGACCTCAAACAAAGGAACTTGACAGTGGCAGATTACAACAGTCAATTTACACTATTGTCTCGCTACGCCAATGAAGAGCGTATGACTGAAAGCAAGAAGATGGAGAAATTCCTTGACGGTCTAGCGCCCGCGCTTAAATGCCAACTGGTCGTGCACACTTTTCCTGAATTTAAGACACTGGTGGACAAAGCCATTACTCTGGAAAATGAGAGACGCAGTCTGGAAGATATCCGCAAGCGAAAAAGGGACCAGACTAACCATGCTCGCAATCCCCGAAGCAAGACAGATTTTCAAAAGGGTGGGACACACAAATTCCCATCCAATGTTTCACGCCAAATCAAGAATTTTCTTGCAAGGGACAAGGAGTTCACATATCGCCCCGGCGTTACTTGTTACGCCTGTGGAGAGGAAGGACACTATGCCAAGCAGTGTCCCAAGCCTAGAAACTCAACCCCAAAGCCAAACAACGGCGGCAATAGTTCAGCGCCCAAGCGAAACAATTTCAATCCCAGCAACAACCACAGGAAGGGTCATCTGAACCACGTAACCAAAGAGGAGGCACAAAATTCTCCGGATATCGTACTCGGTACGTTTCCTGTCAACACCATACCCGCAACGGTTTTGTTTGATTCTGGAGCTTCTCACTCTTTCATTTCGAAAAGTTTTGCTTTGCAAAATAATTTTTCGATGCTTCCTTTGGAGAAATCCATGATCATCAAGTCCCCTGGGATTCAGCAAGTTACTCAGAATTACTGTCAGAATGTGGTCATTGAGTTCGAAGGATTGGAGTTTCACGCAAATCTTATTGTGTTGGAAAACAAAGGACTGGATGTCATCCTACAGATGGACTGGTTAACCACCAATAAGGGTTTTATTGACTGTTTCAACCGGACCGTAATTCTCACACACCACCATGGGAAGACAATAAGAGTGTCAGCCAAGGAAGGAAAAATACCCCGGCAACCGAGGTTGAATAAGGTAGACGTTTCTGAGCTAAACAAGGTTCCAGTGGTATGTGAATTTCCAGATGTATTCCCTGAAGAACTACCAGGCATGCCACCAGACCGAGAGATAGAGTTCTGCATTGAGCCCGCACCAGGAACCACCCCCATATACAAGAAACCATACAGAATGGCACCATCCGAGTTGGTTGAATTGAAGAAACAAATAAAAGAATTGCTGGACAAAGGATACATTCGAGCCAGCTCCTCACCTTGGGGATCACCAATTTTATTTGCCAAAAAGAAGGATGGAACACTGAGATTGTGTATTGACTATCGAGCACTTAACATGGTCACAATTAAGAACAAATACCCGATGCCAAGGATAAACGATTTGTTTGATCAACTTGCTCAGGCCAAGGTATTTTCAAAAATTGACTTAAGGTCTGGATATCATCAATTAAAAGTGCGAACAGAAGATATCCCCAAAACAGCCTTCACTTCCAGATATGGACTGTATGAGTTCACAGTAATGCCATTTGGGTTAACGAATGCCCCTGCATATTTTGTTCACCTCATGAACAAAGTATTTATGAAATATATGGACAAGTTCGTCGTGGTATTCATCGACGATATTCTGGTATACTCCAAAACACCAGAAGAGCACGCAGAACATCTCAGGATTGTGCTAGGAGAACTCAGGAAACACCAATTGTATGCCAAGTTCAGCAAGTGCGAATTTTGGCTAAAACAAGTAGGCTTTCTAGGCCACGTGCTAACCCAAGACGGTATCGCAGTGGACCCAGAGAAAGTCAAGGCCATACTTGGCTGGAAGTCGCCAGCAAGCGTAACAGATATACGTAGTTTCTTGGGAATGGCAGGATACTACCGCAGATTTGTTGAAGGATTTTCCACCATAGCCAAGCCTATGACGCAGTTACTCAAGAAAGACAAGAAGTTTGAATGGACAGAAGCCTGCGAAAAGAGTTTCCAAGAGCTAAAACGAAAATTAACAACAGCACCAGTATTAATTGTGCCAGACATACACAAGAATTTTGAAGTGTTTTGTGACGCGTCCAGAAAGGGTCTCGGATGCGTGTTGATGCAGGAAGGCAAGGTTGTCGCCTATGCTTCAAGGCAACTTCGCAAGCATGAGGAAAATTATCCCACTCATGACTTAGAAATGGCAGCGGTCATTCATGCACTCAAAGAATGGAGGCATTTCTTACTTGGGAACCGATTTGAAATATATACGGATCACAAAAGTCTCAAATATATTTTCACGCAGCCAGAACTAAATTTACGACAAAGACGCTGGTTGGAGTTGGTAAAGGATTATGATGTTGGTATCCATTACCATCCAGGGAAAGCGAATGTAGTGGCCGATGCTCTTAGTCGGAACCCCAACTCCGACGAAAACAATCGGCAAAGCTTGAGGCCCGAATTCCAACAAGAATTTGACAAGCTCAATTTGATAATGGTAGCAGAAGGCACCATATCAAACTTGGAAATACAACCCGACCTTGTGGAGGAAATTAAAGAAGCTCAGCCCGGTCACCCTAGCATCGAAGGCATCAAAAGAAAGGTGAGTATGGGCAAGGCCTCGGAGTTCGTCATCGACGATGAAGGAATATTGTGGTACGGAGAAAGACTCTGCGTGCCAAACATAGAAGGCCTTAAACAGCAAATTCTAGCTGAAGCCCACACCGCCCCGTACTCGATTCACCACGGAGGGACCAAGATGTATAAAGATATTCAGGAAAGATTTTGGTGGCACGGTATGAAGAGGGACATAGCCACCTTCATTGCACGTTGCGACTCGTGTCAACGCATAAAAGCTGAGCATCAGAGACCGGCCGGACTACTGCAACCAAACAAAATACCTGAGTGGAAATGGGATGAAATAGGGATGGATTTCATTGTCGGACTACCTCGGTCACAGCATGGAATGATGCCATATGGGTCATCACTGACAAGTTAACCAAGGTGGCACATTTCATTCCAGTAAAGACAACCTACAACACTCAGCGGCTTGCCAGGATTTATCTCACCCGCATAGTTTGTCTGCATGGAGTCCCGAAGACTATAATATCCGACAGAGGCACTCAGTTCGTCTCAAGATTTTGGGAGCATTTACAACAGGCTCTGGGAACTCAACTAGCCTTCAGTACGGCATACCACCCACAGACTGATGGACAGACGGAACGCGTAAACCAGGTTTTAGAAGACATGCTGAGAGCCTGTGTCCTCACATATGGAACCAGTTGGGAAGAAAGCCTACCATACGCCGAATTCGCGAACAACAATAACTACCAGGCCAGCCTGCAAATGGCACCATTTGAGGCTTTATATGGACGGAGATGTCGTACCCCGTTGAATTGGTCAGAGACCGGAGACAGCCGCATCTTCGGACCAGACATGCTCAAAGAAGCCGAGGAAAAAGTCAAGCTAATCAGAGACCGACTTAAGACCGCTCAAAGTCGACAGAAGAGTTATTATGATCAGAAACATCGTGGGGTCAGCTTCAAGCTCGGTGAGTTCGTATACCTGAAAGTATCTCCTATGAGAGGATTGCAACGATTCAAGATTAAAGGGAAGCTAGCACCAAGATTCATTGGACCATTCTGTATAATGGCACGAAGAGGCACGGTAGCCTACCAGCTAGACTTACCCAAAGAATTATCCGATGTCCACTACGTGTTCCACGTCTCGCAATTGAGGAAGTACGTGAGCAACCCAGAGAAAGAAGTATCCCATGAGAGCATTGACATGCAGCCAGACCTCACTTATCGGGAACGTCCAATAAGTATATTAGAGGAGTCTGAAAGGAGAACCCGATAGAAGACCATCAAATTCTTCAGAGTCCAGTGGAGCAATCACACCGACAGTGAAGCAACTTGGGAAAAAGAGGATTATCTTCGAGCACAGCATCCACACTTATTTAAGGATCAGCTGAAATCTCGGGGACGAGATTTTTCCTAAGGGGGTAGGTGTTGTGACACTCCAAAAAAAAATTTGATTTGGGCTTCATCAAAAACTTTATTGGATTCTAGAAGGGGGCATTTAAAATTTCTTTTTCAAAAAATCCTTCCTCTTAAAAAACTTCCTTTCACCTTTGGCAAGTATTTCCTTTCCTTTTCAATTTTGGTGTTGAATTTTTGGAAGCTTTTCTTCTGGTTGTTTCCCTCTCAAACTTATTTATTTTTCATTTAAAAAGAAACCCTAGGAGTTTTGGGACTTCATTCTTTTTGAAACCACCCATGATTTTACTTGTCACAGGTGGTAAAACCACTCCAAAACCTCCCCTCCCTCTAGAAACAACCTAAGTTCTCTGTCCCAAGTAATCCAAACAAGTTTTGTATTTTATTTCAAACATTTTTCATCTCAAATCATTTTTGTCAATTATTTGGAGCCTGAGTCATTTACAAAGCAAGTGCCTTATTCCCTTTGAGTTTTGATCTCAAACCAACTCCTCTGGATTGTCCTTAGCATCCACAACTCAGAACCATCTTGATCCACTCTCGTTCTTTTCAAATTTTTCAAATTTCAGCCTCTGCAAGTTTGGACCAGATTTGCCAAATTTGGTGAAATTCATATCTACACTTCCCCAAACATTCTACACAAATTCAGGCAGCCTACTGGAGCAATGAGTAGCCACTCCACCAAAAATCAGCTCTAGGAAAAATCCCTAGAGGCCAGTATCATTCCGTCGAACACCTTGCATACACTGTATTTTGCACTTTTAGTAATTCAGTAAAGTTCAGAGTTCAGTGTCGTTTTCTCCTCGCTAGTTTCAGTCACGCGTGGACAGTGCCCTTGGCACGATCCTCGCCGCCGCTCCCTCTTGTCTGGAGTGCCGCACGCGCGCTTGGCGCCTTCCGGGCGTCGGTGGCGCCCTGGCCCGCCTGCGCCGGCGTGTCTCGCGGCGGCCGCTCCACCGTAACAGCCGACCGGAAGCAGAACGGCGGCACAACGCCGTTCGGCGCCGCCCAACGCTCCCTGGCTCTCCGCGTGGCACATGCATGCCAGCGCAGCCCTGCTGCACAGTCGCCGTGGCCCGGCAAGCACAGAACGCGCTCCCTGCCGCCGACGTGCCGCACGGCCGTTCCGTTGGGATAGGCCGTAAACTCCCCCCCCCCCCCCGTGCTGAGCTGGACCCTGAAATGGATCCACTACTCCACCTAGACGATGCCCAAGCCCCTAATCCCACTGCCCAACCCCGGCGCCGCCGTAATCGCTCGCCGGACTTATCCCGTACGCGGCAACTGCCTCGGGCCGGCTATATATAGCGCCCCGAACTCCCTCTCGCCCCCGCACACCTCCACTACCTCTCTGGACCCCGACCAGCTACTAGAAGAGCCTCGAGGGGCCCTTCTTCCTCGACTCCGGCCACCTCGTTCTGCCTCGGCCTCCACCTCGATTCGCTCCGGTGAGGCCGTCCCCGGCGCCCAAACTTCATCAGTAGTTTCCTCGAGCAACCAGTGAGCTAACCCAAGCATCAATTTGACCTTCGCAGCTCACCCCGGTGAGGTCCATCTCCACCCGAGCCGCCGTCCGCCGGAGCAAGGCTCGCCGTCGACGTGGTACTCGCCGGCGACCACCACCACCACCAACCGACGCGGAAGGACGTCCTGAGCAAGGAGGTACCCTCCGATCCCCTTACCTCGCCGTGGATCGCCGCCGGCGACCACCGCGGCTCTCGGGCTCCGTCGAGCTCTGCCGCCCGTTTTGAATTTTCAAACCTGACGGGTGGGACCTGCCCATCAGCCTCTCTGTCCCTTTCTAAACGAACCGTTTCTGGAAGCGTATTCTGCCAAATGCGTTTTCCTCCTGGGCTGGCGTATTCTCTACCGAAGCGTTTTCAGTTTTTATGAGCTAGCCCCTGGAAATATTCTGTTTCATTACAGATGAGTCCCTGGACTAAAACCTTTATAACTTTTAAACAGAAAAGTATTTTGATTGATTCTTTTTCTGTTCTATTTGAAATTTTGTCTAGTTTTTTATAAGATTTATTTGAAAAAAATTTGGAATACTTTTTGAGAACTTCTTGGTATTTACGATAGCGCCTATATTTTCTGTATACCGTAGATACCAAAGGAGGTGACGGAGCCGCGAAGTTCACCGAGCTAGGCTCCGACTACTCTGAACCAGGCAAGCATGTTTTGAACTTTTGATATGACGAGTGTCTTGGCATGTTTTGCATTTAGTTAGTTTCATGGCATGTTGGTGAGCATACCGATGAACGTTATTTTCATACATGATTAAGGTAAGTGAGCTCGATGATCCATAAGTGGATGGATGTGAGTATGAAAGGCCATGGGTTGGCATGAGGATGGGTAAGATGGCAGTGTTGTAGCATGCCAGTCTTATGCCAGACTATTTGACTACAGTGTCAAATCCTATCGGTCCAGTTCCTCCCTTTCCTTCCTTGTACTACCACATGTTTTCCGCAAGGAATATGGCTTAGTAAGTTGCAAACCGCTTTCCTTGTACACACCAAAAGGAGAGGCCGGGATGTTGGTTCCATGGCCCTGGATTAAAGCCAGTCATCTGGTCAGGGGACATGGGTGTTTCCGGTTGGGACCGAGAGGGGGGCACCCCTTAGAGCACGCGTATATAAATTTGATCCCATGCTATTCGAGATTGTGATCTCCCCGTCTCAAAGTTTTTCTTGGACGATGTCTAGGGTGAGTCCTGGCATCGAGAGATAGGATGGGTGTGTACTGGATTGCTGTGTTTTCTTCCGAAATACCGTAAACGGAACTAGTCCTTCGAGACTACAGAAATCCGTTAGCTGTGGGAAATTTTTGTACAAACTCTGCAGAGTCATAAATCTCCAAATCATCTTATCATTATCCAAATTTTGCGCTGACTTATTCTGACAAGTGCCAGTTTTGGTGACAGATACTCCGGTGAATCTCATGAGCACTAAGCCCGGTTAACAGTTTATTTCTGTGGATGGACAAACCCGTTTATTATCATGAACTGAATATTTATTATGAGTATTATTTACTTGTGGTTTAAAGCCCTTTCTGTGATGTCGCCTAGACGTCCGACTGTGGCATTTCTTTTAAAGCCCTTTCTGTGATGTCGCTCAGACGTCCGACTGTGGCATTTCTTTTAAAGCCCTTTCTGTGATGTCGCCTAGACGTCCGACTGTGGCATTTCTTTTAAAGCCCTTTCTGTGATGTCGCCTAGATGTCCGACTGTGGCATTTCTTTTAAAGCCCTTTCTGTGATGTTGCCCAGACGTCCGACTGTGGCATTTCTTTTAAAGTCCTTTCTGTGATGTCGCCTAGACGTCCGACTGTGGCATTTCTATTCAAGCCCTTTCTGTGATGTCGCCTAGACGTCCGACTGTGGCATTTCTTTTAAAGCCCTTTCTGTGATGTCGCTCAGACGTCCGACTGTGGCATTTGTTTTGAAGCCCCTTCTGTGATGTCGCTCAGACGTCCGACTGTGGCATTTCTTTTAAAGCCCTTTCTGTGATGTCGCTCAGACGTCCGACTGTGGCATTTCTTTTAAAGCCCCTTCTGTGATGTCGCTCAGACGTCCGACTGTGGCATTTCTTTTAGAGCCCTTTATGTGGTGTCGCTATGACGCCCGACTGTGGCATGTTTTTTTCTGTTATTATTTGTTCACCCTTCGAGGCGTCGCTTCAGACGCCCGATCGATTCTCATTTATATTTTGTTGGGATTTCAGGCGGACTACCGCCGTTTCCCTCGTACTTACTTCGTTATGCAAAATTTTAATTGTGCATTGGAAAGATTATTCATGACGCATTCATGCATGCATTTGTTATATCTTACGTCCGAACAGTCTTGCGAGTACTTTCAAAGTACTCACTGGCTTGTTGATTTGGCCAGATGCTGACGAAGGCGATCTCATGGATGAAGAGTTCGATAGCGAGTCCGATGCCTAGAGGAATCCCAGTCAGTCTCGTGCGACCCTGGTCTTGGTCACTGTTGGATACCCGCTTCCGCAACCCGAATAAATTTATCGAGCCTCACCTCGACGCTTGATGAGATGCCAGTTTGAGAGTCGTGTTACCACACTTCCCATTGTGTTATTCCACCACCACTATATCCTCGAGTCAGTAGTATGCCACCACACCATTGTGTTATATCCGCCATTATGTATAATTATTGGCGCGCTTGTAATAATTTGTTGAGCAGCCATAGCTCAACCCTGTAATATATTCTATGCTACTGGCTTATTGTATCAAGTATTTGTCTACCAGTGAGGAGGATTTTTCTCATACTGGACTCAAAGATTGGTTTCTCAATAAATATTTTTATTGGAAATCCGGTCGTGACATCACAGACAGTGAACGTTCGTTCGTTAGCTTGTTCGTCAGTTTTTCTTTTTCCAGGGTTTTTCGCGATTAGTTTCGATCGTGATTTCTGACCCGATTTTCGTTTTAGTTTATATTTTCGCTCGTTTATCGGAATCAGGCGATTCAAGCGCCTAGATCTTCGTCTCGAAGCCCTCTTTCTGTTTAACCAACTTAAACAAGATTTTGGTACTGTAAAATTTGAGTTTAGGTCAGAATAGTAATCGGATCTTGTTTCTTTCGTACTTTGAGTTTCGTTGTTTCGTTTGATTTGATTCTTTTTGCAAACCAGAGTTCTTAGGTTGAACTTTCCGGTTAGATCTTCTTATTTGAGATTTACATGTGCATCGTTGCTTGATTTCTAATGTATGCTATTGTTTGTTTGCGATAGAACCCGCGGAGTGTGAGGCATGCTACTACGAGTCTCTAGGTTTTGCGGATCATCACCAAGGCAAGTGACACTTTGATCATTCCCCTTTATCACCCAGTTTTTATGCATTAGTTTCAACCTTCACACATTGCATGAGTAGGATCTCTTAACATGTGGGTTTTGGAAGTAGATGATGAGGTAGAACCTATTACCGGTTTTATTATCAAACCCCTGGGAGTTACTTCTACGTTATGCTTATATTGCCACGCTATGCTCGTAGACGTGGATTGGGTTTGAGTGTATCCATGACAGATGTGAGATTGTTAATTAATGGTTTAACTTAAGGTGGCAACTTTAATACACATCTGGGTGGATTGCTTGTTTTGGGCACCTGGGGATATACCAGTTTTGTCCTAGGAGATCCCGGGGATATACCGTGTGATCCTCCTACGGTCTGCCACCCAGGCTCAAAGGGATCATAAGATTATTCATGCTAGAAACTTCTGTGTGCAGCCACCAGCCATTATGGGCTCTGGCATAGTTGAGTATGTTGTGTGACCTCTTTCAGTGGTGGGCTAGCAGATGTAGAGGAAAGTAGGTGTAACTGTCCACCCGGAGGAAAGAGTTAATGCTTCTGAAAGATTGTGTCTCGGTCATCCGTTTGTCGAACACCATGTAGTGCGAGAAAACCAACGGAGCAGATCGAGTCTTGTGGGGAAAAGTGCGCAAACCTCTGTAGAGTGTACAAACTAATCATGGTTAG
The DNA here is from genome assembly GCA_034509565.1 of Triticum monococcum. NCBI lineage: Eukaryota > Viridiplantae > Streptophyta > Magnoliopsida > Poales > Poaceae > Triticum > Triticum monococcum. Next base: position 541,916,297 of record CM067841.1, read on the forward strand.
CCATGTCACCGGTTATGGACATCTTGAGTATCTGGTTTATGGATTACCATATGGATCTCATCACTCTAAATTAACTTGGTGTGTTGATAATTACTTTTAATTGGGATTGAGTTGGAGGAACCCTCTCAATGTTGTTCAACTACCATAATAGTTAAATAAAATATATTCCTTTGTTGTAGGGAAAAAATGGCTTTATGCAAAACATATTAACCATACAACCTCCACCAGCCATATATGCATGTAGTGATAGCATTTATTAGTTCATTACTCTCCTGTGTTACATTGCCAGCATATTCCATGTGCTAACCCGTTTTTCGGGCTGCAACGTATCATGTTGTAGACTTTTCAGACGAGGAGTAAGACGTGATAGGTCATTTGTCATGCACTCAGCTATGCCGTTGGAGTTGATGGACTCACTTTATCTTCCAGGCCTTCCGTTGTTATCGTATTAGATGGCCTTAAGCCATATTTATTGTAATAAGTTCTCTTTTGAGACATTTGATGTAATCAGTGTGTGATTGCTACTCTGCTATAAATCCTTCGAGTACTGTGTGTGTCAGCATTACCGATCCAGGGATGACACCGAAGCACAGAGACTTGACCGTCTGAGGTTGGGTCGCTACAACTTTGAAATATGCTTATCTTGATGAAAAGAAAATATATCCTATTATTATCAGTGCTAACCTTTCAGAGCATGAAGAAGAAAGATTATTGAAAGTTCTAAGGAAGCATCGAGCTGCTATTGGATATACTCTTGATGATTTAAAGGGCATTAGTCCCACTCTATATCAGCACAAAATTAATATGGAACCTACTGCTAAACCAGTTGTTGATCACCAACGTTGGTTAAATCCGAAGATGAAAGAGGTGGTAAGAACGGAAAGATTAAAACTTCTAGAAGCAGGTATAATCTATCATATAGCTGATGGTAGATGGGTAAGTCCTGTTCATTGTGTCCCTAAGACAGGAGGTATAACTGTTGTTCCTAATGATAAGAATGAACTTATTCCACAAAGAATTGTTACAGGCTATAGAATGGTGATTGATTTCAGAAAATTAAATAAAGCATCTAGAAAATATCATTACCCTTTGCCTTTTATTGATCAAATGCTTGAAAGATTATCTAAGCACACATACTTTTGCTTCCTTGATGGATATTCTAGCTTTTCACAAATACCCGTTTCTCAATCTGATCAAGAAAATACCACTTTTACTTGTCCTTTTGGAACTTATGCTTATAGACGTATGCCTTTTGGTTTATGTAATGCACCTGCTACCTTTCAAAGATGTATGACTGCTATATTCTTTGACTTTTGTGAGAAGATTGTTGAGGTTTTCATGGATGACTTTTCTGTTTATGGGAAGTCCTTTGATGATTCTTTAAGCAATCTTGATCGAGTTTTGCAGAGATGTGGACAAACAAATCTTGTCTTGAATTGGGAGAAGTGCCACTTTATGATTAATGAAGCCATTTTCTTGGGTCATAAAATTTCTGAAAGAGGTATTGAAGTGGACCAAGCTAAGGTTGATGCAATTGAGAAAATGCCATGTCCTAAGGACATCAAAGGTATTCATAGTTTCTTAGGTCATGCTAGTTTCTATACGCAATTTATCAAAGACTTTTCAAAAATTTCTAGGCCTCTCACTAATCTTTTGCAAAAGGATATCCCTTTTGTTTTTGATGATGATTGTTTAGAAGCCTTTGAAACACTCAAGAAAGCTTTAACCTCTGCACCTATTGTCCAACCACCTGATTGGAACTTGCCTTTTGAAATCATGTGTGATGCTAGTGATTATGTTGTGGGTGTTGTTCTAGGACAAAGAGTTGATAAAAAATTGAATGTTATTCATTATGCTAGTAAAACTCTAGACAGTGCTCAAAGAAATTATGCTACTACTGAAAAAGAATTCTTAGCAGTGGTGTTTGCTTGTGATAAGTTTAGACCTTATATTGTTGATTCCAAAGTAACTATTCACACAGACCATGCTGCTATTAAATATCTTATGGAAAAGAAAGATGCTAAACCTAGACTTATTCGTTGGGTTCTCTTGTTACAAGAATTTTATTTGCATATTATTGATAGAAAAGGAGCTGAGAACCCAGTAGCTGATAATTTGTCTAGACTTGAAAATGTGCTTGATGACCCACTACCTATTGATGATAGTTTTCCTGATGAGCAGTTAGCTGCAATAAATGTTGCTAATAGTACTCCTTGGTATGCTGACTATGCTAATTACATTGTTGCTAAATATTTATCACCTAGCTTTACTTACCAACAAAATAAAAAATTCTTATATGATTTAATATATTACTTTTGGGTTGACCCACATCTTTATAAAGAAGAAGTAGATATTATTAGACATTGTGTACCTTGCATGAATAGGGACAAATCCTACGGAAATGTCACTCCGACCCGTATGGAGGGCATCATGCTGGAGATAGAACTGCTCATAAGGTTTTGCAATCTTGATTTTATTGGCCTACTCTCTTCAGGGATGATTGTAAGTATGTCTCATCTTGTGATGAACGCCAAAGAATAGGTAATATCGGTAAGCGTCAAGAAATGCCTATGAATTATTCACTTGCTATTGAACCATTTGATGTTTGGGGATTTGATTACATGGGACCTTTTCCTTCCTCTAATGGGTATACACATATTTTTGTTGCTATTGATTATGTTACTAAATAGGTAGAAGCTATTCCAACTAGTAGTGCTGATCACAACACCTCTATTAAAATGCTTAAGGAAGTTATTTTCCCAAGGTTTGGAGTCCCTAGATATTTAATGGCGGATGGTGGTTCACACTTTATTCATGGTGCTTTCCATAAAATGATTGCCAAGTATGATGTTAACCATAGAATTGCATCACCCTATCACCCTCAGTCTAGTGGTCAAGTTGAGCTTAGCAATAGAGAAATAAAATTGATTTTGCAAAAGACTATCAATAGGTCAAGGAAGAATTGCTAAGAAATTAGATGATGCACTTTGGGCTTATAGAACAGCTTATAAAAATCCTATGGGTATGTCTCCTTATAAAGTGGTTTATGGAAAAGCTTGTCATTTGCCTCTTGAGTTGGAACATAAAGCTTTTTGGGCAATCAAAGAGCTCAACTATGATTTCGAACTTGCTGGTGAAAAGAGGTTATTTGATATGAGCTCATTAGATGAATGGAGAACCCAAGCTTATGAAAATGCAAAATTATTCAAAGAAAAAGTTCAAAGGTGGCATGACAAAAGAATCCAAAAGCGTGAGTTCAAAGTTGGAGAATATGTTCTTTCGTACAACTCTCGTTTTAGATTTTTTTGTAGCAAAGCTCCTCTCGAAAAGGGAAGGCCCATATGTCATCGAGGAGGTTTACCAGTCTGGAGCCATCAAAATAAATAATTCCAAAGGTACTAGCCCGAAGGTTGTCAATGGGCAAAGAATAAAGCATTATATCTCAGGTACGCCCATTAATGTTGACAGTAATATTATCCAAACTTTGACACCGGAAGAACACATAAAAGAGTCCTTCCGGAAAACTCCAGAATCGTCAAAATAAGGAGGTACGTGATATGGTAATTAAACAAACTCCAAAAAATCTGCAAAAATATTTTTTATTAGTTTTGGAATATTTTAGAATTTTGGGAATAAAGAAACTTCCAAGAAGCGTCCCCTGGTAGGCACAAGACACCAGGGCGCGCCAAGCATGCCTGGTGTGCCCTGGTGGGTTGTGCCCACCTGGGACACCTTCCGTACTCCATTTTTCTACCATGTACTTGTCCCCCAAGATAAAAAAATCTATATATACTTCCCGAACCTATTGATCACCATATCGCGAAGAAATCCTCTGTTCTCTTTTTCCTTTGTTGTTTTTTGTTAGATCCCATCTACCGTAGATGCTTCAAGCTCCTCCAAGGACAAGTTCTTCAAGAACGTCATCAATCCATACCTGCGGGAGGTAGTGCAGCACCCTCTGGTCATTGACATGCATGAGGGGGTGCTTCACCTTCGCGATGTGTCGTGCCCCAAGGGGACGGGAACCATGGAGGACAGGCTTGAAGCTATGGAGCAAGATGTCTTCCGGTGCAAGGGGATGGTGGAGCGTGGACTCCATGCCAATCACCTTATGATGATAGACCTCTCTCGTGATCTCAAAGTGGATGGCAAGCCCATTAAGGACATCGTCTTCACCTTCAACGAGCAAATCAACTTTCTCCAAAGCCAGATCTATGACCTCCAAAACCAAGTCTTTGAATATGAGGCGAGGTTTAAAGGTATGAGTTTGGCTGCCCGTTGCAGGACCCGTGAGACTCAGTCCTCCTCATATGATAGCGGACCACTGCCATAGAAATCCGAGGACAAGGCATCTTCTTCTTCACCACCACCATCTTCTTCACCACCAAAGGAGAACAGAGTATCGGGTATGGGCACTCCCCTTGGCTTCCGCCAAGCTTGGGGGAGGTGCCCCGGTATCGTATCATCCCACTATATTTTTACTTTTACTTGTCTTAGTTCGATCCTTTCTCTTTAGATGAATAAAAGTTTAGTTCGAAAATTTCCTATTTGTGGGTTTGCTTAGTTATCTATCCTTGTAATTGCGTGCAAGTTATACAATAAAGTTTAGTTTGAGTTCTTGCTTTCTTTACTTTCATGTTGCAAATAAAGAAAAGAAATAAATAAAGGAAAAGGGAAAGGAATCAAATAAAAGAAAGGATAGAAATAATGAAAATATTATATACTAATCCTATGGTAGGTGATGGCACCACATAAGGAATAGTATAAGTAAGAAAATTTTATTAGAGATTGACAAACATAGCAGTAGTCAATGATGCAACTCGTGAAAGAATTAATAAGTGAAGGGAAGATTTACATATAAATATACTATCCTAGAAATCTTTTGTGATTGTGAGCCCTCATCAAAATATTATATGCCAAAATTGTTGACGTTGGACAGGTAAGACAACTTAATGATTTATGTTTGTTCATATTCACATAGAAGTCATATTGTCATAGATCCTTTAACATGTGGTGCTTGCCCCCTATATTTGCTATCCAAAAATTCTGCACCAAGTAGAGATACTACTTGTGCATCCAAAAACCCTTAAACCCAAATCTTTTTCAAGTGTCCACCATACCTACCTAGGGGTTGAGCAAGATCCCTCAAGTAAGTTGTCATCGGTGCAAAAAGGCAATAAAAATTGCTTCTAAATGTGTGAGATTGTTTAGTGTAAGAGAAAATTGAGCGTTCCATGAACTTGGATGACAAAGAATAAAAGTGACAGACTGCATAATAAAGGTTGTCATCTTAAGGGGCAATGTAACGTGATGTTCTTTTGCACTAAGGGATTGAGCATACATACAAATAAGCGCATGGCAACCTCCGCTTCCCTCTGTGAAAGGCCTATCTTTTACTATTATGTATTTACTTTTATGCAAAGAATCAAAGTTTTCCTTCTATTCCTTTTTATTTTTCTGCTTTGGCAAGCGTCATGTGGTGAGGAAAGATCTAGGCACATATGTCCAGTTGAATATAGATAGCATGAGTTATTATTGTTGACATCACCCTTGAGGTGAGTATGTTGGAAGGCGAAACTATAAGCCCCTATCTTTTTATGTGTCCAGTTGAAATGTTTTTCTCATGGGTAAAAGGTGAGTGTTAGCAATCATAGAAGACTATATGATGGTTGAGTATGTGGACTTGCCTAAAGGCTCTGATACGTGACCCTTCCTGAAAAGTTGATGAATTGTAGTTGCAAAGTTGAGTAAGAACATAGTTTGTTGGTTTCTACTAGAGTTTTTGCTTTATACTTCGATTGTGTGATGAACTATTACTTATTCATGAGAAGTATATGATGCCAATTCTATCATAAAAGTCCTATGTTTAATTTTGTTGTTGTTACAATAATTAACATGATACTTCTATGTCCGTATTTTGTTTTTATCGACACCTCTCTCTCAAAGCATGTGGACATGTTTTTCGATTTTGGTTTTCGCTTGAGGACAAGCGAGGCCTAAGCTTGGGGGAGTTGATACGTCCATTTTGCATCATGTTTTATTACTATTATTTATAATGTTTTTATCCATAATAATGCCTTTTGGAATAATTCTAATGCATTTTCTCTCATAATTTGCAAGATACACACCAAGAGAGAGAATTCCGGCAGTTGGAAATCTGGACCTGAAAAGGCTACGTCAGGCCACCTATTCTGCACAACTCCAAATGAGCTAAAACTTCACAGATATTTTTTATGGATTATTTAAGAAATATTGGAGCCAATAACTACCAGAGGGAGGTCACCAGGTGGGCACAACCACCTGGGCGCGCCAGGCCCCCCAAGCGCGCCCTGGTGGGTTGTGGCTCACCTCGGCCCACCTCCGGTGCCCCTCTTATGGTACATAAGTCATTTGACCTAGAAAAAAATAAGGAGAGGACTTTCGGGACGAAGCGAAGCCGCCTCGAGGCGGAACTTGGGCAGGAGCACTTTTGCCCTCTGGCGGAGCGATTCTGCCAGGGGAACTTCCCTCCCGGAGGGGGAAATCATCGTCATCATCATCACCAACAACTCTCACATATTGGGGAGGGCAATCTCCATCAACATCTTCACTAGCACCATCTCATCTCAAACCCTAGTTCTCTTGTATTCAATCTTGTTACCGAAACTATAGATTGGTTCTAGGGGGTGACTAGAAGTGTTGATTACATCTTGTAGTTGATTACTATATGGTTTATTTGGTGGAATATTATATGTTCAGATCCATGATGCCATTCAATACCCCTCTGATCATGAGCATGTTTATTATTTGTGAGTAGTTACTTTTGTTCTTGAGGTCACGGGATAAATCATGTTGCAAGTAATCATGTGAACTTGATATGTGTTCGATATTTTGATAGTATGTATGTTGTGATTCCCTTAGTGGCGTCATGTGAACGTCAACTACATGACACTTCACCATATTTGGTCCTAAGGGAATGCATTGTGGAGTAGCAATTATATGGTGGGTTGCGAGAGTGACAAAAACTTAAACCCCAGTTTATGCACTATTCCATAAGGGACTGATTGGATCCTGGAGTTCAATGCTATCGTTAGAATTTATTCTTAATACTTTTCTCGTAGTTGCGGATGCTTGCGGGAGGGTTAATCATAAGTAGGAGGTTGTTCAAGTAAGAACAACACCTAAGCACCGGTCCACCCACATATCAAATTATCAAAGTAGCGAACACAAATCAAACCAACATGATGAAAGTGACTAGATGAAATTCCCGTGTACCCTCAAGAATGCTTTGCTTATCATAAGAGACCGCTTTGGCCCGTCCTTTGCCTCAAAAGAATTGGGTTACCTTGCTGCACTTTTGTTACTATTATCGTTACTTGCTCGTTACAAATTATCTTGCTATCAAACTACTCTGCTACTTACAATTTCAGCACTTGCAGACATTACCTTACTGAAAACTACTTGTCATTTCCTTTTGCTCCTCGTTGGGTTCAACACTCTTACTTATCGAAAAGAGCTACAATTGATCCCCTATACTTGTGGGTCATCATATGTATGTTGGTTTCCCGCGGATCTGCCATTGCCTACAACTGCATTCCTTAGTTGCAAGGTTCACTGGATATCTCCATTCCCTATTTTTACTGTCAGTGTATGTTACCTCAGCCTCGTATGTCGATGGTCGAATGCATTTCATCCTTAGTCCTCTTGCCTTGGCATGCAATGCCTTAATCAGAGATGGGAGCTTAAGATGGCCAACATATTGTGTTTTTGCAATTCTTTTTACGAAGAGCAATCTTTATCATGTTCATCTGCCTGATCTTATCAAATGCTTGCCACAACAAAAGCCCTTTCACTGACTTGAACTTTGCATTGAAACACTCAGTGAGGTTACTGGTCACATAGTCTACTTTGCAGATTTCATTGAATATGCTTCTTGAACACACCTTTCCATGATGTTCATGCATGTACTCCTTCACCAAAGGATTATGAGCATACAACACTCTCAAATGGTGCTCATGCTTCCTCAAGCTGCATGTGTATGATGTTGGCCATAGATTCTCATCATAAACTTTGCCTTTGAATTTCTTTTTAAAATTCTATGCTAGGTGTTGCATACATTCCTATGTTCCACTCCAGGGAATACAATTTCTACTACAGTTTCTAAACCCTTGCAAGCATCTGGGTGTATAACTAAACCTGTGGGTGTACCTATAATGTTGTGCAACTGCTGCAAAAACTAGATCCAACTCTCCTCGGACTCTACCTCCAACACACCAAATGCAACTGGGAATAGCAAAACAGTTGTGTCCATCAACTGCAGAAGCCGCTGCTAGCTGGCCTCTCCATCTTCCATTCAAAGCAGTTGCATCGACGGCCAAATAGGGCCTACAACCATTCAGAAACCCTTGCAGCAAGCCTTCAAACAAACAAAAGCCCTCCTGAAGGACTCCCTCTCCAATGCCTTCCCTTTTAATTTGTACTTAATTGTATGCTTGTCAATCTCTACAACACTCCCTGGACTAGCCATCCTCACTTCCGCTTTGAAGGTGTAAAGCAACTGAAAACTCTCACTCCATGGACCATTAATCCTATCAAGAGCCCTTTCCTTAGCATAGAAAATCCTCATGTAAGGTATATTAATCTTGTACTTCTCAAATAGCTTCCCATGGAGTGCTGTTGGACCAATTGTTGGTGTTTCCCTCACCCAATCCAAGATTGCATCTACCACCCACCTAGTCTTTGCAAGCTTTGATTTTTCCATTCCCCCTCCCCCTCCAGGTGGGCAAGTGTGCATGTGTGGGTTGCTTTTTATCTGAAACAAAATGAAAATGATGCCAAATACAATTAAGAAACGGTACACATGATCTAAATATAGAATGGATAAATAATCTGATAAAAAGATTCAATTGTATTACCTGAATCAATTTGCTTTTTAGCATAGTGGATGCATGCAACCTCCACCTACACCTGTCATAAGGGTAATGAACAATGAATCTTCATGGCTCACTCATATCAACCTCATAGGAGTTTTCAGTGAGAATGCAATATGTAGTCACTGCATTACGACAGTCCACCATCGATTCAAATATAGTTCATGGAGTAAGCTCAGGATTTTCCATGTTCCACTCAATTGTTGGCATTTCCTCACCATCATATTCTTGTAAAACTAAGGAGTCGATGTTCTCCTCCCTCTCTTCATCATCAATGTCATCAAATCTAGCGCGGCTGCTAGGCTCCTCTGGATATTCATCTTCCACTGCCTGTTGATTGACTCTATCTACCAGTTCAGGGAATAGAATCTCATCCTCATCATCATGTCGAGGCACTTCCTCGTCAGGCTCTGCATCTACTTCTACATCAGGTGTAGAAGGGAGAGGAGAAGTGGCAAAATTGGCGGCAGCAGACATGTTGTGCCTTTCAGAACCACTAGGTTTACTTGGTCTTGACCTACAAGCACTAGAAAAGCCTAGCAGTAGCGCGGGTACTTGGTGTATCAGTAGCGCGGGGTCCCACGCTACTGATACGATGCTACAGCTAACATGTATCAGTAACGCGTGTTGGCCCACGCTACTGCTATACATGGCTAGCAGCAGTGAGGTTTAGTTCAACGCGCTGCTGCTAATAGTTGTAGCACTTTTAAGTAGGGCGCGCTACTTGTAAGAGCGTGTTGCTGCTAACTTTAACCCCTCGCTATTGTTAGCTTTATTAGTTTTTGTTTTTTTTCTGCATATTCGTTTTGTATTTGAACAGGCTTTATACAATAATCTTTAGCATATCATACACATACAAATATAATCATAGCATCAAATCATGTCATCATCATAATCATCATTCAACACAAAGTGGTCTCGCATCATCATCTCGAAAATAGCGATACAAGTATCGATTACTTGCAACTACATCGCCATCCATCTAAACAATGATATATGCGAGAAGAGCTATCACTATGAGTGAGAGAGGAACTATGCAGTACATGAGTTCGTATCCCTCTCTCGCACTAGCGTGAACCTAAACTAACTACTGGCTATCGCTCGGAAACCAGAAACCGGTACACCTGGGCCTGACACTCCGGTCACTCTTCGTATACTCCTGGTGTAGCACTTCTTCCTCATCGATGATCTATGCACCTCCATCGCCACATGAGTCGATGATATGCAACATATATAGTTGAGCAACAGAAAGAGACAGACTTGGCAAAAATAGAAGCAACATATCATAAGCATACATAACAAAGTTCATCGTACCCAAAATGCCCTGATTAGAGTGATCTTCGCTAGTTGAGGAGGACAGTTTAATTACATCACAAATAAAGTTCCGTCATGCATAACTCAAAGTTTCGTCATTCAAAAAGTATGGACTAAACAGACACATTGTCATATATCAACAATCACTCCAACATGTAGCGCCATCCATCCAAGTTTGGGAGATAGTTCCCGAGCTTAGTGAAAGGATTCAGGTCGAGACGTCGAGCGGCTACACATGTTCAAACGTCTTCTCGTGACATTTCCCCTTCCTCGTAGAACATCCCTGTTTTTTTAGGACCTCCTTCATGATGATTTGGGCAAGTTCACGCTGGTTGTGATAGAACTCAGCTCGAAGTCGATGATCTGGGATATCTCCTACGTTCTTTGCCCATTGCAGGATATGGGCATCACCGGATTTAGGTCAGATGCGAAGGTTCTGCTGATCCCGTCTGTACTCCAGCATGTGGTGTAGGACATAGAATCCATCACTAAGAGTATCACTCGGTTGCTGGATGCAGCAGAAGTCGGTCTTATGGCCGAAGGCGGGCCTGCCGTTCCTTTCCTTCTTGGTCTAGATCTCTCCAGCCCGTACACCATAGTAAAAGATAGCACTGTCGAGAATAGACTTGATGTGGGTGTAATCCTTTTTTTCATGTTCTTCGATGAGTCCAATTAAAGAGCATGGGAGTTCTTCCGAGGGGTAAACGATGATGAGGACAGTGCGCCTGCCACTGCGCAAAATAAGTACACCTCAAATTAATTATCCTCCACTGTGCAAATGAATGATTGAAATTGAAGGAAGGATATCCGCGTAGATGACTTACATGGGATGACAAGGCACGAGAATCGTCAACTTGTCCTTATTGGCGACCATGAAATCAACGATTTAGTCCCTCGTGTATTCATGGTGCTCTGTGTAGACTGCCAAGAAGCCCTCATGCATGAAGTATGGGTCAGCGACACAGATATAAGGTATCTTCTCAATCCCGATGATGTAGTTCATGTACAAGGCATAAAGGTCGTCTATAATACTTTCAGCCTCTGGAGGCAGCAATTCAGGCCCCGACACATGACCCTCAAACCCAGAGTACTCGTACTGCTGAGCCATCAATCCTCCATCATCATAGGTGCCAGTATTGAGATCTATTGAGTGTCATTGTCATCCTCATCTATGGTGACGTCATGAACGACTAATGGAGCCTCTTCCGCATCCTGTCCGCTATCACCCATCACGACAGGAGACGCTAATCGGGTAGGTGGGGTGTTGATGTTCATACCTTGCTGAGGTTGCGTGGTCGTGGGTGTGCTCTCGGCCGCCTCCAGACGAAGCAGGCTCTTTGGCCACAACAGGACCCACCCCTTGCAATCGCCAAACTGCCATGGGGTCTCATCGTCATCCCCCTAGTACCGGAGGAGCCAAATTTGTAGCGACCCGACTCGGTAAGAGTCAAAGTCTCTGTGGTTACCGTGCTAGTCCCTGGATCGACTTGCTAGCACACACAGTACTCGATGAAATAACAGAAAATAACACACATCCCTTTATTACATCGATAGTCCAGGAGGAATACATTTATTACAAATAGGGCATATAGCCAATAAGTAAATACTGCGGAAGCAAAGTAGTAAATGAGTCCAACTCCACGAGCAAGGTTGAGTGTAGAACATCGACCTATCACACCTTAATCCTCGTCGGATATATCTGCAACGTGATAATTTGCAGCCAAATGGGTCAGTACATTTAATGTACTGGCAAGTCACATCATAAGTGCAATGAACCTACTTTTACATGCAATTTGGCTGGTGGAAAGCTCTAAGTTTAGTTTTTGCATAAAGCTAGTTTTTCCCTATTATAAAAGATGTTATTCTACTACTACACATTTGCATAGGATGAGTTGGCAAACCCAACTCCATCCATTCTCAAGTTTCATTTAAAACCCAACTGTTTAATTAAAGGTGAGGATATCTCCCGGCATTTCCACTACTAGATGCTCAAGTTGTCCGTAACCAGGGACACGGCTAATCGATTAGATTGACACTCTATAGAGGTTGCGCACTTTTCGCCACAAGACTCGACCACCTCCATGATCGGAAGATCGAGACATAGCCTTTGGAAAATGTTCCCCCTTAACCCACGGATAGGCCGGTACACCTACATCATTCTACATCTGCTAGCCCATCCTGTTGTGGAATTGTCACGGCAGATGTCCTCATGGAAGGACTTAGTCGTGGAGCCATCACTACGGGTTAGCTTGAAGGGGTTAAACCGGACAAGGGGACACGAGAGTTTTATACTAGTTCGGCCCCTTCGATGAAGGTAAACGCCTATGTCTAGTTGTGATTGGTATTGCTGGGGTTTTGAAGACCAGGGAGCGAAACTACTTTGTCTGTCTTCGAGTTGTTGTTTTCTGTCCCTGAACCGCCCCCGGGTCACCCCTTTATATATTCAGGAGGATCCCGGCCGGTCTACAGAGTCCCGAGGCTGGCTCATACAAGTGTCCGCCTCGGTCTCTTCTTTCTTATCTTACAATGCAAGTTTATACAATCATGGCGGTTTACTATCATGGGCCCTAAACCGCCTGCGGGCTCTGGGCCTCTAAGCTTCATCCGTAAAGCGCCATCTTCTGGGTTTCCTTAGGCTTCAGTATAACTGAAGGTGAACCGGCCCCTCCTGGGCGGTTTACCCTCAGTGGTTATATCTTCAACATTAGGCCCCAGATTGATTTGAACCTGTTCATGTCAGTCTTCAATCCTTGAACTTCTGGCAATTCTCGTAAACCGCCATATTGTCTTCTCCCTGTGAACTTTGATGAATGGCCATGACGTCATCTTCTGTTACTGTAGTAAATCATTGTGACGTCATTCCTGTAAAAAAAGTTTTTTAACAGATTCCCTTCTCTTTAATTAATTCCCGAAGATCGAGGCGACAACTGCATCCTCTTTTGCCGTCTTTGATTCCTTGATTTTCACGCCTGCTGTTTTATCCCACTTCCTTATAAATAAAACCGGGGCGCCTTCCATTTTCTCCCTTTCCAAACGGCATCGTCTTCTTCCTCGCGACTCGAAGACCTCAAGTATCGCCGCCGCCGCCGTCGTTGATCTTCCAGTCCGCACCGACTCAGGCCGCTGCATCGACCTGACTCTGACCAGAAATCAACGGCGAACCTCCGCAGCTCGTCCACATCCGTGAGTTCTTCTCCTTCCCCTTCTCAGATCTGCATTGGAACTTTTTGTTGAGTTCTTCGGCGGTCATCGCCGCCTGATGCAAACCCTTGTTAGTTTTCTCCTCCAATACCCTGTTTAGATTGTAAAAATAACGTAGAACTACTGCAGCAATTGTTTGCGCTTATCTTGCATAAAAATAGATCTCATTTCCATTGTTTGGAAGCCCTCTTTGAGTGTATGAACTTCTCTGCACTGTTTTAGGTCTAGAAATTTTTCCTTCCAGAGCGACCGTTTGATCCAAAATAATAATTGCAACTTGTGAAACCTGTTTGTTCCACACTTAACAAATTTCCAGCTTGGGGTTCTGCCTCCAAAAGGCGGTTTATCCTTTAGTGTTGATAATTCGTCGTATGTCATTAGCCCTCTGTTAAACCGCCATCTAGACTTTGAACAGCCATGCCCGGTTCACTTCATACGTATACCTTGAATTGCCGGTTTAACATTTTGACAAACACATATGAACCACCAATCGTAAACCGTCCATTTTCCTTTTACAGACTTTGTAAGATGACGAAGCAATTTGCTGCTTGCAACTGGGTTCCGTCTCGGATCACAGAAACGCAAATAAATGAATATATCACCACCGGCGCTTTGGCTTCAAAAAATGTCCTCCGTTGGTGAGTTCCTGGCCCTGAGTGCCCCCCTAACCTCAAGATGGAGAAGTGATTGTATTCTTGCAAGATTTAGCTAGAGGTTTCAGTCCTCCCGGATCAAAAAATTTCCGAGATGTTCTTGCTAGGCTCCAACTTCATCCTCAAGATATTGGACCAAATTCTGTGTCCAACATATGCAATTTCCAAGTATTCTGCGAGGTTTATCTACAAGAAGAACCAACTGTCGACCTCTTTCTAGATCTCTTTCACTTAAACCGCCAGACAGAATTTTCTGATGGACCTAATACTGAACTTGGCGGTGTGTCAATCCAAAAGAGGAAAGAGGTTGATTTTCCTCACGCCAAACTTCATAGCCATCCAAAAGACTGGAACCAAACCTGGTTCTATTGTCAGAATACCGCCCCTGCTGAAGAGAATCCCTTGTTGGGCTATCATCCGCACCGGCTCAGTAATAATCACCCTTTACCTCAGAGATTGCCTGCCAAAGATCGACAAGCCTATGCACCTCAACTCGCCAAACTTCGGGCTCTTCTTGCCAATGGTTTAACTGGTGTTGATCTTGTCCATTGCTGGATTTCATGGTGCATTCTTCCTTTAAGCCGCCGGCCCGAATTGATGTTCGAATACACCGGCAACACCAATGATCCTCAACGGTTTAATTCAATAGAACTGACGGACGATGAAGTCAGTGAAAGTGTAAAGAAAATACTCGACGAACCGCTCGCCGTATGTACTCAAATTGGCCTGCGTCCTTTTTACGCCTCCAACAAACCGCCAGGGGTAAATATTTTAACCTTGTACTTTTCCTTATCCTTCTCCGCTTTGATACTGCTATAATAATACTTTTGTGCAATCCCATAGGCCAGTAGCTCTTTTTGGAAAAAGAAAACTCAAGACAAAGTAGCTAAGGCTCCTCGTAGTAAGACCAAGGTCATCAAGAAAGCTGCCAAAAAGAAAATTGCTGAGTCTTCAGAACCACCAGAAGATGTCGATGACTCGGCTAAAGAGGTAAAGTTTGACTCCATTAACTTTTATCCATATATTTTACTGACAATGATTATTTCCAGGATGATGCGGAGGCCAGCCATGCAGATCATGTTGAGGTAATTTTTCTTTCTTCTGACTCGGAACTTGTGTCGGTTCAACGATTTCGCCATGCAGTTCGAAAAGTGAAATGCTCTCACCCTGTTGCTCATTTGGATCAAAAATTTCTTTGAAGACATAGCAAACCGAAGGGGTCGCACAACCCGGCACAGTGGTCAACAGGTCACTTCTTCCGGTTTACCTCATACCCCAAACCGGAAACATCGTCCAGAGGTTGCTTGTTCTTCTGAAAAACGTTATCTTTTGAAAGGTTTCTTTCGATGCCCTGTCAATTCATCTGATTCAAATTATCAGGCATCTTCTAATTCGTCTGGCGGTTCATCAACCACTCAGCTGCCTCCACTGAAAACCGTCCCTGGGTAAGTGTGTAGTCTTCCCTTCTCTTTCATAACTCAGTTGACCATGCTAATCTTTGTTTTAATATTAGTGCTCAAGCTCGCTTGAGTAAGAAGGCCAAGACCAGCGCCCCTACCGGTGAAGTTGAGCCAGAGAAAACTCTTGAGGATCTTGATAAAAATCTTGATAACCTCATGGATGATTTTACCATGCCATAGCCAACTATCAATGCTAATCCACCGGAAGCTGATCCGGCCATACATGACAATACCTCAAGTCCACATGCTATGCCTGCAAGTCCGGCTGCTGATCCACTGAAGTCAAGTGCTAATCCGCCAAGCCCAGCCAAAGACGATGACATTATTGTTACTGGCACTGCTTATACCGCTCCGGGTGATCCAGTTGTCTTGGCAAAACATACGCCAAGGATGAGTTTATTTCAATGGGCAGGAGGAAGATGGAAACTGATATGACAAAATATGCTAATCGTTTTGCCCAGGATCTTCATTCTGGTTTCTTGAACCGGCTTTATACAAGTCGAGATAATGAGGCTGACTTGGTAAATCTGATGAAGGAGCGTTATGAGGTAATTATTTTCCTCCTTATCTTTGTATTTTCACTGCCTTGTATCCTGTAGCCCCCAAGGGTCGGTTTAATTTGTAAAAACAAACGGGATTTGAATTTCCAAACTGCACATTGTTGACTTTTAAGTTTTTTGAACAAACACACATTACCCCCAAGTGCCAGGATTGAAACTTGTATGAATCCTTGGGACTTTGAATAAGTAGTAAGAAAGAATTAATCCGCATTAGCCCCCAAGTGCCAGGATTGAAACTTGTATGAATCCTTGGGACTTTGAATAAGCAGTAAGAAAGAATAAATCCGCATTAGCCCCAAGTGCCAGGATTGAAACTTGTATGAATCCTTGGGACTTTTGATACAATATTGAAATGCTCCACTTGATTTTGGCAGGCTGACATAAACCATCAACAGACGCAGATTGCTGATCTTCAAGAAAGTATCAAATCTCACCAAGAAGAATCTTCCAAAGCCAAAGATGAATTTTGAGCCGCTTTAACTTCCATAGAACGACTGAAATAAGAATTCAAGATGGAACGTGCCAACTGGGACACTGAAAAGGGGACATTGCTGAAACGGGCTGGAGACGCCGAATCTGCACTTAAACCGGTGGCAGAAGAGCTTTCTGGGTTAAAGTGCCAAGTGAACGCCATGACCTCCGCAGTATTTGGTAAGTACTCCTAGCAAAATATTTGAAATACCCATCTTGTAAGGTGCCGATTGAAATATGAAATTTTTAAACCGTTGCAGGGAGCCGCATTACTCATCTGGGCTCAGATGTACGGATAAAGCTGAAAGCATCATATACTCTTCTGGAACAACTTTACACTGGTGCTCAACGGGTTATCTGTGTAGCCTCCTATGACAATCCGGCCCCAACACTGATCAAGAATACTCTGACAAGGCTATCCATGGTACCAGCACAGCTAGAAGAGGTGAAGCGATCTGCTGCCAGGGTCGGCGCTTTGTTGGCACTTACTCGAGCCAAAGCATGGATAGCTGACTTGGATCCGGTTGACCTTGCCAAAGGCTTTCCAAGCACACAAGAAAACGGGGCAGATTTTGATGATGCAGCCCTTAAAAGAGTGACAAGGGAGATGCATCCTCTGGCGAGTCAGCTGGCAGAAGATGCTAACTTGACGGTTCACCGGTCTTATTATGATGCCAACAACAAAAGGGCTAACCCTGTCATTCCGGAGGCGCAAAATCTTATTCCAGGAATCCGTAAGCACACTTATGCCCCTGACATTGATCCGTCAGAACTTATCAGTGAAGAAGCTATCTTTTAGGCCTTAACCCAGATTGACTGGACCACCAGAAACTTCCAGCCGCTAGGTGGGGAAGAGGAGGCTGAACCGACGCCAGATGACCCATCAACTTCGCGTCAACATGGTAATGAGACTTGATCCGGCAATTAGAGTGATGCTCCAAAAACCTTGTTCTGCTGGAAACACCATATTTTGGGCCTTCAAGCCCCTTGTAATAAGCTAGTGGAAATACTTTGATCCGTTGCCCTCGTGCAGCGGGATACACTTTGCGTTGATTTGTCATGAGAATTTCAGTACTGGCTTATGTATTTTTACAATATTATGCAATCCATGTGCCTGCATAAGGAAAATCTGTGATATAAAACATTGTTGTTGGTTTACCAATTGTGATTTGAAGAAAAGGTGAAAACCCAACTTCCACCATGCCATGTTGGCATATATGATATAAAACTGGGTTGTGATGAACACCGGCCGATTGCTGGAGACAAAGTGTCAAAGCCAGACCGGTTTTGAGGGATGTAGGATTACCTTTAATATTATACTTTTACAGAAGATCCATAAGCCATGCCGGGTTAAGAAACTCCGGTTTAACGTAGACCTCATGAAAAACAAAAACTTGGCAGAAAAAAGCAAACAAAAAACTGTAGTCGAGGCTTTTCGAGGTCTGCCAGGCCCAAATCGAGACTTTTCATGGGCTGCTAGGCCATTGAGTTAAACCATTTTGGCAAAGCCTTTTAAGATGGCCCTCCAACTAACCAATCATCATTTTAACTTTGACAAGTTCAGGGTCTCAATGAGCGTAACTGTCAAACGTTCGACGGGTTGTGCCAGGATTACCTGGATAGGTGTAGCGACCCGACCCGAATGGATCAAGTCTACTGTGCTCCGGTGTCATCGCTGGATCAGTAATGCTGACACCACACAGTACATCGAAGGATTTATAGCAGAGTGGCAATCACACACTTATTACATCGATGTCTCCGAAGAGAACTTATTACAATAACATGGCTTAAGGCCATCTATAATCGATAACAGCGGAAGACTTGGAAGGTAAATGGGTCCATCAACTCCAACGGCATCACTGAGTATAGAACCACGACCTAAAAGCACCTTAATCGTCGTCTGAAAAGTCTGCAACATTAACGTTGCAGCCCGAAATGGGTCAGCACATGGAATATGCTGGCAAGGTAACACATAGAGAGTAATGGAATGTAACAACTAAACTATATGCATATTTGGCTGGTGGAAAGCTCTATGGTTATGGTTTTGCATAAAGCCAATTTTTCCCTACTGCAAAGGAATAAATTTATTTAACTATCATGGTGGTTGTTAAACATTGAGAATGGTTGACAGCATTCTCAATCCCAATTAAAAAGTACACTTAAACCCAACAATATTAATCAGAAGTAACATGTTGAGATTCACATGATATTCAAGTACTAGATACTCAAGATTGTCCATAACCGGGGACACGGCTAATCATGGTTAGTTTGTTACACTCTGCAGAGGTTTGAGCACTTTTCCCCACAAGACTCGATCGCCTCCGTTGGATTTCTCGCACTACATGGTGTTTGAGAAACGGATGACCGAGACATAGTCTTTCAGAAGCGCTAGCACCTTACGATGGAGTAGACCGTACCACCTACATCCCCTACATCTGCTAGTCTACCCCTATAAGAGTTCGCACGACTTAGTCAACAATGCCAGAGCCCATATTGGCTTGTGGCTGCACACGTGAGTATTTAGCATGAAAGATCTTATGATCCCTTTGAGCCTGGGTGGCGGTCCAAAATAAAACAGGCAAGTCCTGATAGACATCAGGTGCCTCAATCCACCCAGATGTGTGTTTAAGTTGCCACCTTAGATAAACCATTAAAATTATCAATCTCACATCTGTCATGGATATCACTCACCCAATCCACGTCTACTAGCATAGATAGCATAATAAGCAAACGTAGAAGTAACTCCCAAAGGTTTCATAACAAACAGGTAATAGGTACTACCTCATCTACTTCCCATCCCACAATTTAATTAGTTCCTAATCATGCAATGTGTGAGGATGGATCTAATGCAATAAAACTGGGTTGTAGAAAAGATATGATCAAAGTGTTACTTGCCTTGCTGATGATCTGCAAGTCCTAGAGATTCGAAGTAACAGGCGGCGCAATCCGGGTAATCTATCACAGACAAACAACAAGCATACAATAAGTACTCATCTAATGCACAGGTAAAACTCAAACAAAAGATCTAACCAGATAGTTCAACTTAAGAACTCCGGTTGCAAAGAGAGAAAGAACCGAACAAAGAAACCAAAACAACGGCGGAAGAAAACAACTCGGTTCTAGCAAGTTGAAACTAGGTCAAATTTTACCGTAGCAAAAACTGGTTTAAGTTGATTAATCGGAACGGCGGTTTCGAAACGAAACTCCAGGCGCTTGAATCACCTGATTCCGATAAATGAGCGAGAAAATAGACTAGAACGAAGATCGGATCTGAGATCACGATCGCGGAATAAATCCGACGAAAAGAAAGAGAAGAACGGTTAAACGAACGGACGTTCGTTAGCCTAGAAGAATCCGGTGATCACGTTCGTTAGGACAAACGGTCCGGCGAAAGGTCTCTAGGCAACTAAACCGGAAAGAAAACGAATCCGATCTAGGCTTTCGAGAAAAGAAAACCGAACGAAAAACCGATCTAGAAAACCGGAACGGTTTAGAGAAGAAAAGAATCGGAAAGATTTAGAAGAAACCGATCTGAAGAAAAGAAAAGATGTGGCGCGGTACCTCCGGCGGCGGCGATGAGCAAGGGTGGCGGCTGCGGCGTTGCTAGGCGGCGGCGGTGGCGACGCAGGGCGGCGGCGCGGGTGACGCAGGGCGCGGCGGCAGCGACTCGAGGGCGGCGGCGGCGGTGACACAGGGCGCGGCTTGGGGAGGCTTGGGGCTTGGTGTGAGTTTTAGAGGGGGGGTGCTTGGGTATTTATATAGGTGAGGGGAGGGGATACTTGGGGCAGGGGGCAAGAAAAAGAGGAGGAAAAGAGAAGGAGAGGGAATCCTAAAAAAAAGGTACCCGAGTCCTACTAGGACTCTAGGCGGCGGCGGCCTCCTCCTGCGCGGGCGCGCTAGGCGTGGCGCGGCGCTTGTCCTGGCCGGCCGGCTGGCTGGGCCTTGGCCCAAGGCACTGCGGGATTTTTTTTAATCGGTTACGCGCGCAGAAAAAAAAAGAAAAGAGAACTAAACGAACTCCAAAACTTCTAAAGTAAATTTTCCCCGACTCCTAAAAATGAATCGAACAAATTGAACTTTTCTACGGGCCTAAAATGCAAATTTTGAAAACGCGCATTTTTCCCTATCCAAATAAAAGGCAAATAAGACTCCGACAAATCCAATGATCCTTTCTTCAAAATTTGAGAAGACTCAAATATGATAAAGACGAAATCTCCAACTCTCTCCGAGGGTCCTTGAGTTGCGTGAAATTTCTAGGATCGGCAAAATGCAAGAAAATATGATATGCATGATGATCTAGTGTATAACATTCCAAATTGAAAATTTGGGATGTTACAAACCTACCCCCCTTAAAATGAATCTCGCCCTCGAGATTCGGGTTGGCTAGAAAATAGGTGAGGGTGGTCCTTGAGCAAATCTTCTTCTCTCTCCCAGGTGACTTCATCCTCTGAGTGGTGGTTCCACTGAACTTTGCAAAACTTGATAACCTTGCTGTGGGTAACTCTTCTGGCAAACTCGAGAATCTTGACTGGTTTCTCTTCATACGTTAAGTCGTCCTTCAACTGAATTGCTTCTAGCGGCACTGTATCTCTTAACGGTACCTCCGCCATCTCGGCGTGACATTTCTTCAGCTGAGAAACATGGAATACGTCATGAACTCCTGACAGTGTCTCTGGTAATTCCAACTTATAAGCGACTTCTCCCATACGTTGCAAGATCTTGTATGGTCCAACGAAACACGGTGCTAACTTTCCCTTAACTCCAAAGCGCTTAACTCCTCGAAGTGGGGATACTCGGAGATACACTCTGTCTCCGGTTTCGTAAACTGTCTCCTTGCGTTTAGAATCTGCGTAACTCTTCTGCCTAGACTGGGCTACCTTGAGCCTATTGCGAATCAACTTCACCTTCCGTTCAGACTCCTTAATCAAATCGGGTCCAAACAACTGACGATCTCCAACTTCGTCCCATGACAACGGTGTCCTGCACCTCCTTCCGTATAAAGCTTCGAAAGGTGCCATCTTCAAACTGGTTTGGTAACTGTTGTTATACGAAAACTCCGCATACGACAAGTTATCGTCCCAACTAGATCCAGAATCTAGTGCACAAGCTCTCAGCATATCTTCCAAAATCTGATTGACTCTCTCGGTCTGTCCATCTGTCTGCGGATGAAAAGCGGTGCTGAACTCTAGCCTGGTTCCTAAAGTTTCATGCAACTGATTCCAAAACTTTGAGGTAAATTGGGTTCCTCTATCTGATACAATACTCCTCGGAACTCCATGCAAACAAATGATCCTAGTCATGTATATCTTTGCCAACTTAGCACTGGTGTAAGTGGTCTTAACTGGAATGAAATGTGCTACCTTCGTCAAACGATCAACTACTACCCATATCGAGTCATATCCTGCTTTCGTCCTGGGTAGTCCTATGATAAAATCCATGCCTATCTTATCCCACTTCCATTCGGGTATCGGCAATGGTTGCAACAATCCGGCTGGCTTCTGATGCTCTGCCTTTACTCTATGACATACGTCACAAACTGCTACATATGTTGCAATATCCTTCTTCATTCCGGTCCACCAGAATGTCTCCTTCAAATCCAAATACATTTTGGTATTTCCTGGGTGAATCGAATAGGGTGAATCATGTGCCTCTTGTAGAATCAACTTCCTGATCTCCGGGTCATTTGGCACATAAACACGGTCCTCAAACCATAGGGTATCGTGCTCATCCTCACGAAATCCCTTTGCTTTTCCTTTGCTTAGTTTCTCCTTTATAGCAGCAATCTCCTTGTCAGATTTCTGAGCTTCTCTGATTCTATCCATCAATGTTGCTGAATCTCCAATGCTGCTACATAGCCTTCCAGAACTATCTCTAGACTTAGTTCACGAAGGTTTTCTGCTAACTCCTTGGGTATTTCTCCCGTCATTAACGTATTGACATGGCTCTTGCGTCTCAATGCGTCAGCTACTACATTAGCTTTTCCGGGATGGTAATGCAATCTCATATCATAATCCTTAATGAGCTCCAACCATCTCCTTTGTCTGAGATTCAACTCCTTCTGCGTGAAAATGTACTTCAAACTCTTGTGATCCATGTACACCTCACAATGATTTCCAATGAGGAAATGTCTCCATGTCTTCAATGCATGCACTACGGCGGCTAACTCCAAATCATGGGTGGTGTAATTCATCTCATGAGGTTTCAGTTGTCGTGAAGCATACGAAACAACTCTTCCTTCCTGCATAAGCACTGCTCCAAGTCCTCGACGTGAAGCGTCGCAATACACCTCATAATCCTTGGTATGATCTGGCAAAATCAACACTGGTGAGGTAACCAATCGTTTCTTCAACTCCTGGAAACTAGCCTCACACTCCCCAGTCCAATTGAACTTGGTATCCTTCTTCAACAATTCCGTCATAGGCTTCGCAATCTTTGAAAAGTTCTCAATGAATCTCCGGTAGTATCCTGCGAGTCCAAGAAAACTCCGGATCTCTCCAACTGTCGTTGGTGCTTCCCATTCGGTTACGGTCTCAACCTTTACGGGGTCAACTGCTATCCCTTCTCCGGATATAACGTGTCCGAGGAATCCAACTTCCTTCAACCAAAACTCACATTTGCTAAACTTGGCATATAGCTGATGTTCCCTTAGCTTCTCCAATACGAAACGCAAATGTTCCTTATGCTCTTCTTCATTCTTCGAATAAACCAGGATATCATCAATGAACACTACGACGAACTTATCCAAAAACTCCATAAATACCTTGTTCATCAGGTTCATAAAATAGGCAGGCACGTTAGTCAATCCAAATGACATAATGGTATATTCGTACGATCCATATCTCGTGGTGAATGCTGTCTTAGGTATGTCCTGCTCTTGAATCTTCAACTGGTGTACCCTGATCGCAAATCGATCTTGGAAAACACTTTAGCTCCTTGCAAACGATCAAACAGATCATTTATCATTGGCAGTGGGTACTTGTTCTTGATGGTTACTTCATTCAATCCTTGATAATCAACAACCATCCTTAATGATCCATCCTTCTTCTCCACTAGAAGTACGGGTGATCCCCAAGGCGAAGAACTTGGGCGAATGTAACCTTTCTCCAGTAACTCCTTAATCTGATTCTTAATTTCCACCAAATCCTTTGCAGGCATCCAGTATGGTCTCTTTGATATTGGGCCTGTGCCTGGCAATAACTCAATCAAAAACTCAATGTCTCTATCCGGTGGCATGCCTGGCAACTCTTCTGGAAATACATCAGGAAAATCCTTTACCACTGGTACTTCTTCCTGCACCACTCCTGATAAAGAATTCACTTGATTCTTATTTGATCCATGTCGTGATACATACTTGATCCGTCTTCCTTCTGGTGTGGTAAGCAAAATTGACTTACTAGCGCATTCAATATTCCCTTCATACTTTGATAACCAATCCATGCCTAATATCACATCCAATCCTTGAGATTCCAGTACTATTAGGTCTGAGGGAAAAACATAGTTACCAATCCTTAATGGTAACCGATCACACCATCGTCTAGCCATAAACTCCGCTCCTGGTGAGCTTACTAACATGGGTGACCTAAGGGCTTGGGTTGGCAGGTTATATTTATCCACAAATCCCCTTGATATGTATGAATGCGATGCACCAGTATCAAAAAGAACGAGTGCGGTAAATGACTTAACCAAAAACTTACCGATCACTGCATCAGGCTGATCTTCAACCTCCTCCACGCTAACGTGGTTCACCTGTCCCCTATTGAAAGGGTTTGGCTTCTTCCCTGAGCTTCCATTGCCATTTCCATTCTGGCCTTCAGGACATTCATTTGCATAATGTCCGGTCTTGGAACACTTGAAACAGGTGACTTGACTCAGATCTCTCTTGGTTGGGGTTGATGGGGTGGTCCGGTTCTGGCCGTTGCTTCCTCCATTCCCATTTCCATTCTTGTGGCCATTGTGGTTGTGTGAACTTCCTCCTCCATGGGTATGCTGAAACTGAAATCCTCATTTAGGGGTAAAACGGGGCTTCTGCTGGGCTCCAGAGTTATACTTCCCCTGTCCATACTTTCTCTTGCGGTTCTCAATCTGTTGTTGCTTCCCTTCAATCATGATGGCACGATCTACCAACTCCTGGTAGTTGTTGAAACTTCCTACCATCAACTGCATGCTTAACTCATCATTCAGTCCTTCCAGAAACTTCTCCTGCTTAGTTGCATCCGTAGCAACGTCATCTGGGGCATAACGTGTTAACTTGCTGAAGTCATCAACATACTGGCCAACTGTCCTTTCTCCTTGGCGTAAGTTGCGAAACTCACGCTTCTTCATGGCCAAAGCTCCTGCTGAAACATGTGCAGTGCGGAAAGCTTGCTGAAACTGATCCCATGTGACAGTGTCAACTGGGAAGGTGGCTGTGAAATTCTCCCACCATGCTGCCGCGGGTCCTTCCAACTGATGTGCGGCAAACTTCACTTTCTCACCATCCGTGCATCCTGCAGTGGTCAACTCCCTTCCTATCTTGCGGAGCCAATCTTCTGCTACTATCGGCTCGATGCTACTAGAAAACACCGGCGGATTTAGCCTAAGGAAACGGGCTAAGTGGTCAACGGGTGGTGGTGGTGGTGGGTTGTTGTTGTTGTTCTGCTGGTTCTGAACTAACATCTGCATCAACTGATTCTGCTGTTGGATCAACTGAGTGAGCTCCGGTCGAAATCCATTGTCACGTCTCGGAGGCATCTGAGGGTTTAGAAAAGATGAGAAATAAGAATAGAATGAGGTCTAAAGAGAAAACACTACCCCAATGCACATGAGCAAATTCACACAAAATCACTTCATTCAATCAAACAAGGGCTTACAATCGATCTAGCTATCGCAAAAGTGCTCGAACTATAGTGTTTACATGGGGGGAATACTACTAATATGTGGTGGTCATCTAGAAATTTGAACCGGTGGAAGACTCCATGATGTCCGCTACAGCTTCGTCGTCAAAGTCGGGTTCACTTGGATCCAAATCGGTGTCGTCGATGATGATGTAATTGTCTGGACATGTGACGTACATGTCTTCCTTCCTGGATGCTAACTCCCTCTTGAGTTCTTCAATCTCCTGCTTAAGATTAACGTTGTGTCTTGCTAGAGCTACGATCTCGTCCATGTAGTCCTTGCGTGTAGCCTTTAGTTCTCCTTCTAGCTCGATGATCCTTGTCTTTGGATTCTTCAACTCCATCGTATCATTGCACATCTGGTTCTCGTGGCATCGAATGTGCTGGTTTAACTCCTGGATAAAAGCTGCAATGGATCTATCCTTCTTGGTGGTGACTAACTCCCATTGTTCATCTCGGCGTCCGCAAATCTGGTAGATAGTGTCCTTGAGGTCTTCTTGATAAACTTCTCCAATGCGTCCTATGGTGATATGGGCTGCCATGCTCTTTCCTAGGCTCCAAGTTGGTGCATTGAAAACACTATCTATGGGCTTTGTGATTGGCGCGAATGTCCTTCCCGGAACGTGAGCTTGAATCTTCCAGCGCTCCTCTTCAGGCAAAGTGGCGTTGAAGGTTCCCGTGAAGCTTGGTAATCCAATGTTTAGATACTTGGTGACTTCCTTCAAGTGAAATCCAAAAGGTGTGCCTTCATCTGGTTGAGCGTACTTAATCTTCGCGTCCTTCATCCTAAAGAGTAGAAAAGATGAGGAGTTAGAAAATGAGGAGAGAATAGTGATCTATGGCTTTAACTTAGTGGTCGTGTCCTACAGTCAGCGTGTGCTCTGATACCATCTCTGTAGCGACCCGACCCGAATGGATCAAGTCTACTGTGCTCCGGTGTCATCCCTGGATCAGTAATGCTGACACCACACAGTACATCGAAGGATTTATAGCAGAGTGGCAATCACACACTTATTACATCGATGTCTCCGAAGAGAACTTATTACAATAACATGGCTTAAGGCCATCTATAATCGATAACAGCGGAAGACTTGGAAGGTAAATGGGTCCATCAACTCCAACGGCATCACTGAGTATAGAACCACGACCTAAAAGCACCTTAATCATCGTATGAAAAGTCTGCAACATTAACATTGCAGCCCAAAACGGGTCAGCACATGGAATATGCTGGCAAGGTAACACATAGAGAGTAATGGAATGTAACAACTAAACTATATGCATATTTGGCTGGTGGAAAGCTCTATGGTTACAGTTTTGCGTAAAGCCAATTTTTCCCTACTGCAAAGGAATAAATTTATTTAACTATCATGGTGGTTGTTAAACATTGAGAATGGTTGACAGCATTCTCAATCCCAATTAAAAAGTACACTTAAACCCAACAATATTAATTAGAAGTAACATGTTGAGATTCACATGATATTCAAGTACTAGATACTCAAGATTGTCCATAACCGGGGACATGGCTAATCATGATTAGTTTGTTACACTCTGCAGAGGTTTGCGCACTTTTCCCCACAAGACTCGATCGCCTCCGTTGGATTTCTCGCACTACATGGTGTTTGAGAAACGGATGACCGAGACATAGTCTTTCAGAAGCGCTAGCACCTTACGATGGAGTAGACCGTACCACCTACATCCCCTACATCTGCTAGTCTACCCCTATAAGAGTTCGCACGACTTAGTCAACTGTGCCAGAGCCCATATTGGCTTGTGGCTGCACACGTAAGTATTTAGCATGAAAGATCTTATGATCCTTTTGAGCCTGGGTGGCGGTCCAAAATAAAACAGGCAAGTCCTGATAGACATCAGGTGCCTCAATCCACCCAGATGTGTGTTTAAGTTGCCACCTTAGATAAACCATTAAAATTATCAATCTCACATCTGTCATGCATATCACTCACCCAATCCACGTCTACTAGCATAGCATAGCATAATAAGCAAACGTAGAAGTAACTCCCAAAGGTTTCATAATAAACAGGTAATAGGTACTACCTCATCTACTTCCCATCCCACAATTTAATTAGTTCCTAATCATGCAATGTGTGAGGATGGATCTAATGCAATAAAACTGGGTTGTAGAAAAGATATGATCAAAGTGTTACTTGCCTTGCTGATGATCCGCGAGTCATAGAGATTCGAAGTAATAGGCGGCGCAATCCGGGTAATCTATCATAGACAAACAACAAGCATACAATAAGTACTCATCTAATGCACATGTAAAACTCGAACAAAAGATCTAACCAGATAGTTCAACTTAAGAACTCCGGTTGCAAAGAGAGAAAGAACCGAACAAAGAAACCGAAACAACGGCGGAAGAAAACAACTCGGTTCTAGCAAGTTGAAACTAGGTCAAATTTTACCGTAGCAAAAACTGGTTTAAGTTGATTAATCGGAACGGCGGTTTCGAAACGAAACTCCAGGTGCTTGAATCACCTGATTCCGATAAACGAGCGAGAAAATAGACTAGAACGAAGATCGGATCTGAGATCGCGATCGCGGAATAAATCCGACGAAAAGAAAGAGAAGAACGGTTAAACGAACGGACGTTTGTTAGCCTAGAAGAATCCGGTGATCATGTTCGTTAGGACGAACGGTCCGGCGAAAGGTCTCTAGGCAACTAAACCGGAAAGAAAACGAATCCGATCTAGGGTTTCGAGAAAAGAAAACCGAATGAAAAACCGATCTAGAAAACCGGAACAGTTTAGAGAAGAAAAGAATCGGAAAGATTTAGAAGAAACCGATCCGAGGAAAAGAAAATTTGTGGCGCGGTACCTCCGGCGGCGGCGGCGTTGCTAGGCGGCGGCGGCGGTGTTGCTAGGCGGCGGCGGCGACGCAGGGCGGCGGCGCGGGTGACGCAGGGCGCGGCGGCGGCGCCTCTAGGGCAGCGGCGGCGGTGATGCAGGGCGCGGCGTAGCTTGGGGCGCGGCTTGGGGAGGCTTGGGGCTTGGTGTGAGTTTTAGAGGGGGGTGCTTGGGTGTTTATATAGGTGAGGGGAGGGGATTCTAGGGGGAGGGTGCAAGAAAAAGAGGAGGAAAAAGAGAAGGAGAGGGAATCCTAAAAAAAAGGCAACCCGAGTCCTACTAGGACTCTAGGCGGCGGCGGCCTCCTCCTGCGCGGGCGCGCTAGGTGCGGCGCAGCGCTTGGCCTGGCCGGCCGGCTGGCTGGGCCTTGTCCCAAGGCGCTACGGGATTTTTTTTAAGTCGGTTACGCGCGCAGAAAAAAAAACAGAAAAGAGAACTAAACGAACTCCAAAACTTCTAAAGTAAATTTTCCCCGACTCCTAAAAATGAGTCGAACAAAATGAACTTTTCTCCGGGCCTAAAATGCAAATTTTGAAAACGCGCATTTTTCCCTATCCAAATAAAAGGCAAATAAGACTCCGACAAATCCAATGATCCTTTCTTCAAAATTTGAGAAGACTCAAATATGAAAAAGACGAAATCTCCAACTCTCTCCGAGGGTCCTTGAGTTGCGTGAAATTTCTAGGATCGGCAAAATGCAAGAAAATATGATATGCATGATGATCTAGTGTATAACATTCCAAATTGAAAATTTGGGATGTTACAATGGGAGTGGCTTACTTGATGAAGGCAGGTTAACCCGGGGTTTTAGGTGAATACACCAGGCTTCCAAGCTGTGGGTCGATACCCAGCTACAAGGGTCCTTTCAAACTCTTTGGTATTTGATGCAAAGAGCCCCCAAGTAACTTTGTGAGCTGTGCTCAATGGGTGCCTATGTTTGAGTTGTGCGTAGCAATGAGACTCTCTTTGGCCCCTTGGGTGTGAAGCTCCGAAGCTTTGTTGTGGCGTAATAGCTGCATCAGGAGGGTAGTAACGCTATGTACTCTTTGGTGAATACACCTATGTTTGAACAGGAAGCCCCCATGTTAACAGACATTTGAAGAAAAAACGGCGGAGGCCCTGCTTGATAGCAAGGATGCCGGTTTATTATATTAATCATAATATATACATTGTTGAAATATGTACATATGAAAAGCCTGTGGCTTCAAGTGTAATAAGGCCGTAGGAGAGCTATGTTCCATGGCCGCCGGGTCTCCTCCTCAGAGCTACGTGAGTCTTCTCGAACGTCAATGAGGTAGTATGATCCGTTGTGCAGATTTTTGCTGACCACAAAAGGCCCTTCCCAAGGTGGGGATAACTTATGCATATCAGTCTGTTCTTGAATGAGCCGAAGTACCAAATCGCCTTCTTGAAAGGTTCTTGTCTTAACCCGTCGGCTGTGATAACGCCGCAGGTCTTGCTGATAAACTGCCGACCGTGCCAAAGCCATGTCTCGCTTCTCATCTAACAGGTCCAGCGCCTCTTGGCGTGCTTGCTCGTTATCCGCTTCAACATAATTCGCGGCCTGGGGCGAGTCGTGACGAATATCACTTGGGAGGACAGCCTCAGCCCCAAAAACCAGGAAAAAGGGTGTATATCCCGTAGATCAGTTTGGGGTGGTATTTATGCTCCATAACACAGATGGTAATTCCTCCACCCAACAACCCGGCATCCGCTTCAAAGGGACCATGAGCCGAGGCTTGATACCCTTCAGGATTTCTTGATTCGCCCTCTCGGCTTGACCATTGGACTGGGGGTGAGCCACGGACGCTACATCAAGCCGGATGTGCTCTTGTTGGCAGAACTCCTCCATCTCACCTTTAGAAAGGTTCGTACCATTATCTGTGATGATGCTATGTGTAAAGCCGAAACGGAAAATAATCTTTGTGAGAAATTCAACCGCCGTGGCTGCATCACATTTACTGACGGGCTCCACTTCAACCCATTTGGTGAACTTTTCAACCGCCACCAACAGGTGGGTCTTCTTGTCCTTAGAACGCTTAAAGGATCCAACCATATGAAGCCCCCAAGTAGCAAACGGCCATGTGATGGGGATCATGCGTAACTCCTGAGCAGGAACATGAGCACGACGTGAAAATTTCTGACAAGCGTCACACCGCTTTACCAAGTCTTTCGCATCAGAATGAGCTGTCAACTAGTAGAACCCGTGTCGGAAAGCCTTAGCAACCAAGGACTTTGAGCCGGCATGGTGACCGCAATCCCCTTCATGGATTTCCCGTAGAATCTCTTATCCTTCTTCAGGAGAAACACAACATTGGATACGCCTGAAATGCTAGAACGGTGCAACTCGCCATTGTGAACAACCATAGACTTGGACCGCCGGACTATCTGCCTAGCGAAAAGTTCGTCTTCTGGTAATTCGCCCCGGTTCAGATATGCCAAATATGGAACCGTCCAATCCGGAGTGGCATGTAAAACAGCTACCAACTGGGTCTCCGGATCAGGAACAGCTAAATCCTCCTCTGTAGGCAACTTTACAGACGGGTTATGCAAGATATCTAGAAAGGTATTAGGTGGTACCGGTTTACGCTGAGATCCCAGTCAGCTTAGAGCATCTGCTGCTTCATTCTTGCGCCGGTCAATGTGGTCCACCTGATAACCCTTAAAGTGACCTACTACAATATCCACCTCGCGCCTATAAGCCGCCATGAGCGGGTCTTTAGAATCCCAAGTACCAGAAACTTGCTGAGCCACCAGATCAGAATCTCCAAAGCATCGAACCCGGCTTAAGTTCATTTCCTTAGCTACACGAAGACCATGGAGCAAGGCCTCGTACTCCGCTGCATTGTTAGTACAAGGAAACATTAAGTGGAGAACATAACAAATCTTATCTCCTCGAGGGGAAGTGAGGACAACTCCAGCCCCCGAGCCTTCCAGCTGCCTGGATCCATCAAAGTGAATGGTCCAGTATGTATTATCCGGTTTGTCTTCTGGTGCCTGTAACTTGGTCCAATCATTGATGAAGTCCACAAGTGCCTGAGATTTGATGGCTGTTCGGGGTGTATACTTCAAACTATGGGGACCGAGCTCGATCGCCCACTTCCCAACCCGGTCAGTTGCCTCTCTATTCTGGATTATATCACCCAAGGGAGCAGAACTAACCACTGTAATAGGATGGCCTTGAAAATATTGCTTGAGTTTCCTACTTGCCATGAAAACTCCATACACTAGCTTCTACCAATGCGGATATCTTTGCTTTGATTCAATCAGTACTTCACTGATATAATAAACTGGTCGTTGAACCGGATATTCTTTCCCAGCCTCCTTACGCTCAACCACAATCGCCACACTAACCACTCGGGCATTGGCAGCCACGTACAACAGTAGAGGTTAATTTGTTGGAAATATGCCCTAGAGGCAATAATAAAAGCATTATTATTATATTTCCTTGTTCATGATAATTGTCTTTATTCATGCTATAATTGTGTTATCCGGAAATCGTAATACATGTGTGAATAATAGACACCAACATGTCCCTAGTAAGCCTCTAGTTGACTAGCTCGTTGATCAATAGATAGTCATGGTTTCCTGACTATGGACATTGGATGTCATTGATAACGAGATCACATCATTAGGAGAATGATGTGATGGACAAGACCCAATCCTAAACATAGCACAAGATCATGTAGTTCGTTTGCTGGAGTTTTTTCCAATGTAAAGTATCGTTTCCTTGGACCATGAGATCGTGTAACTCCCGGATACCATAGGAGTGCTTTGGGTGTACCAAACGTCACAACGTAACTGGGTGACTATAAAGGTATACTACGGGTATCTCCGAAAGTGTCTGTTGGGTTGACATGGATCAAGACTGGGATTCGTCACTCCGTATGACGGAGAGGTATCACTGGGCCCACTCGGTAATGCATCATCATTATGAGCTCAAAGTGACCAAGTGTCTGGTCACGGGATCATGCATTACAGTACGAGTAAATGACTTGCCGGTAACGAGATTGAATGAGGTATTGGGATACCGACGATCGAATCTCGGGCAAGTAACATACCGATTGATGAAGGGAATTGTATACGGGGTTGTTTGAATCCTCGACATCGTGGTTCATCTGATGAGATCATCGAGGAGCATGTGGGAGCCAACATGGGTATCCAGATCCCGTTGTTGGTTATTGACCGGAGAGCGATCTCGGTCATGTCTACATGTCTCCCGAACCCGTAGGGTCTACACACTTAAGGTTCGGTGACGCTAGGGTTGTGAAGATATGTATATGCAGTAACCCGAATGTCGTTCGGAGTCCTGGATGAGATGCCGGACGTCACGAGGAGTTTCGGAATAGTCCGGAGGTAAAGAATTATATATAGGAAGTGCTGTTTCGGCCATCAGGACAAGTTTCGGGGTCACCGGTATTGTACCGGGACCACCGGAAGGGTCCCGGGGGTCCACCGGGTGGGGCCACCCATCCCGGAGGGCCCCATGGGCCAAAGTGGGGAGGGGAACCAGCCCATAGTGGGCTGGTGCGCCCCCCTAGGACCACCCCATGCGCCTAGGGTTGGAACCCTAGGGGTGGGGGGCGCCCCACCTTGCCTTGGGGGCCACTTCAGCCCTGGCCGCCGCCCCCCTAGGAGATCCCATCTCCTAGGGCCGACGCCCCCCCTAGGGGGCCTATATAAGAAGGGGGGAGGGAGGGGCAGCCGAACCCTGCATCCCTGGCGCCTCCCTCTCCCCTGCTAAACCCCTCTCCCTCGTAGTACATGGCGAAGCCCTGCTACTGTGACGCCCTGCATCCACCACCACGCCGTCGTGCTGCTGGATCTTCATCAACCTCTCCTTCCCCCTTGCTGGATCAAGAAGGAGGAGACGTCATCCGCTCCGTACGTGTGTGGAACGCGGAGGTGCCGTCCGTTCGGCGCTTGGTCATCGGTGATTTGAATCACGGCGAGTACGACTCCGTCATCCACGTTCTAGTGAACGCTTCCGCTCGCGATCTACAAAGCTATGTAGATGCATACGATCACTCGTTGCTAGATGAACTCATAGATGGATCTTGGTGAAACCGTAGGAAAATTTTGTTTTCTGCAACGTTCCCCAACAGTGGCATCATGAGCTAGGTCTATGCGTAGTTCTTCTTGCGCGAGTAGAACACTATTTGTTGTGGGCGTAGATGTTGTCAACTTTCTTGCCGCTACTAGGCTTATCTTGCTTCAGCGGTATTGTGGAATGAAGCGGCCCGGACCAACCTTACACGTACGCTTACGTGAGACAGGTTCCATTAGAAGTTGACAAATCACGTTGTGGCTTTCACGTAGGTAAGAAAACGTTCTTGCTAGAACCCTATTTCAGCCACGTAAAAATTGCAACAACAATTAGAGGACGTCTAACTTGTTTTTGCAGCAAGTGCTTTGTGATATGATATGGCCAAAGTTGTGATGAATGATGAATGATCTATATGTGATGTATGATATGTTCATGCTATTGTAATAGGAATCACGACTTGCATGTCGATGAGTATGACAACCGGCAGGAGCCATAGGAGTTGTCTTTATTTTTTTATATGACCTGCGTGTCATTGAGAAACGCCATGTAAATTACTTTACTTTATTGCTAAACGTGTTAGCCATAGTAGTAGAAGTAATAGTTGGCGAGCAACTTCATGGAGACACGATGATGGAGATCATGATGATGGAGATCATGGTGTCAAGCCAGTGACAAGATGATCATGGAGCCCCAAGATGGAGATCAAAGGAGCTATGTGATATTGGCCATATCATGTCACTTTTATTATTTGATTGCATGTGATGTTTATCATGTTTTTGCATCTTGTTTACTTAGAACGACGGTAGTAAATAAGATGATCCCTCATAATAATTTCAAGCAAGTGTTCCCCCTAACTGTGCACCGTTGCGACAGTTCGTTGTTTCGAAGCACCACGTGATGATCGGGTGTGATAGATTCTAACGTTCATATACAACGGGTGTAAGACAGATTTACACATGCAAACACTTAGGTTGACTTGACGAGACTAGCATGTACAGACATGGCCTCGGAACACAGAAGACCGAAAGGTCGAGCATGAGTCGTATAGAAGATACGATCAACATGAAGATGTTCACCGATGTTGACTAGTCCGTCTCACGTGATGATCGGACACGGCCTAGTTAACTCGGATCATGTTATACTTAGATGACTGGAGGGATGTTTATCTAAGTGGGAGTTCATTGAGTAATTTGATTAGATAAACTTAATTATCATGAACTTAGTCTAAAATATTTACAATATGTCTTGTAGATCAAATGGCCAACGTAGTCCTCAACTTCAACGCGTTCCTAGAGAAAACCAAGCTGAAAGACGATGGCAGCAATTACACGGACTGGGTCCGGAACCTGAGGATCATCCTCATAGCTGCCAAGAAACATTATGTCCTACAAGCACCGCTGGGTGACGCACCTGTTCTCCCTGCAGAACAAGACGTTATGAACGCTTGGCAGGCACGTACCGATGACTACTCCCTCATTCAGTGCGGCATGCTTTACAGCTTAGAGCCGGGGCTCCAAAAATGTTTTGAGAGACACGGAGCATATGAGATGTTCGAAGAGCTGAAAATGGTCTTTCAAGCTCATGCCCGGGTCGAGAGATATCAAGTCTCCGACAAGTTCTTCAGCTGTAAGATGGAGGAAAACAGTTCTGTCAGTGAGCACATAATCACTATGTATGGGTTGCATAACCGCTTGACTCAGCTGGGAGTTAATCTCCCGGATGACGCGGTCATTGACAGAATCCTTCAGTCGCTTCCACCGAGCTACAAGAGCTTTGTGATGAACTTCAATATGCAAGGGATGGAAAACACCATTCCTGAAGTATTTGCTATGCTGAAATCGGCAGAGGTAGAAGTCAAAAAGGAACATCAAGTGTTGATGGTGAATAAAACCACTAAGTTCAAGAAAGGCAAGGGTAAGAAGAACTTCAAGAAGGACGGCAAGGGAGTTGCCGCGCCTGGCAAGCAAGCTC
The DNA here is from genome assembly GCA_034509565.1 of Triticum monococcum. Classification (NCBI taxonomy): domain Eukaryota; kingdom Viridiplantae; phylum Streptophyta; class Magnoliopsida; order Poales; family Poaceae; genus Triticum; species Triticum monococcum. The sequence continues at coordinate 541,951,617 of CM067841.1, forward strand.
CCGGGAAGAAGCCAAAGAATGGACCCAAGCCCGAGACTGAGTGTTTTTATTGCAAGGGAAGTGGTCACTGGAAGCGGAACTGCCCCAAATACTTAGCGGACAAGAAGGCCGGCATCACAAAAGGTATATGTGATGTACATGTAATTGATGTGTACCTTACCAGTACTCGTAGTAGCTCTTGGGTATTTGATACCGGTGCAGTTGCTCAAATTTGTAACTCAAAGCAGGAGCTGCGGAATAAGCGGAGACTGGCGAAGGACGAGGTGACGATGCGCGTCGGGAATGGTTCCAAGGTCGATGTGATCGCCGTTGGCACACTGCCTCTTCATTTACCTACGGGATTAGTTTTGAACCTTAATAATTGTTATTTAGTGCCAAGTTTGAGCATGAACATTGTATCAGGATCTCGTTTGATATGAGATGGCTACTCATTTAAATCCGAGAATAATGGTTGTTCTATTTATATGAGAGATATGTTTTATGGTCATGCTCCAATGGTGAATGGTTTATTCTTAATGAATCTCGAGCGTAATGCTACACATATTCATAGTGTGAGTACCAAAAGATGTAAGGTTGATAATGATAGTCCCACATACTTGTGGCACTGCCGCCTTGGTCACATAGGTGTCAAACTATTGAAGAAGCTCCATGCAGATGGACTTTTAGAGTCTCTTGATTACGAATCATTTGACACGTGTGAACCATGCCTCATGGGTAAAATGACCAAGACTCCGTTCTCAGGAACAATGGAGCGAGCAACCAACTTATTGGAAATCATACATACTGATGTGTGCGGTCCAATGAGTGTTGAGGCTCGCGGTGGCTATCGTTATGTTCTCACCCTCACTGATGACTTGAGTAGATATGGGTATATCTATTTGATGAAACACAAGTCTGAGACCTTTGAAAAGTTCAAGTAATTTCAGAGTGAGGTTGAAAATCAACGTGACAGGAAAATCAAGTTCCTACGATCAGATCGTGGAGGAGAATACTTGAGTCACGAATTTGGCACACACTTAAGAACATGTGGAATAGTTTCACAACTCACGCCGCCTGGAACACCTCAGCGTAATGGTGTGTCCGAACATCGTAATCGCACTCTATTAGATATGGTGTGGTCTATGATGTCTCTTACCGATTTACCGCTATCTTTTTGGGGCTATGCTTTAGAGACTGCCGCATTCACTTTAAATAGGGCTCCGTCGAAATCCGTTGAGACGACACCGTATGAATTATGGTTTGGGAAGAAACCTAAGCTGTCGTTTCTAAAAGTTTGGGGATGCGATGCTTATGTCAAGAAACTTCAACCTGAAAAGCTCGAACCCAAGTCGGAAAAATGCGTCTTCATAGGATACCCTAAAGAAACTATTGAGTATACCTTCTACCTCAGATCCGAAGGCAAGATCTTTGTTGCCAAGAATGGATCCTTTCTAGAGAAGGAGTTTCTCTCGAAAGAAGTAAGTGGGAGGAAAGTAGAACTTGATGAAGTATTACCTCTTGAACCAGAAAAGGGCGCAACTCAAGAAAATGTTCCTGAGGTGCCTGCACCGACTAGAGAGGAAGTTAATGATGATGATCAAGATACTTCTGATCAAGCTCCTACTAAAATTCGTAGGTCCACAAGGACACGTTCCGCACCAGAGTGGTACGGCAACCCTGTCTTGGAAATCATGTTGTTAGACAACGGTGAACCTTCGAACTATGAAGAAGCGATGGCGGGCCCGGATTCCGACAAATGGCTAGAAGCCATGAAATCCGAGATAGGATCCATGTATGAAAACGAAGTATGGACTTTGACTGACTTGCCCGTTGAAAGGCGAGCCATAGAGAATAAATGGATCTTTAAGAAGAAGACAAACGCGGATGGTAATGTGACCATCTATAAAGCTCGGCTTGTCGCTAAGGGTTATCGACAAGTTCAAGGGGTTGACTACGATGAGACTTTCTCACCGGTAGCGAAGCTAAAGTCCGTCTGAATCATGTTAGGAATTGCCGCATTCTACGATTATGAGATATGGCAAATGGATGTCAAACGGCATTCCTTAATGGTTTCCTTAAGGAAGAATTGCATATGATGCAGCCGGAAGGTTTTGTCGATCCTAAGAATGCTAACAAGGTGTGCAAGCTCCAACGCTCAATTTATGGGCTGGTGCAAGCATCTCGGAGTTGGAACATTCGCTTTGATGAGATGATCAAAGTGTTTGGGTTTACACAGACTTATGGAGAAGCCTGCGTTTACAAGAAAGTGAGTGGGAGCTCTGTAGCATTTCTCATATTATATGTAGATGACATACTTTTGAAGGGAAATGATATAGAACTCTTGGACAGCATTAAGGCCTACTTGAATAAGAGTTTTTCAATGAAGGACCTTGGAGAAGCTTCTTATATATTAGGCATCAAGATCTATAGAGATAGATCAAGACGCCTCATAGGTCTTTCACAACGCACATACCTTGATAAGATATTGAAGAAGTTCAATATGGATCAGTCTAAGAAGGGGTTCCTACCTGTGCTGCAAGGTGTGAAATTGAGCTCAGCTCAATGTCCGACTACGACAGAAGATATAGAAGAGATGAGTGTCATCCCCTATGCCTCGGCCATAGGTTCTATTATGTATGCCATGTTGTGTACCAGACCTGATGTAAACCTTGCCGTAAGTTTGGTAGGAAGGTACCAAAGTAATCCCGGCAAGGAACACTGGACAGCGGTCAAGAATATCCTGAAGTACCTGAAAAGGACTAAGGAAATGTTTCTCGTTTATGGAGGTGATGAAGAGCTCGTCATAAAGGGTTACGTCAACACTAGCTTCGACACAGATCTGGATGACTCTAAGTCACAAACCGGATACGTGTATATTTTGAATGGTGGGGCACTAAGCTGGTGCAGTTGCAAGCAGAGTGTCGTTGCGGGATCTACATGTGAAGCGGAGTACATGGCAGCCTCGGAGGAAGCACATGAAGCAATTTGGGTGAAGGAGTTCATCACCGACCTCGGAGTCATACCCAATGCGTCGGGGCCGATCAAGCTCTTCTGTGACAACACTGGAGCTATTGCACTTGCCAAGGAGCCCAGGTTTCACAAGAAGACAATGCACATCAAGCGTCGCTTCAACTCCATTCGTGAAAATGTTCAAGATGGAGACATAGATATTTGTAAAGTACATACGGACCTGAATGTAGCAGATCCGTTGACTAAACCTCTCCCTAGAGCAAAACATGATCAACACCAGAATTCCATGGGTGTTCGATTCATCACAATGTAACTAGATTATTGACTCTAGTGCAAGTGGGAGACTGTTGGAAATATGCCCTAGAGGCAATAATAAAAGCATTATTATTATATTTCCTTGTTCATGATAATTGTCTTTATTCATGCTATAATTGTGTAATCCGGAAATCGTAATACATGTGTGACTAATAGACACCAACATGTCCCTAGTAAGCCTCTAGTTGACTAGCTCGTTGATCAACAGATAGTCATGGTTTCCTGACTATGGACATTGGATGTCATTGATAACGAGATCACATCATTAGGAGAATGATGTGATGGACAAGGCCCAATCCTAAACATAGCACAAGATCATGTAGTTCGTTTGCTAGAGTTTTTTCCAATGTCAAGTATCCTTTCCTTAGACCATGAGATCGTGTAACTCCCGGATACCGTAGGAGTGCTTTGGGTGTACCAAACGTCACAACGTAACTGGGTGACTATAAAGTTATACTATGGGTATCTCCGAAAGTGTTTGTTGGGTTGACATGGATCAAGACTGGGATTCGTCACTCCGTATGACGGAGAGGTATCACTGGGCCCACTCGGTAATGCATCATCATTATGAGCTCAAAGTGACCAAGTGTCTGGTCACGGGATCATGCATTACAGTACGAGTAAAGTGACTTGCCAGTAACGAGATTGAACGAGGTATTGGGATACCGACAATCGAATCTCGGGCAAGTAACATACCGATTGATGAAGGGAATTGTATACGGGGTTGTTTGAATCCTCGACATCGTGGTTCATCCGATGAGATCATCGAGGAGCATGTGGGAGCCAACATGGGTATCCAGATCCCACTGTTGGTTATCGACCGGAGAGCGATCTCGGTCATGTCTACATGTCTCCCGAACCCGTAGGGTCTACACACTTAAGGTTCGGTGATGCTAGGGTTGTGAAGATATGTATATGCAGTAACCCGAATGTTGTTCGGAGTCCCAGATGAGATCCCGGACGTCACGAGGAGTTTCGGAATAGTCCGGAGGTAAAGAATTATATATAGGAAGTGTTGTTTCGGCCATTGGGACAAGTTTCGGGGTCACCGGTATTGTACCGGGACCACCGGAAGGGTCCCGGGGGTCCACCGGGTGGGGCCATCCATCCCGGAGGGCCCCATGGGCCAAAGTGGGGAGGGGAACCAGCCCATAGTGGGCTGGTGCGCCCCCTAGGACCACCCCATGCGCCTAGGGTTGGAACCCTAGGGGTGGGGGGGCGCCCCACCTTGCCTTGGGGGCCACTCCAGCACTGGCCGCCGACCCCCTAGGAGATCCATCTCCTAGGGCCAGTGCCCCCCCCTAGGGGGTCTATATAAGAAGGGGGGAGGGAGGGGCAGCCGAACCCTGCATCCCTGGCGCCTCCCTCTCCCCTGCTACACCCCTCTCCCTCGTAGTACACGGCGAAGCCCTGCTACTGTGACGCCCTGCATCCACCACCACGCCGTCGTGCTGCTGGATCTTCATCAACCTCTCCTTCCCCCTTGCTGGATCAAGAAGGAGGAGACGTCATCCGCTCCGTACGTGTGTTGAACGCGGAGGTGACGTCCGTTCGGCACTTGGTCATCGGTGATTTGAATCACGGCGAGTACGACTCCGTCATCCACGTTCTAGTGAACGCTTCCGCTCGGGATCTACAAAGGTATGTAGATGCATCCGATCACTCGTTGCTAGATGAACTCATAGATGGATCTTGGTGAAACCGTAGGAAAATTTTGTTTTCTGCAACGTTCCCCAACATCATTATCATCTGGAGCAATGAGGACTGGCGGTTCAGCAAGCTGCCGCTTCAACTCCTCGAATGCCATATCAGTGGCGTCACTCCAGATGAATTTATCTGTTTTCTTCATCATCTGATACAGGGGGAATCGCCTTCTCTCCCAAACGGCTGATAAATTGGCTGAGGGCTGCAATCCGGCCCGCCAGAAGCTGAACATCATTGATACATGCCGGTTTTGCCAAGGATGTGATTGCTTTGATCTTTTCCGGATTTGCCTCAATACCTCTATCAGACACAAGAAAACCCAAGAGTTTGCCTGCCGGAACAGCAAAAACACATTTGTCCGGGTTGAGCATCATTTTGTAAACCCGAAGATTGTCAAACGTCTCTTTGAGATCATTTATCAGGGTTTCCTGCTTCCTGGATTTCACCACAATGTCATCCACATAAGCATGAACATTACGCCTGATCTGCTTGTGAAGACAATTTTGCACACAACGCAGGTAGGTTTCTTGGGCACTCTTGAGCCCAAAGGGCATAGAAACATAGCAGAAGGCTCCAAAGGGAGTGATCAAGGCTGTCTTCTCCTAGTCTTTAACTGCCATCTTAATCTGATGATAACCTGAATAAGCATCCAGGAAACTCAGGCGCTCACAACCCGCTGTTGCATTAATGATCTGATCAATACATGGGAGAGCGAAAGGATCTGCCAGGCAAGCTTTGTTCAAATCAGTGTAGTCCACACACATACGCCAAGTGCCATTTTTCTTAAGAACAAGCACCGGATTAGCCAACCATTCGGGATGAAACACTTCGACGATAACTCAGCTGCCAGCAGCCGGGCTACCTCTTCGCCGATGGCCTTGCGTCTTTCTTCGTTAAAGCGGCGAAGGTATTGTTTGACCGGTTTAAACTTAGGATCAATATTTAGCGTGTGCTCAGCGAGTTCCCTCGGTACACCTGGCATGTCAGAAGGTTTCCATGCAAAGATGTCCCGGTTCTCACGGATGAACTCGATGAGCGCGCTTTCCTATTTCGGATCCAGATTTGTAGTGATACTAAACTGCTTGGATGAATCACCAGGGACGAAGTCAACAAGTTTAGTCTCATTAGCCGGTTCGAACGTGAGGGCCGGGTCGTGCTCCGTCGTAGGCTTCTTCAGAGTGGTCATGTCCGCCGGATCAACATTGTCTTTATAGAATTTTAGCTCCTCTGTTGCACAAACCGATTCAGCATAGGCCGCTTCACCTTCCTCGCAATCCAAGGCAATCTTTCGACTCCCATGTACTGTGATCGTCCCCTTATAACCCGGCATTTTGAGCTGTAGATAAATATAACAGGGTCTCGCCATGAACTTCGCATAAGCCGGTCGTCCAAATAGCGCATGATACGGACTCTGGATTTTCACCACCTCAAAGGTCAACGTCTCAGACCTGGAATCAAGCTCATCTCCAAACACAACTTCCAAAGCAATCTTCCCCACAGGGTATGCCGATTTACCTGGTACTATACCATCAAAAACAGTGTTTGATGGTTTAAGATTCTTATCTGTCAACCCCATGCGACGGAAAGTCTCATAATACAGGATGTTGATGCTGCTCCCTCCATCCATCAGAACCTTGGTAAACTTATAGCCCCCTACCTGAGGGGCTACCACCAAAGCTAGTTGACCCAGATTGTCAACCCGGGGTGGGTGATCCTCTCTGCTCCATACAATGGGTTGCTCCGACCATCGTAGGTAATGTGGTACGGCCGGTTCAACAGTATTGACTACCCTCTTGTGAAGTTTCTGATCTCGCTTGCACAAGCTAGTAGTGAACACATGATACTATCTGTTGTTCAACTGTTTGGGGTGACTCTGGTAACCTGACTGTTGCTGATTCCCTTGGTTATTCTGTTGGTTATTACCATGGTTATTCTGATGGCCCTGGTTGTTCTGAAATCCAGAGCTTGAACCGCCGCCTCCATGGAAACCTGGGCCTGAACCGCCCAGTGGATCCTGATTATACCGTTATGAATCAGAATTTTTGAACTCTCCCATTATGTGACAATCCTTCCAAAGATGTGTGGAAGGGGCCTCCTTGGTTCCATGCTTCGGGCAAGGCTGGTTTAACAAACGCTCTAGATTCATGCCGCGCCGGGGCGGTTTACCTTTGCGACGCTGCATATTTGTGTTAGCCACCAAATCTGAATTATCCGCTTTACGCTTACTGTTATTCCCATGGCCCCTTGGTTGTGGTGCTGCCCTTTTACACCGTCGTTCTTCTTTCCCTTCTCCGGCTTGTCCTCCTCTGAATCCGGATCCTTGGTATTATCTGAATCGACATACTTAACCAAAGCGGCCATGAGTGTTGACATGTCGTTGCAATGACGTTTGAGCCTTCCCCAACTTCTGTTTCAACGGCTTGAAACGGCAATTGCCCTCCAATGTTAATACTGTGGTATCTACATTAATACGATCTAACGAATGCAAAATCGTCGAGACTCGTTTAACCCAATGGGTTGTGGACTCCCCTTCCTCTTGGACACAAGCGGCCAGATCTACAATTGACATCGGCTGCTTGCACGTCTCCTTGAAGTTCTGGACAAACGACGCTTTAATTCGGCCCATGAGTTGATAGAGTTGGTTGGCAAGCTCTTCAACCAAGTGCGAGATGTTCCTTCCAGCATCATGGTGAAATATTTAGCACAAACCGCCTCATCTACATCTAACATCTCCATTGCCATCTCATAGCTCTCCACCCACGCCTCTGGCTGCAAATCGGCGGTGTAATTTGGTACCTTACGAGGTCCCTTGAAATCCTTGGGCAATCGCACATTACGCAATGCGGGAGTTAAACATGGTACCCCTAGGGAACTGAACATTACCCCTGGCTCCACGGAGGTAGTGGGGTGAACCGGAGTATGATGTCGTGCTTTGTGTCGAGCTGTCAACTCGGCCCCCCGTCGTGCGCGGCCGTGGTCCACAACATCTTGTGCATTAGCACCTCCCCCGGCCGGGTTGTTCTCCCGCGGCGAATTTCGGTGGCGTGCGCTACTGGATACGGCTGGCTCGTCCTCCACGTGTCTGCTATAACTCCGGCTTGGACACAGAGTGGAATGAATCCTCTCACGGCTGTGTGAATACGCTTGCTGTTGATTCAGTGCTGTCTGAAGGAGATCCCTGGCCCGACGCGCTTCCACTGCAACTAGTGATTCACCGTCGGTTGGGAGAGCCGCCGGGCGTGAAGCGGCGGCCACAATATTATCCAACGGGTTGGAATAATGCCCGGGCGGCGTTGATGATACAATGTTGTTCTGGCGAGGCAGGTTTGTTGAGCGTGGCTGAATCGGTGCATCTGCTTCCGGTGCTCTCGCCCGGTGTGGCGCGGGTTGGTTACCAGCTCCTGTACCTGGCGTGTTGAAAAGATTTTGTGGCTCATAAACCGACGGGAGACGTGATCGGTACCTTCTTCTCATGACCTCTTCTGAAGCATTCCGATCTGGTCTAATCCGGTAAGCATGTGCTTCCAACTCGGCCCGCTCTGTGGCCATCCTGGCCTTCTTTGCTGCCAGGTCCGCTTTAGCCTGGGCTATCTGATCTTTCACTTTTAGAATCTCCGCATCGTGTTGAACCCTGGCTGCTGCGTCTACCTCCGCGGACATCAGTGCCGCTAGAGCGTCGAACAAATCAGACAAGACTTGGGCCGGAGGCGGCGCCGAGCTTCCTGCACCTGCTAGCGTGGCCGTTGTTGAACCGGAGAGTACTGCTGCGGCTGTAGATGAATGAGGCGCCGGCTGTGTGCCGGCCATGAAGACAGCGGCCCGATTGGCAGACCGGGGGAATCCGGAATACTGTTGCCCTCGGATCCTCCCTCAATCCAGCCGTCGTACAACTGGTAAAGCGATTCGGTTTCTCCGGAAGACTCGTCATCACTGCGGACTACGGTTTCTCCATCGGAGATCGGTTCCTCCTCGTAACCCGAACCGTGGACGACACCTACAAAAACATGCCTGGCCTCAGGCTGAACCGGTGAAGAACTTGCATGCCGAGCCTTCTCGATGATGTCGGTGCAGGTGTCCGGGTCGGGGGCCGGTTCACCGATCTTGCCGATGAAGACGTGAATCCCACCAAAGGGGACCCGGTACCCGTATTCGATTGAATTAGCCTCGGGACCCCATCCTGCGTTGTCGATGTAGAGGTTGCCGCGGCGACTCTTCGTCATCCGGCCCAAAGCATATCCCTTCAGTCCATCAAAGTTGCCCTTCAAGAACTCAAAACCATCATGCGATAGCCCCACGGTGGGCGCCAACTGTCGTGGAATTGTCACGGCAGATGTCCTCGTGGAAGGACTTAGTCGTGGAGCCATCACTACGGGTTAGCTTGAAGGGGTTAAACCAGACAAGGGGACACGAGAGTTTTATACTAGTTCAGCCCCTTCGATGAAGGTAAAAGCCTACGGCTAGTTGTGATTGGTATTGCTGGGGTTTCGAAGACCAGGGAGCGAATCCGCTTTGTCTGGCTTCGAGTTGTTGTTTTCTGTCCCTGAACTGCCGCCGAGTCACCCCTTTATATATTCAGGAGGATCCCGGCCGGTCTGCAGAGTCCCTAGGCTGGCTCATACAAGTGTCCTCCTCGGTCTCTTCTTTCTTATCTTACAATGCAAGTTTATACAATCATGGTGGTTTACTATCATGGGCCCTAAACCGCCTGCGGGCTCTGGGCCTCTAAGCTTCATCCGTAAAGCGTCATCTTCTGGGTTTCCTTGGGCTTCAGTATAACTGAAGGTGAACCGGCCCCTCCTGGGCGGTTTACCCTTAGTGGTTATATCTTCAACACATCCCGAAAGGGGTCACACTAACTACTCAACTAAGCCAGAGCCCATATTGGCTTGTGGCTGCACACGTAAGCTTCTAGACATGGGAATACGATTGATCTCTTTGAGCCTGGACGGACGGTCCACTAGTGGTGCACCACCATGGATTTCCCATGCGTGCCCCACTGTACTTCGCCACCATTCCAAAAAATTTCCTCCCAGGTAGTTCATTAATTATCTTAGGTCCTATTTACTACATTGTCACTCAAACCTTACAATGATCACTCCCAAATCCACGTCTACTTAGCGTAGCAACATAATGTAAAACGATGGCGACAAGGTTATATGGTTCATACCTACCTCAATGAACTACTGGGTGAAAAGCATAGTCACCATAGCAAAACCCTATCACCTGGACCTTTGTCACAATAATTTTCACACACTAGAATCTGCCCTTTAATATTTTTACTAGTATGCATAGTATGCACTATATTTCACATCACTCTTTGAACCATAGGCCTATGTTGTTTTGCACTTAGAATATTTCTGTAGTAGCTTAGTGTGTTATATGTTCATTTGGTTTTTCCGAGACTTTTTGCTATGCATGTTCTTTTGGTTCTCTAGAATGTTTGCTTATGGTTGTTTACCTTCTTTGCGATGGATTGCCTAGAGTGTAAAGCAGAATATAATCAGTCTTTAGAATTCAACCAGCAGTACCAAGGCAAGTTGCATCTTGATCATGTTTCATTACCTATGTTTTTATTATGCACTTAGTTCTTTGCGGTAGGACTGCATGGGAGTCCTGGATTAGGGGGTCTCCGGACAGCCGGACTATCTCCATTGGCCGGACTGTTAGACTATGAAGATACAACATTGAAGACTTCGTCTCGTGTCTGGATGGGACTCTACTTGGCGTGGAAGGCAAGCTAGGAAATACGGATATGGATATCTCCTCCTTTGTAACCGACCTTATGTAACCCTAACCCTCTCCGGTGTCTATATAAACCGAAGGGTTTTAGTCCGTAGGACAACAACCATAACATACAATCATACCATAGGCTAGCTTCTAGGGTTTAGCCTTTCCGATCTCGTGGTAGATCTACTCTTGTACTACCCATATCATCAATATTAATCAAGCAGGACGTAGGGTTTTACGTCCATCAAGAGGGCCCGAACCTGGGTAAAAGATTGTGTCCCCTGCCTCCTGTTACCATTCGGCCTAGACGCACAGTTCGGGACCCCCTACCCAAGATCCGCCGGTTTTGACACCGACATTGGTTATTTCATTGAGAGATCATCTATGACGTCGCCGTTAGGCTTGATTGCTCCTACTATCATTGATAGCGATGCGGTCCAGGGTGAAACTTTTCTCCCCGGACAGATCTTCGTATTCGGCGGCTTTGCACTGCGGGCTAATTCGCTTGGCCATATGGAGCAGATTGAAAGCTACGCCCCTGGCCATCAGGCCAGGTTTGGAAGTTTGAACTACACGGCCGACATCCGCGGAGACTTAATCTTCGACGGATTCGAGCCATAGCCGGGCGCGCCGCACTGTCACGATGGGTATGACCTAGCTCTGCCGCCGAACAGTACCCCAAAGGCCACGCCCGCATCAGCTCCGACCCTTAGCCCGGAGCCCACTACGCCAATCGAGGACCGGTGGTTAGACACCGCCTCAGGGGCTGCAGTCTCAACGATGATCGAGCCGAACACCAGCCTAACCCTCTGGGCAGCCCATGACTCCAAGGTGCCGGACTCTTTTTCTGACTCCGAACCGCCCGCGCCCCTGCCAATCGAATCCGATTGGGCACCGATCATGGAATTCACCGCCACAGATATCTTTCAGCACTCGCCCTTCGGCGACATTCTGAATTCACTAAGGTCTCTCTCTTTGTCAGGAGAGCCCTGGCCGGATTATGGCCAACAGGATTGGGATGCGGACGACGAAGAAATTCGACGCCCACCCACCACCCACTTCGTAGCCACTGTCAATGATTTAACCGTCATGCTCGACTTCGACTCCGAAGACATCGACGGTATGGACGACGATGTAGGAGACGAACATGAACCAACGCCTATAGGGCACTGGAAAGCCACCTCGTCATATGACATATACATGGTGGATACACCCAAAGAAGGCAATGGCGACGAGATAGCGGAGGATGACCCCTCCAAGAAACAACCCAAGCGCCGACGTCAGCGGCGCCGCTCTAAGTCCCGCCAAAGCGAAAGTGGTGATACCAGCACAGGAGATAATAACACTCCGGATAGTGCCGAAGACAACAACAATCCCCTCCAGCATGATTTAGAGCAGGAGGATGGAGGAGCCAGCTCTCCTGAGAGAGCGGCAGACGGAGAGGAGGATGACAATTACATGCCGCCCTCCGAAGACGAGGCAAGCCTCGGCGACAGTGAATTTGTCATACCAGAGGATCCCGTCAAACAAGAGCGCTTCAAGCGTCGGCTTATGGCCAAGGCAAATAGCCTGAAGAAAAAGCAGCAGCAGCTTCAAGCTGATCAAGATCTGCTAGCTGACAGATGGAGTGAAGTCCTTGCAGCCGAGGAATATAAACTCGAGCGCCCCTCCAAGAATTACCCAAAGTGCAGGTTACTACCCCAACTGGAGGAAGAAGCATATGATACGGCTGATCGGCCACCTCATGGCCGCGATAGAGAGGCATTCCAGCCAAAAGCTCAGCCTCCACCCCGACGCCATTCAAATAAAATGGCATGGGGAGATACGCCAGACCTGCGAGACATATTGGAGGACAAAGCAAAGCATGCAAGATCGATCTATAGATCACGACGGCGCACCACTCTGCGAGATGATAAACATCACGCCGGATACAGTAAAAGCAAATCCGACCGGGCCGAACACAACGGGCAAGACCCATTCGAGCTGCGTTTGATATAGCCCAATACAGAGGCGCCGCACACCCCTTATGCTTCACAGATGAAGTAATGGAACATCAATTCCCAGAAGGTTTCAAACCTGTAAATATTGAATCATACGGCGTTACAACAGATCCCGCAGTATGGATTGAGGATTTCCTCCTCCACATCCACATGGCCCGCGATGATGACTTACACGCCATCAAATACCTCCCACTAAAGCTCAAAGGACCAGTGCGGCATTGGCTTAATAGCTTGCCAGCGGACTCCATTAGCTGTTAGGAAGATCTGGAAGCCGCATTCCTCGACAACTTTCAGGGCACTTATGTGCGACCACCAGACGCTGATGACTTGGGCCACATAATTCAGCAGCCAGAAGAGTCGGCCAGGCAATTCTGGACTCGGTTCCTTACAAAGAAAAATCAAATCGTCGACTGTCCGGATGCGGAGGCCTTAGCGGCTTTCAAATACAACATCCGAGATGAGTGGCTAGCCCGGCACCTTGGTCAGGAAAAGCCAAAATCTATGGCAGCTCTCACGACGCTCATGACCCGCTTTTGAGCGGGAGAAGACAGCTGGCTGGCTCACAGTAATAACATATCAAAGAACAATGGTACCTCAGATACCAAGCATGGAAATAGCAAGTCACGTCGCAACAAACATAACCGCCGCATTAACAGCGAAAATACTGAGGATACGGCAGTCAATGCCGGATTCAAAGGCTCTAAACCCGGTCAGCGGAAAAAGCCATTCAAACAAAGTACGCCGGGTCCATCCAGCTTGGACCATATACTCGATCGCTCGTGTCAAATACACGGCACCCCAGACAAGCCAGCCAATCACACCAACAGGGATTGTTGGGTGTTCAAGCAGGCCGGCAAGTTAATTGCCAAAAACAAGGACAAGGTGGCGCATAGCGATGACGAGGAGGAGCCCCGGCAGCCGCACACCGGAGGACAGAAGAGGTTTCCCCCGCAAGTGCGGACAGTGAACATGATATACGCAACCCACATCCCCAAGAGGGAGCGGAAGCATGCGCTCAGGGATGTATATGCGTTGGAGCCAGTCGCCCCAAAGTTCAACCCTTGGTCCTCCTGCCCGATCACCTTCAATCACGGGGACCACCCCACTAGTATCCGTCATGGCGGATTCGCCGCACTGGTCCTAGACCCAATCATTGACGGATTTCACCTCACTCGAGTCCTTATGAATGGCGGCAGCAGCCTGAACCTGCTTTATCAGGACACAGTGTGCAAAATGGGTATAGACCCCTCAAGGATCAAACCCACAAAAATGACCTTTAAGGGCGTCATTCCAGGTGTAGAGGCCCATTGCACAGGCTCAATTACACTGGAAGTGGTCTTCGGATCCCCGGATAACTTCCGAAGCAAAGAGTTAATCTTCAATATAGTCCCGTTCCGCAGTGGTTATCACGCGCTGCTCGGGCGAATGGCATTTGCTAGATTCAATGCGGTACCGCATTATGCATACCTCAAGCTCAAGATGGTAGGACCTTGCGGAGTTATTACAGTCAATGGAAACACAAAGCGCTCTCTCCGAACAGAGGAGCACACCGCAGCCCTTGCAGCAGAAACGCAAAGCAGCCTCTCAAGGCAATCAACCAGTTCAGTGCTTCACAGCCCGAACACCTTCAAGCGCGCTCGGGGCAATCGGCAAATAGACCGCCTGGCGCGATCTGAGCTCGTGTAGCAATACGGGGGCCACCCCAATCCCAGCCCAGTGGCGAAACTCGTGCCGTGCATACATAATTACGCATTAAAAATACCATGGGCACAGGTGGGGAGGGGGCACAACTGCGGCATGCCCCAAGACGCGGCCTAAACCGCACTAGGGGCTTCCCGTTTTGTTATTTTTCTTTCAGGACCTTAATCTCTGGAAACACTATCCGGCAGCACTATTGCCAAACACATGATGCAGCAACCAAGGAGGCAGACAGCTATGTTATACCACGGAATTCCCAGGTTGATTACAGTAACGAGTGAAATATTCAATTTAATATCATTCCTCAGCTTGCCCTTGGAAGGGACATGGTCGTACTCTTTGCTTATCGCACTATCTATATCACTCTACTTTAACGCAATTTTTTAATAAACAATGCATGACATTACGACTATTATTGCATTCTTGTTATATATATATATATATATATATATATATATATATATATATATATATATATCTACGTGTTCATTAATGACGCCTTGCAACCGTACACTAAGGTACGGCCAATACACCAGGGGCTTACGTACCCCACAATGCGGTGTGAAAAGTCCGAACATTTCACAAGTGCGGCACCCCGAACTTATAGCATTATATGCATCAGCTCCGAATCATGTCTTTGGTCAAATGTTG
This sequence comes from Triticum monococcum, assembly GCA_034509565.1. Taxonomy (NCBI): domain Eukaryota; kingdom Viridiplantae; phylum Streptophyta; class Magnoliopsida; order Poales; family Poaceae; genus Triticum; species Triticum monococcum. The sequence continues at coordinate 541,966,661 of CM067841.1, forward strand.
GGTTTGCCCGGCTCCTATGTTTTGGTACCTTATGTTCCGCTCTATCGGCTAAGGTAGCGCTAGGAGAACTACTGCGATTGTGCCCCGGTTCTGCTGGGTTCAGCACCTCAGTAGAGAAATCTAAAACTGACTGTCATGATAAGGCGAGAGACTGGTCACTGTTCAGCGAGGTTTTCAAGTCCCTAAAGACTTATGCCGCTTAGAGCGAGGGATCGGCCCTGTCCGGCTTAAAGGCGTGTATCGTGCCCCGAATTTGGCCTTCCGAATACCAGGGGCTTCGCTGAAATTTAAAATTATAGAATTCTATGGCTAAGTGAGAGTGATAAAGCATTATTAGTCCAGTTGCCTTATTCTATGTGCTGAGCACCTCCCTCGAAGAACCCAAACATGGGAACAAGAGTGCTCAGGTTTATCCCAAACACCCCAGCACTCGTGGCATGGGGGCAGAAGCCGAGGACTAGCCATCTCTCAGATTGGATAAACAGCCAAACAGAAGGTAATATTTTAAATTCCAAAAAGCGTTGCATAGCGCATATGAAACAAGTTTTCATACATACAGGATAAAACGAGCAAGTCTCATTCAAATATTACATCTTTTGAACATTCGTCCGCTATGAGACGGGCACCCGGCAGAACACCCTTGTAATAAATCTCGGGTGGCGGTGCTCCTTGCCCTCCGGCGGCCCCTCCTTGATCAGTTTCATGGCGTCCAGCTTGACCCACTGCAATTTCACACGGGCGAAAGCCCGGCGTGCACCTTCAATGCAGACAGAACGCGTGACGACCTCCAGCCGCGGCCAGGCATCTACAAGGCGCCTCACCAGGCCGAAGAAGTTGTTTGGAAGGGCTTCGCTAGGCCACAGTCGGACTATAAAGCTCTTCATGGCCTGATCAACTGCCTTATGTAGCTCGACCATCTGCTTCAGCTAGTCGCTCATTGGCACCGGATGTCCGGCCTCAGCATACTGAGACCAGAACAGCTTCTCCGTCGAGCTTCCGTCCTCGGCCTGGTAAAATTGTGCGGCATCGGACACACTATGGGGCAAATCTGTGAATGCTCCAGAAGAGCTCCGGATCCGGGTAAGTAATCGGTAATTTACTTTTACATGCTTGCTTTGCATAAAGAAAGTCTTACCCGCCGCCATCTTCTTCATCGCGTCGATCTCTTGGAGGGCCTTTTGGGCTTCGGCCTTGGCACTTTTTACACTCTCAAGGGCCGCGGCAAGCTCAGACTCCCGCATCTTTGAGTCAAGCTCCAATGCCTCGTGCTTCGCCACGAGAGCCCGGAGCTCTTGCTGCACCTTGCCCACCCAAGCCCCGTGCTTCTCTCGCTCGGTGCGCTCCTTGGCCGCTTTATCTTCGGCCTTGGTTAGCGCTTGCTTCAGGGTCGCCACCTCGGTCGTGGCCCCTGGCAAACATACGATGATCATGTCATTTTGCAATCGCGTCCTCTTTTATATATACATATCTATAGACAGGGTATTACTTACCCTTGTTCTCCTCGAGCTGCCTCTTGGCAAGGCCGAGCTCTTTCTTGGACCCCTCGAGGTCCTGCTTCAGTACGGCGACCTCCGCAGTCAGTGTGGCGGACACCAGCAGCGAAGCCTGCATATGCATATTGACACACATATATTAGACTCCTGCGATATTATTTGATCCTCTATTCGGCTTTTCTTTGTGAACACCGAACAAAGCATCAGGGGCTACTGTCTATGCGGTAATATTTCTACCACATTTTAAAACACTTACCTCAAAGCCTGTTAGAAGGCTGGCACATGCTTCAGTCAATCCGCTCTTGGCGGACTGAACCTTCTTGATCACCACACTCATGATAGCGCGGTGCTCCTCATTGATGGAAGCGTTGCGAAGCGCTTCCAACAGATTGTCCGGCGCCTCTGGATGGACAGAGGTCACCGGCACAGGCGTCTTGCCCCTCTTAGAAGGAGGCCGCCTGCCCGAGCCTGGAACCGCTGGAGGTTCTGGCGTGGTGTTCGGCTGAGGGCTGAACTCAGAGCTCTCAGGGGCCCCGTCCCCTCGGCTCCTGGAGTCCGGAAGGTCGCCTTGAGGCGCCTCCGGGACTGTCTCCCCTTGATCCGGTGCCTCTTGAGACAACGCGTCGGCGTTGTCGGCAGGATGAGGGGAGGTGACGGTCGGGACTGGATCGCTATCCATGTCCGACAAGCCCAAGGAGCCGTCCGACGATACATCGATACTGGCTCGTGGCGGATTGCACAATTGTGTTCGGCGTTAGGGAAAGCAGCGCGACAAAGGAATCCTATGGGTTACTCTGGTATCCGAATACTTACGATCTCCCAGGGGGCTTGGCCTTGGGCAACCACTCGTCTTCGCCTTCGTCGGCGGCGGTGAAGCTGTCCGGAAGGAGAGTCCTTCCCTTCTTGGACCCTTCGGCCCCCCAGTTGGGGCGGCCTTCCTTTTCCTGTCTCCCCCAGTCGGTGGGAGAGCATCTTCTTCTTCTTCCTCCTCGTCTTCGGGGGAAGAGTGCGCCGCAGAGTCATCAGACTATGAGTCCGACGATGCCTGGTGTCGGGAACTCTGGCGGCTTCCCTTGGCCTTCTTGGTCTTCCCCGGCACCGTATAAGGGGCCGGAGTCAACATCTTCGCCAGAAGAGCGTCTGTGGGGCCTTCGGGCAAAGGAGCTAGACAGTCGATCTGTCCGGCCATCTTCTGCCAGTCATGTCAAAGGTACGGGAGTTTAGATCCCGCATAGAGTCAATCTATAAAAAAATAAGTATCTTGTGAAAGGTAAAGCAGCTTACCGCCCTGGCTTGGCGCTTCACGCTGAATCCGCGATCCTCAGTAATAGGAGGGGGGACCTCAGCACTTTTGAACAGCACCCTCTAGGCATCTTCATGAGTCGTGTCGAAGAGCCTGTTCAGAGTTTGGTGCTGCGCCGGGTCAAACTCCCACAAGTTGAACTCCAGTTGTTGGCACGGGAGGACACGGCGGATGAGCATAACTTGGACTATGTTGACAAGCTTGAGCTTCTTGTTCACCATGTTTTGAATACATGTTTGGAGTCCGGTCAGCTCTTCCGAACTACCCCAGGACATGCCCTTCTCTTTCCAGGAGCTGAGCCGCGTGGGGATGCCAGATCAGAACTCGGGGGTCGCTTCCCATACAGGGTCGCGCGGCTCGGTGATGTAGAACCACCCCGATTGCCACCCCTTTATGGTTTCCACAAAGGAGCCCTCGAGCCATGTTACGTTGGGCATCTTGCCCACCATGGCACCTCTGCACTCCGCCTGGCGGCCACCCACCACCTTCGGCTTGACATTGAAGGTCTTCAGCCATAAGCCGAAGTGGGGCTTGATGCGGAGGAAGCCCTCGCACACGACGATAAACGCCGAGATGTTGAGAATGAAGTTCGGGGCCAGATCGTGGAAATCCAGGCCGTAATAGAACATGAGCCCCCAGACAAATGGATGGAGAGGGAATCCCAGTCCGCGGAGGAAATGGGTGAGGAATACTACCCTCTCATGGGGCCTGGGGTGGGGATGAGCTGCCCCTCATCTAGGAGCCGGTGCGCGATGTCGTCGGGCAGGTACCGGCTCTCCTCAGTTTCTTGATGTCTCCCTCTGTCGTCGTTTTGTCACGGCAGATGTCCTAGAGAAAGGACTTAGTCGTGGAGCCATCGTGACGGGTTAGCTGGAAGGGGTTAACGTGGACACAGGGACGCAAGAGAATTTATACTAGTTCGGCCCCTTCAATGAAGGTAAAAGCCTACGTCTAGTTGTGATGGAATTGATGGGGTTTCGATGACTAGGGAGAAAATAAGCTTCGCCTATGTCTCGAGTTGTTGTCCTTGAACCGTCGCCGGGTTGTCCCCTTCTATACACGGGTGACACCCGTCGGTTCACAGAGTCCCAACACCGGTCGATATTCGTATCCGGGTTGGTCTCTCCTTATTCCTAGCTTACAATACAAGTTTATATACAAATTCCGGTTTACAGCTACAAGTCTTGAACCGGCTACGGGCCTTAGGCCCTCATCTGCCTTCTTGGGCTTTATCACTTCTGGAGCTACTGATGAAGTTGATCCGGCCCAGATAGGCTGGTTTACGCCCAGTAGTAATATCCCCAACATTAGGCCCCAGATTGATTTGAACAGGTTCATGTCAATCCTTTAACAAAAACTTCATCTTCAACGTCTTCTCTTAAATTGGTAGACCGCCATGATGTCATCTTTTCTGATTATTGTAAACCGGAGTGACGTCACCTGTCATAACGAAGATATCCATTATGCTTCTTTGTTTAATATATCTGCGGAAATCGAGGCGACAGCTCCGTTCGTGGCCCCTTGATTGTCGCGCCTGACTCATGTTCGCCTTATAAATAGGACCGAAGGGTCATTTCCTTTCTCTTTCCCTTCTTCCCCTTCTGCTTCGTCTTCATCGCGTCGCCAGCCTCGGAGCTCCACCGCCGCCGTCAACCTCTGCACCAACCTTGGCCGCAGCATCAACCTGAACGCACCAGAGCGCCGCGGCAACCTTCCACGTCTTCCTTAACTCTGGTAAATCTTCTGCTCTTCTCAACTCAGATTTGTTCTAGGGTTTCATATTCTTGCAGTGTTCATCACCTGGTCGTGTTCATACACCAACCCTGGATGCATCTGCGAACCTCTGCTCTGTATAACGGTAGTTGTTGGTATCCGCTTTTAGTTTCATGCCCTAGACCATAGATCTCACATATATTTCTGCCCATTGATTCAATGTTGTTCTGCCTTGAGCTTTTGAATATTTTTCATATTTCTGAACTTGCTTCAGATCCAACGCTGTAAAGAAATCATGTGAAATTTGTTTCTGCACACTTATCCATCCGCCATCTCAGCGGTCTCCATGCGTAGATCAGGCGGTTTAACCTTGTAGAAAAAAATTACCAACCCGGTATATATCATTAGTCCCCTAGTTGAACCGCCAGATGTTGTTGCTTCATAAACTCCGCTTAGGTAGATATGTCCCCGGTTTAACATTACGCATACCAATGTACCTTGATCAATGCATTTTTGAACTGAGATCTTCTGCCTTGTAGATTTCCTCATGGCCAAGCAAGTATATGAGTGCAATTGGGTTCCTTCTCGCGTCATAGAGGCTGAACTTGACGATCTAGTCCTGATTGGCGCTTTAGGCAGCAAAGATACCATCCATTGGAGGGCTTTTGGCAAAGAATGCCCTCCCACACCTCAAGAAGGAGAGGTCATTGTTTTCGTAGATCACCTAGCCCGGCGCTTTAAGCTGCCTGGTTCTAAATTTTACCGGGATGTTTTAGCCAATTTCCAACTCCATCCACAAGACACTGGCCCCAACTCTGTTACAAATATATGTCACTTCCAAGTGCTCTGTGAGGTGTTCTTTCAAGAGGAGCCCATAGTGGAATTGTTCAGAGATCTTTTCCATCTAAACCTCCATACTGAGTTTACTGATGGCTCTAATATGGAGTTGGGTGGCGTGGCGATTCAGAAAAGGCAAGAGGTCACATACCCTCACGCCAAACTCCACAGCCACCCCAAAGAGTGGAATCAGACGTGGTTCTACTACAAAGACACCTCCCCTGCTGGTGAGAATCCCTTGCCTTGCTTTCGTCCGGAGCGGCTCAGCAATACACACCCTTTTCCTCAAAGATTGACTGCCCAGGACAGAAGCAAATATGCTCCTCAACTATCAAAGCTCAGAGCCTTTATGGCCAACGGTTTAACAGGGGTTGATCTCGCTCGCTGTTGGATATCATGGAGCATACTGTCCCTTAGTCGGCGCTCCGGTTTGATGTGCGAGTATATTGACAGTGTTGATGACCCACTGCGACATTCCAAAATCCAGCTTTCCGATGAAGAAATCACAGAGGCTGTGAATAAGATGATGAATGAACCGGAACACGTCTGCGCTAGAACCGGCCTGCTTCCCTTCTGTGCCACCAACAAACCGCCAGCTGTAAGACTTTGATTTTTCTCTTTGTTGAATCTGTTGTTGATATGTCTGGTCATTGTTTAATATCAGTGTCTGTGCAATCAGGGCAATGATCCATTTTGGAGCAAGAAACTGCCGCAGGAGAAACCAGAAAAACCAGACAAACCGGAGAGAGCAACTCGGCAAAAGACTAAAGCTGTGAAGAAGACTGCCCATAGGAAAAGAACCACTGCATCTTCTAATCCGGCCCCTAATGATGATGTGGATAATCCGGACTTTGAGGTATAACTTGACTCACTTGGTTTATTTTTCATACGTCTTATTGATGATGATACTTGTCAGGATGATGCCGAAGCCAGCCACGCGGATGTTGCAGAGGTAAATATTCTCTCTTCCGATTCAGAAACTTTGCCTTCACAAAAAAAACGTCAGGCAAACCGGAAAGTTAAATTTTCTCATCCTCTTGCTTAGTTGGATCCTAAATTTCTTATGAAGACCCAACAACAGGAAGCCCGTCGCACAACCCGGCACAGCGGCCAGGTAGTTACCTCCGCCGGTTTACCAAACAGTCCGACTCGGAAACGCCATTCAGAGGTCTCTAATTTGCTTGTCGGTGCTTGTCCTGAAGCGGGCTGCTTTCGTCAACCTCTTAATCCGTCTGACTCCGATTACCAGGTTACTTCCCACTCATCTTCTGGCGAGTCATCGGCTACTCAGCTCCCACCGCTCAAAACGGTGCTTGGGTAAGCTATACTTCTTGTGATATTTGCAGTATATCGCCTTAGAACATATGCTGTATTTGATTTTGTTATTCTTCTTAGGGCCAAACCTCGGCCAAGCAAGAAGGCCCGCCTAGACTAAGCGGTCGAAGGAGATGTCGTTCTTGAGCCAGGCAAGACACCCGATCTTGAAGCGGCTATTCCTGAGGATATACCCAACGATCCACCGCAGCAAGACGACGATCTTCTTGCTGAAGAGAGACCTACTGATGCCTCAGGTCCTGTCAGTCAGCCCACAGGTTCCATCCGGATTGAAAGCTCCACCGGTCCAGCAAAACCTACTGACAAGCCAACAGCCCCAGTGCAAACCGGTGGTACCCAGGATGATGAGGTTGTCATTACTGGCACTGGCCATACTAAGCCAAGCAATCATGTCGCTTTGTCAAAACATTCTAGCAAGGAAGAACTTGCTGCCTTTGGCAAAGGCAAGTGGAACGCTGATCTGACGACTTACGCTGCTCTGAACGCCCAAGATATCCATTCCGGCTACCTGAACCGGTTGTATACCAGTCGCGACTATGAAGCCGGTCTGGTTAATATGATGAAAGACAAATATGAGGTAACTTCCATATGCTCCTTCCTACTTGTATGCTTCAAGTCTTGCTGATTCTCCTAGCCCCCAAGGGCCAGTTTGTAATCTTCTTTCAAATCGGGACTTACTAATGTAAACCTTAATGCTTTGAAATTCGCTGATGTACCCCCAAGGGCCGGTTCAACTTAGCATAGTGAAACCGGTACTTTAAGTAATTGAAATTGCCGCACCAGAATATATACGAGCAAATAGCCATTAGCCCCCAAGTGCCAAGTTGAATACTTGTATTGATCTTGGGACTTTGTAAGCAATTGAAAGATGAAGATCGAATATGCATTAGCCCCCAAGTGCCAAGTGCATAACTTGTTATGTGGTTGGTACTTCAATCCTTGTACCGTTTTGCTGAATCATATAACTGTTTGCATGCAGGCTGAGCTGAAGACGAAAGAAAACCAAACCGCCGACCTCCAAGAAAACCTGAAAACCCAACAAGCTGAAACCTCCAAAGCAAAAGAGGAATTAGCCAGCGCTTTAAGCGCCATGGAGCAGCTTATGGAGAGCTTCAGGAAGAAGCGGGCGGATTGGGCCACTGAAAAGTCCAGTTTAATCAAGCGAGTAGAGGATGCCGAGGCTGCACAAAACCGGTGGCGGATGAATTGACCAGAATAAAGCGGCACGTACATACTATGACTACTGCCATCTTTGGTAAGCCAGTTTGACTTCTGAATTGACTCGGCCTTCTTACCGAGCTGCCGGTTTAACCCTTATGATATTTCAGGGACACACACTGGTCACTTGGGTTCAGATGTGCGAAAAAAATTGAAAGTCGTCTACACGTAGGTCGAACAGCTGTATACTGGCACACAACGGATCATCTGTACCGCATATCACAACAAACCGGCGCCCACTTTGATTCAAGATACCCTGATGAAGCTGTCGGTGCTTCTCGCCCGGGTTGAAGAGCTGAAGAAATCTGTTGCTCGAACCAGTGCGATCAATGCCTTAATGCGGGCAAAACCTTGGTGCCGGATTTTGATCCTATTGAAGCGGCTCAGGGCTATCCCAGCTTGAAAGAAGATGGGTCAGAATTCGGTGAAGCGGATCAGCGAGCCATAAACCGGGAGGTGCGTCCGCTAGCTTGTCAACTGGTTGAAGAAGCAGACTTGTCTCGTTATCAAGCTCAATATGATAATCAGAACAAGCGAATAGCTGCCCCAATTCATGAGTCAGAAAATCTTATCCCTCCAATCCATAAGCACACTTACGCTCCCGATATTGACCCGTCATTGCTGATCAATGATGAAGCTGTTTTTCAAGCATTAATGGGAATCGACTGGACAACTGTTGATTTCTAGCTACTGGGTAGAGAAACGGAGGCTGAAGCGGCGCAGGATGACCCACAACCATCAGGTCGGGCTGGTAGCTAGGCTTGAACTGGAAGCCGGTTTTGAAACTGCCTCTCCTTTGCGAAAAACAATGATATTATCATGGGCACCGTGTTGCCTTGTAATAGACTAGCTGATACTTTTGATGTCGATATGCCTTCGTGCATAATTTGTTTTTCCTGTGGTGATGAACTTTCCAAAGCGCTTTCTGCAATAAAAAAACTCTTCAAGTGCCACCGCGGTTGTACCATCTGGCGGAATATGATGTCTGCATATATGAAGTCAAAACATCCAAAAAAAATTCTTAAGTATATGACCAAATTTTTTTGATACATAATACCTGGCATCATTGAGCATGAAGCTGGCTTGGCCAATCTTGAAGCGGAGTTTTGCAAACGCACACTGTTGGAGGAGATAACAACTCCTTTATATATATGACGCTGGTTTACCAGGTAAACCGTGCCGGGTTATAATGAACACCGTGTTACTCCATAAGAGGATGTTAACAACAAGGATCAAACCGGGCAAATAGTCTCCGAATTGACGTGAACTGTGTTCCGTCAATTGATTGGTTAAAAAACTTTGTCAGTTTAAAAAACGTTATAAAAAGCAAAAAAAACCTTCAAAGAAAAGTGCAAAGATAAAACCGTTGCAAAAAAAAGGTTGATTTGAACTGATCAAATGGTGTTACCATGGCCGAACACGACCAAGATCCCGTTAGGTGTAACTATGGTTCTAGTCAGCCAGGTCCCCAAATGAAACCGTGGCATTTATGCAGATCAAGTGGCATGGTCATGGTTCGGGTTCGACCAAGCCCCCAAGTGATTCTGTGGCCTTAGGCCGACCAAGAGGCATGACTGGTTCAGACGTGACCAAGTCCCCAAGTGATCTGGTGGCTCTCGCCTATCAAGAGGCATGGTATTGGTTCGGACACGACCAATCCTCCAAGTGATATGATGCTTTTGTAAATCTAACTCAAGGGGTAAACCGGAGGCCGCTTTAGAGCAACTCCGTGTAACCTCACATGATGTAAAAGAACAGATACCCCGCTTTAGCTGAGGCTCTGGTTTATTATATTTAATCATAATATATACATTGTCGTAATATGTACATAAGTATAGCCAATGGCTCAGGTATAGTAAGGCCGAAGATGAGTTATGTTCCATGGCCTGTTGGTCTCTTCCTTTGATGTGCGTGAGTCTTTATGCTCGCGAATATCGATCAGATAGTACGACCCATTGTGCAGATTCTTGCTGACCACGAAAGGCCCCTCCCAAGGTGGGGATAGCTTATGCATATCAGTTTGATCTTGGATGAGCCGAAGCACCAAATCTCCTTCCTGAAAGGTTCTGGTTCTGACTCGGTGACTGTGATAACGACGAAGATCCTGCTGGTAAATCGCTGATCGGGCGGCTGCGGTGTCACGCTCTTCATCCAACCGGTCCAAAGCATCTTGCTGTGTTGTCTCGTTGTCCGCTTCAATATAAGCCGTCACACGAGGTGAATCATGACGGATATCACTGGGGAGAACCGCCTCCGCTCCATAAACCATGAAGAACGGTGTGTATCCTGTTGATCTGTTGGGTGTTGTATTGATGCTCCATAACACAGATGGTAATTCTTCTACCCAACAACCCGACGTTCTCTGCAAAGGAACCATGAGCCGGGGCTTGATGCCTCTCAAGATCTCTTGATTAGCTCTTTCTGCTTGACCATTGGACTGTGGATGCGCCACTGATGAAACATCGAGCCGGATGTGCTCCCGTTCACAGAACTCTTTCATAGCACCTTTGGACAAATTGGTACCATTATCTGTGATAATACTATGCGGAAAGCCAAACCGGAAAATCACCTTTTTGATGAATTGAACCGCCGTGGCCGCATCACACTTGCTAACAGGTTCTGCCTCCACCCACTTTGTAAACTTGTCAACCGCCACCAGGAGGTGGGTCTTCTTATCTTTGGACCTTTTGAAAGGCCCAACCATATCCAGCCCCAAGTCGCAAACAGCCAAGTAATTGGAATCATTCTCAATTCTTGAGCCGGTACATGAGCACGTCTTGAAAACCTTTGGCAACCATCACATCGTCTGACCAGATCCTCCGCATCAGCATGAGCAGTTAACCAATAGAAGCCATGGCGAAACGCTTTAGCCACCAGAGACTTTGAACCGGCGTGGTGACCACAATCTCCTTCATGGATCTCACGCAAAATTTCACGGCCTTCTTCAGGGGACACGCAGCGTTGAAAAGCTCCTGACACACTGCAATGATGTAACTCACCGTTGATAATAGCCATAGACTTGGATCGCCGGATTATCTGCCGGGCCAGAATCTCATCCTCTGGCAACTCGCCCTGATTCTTGTACGCCAGGTAAGGAAGCGTCCAATCCGGAATAACATGAAGAGCTGCCACCAATTGAGCCTCCGGATCAGGAATAGACAAATCCTCTTCACCAGGGATCTTGACCGACGGGTTGTGCAGCACATCCAGAAAATCATTGGGCGGGACCGGTTTGTGCTGAGAGCCCAGTCGGCTTAAAGCGTCCGCCGCTTCATTTTTTCCGTCGGTCCACGTGGTCCACCTGATAGCCTTTGAAATAACCTGCAACACACTACTAGAAAGAGGGCTATAGATGGGATTGACACTAATGGCACACCAGACAAGCAATGCGCCATTAGCATATACTAATGGCGCACCACCTTCTGATACGCCATTAGAGTTGAAACTACTAATGGCGCACCTGGCCCAGGGTGCGCCATTAGTATCAAATTTTTTTTAACTAGTGCGCCTGTCCAAACATACTAATGGCGCACCGGCTGGAAAGTGCGCCACTAATGTTGTTTTTTATTATATTTTTTATTCCTTTTTTTGCAAAACTACTAATGGCGCACTGTCCCACCGTGTGCCATTACTAGTTTAAACTAGTAATGGCGCACTGTTGAACAGTGCACCATTAGTATGTTTTTTTATTATATTTTTTATTCCTTTTTTGCAAAACTACTAATGGCGCACCACCAGAAGGTGCACCATTAGTAACCTGGATTACTAATGGCACATTTAGAGTTGGTGCGCCATTAGTAAGTGGGCAGCAACAAGATATTTTGGACAGCCTCTCCTACCCACACTCACTTTCTCCCCACTTCATTCTCTCCACCTCCTCCTTGTCTCGGGTGCCTCCTCTTTTTCACCTCATTTCCACCATAGATTCATTCAATTTAAGTGGTTAAAATACATTGTTTTGATAGGTAAGTAAGGGGGGAAGCTATATTTATGTTGTTCTCCCTACAACAATGTGCACATGCACTTTTTATGGCCTAGCTAGATCTATGTATGTTCGTGGTGTTGCATATGTTTGTGGTGTTGCATATGTGTTTGTGTTTGGAGGTGTACCGGTATTTGAAATGCGATAGTTGCCAATATTTTGCCGGAATGTTGATTCATTTCCGTTTTGGCGAGAATTTTGGCATTAAGCATTCTTCTTGGTCCTATTTTTAGGGAAAGTCATGCCAAATTTTTTCTTGGTTCTAAAATATCGTTTTGCTCTACCCGGCAGGCGACCATGGTCCGCATGATGACCAAAGGCATCGTGAATAGGTTTTTGAGGTCCGCGAAGGCCGAGATGCTTCAAAAGAACGAGACGGAGATAAGATGTCCGTGTCGAAGATGCAAGCTGAAGAGCCTTATTGCGGACCCGGAATCCGGGCAGGTGCGGGCCACCTGCTCTTGTGTGGTTTCATGGATGGCTATCGGTAGCAAGGTGATGAAGATGACTACGAAGTCGTCCATGGGGGACGGGCAAGAAATGAGGAAGGGCAGCAAGACAACCACCGCGGCTCGGGCGAGTGAGAAGACGAAGAATCCCCAGGAGATGATCATGATGGTGATGCTGTACACAGTCATCATGTAGAAGATGCAGGACATGATGATGAGGAAGATGCCGGAGCAGACGACGGGCATGATCATGAAGATGATGATGCCGGCGGAGCAGACGACGCTGGACCATCGATGGGCTGGGTGCAGGACCCTCATATTCAAGAGCTGCTTCTCAAGCAGACGGATAACGCAAGAGCTGCCGCCCAAGAGAAAGCCAAGATGGATCAACTTGAGTTAGACGCGGTTACTCCATTGTATGAAGGATGTAGGCCCGAGGATACCCACCTGAAAGTAACGCTCATGGCTTTGGAGATGAAGGTAAAACACAAAATGACCGACGCATGCTTCGACGAGAACATGTCATTCTGGCACGAACGTCTTCCCAAGGGGAACAAGTGCCCGGCCAGTTTGGAGGAGGCGAGGAAAATCGTGTGTCCTCTGGATTTACCGCACGTGAAATACCATGTGTGCATGAACAATTGCATCATTTATCGAGACGAGCACGCGGAGTCTACCATATGTCCGGTGTGCGGCGTCACTCGATACAAGAAGAGGAAGAAAGCTCCTTGAAAAGTGGTGTGGTACTTTCCGATCACTCCTCGTCTGCAGCGGTATTTCGCGGACCCTAAGGTAGCAAAGCTCCTGCGTTGGCACGCGGATAGGCAGGAGAAGAAGCGAGAAGATGACGCAAATGATCCGGAGATAGATAAAAAAGACAAGATGCTGAGTCACCCTAAGAATGCGAGCCAGTGGCAAGCGTTGAACTTCGAAGACCCAGAATTTGGGAACGATCCAAGGAACATCGTGCTGGGCACGAGCACCGATGGAGTCAATCCGTTTGGCAGCCAGAGAAGCACACATAGCACCTGGCCTGTGTTTGTGTGGATGTACAACCTTCCCCTGGTTGTGCATGAAGAGGAAGTACATTCACATGAGTATGCTAATTGAAGGACCGAAACAACCAGGGAACGACATCAATCTGTATCTGGGGCTGCTGAAAGAGGAGCTTGACACGCTGTGGAAAACGCCAGCCAATACGTGGGACGCCGCAGAGAAAGAATATTTCCCTATGAGAGCCGCGCTGCTCACGACGGTGCACGACTATCTCGGTTACGGATATGTCACGGGGCAGGTGGTCCACGGATTTTCTGGATGCGACAGGTGCATGGATGACACAATGTATCGCCAGCTAGATAGAGATCCCGGGTCTTCGAAAACCATGTTCATGGGACATCGAAGGTGGCTTCGCGATGATGACCCGTGGAGAAAATGCAAGGATCTGTTCGATGGTGAAACCGAACCCCGAGGACGCCCGCGTACGAGGAGCGGCGAGGAAATAGACGAGCTGTTGAAAAATTGGAAAGACTGCCCACTGCCGGGAAAGAAGCAAAAGGCGCCAGAGCCGCTGCTGAAGGTATGGAAAACGAGGTCTGTTTTCTGGGACTTGCCGTACTGGAAGATCCACCGTGTGCCTCACAGCCTTGATGTCATGCATATCACGAAGAACGTGTGCGAGAGTCTACTTGGTACCCTGCTCAACATGCCAGAGAGGACCAAAGATGGGCCGATAGCAAGGGCAGACTTGAAATCAATGGGCATCAGGTAGGAGCTTCACGCTATATATGATGATCATGATGATGATGATGATGATGATGATGAGGCGAAGCAGGACACGAAAAGTCGTCGCAAAGGCAAAAAGGCCAAGAAGACTGGAAATGACTACCCTCCCGCGTGCTTCACTCTAAGTTAGGAGGAGATCGAGCAGTTTTTCACCTGCCTCGTAGGAGTAAAACTTCCTTACGGTTACGCGGGGAAGATAAGCAGATACCTACAGCCAGCGAAGCTGAAGTTCAGCGGGATGAAGTCTCATGACTGTCACGTGCTGATGACGCAGATACTTCCAGTTGCAATCCGTGGGATCATGGACGCGCACGTCCGTGAAACCCTATTTGGCCTATGCAACTTTTTCGACGTCATCTCTCGGAAGTCTGTTGGCATGAGGCAACTCAGAAGGCTACAGGAAGAGATCGTGGTGATACTATGCGAGCTTGAGATGTACTTCCCGCCTGCATTCTTCAACGTTATGGTGCATCTGCTGGTCCATATCGTGGATGATATCATCCAACTCGGGCCGACGTTCCTGCACAGCATGATGCCGTTCGAAAGGATGAATGGTGGCATCAAAGGATACGTTCGCAACATGTCACGTCCAGAGGGAAGCATAGCCAGGGGCTTTCTGACCGAAGAGTGCATCTCCTACTGCACGAATTATCTAGGCATCGAGAACCCCGTTGGTCTGCCCGTCAACAGGCACCTCGGCAGGCTCGCTAGATGGGGTCACCGTGAGGGTCGTCGTGAAATGCATGTCGACTTTGAGGGTCGACTCGCCGACTTTGAAAGAGCAAACCTAGTCACGCTACAACACATAGACGTGGTCGATCCTTGGGTGGTACAGCACAAAACCTTTATTAAGAAGACGTACAATGACCGAGGCCAACAGAGGATGGACGGAGATATACTCAAAGAGCACAACTCATGTTTCACGCGTTGGTTCAAGCAGAAGCTTCTGTCATACCCTTTACATGAGGATTCTTCCGCGAAAGAACAACTCATATTCGCCTTGTCACAGGGTGCTGAGCACAACCTGATGACCTATGAGGCGTACGATATCAACGGCTACACATTCTACACCAAGGCCAAGGACATGAAGAGTGATGGTTATCAGAACTCCGGGGTAACGATGGAATCCTACACCAGTAACTACAAGGACAGATACTACAGAAGGATCGAGGAGATCTGGGAGCTGAGCTACGCTGGAGAGAAGGTCCCGATGTTCCGTGTCAGATGGGCCAAGAGCGTCCTAAAAGAAGACCGGTATTTCACCGCCATGGTTATACCCGAAGCCAAATCCAAGACCGCGGGCGCAAACGTCACCGTGAAAAATGAGCCATGGGTACTGGCTTCCCAAGTGGACCAATGCTTCTTCATTACCGACCCGTCAAAGCCCAGTCGTGTTGTCGTGAGGAGAGACAAAAGGAAGATCATCGGAATGGATGGAGTAGCCAATGAGCAAGACTTCGACAAGTACGGCGACCCGAGGATCGAACATGGCGACGATGATGAAGTAGCAGCATACACCACAAGAAGAAGCAGGACCACCCTACCTAAAGGACGTCCGTTCCACAGAAGAACTCCATTTGTGAAAAAGAAGGGCAAGAAGATTGTGAATAGATAGCTTGCTAAGATCGGTTGTATTTAAATCGTAGCCTTCATTTCTCGATTGTATTTCATGGGCACTTTTTGAACTATCATGAATATTTTTAAATCCGGTCCCCCTCGCCGCCGAGCACCCCCCGGTCCACCGGCCGCCGCCGCCGACCCCCCGCACCCTCGATTCCCCTACTCAACCGCCGCCGACGACCCCCCGCACCCCTCCCCTACTCAACCGCCGCCGACGACCCCCCGCACCCCGCGCACCCTCCCCCGCTCCACCGGCATTACTGTTTGATGATATTTTTTAAAAAATTATTACTGTCTTATAAAAAAATATTACTGTTATGATTTAAACAAGTTTGAACATATTTAAACACAAATAAGTATCAAACAGCATTTTAAATGCATAAAAAATACTAATGGCGCACCACGGTGAGGTGCGCCATTAGTATGGATGCACTTATGGCGCACCGAGGGGTGGTGCGCCATTAGTATTGTGCCATTGCTATAAGAAAAAAACTACTAATGGCTCATGACGGTGAGGTGCGCCATTAGTATGGATGTACTTATGGCGCACCGAGGGGTGGTGCGCCATTAGTATTGTGCCCGATCCCCCCGTCCCTCTCCCCCTTCGCCCGATCCCCCCTTCACTCTCCACCTCGCCAGTTCCCTCTCCCTCGATCCACCGCGCCGCTCCTTCCCTCGTCCCTCCCTCCACCGCCCCGCTGCCGCCGCTGCCCCGACCCACTACGCCCTGCCTCCTCGCCCCCTCCCCACTTGCCCCCTCGCGCTTCCCCTCGCCCTTCCCCTCACCCTCTCGCCTTCTCCTCTCCCCCAGATCCGCATCGGCAACCCGCGCGCGACGCGCCCGTCGCCGGCCACCTCGCACCACCGTGGCAACCGTCGACCTCATGCCACACTGACGTGCCCAAGCACGCCACCTCCCTCGACTACGTCTCCCCGGACAAGCCGCAGGACTCCGGACGCCCCCGCGACACCTTCCCCGCCACCGGCTTCCTCTTCGGCCCGGCGGACTCCGTCGACAATTCGCTCCGGCGAGCTCTCCCCCGAGACCGCTTTGCTCACCTGCAGGTCACGGTGAGCTCCTCTGTCGATCCCCTCCTTGTCACACCTGCAAACTTCAACAGCAAGAATGGCCTTTATCTGCAAGTATCGTTCAGCATTGCTTACATGTGCACATATGAATCCTAACTCAAGAACAGTTGTGATCTATTTGTTGTTATTGTTACATCATCACTTATCTTCTGATGATGGCTTGTTTGCGTGTTCGGTGCTTGTCTGTAGTTAGATAGGAGTGGAGGATCACATCCTTGTCTGTTTGTGGGCCTAATCACCTGTAAACTTTTATGACAGAAGCATGAATGGCATTTAGCTAGGAGCATTATTCAGCATTGCTTATATATATCTGCACATATGAATCCTAGCAGTACAACGGCTGTGGTCTATTTGTTGTTATTACTACAGCACCATGTATTTTTCTGATGACGGCAGTTTGGTGCTTGTCTGTGGTCAATTAGGAGTAAAGGATCACAGCTTTTTCTGTTGTAGAGCAATTGCCTGTAACTTTAACAGTTGCTAAAAATTGTAGTAACCTGGCCACATGACCCAGGGGAGCTCCTGTGGTGTGGTGCTTAAAATGAAATCTGGATAGACTGGTCATCTGTAGTGTAATGTTTTGTAACTTACTGTAGATGGCCTTACTTTCCTGCTGCTTTTGCTGGTTTGTTAAGTCTATTCACCTTTTTTGGTTTGTTTGCTCCTTGGATTGCTAATGTGCAGTCTGTAGACAAAATGATTTGATTTCCCCTTATATTTGCTAGTATCTAGTACTGTCTATGGTATTTTTTCTGTTGTGTATGTGGCAAAGTGATTAAATACATGCTTTATGCTGCAGTTCAAAGGGGTAAAACATCATCATGCTATATGAATGAAGTAATGTTTGTTACACACAAATTTCTAAACTTCTTCAATGCTGATTAATAGAGTATTAATATACAACTAAAGTGAATGATACTTGGTATTGGCCAATCTTTTGTTTCTTTTTAGAGTTTGCTGAAAGCAGTGTTTCATGTTTCCTTTCATCATGATTGCTGAAAGCAGTGTTTCATGTTTCCTTTCATCATGAATGCTACTTTAAGTTGAGTCAGGTTTAGCTACATATCTTAGCCAGCTGGCATACTGTGTTTGGGTAAGTCCTTTAACCTAGATGGGCCTATGGCTACACCAGCATGGTGTTTTGATTCAGAAGTGATGATTTGCTAGGTTGCATGGCATGTGCTGGATGAAGCTTATGGTGTAGTATCTTAATTGACTGATGTTGATGAACCTTTCCTGTACATATTTGGTTTGGTTGATTGCATGCATGAGCTAGATGAAATGATCTATTTCTCCTGATGTGAAATGATCCCTTTCTCCTGAAATGTTGATTAATTTCCGTTTCGGTTGAGAATGGGGCACTCCTAGGTCAAGAAAATTAGCAAAGGTCATGCCCAATTTTCTTGACCTAGAAGGTGCCCGATCCTCAATCGAAACAAATATTAATCAACATGTATGTTGACATCAACCAACTTTCTGGACACATCCCTCGACAACTAGGTTATCTTGAGAACTTGGAGGAGTTGTGGCTTTGCTACAACACACTAACAGGTTCCGTCCCAAACTGCCTAGGAAATTTGACCAAACTCACAGCCTTGGATCTTGAGAGAAACCAACTTTCTGGACACATCCCTCGAGAACTAGGTTAGCTTGAGAACTTAGAGAAGTTGTTTACCATGATCTTGATCTTGTTCCTTGACAATAACCAACTTTTTGACCAAACTTTGTTCCTATTTAGAGAGAAACATTGCCAACAACGATGAGGCCGGGGGTTCGGGCGTCAAGGCATTCTGGGAGCTGTCCCAGGAGATGGAGGAACAACCTCACTTGTATGAGGACGCTGCCTTCCCCACCGATCCTGAGACCACTGATGGTACCGCCGAGGATGACCCCACTGATGCCACCACTGATGGTGCCGCCGAGGATGCCATCACTGATGATGGCGGCGCACGCACAGATGGCAGCGAACCGAAGAGGCAACGGAAGGACCGGTGCCCGACCGTGCTCCGCACCCTCAAGGAGGAAGTTACTGAAGTGGACTCCAATGGGAATCCAACGGCACCCGAACGAATAGTCAAGGGGTACTCGCTTCAGCTCGGGTGCATTCTCCGGAGCACCGTCTCGATCAACACCGAGAACCTCAGGCATCTTGACCAAGGGAATTTGTGCAACCTCCTCTTCACGAAGCTGCACGAACGATACAAGTTCCCCGCTGAATTTGAAAACACAAGCCTTAAAGGGAATAAAGTGAACAGTGCTACCCTCACGAAGATGAGCACGGCCCTGTCTACTTGGAAAAGCAATGTGAAGAGAATGATCGAGAAAGGTGAGAGTTATGAGAAGATCAAGGAGAAAAATCCTTCGATCACCGAAGATGACTACAACGACTTCAAGATCAATTGCTCGAGCACCGCAAACTCCGAATCAAGTAAGTGGGGGAAAGAAATGCGGGAGCTGAACTTACGGGAACACACACTCGGTCCCGACGGTTACAGAGTGGCAGAGCCTATATGGGAGAAGGAGGAGGCGGACCGTGCCGAGCAAGGCCTACCGCCCCTCTTCGATAAATACGGTGACAAGCAGACCAGGAACTTTGTCAGGGCCCGGTACAAGAAGGGCCCGAAAACAAAGGAGCTTACCACGGATCCGAAGACCCGGGCGCTTGAGCTTGTTCTGGTAAGGAATACACCCCCGCGTAATTAGCTCCATATGGTTGCATTCTAATTAATGAAGCCAAATTTCTAAATGGTTCACATTCCTTCCGCAGGCGACTGAAAGCAGTAGCGCGGGGTCAACTAAGAGCAACCCTTGGGACACCACTCTAAATAGGGAGTTGAATGTAATGAAGAACAAGGATAAGCTCAGTCAACCGACATCAGCTGGTCGTGTGGCCGGAAAGGCTTGTCGACAAAATGGTCGTCATACTATAACACTGGTGGACGAAAGGAGAAAAAGACCAGCTCGGAAAGCCAGGCGCGCGAGGTTCAAGGACTCGGGGCACAGGTGGCGTGGATTCCGGAGATTGTCCAAGAGCAAGTGGAACAGCAACTCGGAAAGACAATCACCGCCACTGTGCCTACCTTGATCCAGGGGATTAGTGCGTGGATTGCGGGCGGCCAACAGGGGCCGCCCCCGATTCCTAGCTTCACGGTCAGCAACTCGCAGAACGCGATGGCGGGGCCATTGGTGTCTCCGGCGGAGGCGGCATTGGTGTCTCCGACGCCGGCACGGGAGCTTAATGCACCCGGGTGTACGCTTAATGCTCATCGTGATGACCGCAGCTCTCTTCTATGTGATGGTAGTTTAGATGATCGATATCGACTTGTAATGTGAAGACAAACTCGCGGTCTTGAGACTTGTAATATAATGTTCTATCTTTGTTCGGTCTTTTCAATTCGGAGACTAATATGATGAATTGTATTCGGAGACTAAAATGATGAATTGTATTCAGAGACTAATCTTCCATTGTATTCGATGAATCTGTTGTTGATGTGTGCTGTCTATATTTTGTCCAATTATACATTTTGTAACCTGTGCAAAAAACAGAAAATAAAAAAATAAAAAACCTAATATTCATACTAATGGCGCATCACATCATAGTGCGCCATTAGTATGCCAAAGGATACTAATGGCGCATCATTAAACAGTGCGCCATTAGTATGCCGAAGTTACTAATGGCGCATTCTATTGTTGTGCGCCATTAGTATGCCAAAGCACCTGGGTATACATGGCCCCCTGGGAGGCATACTAATGGCGCACTGTTGTATATACTAATGGCGCATCTGAGGTGGGCCATTAGTATACCAGATACTAATGGCGCACCAGTGGTGCGCCATTAGTAAAATATACTAATGGCGTGGCACTAATGGTGCACCACTAATGCGCCATTAATGGCCAAATTAGGTGCGCCATTAGTAGGCCTTTTCCTAGTAGTGACAGTATCCACCTCACGACGATATGCTG
This sequence comes from Triticum monococcum, assembly GCA_034509565.1. Classification (NCBI taxonomy): domain Eukaryota; kingdom Viridiplantae; phylum Streptophyta; class Magnoliopsida; order Poales; family Poaceae; genus Triticum; species Triticum monococcum. The sequence goes on from CM067841.1 coordinate 541,987,445, forward strand.
CCATAAGTGGGTCCTTGGAGTCCCAAGTGCCAGACACTTGCTGAGCCACAAGGTCCGAGTCACCGAAGCACTTAACTCGACTTAGATTCATCTCCTTAGCCATCCGGAGACCATGGAGCAAGGCTTCATACTCAGCTGCATTGTTAGTACAAGGGAACATTAAGCGGAGAACATAACAAAACCTATCACCTCGTGGGGAAGTTAATACGACTCCAGCCCCCGAGCCTTCCAACTGCCTGGATCCGTCAAAATGGATGGTCCAACACGTGTGATCCGGATTTTCTTCAGGTGCTTGCATTTCCGTCCAATCATTGATGAAATCAACAAGTACTTGAGACTTAACCGTTGTCCGAGGCACATACTTCAAACCGTACGGCCCCAGCTCTATAGCCCACTTTGCAATCCGGCCAGTTGCTTCCCGGTTCTGGATGATATCTCCCAAAGGAGCAGAACTGACCACCGTAATTGGGTGCCCTTGGAAGTATTGTTTAAGCTTCCGGCTTGCCATAAAAACTCCATACACCAACTTCCGCCAATGCGGATACCTTTGCTTGGACTCGATTAGTACCTCGCTGATATAATAGACCGGACGTTGAACCGGATGCTCCTTACCTGCCTCCTTTCGTTCCACCACAATGGCCATGCTGACCGCCCGAATATTGGCAGCAACATATAGCAGCAACGGCTCCTTGTCAATGGGAGCGGCGAGCACCGGCGGATTGGCCAATTGCCGCTTTAAGTCCTCAAACGCTTCATCAGCAGCAGAACTCGAGACAAACTGATCCATCTTTTTCAACATCTGATACAAAGGGATTGCCTTCTCACCAAGAGGACTGATAAACCGGCTTAATGCTGCAATCCGGCCGGCCAGTCGTTGAACATCATTGATACACTTTGGTTTAGCCAGGGAGGTGATGGCCGTGATCTTCTCCGGATTAGCCTCAATTCCCCTGTTGGACACCAGAAAACCCAATAGCTTGCCCGCCGGCACACCAAAAACACACTTGTCCGGATTAAGCATCATCTTGTATGTCCTTAGGTTATCAAAAGTTTCCTTCAAATCATCAATCAAAGTCTCCTTCTCCCTAGACTTAACCACGATATCATCCACGTAAGCATGTACATTACGGCCAATCTGCTTGTGAAGACAATTTTGTACACACCGTTGATAAGTTGCCTAGGCACTCTTGAGCCCGAAGGGCATAGACACATAGCAGAAGGCTCCAAAGGGAGTTATAAATGCTGTCTTCTCCTGGTCCTTAACTGCCATTTTGATCTAATGATAGCCAGAATATGCATCCAAAAAACTTAAACGCTCACAACCCGCCGTAGCATCAATAATTTGATCAATACGGGGGAGGGCAAAAGGATCTGCAGGACAAGCTTTATTAAGATCTGTGTAATCCACACTCATGCGCCAGGTGCCGCTTTTCTTGAGGACCAGTACCGGATTGGCAAGCCACTCAGGGTGAAAAACTTCAACAATAAAGCCAGCTGCTAAGAGCCTGGCTACCTCTTCTCCAATCGCCTTACGTCTTTCTTCGTTAAACCGGCGGAGGAACTGCTTCACCGGTTTATATTTAGGATCCACATTAAGGGTGTGCTCAGCGAGTTGCCTCGGTACACCTGGCATGTCAAAGGGCTTCCATGCAAAAATGTCCCGATTCTCACGGATGAACTCGATGAGCGCGCTTTCCTATTTCGGATCCAAGTTGGCACTGATGCTGAACTGCTTGGACGAATCGCCAGGTACGAAGTCAACAAGCTTAGTTTCTGCTACCGATTTGAACTTCAAGGCCGGATCATGCTCCGTAGTTGGCTTTTTTAACGGAGTCATGTCCGCCGGATCAACATTGTCCTTATAGTACTTTAACTCCTCGGTGGCACAAACCGACTCTGCATAAGTCGCATCTCCTTCCTTGCACTCCAAAGCAATTTTGCGGCTTCCGTGAACCGTTATTGTCCCCCTGTGACCCGGCATCTTGAGCTGCAAATACACATAACAGGGCCGTGCCATAAACTTGGCGTAAGCCGGTCGCCCAAACAGAGCGTGATATGGACTCTGGATTTTCACCACTTCAAACGTCAATGTCTCCGACCTAGAATCATGGTCATCCCCAAAAGCCACTTCCAGAGCTATCTTACCAACGGGATACGTTGATCTGCCAGGCACTACACCGTGGAATACTGTATTAGACGGTTTGAGATTCTTATCTGTTAGTCCCATACGACGGAAGGTCTCATAGTACAGGATGTTAATGCTGCTCCCTCCATCCATGAGCACCTTGGTGAACTTGTAACCTCCCACCTGAGGCACCACCACCAGAGCCAACTGACCCGGATTATCGACCTGGGGAGGGTGATTTTCTCTGCTCCATATGATGGGCTGCTCAGACCAACGTAGATAACGGGGTATGGTCGGTTCAACAGAGTTGACCGCCCGCCTCCGAACCTTCCGGTCTCGCTTGTCCAAGCTAGTGGTGAAGACATGGTACTGCCCGCTACTCAGCTGCTTTGGGTTGCTCTGGTAACCTGACTGTTGCTGTTGTTGGTTGTAACCACCCTGGTTGTTGTGACTATGTTGACCATTATGTCCGCCCGGATTACCATTGAATCCTGAACCGGAACTTCCTCCACCGTAACCCGGCCCGGATCCTGAGCCACCGCCAGATTCGTCATCGTACCGGAAATTATTAGAATTCTTGAACTCCTGCATAATAAAGCAATCCTTCCAAAGGTGGTTTGCTGGCACCTCCTTCGTCCCATGTTTTGGACATGGCTGGTTTAGCAGATAATTTAGGCGGTTTGGTTTAGGGTTGGGTGCTCCATTACGATTTTTCGGTCTACCCTTGTGTCACTGGCCATTGTCCTATGCGTTGGTATTAGCCACAAAGTCCATGTTACCATCCGCTTTACGCTTGCCTCCACCACCATTGCCTGCCCAGTGATGCTGCTGACCTTTGGAGCTGCTGTTCTTCTTCCCTTTTCCTGTCTTGTCATCATCAGATTCAGGATCCTTGGTACTATCAGAATCAGCATATTTCACCAAAGCGGCCATGAGGGTCCCCATGTCGGTGCAATGACGCTTCATCCGTCCCAACTTTAGCTTTAGGGGCCCAAACCGGCAGTTGCCTTCTAGGGTTAATACTGCGGTGTCAGCGTTGATGCGATCTGAGGAGTGCAACACTTGTGAAACCCGGTGCACCCAATGAGTCGTTGATTCTCCTTCCTCCTGTACGCATGCAACTAAGTCTACTATCGACATAGGCTGTTTACAGGTATCCTTGAAATTGCTGATAAACCGGGCTCGTAACTGGGCCCACAAACTGATAGAATTAGCCGGCAAGCTTTTTAACCAAGTACGGGCCGTTCCTTCAAGCATCATGGTGAAGTATTTCGCACACGCCACGTCATCCACATCAAGCATCTCCATGGCTATCTCATAGCTCTCCACCCATGTCTCTGGAGGTTGATCCACCGTGTAATTTGGTACCTTGCGCGGGCCTTTGAAATCCTTGGGCAGGCGCACGTTGCGTAAAGCGGGGATAAGGCAAGGCACCCCCAAAGAACTAGAAGTAACACCAGGTTCAGTCAAGGTGGTTGGACGAACCAGCGTGAGCTGCCGAGCCTGATACTGTGCGGCTAACTCGGCCTCCCTGCGCGCACGGGCCCGGTCCACCACTCCCTGAGCGTTATCAGCACCACCTGCCGGGTTGTTGTCACAGGGTGCTCCCCGTCGTTCATTACTCGACACTGCCGGTTCATCCATATATCTGCTATAGCTCCGGCTTGGATGGGGGGTCGAGTGGATCCGGTCGTGGATGTACGAGTACGCTTCCTGTTGGACCAAAGCTGTCCTCAGAAGTTCCTTGACCCGTCGGGTCTCTATTGCCTGCGGCGAGTCACCCTCAATTGGAAGGGCCTCCAGCCATGCAGCAGCAGCGACAAGATTGTCCATTGGGTTGGAGTAGTGACCCGGGGGTATTAAAGCAGCCTGAGGTATAACGGTGTTTTGACGAGGCGGGTCCATCTGATGAGGCTGAACTGGTGCACCGGTCCCAGGGGCTTCTGCCCGGTTTCCCTCCAGCAGATCGCCGGCTCTTGGTCCTGGAGTGTTGAAAAGGTCTCTGGCCTCGAAAACCGGAGGTAAACGGGATCGGTGCTTCCTCCTCATGACTTCATGCGACGCGCTCTGGTCCAACATAAGCCGGTAGGCCTGTGCGTCTAAAGCGGCCCGCTCTGCGGCCATCCTGGCGTCCTCGGTCGCCAGATCTGCCTTGGCCTGGGTGATCTGTTCCTTTACCTTTGCAATCTCCGCGTTGTGAACATCCTGATCCGGTGGATTAACCTCCGCCACAAGCACAGCCAACGCATCAAATAGTTCTGATAGAACCTGAGCCGGCGGGCGCATAGGGCCTCCTGCCCCGGCAGCCGTCACCGCTGTTGAACCGGAGATCGTTGCCGCAGCTGTCGAAGAATGAAGCACCGCTTGTGTTCCGGCCATGAATATTCCAACCCGGTTGGGCAGATCAGAGGGGTCCGGAATACTGTCGCCATCGGAACAGCTCCCAATCCGGCCATCTTGTAGCTGATAAAGAGATTCGGTTTCTCCGGTCGAAGACTCGTCACCGGAACAAACAACGGTCGCACCGCGAAATTCCGATCCGTCCTCATAACCTCCTCCATGGATGACTCCCACGAAGGCACGCTTCACGGCTGGTTTAACCCGGGCGGATCGCGCACGCTGAGCCGTCTCGACGAGGTCGGCGTAGATGTCCAACTCAGGGCCCGGTTCACTGATCTTGCCAATGAAAACGTGAATGCCACCAAAGGGGACCCGGTACCCGTACTCAATTGAGCCGGCCTCGGGGCCCCAGCCTTCGTCGTCGATGTAGAGCTTGCCGCGATGACTCTTAGTCATCCGGCCTACGGCGTAGCCCTCGAGTCCTTCAAACCATCGTGTAATAGCCCCACGGTGGGCGCCAACTGTCGTGGTTTTGTCACGACAGATGTCCTAGAGAAAGGACTTAGTCGTGGAGCCATCGCGACGGGTTAGCTTGAAGGGGTTAAAGCGGACACAGGGACGCAAGAGAATTTATACTAGTTCGGCCCCTTCAATGAAGGTAAAAGCCTACGTCTAGTTGTGATGGAATTGATGGGGTTTCGATGACTAGGGAGCAAATAAGCTTCGCCTATGTCTCAAGTTGTTGTCCTTGAACCGTCGCCGGGTCGTCCCCTTATATACACGAGTGACACCCGTTGGTTCACAGAGTCCCAACACCGGTCGATATTCATATCCGGGTTGGTCTCTCCTTATTCCTAGCTTACAATACAAGTTTATATACAAATTCCGGTTTACAACTACAAGTCTTGAACCGGCTACGGGCCTTAGGCCCTCATCTGCCTTCTTGGGCTTTATCACTTCCGGAGCTACTGATGAAGTTGATCCGGCCCAGATAAGTCGGTTTATGCCCAGTAGTAATATCCCCAACACCCTCCATGACGGAGGAGACCATCCACCTGCCTCCCGCTCCGAACATGGTTGGAGAAGGTTGAGGTGGGAAGTGTGGACTTGGGCACTAGAGCTCGAGTGTGCGAAAATGGATGAGCAAAGGAGGAAGAGGGCGTGGATAGAAAGGTGAATCCTTATCCCTTTATATGGGCAGACAGAGCTAAGCGTCCCCACTTGCCTAGTAAAACTCGCTTATCCCCCAAGTGCCGCAGTTGATGGCGCGGTTGGGTTACCCACGCCCGTATTGATGAGAATCCCGTAATAAGGGGACACGATCTCTGCTTTGACAGGACATGTCGAAAAACTTCCTCGCGTTATGTGCGGGGCTAGTTAAAGGGAACGGTTCGAATAATCACCGGGCCATGGCATGACGTCATACTGTTAAGACAAGTCAGCAAATTACATCTGCGAAAATATTATTCTCTCTACGGTGGAATGTGGAACTTATTTTGCAGGGTCAGACACTATCCTCATATTCAAATTCTTCTGTGATGTATTCGGAGAAGGAACCCACCTTGCAATGTCGAAGACAATACTGCGCGCCGGATTCATCATCATTGAAGCCTGGTTCACGGGCTACTGAGGGAGTCCTGGATTAGGGGGTCTCCGGACAGCCGAACTATCTCCATTGGCCGGACTGTTAGACTATGAAGATACAAAATTGAAGACTTTGTCTTGTGTCCGGATGGGACTCTACTTGGCGTGGAAGGCAAGCTAGGCAATACGGATATGGATATCTCCTCCTTTGTAACCGACCTTATGTAACCCTAACCCTCTCCGGTGTCTATTGAAACCGAATGGTTTTAGTCCGTAGGACAATAACCACAACATACAATCATACCATAGGCTAGCTTCTAGGGTTTAGCCTCTCCGATCTCGTGGTAGATCTACTCTTGTACTACCCATATCATCAATATTAATCAAGCAGGACGTCGGGTTTTATCTCCATCAAGAGGGCCCGAACCTGGGTAAAACATTGTGTCCCCTGCCTCCTGTTACCATCCGGCCTAGACGCATAGTTTGGGACCCCCTACCCGAGATCCGCCGGTTTTGACACCGACAATGCTAGTAAAAATATTAAAGGGCGGATTCTAGTCTGTGAAAATTATTGTGACAAAGGTCCAGGTGATAGGGTTTTGCTACGGTGACAGCATGCAAAAGGAATCAACTTAATCGGAGCTACAGTTTGGGAGATATGGCCATTTGAAGTTCAAATTCGAATCTAAATAAATTAAAATTTGAACCTGACAAAAGTTTGCAAAAAGTATACCACTAGATAGATCTAAACAATACGAGGAATTTGCCGCTGGTTTCATTGAGTTTGGATCTATGGTTTAAAAGTTATGGCTAATCTAAGATCAGGGACTAATCTATTATAAAAGCGACTAAACAGTGAAGAAAAACTATCGCAAATAGGTCCCTGGCGCGTGGCAGATTCCTATTGGCCGAAAGGTGTTCGCCACGTAGCTTAAACAGCAGATGGCCACAATTTAACCAAAACAGGGGCGGTGGCTAACTTAAGCAAAAACCGATCGGTTTTCAAAATAAAACCCGCGGTTAACCGCGTACTGGTTCGACTAAAAAACAACCTAACCAATCTAATCTAAGTCGTTGATATTCGACCTAGTGAACCAGAGGAGGTGCGGCGGCTTACAGCGGTTGGCGGCATCGGCGACGAGTAGAGGACAGCGGCGCGGCGTCGGTCGATGGCGAGGCAGCGACTACGGCGGTCCTCAGTGTCGGGGAAGAAGACGGGGAGGTGCGGCACGGCTTGGGTGTCCGGATGGTGGTGTCGGGGCTCCTCAGGGGCGTCGGGGTCGGTGAGGCGAAGGCGGCGGCTCTCCGTGGGCTTCGGCGAGGTCGGGCGTCATCAGGGCGTCATCTCCGGCGGGACCTAGGCGAGGAAAAGATGTCAAACGGATGCGCCTTGCTGCGGGAAATCATTTGACGAGGAAAGTGGAGGCTATGGTGGCTTACTAGCGACGGAAAGGACGACGGAGCGGTGCGGCTCCGGCGAGATTCGAACGGCGACAGCGGCGGCTATGGGCGGCGTGGGGAGAAGCGGGACGGCGAGGATGGAAGAGGGGGTTCGGGGGCATTTATAGGCGCAGTCAAAGGGCTCGGGGTCGACGGATAAGGCCTCATCCACGAGAGAGGCGGCCGGCGGTTGCGGACGGCGAGGCGCGGGAGTTTATCCCGCGCGGTGCGGGAGGTTGGGGACGGCCTGACGGGTGGGGCCCGCCTGGCAGTGGCAGCGAGAGGAGGCGAGCGAGGGCGGGCACGGAGCGGTCGACCGGTGCGGGGGGCTTCGGGCGCGTGGGCGGCCTTGGGCCGAAATGGCCAACTGGGCCGGTCGGGCGCTCCTGGGCTGAACCCAGTTTCGGTCCAGGCTGCGTGCGTGTGTGTGTGTGTGTGTTTTTTTAACAGGAGACTAAATTGTCCGTAAATAATTCAAATGAATTAATAAAAACACCACAATAATTTCTAAAATAACTATACAATATTTAGAGCCTAATGAACATTAACTAAAGCACAAAATATTTTGAAAATATTTTTCCTAATGCAATTAATGCACTTTTGCAAATAAAATAAATACCAATAAACTCCAAAACTTCAAATAATATTCAATAAAATTTCCCACTCTTTTACATTTTGAGGAAGTCATCTTATCCCCTCTCTTTTGTTTTTTTTCTCGAGTGGAAAATATTATTTGAATATTTTAAAAACTCCAAAATGCAAAGAAATATGATATGCATTGAATGATTCTATTGACATCCAAATTTAATAAAAATTGGGATGTTACAAACCTACCCCCCTTAAGATGAATCTCGTCCTCGAGATTCGGGTTGGCCAGCAAAAAGGTGCGGATGGTCCTATCTAAGATCTTCTTCTCGTTCCCAAGTAGCTTCCTCGGTGTGGTGACTCCACTGAACCTTGCAGAACTTGATGATCTTGGTACGAGTGATCCTCTCTACAGTCTCAAGAATCCTAATAGGCTTCTCATAAGTCAGATCATTCTCCAACTAAATTGCCTCCAGTGGCACTGTATCTCTCAAAGGAATGTCCGCCATCTCTGCATGACACTTCTTCAGCTGGGAAACATGAAACACATCATGAACTCCCAACAGAGCCTCTGGTAATTCGAACTGGTATGCAACCTCTCCTCTATGTTCCAGAACTTTGTATGGTCCCACAAATCGTGGTGCTAACTTTCCTTTGACTCCAAATCTCTTAACACCTCAAAGTGGAGACACTCGAAGATATGCTCTATCTCCCACTTCATAGATCACTTCCTTGCGTTTAGCATCGGCATAACTTTTCTGCCTTGACTGAGCTATCTTAAGTCTGTCATGAATAAACTTGACCTTCTCCTCAGAATCCTTGATCAAATCAGGTCCAAACAATTTGCGATCTCCAACTCCATTCCACATCAAAGGTGTCCTGCATTTCGTTCCATACAATGCCTCGAAAGGGGCCATCTGCAAACTGGCTTGGTAGTTGTTGTTGTACAAGAACTCTGCGTAGGGTAAGTTATCATCCCAACTAGACCCATAGTCTAGCGCACAAGCTCTCAACATGTCCTCTAGAATCTGATTGACTCTCTCTGTCTGCCCATCAGTCTGTGGATGGAAGGTTGTACTGAACTCTAGCCTGGTACCCCAGGTTTCGTGTAACTGTTTCCAAAACTTCGAGGTAAACTATGTCCCTCTATCTGATACGATGCTCCTTGGAACTCCATGCAGACATACGATCCTGGTCATATATATCTTTGCCAGCTTAGCACTTGTATAGGTGGTCTTCACTGGAATGAAGTGAGCAACCTTGGTCAAACGATCAACTATCACCCAAATGGAATCATAACCTGAACGGATCCTGGGTAACCCCATGATAAAGTCCATACCAAGTTTATCCCATTTCCAATCAGGTATCGGCAACAGCTGAAGTAATCCTGCTGGTTTCTGATGTTCTGCCTTTACTCTCTGACATACATCACATATTGCCACATACTCGGCAATTTCTCTCTTCATACCGGCCCACCAAAAACTTTCCTTCAAGTCCAAATACATCTTGGTATTGCCTGGGTGTATCGAATATGGTGAGTCATGAGCCTCCTGAAGAATCAACTTCCTGATCTCCGGGTCATTGGGTACACAAATCCGTTGTTCAAACCATAAGGTTCCATGTTCATCCTCACGGAATCCGCCTGCTTTCCCTTTGCTCATCATTTCTTTGATCTCAGCAATACCTTGGTCCAACTTCTGGGCTTCTCTGATTCTCCCCAACAAGGTGGACTGTGCCTCGAGTGCGGCAACATAACCTCTTGGAACTATTTCTAACTGTAGGTCTCTAAGCTCATCACATAACTCCTGAGGTAAACCTCTTGCTGTAAGGGTATTAACATAACTCTTACGGCTCAAAGCATGTGCCACAACATTGGCTTTTCTTGGATGATAATGCAGACTCATGTCATAATCCTTTATAAGTTCCAACCATCTCCTTTGCCTGAGATTCAACTCCTTCTGCGTGAAGATATACTTTAAACTCTTGTGATCCGTGTAAACATCACAATGATTCCCAATAAGATAGTGTCTCCATGTCTTGAGTGCATGCACTACGGCTGCCAACTCCAAATCATGCGTGGCATAATTCAACTCATGAGGTCGAAGCTGTCGTGAAGCATAAGCTACAACCTTCCCCTCTTGCATAAGAACACCTCCAAGTCCCTGACGTGAAGCATCACAATACACCTGAAAGTCCTTGTGTATGTCAGGCAGGATTAGCACTGGGGTTGTAACCAAACGCTTCTTCAACTCTTGGAAACTGGCTTCACACTCTTCAGTCCAAATGAACTTGGTGTCTTTTTTCAACAACGCTGTCATGGGCCTTGCAATCTTGGAGAAATTTTCAATAAATCTCCGGTACTATCCTGCAAGTCCAAGGAAACTACGAGTCTCACCAACTGTGGTGGGTGCATTCCATTCTGTGACTGACTCTACCTTGGTAGGGTCCACTGCAATCCCTTCACCTGACACTACATGTCCAAGAAATCTGACTTCCTTGAGCCAAAACTCACACTTGCTGAACTTGGCATAAAGTTGATGCACTCTGAGCTTCTCCAAAACTAAGCGCAGATGTTCAGCGTGTTCCTCCTCACTCTTGGAGTAAACCAATATGTCATCAATGAATACCACAACAAACTTATCCAAGAACTCCATGAATACTTTGTTCATCATGTTCATAAAATAGGCAGGGGCATTAGTCAAACCAAAGGACATGACTGTATACTCATAAAGCCCATACCTTGTGGTAAAAACTGTCTTGGGTATATCCTTCTCACGGATCTTCAATTGGTGATCACCCGATCGAAGATCGATCTTGGAGAAAACACTAGCTCCTTCTAGCTGGTCAAACAAGTCATTCATCATCGGTAGGGGATACTTGTTCTTGATGGTCACCTCATTCAAAGAGCGGTAATCCACACACATTCTCAAGGTTCCATCCTTCTTCTCCACTAAGAGTACTGGGGCTCCCCAAGGTGATGAACTCGGGCGAATATATCCTTTCTCTAGCAACTCCTTAATCGGTTTCTTGACTTCCTCCAAATCATTGGCAGGCATTCGATACGGCCTCTTGGAGATAGGCCCTGTGCCAGGCAGAAACTCAATCAAAAACTCAATCTCCTGATCTGGCGGCATACCCGGTAACTCATCCGGAAATACATCGGGATAATCCTTCACCACTGGTACTTCTTCCTGGACAACTCCCGTAAGAGAGTTCACCTGAGTCCTCTTAGGCTTAAGCCAGATACATACTTGATCCTCTTCTTCTCTAGGGTGGTGATAAAAATAGATCTACTAGCACAATCAATGTTTCCCTCATACTTGGACATCCAATCCATCCCTAGGATTACATCCAACCCTTGCGGCTCTGGTATAATCATATCTGTGGGAAAAACATGCCCCCTATGTTCAAAGGCAATTGGAAACATCCCTGACTAGCCATAGACTCGGCTCCTGGGGAACTCACTAGAATGGGTGACTTAAGAGCTATGGTAGGCAACTTATGTTTATCCACAAACCCCCTTGATATGAATGAATGTGATGCACCAGTGTCAAAAAGAATGAGTGCTGGAAATGAATTAACCAAGAACTTACCAATCACTGCATCAGGCTGCTCATAAACCTCTTCCACATTGACATGATTCACATGCCCCTTAGTGAAACGATTGGGCTTCTTGCCTCCAGAATTCCCATTGCCATTTCCATTTCCATTCTGCGCCTCAGGACACTCATTGGAGTAGTGACATGTCTTCTTGCACTTGAAGCAGGTGATGTGACTCAGGTCCTTCTTCGTCAGTGTGGAAGAGTTGGAATGATGCTGATTGCCATTTCCTCCATTGCCATTGCCCTGCTTGTGACCATGGTGGTTGTGTCCATTTCCTCCATGATGAATGTAGCCTCCATGGTTATGGTGATTCCCTCCAAACTTGCTAGTGCCTGATCTAGAACTTCCTGAGTACGGGTTGTAGCAGGGTTTCTGTTAAACTCCAGATTTATACTTCCCAAGACCGTACTTCCTCTTACGATTCTCCATCTGCTGGTGCTTGCCTTCAAGAATGGTAGCCTTATCAACTAGCTCCTGATAATCCGCAAATGTTGCCATAGTCAACTGAACTCCCAACTCATCGTTCAGTCCCTCCAGAAACTTCTCCTGCTTGGTTGCATCAGTGGCCACGTCCTCTGGGGGGTAACGGCCCAACTTACTGAACTCATCAACATACTGAGATACCGTGCATCCTCCCTGGTGCAAGCTGTGGAACTCCTTCTTCTTCAGACTCATGGCTCCAGCTGAGACATGAGCAGTGCGGAACGCCCGCTGGAACTGAGCCCAAGTCACATTCTCCATGGGGTATGTGGTGGTGTAGTTCTCCCACCAAGCAGTTGCCGGTCCATCCAGCTGGTGGGCAGCAAACTTCACCTTCTCGGCATCATTGCATCCTGTCGTGGCCAGCTCCCTTCCTATCTTGCGGAGCCAGTCATCTGCGATGATCGGCTCCGTGCTGCTGGAGAACACGGGTGGGTTCAGCCTCAGAAAACGGGTAAGACTGTCAACCGGGGGTGGCGGCGGTGGATTGTTGTTGTTGTTGTTCTAGTTCTAAATGAGCATCTGCATAAGAGCATTCTGTTGCTGGATCAATTGCGTAAGCTCTGGCGAGAAGTTGAATCCGGGGTCACGTCTTGGAGGCATCTGATGGGTTTCAGAGTGGATGAGGAGTTAGAATAGAACAAGGCCTAGTGAGTAAAATCACACTACCCACATGCACATGATAGCAATAAACTTCAAATCACTCCAATTCAATTTCAAACAAAGAGGTTCACATGAATAATCAAAATTAAGGTAAGCCATGTCACAAGATTTGACAAGGTCTTACAAATGAAATGAAACTAATCGGATAACGAAATTGAATTTCTAAGTTATCATGGTGGTATAAAATCTAACTCTCATCAGATGAGGACCAGTCAACCATGTCGACATTGGGTGTCCTTGCAGCGCTCTCCATGTCATCATCTCTGAGCTCATCATTTTAGTCCCTCTCATGGCTAACATAGGCACCATACGAGTGATCCTCCTGGATGTTTTCTCCCTCATCCAGCTTCTCCTCGACCTCCTCAAACTCAAGCTTCAGGTCGTCGATCTACTCCTGCAGTGTGTCCAGCTCTCCCTCGTGCTTGATGCGAGCGTCCTGGAGCTCCTCCTCTAGCTCGGCCTTGCGGGTCATGAGGTTCTTGATGACGACCATGTTGTCGGACAGCTCCACCTCCATCATGCGAATGTGCTCATCCATGTCCTGGATTTGGATGCTATCGTCTCGTCCTCCAGGGTACGCACCACATCTCCATTTGCGTCGCGGCGTCCGTACATCACGAAGGAGGTCCTCTTGAGGTCTTCGTCATACACCTCTTGAATGCATCCGAGAGCAATGTGAGCAGCGATAATCCTGCCCAAGCCCCATGTTGCGGTATCCACATGGAAGTCAATGGGCTTGGTGCGGTTTCCGAGGATGCATCCGGGGATATGGGCACCGATCCTCCAACGTGTCTCCTCGGGCAGGGTGGTTGTGAAGGTTCCAATGAATGTGGGAAGCCCAATCTTCAGGTGCTTCGTGATCTTCACCAGCTGCCGTCCAATGGGCATGGTCTCATCGGGCTGCTCGAACTCAACAAGGGCGGACGATATCTACATTTTGAAAAAGAGAAGAAATTAGTATTGAAGCAGAGAAGGTACGAGACCAAAGGATATATACTAAAAATGAAAAATATAGTTTTTATCCTATGGCTTTTCTCCATTTCTAGGGGTGACGTCCTACAGTCAACGTGTGCTCTGATACCATCTTGTAGCAACCCGACTCGGTAAGAGTCAAAGTCTCTATGCTTACCGTGCTAGTCCCCGGATCGACTTGCTAGCACACACAGTACTCGATGAAATAACAGAAAATAACACACATCCCTTTATTACATCGATAGTCCAGGAGCAATACATTTATTACAAAATAGGGCATAGAGCCAATAAGTAAATATTGCGGAAGCAAAGTAGTAAATGAGTCCAACTCCACGAGCAAGGTTGATTGTAGAACATCGACCTATTGCACCTTAATCCTCGTCGGATATATCTGCAACGTGATAAGTTGCAGCCAAATGGGTCAGTACATTGAATGTACTGGCAAGTCACATCATAAGTGTAATGAACCTACTTTTACATGCAATTTGGCTGGTGGAAAGCTCTAAGTTTAGTTTTTGCATAAAGCTAGTTTTTCCCTATTAGAAAAGATGTTATTCTACTACTACACATTTGCATAGGATGAGTTGGCAAACCCAACTCCATCCGTTCCCAAGTTTCATTTAAAACCCAACTGTTTAATTAAAGGTGAGGAGATCCCCCGGCATTTCCACTACTAGATGCTCAAGTTGTCCGTAACTGGGGACACGGCTAATCGATTAGGTTGACACTCTACAGAGGTTGCGCACTTTTCCCCATAAGACTCGACCACCTCCATGATCAAAAGATCGAGACATAGCCTTTCAAAAATGTTCCCCCTTAACGCACGGATAGGTCGGTACACCTACATCATTCTACATCTGCTAGCCCATCCCGGAAGGGGTCACACTAACTACTCAACTAAGCCAGAGCCCATATTGGCTTGTGGCTGCACACGTAAGCTTCTAGACATGGGAATACGATTGATCTCTTTGAGCCTGAGCGGACGGTCCACTAGTGGTGCACCACCATGGATTTCCCATGCATGCCCCACTGTACTTCGCCACCATTCCAACAAGTTTCCGTCCAAGTAGTTCATTAATTATCTTAGGTCCTATTTACTACATTGTCACTCAAACCTTACAATGATCACTCCCCAATCCACATCTACTTAGCGTAGCAACATAATGTAAAACGATGGTGACAAGGTTATATGGTTCAGGCCTACCTCAATGAACTACTGGGTGAAAATCATAGTCATGCGGCATCGGTTTCCTACCATGCAGTCCTACCGCAAAGAACTAAGTGCATAATAAAACATAGGTAATGAAACATGGTCAAGATGCAACTTGCCTTAGTACTGCTTGTTGAATTCTAAAGACTGATAATATTCTGCTTCGCACTCCGGGCAATCTATCGCAAAGAAGGTAAACAACCATAAGCAAACATTCTAGAGAACCAAAAGAACATGCATAGCAAAAAGTCTCGGAAAAACCAAATGAACATATAACAAACTAAGATACTCAAGAAATATTCTAAGTGCAAAACAACATAGGTCTATGGCTCAAAGAGTGATGTGAAATATAGTGCATACTATGCATACTAGTAAAAATATTAAAGGGTAGATTCTAGTGTGTGAAAATTATTGTGACAAAGGTCCAGCTGATAGGGTTTTGCTACGGTGACAACATGCAAAAGGAATCAACTTAATCGGAGCTACGGTTTGGGAGATATGGCCATTTGAAGTTCGAATTTGAATCTAAATAAATTCAAATTTGAACATGACAAAAGTTTCCAAAAAGTATACCACTGGATAGATCTAAACAATACGAAGAATTTGCCGCTGGTTTCATCGAGTTTGGATCTACGGTTTAAAAGTTATGGTTAATCTAAGATCAGGGACTAACCTGTTATAAAAGGGACTAAACAGTGAAGAAAAACTATCACAAACAGGTCCCTGGTGCGTCGCAGATTCCTATTGGCCGAAAGGTGTTCGCCGTGTGGCTTAAACAGCGGATGGCCACAATTTAACCAAAACGGCGGCGGCGGCTAACTTAAGCAAAAACCGATCGGTTTTAAAAATAAAACCCGCGGTTAACCGCGTACTGGTTCGACTAAAAAAATAACCTAACCAATCTAATCTAAGCCATTGATATTCGATCTAATGAACCAGAGGAGGTGCGGCAGCTTAGAGCGGCTGGCGGCGTCGGCGATGAGCAGAGGACGGTGGCGCGACGTCGGTCGATGGCGGGGCAGCGGCTAAGGTGGTCCTCGGCGTCGGGGAAGAAGACGGGGAGGTGCGGCGCGGCTTGGGCGTCCGGATGGTGGCGTCGGGGCTCCTCAGGGGCGTCGGGTCGGCGAGGCGAAGGGGCGGCGCTCCGTGCGCTCCGGCGAGGTCGGGCGTCGTCGGGGCGTCGTCTCCGGTGGGACCTGGGCAAGGAAAAGATGTCAAACAGATGCGCCTTGCAGTGGGAAATCATTTGACGAGGAAAGTGGAGGCCACGGTGGCTTATTGGCGACGGAAAGGACGATGGAGCGGCGCGGCTCCGGCAAGATGCGAACGACGACAGCGGCGGCTATGGGTGGCATGGGGAGAAGCGGGACGGCGAAGACGGAAGAGGGGGTTCGGGGGCATTTATAGGCACAATCAGAGGGCTCGGGGTCGACAGTTAAGGCCTCATCCACGAGAGAGGCGGCCGGCGGTTGCAGACGGCGAGGCGCAGGTGTTTATCCCACGCGGTGCGGGAGGTTGGGGACGGCCTGACGGGTGGGGCCCACCTGGCAGCGGCAGCGAGAGGAGGCGAGCGAGGGCGGGCACGGAGCGGTCGACCGGTGCGGGGGGGCTTCGGGCACGCGGACGGCCTTGGGCCGAAATGGCCAGCTGGGCCGGTCGGGCGCTCCTGGGCCGAACCCAGTTTCGGTCCAGGCTGCGAGCGTGTGTGTGTGTGTGTGTTTTTTTTAACAGGAGACTAAATTGGCCGTAAATAATTCAAATGAATTAATAAAAACACCACAATAATTTCTAAAATAACTATACAATATTTAGAGCCTAATGAACATTAACTAAAGCACATAATATTTTGAAAATATTTTTCCTAATGCAATTAATGCACTTTTGCAAATAAAATAAATACCAATGAACTCTAAAACTTCAAATAATATTCAAAATAAAATTTCCCACTCTTTTATATTTTGAGGAAGTCATCTTATCCCCTCTCTTTTGTTTTTTTTCTCGAGTGGAAAAATATTCTTTGAATATTTTAAAAACTCCAAAATGCAAAGAAATATGATATGCATTGAATGATTCTATTAACATCCAAATTTAATAAAAATTGGGATGTTACAAAATTCTCGTGGACCGGTTTAACACTGGCTGTGGAAACCTTGAAGACGTCAGGGGGGATCGGCCGGCTGTGGAACAATTGTTCCTTCGGCTTCATTATCGTCGCCTTCCCCACGTCTGCTACATCTTGAGCACTGCGTTGGTTTTCCCTTGAAGAGGGAAGGTTGGTGCAGTAAAGCAGCGTAAGTATTTCCCTCAGTTTTTGAGAACCAAGGTATCAATCCAGTACGAGATCCACGCGCGAGTCACCTCGTACCTACACAAACAAATAAGAACCTCGCAACCAACGCGGTAAAGGGGTTGTCAATCCCTTCACGACCACTTGCAAGAGTGAGATCTGATAGAGATGATAATAATAAGATAAGTATTTTTGGTATTTTTATGATATAGATTGAAAGTAAATATGGCAAAATAAAATAGATTGGAAACTTGTATGATGGAAAATAGACCCGGGGGCCATAGGTTTCACTAGTGGCTTCTCTCAAGATAGCATAGGTATTACGGTGGGTGAATGAATTACTGTTGAGCAACTGATAGAAAAGCGAATAATTATAAGAAGATCTAGGTATGATCATGTATATAGGCATCACGTCCGAAACAACTAGACCGAAACGATTCTGCATCTACTACTATTACTCCACACATCAACCGCTATCCAGCATGCATCTAGAGTATTAAGTTCATAAGAACAGAGTAACGCCTTAAGCAAGATGACATGATGTGGAGGGATAAACTCATGCAATATGATATAAACCCCATCTTTTTATCCTCGATGGCAACAATACAATATGTGTCGTTTCCCTTTCTGCCACTGGGATCGAGCACCGCAAGATTGAACCCAAAGCTAAGCACTTCTCCCATTGCAAGAAATATCAATCTAGTAGGCCAAACCAAACTGATAATTCGAAGAGACTTGCAAACATAAACCAATCATACATAAAAGAATTCAGAGAAGATTCAAATATTGTTCATAGATAATCTGGATCATAAACCCACAATTCATCGGATCTCGACAAACACACCGCAAAAATAAGAGTTACATCGAATAGATCTCCAAGAGAATCGAGGAGAACTTTGTATTGAGATCCAAAGAGAGAGAAGAAGACATCTAGAGCGATAAGTGTATGAAAGCTCAACAAAAGAAACTAAGTGGGTGTGCATCCAACTTGCTTGCTCATGAAGACCTAGGGCAATTTGAGGAAGCCCATCATTGGAATATACAAGCCAAGTTCTATAATGTAAAATTTCCACTAGTTTATGAAAGTGACAACATAGGAGACTCTCTATCATGAAGATCATGGTGCTACTTTGAAGCACAAGTGTGGAAAAAGGATAGTAACATTGTCCCTTCTCTCTTTTTCTCTTATTTTTTTCTCTTTTTAATTTATTTGGGCCTACTCTCTTTTTTGGCCTCTTTTTTTCGTCCGGAGTCTCATCCCGACTTGTGGGGGAATCATAGTCTCCATCATCCTTTACTCACTGGGACAATGCTCTAATAATGATGATCATCACACTTCTTTTTTACTTACAACTCAATACTTAGAACAAAATATTAATCTATGTGAATGCCTCCGGTGGTGTACCGGGATATGCAATGAATCAAGAGTGACATGTATGAAAAAATTATGAACGGTGGCTTTGCCACAAATACGATGTCAACTACATGATCATGCAAAGCAATATGACAATGATGAAGCGTGTCATAACAACGGAACAGTGGAAAGTTGCATGGCAATATATCTCGGAATGGCTATGGAAATGCCATAATAGGTAGGTATGGTGGCTGTTTTGAGGAAGGTATATGGTGGGTTTATGGTACCGGCGAAAGTTGCACGGTACTAGAGATGCTAGCAATGGTGGAAGGGTGAGGGTGCGTATAATCCATGGAATCAACATTAGTCATAAAGAACTCACATACTTATTGCAAAAATCTATTAGTTACCGAAACAAAGTACTACGCGCATGCTCCTAGGGGGATAGATTGGTAGGAAAATACCATCGCTTGTCCCCGACTGTCACTCATAAGGAAGGCAATCGATAAATAAATCATGCTCCGACATCATCACATAACGGTTCACCATACGTGCATGATACGGGAATCACAAACTTCAACACAAGTATTTCTCAAATTCACAACTACTCAACTAGCATGACTCTAATATCACCATCTCCATATCTCAAAACAATCATCAAGTATCAAACTTCTCTTAGTATTCAATGCACTTATATGAAAGTTCTTATAATGCTTAAAAGCAAATTGCCATGTTGTTCTGAAGGACTCTCAAAATAATATAAGTGAAGCATGATAGATTAATTATTTCTATAAAATAAAACCACCACCGTGCTCTAAAAGATATAAGTAAAGCACTAGAGCAAAAACTATATACCTCAAAAGATATAAGTGAAGCACATAGAGTATTCTAATAAATTCCAATTCATGTGTGTCTCTCTCAAAAGGTGTGTACATAAAGGATGATTGTGGTAAACTAAAAAGCAAAGACTCAAATCATACAATACGCTCCAAGCAAAACACATATCATGTGGCGAATAAAAATATAGCTCCAAGTAAAGTTACCGATGAACGAAGACAAAAGAGGGGATGCCTTCCGGGGCATCCCCAAGCTTAGGCTTTTTGGTGTCCTTGAATTTTACCTTGGGGTGCCTTGGGCATCCCCAATCTTAGGCTCTTGCCACTCCTTGTTCCATAATCCATCAAATCCTTACCCAAAACTTGAAAACTTCACAACACAAAACTTAAAAGAAAATCTCTGTGAGCTCTGTTAGTAAAAGAAAACAAACCACCACTTCAAGGTACTGTAATGAACTCATTATTGATTTATATTGGTGTTAAACCTACTGTATTCCAACTTCTCTATGGTTTATAAACTCTATTAGTAGCCATAGATTCATCAAAATAAGCAAACAACACACGAAAAACAGAATCTTCAAAAAGAGAACGGTCTGTAGTAATCTATAGGTTTCGAATACTTCTGGAACCTCAAAAATTCTAAAATAAACTGCTGGACGTGGGGAATTTATCTATTAATCATCTGCAAAAAGAATTAAATAAATATCACTCTCCAGTAAAAATATGGCAGCAATTCTCGCGAGCGCCAAAGTTTCTGTTTTTTACAGCATTATCAAAAAGACTTTCCCCAAGTCTTCCCAACCATTCTACTTTGCACAAACACTAATTAAACACAAAAAAACACAACCAAAACATAGGCTAGATAAATTATTTATTACTAAACAGGAGCAAAAAGCAAGGAATAAAAATAAAATTGGGTTGCCTCCCAACAAGCGCTATCGTTTAATGCCCTTAGCTAGGCATAAAAGCAAGGATAGATCTAGGTATTGTCATCTTTGGTATGCAATCCATAAGTGGCTCTCATAATAGATTCATAAGGTAATTTAATTTTCTTTCTAGGAAAGTGTTCCTTGCCCTTCCTTAACGGAAATTGGAATCTAATATTCCCTTCCTTCATATCAATAATTGCACCTATCGTTCTAAGGAAAGGTCTACCAAGAATAATAGGACATCAAGGATTGCAATCTATATCAAGAACAATGAAATCCACAGGCGCATAATTCCTATTTGCAACAATAAGAACATCATTAATCTTTCCCATAGGTTTCTTGATAGCGGAATCCGCAAGGTGCAAGTTTAGAGAAAAATCATCAAATTCACGGAAACCTAGCAAATCACACAAAGTTTTTGGAATCGTGGAAACACTAGCACCCAAATCACAGAAAGCATAGCATTCATGATCTTTAATTTTAATTTTAATTGTAGGTTCCCATTCATCATAAAGTTTTCTAGGGATTGAAACTTCCAACTCAAGTTTTTCTTCATAAGATTGCATCAAAGCATCAACGATATGTTTAGTAAAAGATTTATTTTGACTACAAGCATGAGGAGAATTTAGCACAGATTGCAACAAGGGAATACAATCTATCAAAGAACAATTATCATAATTAAATTCCTTGAAATCCAAGATAGTGCGTTCATTGCTATCTAAAGTTTTTGACCTCTTCAATCCCACTTTTACCAATTTTTGCATCAAGATCTAAAAACTCCGAATTTTTGGGGCGCCTTCTAACTAAAGTTGACTCATATCCAGTCCCATCATTATCAAGATTCATATTGAAAAACAATAATTTAATAGGGGACACATCAATTAGTTTTAGATCTTCATCTTTATTGTCATGAAAACTAGAAGAACACGCTTTCACAAAGCAATCTTTCTTAGCACGCATCCTAGCGGTTCTTACTTTGCACTCATCAATGGAAATTCTCATGGCTTTGAGAGACTCGTTGATATCATTCTTAGGTGGAATAGATCTAAGTTTCAAAGAATCAACATCAAGAGAAATTATATCCATGTTCCTAGCCAACTCATCAATCTTAAGCAATTTTTCTTCAATCAAAGCATTGAAACTCTTTTGCGAAGTAATAAATTCTTTAATAGTAGATTCAAAATCTGAGGGCATCTTATTATAATTTCCATAAGAATTGTTGTTGTAATTACCATAATTATTAGAGGAATTACTAGGAAACGGTCTTGAATTAAAATGACCTCCATACGCGTTATTACCAAAATTATTCCTACCAACAAAATTCACATCCATAGATTCATTATTATTCTCAATCAAAGTAGACAAAGGAATATCATTAGGATCAGTAGGAGCACTCTTATTAGCAAACAATTTCATAAGTTCATCCATCTTTCCACTCAAAACATTAATCTCTTCAATGCATGCACCTTTTTACTAGTAGACCTTTCAGTGTGACATTGAGAATAATTAACCATAATATTATCTAGGAGTTTGGTAGCTTATCCTAAAGTGATTTCCATAAAAGTGCCTCCCGCGGCCGAATCTAAAAGATTTCTAGAAGCAAAATTCAAACCGGCGTCAAATTTTTGTATAATCATCCATAAATTCAAACCATGTGTAGGGCAATTACGTATCATTAATTACATCCTCTCCCAAGATTGTGCAACATGTTCATGATCAAGTTGGTTCAAATTCATAATATCATTTCTAAGAGAGATGATCTTAGCAGGAGGAAAATACTTAGCGATAAAAGCATCTTTGCACTTATTCCATGAATCAATACTATTTTTAGGCAAAGAGGAAAACCAAACTTTAGCACGATCTCTAAGCAAAACGGAAATAGCTTAAGTTTACCAATGTCATTGTCCACATCTTTCTTCTTTTGCATATCACACAAAAAAACAAAGTTGTTTAGATGGGTAGCGGCATCTTCACTAGGAAGGTCAGAAAACGGATCTTTCATGACAAGATTCAGCAAAGCAGTATTCACGGTGCTCTGTGCAGACTGCCAAGAAGCCCTCGTGCATGATGTACGGGTCAGCGACACAGATATAAGGTATCTGCTCAATCCCGATGATATAGTTCATGTACAAGGCATAAAGGCAGACAAGCGTAAAATCCAGCTTCTTCAAGTGAAACATGTCGAAGATGTAATCAAATCAAGGAAGAACTTCTCCGTAGGGAATGTGTTGACGTACGACCTTTGCCGCGACACGTTAACCATGTAGAGTGGGTATCCTGGATTTTCCGAGGCAATGAGGCTTTTCTCACTCCGCGGCACATCGTCATGAAGTCTCCTTAGATCGCCGTATGTGGCCTGTACCGCTGCCTTAGGTAGGATTGGTTCACCGGGGATATGCCATTTTGCCATACCAGGGATAGGTATACAGTCTTGAACCCGAGGCTGGTGAGGCGGCTAGATCATAGAAGCAACTTTGTTGCCTTTCCTCTGTCTCTTCCTATGCTTCTTTGCTACCGTAAGGTCGTATATAATACGTTCATCCTCCAGAGGCGGCAATTCAGGAACCGACACATGACGCTCAAACCCTGAGTACTCATACTGCTGAGCCATCAATCCTCCATCATCATAGCTGCCAGTATTGAGATCTGTCGAGTGTCATCCTCATCCTCATCCTCATCTATGGTGACGTCATCAGCGACTAATGGAGCCTCTTCCTCATCTTGTCCGCTATCACCCAACACGATAGGCGACGCTAATTGGGTAGGTGGGGTGTTGATGTTCATACCTTACTAAGGCTGCGTGGTCGTGGGTGTGCTCCTGGCCGCCTCCAGACGAAGCAGACTCTTTGGCCACAACAGGACCCACCCCCCGCAATCGCCAAACCGCCGCGGGGTCTCATTGTTATCCCCCTAGTACTGGAGGAGCCAAATTCTCGTGGCCCAATTTGACACTAGCCACGGAAACCTTGAAGACGTCAGGGGGGATCGGCCGGCTGCGGAACAATTGTTCCTTCGGCTTCATTATCGTCGCCTTCCCCACGTTTGCTACCTCTTGAGCACTGCGTTGGTTTTCCCTTGAAGAGGAAAGGGTGGTGCAGTAAAGCAGCGTAAGTATTTCCCTCATTTTTTGAGAACCAAGGAATCAATCCAATAGGAGACCACGCGCGAGTCACCTCATACCTACACAAAAAAATAAGAACCTCACAACCAACGCGATAAAGGGGTTGCCAATCCCTTCACGGCCACTTGCAAGAGTGAGATCCGATAGAGATGATAATAATAAGATAAGTATTTTTGGTATTTTTATGATATAGATTTAAAGTAAAGATTGCAAAACAAAATAGGTTGGAAACTTGTATGATGGAAAATAGACCTGGAGGCCATAGGTTTGACTAGTGGCTTCTCTCAAGATAGCATAAGTATTACGGTGGGTGAACGAATTACTGTCGAGCAATTGATAGAAAAGTGAATAATTATGAGAATATCTAGGCATCATCATGTATATAGGTATCACGTCCGAAACAACTAGACCGAAACGATTCTGCATCTACTACTATTACTCCACACATCGACCGCTATCCAGCATGCATCTAGAGTATTAAGTTCATAAGAACAGAGTGACGCCTTAAGCAAGATGACATGATGTAGAGTGATAAACTCATGCAATATGACATAAACCCCATCTTTTTATCCTCGATGGCAACAATACAATATGTGTCGTTCCCTTTCTGTCATTGGGATCGAGCACCGCAAGATTGAACCCAAAGCTATGCACTTCTCCCATTGCAAGAAAGATCAATCTAGTAGGCCAAACGAAACTGATAATTCGAAGAGACTTGCAAAGATACACAAATCACACATAAAATAATTCAGAGAAGATTCAAATATTGTTTATAGATAATCTGGATCATAAACCCACAATTCACCGGATCTCGACAAACACACCGCAGAAATAAGAGTTACATCGAATAGATCTCTAAGAGAATCGAGGAGAACCTTGTATTGAGATCCAAAGAGAGAGAAGAAGACATCTAGCTACTAGCTATGGACCCGAAGGTCTGCGGTAAACTACTCACACATCATTGGAGGGGCCATGGAGTTGATGTAGAGGCCCTCCGTGATCAATGCCCCCTCCGGCGGAGCTCCGAAAAAGGCCCCAAGACGGGATCTCTTGGGTACAGAAGGTTGAGGAGGTGGAAATAGGGTTTCGTGGTGCACCTAGATGTTCTCGGGGTATATGGATATATATAGGAGGAAGAAGTACATTGGTGGAGCAACGAGGGGCCCACGAGGGGGAGGGCGCGCCCAGGGGGTAGGCACGCCCCCTGCCTCGTGGCCGCCTCGTTGATTGCTTGACGTCCACTCCAAGTCCTATGGATCACGTTCATTCCAAAAATCACGTTCCCGAAGGTTTCATTCCGTTTGGACTCCGTTTGATATTCCTTTTCTACGAAACACTGAAATAGGCAAAAAAACAGCAGTTTGGGCTGGTCCTCCGGTTAATAGGTTAGTCCAAAAAATAATATAGAAGTGTAAAATAAAGCCCATTAACATCCAAAACAGATAATATAATAGCATGGAACAATCAAAAATTATAAATACATTGGAGACGTATCAACGTCCACCTTCTGGTCACTTATGGTGTACAATATGGTGCACGGGGTTACGCCGGCATGCAAAGACATGTCTATGACGTGAGACATCCGAAAGGCAATGGAAATGGGAGATTATAAATTTATTGAAGAGGGCCAGTGTGACATGTATCGTGAGCGCGTCGACTCAGCCAAATACGAAGCACCACCGAGAACGTCTGAGACGGAGGACGGGCTGCTATGAGCAGGTGCGGGAGCCGGTGCAGGTTCTGGTGCAACGCTAGTCGAGCTGCTCCCGAACAAGTTGGCAAGGGGAAAGTCCGCTGCATTTTTATTTGGATTTTGCCTGCTCCAACTGACAATGACCGGAACCAAGACACCAGACAAATCTGCAATTGCCTGTTATGCGGTAGCTTCCGCTGTTGCGACTGTCTCAGCTGATTTCTTCTCAACTGCAACCTCAACCTTCTTGTCGATGTTTTCTTCAGTTAACCTTTGTCTTTCCTTTCTCTCCTTCGTGGTCTCATGGTAGTACTTCTTCCACGTGGCGCCATCTCTGACACGGTGCGCGTGTCCATACGACGGTTGAGTGTCCACCGGGAGTCGTTTCAATATGTTCAACGCCCGGTTGAATGGGTGTCCCACTTGGGCCTCGCCAATGTCTCAGACGGCGAGTCGCTTTCGGCCGCAATCCTGTGTTGCTCTCTCTGCAAAAGGAACAAGGATCGTTTACAAATATGACTAAATGTGCAGTCAAATTGATCAGAAACTAAAATTACCAGTAGTCTCATGAACTCCATTGTGACCAGGTCCATCTCGAAAACCTTCTTGACTGGGTCCCAATGGTACTGGGCCCTGAGGACGTCACGCTCCTGCGGGACGGTGAACTCCGCCAAGGGGTCTGGGATGCCCAGACTTTCGCGTTCCGCATCCTCCTTGGCCCATATGGACCTCTTCCCCGCGTAACTGCGGCTTCCGAGGTGGTGGCACCCCATGTTCCTCTCTTGAATCCCCTTCTTGTACTTTGACTTTTGTTTGGCAGCTTCGGCAACGCAAGACGCCTTGAATATTTTAAACTGCTCTTCCGTAATTGTCGGATTATCCTTTACAATCTTGGAGTAGGGCTCCTTTTTCTCAATGATCCATGCTTTCACCCTAACTTTCCACGTGGACAACGCGCCGCTAATTTTTCCCATGGTGCGTCTGTTTATCTTCTTCATTGCCGGGTCTATCTGGATTTTTATATTTGCTTTCATCCCGGCCCAGGAACAAGAACACCTGGTGCAGCTTCGTTAGGAGGGCCTGCTTCACATCTGGCATCTTCCGTAGTTTCACATCGTTGATGGTGGCGCAAGCCCGTAGTATGCATCCTATTTTATTGTCATAGCACGCGCGTGTTTCCACGGGCTCTTTTGGCTCAAAATTGTCGTCATCCACCTCCGTGACCACCACTCTAGTAGTGATGAGCTGGTTTGGGCGCCATTGCCTCTTTGCATTCGGTTCTATACCGACTCCGCCAGTCTTGGTGCCAATCTTAGTCTCAGCGTCGGTCTCGATGTCGGTCTCAGTCTCTGATGTGACAGGTGGGCCCAGCAAGAACAATCGTTGATCGTCGGCAAGGTTCAAAAATTCGTCTGCCGCCCGGTAGACGTCGTCGCAATCACCAGAACCCTGTCCTTCATTGTTGCTAGCCATGTTTCCTACGATTAAATCTAGTCAATTAATTGTAGACCTAATAAAATGAATAATGACATAAAAAGGCCTATGTTTTGCAGGAACATTGATTACTTCTCGGTGCGGCAAATCCTAGGCACTCGATATGTCCTAGTTTGCGGCACAAGTCATGCCGAAATTCATGGGAAATTTCAGCATGACCTTTGCTAGAAAGTGGACAAATCAAGCACCTGAAATTTCCCAGAACGGAAATTTATCAACATTCCGGCAAAACATAGCCACTCGGCTTCATTCCCTAGAAACAACAAAGGCCACTTGGGCACAATCGAACCACTTCAATAAAAATATATAACATGACCACTTCAATGAAAAGATGTAATCAACAATAAAAGTCTAGGAAGGAATCATCTTTAAAATAAAACTTGCCTAAATTATTTTCCTTGAAAATTAGTGGTCTTTTCAAAAATCAAAACCTTTGCAAAATGACCTCACTAAACACTTCTCTGCCTATGACAGAACCCAAATTTTGTTCTACCTATTCCTCATACACACACACCCACACACACACACACACTGTTTTCTTTTCATACAAATTGTTTTAGAGCGAATATTCCAACAATACTTAACCTTATTAGAAATTGCAAAGCAACTCCATTTTCTCTAACCCTTCTGACCTCACCAAAATTTTCACAGCAAGACCTTAGTACCTACACCCAATTTCTTTATAGCTAAATGCTACTATTTTTTGTTTATAGCCTCTATTAATTTAAAGCTAAATGCTGCTATAATTTATATACCCTCTGTTAATTTAAAGCTAAATGGAATTACTGTTTAGGCATTTTCATCAAAATTTTCCCTAGCTAATTTCCTAAAAAAATTGCTCATCTTTTTTCCTAAATGCTAAAAAATGCCTATTGCCCTAAACAAATCTAGGGTTCATATGAACACCTAGGGTTCATATATATGAACATCATCAAGCAGCAACATATGAATTGCCCTACCAGAGAGAGAGAGAGAGAGAGAGAGAGGAGAGGAGAGGGAGAGCCTTATAGTCGACGGCGAGGGCGGGCTCGGGCTCGTGCGGCGGTGGTCATGGGCGGGCTCGGGCGGCGGAGGTGGGGTCGAGGGCGGCAACGGTGAGATTGAGGGCGGCGACGGTGAGGTCGAGGGCGGCCTCGGGCGGCGGTGGTGAGGTTGAGGGCGGCCTCGGGCGGCGGCAGTGAGGTCAAGGGCGTGCGCGGTCGACGGCGGTGACAGAGGAGTTGGGGGAGTTGGGGGAGAGGGGGGAAAGGACTTAGCAAAATTTTGAGCCCGCAAGCGGTTAAGTCAAACTAGCAGTTGCGCTAGTAGGAGAAAAGCGCTACTGCTAAGTTAGCTATGGCGCTTTCGGCCAAAATGCGCTACTGCTACAGGAAGTAGCTATTTATTTTCCTTTTTCTTTTTCTTTTATCTAAGTAACTTAGCTATAGCACGGGAACACAAAACGCACTACTACTAAGGTAGCTATAGCGTCTTGTGAGAGCAAGCGCTACTGCTATGCCTTTCTCAATTATTTTTCTTTTTCTTTTCTTTTTATTTTTTTCATTTCACCTTTTTCTATTACTTTCATTTTCATTTACTTTTCTACTTATTTTATTTTTCTTAGCAGTAGCGCTCTACAACAGAAACACGTTGCTACAAGGCACTTAGCAATAGCATGTTTCCCTTAGGCTCGCTACTACTATTTCTAGCCTACCAGCAATAGTGTGGGAATTATAGTAATAGCACTTTTCTAGGAAGACGTGCTACTGCTACAACTATAGTTGTAGCGAGCTTTTATGACACGCGCTACTACTAAGTAGCAGTAGGGCTTAGTTTTGACCAGCGCTACTGCTATACCTGTGTGTATAAGATTTTCCCTAGTAGTGAAGGAGTGTGAGGATGCTCGCTATTAGCAGAGACAGATGATGTCTGAACACCCTTCCCCTTCGGGATATGTTGTTTGCGTACTTGAAGCACACCGATATGGATTTTACCAAAATGGTTGTCAGCATTCAAACTAAATAGCAATCCCAGATGTTCATCACAAGTTAATGGAACAAATCTCTACTCGGTACTGTCGAAATATCTCAGTTCCACAGCATCGGCAGGGATCCACGGATACTCACAACAAAGTGCCTTGCGGAAATCTGTGAACAAAACGCTGGTTTCTACCACATTAGGATAGAAAAATCCAAAAATCAAACACGATTTAGTTCCACGCAGCTCACTAGTTTCCATTCTAACCGCCAGCCGAAAAGCAAGTGCAGGATCAACCCAATTCGATTGAAATAAGATAAAGGGTGCAGTTAGGCTGAATTTATTTAGATAAATTGCACTGATTCACGCCAACAGTGGTCAAATATAGCCTAATTTATGGATCTCCTAATCAATTTGAGAGGGAAATGATGCTTACCCAGGTGGAATCCATGAATCATCCGCCTCTTACTCGACCCAATCATCTCCACGGTCGATGGGCCGGACGGGGTGCTCCCCCAACATCGCTTCCTAATCCTAGATGGGAAGAGAGGGTAGACGCGGCGAAGGTGGCACGACGGCGGCGGAGGGGGCGGCGCGGAAGCGACTCGGTCTGATTCAGGTTATAGTCAGTGTCAGTTTCGCAACCCCACTCGTTAGCACGTAATGGTCAAAATGTGGACTCGGCCCTACGTGGCCCCACTTGTCAGAATTAACAATCAAGCCATTGACCCGACGGCAACGTCCGTTGTGACTAGTTCTGAGGGTTTCGGGGAAGCGAGTGGGGAAAAGTGAGCAAAAGTTAAGAGCGTGGAGATGAATGAGTAGAACTAAGGAACCAGGGGCACAGAAATAAAAATCCCAATAGAAAAGTACAACCCAAAAACACCATTCCTTTTGCTTCGCACAACCAAAAAATTATTCTGAAGGTCTACAGGAAGATAAAAAATAAGGATGTATCAAGAACTATATACAAAAGAATAGGAAAAAGGGGTCGAATAGAAAAATAGAATCAGACTCAGGTTCCGAAGTAATTACACATAATAGAAAAATGAACTCAGGTTCAAGTTCCAAAGTAATTACACATATAGAAATCCAAAAAGGAAACGATACGATCCATGTCATAATCCATATTGGATTAACCAATTTATTAAAGAAAAAAGGAGCATTCGAAGAATTAGAGAAAGATCTACAAAAACAAATTAACTCTGTAAACTAGAGATTTAATATTTCTATCAAAAAAGTTAAAGAACCTTATAGACAACCTAACATTCTTGCAGAATATATAGCTTTCCAATTAAAAAGTAGAGTTTCATTCCAAAAGGCAACGAAAAAATCCATTGAATTAACTAAAAAAGCAGATATAAGGGGAGTAAAAGTAAAAATTGTGGGCTGTCTCGAGGGAAAGAAATTACACGAGCCGAATCCATTAAAAAGGGTAGACTTCCCCTCCAAACAATTCGCGCTAAAATTGTTTATTGCTGCTATCCAATTCGTACTATCATGGAGTATTAGGTGTAAAAATTTGGATATTCGTAGATGAAGAATAAGTAATCTATTCTTCGGATTCTGTCCATTGATAGAATAAAAAATGACAAGAGACTTTTTTCCTGAAATCCCCGCAAAAGAAGTTATACCTCTTTCTATAAGATTTAATGAAAATTGATAAATCATTTAATATAATTGCTATGCTTAGTGTGTGACTCGTTATTTTTTTTTCTTTTTTTAAGAAAAAAACTTAGTAATTATAGAAAATTAACTAATAACCAACCTATTGCTTCGTATTGTCGAGATCCTAACTAAGAAACAATCACTATATGAGTAAATACCTCTATCATAAATGAGTAGATGTGTCATATAGTTGTAGCAACTGCAATTTTTTTCTCTAAAAAAGAATAGGGATTCTAGGTTGTGAAGCAAAACTAAAGGGATGTGGATAAAGGGAGGGATGATAGAAAGGAGGAAGAGGAAATAAATAAGATATAGGATTCCACTATATATGGTCTATGAATTACATCATAAAAGGCAATGTGATAAAGCATCAATATAATAAAAATAATAGAGAGTTTAAAATTGTAACTTGAAACAGAAACAAGAACTACAAATTTAAAGCAATAATAAAGAGCCGCCCGGGTTAATAAAACTGAGAAAATTAACTCAGAAAGAATTTTTTTGGAAGCACATAGGCCACTTTGTGAAGGTGTTTTTCAAACTTTTTTTACTACAAGTTCACATAAAAGGGCTCCGTGCACAAGGATTTCATTTTTTGAGGCTTTTTTAATTTTCTTTGATTTTTTTCAAAATATGGTCAAACGTGCAATGTTGACAAATCCTAGTAGATGGTTGGGAATTTCAACTTTGGTTGTGCCCAGTACCTACACCACCAATTCAAAAGCTAAACATTATTTTTCCCAATTTTTAGGACCAGGATACATGACACCTGGAGTTCAAATTTGACAAAGTTCTGATAAATCTCTGGAAATTCAGTAAATGGATGAAATATAGAAATAAAATAAGATAGCTCATGAAACTTGGGCAGTCTGCATCCAATGTGGTCTACTTTGGATGAAAAATGGCAAGACCCAATTTTATAACTAATTTCACGCACTTACTTCACAAAAAAGTCATTTTGAGCACTTGAAAAATGGAAAAGTAAGATTTTATTCGAAAAATATAATTGCTATGCAAACATTGTCCACCATAATAACACCCATGGGTGGGCTAAATTTGGACATGTTATTATGAACTATGCCATGGATGTGGCCATGACCATGGGCATATGCCTAGAAATACATAAAAGTTCATAGTAGATAGGCCATTTTGTGAAAAAAAAATCAATCTTGTTTTATTGCAAGTCTATGATTTTTCCTAGTAACTAGTTCACACAAAATGGATCCACGCACAAGGATTTCATTTTTTAGGCTTTTTTCATTTTCTTTGTTTTTTTCAATATGTGGTCAAACTTGCAAGGTTGACTAATCCTAGCAGATGGTTGGGAATTTAAACTTTGGCTGTGTCCAGTGCCAACACCACCAATTCAAAAGCTAAAAATGATTATTTTTTCAATTTTCAGGAACAAGATACATGACACCTACAGTTCAAATTTGACCAAGTTCTAATAAATCTCTAGAAATTCAGTAAATGGATGAAATATAGAAATAAAACTGGATAATTTGTGAAACTTGGGCTGTGTGCATCCAATGTGGTCTAATTTGGATGAAAATGCCAAGACCTAATTTTATAATATATTTCAGGCACTTCATAGAAAAAGTCATTTTTGGCACTTGAAAAACGAAAAATTAAGTTTTTATTCCAAAAATTATATAATTGTTATGCAAACATTGTCCACCACGGTAACGCCCATGGTTGTGCCAAATTTGGCCATGTTGTTTTGAATTATGCCATGGATGTGGCCATGACCATGGGCATATGCCTTGAAATTCATGCAAGTTCAAAGTAGATAGGCCATTTTGTGAAGTTTTTTTTCAAACTTGTTTTATTGCAAGTCTATGATTTTTCCGAGTAACTAGTTCACACAAAAGGGCTCCATGCACAAGGATTTCATTTTTTTAGGCTTTTTCATTTTCTTAGATTTTTTTAAAATGTGGTCAAACTTGCAAGGTTGACTA
The DNA here is from genome assembly GCA_034509565.1 of Triticum monococcum. Lineage (NCBI taxonomy): Eukaryota > Viridiplantae > Streptophyta > Magnoliopsida > Poales > Poaceae > Triticum > Triticum monococcum. The sequence continues at coordinate 542,019,743 of CM067841.1, forward strand.
ATCCTAGCAGATGGTTGGGAATTTCAACTTTGGTTGTGGCTGGTGCCTATACCACCAATTCAAAAGTAAACATAACTTTTTTTTCCAATTTTTAGGACCAAGATACATGAAACCTATTGTTCAAATTTGACCAAGTTCTGATAAATCTCTAGAAATTCAGTAAATGAATGGAATATAGAAATAAAACTAGATAATTCATGAAACTTGGGCAGTGTGCATCCAATGTGGTCTACTTTGGATGAAAAATGGCAAGACCGAATTTAATTTATTTTAGGCACTTACTTCACAACCAGGGGGGCCATTGAAAAGTAACCGGTCTATCTGGGCTCTGGTTATATATTGTTCAGTCAACAAGGGGTCTTTTGAAAAAGTTATAGCTCTCTCTGCTCCGATATGGCTCGTACGCCTGCCATCATGAGGGCAGAGCCATGCGGCGGTGCGCCATTGCCACCACCACCGCCCTTCCCGCCACCGGGCAGTCCCGCCAATACTAGATGCCATGAAAACAATCTCCCGCCTTCGACGCTCCACTCCCCACACTCCCCTTATTAAATACCGACATCCGGCATCTTTCCACTGACGCTTCACTCCATTGCTCCCACGCACTACGCAATCCAAATCTATTTCAGCCGCTATGGTGAAGCAGCTAAAGACCGCAAGGATCTCCACGGGTGGTCTTTGCCCAAGGGCGCCAGTGCCCGACACCGGCAGCAGATCCAACTCGGACGCGGGCTCCAAGAACGACGCTTCCTCGGCGGGCTCGGGCTCCAACTCCAACTACACCGAGCTCGAGCTCACGTCGTCCAAGCTATCTCGTAACCGTAGGGAACTCAAGGAGGAGTTGGCGTTCGAGGCGATGCAGGAGCACCTCAACGTCCATGAGGTGGAAGATGAGGCCGAGGAGGACACACTGGCTCCATGTACGAGGCTTCCATGCTCACTGCCCAAGCCAAGGAGGCCCTGCGCGCGGAGCAGCAGCAGCTCGGCCAGGCGATGCTAGACGCGTCCCTGTCCATGGTGCAGGCAGAGGCTATCAGGTGCCAGGTGGCTGAAGAAGAGGCCATAGCTCAAGAGCAGAGGAGGGCGGTGACCTTGCATGCAGCAGCCACCGTCGAGGCGGAAGGAGAGGGAACCGACGTTGTCCTATCCTCCTCCGGTGACGAAGACCACAATGACGACGACAACACCAACGTCCCTTCAACGATGAAGACAAGTAGTCGTCCAACTATCGGCGCCGGCCGGTCATCTTTTGTCACCCTAGTTATTATTTTGTATTAGTTTAAGGAATCTCTAAGTGTAATGTCACTATGTCTGTTCGCTCTATTTTAGCGTTGAACAAATATAAATGTTCTTGTTAAGCATATCTGAATTTTGAATCTCTGAATCTGCTGTGTTTTACACTACCGTGTTCTATCTTTCCAGGGTCACTGATTCATGGGCCCTTATGTAACGTAGAAAATATACGGTCATATAGCCAAGTGTCTGCCCATAATCACACAGACACACACAGCTGAGATGGCTCGCACGATGCATATTCAACCGTTGCTCTCAGGTTCGACCCCCACGGGCGGCATTATACTCCACCCTGCGTTTTGCAAGTAAATCAAACACTGACATGTGGTTCCTAGGGGGTATCCCATGCGTCTTTATATTTCACTATTTTCCCAAATAAACCAGAGACTGGCGAGTGGGACCTCGGTGTCCCACGCGTTAGTATATGCTCCAGGTAACGGAAAACTGCATTTATCCAATGGAAACACTCCGTTTTGGGCATTCTTGAGTGTGGGGTGAGTGGTGGAGGGGAGAAGTGAGGGGTGTTAATTAGGTGGGGTAAAACTGAGGAGTACTAAGCAACCGTGGGCATAGAAATCACTGATTTTAAACCTAAATAATTGTTATTTGGTGCATGCTTTAAGCATGAACATTAGATCTGGATCGTGTTTATTGTGAGATGGTTATTCATTAAAGTCAGAGAATAATAGTTGTTCTATTTATATGAATATTATCTTTTATGGTCACGCACCCAATGTGAATGGTTTATTCTTGTTGAATCTCGATCGTAGTGATACACATGTTCATAATTGATGACCCACAAGTATAGGGAATCAATCGTAGTCCTTTCGATAAGTAAGAGTGTCGAACTCAACGAGGAGCAGAAGGAAATGACAAGTAGTTTCCAGCAAGGTATTCTCTGCAAGCACTGAAATTATAAGTAACAAGTAGTTTGACAGCAAGATAATTTGTAACGAGAAAGTATCAGTAACGGTAACAAAAGTGCAGCATGGTAGCCCAATCCTTTTGAGACAAAGAACAGGCCATAATGGTCTCTTATGATAAGAAAAGTGTTCTTGAGGATACACGGGAATTTCATCTAGTCACTTTCATCATGTTGGTTTGATTTGTGTTCGCTACTTTGATAATTTGATATGTGGGTGGACCGGTGATTAGGTGATGCTCTTACTTGAACAAACCTCCTACTTATGATTAACCCCCTCGCAAGCATCCGCAACTACGAGAAAAGTATTAAGAATAAATCTAACCATAGCATTAAACTTTTGGATCCAAATCAGTCCCTTACGAAGTAGCGCATAAACTAGGGTTTAAGCTTCTGTCCAAGTTCCACCTCGAAACGGCAGCGCTTCATCCCGAAAGTTCTCTCCTTATTTTTTCTAGGTCAAAATGACTTATATACCAGAAAAGGGGCACCGGAGGTGGGCCGAGGAGGGCACAACCCACCAGGGCGCACCTAGGCTTCCTGGCGCGCCCAAGTGGGTTGTGCCCACCTGGTGGACTGAGGGAGTCCTGGACTAAAGGGTCCTCGGGCGTCCGGCCTGTTGGACATGGGTCGGACTGATGGGCTATGAAGATACAAGACCGAAGACTTTCACCAGTGTCCGGATGGGGCTCTTCTTGGCGTGGATGGCAAGCTTGGCGTTCAGATACGAAGATTCCTTTCTCTATAACCGACTTTGTATAACCCTAGTCTCCACCAGTGTCTATATAAACCAGAGGGTTTTAGTCCTTAGAGACAATCATAATCACATAGGCCAGACTTCTAGGGTTTTAGCCATTACGATCTCATGGTAGATCAACTCTTGTAACCCCTATACTCATCGATATTAATCAAGCATGACGTAGGGTTTTACCTCCATCAAGAGGGCCCAAACCTGGGTAAACATCGTGTCCCCTGTCTCTTGTTACCATCAACCTTAGACGCACAGTCCGAGACCCCCTGCCCGAGATCCACCGGTTTTGACACCGACATTGGTGCTTTCATTGAGAGTTCCACTGGGATGTCGAAGTCAGGATTCATGGCTCACCTTGTGATCAAGGACAATATCATCGTCGAAGGAGCTCTGGCCCCGGGCCAAACCTTCCAGCTGGGTGGCTTCATCATGACCGCCCGTTCGGCCGGTGAGCCGACGATGACTTCTCGGGTCATCGAAAATCGCCTCTGAATTGACTCCGAATACTCCAAACGGATAATACAACGGAATTGTCGTCCTTGAACGAACTCCTGGATCACATCGCCGCCTTGGGGGTCGCTACAGACTACGATCGGATTGGGCTTAAACCCGATCAGACAGAAATCAAATCTCCACTGATCACCCATCAGATAACGGTAGTAGAGGAGCAAAATAACAACTCGCCCTCTATACTGAGAACGAATTATGTTCGGATCTCCGAGCTCAAAGAACCGGATACATGTCCGTGAAACGGCATGCTTTGCTCTCCGAACCCGGAATCAGACGGTAGACCTGAAAAATCAGTCGATCTCCCGGAGCCCGAACTATCAAGCTCGGAAATTTCTCAGATTCCAGATCCCAAATTGGGCCAGGATTCGGATTGAAATCCACCCATCCACCCAGATATACATGATCTCACATATCTATGGCAGCAGTCTCAGGAAACAGTCCATCGCTTTTGGGCCAGATTCCTCCTTGTCAAGGACAAGATTAAAGATTGCCGCGACGAAGACACGATCTCGATATTTCGCAGTAATTGTACGGACGAAGGAATCCTCAACACCATCAACCGCCGTCACATGTTACACTTCGCGGACTTGGTAACCATAGTACAGAAGTATTACGCAATGGAAAGCGCCTGGAAAACTCAGGCAGCTCGCTGGGAACCACCAGTTTCCACTCAACCCTTCATCCGGGCAAAAAGGATGTGTCGGCGTTCTGGGAACGGGGGTCCCCAGACTTGCCTGCCTGCGGCCTGCGGCGTGGCTCGAATGGGGGCCCAACATGGCCCATCCTCATCAAGCACAAGACTCAAGACCCTCGCGAGGGGCCAAGCCTCGCGAGGCGGACGACACGGCGCATCCTCAGGCGCAGCCTCCTTAGGCTAGCTCGCGAGGAGACAGAGATATCAAGGCGGGGTACCTCGCGAGGTGCCAGTGACGCAAGCCATGACGATCGAGGGTGCCAGGCGGGCGCCAGCGCGCGCAGCGTCCTCCTTTCCTCTTTGGTGCAAAGGGGGCAAGCGCATCCGTGGAGTACCGAGGCATCAGGCAAAGGTTGCCATTTCGGTGCAACAAGACCAGGACCAGGCGGACTACGAGACGGAGGTCACCATGGAGCCCAGCGCGGCGTCACCACAGAGCCTTTCGTAGGCGAAGACCACCTTTTGTTAGGATAGATATACTTGTTGTCCCCCTTCAAATTAGCCCGCCATTGTTGGCTCCCTTCCCGCTCAATATTTGGGAAGAGGACCAGGGCCTCTATAAATAGGACCAGCCGCCCACATAGCAAGGGTTCGGTTTTCAGGTGAGAGGGGGATCGAAATCAGAGAGAGAGAGAGAGAGAGAGAGAGAGAGAAGGGCGACTGAACTCCTCAGTTCATCGCCCCAGCCAAGAACAGACCCTCGCGCGGCAGTTCTTCCTTGTAGTGTTCATCATCACCAGCCCCAGGAGGCAATCCATCCACCACACACTGGAGTAGGGTATTACACCACAATGGTGGCCCGAACCAGTATAAATCTTGTGTCTCTTGCGTAGTTCTTTCAGTAGTTTAGATCTTTGTGAGACGGGGAGGTTGAGGACGTGATCTCCGCGCGCACCCCAGTGTTCGAACCTTAAGGGTCTGCCGGAACCCGAAATCCGACATTTGGCGCGCCAGGTAGGGGTGCGCCGGGATCCGTATTCTGCCGCTCCACCCTCCTCCGGCCGCCGCAACCATGCGCGGCGCCAGCCGGGCTCGCGCCTCCCCGGCGGCAATCGCCGGTGGGCGCTCTCATCGTCCCCCGCCGCCCGCCGTCAACACCGCCACCGGTTCGGCGGGAAACGAGCTGCAAGCCCCATCCCAGCATCGGCCTACGTGACAGAGTAACTGCGCCGCGACACCGATGCCTTCGGTCGTTGCGGCCCTCCTGGGCGGCTCGCAGGTGCCGCCCACAAGTCGCCACGTCAAGTTTTCGCCTGCCGGGTTAGCACCGCTGCCGCACGGCAGGGGGCTCCCCCGGACTGGGTGGCGAGCGAGGTCGATCTGACCTTCAGCTCGGAGGACCACCCCACCAACCCGGTCAGCTCAGGCACGCTCCCCTTGTTGTGCACCCCCACCATCTGCCAGGTGGCCGTCACCCGAACCTTCGTCGACGGCAGCGCGGGCCTCAGCGTGCTTTCGGTCGAAACTTTCGACCTCTTCTGCATACCCCGGGAACGGCTACGACCCAGCCGATCCTTCTCGGGCGTCGGGGGCGGATCATCCGACTCCCTGGGACAGATCCAGCTCCCGGTGACCTTCGGCACCTACGACAACTTCCGCACGGAGACGGTCGACTTCGACATCGCCCCCATCGGCCTTCCTTACAACACCATCCTCGGCTACCCGGCACTGGCCCAGTTCATGGCCGCCACGCACCCGGCGTACTGTTGGGGAACGCAGTAATTTCAAAAAATTTCCTACGCACACGCAAGATCATGGTGATGCACAGCAACGAGAGGGGAGAGTGTTGTCTACGTACCAACGCAGACCGACTGCGGAAGCGATCACACAACGTAGAGGAAGTAGTCGTACGTCTTCTTCCCGATCCGACCGATCCAAGCACCGTTACTCCGGCACCTCCGAGTTCTTAGCACACGTTCAGCTCGATGACGTTCCTCGGGCTCCGATCCAGCAAAGCGTCGAGGAAGAGTTCCGTCAGCACGACGGCGTGGTGACGATCTTGATGTACTACCGACGCAGGGCTTCGCCTAAGCACTGTAACGGTATGATCGAGGTGGAATTTGGTGGCAGGGGGCACCGCACACGGCTAAGGAACGATCTCAAGGATCAAGTTGTGTGTCTTGGGGTGCCCCCTGCCCCCGTATATAAAGGTTGGAGGGAGGGGGGCTGGCCGGCCAAAGATGAGGAGGCGCAGGAGGAGTCCTACTCCTACCGGGAGTAGGACTCCCCCCTCCAATCCTAGTCCAACTAGGAAACCTTCAAAGGGCAGAGAGAGAGAGGTGGCCGGCCCCTCTCCTAGTCCTAATAGGACTAGGGAGAGGGGGGAGGCGCAGCCCTATGTGGGCTGCCCTCTCACCTTTCCACTAAGGCCCATGTTGGCCCATTTGGCTCCCGGGGGGTTCCGGTAACCCTCCCGGTAATCCGGTAAAATCCCGATTTCACCCGGAACACTTCCGATGTCCAAACATAGGCTTCCAATATATCAATCTTTACGTCTCGACCATTTCGAGACTCCTCGTCATGTTCGTGATCTCATCCGGGACTCCAAACAACCTTCGGTACATCAAAATGCATAAACTCATAATAACTGTCATCGTAACGTTAAGCGTGCGGACCCTACGGTTCGAGAACAATGTAGACATGACCGAGACACGTCTCCGGTCAATAACCAATAGCGGGACCTGGATGCCCATATTGGCTCCTACATATTCTACGAAGATCTTTATCGGTCAGACCGCATAACAACATACGTTGTTCCCTTTGTCATCGGTATATTACTTGCCCGAGATTCGATCGTCGGTATCCAATACCTAGTTCAATCTCGTTACTGGCAAGTCTCTTTACTCGTTCCGTAATACATCATCTCATAACTAACATCTTAGTTATTATGCTTGCAAGGCTTATGTGATGTATATTACCGAGAGGGCCCAGAGATACCTCTCCGACAATCGGAGTGACAAACCCTAATCTCGAAATACGCCAACCCAACATCTACCATTGGAGACACCTGTAGTACACCTTTATAATCACCCAGTTACGTTGTGACGTTTGGTAGTACCCAAAGTGTTCCTCCGGTAAACGGGAGTTGCATAATCTCATAGTTATAGGAACATGTATAAGTCATGAAGAAAGCAATAGCAACATACTAAACGATCGGGTGCTAAGCTAATGGAATGGGTCATGTCAATCAGATCATTCAACTAATGATGTGACCTCGTTAATCAAATAACAACTCTTTGTTCATGGTTAGGAAACATAACCATCTTTGATTAACGAGCTAGTCAAGTAGAGGCATACTAGTGACACTCTGTTGGTCTATGTATTCACACATGTATTATGTTTCCGGTTAATACAATTCTAGCATGAATAATAAACATTTATCATGATATAAGGAAATAAATAATAACTTTATTATTGCCTCTAGGGCATATTTCCTTCAGTCTCCCACTTGCACTAGAGTCAATAATCTAGTTCACATCGCCATGTGATTTAACAGCAATAGTTCACATCACCATGTGACTAACACCCATAGTTCACATCGTCATGTGACCAACACTCAAAGGGTTTACTAGAGTCAGTAATCTAGTTCACATATCTATGTGATTAACACCCAAAGAGTACTAAGGTGTGATCATGTTTTGCTTGTGAGATAATTTTAGTCAACGGGTCTGTCACATTCAGATCCGTAAGTATTTTGCAAAATTCTTTGTCTATAATGCTCTGCACGGAGCTACTCTAGCTAATTGCTCCCACTTTCAATATGTATCCAGATTGAGACTTTTAGATTCATCTAGATCAGTGTAAAAAACTTGCATCGACGTAACCCTTTACGACGAACCTTTTTGTCACGTCCATAATCGAGAAACATATCCTTATTTCACTAAGGATAATTCTGACCGCTGTCCAGTGATCTACTCCTAGATCACTATTGTACTCCCTTGCCAAATCAGTGCAGGGTATACAATAGATCTGGTATACAGCATGACATACTTTATAGAACCTATGGCCAAGGCATAGGGAATGACTTTCATTCTCTTTCTATCTTCTGCCGTGGTCGGGCTTTGAGTCTTACTCAACTTCACACCTTGTAATACAGGCAAGAACTCTTTCTTTGACTGCTCCATTTTGAACTACTTCAAAATCTTGTCAAGGTTTGTATTCATTGAAAAAACTTATCAAGCGTCTTGATCTATCTCTATAGATCTTGAAGCTCAATATGTAAGCAGCTTCACCGAAGTCTTTCTTTGAAAAATTCCTTTCAAACACTCCTTTATGCTTACAGAATAATTCTACATTATTTCCGATCAACAATATGTCATTCACATATACTTATCAGAAATGTTGTAGTGCTCCCACTCACTTTCTTGTAAATACAGGCTTCACCGCAAGTCTGTATAAAACTATATGCTTTGATCAACTCATCAAAGCGTATATTCCAATTCCAAGATGCTTGCACCAGTCCACAGATGGATCGCTGGAGTTTGCACATTTTGTTAGCACCTTTCGGATTGACAAAACCTTCTGTTGCATCATATACAACTCTTCTTTAATAAATCCATTAAGGAATGCAGTTTTGTTTATCCTTTTGCCAGATTTCATAAAATGCGGCAATTACTAACATGATTCGGACAGACTCGAGCATAGATACGAGTGAGAAGCTCTCATCGTAGTCAACACCTTGAACTTGTCGAAAACCTTTTGCGACAATTCTAGCTTTGTAGATAGTAATCCTACTATCAACGTCCGTCTTCCTCTTGAAGATCCATTTATTCTCAATTGCTTGCCGATCATCAGGCAAGTCAACCAAAGTCCATACTTTGTTCTCATACATGGATCATATCTCAGATTTCATGGCTTCAAGCCACTTTGCGGAATCTGGGCTCACCATCGCTTCTTCATAGTTCGTAGGTTCATCATGATCTAGTAGCATGACTTCCAGAAAAGGATTACCGTACCACTCTGGCGCGGATCTTACTCTGGTTGATCTACGAGGTTCAGTAGTATCTTGTTCTGAAGTTTCATGATCATCATCATTAGCTTCCTCACTAACTGGTGTAGGTGTCACAGAAACAGTTTTCTGTGATGTGCTACTTTCCAACAAGGGAGCAGGTACAGTTACCTCGTCAAGTTCTACTTTCCTCCTACTCACTTCTTTCGAGAGAAACTCCTTCTCCAGAAAGTTTCCGAATTTTAGCAACAAAAGTCTTGCCTTCGGATCTGTGATAGAAGGTGTATCCAATAGTTTCCTTTGGATATCCTATGAAGACGCACTTCTCCGATTTGAGTTTGAGCTTATCAGGATGAAACCTTTTCATATAAGCATCGCAACCCCAAACTTTAAGAAACGACAGCTTAGGTTTCTTGCCAAACCATAGTTCACACGGTGTCGTCTCAACGGATTTATATGGTGCCCTATTTAACGTGAATGCAGCTGTCTCTAATGCATGACCCCAAAAACGATAGTGGTAAATCGGTAAGAAAGATCATATATTGCACTATATCCAATAAAGTACGGTTATGACGTTCGGACACACCATTATGCTGTGGTGTTCCAGGTGGCTTGAGTAGTGAAACTATTTCACATTGTTTTTAACTGAAGACCAAACTCGTAACTCAAATACTCTTCTCTATGATCAGATCATAGAAACTTTATTTTCTTGTTACGATGATTTTTCACTTCACTCTGAAATTCTTTGAACTTTTCAAATGTTTCAGACTTATGTTTCATCAAGTAGATATACTCATATCTGCTCAAATCATCTGTGAAGATCAGAAAATAATGATACCTGTCGCGAGCCTCAATATTCATCGGACCACATACATCAGTATGTATGATTTCCAACAAATATTTTGCTTGCTCCATTGTTCCGGAGAACGGCGTTTTAGTCATCTTGCCCAAAAGGCATGGTTTACAAGCATCAAGTGATTCATAATCAAGTGATTCCGAAAGCCCATCAGTATGGAGTTTCTTCATGCGCTTTACACCAATATGACCTAAACGGTAGTGCCACAAATAAGTTGCACTATCATTATTAACTTTGCATCTTTTGGTTTCAATATTATGAATATGTGTATTATTAAGATCGAGATCCAATGAACTGTTTTCATTGGGTGTTTAACCATATTAGGTTTTATTCATGTAAACAGAACAACAATTTATTCTCTTACTTAAATGAATAACCGTATTACAATAAACATGATCAAATCATATTCATGTTCAACGCAAACACCAAATAACACTTATTTAGGTTCAACACTAATCCCGAAATTATAGGGAGTGTGCGATGATGATCATATCAATCTTGGAACCACTTCCAGCACACATCGTCACTTCACCCTTAACTAGTCTCTGTTTATTCTGCAACTCCCGTTTCGAGTTACTAATCTTAGAAACTGAACTAGTATCAAATACTGAGGGTTTGCTATAAACACTAGTAAAGTACACATCAATAACATGTATATCAAATATACTTATGTTCACTTTGCCATCCTTCTTATCCGCCAATCACTTGGGGTAGTTCCGCTTCCAGTGACCAGTCCCTTTGCAGTAGAAGCACTTAGTCTCAGGCTTAGGATCAGACTTGGGCTTCTTCACTTGAGCAGCAACTTGCTTGCCGTTCTTCTTGATGTTCCCCTTCTTCCCTTTGCCCTTTTCTTGAAACTAGTGGTCTTGTCAACCATCAACACTTGATGTTTTTCTTGATTTCTACCTTCGTTGATTTCAGCATCACGAAGAGCTTGGGAGTTGTTTCTGTTATCCCTTGCATATTATAGTTCATCACGAAGTTCTACTAACTTGGTGATGGTGGCTAGAGAATTCTGTCAATCACTATCTTATCTGGAAGATTAACTCCCACTTGATTCAAGCGATTGTAGTACCCAGACAATCTGAGCACATGCTCACTAGTTGAGCGATTCTCCTCCATTTTTTAGCTATAGAACTTGTTGGAGACTTCATATCTCTCAACTCGGGTATTTGCTTGAAATATTAACTTCAACTCCTGGAATCATCTCATATAGTCCATGACGTTCAAAACGTCTTTGAAGTCCCGATTCTAAGCCATTAAGCATGGTGCACTAAACTATCAAGTAGTCATCATATTGGGCTAGCCAAACGTTCATAACGTCTGCATCTGCTCCTGCAATAGGTCTGTCACCTAGCGGTGCATCAAGGACATAATTCTTCTGTGCAGCAATGAGGATAAACCTCAGATCACGGATCCAATCCGCATCATTGCCACTAACATCTTTTAACACAATTTTCTCTAGGAACATATCAAAAATAAACACAGGGAAGCAACAACGCGAGCTATTGATCTACGACATAATTTGCAAAATACTACCAGGACTAAGTTCATGATAATTTTAAGTTCAATTAATCATATTACTTAAGAACTCCCACTTAGATAGACATCCCTCTAATCCTCTAAGTGATCACGTGATCCAAATCAACTAAACCATAACCGATCATCACGTGAGATGGAGTAGTTTTCAATGGTGAACATCATTATGTTGATCATATCTACTATATGATTCACGCTCGACCTTTCGGTCTCCGTGTTCCGAGGCCATATCTGTATATGCTTGGCTCGTCAAGTATAACCTGAGTATTCCGCGTGTGCAACTGTTTTGCACCCGTTGTATTTGAACGTAGAGCCTATCACACCCGATCATCACGTGGTGTCTCAGCACGAAGAACTTTTGCAACGATGCATACTCAGGGAGAACACTTCTTGATAATTTAGTGAGAGATCATCTTATAATGCTACCGTCAATCAAAGCAAGATAAGATGCATAAAAGGATAAACATCACATGCAATCAATATAAGTGATATGATATGGCCATCATCATCTTGTGCTTTGTGATCTCCATCTCCGAAGCACCGTCATGATCACCATCGTCACCGGCGCGACACCTTGATCTCCATCGTAGCGTCGTTGTCGTCTCGCCAATCTTATACTTCCACGACTATCACTACCGCTTAGCAATAAAGTAAAGCATTACATCGCGATTGCATTGCATACAATAAAGCGACAACCATATGGCTCCTGTCAGTTGCCGATAACTCGGTTACAAAACATGATCATCTCATACAATAAAATCAGCATCATGCCTTGACCATATCACATCACAACATGCCCTGCAAAAACAAGTTAGACGTCCTCTACTTTGTTGTTGCAAGTTTTACGTGGCTGCTACGGGCTTAAGTAAGAACTCATCTTCACCTACGCATCAAAACCACAACGATAGTTCGTCAAATAGACTCCGTTTTAACCTGCTCAAGGACCGGGCGTAGTCACACTTGGTTCAACTAAAGTTGGAGAGACAGTCTTCCGCAAGCCATCTATGTGCAAAGCACGTCGAGGGAACCGGAATCGCGTAAGAGTACGCGTAAGGTTGGTCCGGATCGTCTCAACCAACAATACCGCCGAACCAAAGTATGACATGCTGGTAGGCAGTATGACTTGTATCGCCCACAACTCACTTGTGTTCTACTCGTGCATATAACATCAAACCATAAAACCTAGGCTCGGATGCCACTGTTGGGGAACGCAGTAATTTCAAAAAATTTCCTACGCACACGCAAGATCATGGTGATGCACAGCAACGAGAGGGGAGAGTGTTGTCTACGTACCAACGCAGACCGACTGCGGAAGCGATCACACAACGTAGAGGAAGTAGTCGTACGTCTTCTTCCCGATCCGACCGATCCAAGCACCGTTACTCCGGCACCTCCGAGTTCTTAGCACACGTTCAGCTCGATGACGTTCCTCGGGCTCCGATCCAGCAAAGCGTCGAGGAAGAGTTCCGTCAGCACGACGGCGTGGTGACGATCTTGATGTACTACCGACGCAGGGCTTCGCCTAAGCACTGTAACGGTATGATCGAGGTGGAATTTGGTGGCAGGGGGCACCGCACACGGCTAAGGAACGATCTCAAGGATCAAGTTGTGTGTCTTGGGGTGCCCCCTGCCCCCGTATATAAAGGTTGGAGGGAGGGGGGCTGGCCGGCCAAAGATGAGGAGGCGCAGGAGGAGTCCTACTCCTACCGGGAGTAGGACTCCCCCCTCCAATCCTAGTCCAACTAGGAAACCTTCAAAGGGCAGAGAGAGAGAGGTGGCCGGCCCCTCTCCTAGTCCTAATAGGACTAGGGAGAGGGGGGAGGCGCAGCCCTATGTGGGCTGCCCTCTCACCTTTCCACTAAGGCCCATGTTGGCCCATTTGGCTCCCGGGGGGTTCCGGTAACCCTCCCGGTAATCCGGTAAAATCCCGATTTCACCCGGAACACTTCCGATGTCCAAACATAGGCTTCCAATATATCAATCTTTACGTCTCGACCATTTCGAGACTCCTCGTCATGTTCGTGATCTCATCCGGGACTCCGAACAACCTTCGGTACATCAAAATGCATAAACTCATAATAACTGTCATCGTAACGTTAAGCGTGCGGACCCTACGGTTCGAGAACAATGTAGACATGACCGAGACACGTCTCCGGTCAATAACCAATAGCGGGACCTGGATGCCCATATTGGCTCCTACATATTCTACGAAGATCTTTATCGGTCAGACCGCATAACAACATACGTTGTTCCCTTTGTCATCGGTATGTTACTTGCCCGAGATTCGATCGTCGATATCCAATACCTAGTTCAATCTCGTTACTGGCAAGTCTCTTTACTCGTTCCGTAATACATCATCTCATAACTAACATCTTAGTTATTATGCTTGCAAGGCTTATGTGATGTATATTACCGAGAGGGCCCAGAGATACCTCTCCGACAATCGGAGTGACAAACCCTAATCTCGAAATACGCCAACCCAACATCTACCATTGGAGACACCTGTAGTACTCCTTTATAATCACCCAGTTACGTTGTGACGTTTGGTAGTACCCAAAGTGTTCCTCCGGTAAACGGGAGTTGCATAATCTCATAGTTATAGGAACATGTATAAGTCATGAAGAAAGCAATAGCAACATACTAAACGATCGGGTGCTAAGCTAATGGAATGGGTCATGTCAATCAGATCATTCAACTAATGATGTGACCTCGTTAATCAAATAACAACTCTTTGTTCATGGTTAGGAAACATAACCATCTTTGATTAACGAGCTAGTCAAGTAGAGGCATACTAGTGACACTCTGTTGGTCTATGTATTCACACATGTATTATGTTTCCGGTTAATACAATTCTAGCATGAATAATAAACATTTATCATGATATAAGGAAATAAATAATAACTTTATTATTGCCTCTAGGGCATATTTCCTTCACGTACAACCTCATGAAGATGCTCGGGAGCAATGGTACCCTCACCGTGCGCGGGGACACCGGGGACGCCCTGCGAGTACTCGAGCTCGCCTTCAAGACAGCGGCGTCAGCACGGCCCGCCAACGCGGAGGCCCCTGAGCCCAAGGGGACTGAACCCGCCAAGAAGAAGCAGTTATTCATCCAAGACAAAGCAGAGACCAAGCAGATACCCGTCGACGAGGGCGGGTCCTCCAGTGCCACTTTCACCATAGGCGCCAACCTTGAGCCTGAGCAGGAGGAGGCCTTGGTCAAGTTCCTGCGCTCGAATAAGAAGGTATTTTCTTGGGAGCCAGATCAGCTGGCGGGGATCCCCGGAAGTGTCATCGAGCATCACCTCAACGTGTGCCCAAATGTGCGCCCCGTGAAGCAGAAGGCCAGGCGGCAGTCCACGGAGAAGCAGGCTTTCATCGCCCAAGAGACCCGCAAACTAGAGGCCACCGCGGTCATTCGCGAGGTCCGATACCCGGATTGGTTGGCCAACCCTGTCGTTGTGCCCAAGAAGGGGGGGAAGAACGCATGTGTGTCGACTTCACCAACCTCAACAAGGAAAGCCTGCAGAAGCCACAACCGCAGCTGAGGAGGGTCAGCTGCCGAGGAATGCACCGGGGCAGGGGAGGCCGCCCGACCAGATGGTCCACCTCCCGAGGCCACGACGCCCCGTGAGGCGCCCTTACCTCCCGGGGGCGCGGCAACCCCAGATGCTCCCAGCCTTGTCGAGCACCCAGTTTACTTTGTTAGCACGGTGCTACGGGACGCAAGGACACGGTACCCAATGCCTCAGAAGCTCCTCCTCGCGCTACTGGTAGCCTCGCGCAAGCTGCGTCACTACTTCCAGGCTCATCCCATCAAAGTCGTCTCGTCATACCCCCTGGAGAGAGTGCTCAGGAGCCCTAACTCAGCCGAAAGGGTCGCTAAGTGGAACATAGAGCTGCAGGCATTTCAGCTCGAGTTCAGCACAACCAGGGTCATCAAAGGAGCAGCGTTGGCGGATTTTGTGGCAGAATGGACAGAGGCACCAGGCCTCAGGGCCGACGAGGATCGGTCCCTCTCCCCGAGGAGCGAGGCGCCAGAAGGCTGGGTCATGCACTTCGACGGGGCGTTCTCCAGACATGGTGCTGGGGCTGGGGCGGTGCTTATATTGCCCACTCAGGACAAGCTCTACTATGCCGTACAGCTCTGTTTCCAGCAAGGTGAAAAGGTCTCCAACAACATAGCAGAGTATGAAGGTTTGATAGCGGGTTTGAAGGCTGCGGCAGCCTTGGGGGCAAACGCCTCACCATTAAGGGCGATTCGCAGCTCCTTGTTAATTTCTCCAACAAGGTGTACGAGCCGAAAGATGAGCACATGGAAGCCTACCTTGCGGAGGTCCGCCGGATGGAGAAGCAGTTCTGCGGGTTGGAGTTGCAGCATGTGCCCCATGGCACCAATCAGGAGGCCGACGACATCGCCAAACGGGCGTCCAAGCGGTTACCTCAGGAGCCTGGTGTCTTCGAGGAGCGGCTCTTCAAGCCCTCAGCCCTGCCGTCATTGTCAAACACGGCTCAGCCTTGGGAGGAGCTCCCCCGGCCACCTGCCTCAGGAGCCCCGGTCTGTGGCCCGGCCTCAGAAGCATGCCTGCTCCTGACGATGGAACCTCAGAAGGGGTGCTGGATCATGGAGCTCCGGAGTTACTTAACACAAGGGACCTTGCCAGAGAAGGAGGAGGAAGCGGAGCGTGTGGCACGGCAGGCCATGGCGTACTGCATCAAGGATGGAGAGCTCTACCGGAAGCGACCAAACGATGTATCCCTGCGCTGCATCTCTAGGGAGCAAGGAAAGGAACTGCTGTAAGACATACATGGCGGAGACTGTGGACATCATTCATCATCACGGACCCTCGTCGGCAAGGTGTTCCGCAGTGGGTTTTATTGGCCCACCGCACTCAATGACGTCGTCGAACTGGTGAAAGCTTGTGAGGACTGCCAGTTCCACGCCAAGCAAATTCATCAGCCGGCGGGAGGCCTGCAGACTATACCCCTTTCGTGGCCATTCGCAGTCTGGGGGCTGGACATCCTGGGCCCGTTTCCTCGGGCGCCAGGGGGCTACCGCTACCTCTACGTCGCCGTGGACAAGTTCACCAAGTGGGCTGAAGTGGAGGCCGTTCGCACCATCCCCGCAGGCTCCGCGGTCAAGTTCATCAGGGGCATCGTGAGCCGGTTCGGGGTGCCGAACCGCATCATCACAGACAACGGTTCGCAGTTCACCAGTAACCTCTTCAAAACATACTGTGCTAACCTTGGGACGCAGATATGCTACGCCTCAGTAGCGCACCCCCGAAGCAACGGCCAGGCCGAGCGAGCCAACGCGGAGGTCCTGAGGGGCCTCAAGACCAGGACGTTCAAGAAGAAGCTGGAGGCCTGCAGCAGAGGATGGTACGACGAGCTGCAGTCCGTGCTGTGGTCCATCCGCACCACCGCGACCAAACCGACTGGGGAGACCCCATTCTTCCTGGTCTACGGAGCGGAAGCAGTCCTCCCTCACGAGGTCAGACGTCGCTCCACGCGGGTCCTGGTGTTCGATGAGGCGCAGCAGGACGCCATGCGGGGGATGGACCTCGTACTGGGGGAGGAACGTCGCCGGGAGGCCGCGCTGTGAGCGGCGAGGTATCAACAGGCGCTGCGGCGATATCACTGCCGCAACATCCGCCCTAGGACTCTCAAGGTAGGAGACCTCGTGCTCAGGTGGGTTCTCTCCAGGGAGGGGTTGCATAAGCTCTCTCCCATGTGGGAGGGCCCGTTCAAGGTTGTTCATGTTTCCAGGCCCGGCTCCGCGCGCTTGGAGACTCATGAGGGAGTACGAATCCAGAATGCGTGGAACATCCAGCACCTCCGGAGGTTCTACCCCTGAAAAGGCCCAGAGCCTGTGAACCAAGGCGAGTGCCTGTGAAGATCATCGCTTTGGAAAAAGGCCCGGAGCCTGTGAAGCAAGGCGAATGCCTGTGAAGATCATCGCTTTGGAAAAAGGCCCGGAGCCTGTGAAGCAAGGCGAGTGCCTGTGAAGATCATCGCTTTGGAAAAAGGCCCGGAGCCTGTGAAGCAAGGCGAATGCCTGTGAAGATCATCGCTTTGGAAAAAGGCCCGGAGCCTGTGAAGCAAGGCGAGTGCCTGTGAAGATCATCGCTTTGGAAAAAGGCCCGGAGCCTGTGAAGCAAGGCGAATGCCTGTGAAGATCATCGCTTTGGAAAAAGGCCCGGAGCCTGTGAAGCAAGGCGAGTGCCTGTGAAGATCAATGCTTTGGAAAAAGGCCCGGAGCCTGTGAAGCAAGGCAAGTGCCTGTGAAGATCATCGCTTTGGAAAAAGGCCCAGAGCCTGTGAAGCAAGGCGAGTGCCTGTGAAGACCATCTCTTTTTGGAAAGGCCCGGAGCCTGTGAAGCAAGGCGAGTGCTTGTGAAGGTCATCTCTCTTTGGAAAAGGCCCGGAGCCTGTGAAGCAAGGCCAATGCCTGTGAAGCTCGCCGCCCCGTGACACTCTCATGTAATAATGAGTGGGGCTGTACACGCCCCGGAGTCTCAGGAGCGCCGGCCTCAGGCCTTGGGGCTCCCTCCCACGCCCAGTGGAAGCACTTAGCTCCGCACTGGTGAGAAGACGTCGAAGACTAGATTAGGTGCCGGACGCGGCTTTTTCATTTGCTTTCCGCAGTTGACGTGTTTGTTTGCATTTGGAGTCTTATTGAAGTTGTCGTTGTTGCTGATTTGTGGTTCGTCAATTTTCGCTCCTCGCTTTGGTTTCTCTCGTAAACAACCTCGCAAGGGATGGTGCTCGGATATCCTCGCGAGGGTTTCTGCCCTAGCCGCAGGAAGGTTTTCACGACCCTGGCACATTACAGGAGCACCCCTTCTAGTCCGTGCCCCCCGGGCACCGCGACGCGCACACAGGGCCTAGGTCGGTCGCCCCACCCCTCGGCAGGGGTTGAAAACTATCTACGCACAGGCGAGAAATCAAGAGGTGCAAAAAATGAGGTCAAGGTAATAGCTAAAACGGCAATGTTTCCCAACATGCCCCAAGGGGGCTCCATGCAGTTGTTCTGTCTTACACAGGGAACAAAAGAGAAAGGAAAAAGACGAGCCCAGCACAGCCCCCCTCACATTGGCCCGCGGAGGCGACGCGGGCTGCCTCAGGGCCTCAGGCGGACTCCCTCTCGCGCTTCACCGGGGCCCGACGGCGGGCGGACGAACCACCACCTCCCAAGCAAGCTCGACGGCGCGGGGGAGGACTGCTGCCACCGCTGGAGGAGTCGCTTGAGGAAGAGTTGATGAAGCTTGGGGAGTCGCGGACGCCGCCATCCGCGCGGGCGCTATCTCCTCCATCGCCATCGGAGCGGGGCCCGCGGACGCGGTCGTCGTCCTCAGGGCAGCACCCCGCGCGGCGACCATCTTCCCCAAACACCCTCACATAGAGGGTGGCGTCGCCGTCGAACCTGAAGTGCAGAGTGCACCGACGCTCCAGGCCGCGAGCGCGGGCGAACGCCTGCCAGCCACGAGTAAAGGCCAAGCCCCCGCTGGCGGAGACCTCCAGCGCGACCCACGAGGACCTGCTGCAGCAGCCCTCTGCCTGGAGCCAGAGGCCACCAGGAGCGCCGGCCGGGAGCTCACTAAGGAGGAAGCGAGGGAGTGGGAGCCGGGCGCGAGTCGGCTCCGCCGACCAGACGACGAACTCCGGCAGCGCCTACACAGCGCGAAAGCGCGGCCTGGGAGAACGCGCGATCCAGGCGCGTCCTTCGGCTGCGGCGGTTCACCCGCCGCCGCGCTGGGAGCCGCCCCCGTGGCCACCGAACGCGGCCGGGGCGGCCACCGGATGCTTTCGAGGGCACCCACGACCACGCTTGGGCGGGGGAGAGGCAGGACCTACCTGGAGGGCCTTCCCCTTCTCTGCAGTCTAGTACCTCCTCGATGGAGCCATCACACCAAGACGGAGCGAGAACTGAGGCGAATGAGAGAGCAAGAAGAGACGGATTGGAAGGGCACGCGCGATGCCGTACTTATAACCGGCGAAGGCCAACCGCCGGCCTCCACGATCATAGGTAATCATGACATGATTTGCATGCAGGGACTTGTCCACCTCGCACGGTCACCCAGGCGTCGTGCGGAAGTGGAGTCGCCCACGTCCAATCAACCGCCACGCGGCGCCCAAGGCCGCAGGCTGTTAGGGCCCGCGGCGCTTCGCCCTTGACCTTTCGCCTCTCGGCACGGCCAAGTCCGAGCACGCCTTGGGCCCGGGAGCTACTGTCGGCGTTCTGGGAACGGGGGTCCCCAGACTTGCCTGCCTGCGGCCTGCGGCGTGGCTCGAATGGGGGCCCAACATGGCCCATCCTCATCAAGCACAAGACTCAAGACCCTCGCGAGGGGCCAAGCCTCGCGAGGCGGACAGCACGGCGCATCCTCAGGCGCAGCCTCCTTAGGCTAGCTTGCGAGGAGACAGAGATATCAAGGCGGGGTACCTCGCAAGGTGCCAGTGACGCAAGCCATGACGATCGAGGGTGCCAGGCGGGCGCCAGCGCGCGCAGCGTCCTCCTTTCCTCTTTGGTGCAAAGGGGGCAAGCGCATCCGCGGAGTACCGAGGCATCAGGCAAAGGTTGCCATTTCGGTGCAACAAGACCAGGACCAAGCGGACTACGAGACGGAGGTCACCATGGAGCCCAGCGCGGCGTCACCGCAGAGCCTTTCGCAGGCGAAGACCACCTTTTGTCAGGATAGATGTACTTGCTGTCCCCCTTCAAATTAGCCCGCCATTGTTGGCTCCCTTCCCGCTCAATATTTGGTAAGAGGACCAGGGCCTCTATAAATAGGACCAGCCGCCCACATAGCAAGGGTTCGGTTTTCAGGTGAGAGGGGGATCGAAATCAGAGAGAGAGAGAGAGAGAGAGAGAGAGAGAGAGAGAGAAGGGCGACTGAACTCCTCAGTTCACCGCCCCAGCCAAGAACAGACCCTCGCGAGGCA
This sequence comes from Triticum monococcum, assembly GCA_034509565.1. NCBI lineage: Eukaryota > Viridiplantae > Streptophyta > Magnoliopsida > Poales > Poaceae > Triticum > Triticum monococcum. Next base: position 542,040,202 of record CM067841.1, read on the forward strand.
GTTCTTCCTTGTAGTGTTCATCATCACCAGCCCCAGGAGGCAATCCATCCACCACACACTGGAGTAGGGTATTACACCACAATGGTGGCCCGAACCAGTATAAATCTTGTGTCTCTTGCGCAGTTCTTTCAGTAGTTTAGATCTTTGTGAGACTGGGAGGTTGAGGACATGATCTTCGCGCGCACCCCAGTGTTCGAACCTTAATGGTCTGCCGGAACCCGAAATCCGACAGGATGCACCCTCATAGGGCGTCCGACACATCAGTAAAGAAATCTAAACCCATTACGGGGCGCGAAACCGTTCTAGAGGGATGGCTCGATAGGCCATGCAAAATACACACAACACCGGATACCACACCTACCCACGGCCTTAGAGCATGTTGGATACTCCAACAAGTGGCCAAGAGTGGCTAGGCTATCCTCACCAAAAATACCTCAGAGCAACACCCTCGGAAGGCGACGACCTCAAGGGATTGACGGTCTTTGAGACTTATGCTTCAATCGGCCCAAAAGGGCCCTCCGCGACCTCGCCGAAGTCTGCCAAGTCACAGCAATACACCCTTGGAACGACACAGCCATAACCTTCAATGCAAGTGATGAACCAAAAATGACATTAAGCTCAATCCGGAAAAATGTGTTTTCGGCGTTCCCTCTGGAAAACTGTTGGGCTTTATTGTTTCCAGTAGAGGAATCGAGGCAAATCCAGCCAAAATCCGAGCTTGATCGCAATTGGCTACACCATCAGACCTTAAACAGGTCCAAAAACTAGCCGGATGTGTGGCAGCTTTAAGCTGCTTTATCTCCAGACTAGGAGAAAAAGCATTGCCACTTTATCGACTTCTCCGACGCACCGACCACTTCGAGTGGACGGATGCGGCCGGATTGGAAGAAATAAAGGCTCTTTTAGTGAGCAACCCAATCCTAGCCGCGCCAAGCATCGGTGAACCAATGTTACTATACATCTCTGCAACACACCAAGTGGTGAGCGCAGTACTCGTCGTCGAGCGAGAGGAGGATGATACATCTCCAACGTATCTATAATTTTTGATTGCTCCATGCTATTATATATTCTGTTTTGGATGTTTAATGGGCTTATTTATACGCTTTTATATTATTTTTGGGACTAACCTATTAACCGGAGGCCCAACCCAAATTGCTGGTTTTTTTGCCTATTTCAATGTTTCACAGAAAAAAGAATATCAAACTGAGTCCAACGGAATGAAACCTTCGGGAGCATGACTTTTGGAACAAACGTGATCCAAAGGACTTGGAGTGGACGTCAAGCAACCAACGAGGAGGCCACAAGGCAGGGGCGCGCCTACCCCCCTGGGCGCGCCCTCCACCCTCGTGGGCCCCTCGTGGCTCCAGCGACCTACTTCTTCCTCCTATATATACCTACGTACCCTGGAAACATCGAGGAGCACCACAAAAACCTAATTCCACCGCCGCAACCTTCTGTACCCGTGAGATCCCACCTTGGGGCCTTTTCTGGCGCTCCGCCGGAGGGGGCATTCATCACGGAGGGCTTCTACATCAACACCATAGCTTCTCCAATGACGTGTGAGTAGTTTACCTCAGACCTTCAGGTCCATAGTGATTAGCTAGATGGCTTCTTCTCTCTCTTTGGATCTCAATACAAAGTTCTCCTTGATTCTCTTGGAGATCTATTCGATGTAATCTTCTTTTGTGGTGTGTTTGTCGACATCCGATGAATTGTGGGTTTATGATCAAGATTATCTATGAACAATATTTGAATCTTCTCTGAATTCTTTTAGGTATGATTGGTTATCTTTGCAAGTTTCTTTGAATTATTAGTTTGGTTTGGCCTACTAGATTGATCTTTCTTGCAATGGGAGAAGCGCTTAGCTTTGGGTTCAATCTTGTGGTGCTCGGTCCCAGTGACAGTAGGGGAAACGACACCTATTGTATTGTTGCCATCGAGGATAAAAAGATGGGGTTTATATCATATTGCATGAGTTTATCCCTCTACATCATGTCATATTGCTTAAAGCGTTACTATGTTCTTATGAACTTAATACTCTAGATGCATGCTGGATACCGGTCGATGTGTGGAGTAATAGTAGTAGATGCAGGCAGGAGCCGGTCTACTTGTCACAGACGTGATGCCTATATACATGATCATACCTAGATATTCTCATAATTATTCGCTTTTCTATCAATTGCTCGACAGTAATTCGTTCACCCATCGTAATACTTATGCTATCTTGAGAGAAGCCACTAGTGAAACCTACGGCCCCCGGGACTATTTTGCAATCTTTAATTTCAATCTATATCATAAAAATACCAAAAATATTTATCTTATTATTATTCTCTCTATAAGATCTCACTCTTGCAAGTGGCTGTGAAGGGATTGACAACCCCTTTATCGCGTTGGTTGCGAGGTTCTTATTTGTTTTTGTAGGTACGAGGTGACTCGCACGTGGTCTCCTACTGGATTGATACCTTGGTTCTCAAAAACTGAGGGAACTACTTACGCTGCTTTGCTGCATCACCCTTTCCTCTTCAAGGGAAAACCAACGCATGCTCAAGAGGTAGCAAGAAGGATTTCTGGCACCGTTGCCGGGGAGATCTACGCCAAGTCAAGACATACCAAGTACCCACCACAACCCTTATCCTTTGCATTACATTATTTGCCATTTGCCTCTCATTTTCCTCTCCCCCACTTCACCCTTGCCGTTTTATTCGCCCTTTTTTTCCTTTCGCCCTCTCTTTCCGTTCGCTTTTCCTTCGCTTGCTTGCTTGTGTGTTGGATTGCTTGCTTGTCATGATGGCTCAAGATAACACTAAATTGTGTCACTTTGCTAATACCAACAATAATGATTTTATTAGCACTCCGATTGCTCCTCTTACCGATGCTGAATCTTGTGAAATTAATACTGCTTTGCTGAATCTTGTCATGAAAGATCCGTTTTCTGGCCTTCCTAGTGAAGATGCTGCTACCCATAAACAACTTTGCTGATTTGTGTGATATGCAAAAGAAGAAAGATGTGGATAACGATATTGTTAAACTTAAGCTATTTCCGTTTTCACTTAGAGATCGTGCTAAATCTTGGTTTTCGTCTTTGCCTAAAAATAGTATTGATTCATGGAATAAGTGCAAAGATGCTTTTATCTCTAAGTATTTTCCTCCCGCTAAGATCATCTCTCTTAGAAACAATATTATGAATTATAAGCAACTTGATCATGAGTGTGTTGCACAATCTTGGGAGAGGATGAAATTAATGACACGTAATTGCCATACACATGGTTTGAAATTATGGATGATTATACAAAAAAATTATGCCGGATCCAATTTTGCTTCTAGAAATCTTTTAGATTCGGCCGCGGGAGGCACTTTTATGGAAATCACTTTAGGAGAAGCTACCAAACTCCTAGATAATATTATGGTTAATTATTCTCAGTGGCACACTAAAAGATCTACTAGTAAAAAGGTGCATGCAATTGAAGAGATTAATGTTTTGAGTGGAAAGATGGATGAACTTATGAAATTGTTTACTAACAAGAGTGCTCATACTGATCCTAATGATATGCCTTTGTCTACTTTGATTGAGAATAATAATGAATCTATGGATGTGAATTTTGTTGGTAGGAACAATTTTGGTAACAACTTGTATAGAGGTAATTTTAATTCTAGGCCGTTTCCTAGTAATTCCTCTAATAATTATGGTAATTCCTACAGGAATTTTTATGGAATTATAATAAGATCCCCTCTGATTTTGAATCTAGTATTAAAGAATTTATTAGTTCACAAAAGAGTTTCAATGCTTTGATTGAAGAAAATTGCTTAAGATTGATGAGTTGGCTAGGAACGTGGATAGAATTTCTCTTGATGTTGATTCTTTGAAACTTAGATCTATTCCACCTAAGCATGATATCAATGAGTCTCTCAAAGCCATCATAATTTCCATTGAGGAGTGCAAATAAAGAACCGCTAGCATGCGTGCTAAAAAGATTGCTTTGTGAAAGCGTGTTCTTCTAGTTTCCATGATAATAATGATGAAGATCTAAAGGTTATTGATGTGTCCCCTATTAAATCTTTGTTTTGAAATATGAATCTTGATAATGATGGGACTGGAGATGAGTCAACTTTAGTTAGAAGGCGTCCCAAAAATTCAGAGTTTTTAGATCTTGATGCAAAAATTGATAAAAGTGGGATTGGAGAGGTCAAAACTTTAGATAGCAAGAAACCCACTATCTTGGATTTCGAATAATTTAATTATGATAATTGCTCTTTGATATATTGTATTTCCTTATTGCAATCCGTGCTAAATTCTCCTCATGCTTATAGTCAAAATAAAGCTTTTCTAAACATATCGTTGATGCTTTGATGCAATCTTACGAAGAAAAACTTGAGTTGGAAGTTTCTATCCCTAGAAAACTTTATGATGAGTGGGAACCTACAATTAAAATAAAAAATAAAGATCATGAATGTTATGCTTTGTGTGATTTGGGTGCTAGTGTTTCCACGATCCCAAAAACTTTGTGTGATTTGCTAGGTTTCCGTGAATTTGATGACTGTTCTTTAAACTTGCACCTTGTGGATTCCAGCATTAAGAAACCTATGTGAAAGATTAATGATGTTCTTATTGTTGTAAATAGGAATTATGTGCCCGTAGATTTCATTGTTCTTGATATAGATTGCAATCCTTCATGTCCTATTATTCTTGGTAGACCTTTTCTTAGAACAATTGGTGCAATTATTGATATGAAGGAAGGGAATATTAGATTCCAATTTCCGTTAAGGAAAGGCATGTAACACTTTCCTAGAAAGAAACTTAAATTACAATATGAATCAATTATGAGAGCCACTTATGGATTGCCTACCAAAGATGGCAATACCTAGATCTATCCTCGCTTTTATGCCTAGCTAGGGGCGTTAAACGATAGCGCTTGTTGGGAGGCAACCCAATTTTATTTTTATTCCTTGATATTTTTATTATTTAGTAATAAATAAATAATTTATCTAGCCTCTATTTTTGTTGTATTTTTTGTGTTTAATTAGTGTTTGTGCCAAGTAGAACCGTTGGGAAGACTTGGGGAAAGTCTTTTTGATCTTGCTGTAAAAAACAGAAACTTTAGCACTCACAAGAATTGCTGCCATTTTTTGTTGGAGAGTGATATTTAGTTAATTCGTTTTGAATATGATTAATATATAAATTCCTCACGTGAAAAATTTTATTTTAGAATTTTTGGGGTCCCAGAAGTTTACGTTAGTTACAGATTACTACAGACTGTTCTGTTTTTGACAGATTCTGTCTTTCGTGTGTTGTTTGCTTATTTTGATGAATCTATGGCTAGTAATAGAGTTTATAAACCATATAAAAGTTGGAATAAAGTAGGTTTAACACCAATATAAATAAAGGATGAGTTCATTACAGTACCTTGAAGTGGTATTTTGTTTTCTTTCGCTAACGGAGCTCATGAGATTTTCTGTAAGTTTTGTGTTGTGAAGTTTTTAAGTTTTGGGTAAAGATTTGATGGATTATGGAACAAGGAGTGGAAAGAGCCTAAGCTTGGGGATGCCCAAGGCACCCCAAGGTAAAATACAAGGACACCAAAAAGCCTAAGCTTGGGGATGCCCCGGAAGGCATCCCCTCTTTTGTCTTCGTTCATCGGTAACTTTACTTGGAGCTATATTTTTATTCGCCACATGATATGTGTTTTGCTTGGAGCGTCTTGTATGATTTGAGTCTTTGCTTTTTAGTTTACCACAATCATACTTTCTGTACACACCTTTCGAGAGAGACACACATGAATTGGAATTTATTAGAATACTCTATGTGCTTCACTTATATATTTTGAGCTATATAGTTTTTGCTCTAGTGCTTCACTTATATCTTTTAGAGCACGGCAGTGGTTTAATTTTATAGAAATAATTTATCTCTCATGCTTCACTTATATTATTTTGAGAGTCCTTTAGAACAGCATGGTAATTTGCCTTTGATACTATAAAAAATTCATATAAGTGCATTGAATACTAAGAGAAGTTTGATACTTGATGATTGTTTTGAGATATGGAGATAGTGATATTAAAGTTGTGCTAGTTGAGTAGTTGTGAATTTGAGAAATACTTGTGTTGAAGTTTGCAAGTCCCGTAGCATGCACGTATGGTAAACGTTGTGTAACAAATTTGAAACATGAGGTGTTATTTGATTGCCTTCCTTATGAGTGGCGGTCGGGGACGAGCGATGGTATTTTCCTACCAATCTATCCCCCTAGGAGCATGTGTGTAATACTTGGTTTTTGATGAATTGTATATTTTTGCAATAAGTATGTGAGTTCTTTATGACTAATGTTGAGTCCATGGATTATACGCACTCTCACCCTTCCATCATTGCTAGCCTCTTCGGTACCGCACATTGCCCTTTCTCACCTTGAGATTTGGTGCAAACTTCGCCGGTGCATCCAAACCCCGTGATACGATACGCTCTATCACACATAAACCTCCTTATATCTTCCTCAAAACAGCCACCATACCTACGTATTATGGCATTTCCATAGTCATTCCGAGATATATTGCCATGCAACTTTCCACCGTTCCGTTTATTATGACATGCATCATCATTGTCATATTGCCTTGCATGATCATGTAGTTGACATAGTATTTGTGGCAAAGCCACCGTTCATAATTCTTTCATACATGTCACTCATGAGTCATTGCACATCCCGGTACACCGCCGGAGGCATTCATATAGAGTCATATCTTGTTCTAGTATCGAGTTGTAATCATTGAGTTGTAAATAAATAGAAGTGTGATGATCATAATTAATAGAGCATTGTCCCAGAAAAGGAAGAGAAAGGCCAAATAAAAAAGAAGGACCAAAAAAAGGGGCAATGCTACTATCCTTTTTTCCACACTTGTGCTTCAAAGTAGCACCATGATCTTTATGATAGAGAGTCTCTTGTTTTTTCATTTTCATACACTAGTGGGAATTCTTCATTATAGAACTTGGCTTGTATATTCCAATAATGGGCCTCCTCAAGTTCCCTAGGTCTTCGTGAGCAAGCAAGTTGGATGCACACCCACTTAGTTTCTTTTGTTGAGCTTTCATACATTTATAGCTCTAGTACATCCGTTGCATGGCAATCCCTACTCCTTGCATTGACATCAATTGATGGGCATCTCCCTAGCCCATTGATTAGCCACGTCAATGTGAGACTTTATCCTTTTTGTCTTCTTCACATAACCCCCTTCATTATATTCTATTCCACCCATAGTGCTATATCCATGGCTCATGCTCATGTATTGCGTGAAAGTTGAAAAAAGTTTGAGATTACTAAAGTATGAAACAATTGCTTGGCTTGTCATCGGGGTTGTGCATGATGAGAGCATTCTTGTGTGACGAAAATGGAGCATGACCAAACTATATGATTTTGTAGGGATGAACTTTCTTTGGCCATGTTATTTTGAGAAGACATGATTGCTTAGTTAGTATGCTTGAACTATTATTATTTTTATGTCAATATTAAACTTTTATCTTGAATCTTTCGGATCTGAACATTCATGCCACAATAAAGAAAATTACATTAAGAAATATGTTAAGAAGCATTCCACACCAAAAATTCTGTTTTTATCATTTACCTACTCAAGGACGAGCAGGAATTAAGCTTGGGGATGCTTGATACGTCTCCAACGTATCTATAATTTTTGATTGCTCCATGCTATTATATATTCTGTTTTGGATGTTTAATGGGCTTATTTATACACTTTTATATTATTTTTGGTACTAACCTATTAACTGGAGGCCCAGCCCAAATTGTTGTTTTTTGCCTATTTCAGTGTTTCGGAGAAAAAGAATAGCAAATGGAGTCCAAACGGAATGAAACCTTCGGGAGCGTGATTTTTCGAACAAACGTGATCCAGAGGACTTGGAGTGGACGTCAAGCAACCAACGAGGAGGCCACGAGGCAGGGGGCACGCCTACCCCCTGGGCGCGCCCTCCACCCTCGTGGGCCCCTCGTGGTTCCACCGACCTACTTCTTCCTCCTATATATACCTACGTACCCTGAAAACATCAAGGAGCACCACGAAAACCTAATTCCACCGCCGCAACCTTCTGTACCCGTGAGATCCCATCTTGGGGCCTTTCCGGTGCTCCGCCAGAGGGGGCATTGATCACGAAGGGCTTCTATATCAACACCATAGCCTCTCCGATGATGTGTGAGTAGTTTACCTCAGACCTTCGGGTCCATAGTTATTAGCTAGATGGCTTCTTCTCTCTCTTTGGATCTCAATACAAAGTTCTCCTTGATTATCTTGGAGATCTATTCGATGTAATCTTCTTTTGCGGTGTGTTTTTCGACATCTGATGAATTGTGGTTTATGATCAAGATTATCTATGAACAATATCTGAATCTTCTCTTAATTCTTTCATGTATGATTGGTTATCTTTGCAAGTCTCTTCGAATTATTAGTTTGGTTTGGCCTACTAGATTGATCTTTCTTGCAATGGGATAAGTGCTTAGCTTTGGATTCAATCTTGCGGTGCTCGATCCCAGTGACAGTAGGGGAAACGACACGTATTGTATTGTTGCCATCGAGGATAAAAAGATGGGGTTTATATCATATTGCATGAGTTTATCCCTCTACATCATGTCATCTTGCTTAAAGCGTTACTCTGTTCTTATGAACTTAATACTCTTGATGCATGCTGGATAGCGGTCGATGTGTGGAGTAATAGTAGTAGATGCCAGCAGTAGTCGGTCTACTTTTCACGGACGTGATGCCCATATACATTATCATACCTAGATATTCTCATAATTATTCGCTTTTCTATCAATTGCTCGACAGTAATTCGTTCACCCATCGTAATACTTATGCTATCTTGAGAGAAGCCACTAGTGAAACCTATGGCCCTCGGGTCTATTTTCCAATCTATTTTATTTTGCAATCTTTACTTTCAATCTATATCATAAAAATACCAAAAATATTTATCTTATTATTATTGTCTCTATCAGATATCACTCTTGCAAGTGGCCGTGAAGGGATTGACAACCCCTTTATCGCGTTGGTTGCGAGGTTCTTATTTGTTTGTGTAGGTACAAGGTGACTCGTGCGTGGTCTCCTACTGGATTGATACCTTGGTTCTCAAAAACTGAGGGAAATACTTACGCTGCTTTGCTGCATCACCCTTTCCTCTTCAAGGGAAAACCAACACATGCTCAAGAGGTAGCAGAGGACGGCCACAAATTCCCGCTCCAGAAGCCGGTATACTACGTATCCACTGTCCTAACTCCATGCAAATCCCGGTACCCTCATTATCAAAAGATAGCATACGCGGTCTTCATGGCATCCCGGAAACTACAACACTATTTCCAAGAGTGTTCGATCACAGTGGCTTCCGAAGTACCACTGAATGACATAATAAACAACTGCGACGCCACAGGCCGGATTGCCAAGTGGGCCATTGAGCTCCTTCCATTCGACATAACATATAAGCCATGCCGAGCCATCAAATCAAAAGTACTGGCAGACTTCGTCGCCGAATGGACAAAGGCCGAACTCCCTAAAGAGTACGGCACATATTCCAACTAGGTCATGCACTTCGATGGTTCTAAAATGCTGGCGGGCATTGTCTTAACGTCCCCCGCCGGAGACACAGTTCAGTTCGTACTCCAAATATTATACACAGACTCCAACAATGCAGCCGAATAGGAGGCCTTATTGCACGGTCTTCGGATGGGTGTCTCCATGGGCATACAACGCCTGGAAGTGTGCGGGGACTCGAACCTCACAATATCTCAAATAAATGGAGATTTCGATGCCAAAGATGCAAAGATGGCGGCTTACCGTAACGTCGTTCTCAAAATGTCGGCTCGGTTCGAAGGGCTCGAGTTTCACCATGTGGCTCGAGAAAGTAATCAAGCGGCGGATGTCCTTGCTCACATCGGTGCTAAGCACGGCCCTGTCCCACCTAACATCTTTCTGGAAAGGCTTTTTAAGCCATATGTGGTGTGGCAAGGGGAGAGCGGCAACACCAGTCCGGATCCGACCATAACCCCAGATTCCGAACACACTGATATAATCGGAGGCTCGGCCACCGAAATAACACCGTCAGCCCATCTTATCATGGCAGTCATTGCCTCATGGACTGAACCCTTCTTGGCCTACCTTAACAGGCGAGAGCTCCCTGAGGATCAAAATGAGGCTCGTTGCATTGTTCGGTGTTCGAAAGCCTACAAGGTCCACGAAGGAGAGCTCTACAAGAAAAGCGCTACCGGAGTACTTCAAAGATGCATCTCCGAGGAAGAGGGGTGGTAGCTCTTGGCTGAAATTCATGCTGGTCTAGGTGGTCACCACGCCGCAGCTCGGGCCCTTGTAAGCAACGCATTCCGTACAGGTTTTTATTGGCCGACAGCCTGGGCAGATGCACAGGACCTTGTCCAACGTTGCGTTGGATGCTAGCTTTTCACCAACCAAAGCCATATGCCGCCCACCACTCTACAAACAATCCCCATTACTTGGCCTTTTGTGGTCTGGGGGCTGGATATGGTCGGACCCCTTAAAGGAGGCGGCCATAAGAAAAAATATCTGCTGGTTATGATAGATAAGTTCACTAAGTGGATAGAGGCCAAACCAGTTAAAACGGCCAAAGCCAGACCTGTGATAGACTTTATATCTGGTGTCGTGCACCATTATGGTGTCCCACACAGTATCATCACCGACAACGGCTCCAATTTTACAGCCGATGAGGTGAAAGCTTGGTGCGCTAATCTAGTCATTAAGCTCAATTACGCCTCCGTTTATCATTCGCAAACAAACGGTCAAGTCGAACGGGCTAATGGTCTAATTATGAGCGGCATCAAACCCAGACTAGTGTGGTCTTTGAAAGAATCAGACAAGCACTAGGTTGAGGAGCTAGACTCCATACTCTGGGGGCTGCGGACCACGCCTAATCGTACTACCGGACATACACCTTTTTTCATGGTGTACGGCGCAGAGGCTGTGCTAACCTGCGACATTATTCATGACACACCTCGAGTGCGCATGTACGAAGAGAGAGAGGCCGAGCTTGATCGGTAGGACAGCTTAGATGCCCTGGAGGAGGAGCGCGACGTTGCAAAAGCCCGTTCCGCATTTTATCAACAGCAGGCCCGTAGATATCAAAGAAGAGAAGTGCAGGCCAAGACTTATAATGTTGGCGAATTAGTTCTACGCTTGCCGGAGAAGAAAAAGGACAAACTCAAGCCCAAGTGGGAGGGTCCCTTCATCATTGACGAAGTTCTCACTGGAGGAGCGTACCACCTGTGTGATGCATCAGACAATCGCCTAGAGCCGAACCCCTGAAACGTGGCCAGACTCCGGAGATTCTATGCCTAGCGCCGAACACTTCGTTCGTCTCCTTCTCCCTATTGTCTCCATTATTTCTTCTCCTCTCTTTTCGCTTGTTCTTTTTTTAGCCTTAAAGCTCTCGTACGACCAAAACATTCACATATGACGTACACATATTCAAATGTAAACGTCCATTATACCTAGGGGCTTCTTGCACAGAAGCTTATTATTGTTATTTTTTGAGCATCAAGCCCATCACATATGCGTTTTCTCCTCATATGTATCTTTTTCGCTATTATATGCATCGATATGACTTAAATTTTGGCCAAGCTGGGTTGCCTGGCTCCTGTGCTTATGCCCTACGTTCCCGTTAGTTCGGCTAGGGCATAAAGGGAGCACCTCTACGATTGCTACTGCCGGGTCATCCGGATGTGTACCTCAGACTGGGTGAAGCCCAAAGCAAGCATTCTTAAGGGAATATTCGGTCGGCGGACTAAAGATGTTTTTTATATTTCTCCCACTATGAACCCCCGGATGTTACGTATACTGCGATCTTTTCAATCACAGTTCGGACATGCACATCAACGCATGTACACCCAGGGAAAGAAACCCTTAACGGAACTATTCTCTCTGGAAGATGTTTCTTACAATCACAATGTAATATAACATAGCTAGCTGGATACAACTTGTCTGTTCAAGCAATTATGACCCCTATGCCTGGTTTCCACACATACCCCGGTCTATTTCGCCGCTCAGGTATTCGGAAACACTTCGGACTTTCGGGTCCAGAGGTCGAAGCAAAAAAGGTCGGCCATGACAATCGTTTTACAATCTGGCTAGGGACAAATATGTCAAGGAAAGTACATAGTCACTTGGACTCAAAAATTTCCTCCTCTATACCGTCTAACAGGCTGTCTAGCTTACAATCCTGTTGGGAATATTTGGCGGCTACTTCTACTTGGTCATATACCAAATTAACGGGAATTTCTTTCCCATCTGACCCTAGAGGTCCGACCTGGGCCATATGATTTGGATCAAGCTTGGTATACCATGTTTTTACCATGTCCCGGGCCTCTCGCGTACCTTCCCGGCAGGCTGATATCTTCCATAATCTAATACGCCGCCGTGCCCCTTTGAACAGCTCCACGAGCTCCGCCATACCTCCTGGAGGAGAGGCGGATGGCCATAAAGCCTTGGCGACACTCCACATTGCTTACCGAACTCGCCCGTGCATCTGGGACAGCTCTTGTAGCAGGTCACCTTGAGATCCGGACATTTCCTCTTTGGGGCGGCCAGTCAGCATACCTGCAGACATAAATCTGTCAGTTTTGGCCCTCGCCGAATTATAGGGAGGCAAGTTTGAAAAGCATACTGAATATGCCGCCTTGTAGCCTCCTATTATCCTTGACAGCGTCAGCTAGCTGGGCTCAAACATCTTTCAGTTCTTCGCCCAGTTGGGTATGGGAATCCTGCAGCTTGTTCTTTTCATCCCTAACCCGCGTCAGCACACGTTTGCCTGCCGCATGTTGCCTTTTGGCCTCTTGTTCACCAGCCTAGGCTTCCTTTAGTTTCCCTCTCAGTTGCTCTACTGATTCTGTCAGCAGAAAAACAACAGTATTAATACAGCTGGTATATGATTATACTTTTTTCTGATGGGAATAAGCATTACCAGGAGGTGCCTCCTTGGATTTTTCCAATTCGGCGGTAGTCGCAGTTAGCTGAGTCTGACATTTTGCCATCTCTTGAGACAACAGGCTATTCTTCTCCATAAGTGCCTGATTATACAATGATCCTTAAATCAGTTGTATCAACTGCTTTAAGTCTCGGGGGCTACTGATATATGATTATTAAATCTACGCTTACCCGCATATCTTTTAGATGTTGGTACATGGCTCTGGCAAGTCTATCCTGAGCAGCTCAGATGTACACGCATCGGCCGAGCTGAAGGCATCAAATGCCTCCTTTGAAAAGTTGGGGTCACGGAGATCGGCCCTCCGACGACGATGATTCATGGTGCTCTCCACTTCCGAGTTCGTGACGGACATATCGTCCGAATCCTCTACGGAAGGACATTCCGGCGCCACTCTTGTGTCAACCCCCGTCCTTAGGGCAGGATCTCGAACCTGACTAGTGGAGGCATGATCGACAGGATCCCCGGACATAGTCCGGCGGACACTTTTCCTGATAGAATGCGGCAGATGACATCACGATTTGATATGACGACCAGGAGGCATATTTTTAAAAGAAAGCCTTACCTCTTTGATGAAGGTCCTGCCGTATCATCGTTTGCCTTTCTCTTTGAAGATGTGCTCGGTGCGGGCACCGCTCTCCTCGGAGATGCTTCTGGTGCGCATTGCGGCGTCAAGTGCCTCCCCTTTGGAGCATGAAACGGCGCGGTGGGTGAGGCATAATAAGGAAGCTCTTTCGAAGAAGGTGTCTCTTAAAATTACTTACATGCGAAGCAGGAAGGAGGCCAATAATCAGCAATGATGGGCACTTCCGTACCATCGTAGCTCGTCTGGTAGAATACTCCATTCTCGAGCTCCACAAATATGTCTGGATCTTCTTTGAATCTGGGGTCAAAGTCCCGATTGTGACCCTCTGGCTGGGGGCGGGGCTATGGATCCCCTCGGTAGCCTTTCGCCATTCCTGTTGCGAGTGGATAGGTTACTATCCATTAAAAATGATTCAGGGAGAGGATTGAGTAAAATGGTGGGAGTGGAACTTACCCAGCTAGGAGGATTATACATGGAAAATCCATCTCGACATTGGAGACGAGTGAACTCCTCCTTCTCCCCTTTGTACAGTTCGGCCAATATTTTGGCCAAAGCGGCGGGGGTTTTCGGACCCTTCCAACCGCAGCGTGAGGCGTCATCTTCCCCATTATAGTGCCACATGGGAAGCCCTCTGTATTGGAGTGGTTAGACCCCCCGCACTATAGAAATCGCCATTACCTCAATTATTGATGATCCGGACTGGGCGAGCATCTTAATCTTGCCCATCAACTGACTGACTTCCGTGCTATCCTCCTCCTCGAGGCTCCGAGGGCGCCAGCTGTGGCGTTTCTTCAATGGAGCACTTGAAAATTCAGGGAGACCCATTTGAACTGGGTCGGGAAGAGCGGCGTCGTCAATATTGAACCATTCAGAAGGCCACTCTTCGGATGCCTTCTTCGGCGTGCCGGACAGGTATCCGGTCCCGGCGATGCACCATACCTCGGGTCCCTCCACTTCGAATATTAATCCCCCTTGGTTACGAGGGACGAGGCAGAACAATTTCCTCCATAATTCAAAATGGGCCTCACAGCCCAGAAATAGCTCACAAAGAGCAACGTAACCCGCAATGTGCAGGATGGAGGCAGGAGTAAAATTGTGTAGTTGGAGGCCATAATACTCCAGAAGTCCTCGGAGGAATGGGTGGATTGGAAATCCGACGCCTCTTAGCAAGTAGGGAACGAAGCACACTCGTTCCCCCCAGATGGATTGGGGAAATTCTCCGCCTGAACCCCGCCATTGAAGGACGTCGATCCTGCTCGGACGGGACTGTTGGGGAACGTAGTAATTTCAAAAAAATTCCTACGCACACGCAAGATCATGGTGATCCATAGCAACGAGAGGGGAGAGTGTGATCTACGTACCCTTGTAGATCGACAACGGAAGCGTTTGGTTGATGTAGTCGTACGTCTCCACGGCCCGACCGATCAAGCACCGAAACTACGGCACCTCTGAGTTCTAGCACACGTTCAGCTCGATGACGATCCCCGGACTCTGATCCAGCAAAGTGTCGGGGAAGAGTTCCGTCAGCACAATGGCGTGGTGACAATCTTGATGTACTACTGTCGCAGGGCTTCGCCTAAGCACTGCTACAATATTATCGAGGACTATCGTGGAAGGGGGCGCCGCACACGGCTAAGAATATGATCACGTGGATCAACTTGTGTGTCTCTGGGGTGCCCCTGCCTCTGTATATAAAGGTTCAAGGGGGAGGCCGGCCGGCCAACATAGGGCGCGCCAGGAGGAGTCCTACTCCCTCCGGGAGTAGGACTTCTCCCCCAATCCTAGTGGGAATAGGATTCGTGAGATGGAAAAGAGAGAGAGAGAGAGAGACAGAGAGAGAGAGAGAAAGGAGGGGGCGCCGGCCCCCTCTCTCCTTGTCCTATTCGGACTAGGGGGGAGGGGCGCGCGGCCCAGCCCTGGCCGCCTATCCTCTTCTTCCACTAAGGCCCACTAAGGCCCATATAGCTCCCGGGGGTTTCCGGTAACCACCCGGTACTCCGGTAAAATCCCGATTTCACCCGGAACACTTCCGATATCCAAACATAGGCTTCTAATATATCAATCTTTATGTCTCGACCATTTCGAGACTCCTCGTCATTTCCGTGATCTCATCCGGGACTCCGAACAACCTTCGGTACATCAAAATGTATAAACTCATAATATAACTGTCATCGAAACCTTAAGCGTGCGGACCCTACGGGTTCGAGAACAATGTAGACATGACCGAGATACGTCTCCGGTCAATAACCACTAGCGGGACCTGGATTCCCATATTGGCTCCTACATATTCTACGAAGATCTTTATCGGTCAGACCGCATAACAACATACGTTGTTCCCTTTGTCATCGGTATGTTACTTGCCCGAGATTCGATCGTCGGTATCCAATACCTAGTTCAATCTCGTTACTGGCAAGTCTCTTTACTCATTCCGTAATACATCATCCCGCAACTAACTCATTAGTTGCAATGCTTGCAAGGCTTAAGTGATGTGCATTACCGAGAGGGCCCTGAGATACCTCTCCGACGATCAGAGTGACAAATCCTAATCTCGAAATACGTCAACCCAACATGTACCTTTGGAGACACCTGTAGAGCACCTTTATAATCACCCAGTTACGTTGTGACGTTTGGTTGCACACAAAGTGTTCCTCCGGCACACGGGAGTTACATAATCTCATAGTCATAGGAACATGTATAAGTCATGAAGAAAGCAATAGCAACATCCTAAACAATCGGGTGCTAAGCTAATGGAATGGGTCATGTCAATCAGATCATTCAACTAATGATGTGATCCTGTTAATCAAATGGCAACTCTTTGTCCATGGTTAGGAAACATAACCATCTTTGATTAACGAGCTAGTCAAGTAGAGGCATACTAGTGACACTCTGTTTGTCTATGTATTCACACATGTATTATGTTTCCGGTTAATACAATTCTAGCATGAATAATAAATTTTTATCATGATATAAGGAAATAAATAATAACTTTATTATTGCCTCTAGGGCATATTTCCTTGAGTCTCCCACTTGCACTAGAGTCAATAATCTAGATTACACAGTAATGATTCTAACACCCATGGAGCTTTGGTGTTGATCATGTTTTGTCCGTGGAAGAGGCTTAGTCAACGGGTCTGCTACATTCAGCTCCGTATGTATCTTGCAAATCTCTATGTCTCCCACCTGGACTATATCCCGGATGGAATTGAAGCGTCTTTTGATGTGCTTGGTTCTTTTGTGAAACCTGGATTCCTTCGCCAAGGCAATTGCACCAGTATTGTCACAAAAGATTTTCATTGGACCCGACGCACTAGGTATGACACCTAAATCGGATATGAACTCCTTCATCCAGACTCCTTCGCTTGCTGCTTCCGAAGCAGCTATGTACTCCGCTTCACATGTAGATCCCGCCACGTTGCTTTGTTTAGAACTGCACCAACTGACAGCTCCACCATTTAATGTAAACACGTATCCGGTTTGCGATTTAGAATCGTTCGGATCAGTGTCAAAGCTTGCATCAACGTAACCGTTTACGATGAGCTCTTTGTCACCTCCATATACGAGAAACATATCCTTAGTCCTTTTCAGGTACTTCAGGATGTTCTTGACCACTGTCCAGTGATCCACTCCTGGATTACTTTGGTACCTCCCTGCTAAACTTATAGCAAGGCACACATCAGGTCTGGTACACAGCATTGCATACATGATAGAGCCTATGGCTGAAGCATAGGGAACATCTTTCATTTTCTCTCTATCTTCTGCAGTGGTCGGGCATTGAGTCTGACTCAACTTCACACCTTGTAACACAGGCAAGAACCCTTTCTTTGCTTGATCCATTTTCAACTTCTGCAAAATCTTGTCAATGTATGTGCTTTGTGAAAGTCCAATTAAGCGTCTTGATCTATCTCTATAGATCTTTATGCCTAATATGTAAGCAGCTTCACCGAGGTCTTTCATTGAAAAACTCTTATTCAAGTATCCTTTTATGCTATCCAAAAATTCTATATTATTTCCAATCAGTAATATGTCATCCACATATAATATCAGAAATGCTACAGAGCTCCCACTCACTTTCTTGTAAATACAAGCTTCTCCGAAAGTCTGTATAAAACCAAATGCTTTGATCACACTATCAAAGCGTTTATTCCAACTCCGAGAGGCTTGCACCAGTCCATAAATGGATCGCTGGAGCTTGCACACTTTATTAGCTCCTTTTGGATCGACAAAACCTTCCGGTTGCATCATATACAACTCTTCTTCCAGAAATCCATTCAGGAATGCAGTTTTGACATCCATCTGCCAAATTTCATAATCATAAAATGCGGCAATTGCTAACATGATTCGGACAGACTTGAGCATCGCTACGGGTGAGAAGGTCTCATCCTAGTCAACCCCTTGAACTTGCCGAAACCCTTTTGCGACAAGTCGAGCTTTGTAGACAGTAATATTACCGTCAGTGTCAGTCTTCTTCTTGAAGATCCATTTATTCTCAATTGCTTGCCGATCATCGGGCAAGTCAACCAAAGTCCATACTTTGTTCTCATACATGGATCCCATCTCAGATTTCATGGCTTCAAGCCATTTTGCGGAATCTGGGCTCACCATCGCTTCTTCATAGTTTGTAGGTTCATCATGATCTAGCAGCATGACTTCCAGAACAGGATTGCCGTACCACTCAGGTGCGGATCTCATTCTGGTTGATCTACGAGGTTCAATAGTATCTTGTCCTGAAGTTTCATGATCATTATCATTAGCTTCCTCACTAATTGGTGTAGGTGTCGGAGAAACAGGTTTCTGTGATGTACTACTTTCCAATAAGGGAGCAGGTACAGTTACCTCATCAAGTTCTACTTTCCTCCCACTCACATCTTTCGAGAGAAACTCCTTCTCCAGAAAGTTTCTGAACTTAGCAACAAAAGTCTTGCCTTCGGATCTGTGATAGAAGGTGTATCCAATAGTTTCCTTTGGATATCCTATGAAGACACATTTCTCCGATTTGGGTTCGAGCTTATCAGTTTGAAGCATTTTCACATAAGCATCGCAGCCCCAAACTTTTAGAAACGACAACTTTGGTTTCTTGCCAAACCATAGTTCATAAGGCGTCGTCTCAACAGATTTTGATGGTGTCCTATTTAACGTGAATGCGGCCGTCTCTAAAGCATAACACCGAAACGATAGCGGTAAATCAGTAAGAGACATCATAGATCGCACCATATCTAGTAAAGTACAATTACAACATTCGGACACACCATTACGCTGTGGTGTTCCGGGTGGCGTGAGTTGCGAAACTATTCCGCATTGTTTCAAATGTACACCAAACTCGTAACTCAAATATTCTCCTCCACGATCAGATCGTAGAAACTTTATTTTCTTGTTACGATGGTTTTCAACTTCACTCTGAAATTCTTTGAACTTTTCAAATGTTTCAGACTTATGTTTCATTAAGTAGATATACCCATATCTGCTTAAGTCATCTGTGAAGGTGAGAAAATGACGATATCCGCCACGAGCCTCAATATTCATCGGACCACATACATCTGTATGTATGATTTCCAACAAATCTATTGCTCTCTCCATAGTACCGGAGAACAGTGTTTTAGTCATCTTGGCCATGAGGCACGGTTCGCAAGTACCAAGTGATTCATAATCAAGTGGTTCCAAAAGTCCATCAGTATGGAGTTTCTTCATCCGCTTTACACCGATATGACCTAAACGGCAGTGCCACAAATAAGTTGCACCATCATTATCAACTCTGCATCTTTTGGCTTCAACATTATGAATATGTGTGTCACTACTATCGAGATTCAATAAGAATAGACCACTCTTCAAGGGTGCATGACCATAAAAGATATTACTCATATAAATAGAACAACCATTATTCTCTGATTTAAATGAATAACCGTCTCGCATTAAACAAGATCCAGATATAATATTCATGCTCAACGCTGGCACCAAATAACAATTATTTAGGTCTAATACTAATCCCGAAGGTAGATGTAGATGTAGTGTGCCGACCGCGATCACATCGACTTTGGAACCGTTTCCCACGTGCATCGTCACCTCGTCCTTAGCCAATCTTCGCTTAATTCGTAGTCCCTGTTTCGAGTTGCAAATATTAGCAACAGAACCAGTATCAAATACCCAGGTGCTACTGCGAGCATTAGTAAGGTACACATCAATAACATGTATATCACATATACCTTTGTTCACCTTGCCAGCCTTCTTATCCGCCAAATACTTGGGGCAGTTCCGCTTCCAGTGACCAGTCTGCTTGCAGTAGAAGCACTCAGTTTCAGGCTTAGGTCCAGACTTGGGTTTCTTCTCTTGAGCAGCAACTTGCTTGATGTTCTTCTTGAAGTTCCCCTTGTTCTTCCCTTTGCCCTTTTTCTTGAAACTAGTGGTCTTGTTAACCATCAACACTTGATGCTCCTTTTTGATTTCTACCTCCGCAGCTTTCAGCATTGCGAAGAGCTCAGGAATAGTCTTATTCATCCCTTGCATATCATAGTTCATCACGAAGCTCTTGTAGCTTGGTGGCAGTGGTTGGAGAATTCTGTCAATGACGCAATCATCTGGAAGATTAACTCCCATCTGAATCAAGTGATTATTATACCCAGACATTTTGAGTATATGCTCACTCACAGAACTGTTCTCCTCCATCTTGCAGCTATAGAACTTATTGGAGTTCATATCTCTCAATCCGGGCATTTGCTTGAAATATTAACTTCAACTCCTGGAACATCTCATATGCTCCATGACATTCAAAACGTCGTTGAAGTCCCGATTCTAAGCCGTAAAGCATGGCACACTGAACTATCGAGTAGTCGTCAGCTTTGCTCTGCCAGACGTTCATAACATCTAGTGTTGCTCCAGCAGCAGGCCTGGCACCCAGCGGTGCTTCCGGGACGTAATTCTTCTGTGCAGCAATGAGGATAATCCTCAAGTTACGGACCCAGTCCGTGTAATTGCTACCATCATCTTTCAACTTTGCTTTCTCAAGGAACGCATTAAAATTCAATGGAACAACAGCACGGGACATCTATCTACAATCAAACATACATAAGCAAGATACTATCAGGTACTAAGTTCATGATAAATTTAAGTTCAATTAATCAAATTACTTAAAGAACTCCCACTTAGATAGACATCCCTCTAATCCTCTAAGTGACCACGTGATCCAAATCAACTAAACCATGTCCGATCATCACGTGAGATGGAGTAGTTTCATTGGTGAACATCACTATGTTGATCATATCTACTATATGATTCACGCTCGACCTTTCGGTCTCCGTGTTCTGAGGCCATATCTGCATATGCTTGGCTCGTCAAGTATAACCTGAGTATTCCGCATGTGCAACTGTTTTGCACCCGTTGTATTTGAACGTAGAGCCTATCACACCCGATCATCACGTGGTGTCTCAGCACGAAGAACTTTCGCAACGGTGCATACTCAGGGAGAACACTTCTTGATAATTAGTGAGAGATCATCTTAAAATGCTACCGTCAATCAAAGCAAGATAAGATGCATAAAAGATAAACATCACATGCAATCAATATAAGTGATATGATATGGCCATCATCATCTTGTGCTTGTGATGTCCATCTCCGAAGCACCGTCGTGATCACCATCGTCACCGGCGCGACACCTTGATCTCCATCGTAGCATCGTTGTCGTCTCGCCAATCTTATGCTCCCACGACTATCGCTGCCGCTTAGTGATAAAGTAAAGCATTACAGCGTGATTGCATTGCATACAATAAAGCGACAACCATATGGCTCCTGCCAGTTGCTGATAGCTCAGTTACAAAACATGATCATCTTATACAATAAAATTTAGCATCATGTCTTGACCATATCACATCACAACATGCCCTACAAAAACAAGTTAGACGTCCTCTACTTTGTTGTTGCAAGTTTTACGTGGCTGCTACGGGCTTAAGCAAGAACCAATCTTACCTACGCATCAAAACCACAACGATAGTTTGTCAAGTTGGTGTTGTTTTAACCTTCACAAGGACCGGGCGTAGTCACACTCGGTTCAACTAAAGTTGGAGAAACTGTCACCCGCAAGCCACCTATGTGCAAAGCACGTCGGGAGACCCGGTCTCGCGTAAACGTACGCGTAATGTCGGTCCGGGCCGCTTCGTCCAACAATACCGCCGAACCAAAGTATGACATGCTGGTAAGCAGTATGACTTATATCGCCCACAACTCACTTGTGTTCTACTCGTGCATATAACATCAACCCATAAAACCTAGGCTCTGATACCACTGTTGGGGAACGTAGTAATTTCAAAAAAAAATCCTACGCACACGCAAGATCATGGTGATGCATAGCAACGAGAGGGGAGAGTTGAAGGAAATATGCCCTAGAGGCAATAATAAAGTTATTATTTATTTCCTTACATCATGATAAAAGTTTATTATTCATGCTAGAATTGTATTAACCGGAAACATAATACATGTGTGAATACATAGACCAACAGAGTGTCACTAGTATGCCTCTACTTGACTAGCTCGTTAATCAAAGATGGTTATGTTTCCTAACCATGAACAAGTAGTTGTTATTTGATTAACGAGGTCACATCATTAGTAGAATGATCTGATTGACATGACCCATTCCATAAGCATAGCACCCGATCGTTTAGTATGTTGCTATTGTTTTCTTCATGACTTATACATGTTCCTATAACTATGAGATTATGCAACTCCCGTTTACCGGAGGAACACTTTGGGTACTACCAAACGTCACAACGTAAATGGGTGATTATAAAGGAGTACTACAGGTGTCTCCAATGGTAGATGTTGGGTTGGCGTATTTCGAGATTAGGGTTTGTCACTCCGATTGTCGGAGAGGTATCTCTGGGCCCTCTCGGTAATGCACATCACATAAGCCTTGCAAGCACTGCAACTAATATGTTAGTTGTGAGATGATGTATTACGGAACGAGTAAAGAGACTTGCCGGTAACGAGATTGAACTAGGTATTGGATACCGACGATCGAATCTCGGGCAAGTAACATACCGATGACAAAGGGAACAACGTATGTTGTTATGCGGTCTGACCGATAAAGATCTTCGTAGAATATGTAGGAGCCAATATGGGCATCTAGGTCCCGCTATTGGTTATTGACCGGAGACGTGTCTCGGTCATGTCTACATTGTTCTCGAACCGTAGGGTCCGCACGCTTAACGTTACGATGACAGTTATTATGAGTTTATGCATTTTGATGTACCGAAGGTTGTTCGGAGTCCCGGATGAGATCACGGACATGACGAGGAGTCTCGAAATGGTCGAGACGTAAAGATTGATATATTGGAAGCCTATGTTTGGACATCGGAAGTGTTCCGGGTGAAATCGGGATTTTACCGGAATACCGGGAGGGTTACCGGAACCCCCCGGGAGACTAATGGGCCTATTGGGCCTTAGTGGAAAAAAGAGAAAAAGGGAAAAGGCCCAATCTGGCCGGCGCCCCCCTTCCCCAAGTCCTATTAGGAATAGGATAAGGGGCCGGCCCCCCTTCTCTCTCTTTCCCCCCCCCCCCCCCGGGAGTCCTAATTGGATTAGGATTGGGGGGAGGAGTCCTACTCCCGGTGGGAGTAGGACTCCCCTGCGCCTCCCCTCCCTTGGCCGGCCGGCCCCCCCTCCTCCAACCTTTATATATGGGGGCAGGGGGCACCCCAAGACACACAACTTGATCCTTGAGATCGTTCCTTAGCCGTGTGCGGTGCCCCCTGCCACCAAATTCCACCTCGATCGTACCGTTGTAGTGCTTAGGCGAAGCCCTGCGTCGGTAGTACATCAAGATCGTCATCACGCCGTCGTGCTGACGGAACTCTTTCGTGATGCTTTGCTGGATCGGAGCCCGAGGAACGTCATCGAGCTGAACGTGTGCTAAGAACTCGGAGGTGCCGGAGTAACGGTGCTTGGATCGGTTGGATCGGGAAGAAGACGTACGACTACTTCCTCTACGTTGTGTGATCGCTTCCGCGGTCGGTCTGCGTTGGTACGTAGACAACACTCTCCCCTCTCGTTGCTGTGCATCACCATGATCTTGCGTGTGCGTAGGAAAATTTTTGAAATTACTGCGTTCCCCAACAGTGGCATCCGAGCCTAGGTTTTATGGTTTGATGTTATATGCACGAGTAAAACACAAGTGAGTTGTGGGCGATACAAGTCATACTGCCTACCAGCATGTCATACTTTGGTTCGGCGGTATTGTTGGTTGAGACGATCCGGACCAACCTTACGCGTACTCTTACGCGAGACCGGTTCCCTCGACGTGCTTTGCACATAGATGGCTTGCGGAAGACTATCTCTCCAACTTTAGTTGAACCAAGTGTGACTACGCCCGGTCCTTGAGAAGGTTAAAACGGAGTCTATTTGACGAACTATCGTTGTGGTTTTGATGCGTAGGTGAGATGTGTTCTTACTTAAGCCCGTAGCAGCCACGTGAAACTTGCAACAACAAAGTAGAGGACGTCTAACTTGTTTTTGCAGGGTATGTTGTGATGTGATATGGTCAAGACATGATGCTGATTTTATTGTATGAGATAATCATGTTTTGTAACCGAGTTATCGGCAACTGGCAGGAGCCATATGGTTGTCGCTTTATTGTATGCAATGCAATCGCGATGTAATGCTTTACTTTATTACTAAGCGGTAGTGATAGTCGTGGAAGCATAAGATTGGCGAGACGACAACGTTGCTACGATGGAGATCAAGGTGACGCGCCGGTGACGATGGTGATCATGACGGTGCTTCGGAGATGGAGATCACAAGCACAAGATGATGATGGCCATATCATATCACTTATATTGATTGCATGTGATGTTTATCCTTTTATGCATCTTATCTTGCTTTGATTGACGGTAGCATTATAAGATGATCTCTCACTAAATTATCAAGAAGTGTTCTCCCTGAGTATGCACCATTGCCAAAGTTCGTCGTGCCCAGACACCACGTGATGATCGGGTGTGATAAGCTCTACGTCCATCTACAACGGGTGCAAGCCAGTTTTGCACACGCAGAATACTCAGGTTATACTTGACGAGCCTAGCATATGCAGATATGGCCTCGGAACACAGAGACCGAAAGGTCGAGCGTGAATCATATAGTAGATATGATCAACATGACAATGTTCACCATTGAAAACTACTCCATCTCACGTGATGATCGGTTATGGTTTAGTTGATTTGGATCACGTGATCACTTAGAGGATTAGAGGGATGTCTATCTAAGTGGGAGTTCCTAAGTAATTTGATTAACTGAACTTAAACTTATCATGAACTTAGTACCTGATAGTATCTTGCTTGTTTATGTTGCTTGTAGATAGATGGCTCGTGCTATTGTTCCGTTGAATTTTAATGCGTTCCTTGAGAAAGCAAAGTTGAAAGATGATGGTAGCAATTACACGGACTGGGTCCGTAACCTGAGGATTATCCTCATTGCTGCACAGAAGAATTACGTCCTGGAAGCACCGCTGGGTGACAGGCCTGCTGCTGGAGCAACGCCAGATGTTATGAACGTCTGGCAGAGCAAAGCTGATGACTACTCGATAGTTCAGTGTGCCATGCTTTACGGCTTAGAATCGGGACTTCATCGACGTTTTGAACGTCATGGAGCATATGAGATGTTCCAGGAGTTGAAGTTAATATTTCAAGCAAATGCCCGAATTGAGAGATATGAAGTCTCCAATAAGTTCTATAGCTGTAAGATGGAGGAGAACAGTTCTGTCAGTGAGCATATACTCAAAATGTCTGGGTATAATAATCACTTGATTCAGATGGGAGTTAATCTTCCAGATGATTGCGTCATTGACAGAATTCTCCAATCACTACCACCAAGCTACAAGAGCTTCGTGATGAACTATAATATGCAAGGGATGAACAAGACTATTCCCGAGCTCTTCGCAATGCTGAAAGCTGCGGAGGTAGAAATCAAGAAAGAGCATCAAGTGTTGATGGTTAGCAAAACCACTAGTTTCAAGAAAAAGGGCAAAGGGAAGAAGAAGGGAAACTTCAAGAAGAACAGCAAGCAAGTTGCTGCTCAAGAGAAGAAACCCAAGTCTGGACCTAAGCCTGAAACTGAGTGCTTCTACTGCAAGCAGACTGGACACTGGAAGCAGAACTGCCCCAAGTATTTGGCGGATAAGAAGGATGGCAAAGTGAGCAAAGGTATATGTGATATACATGTTATTGATGTGTACCTTACTAGAGCTCGCAGTAGCACCTGGGTATTTGATACTGGTTCTGTTGCTAATATTTGCAACTCGAAACAGGGACTACGGAATAAGCGGACACTAGCAAAGGATGAGGTGACGATACGCGTGGGAAACGGTTCCAAAGTCGATGTGATCGCGGTCGGCACGCTACCTCTACATCTACCTTCGGGATTAATATTAGACCTAAATAATTGTTATTTGGTGCCAGCGTTGAGCATGAACATTATATCTGGATCTTGTTTAATGCGAGACGGTTATTCATTTAAATCAGAGAATAATGGTTGTTCTATTTATATGAATAATATCTTTTATGGTCATGCACCTTTGAAGAGTGGTCTATTCTTGTTGAATCTCGAAGATAGTAATACACATATTCATAATGTAGAAGCCAAAAGATGCAAAGTTAATAATGATAGTGCAACTTATTTGTGGCACTGCCGTTTAGGTCATATCGGTGTAAAGCGCATGAAGAAACTCCATACTGATGGGCTTTTGGAACCACTTGATTATGAATCACTTGGTACTTGCGAACCGTGCCTCATAGGCAAGATGACTAAAACACCGTTCTCCGGTACTATGGAGAGAGCAACAGATTTGTTGGAAATCATACATACCGATGTATGTGGTCCGATGAATATTGAGGCTCGTGGCGGATATCGTTATTTTCTCACCTTCACAGATGATTTAAGCAGATATGGGTATATTTACTTAATGAAACATAAGTCTGAAACATTTGAAAGGTTCAAAGAATTTCAGAGTGAAGTTGAAAATCATCGTAACAAGAAAATAAAGTTTCTACGATCTGATCGTGGAGGAGAATATTTGAGTTACGAGTTTGGTATACATCTGAAAAATTGTGGAATAGCAACTCACGCCACCCGGAACACCACAGCGTAATGGTGTGTCCGAACGTCGTAATCGTACTTTACTAGATATGGTGCGATCCATGATGTCTCTTACTGATTTACCGCTATCGTTTTGGGGTTATGCTTTAGAGACGGCCGCATTCACGTTAAATAGGGCACCATCAAAATCCGTTGAGACGACGCCTTATGAACTATGGTTTGGCAAGAAACCAAAGTTGTCGTTCCTTAAAGTTTGGGGCTGCGATGCTTATGTGAAAAAGCTTCAACCTGATAAGCTCGAACCCAAAGCGGAGAAATGTGTCTTCATAGGATACCCAAAGGAAACTGTTGGGTATACCTTCTATCACAGATCCGAAGGCAAGACATTCGTTGCTAAGAATGGATCATTTCTAGAGAAGGAGTTTCTCTCGAAAGAAGTGAGTGGGAGGAAAGTAGAACTTGACGAGGTAACTGTACCTGCTCCCTTATTGGAAAATAGTACATCACAGAAAACTGTTTCTGCGACACCTATGCCAATCAGTGAGGAAGATAATGATGATGATCATGAAGCTTCAGAACAAGATACTACTGAACCACGTAGATCAACCAGAGTGAGATCCGCACCAGAGTGGTACGGTAATCCAGTTCTGGAAGTCATGATGCTAGATCATGATGAACCTACGAACTATGAAGAAGCGATGGTGAGCCCAGATTCCGCAAAGTGGCTTGAGGCCATGAAATCTGAGATGGGATCCATGTATGAGAACAAAGTATGGACTTTGGTTGACTTACCCGATGATCGGCAAGCAATTGAGAATAAATGGATCTTCAAGAAAAAGACTGACGCTGGCGGTAATGTTACTGTCTATAAAGCTCGACTTGTCGCAAAAGGTTTTCGACAAGTTCAAGGGGTTGACTACGATGAGACTTTCTCACCCGTAGCGATGCTTAAGTCCGTCAGAATTATGTTAGCAATTGCCGCATTTTATGATTATGAAATATGGCAGATGGATGTCAAAACTGCATTCATGAATGGATTTCTGGAAGAAGAGTTGTATATGGTACAACCAGAAGGTTTTGTCGATCCAAAAGGAGCTAACAAAGTATGCAAACTCCAGCGATCCATTTATGGACTGGTGCAAGCATCTCGGAGTTGGAATAAACGCTTTGATAGTGTGATCAAAGCATTTGGCTTTATACAGACTTTTGGAGAAGCCTGTATTTACAAAAAAGTGAGTGGGAGCTCTGTAGCATTTCTGATATTATATGTGGATGACATATTGCTAATTGGAAATGATATAGAATTTCTGGATAGCATAAAGGGATACTTGAATAAAAGTTTTTCGATGAAAGACCTCGGGGAAGCTGCTTACATATTAGGCATAAAGATCTATAGAGATAGATCAAGACGCTTAATTGGACTTTCACAAAGCACATACCTTGACAAGATTTTGAAGAAGTTCAAAATGGATCAAGCAAAGAAAGGGTTCTTGCCTGTGTTACAAGGTATGAAATTGAGTAAGACTCAATGCCCGACCACTGCAGAAGATAGAGAGAAAATGAAAGATGTTCCCTATGCTTCAGCCATAGGCTCTATCATGTATGCAATGCTGTGTACCAGACCTGATGTGTGCCTTGCTATAAGTTTAGCAGGGAGGTACCAAAGTAATCCTTGAATGGATCACTGGACAGCGGTCAAGAACATCCTGAAATACCTGAAAAGGACTAAGGATATGTTTCTCGTATATGGAGGTGACAAAGAGCTCACCGTAAGAGGTTACGTTGATGCAAGCTTTGACACTGATCCGGACGATTCTAAATCGCAAACCGGATACGTGTTTACTTTAAAAGGTGGAGCTGTCAGTTGGTGCAGTTCTAAACAAAGCGTCGTAGCGGGATCTACATGTGAAGCGGAGTACATAGCTGCTTCGGAAGCAGCAAACGAAGGAGTCTGGATGAAGGAGTTCATATCCGATCTAGGTGTCATACCTAGTGCATCGGGTCCAATGAAAATCTTCTGTGACAATACTGGTGCAATTGCCTTGGCAAAGGAATCCAGATTTCACAAGAGGACCAAACACATCAAGAGACGCTTCAACTCCATCCGGGATTTAGTCCAGGTGGGAGACATAGAGATTTGCAAGATACATACGGATCTGAATGTTGCAGACCCGTTGACTAAGCCTCTTCCACGAGCAAAACATGATCAGCACCAAGGCTCCATGGGTGTTAGAATCATTACTGTGTAATCTAGATTATTGACTCTAGTGCAAGTGGGAGACTGAAGGAAATATGCCCTAGAGGCAATAATAAAGTTATTATTTATTTCCTTACATCATGATAAAAGTTTATTATTCATGCTAGAATTGTATTAACCGGAAACATAATACATGTGTGAATACATAGACCAACAGAGTGTCACTAGTATGCCTCTACTTGACTAGCTCGTTAATCAAAGATGGTTATGTTTCCTAACCATGAACAAGTAGTTGTTATTTGATTAACGAGGTCACATCATTAGTAGAATGATCTGATTGACATGACCCATTCCATAAGCATAGCACCCGATCGTTTAGTATGTTGCTATTGTTTTCTTCATGACTTATACATGTTCCTATAACTATGAGATTATGCAACTCCCGTTTACCGGAGGAACACTTTGGGTACTACCAAACGTCACAACGTAAATGGGTGATTATAAAGGAGTACTACAGGTGTCTCCAATGGTAGATGTTGGGTTGGC
This sequence comes from Triticum monococcum, assembly GCA_034509565.1. Classification (NCBI taxonomy): domain Eukaryota; kingdom Viridiplantae; phylum Streptophyta; class Magnoliopsida; order Poales; family Poaceae; genus Triticum; species Triticum monococcum. Next base: position 542,069,578 of record CM067841.1, read on the forward strand.
GTATTTCGAGATTAGGGTTTGTCACTCCGATTGTCGGAGAGGTATCTCTGGGCCCTCTCGGTAATGCACATCACATAAGCCTTGCAAGCACTGCAACTAATATGTTAGTTGTGAGATGATGTATTACGGAACGAGTAAAGAGACTTGCCGGTAACGAGATTGAACTAGGTATTGGATACCGACGATCGAATCTCGGGCAAGTAACATACCGATGACAAAGGGAACAACGTATGTTGTTATGCGGTCTGACCGATAAAGATCTTCGTAGAATATGTAGGAGCCAATATGGGCATCCAGGTCCCGCTATTGGTTATTGACCGGAGACGTGTCTCGGTCATGTCTACATTGTTCTCGAACCGTAGGGTCCGCACGCTTAATGTTACGATGACAGTTATTATGAGTTTATGCATTTTGATGTACCGAAGGTTGTTCGGAGTCCCGGATGAGATCACGGACATGACTAGGAGTCTCGAAATGGTCGAGACGTAAAGATTGATATATTGGAAGCCTATGTTTGGACATCGGAAGTGTTCCGGGTGAAATCGGGATTTTACCGGAATACCGGGAGGGTTACCGGAACCCCCCGGGAGACTAATGGGCCTATTGGGCCTTAGTGGAAAAAAGAGAAAAAGGGAAAAGGCCCAAGTTGGCCGGCGCCCCCCTTCCCCAAGTCCTATTAGGAATAGGATAAGGGGCCGGCCCCCCTTCTCTCTCTTCCCCCCCCCCCCCGGGAGTCCTAATTGGATTAGGATTGGGGGGAGGAGTCCTACTCCCGGTGGGAGTAGGACTCCCCTGCGCCTCCCCTCCCTTGGCCGGCCGCCCCCCCCCCCCCCCTCCTCCAACCTTTATATACGGGGGCAGGGGGCACCCCAAGACACACAACTTGATCCTTGAGATCGTTCCTTAGCCGTGTGCGGTGCCCCCTGCCACCAAATTCCACCTCGATCGTACCGTTGTAGTGCTTAGGCGAAGCCCTGCGTCGGTAGTACATCAAGATCGTCATCACGCCGTCGTGCTGACGGAACTCTTCCTCGACGCTTTGCTGGATCGGAGCCCGAGGAACGTCATCGAGCTGAACGTGTGCTAAGAACTCGGAGGTGCCGGAGTAACGGTGCTTGGATCGGTCGGATCGGGAAGAAGACGTACGACTACTTCCTCTACGTTGTGTGATCGCTTCCGTAGTCGGTCTGCGTTGGTACGTAGACAACACTCTCCCCTCTCGTTGCTGTGCATCACCATGATCTTGCGTGTGCGTAGGAAATTTTTTGAAATTACTGCGTTCCCCAACAAGAGTGTGATCTACGTACCCTTGTAGATCGACAACGGAAGCGTTTGGTTGATGTAGTCGTACGTCTCCACGGCCCGACCGATCAAGCACCGAAACTATGGCACCTCCGAGTTCTAGCACACGTTTAGCTCGATGATGATCCCCGGACTCCGATCCAGCAAAGTGTCGGGGAAGAGTTTCGTCAACACAACGGCGTAGTGACGATCTTGATGTACTACCGTCGCAGGGCTTCGCCTAAGCATTGCTACAATATTATCGAGGACTATCGTGGAAGGGGGCGCCGCACACGGATAAGAATATGATCACGTGGATCAACTTGTGTGTCTCTGGGGTGCCCCTGCCTCCGTATATAAAGATTCAAGGGGGGAGGCCGGCCGGCCATCATAGGGCGCGCTAGGAGGACTTCTCCCCCAATCCTAGTTGGAATAGGATTCGTGAGGTGGAAAGAGAGAGAGAGAAAGGAGGGGGGCGCCGGCCCCCTCTCTCCTTGTCCTATTCGGACTAGGGGGGAGGGGCGCGCGGCCCAGCCATGGCCGCCTCTCCTCTTCTTCCACTAAGGCCCACTAAGGCCCATATAGCTACCAGGGGTTCCGGTAACCTCCCGGTACTCCAGTAAAATCCCGATTTCACCCGGAACACTTCCGATATCCAAACATAGGCTTCCAATATATTAATCTTTATGTCTCGACCATTTCGAGACTCCTCGTCATGTCCATGATCTCATCCGGGACTCCGAACAACCTTCGGTACATCAAAACGTATAAACTCATAATATAACTGTCGTCGAAACCTTAAGCGTGCGGACCCTACGGGTTCGAGAACAATGTAGACATGACCGAGATACATCTCCGGTCAATAACCAATAGCGGGACCTGGATGCCCATATTGGCTCCTACATATTCTACGAAGATCTTTATCGGTCAGACCGCATAACAACATACGTTGTTCCCTTTGTCATCGGTATGTTACTTGCCCGAGATTCGATCGTCGGTATCCAATACCTAGTTCAATCTCGTTACCGGCAAGTCTCTTTACTTGTTCCGTAATACATCATCCCGCAACTAACTCATTAGTTGCAATGCTTGCAAGGCTTAAGTGATGTGCATTACCGAGAGGGCCCTGAGATACCTCTCCGACGATCGGAGTGACAAATCCTAATCTCGAAATACGTCAACCCAACATGTACCTTTGGAGACACCTGTAGAGCACCTTTATAATCACCCAGTTACGTTGTGACGTTTGGTTGCACACAAAGTGTTCCTCTGGCACACGGGAGTTACATAATCTCATAGTCATAGGAACATGTATAAGTCATGAAGAGAGCAATAGCAACATACTAAACGATCGGGTGCTAAGCTAATGGAATGGGTCATGTCAATCAGATCATTCAACTAATGATGTGATCCCGTTAATCAAATGACAACTCTTTTTCCATGGTTAGGAAACATAACCATCTTTGATTAACGAGCTAGTCAAGTAGAGGCATACTAGTGACACTCTGTTTGTCTATGTATTCACACATGTATTATGTTTCCGGTTAATACAATTCTAGCATGAATAATAAACTTTTATCATGATATAAGGAAATAAATAATAACTTTATTATTGCCTCTAGGGCATATTTCCTTCAGGGACTAGATCCGCGGGGGGAAGAAATCCCTATTTTTGCAGCTTCGTCAGCTGACCGTGAGATACGGAACATCTCTCCCAATCACCTTTTTCAGAGCCGTGGAGGCCAGAGGAAGAGCTGGGAGCGCTAGCCATGTTGGAGTGGTTTCTCTTAGCAAGCTCTGAGGATTTTTTTTTCATAGGGTGTGGAATGGATATGAGATCTGATCTCTTTAAATATGTGTATGGTTAGGGTGATATGTGCAAAAATACCCTGACCTCTCATATTCGCTCGACACGTGGAGGCTGAAGTCAGGAAGGCGTGGAAGCCGATGGGCGCGATATTAAATGGAAAGCCGAATATTGCTCTTTAAGTCAGGGACTTTGAAGTAATCGGAGGAAGAACCCGCCTTGCAATGCCGAAGACAACCTGCGCGCCGGACACATCGTCATTGGAAGACTGGTTCGGGGGCTACTGAGGGAGTCCTGGACTAAGGGGTCCACGGGCGTCCGGCCTGTTGGACATGGGACGGACTGATGGGCTATGAAGATACAAGACCAAAGACTTTCACCCATGTCCAGATGGGGCTCTCCTTGGCGTGGATGGCAAGCTTGGCGTTCGGATATGAAGATTCCTTTCTCTGTAACCGACTATGTATAACACTAGTCTCCTCCGGTGTCTATATAAACAGGAGGGTTTTAGTCCGTAGAGACAATCATAATCACATAGGCTAGACTTCTAGGGTTTTAGCCATTACGATCTCGTGGTAGATCAACACTTGTAACCCCTATACTCATTGATATTAATCAAGCAGGACGTAGGGTTTTACCTCCATCAAGAGGGCCCGAACCTGGGTAAACATTGTGTTCCCTGTCTCCTGTTACCGTCAACCTCAGACGCACAGTTCGGGACCCCCTACCCGAGATCCGCCAGTTTTGACACCGGCATGGGCACCCTATGGTAGTTATTTGCTCCAATAATTCTTATATATTCCATAAAAAATCTCCGTGAAGTTCAGCTCATTTGGAGCTGTGTAGAATAGGTAGCCTGACATAGCTTTTTCAGGTCCAGAATTCCAGCTGCCGGTATTCTCCCTCCTTGTGTGAACCTTGCATATTATGAGAGAAAAGGCATTAGAATTACTCCAAAATGCATTATTTTACATAAAAACAATATAAATAACAGTACGAAAACATGATGCAAAATGGACGTATCAATAATATTGATGCCAAAAGATGCAAAATTAATGATCATAGTACCACAAACTTGTGGCATTGCCGCTTAGGTCATATTGGTGCAAAGCACATCAAGAAGCTCCATGCTGATGGACTTTTGGAATAACTTGATTATGAATCATTTAAAACATGTGAACCATGCCTCATGGGCAAGATGACTAAAACCCTGTTTTCCGATACAATGGATCGGGCAAGTGACTTATTGAAAATAATACATACCAATGTATGCAGTCCGATGAGTGTTGAAGCACGCAGTGGATATCGTTATTTTTTTACTTTCACTGATGATTTGAGTAGATATGGGCTTAATGAAACACAAGTCTGAAACATTTGAAAAGTTCAAGGAATTTCAGAGTGAAGTGGAAAGTCATCGTAACAGGAAAATAATGTTTCTACTATGGTCCTAGTTGTCAGTCAAGGGTGGACTTGCAACTGTGATGTAAAAATGAAAACACAGGCTCCAATTGCGAGTCAAGGGTGGGCTTGCAACTGGGACAACTACGAGCCTAGGTGCGAGTCGAGGGTTGACATGCAACTGAGACAACTATAAAACTACGAGGCCAGTTGCGAGTCAAGGGTCGACTTGCAACTGGGATGAAATAAACTATAGGCCCAGTTGCGAGTCAAGTGTGGACCTGCAACTGCGAAGAAAAATAAAACATATGTTGAGATGCGAGTCGAGAGTGGGCTTGCAACTGATATGAAACAAACTACGGGCCTATTTGTGAGTCGAAGGTGTACTTGCAACTGGGGTAACTGCAGAAAACTACTATATGCGTTGCGAGTCGAGGGTGGTCTTGCAACTGAGACAACTACACAAAACAATGAAGAACTGGGACTACAACAAAACTATGGGCCCTATTGTAAGTCGAGGGTTTGACTTGCAAATGGGACAACTAGGAAACTACGAGCCCAGTTGTGAGTCAAGGGTGGACTTGCAACTGGGATAATACAAAGTATGGGCCTCGTTGTGAGTCATGGACGGGCTTACAACTTGGACAACTATACAAAACTACGATACCATTTGCGAGTCGAGGGTGAACTTACAACTAACACGTTAAAAAACTACAAGCCCAGTTGCGATTCAAGTGTGGACTTGCAACTGGGATGAAAACAAAACACACACCGAGTTGTGAGTCAAGGGCGGACTTGTAACTAGGACAACTACGAAACTACGGGTCCCATTGCAAGTCAAGGATCGACTTGCAGTTAGGATGAAACAAACTATGAGCATGGTTGCGAGTCAAGGGTGGACTTGCAACTCTGATGAAAAACAAAAACAGATGCTCCATTTACAAGTTGAGGGTGGACTTACAATTGAGATAGCTATAAAACTACAAGCCCAGTTGCAATTCAAGAACGACTTGCAAGTGGGATTAACTCAAACTAGAATTCCAGTTGCGAGTCAAGGGTGGACCTGCAAATGAGATGAAATATAAAACATAGGTCGAGTTGCAAGTGAAGGGTGGGCTTGCAACTAGGATGAAACAAACTACGGGCCTAGTTACGACTTGAGGGTGGACTTATAACTGGAAAACCTACACAAAACTATGATACGAGTTGCGTGTCAAGGGTGCACTTGCAATCGGACAACTAAACAAAACTAACATCAAAACTATGGACCCAATTGGGAGTCGAGGGCAAACTTGCAAGTGGGACAACTACAAAACTACAAGTCTAGTTTTGAGTAAAGGGTGAACTTGCTGCCGGGATGAAACAAACTACCGGCCTAGTTGCGAGTCAAGGGCGGACTTGCAACTGGGACGACTACACGAAACTGCAATACTATTCGGGAGTCAAGGGTGTACTCGCAACTCGGAAAATAACAAACTACGAGCCCAGTTGCGAGTCGAGCATGGATTTGCAATTAGGATGAAAAACAAAACACATGGCCAGTTGTAAGTCGAGGGTGAACTTGGAACTAGGACAACTACGAATCCATTTGCAAGTCGACGGTGGACGTTACAAATGGTCCACCAAGTCAAAAAACGCACAGCAAAAACAAACAAGAAAGAAATAGGCCGCGCCTCCCAAACACCAGAATAGGCCGACACAAAATAAAATGGGACAAGAGGACACATGACAAAAAGAACGGGCTGACACGAGGCGCACATGATCGAGTTTGTGCGAACATTAAACAAATCGAATGACTAATAGACTTAGATGAGACATCACTAAATCTCATCTAGAAGAGATTTAGCAAATCGGAAAAAAATAATCTAATTATGCCCTTCTCTACTACACAGTCAAATCAAAATAAATAAAACAAGGAATAAAAATACGAGTGACCCTCCACAAAAAAGATACAACCCACAGAATAAAGCCAACACACAAAATAAAAAAGCCCACCAAAATGTCATACCGGACCTCACTGCTTCATAAGGGGCGAACGAAAACACATCACGACCACAACAAAACGCGACTCATAAGCACATCCATCTAATAGTGTATGAGTTATTTTCTCCGTTCTTAAATATTTGTCCTTTTAGAGATTTGAAATGGACTATCATATACGGATGTATATAGACAGCTTTTAGAGTGTAGATTCACTCATTTTGCTCCATATGTAGTCACTTATTGAAATCTCTAGAAAGACAAATATTTAGGAGCGGAGTGAGTAGATTAGACATTGTTAACTCTTATCTAAATGAGAATTAGTAAAAACAATTCCAAATGGGCCCCTAGATCACGCCATAAAAACGGCCTAACAAAAAAACACACATGCAAGCAGGTCGACAAGTAAACACGAGACACATGAAGTAACATGGGATACGGCGCCAAAATAATTTTTGATCTAGATTTGCAGGACATTTAAACCGAACAGATGATAATGTGATTTTTTTCATGAATTTAAAATAAATAATCAAAGAATGAAAAAGGAAATTTAATAGAAAAGGGAAAAAATAAAATGGGAGAAACTAGAAAATATAAATAAGTAACAAAAACATGAAAATAAATAGTTTATAATTCAAAAAAAGGAAAAGAACGCATGGAGCAGCCCATATGGACTATAGCCCATAAAAGAACCTATATGAGCCGAACGCAGCTACTATAATGTAGCCTACGGGACAACAAGACAACGACGTTAAGAAACAAAGCGAGCCCACAATTTAAAAGAGCACAAATCTTAAAGTTTTTCATCAAATGACTTAGAAATTAGGTGTGAGATAAATACGTCACATCTAGATGTGAAATAGCAAAACTGTAAAATCTAACATAAGGTACATCGTGGCTCAAATGGGGGGAAATGGAAGCTAAATAGTACAAGGATTACCATAATCTGGTTATGTTTAGCATTGTGTTGATACTCAATTTTGTTTAGTTGGACAACCTTTTTCTTATTTTGCTGCTTGGGGCACCTGGCAAGATGTTCCAGGATATCTTTATTTTTGTGTCCCAAGGTTTCAAGATGGATGCACGCACAGTGTGGGCACATGAATCGTTGGCTGCTTCAGGACATGCATGTCCTACTTTCAAAAAAAAAGACATGCATGTCCTCCCACACAAGAATAAATGAAGTCGGAAACACTGCACAATCGCGCTGTTGACGAGCCTGTCGTCTTCCCCATCAAGTACATCACGTTATAATTTATCAGTATTATTACTACGTACACTGTAGAATCGTTGAAGGATGTTCCCCCACGAAGAAAGTCATGACTGATGGATGCAACACAAAATAGCGAAATACTCCTACTAAGATGAGAGAAGAGAAAATGCCATGTGGTAGTATATTTCAGTGCCTAGGAATGACTGAATGGCACGCACGAAAATCATGCAAAGAGGCCGAGGCGCCACCGCCCCCGGTAGGTCCATGGCGCCGGGGCTGCCGCACCACGTCCACGCTCCGCCAGTGCACAGCAGCACCGTCCACAGCTACACATGCAGGCAGGCCGGCCCTGCCCTGCCATGCCACGGTAGCCCACCACGTGCATCCATCACTCCAGCACCACCCATGTCTGTCACTCACTGCCATACATACATGTACACTGACGGTGCGCGCCCCTGTACGGCACGGGCACAGTACGCACGTATGCGGTCGCGTACGCTCGGCGGCCGGCCCGGGCGGCCGGCGCTACACGCCGCGTCTTCTTCCCGCCGCCGGACGTTCGACCGAGGCCACCGATGCGCGGTAGCTTAATGTGGCGGCGGCCGGTGGTCATGGCATGTAGAGGCGGTCGCGGCACTTGCAGCGCCACGCCACCGGGTAGTACTCCGTGGTGACCAGCACGCCCGGCGGCACGGACACGTGCACGGGCACGCACGGGCTGCAGCTGCCGCACTTGGACGTGCACCGCGGCGGGTGCGACCCGGGGCCGGGGCCCCCGGCCAGCAGCCGCCGCCTGCCGCCCCCATGGTGGTAGCCGTCCTGCGACACCAATGGAAACTGCTCGTTAGCTCACGACTGAAAATATCGCATCCGCGCAATCAATCAAGCTCGTACTCGTACGTGCGCGTGTGGTCCGAGCGCCCGGCCGTGCGCGCGGCGTTAATGTGCTGCTACGCAAAAGTCGTACGGGCAGCGAGCGACGACGTCTGGTCGCCACCTCGGCGACGTGACCGACGTCTGGTCCCCGACGCGCGCCGTGGAAGGCCTGTCGGAAGCTAGCACTAGCAGGTGCGACGTACGCCGCCGTGAGCTGGCCGGCTGGCGGTCGCTGTCCGCGGCCGGCGACGGGATCAGCGGGCGACGCCGACGAGACGGCGGCGCTGGCCCTAGCTAGCCAAGGTCCGCGTCCTCAATTTCGACGCATCCAGGTGGATTATCGTTGCGCAGGTCACAATCGTGTGGTCTGGCTTTGTGCCTTTGTCAGATGCATCGGCCGAAGCCAAACATGACAACTTGCGACATCTAGCTAGGATGGACGGCATCTTTGTTTGCTTTGCTCTCCACAGATTTTTCTTACATGAACAGAGAAGCTAAGCTAGCAGGGGAACGCTCTAGAGCTTAACACACTCAAGACTCAACACAAGAAGATCGATCAAACTCACCATATCACCGGCGTAGATCGCTGCTCCTGCCATCCTCCCAGAATCTGTCGAGAGGAAACTGAAACGAGTTAACAACACACTACAACACCTCGCATCATCATCATATAGAGGCTTCAAAAAACAAGTGTATGATACTACGCTGTACGCTCTCTTCTCAGATCTGTAGCTGTAGCAAGCAGGAAACGAAAGAAAGAGAAGGAAAGAAACCAAGAACAAGCACGAACGCGCGCAAGATGAAGAGATCTTTGCCAACACAACACAAGGGAACGCACACCCGCTAGCCCAGCTCATCGCTTACCCGGCCGGAGCACGCCGCTCCCCCAGCGCCCGACGACGAAGCAGCCGCAGCAGAGGGAGGCGACGGCGAGCAGCCGTAGTATAGATCCGCCGTTGCACCCTGCCGGCCGGCTCCCCCTGGGTGGCGGCATTGCCAGACCCGCAGCCCAGCTACCTTCAGTTTCCTGGTCTTCAGAGGGAAGGAAGGAGGGAGGGAGGGAGGGAGGGAGGGAGAAGCTCCGCCTCAGGTTGCCAAGGCCAAAGCCCGAAGCCAACACTAGCTAGGCGAGAGGAAGAAGAAGACACGGGGGCGAGGACGAGGGCGGGGGCGGGGTGGTGCGGTTGTGGGGGCACTGTACAGGCTGCATCGCATCTGGGAGCCCAGCTCCTCTAAGCAGCTGTTATATATGCCGACTCGAGTCGACACTGTGAGTCAGTGGCCACCCATGGCTGGCTGGCTGGCTGCATGTATGCACACCCCCGGTAGCTGGCGGGGAGGCAGGCGCGGTCGCCAACTTTTAATATCGGGCGCGCACAAAGTACGGCGTACGCCATGTGCGTTCACCTACACGTATACTACCTGTACGGCTTCCAATCTTGGCGTGTGCGATACCATGCCACTTCTGCTTACCTACAAGGTTTCTACTAAGTACTCTAGTATACGTAGCTGTGCAGTATTGTGCTTACCTACAAAGTTGCTACTACTAGCAGCGTGGCGTACTACTAGACGGGGTCGAGCTCCGGACACCGGCAAAAAGAGGGAAGGGCTTGTGGCCATCAGTCATGTTCTTTTCACGGGAGGGTATCAGGCCAACTCCAACGCATGCATGACCCAAATAGTTCGGCAGCATCAGTATGAGAGTAAACGGACGCAGGACATGGCCCAACGCAAGAAAGCAAACGGATAAACTTCATTTTTGCCCGCTTTTAACCCATTACCGGTCTAAATTTAGACCGCATTTGCGTCAAAATGGACACGAGCGGACGGACGGGACGTGTACCCTTGTTCTTCCCTGCCCCCCGTCGGTGACACAAACGCCTTTTTTTCTATTCCCCTCCCCTTCCCACCGCCCCCGCCCCTATTCCTGCCATAGCCGCCGCCCATTTTCCCGGCCACCTCCCTGTCCAGCCCGCCCGCCCCCCCAAGCATGACCATCGCATTTGTGCCTCTCTTGCCCGGACGCAGGCGGCCAACCGCTAGAACTTCGGCGACGGGATTTGGCGCATCCGGGCCGCAAGCGAGTGCAGCTTGCCATGGATTGGCCAGCTACCGCATCACACAGCCAAGGCAACGCCTCCGAGGCGCATGCAAATACTGACTACGCCGCTAGCCGCTTGGATCTATCCCGTCGGCAGTTCGCCGGCAAAGACGAGCCTGGCCGTAGCCCGGGCTCGGCGTTGGCCCAGCGGCTCGCCGGCTCACTACTGTCGGTAATAAAATGCGACGACTACCCGCAGAAGGTCGTGCGCCGCGTTTCTATCACGCCAAAATATCCCGGATGGGTGCTCTTCAAGTGCAAAAATATGGGGTATGTGCTTCTTTTTGATTCAGATGTTCACCGGATTTAGCGCAATTTCGGTAGCTCGTTGTTTGCCAATTTTGTATGTAGGATGGATGCAAATTTTGGTATTGGGAAGAAGAATATATTGATCTATTAATAGAATGAAATTTTATAGATGCTCGAGTACTCCTTTCTAGAATAGAGGCTACGGATGAGATTAGATGCGAAGCAACGTCTACTTCTTTAGAACCGAAGAAGAAAAAAGTGTGCAAGTTCGAGAAGTCGCAGATTAACAATGAAGACATAGAAAAGATATTAATCCAAATAGTGGGAGCAGTTACAGAAGTTGGATATTTTTTTAAATGTCAAATTGCGATTTTTGTTTTCTTTGATCTTGATTTCAGCGAAGAATTAGTAAATTGTGTACTGCAATGTATCAAAATGTTGTTCATGAAATAAAAGCAATGTGTTTTCGGTGGTAAAAAAAGTGCACACAGGGGCTCCGGCCGGCCGTGGTGGACCAGATGCTTCCGCTCGTTGGGCGCACGGCCGGACGCAGCCGAAACTGGGACCAAACGGACGTTCCTTTGGTTCGTGCGTTGGAGTTGGCATCATACAAGTAAGTGTAGCCGCTGGTAAATGGGGCTGCTCTGTCTGAGAGCAATCTTTTTCCTTCTTTACTTTCTTTTCTTTGGTCGTAGTAGCTTGTAGTGGTACGGCTCGTTACAGATTAACATGGGCAGCAAGCAGGCAGAGAGAGGATACAGGATAGGACCACCAGAAATGTTGCAATGCGTGCGTGCAGAAACACTGGCACTCCTCCACTGCCCAGAGTTTTGTGCCATGGCTAATTACTCCCACTCCTACTTTGGTGGTCCAGTGAGAGAGACGAGACTGAGACGTCGACCGTGGCGAGGCCGAGCTCCGGTCCTCACTTCCGGGAGTCAAGCATTCTGCAGCTCTATGATTCAGAGGAGTTCATGTGTTGCCTCTGCGTCCGCGCATGCGTGCATGCACTGGCTGGCTCGTGTCTTAATTATCGCCAGGAATCACGTGGCTTCATCGTTAGGCCAACTCTAGCGCGCGACTCAACAGGTCCGGCCGACAGACCCTATAGCCCAACGCGCGACGGTCTGACTCCATCTTATTCATTTTATGTCCGGTCTAACCCATTTCGAACGCAAACATGTGTTCGGTTTGGGTCCAGACGGACAGCAAACAGACACGCCGCTAGTCTTCATCGGTGCCGCGTGACAGGCGGCCGTCTACCTCCCACCATTTAACATAAATGAGCACGCGCGGTCGGCCCCATCTGTTATCCGTCTAAGCGAGTGGTAGGCGTCCTTCTTAAATGAAAAGCCGTGGACCGGTCGCAATCCACGCTCCCGCTCCACTCCGTGCCGCCTCCTCGAAACCCGACACCCAAAACCTAGTTCTCCCTTCCCCTTTCTCGAGCTCGCTGACCGTCGACAGCCATGGTGTGATGAAGCACTGGCTGCGGGGGGGCGCATGACCACGAGGCTAGTTCGTCCTCGGGCCGCCGCCGCCGCGGCGCCAAAGCAGAGCCCACATCACCCCCACGGAAGGCCCCCGTGCCTCCCCCATTCACCATCGCCCCTACGGCCGCCGCTCCCCTGGATGTTTGCCGACATTATTGGGAGACCAGGACGCCGCTCCCCTGGAGCGACGTTCACCTGCCCAATAACTGGCATTTGTTCGCGGATCGGGTGCCGATCCCGCCGGTCCCGACGAGCGGCCGTGCCCGCCGCGAGGAGATCGAACGCCGCCGCCGCCTCCTCCCAGACGACCTTTACTACGACCCCAGGTACGCCGTCGATTCCGCCCTGTGGAACACACGGCTTCGGGATGAGCATGACGTACTGCGCGCGTCCTTCTTTGCTGGCACCTCATCTAGCGCGCGGCGGCCATGCATAGAGCGCCGAGTGCGTGCTTCGTGCCCTCCCTAGGTGCGCGGGCGTACGCGGGTGCGTGGCATCATGCCGACGCCGTCGCCACCACCACCTCCTCACATGACAGAGGAGGAGGAGGCCCGGCTCCTTCAACGTGTCATGGAAGACTTCATGAACATGCACGATGAGCGCCAATGGGAGGGCCTGGACACCATGATTGCCCTCTCTGTGGCCGGCGGCGTGGCCGTGCCGGAGCTGGAGATGAGGGACGTCAAGGATTAGGTGAGGGAGGAACAACCCGTCACCGCGTACCACCCGAAACTGGTGGGCCAGCGGTAGAGCTGGTCGTGCAACGCCACGGTCATGGCCGACGCCGTGGGGGCCGTAAACTGGTGCCATACGCCGTCGCGGTCACCGGAGCACAAAGACGACACCACGGGGTGAGGTGCTGCGGGCACCTCCCACCTTCCAGGGACCACCGGCCAACCTCTGGACGGCGCCGCCCTACATCGACCTCACTGGTGACGAGGACAACAACGGCGACACGTGAGGAGACGGCGACGGGCACGGCAACAACGCGCGGGCGGTGTTTTTCTTTTGTTTTTTTATGTTAATTATGTTTATGTTAAGAACTGTTGAACGGAGCTATTCTAGAGCCGTGAAGACTGTTTAATTGTGTTTTTTTGTTTTTATATGTTTGCATTTATTTGATATTTTTATATATTTCTTTGAGTTTTTACGATTTTTTAATATCACGTTCATTCTGGACATGATATGGCGTGTGGCCGCGCGTTAGGCGCATCGATATGACAACGGCCCCAGAACGAACATGAACGACCTCATTGTCGTTTCAAATAAACGAAAACAGGTTAAAATAAACATTCATTTAAGGTCGTGCGTTGGAGTTGGACTTATTTTACGGAGACCTTGCCACCTTGACGAGTTCTCGGTTCATTTTCCTCAGCTGTAAAACCATCGCCGCTGTAGAGGTGAGAGAAACACTACCGAGTACGTGGGCGGTTCCCTCTCTTTTGGTGGTGTGCTAATGTTGGTCAAACTGACTGGTGTGCTCGTGGGAACTCTCGTACTTAGGTGGGCTCTCTTTTGTCTGGTAATCAGATGTGGTGCAGACCGCGATGGATTTGGACTTTGTTCACGTCATATAAATAGTCGTACTAGTCAATGACATTTATTTTGGGATGAAGGGAGTAGTGAGGCCCCGTTTGGTTTATAAGTTCTAAGACTTTTTCTAGTCTCAACTAAAAAGTCTCTAGTCCCTAAAAAATCCTTTTCTGTTTGTTTCCAGAGACTAAAAAATTCCTAATCTTTTCATTGAGGTTATTGAATGACCATGTTGCCCCTAGTATATAGAGAAATAACAATCAAACAATATCATGGGGTGGCGGACCAATGAATGCATGAAGGGCATTGTTGGAAAAGTGCCAAAAAAATCTTAAAAAAGACTCACCTTAAGAGTTTTCTTCATTTAGTCCCAAATGACTAGTTTAGTCCCTAAAAAGTCACTCCCGTTTGGTAAAAAAGTCTCTAAGAAGGACTTTTTTTAGTCCCTACACAGAAAAGTTCCTAGAGACAAACACCCCCTGAGTCTTTAAAAAAAATACTATCAAGAACCTAATCTCGTCATTGCCATCACAACTATCTTCACTGATGAGCTAGTTAGCGCGCGCGCTCTCTCTCTCCCTCTCTCTCCAGTTTGATCGGCGAAGAACTAACATCTACAGTTTTATGCGGTTAGAAATTCAAGTTCCAGCCACCTAATAACTCGACAATACCATTGCCAGGTCTCGATTGAGAGGAAGCGGAGGCAAGCATCTGGTTTACGTGAGGTCTCGTCGACGAAGGACTCAATCAGACACCACACCTGTAGCGTAGCACGCACTGCACAAGCTACTGCTAGCCAGCAATGCCCTAGCGAGTACATTCTAGCCGTCACGTCGTCATCCTGCGTGTGAGGTGTGTGTGGCACAGTGACATGCCATTTCAACAACTAGTGGTGGCACGGCGTTTCGATCCGAACCGACCGGGAGGATCTGCGCCCGGCCAGCCCGTGCATGCATGCATGCACGGCGGGAAGCTCAACGGCCAAATAATTGGATGCCTCCCTCCAAGTCCAAGAGGGGGAACCCCAGCCTTCAAGCTCCGGAAAACAAAAGAAAAAAAGACATTTTAGGATACATCAAATCAACCTGGGCCGTTCATTTCTTTGGCTTCTAGGACCCAGATTAGCCTATACTACACCAGTTTTTGGGTAGTATATTTACTCGTTGAGGGCATTTTTGGTACTACTAAACACGCAGTCAGGCTTCTTCCCCGCTACGACCACCCTTTCTTCCCATCATCTCTTGGCCCGTCCACGACGCCATGTATTTTTCTGCGATATGCTTCGGCCGACGACAGAGCGAAGCTGACGGCCTAGGTTCGTGCCCCAAGCTGGCATGTAACCCACGTATACAGGACACAGGGACGTAGAAAAGCTAACATCGCTAGTAGACTCGCCGCCGATCAGATTACACAATCACGTCACACACGTACCCAACAATCAGATCACTGTTTGCTCTCGTAATGCACGTACGCACGCGAGGATGCTCAGGGAGTCGCCCACCGCAGCAAGCGGCCGTCGCACGCCCGCGCCGCCTCGCTCGCCATCGCACCGTCCGCCGCTTTGCCGTTGCTGCTCATCAAGTGAAAATCATAGTGGCTAGCACGCCGCGCGCCACACCAAATAGTTATTCTGTGTGCATGTAGTGGCTGCAGCGGCGTAGGTATAGCGGAGGTCCTCACGCCGGCGCAAGCATGCATTGAGATTTTGCGGCGACATGGTGTCGCGGGTAGCAGACGAATGGTGCTGCGTCCGATGAGATGAGATTAACTTAATCAGTTAGATAAATAATTCTGACTAAATTAGGAAAGAACAGGGTTGGGAATTACCAATATATCTTTGAACGAAAATTTGGTCAATCCATACTGGCCATTGGATCAACTAAATACTATCCAGTATGTTGAGTAGTACGATGCATCATAAAAAGTCTCAAGAAAAACGTGCCAAACCCGGCGCGTCGACGAGAAAGAAGAGGCTGGCTGGCTGGCCTGGACGGTGCAGCAGCCTCGTCAGCTTCAGAGGAATCCCCCCGGCCGGACACGCCGTCTTGTCCCTTCACCTTCGCCCGGCCCGGCCATGCCCTGCCCTGCATGTACGTAGCTTCCTCTACCACGCCACTACTCGAACTTCGAACTCGCAGCTCAGACAGCGCAGCGCATGCATGCTTCAAGGCTCTTTTCATACTCCGTGCAAGGCGCGCAGCAGTAAAATTCATGGAGTACTTGCGTCGTCGTGGATGTAGATAGATAGTACTCCCTTCATTCCATAATGTAGTGCTTTTTCTATCCACGTGCTTTAATTTTAATCATAAATTTAACTATCAAGACCGATTGCGGCGGGAGCAAAAATTATATCAGTGAATTCGCATTCGAAAAAAGTTTTCAATTATATAATTTTTTTCCCACCGCATTTGGTCTCATTGATTAAATTTATGATCAAAATTAGACTTTAAAAAGTGCAGGCGCATTATATTTTGGAATGGAGGGAATAGATGCCGCGGTTCGGGTTCGTCGCCTGGGCTCCGAGGAGACTTTGTACATGCATGCATGCATGCATCGGGCCGTGCCAGCGCGCTCTCCGGCTCTGAGTGCGGCCGGTGTCGCCTCCGTGCAAGGCAGCAGTAAAATCCATGGCGGCCTGGGTCTGCCCCTCCCTCACCGGCGCGGCCATGCCCTGCCAGCCTCGTACGTACTGAGCTAGCTTTCTCCTCCACCACCACTCCCAGTACACCCAGCGCTGGCAGACGATGCAAAGCTCCCCCCAGTGGCTTTACCATGCTTTTGCGTCGTCGACGCGGATAGATAGACAGACTCCCCGGTTCGTGTTCCGGCGCCTCGTAATCTGAAAATGCATGCTGGGATCCGCAGGCAGAGACCTTGTACGTCATGTCGTCATCCACCCATGATCCATGCATGCACGCCGCGGGCTTCGCTGGCGCGCGTGCCCTCCGGCGCCGAGCCCGGCCGGGCCGGCACCGGCACCGTGCAAGAAGCAGTAAAATTCCGGTGCAAGCCGGAAGCGGTAAACATTGCGGTGGGTGAGACTGAGAGGGGGAGCAGTGGGGAATTAAAGGCGGAGCCACGAGCAAAGGTTGGGTCACATCGGCCGCGACTGGACTCGGGATGGATCCATCCATCCATCGCCCGTGTCGACGTCTCAGTCTCCGAGACGATGAGATTGGAAACCGGAAAGGCATCTCTGTCTGGCCGCCCGCCCGTCTCTTTCCAGCTGCTCCCCTCCATCTCCGTCTCCATGGGCGAGGAGAGGAGGTCATGTGCCTCAACAGTGCCACATGCTGCCGTTTCCTTTCCCCTGCTGCTCACTGCATGCAGGCTTCACTATGCGTGCGGTGGTAGCGACACGCTGGCCGCCTACTGTTTCGCCGCTGCGTCGCTCTTGATTGATCGAGTGGTAGCACTGGTGCCTTGCTCCGTCTCTGTGGCTCGTGTGCGCGCGCTGTGTGCTGCAAACAATGGACGGTGAAATTCTGCAGGCGGTGACAATGTCCTACAGACTCTTTTAGTCGCTAAAATGAGATCGTTTGTTGTATAATAACAGTTTTGCTAAGTCTCAGTGTCTCAATCTCCATGGATAACTGCACATTATGCATGTATGTTCCCAATAATGGCGAGAACTCGTGAGAGCCGATGATCTGATGATAAACTATGAACCGAAAAAAAACTAGTATTGTGTTTCCAAATGCAGGTCTCGTCACACCAAAACTACGCGTTGCAAGTATTTCATCCAAGGTGATCATTTTCATATGCTTAGAGCAACTCCAAACAACCGATCTATTTCGTCCGTCTGCGTCTGTTTGGGTCGGTGCGGACAAAAGTGACGGCCCAACGCGCCGATCCAAACTCAAATCACGTCTGCGTCGCGTCCGCGCCGACGCACTTATGGTTCAAATTTGCGCGACAAATGCGTCGGCGTGGACGCCGAAGGGACGCTTCGCGCGCCTTCTCGCTATCCGCCGCGTCCCCACATGGCGGCCGTCCAACTACCCGCTGCCCACGCGGTCAGCTTAATTTATGACGACGGGCCCACGCGTCAACGACGGCGCTCGTTCTTTTTTAAGCCGACCGTGCGGCGGGGCCGTCCTCATCCAAACTCGCCGTCCCCATCTGCCCACTCTTGCTCCCTCGTCGCCGGCAAACCCTAGCCACCGCAGCCACAACGACAATGGGCCTCTTCTCCGGCGCCAGCGGCAGCAAGGCCAATGGCAAGTCCCCCGCCACCCCTTTCCCCTCTGAGTTTCTCCCACCCCCACCGGCGCCTCGCCCGCAGAGGCAGCGCGTCAGCGTGCCGGTGCACCAGGCGGAGTGGCACTGGCAGAACCGCCAGCCACTGTCGTATCCCGACATGACGCTGCCGCACGACTGGCATCTGGATCCAGATAGGATCCCAGTGCCGGCGGCGCTGCAGGCGGCTCGTGCTCACGCGGAGGAGGTGCGCCGCCGGCGGGCGCTGCTGACGGCGAAGCAGCGCCGCGACTCCGCCTACGCAACCGACTCGCCCAACTGGGCGAGGTGGTTTGCCTTCGAGCACGAGGAGGCGAGGCGCCGGGGTGTGCGCGAGGTCAACCGGAGGCCAACGCCGCTGGTCGTCCGTGAGGAGGACCAGGCGGCGGAGGACGCCTACTAGGCGGCCCTTGCGGCCGTCTACCGTGAGAGCGAAGAGGACGAACGGCGCAGAGCGGAGGCGGCAGAGGCGGAAGAGGAGGCCCGCTACGAGGCGGCAATGGCGCAGGCCCTTGTCCTCTCCGCGGCGGGCGACAGCGTGGTGCCGCCGATGGCCCCGCCGTCCCCCATCAAGCCGCAGCCGCAGCCGCAGCCCGAGCCCGAGCCCATCGCGTGCTTCTCCTGGAATGGAGTGGTGCGCGAGTGGGTGTCCGTGTCACCGGTCTGGCTGGGGGCGACGCCGGCGCAGGAGCAGGCCTACCTCGAGATGTGGCGCCAGCGCTGGCTGGCAGAGGAGCGTCGACAAGGCGAGTACGAGGAGATACTCGAGCGCGACCTTGAGGAGGAGGCGCGCCAGGCCGCGGCTGCACAGGCGGACGCATAGCCCCCCGCTCCGGCACTGCCTGCGCCGGCACAGCCCGACATGGCAGCGCTCTGGAACACGGCGTTCGCTTGGGCCGGGCCGGCGCCGACGCTCATCGACCGCACGGACCCCGAGGACGACGACGACGCCTAGGGCAGTGCGCCTCCTCGTAGTTTAGGCTTTTTTTTAGACAAATGTGGACGCGTGGACTCTCGCCGGCCTTTGTGGCCGGCTTTAATGTTTAATTAATGCAGTTTCTCTTTTTTTAAATATGCGTGCGTTCATGTTTTTTGGCGCCGTCTAAATGAGTCGCAGGCGAGTGTTGGGCGCAGGTGCCGACCCAAATACGGAAGCGGGCATCCGTGTCCGTTTGACCGATCCAAACGAACAAAAAGCGGTCGAAATCGCCGTCCGTTTGAGTCGGCCCGTTGGAGTTCAGTTGGCGTGCTTTTTCCTTTCTGAACGCATTTTCTGAATTTCATCCAGGGAAACCCAGACATGGACGCACTTTTGCTGGCACAGTACCCGCACTAGGCGCCTCACCCAGGGGCTCGCAAGTCCGACGGATTAGATGCATGTGGGCGGCTTCATGCGAGATGGCGTCCATCGTTGTAGCAGACAGATTTTCCAAAGGGGGGCAGGCCTGGGGTCCCGTCTCCATGATCCACTCTAGTTAATCTCATCAGCTTTTCTGCCAGCGTGTGAACCTGCGATTAAGGCTAGCTACTCGGTACCATCTGCCATTCTATGGCCCTACTCACCAACGCATCACTGCAGTCTACAGGGAGGGCAAACTATTTCAGGATTGACCGTTCTAGATCCATCTGTTCCCAACACAGGTGTGGGTCAAAGACACACACATGCGATCTCGCACGGCTAGTAAAAAAACTTTTCAGGGGCTTGAGAAGTACTACTAGAAGTGTGAGAGAAATTAACAGCTATAGCATGTATACATGAGCAAAATGCAGCTACAGTATGTGAAGTTATGACTTATGAGTTGAGAGGAGGAGATTTCGTACATATTTAAAGCTCGCATTTGCCATGGCGGGGTTGATCCATTGCACCGCCGCCATTCCAGGCCACTAGACAGCGGTCCAAAGACACGGCGCCGCGGGCGCCGCTGCGGGAGTCGCCTTCCTTAAGTCCAAACGGAGAGAATGTCCGGCAGCACCAGGAACTGTTCGGTTCACCTTGTACAGGTCACGCCCCACCTTTGAAGCTTTGAGGCGACAGCAATGGATCGTCTTGATCTCTCATCACATGGTGTAGCAATGGCGACATGGGTTCACGTGTGACGCTCTTGTTTAAGCATGGTACCTGCAAAGCCAAAACAGTGACACTGATTGACATGTCGTGCATTTTCGTCACCACAAAGCCAGTTGATTTTAACTTTACCTCAACGAGTCACAGTTAAAAGAAAATCACAGAACAAACTGTATGAAATTGTTGCATACTGCTAGTACTCCCTTCGTTCCAAATTACTCGTCATAGAAATAGATGTATCTAGAACTAAAATACATCTAGATACATCCATTTCTGCGACGAGTAATTCGAAACGGAGGGGGTACAAGATAAGTCAAAAAACAAATGGGATCTAGGCTTAGCATGTTACCAAGAAATAAGTCAATACTTCAAAAGAACAGCCAATACATCCCAAAACATGAATACATGAGTGCTGAACGTAGCAGTATCACATCCCTTCTCAAACTTCAAAACATAGCAAAGATAACAATAGAATTCCCACATGACTCGTCGAGCTTCGGAACAGGGCAAATATAACATATCAAAATAATAAGAAAAGAGAACAGAAGTATTCTTGTCCGGAACAAAGGGTAATGCATCTCTTGGATTAATACAAAAGGGAATGCTGCACATCTATACTGCTTTTCAGGTTACCTATCAGAGTGCCTGCCCTGTGGAATAAATTTCAAGTTTATCAGATCATATACGCATACGCTCATGCTGCAGAAGCTATCAACTTATCCAAAAACTGTAGCGCAACATCAAATAAACAGTCAGCGCACAGTTTTATAGATATACTCACTATGTTCAAAGTTTCCTGCACAAACTGCCAATGTGTTTCAACAAATAATTAGATGGTACAGAGCACTATGCTCACAGTTGCCTGCACAAACTGCGAATGTGCTTCAACAAATAATGAGATGGTTCAGGGAATCAAAACACCAAGCTGGTGCAACCACAGGCCCACATTAGTCTTAAATCTAGCTTTATTTATCACAACAGAAAGGTCAAAACAACAATAAAAAGGAACAGTGAAGTATGGACATCCATGTGCAGCACAGCATTCTAACATTGGGTAATGATAGCAACCCCACAGTTCACAGAGTATTTACACAAGACTTGATGGATCCAGCTAGAATCAAAAAATCGTGAGATGCTGAAGAAGAACAATCTGGGCTAATTAATACCTGGAAATTACAGAATTTTAAACTATGCATGGAAGCTCAAAACAACAATCAGGCAAGGGAAAGTACTACGCAGCTAATAGTCTTTAAGCATTGAAACACCGCTAAGGTTACAACCCAGAAGTGATGGTGAACACTTTCTAATAAACAGGGCAATTTTAAATTATCACACACAATGCCATAATTAATCAAGAGGAAATGGGTGCTTCCACTCACCAAATGCTATTTTTTGTACAAGATCTAAGGTACAGGCCAAAA
Source organism: Triticum monococcum (assembly GCA_034509565.1). Classification (NCBI taxonomy): domain Eukaryota; kingdom Viridiplantae; phylum Streptophyta; class Magnoliopsida; order Poales; family Poaceae; genus Triticum; species Triticum monococcum. The sequence continues at coordinate 542,091,234 of CM067841.1, forward strand.
CTGTCTAGGGTAATCATGGACTTATGACACGCGGCAGGCCACGTTGTGTATAATCCAGATTATAAGAAATGTTTGGATCATCATACAAAGGAAAGGGAAACAGGAATAGGAAAGAGATTGTATATTTTGTCTCTCATGTATCAATAGACAAACAGTGTACAGCGAATACCATAAGTGTAAAATAAACGCAGCGAGACAATTCTGTTATATCTATATCAACAATGCAGCTACCGTGCCCTGCGAAAACAAAATCAGCTACTGTTCCAACTCACTGCTTACAATAGGAGCAACGTCCAAATACCATATGAATATGTGACAATGACAATTCGCATTTGCCAGGGCAATATATAAGTATCTTCACATAAATGACACCTGAATCTGAGCAAAGCTAATTATGAAATACTACGAGTACCTCACTACAATTTGCACCAGAAAACAACACTTTCAATACCTTTCCTAATTCCTAATATGTCGGTGTCATTGATAGGGCGCCAGTAGTAACCTTTCCAAACAACAGTATGCAACATTCACGACATATCTAATGTTCAACCTATACATCAGAATGCTAAGAATTCAGAAAGCAATACCATCACATATACATCAGAACTAGCGGCAGATAGAACACCACTACATATGGATAAGAAAGTTCCTTACAAGCCTACCTTGTATATATGTCTAGCGACAGCTGTAAAATGCAGTATTCATAGTATCCATGGTGTTCACTGACGATGTTTGATTTAGTGGTGACTTCAGTACAACTGGTGGCTTCTTATCTGGCACCAGTGTCATGGGTGCACTACCATCAAGCATCCTGACCACCCTTCGCATACCAGGCCGCTTCCTACAGTCAGGATGCACACAGCAGAGGCCCACAAGCAGCACCCGTCGCATCTCCTCAGCGACAAACCGTCCCTGAAGCCGCTGGTCTGCTGCATCAACCAGTCTCCGACGACCCCAGAGACTCCACACCCAGTCAACAACTGCGGTTCCCTTCTCTGTTGGCCTCCGGCCAGTGGCCACCTCCAAAGCAAGCACCCCGAAGCTGTAAACATCCGACCGCTCTGATGCCACACCTGAATGCACATACTCTGGTGCGAGGTATCCCAGTGTGCCCGCTGGCTGTGTTGCCAAAGGCACCCCGCCATGGCTCACCACACGAGCAAGACCAAAATCTCCTAACCGAGCATTGAAGTCTGCATCGAGCAGCACATTTGATGACTTGACATCACGATGAAGAATGCGGTGCTCACATTCATCATGCAGAAATGTAAGTGCTGATGCAACACCAAGCACCGCCCGAAACCGTGCCTCCCAAGGAAGTATTGCTCCACCCTTTGTGTGCAGTGCGCTGTCAAGATTACCATTGGGCATGAACTCGTAAACAAGAACCAGGTCATGCTCACTGGAGCACCATCCCAAGAGTGGCACAAGATTGGGGTGGTGTGGGCAATCAAGCATGGCACGAAGCTCACTCAGAAACGCCTTTGAGCACGGCCACATGGCTTGGAACCGTTTGACAGCAACCCTTGACCCAGAAGGGAGAACCCCCTGAAACACAATCGCGCCAGAGCCACCAATGCCGATCACATTTTCACTGCCGAAGTCCTTTGTTGCTGCGCGAACCACCTCCATGGACAGCATCCCACGGAAGTTCTTGTCGTCGAACAGCACAGCAGGTTTTTCACTTGTGCGGCGCTTTGGATGGCGAATCCATAGAATAGAGCTGATGACCACAACAACCAGCAAGACCACGCCACCGAGAGCTCCGCCCAGCACCGTGTAGAATAGGTTATGGTGGTGGTGCTGATTTTCTGGAAGCGGCAGTGGGCTCTTGAGCGACGACGCCTGGTCCTTGGGCGGTGGCGAAGGAATTGGGGAAGCCGAGGCGTGCGAGGTGTTGGGGAAGCCGAAGGTGCGAAAGGTCCAGCTCTCGACGACGTGAAGCGCGGCCCCTTCGCCATTGGACGCCGAGAAGCCGGCGTACATGTGCGTGAGGAGGAGCCCGGAGAGGTCGACGTCGACGGAGAGCGCGGCCTTGTCGGGTTTGTGGGACGACGAGTAGGAGAGCCAGGCGCGGAGGCGGCGGCGCGGCGCGCGGTACTCGATCCAGGCGGTGATGGGCACGCCGGCCTTGAGGTCGACGCCGGGGCTCGCGGACGCGACGGAGAAGATGGAGCCCGCGTCGAGCGCGACGTGGTTGCCATCAGGGTCGCGCAGCGCCACGTCGCGGTGCGTGTCGAGCTCGACGGCGACGGTGTACACGTCGGCGGGCTGGCCGTCGCCGTCGTCGGAGGCGGAGGCGGACGGGAAGAGGCCGAGGAACCCGTTGGAGGCCCCGAGGAAGGCGCGCGAGGAGGTGAGGACGAACGCGATCCCGTCGCCGTAGGAGGGCGACGGGGTGATGCGGAAGGTGAAGCGGGTGGAGAAGGAGGCCTGCGCCGGGGCGGCGCGCGGGTCGGGCGGCGGGAGGAGGAAGCGCACGGGCTCCGAGAAGAGGGCGCGGCCGGCGCCGATGCCGTCGCTGGCGTTGGTGGTGAGCGCGACGGCGACCCCGCCCGGGAGGACCGAGGCGGAGCCCAGGAGCGTGAGGTTGCTCGCCCACGAGATGCGGCGGTAGGAGGAGGCGGCGGCGGCGGCGGGCGGGAGGTGGACGGCGAGGAGGACGAGGGGGAGGAGGAAGAGGGTGGAGGGGTGGGGCGGCGGCATGGCGACGCGCGGCTAGGTTCTCCGTGGCCGCATTGGCTGCGTCGGCGGTGGGATTTGGGGGAGGAAGAAGGGGAGAGTCCCCTGGAAGGGAAGGGAGAAGCGGAGGGGAAATGGGGTTTAGCGAGTAGAGCGGATGACACGTGGGACCAAGGCACTAATGGGCCCAAACATTCTCTGGGCCTTAAACGCATTGTCCAGTAACGCGATGCCTACTGTTATGTTGCTACTCCAATATGGACTGATCCATCGGAGACAAGCAAAAATAGCGAAATCACTAATTAAAGAGTACCCGCCGTCGTCATCTGAGAAATTTAAGTCGGCGCTGAGAGGTGGGGGACCTCGGACTTCAAGACTTCTATGTTCTTTGCCATCATCTACTTCCTCCGTTCCTAAATACTTGTCTTTCTAGGCATTTTAACAAGTGACTACATACGAAGCAAAATGAGTGAATCTACACTCTAAAATATGTCTACATACATCCGTATGTAGTAGTCATTTGAAATGTCTAGAAAGACAAGTATTTGGGAACGGAGGGAGTAGTGACTATCATAGTTTTGTGAGAATAAATTACATCTCGTTCTTTTAGCGGTGCCACGAGATTAAAGAGTTTTCTGTCCTTGCAGATTCGATTATTCAGATCTGATGAGTTTATATTGTTGTGTCAACCCTTTTTTGTTATTCTGATTTTTCGTGAAGGTAAAATCGTCCATCGACATCATGGTGAACATATAGTGATTCGACGGCCTACACTTCTAGGGGATCATCCCCGCCCCAAATATGGTCATCGATCAAGGCTTTTCATCTTTTTGGATGAGTGATTTAAGGCGCTTTCAAAAACTATTATTGATAATGTTTGTACGGGTGAAAAAATGACAACATCGTTGCTCCAGTTCAATTGTAGTCTCTTTACCAAAGTCTTTGGAGTATTTCTTCGAGCAAAGATTGACGCTGTAAATCTTTATGTGTTTTCAAGAGAGTTTATAGTAATTCTTAGTCATAGGAGTTACGTTGTATTTTTTGGATCGTGGGTCCAAATCAGTGTATCATGTAATTGTTATGAGTATGAATAAAGTTATAGGCGTTGTTAAAAAAACTAACTAAGGAGTGCTTCTTTCAAAGACCACTCCCCTCCCTCCACATGTTGCGATAAGTGGTGCACCAGGAGTTTTTCCCTTTTTTGTTGATCAATCATTCAAAATGTTTTATCTATTAAATTGTGCATCCAAATCTTGAACCATTTTCATCGTGAGATTCCTCGCGTCGAGATTTTCAAAACTTGATCTCATGTTGATAGATTTTGACAAACTTTTTTTCCATGAAAAAACGGACGGAAAAAACCGTTCGAAAAAATCAAACCGGGAACACATTTTTTTCCCTTTTTGGAAGTCTTTCTGAGAGGGACGGCCATGACTCTCGCGAAAGAAAATCCGAGCCTCTCGCGCAAGCAAAATCATGTCTCTCACGAAAAGAAAAGAAAAGAGAGAAAATATTTTTTTTCCATTTTGAAAGCTAAAACTGTGCCTTTTGCGGAAGAAAAAAAAGAGAAAACATGTTTTTTTCTGTCTATGAGAGGCACGGCCGTGCCTCTAGCGGAAGAAAAACCGTGTCTTTCGTGGACAAAAAAAAGGAAAAACACATTTTTTTTCATTTCCGATAGCACGGCAATGCTCTCATGGAAAAAAAAAGAGAAAACGTGTTTTTTTCTGTTTTCGAGAGGCACGACTGTGCCTCTCACGGAAGCAATATTGTGCCTCTCTCGGAAGAAGAAGAAAAAAAGAAAATGCATTTTTTGCGGAAGAAAAATCATGCCTCTCAAGAGAAAATCTGTGTTTTTTGCGCAAAAAAAATTGTCGAAATGCTAAGAAAGACAGGTGAAAACCTGAAAAGTAAAAAAAAACATCAAAAAAGCCAAAATCGTGTGCGAAACATAAATAAAAAATTCGAAAGAAGCGCCCAGAGCACGACACGTGGCGGCGGCTGAAAGCGTGCTCTCAGCGCACCCCATATGATTGTTGGAAAGGCTTCCGAAGGAGCACTCCTCAATTTTTTTTGATACAACGCTCTTCAACTAGTTGCTCTCCGAAAATACACAAGTCGTCTGACTGCATCTCCTGGAGGCCCAAAAATGACACAAAATATCAAACATGTAGACCCGGCCGAGCGCCAGAGCTATTTCTCGCCTACTGCGATCCTTCGGTCTCATCTCTCGCACTTGACTAAATGGTCCAGCCAATACTGTAAGATACCATAGCGGTTCTATGGACAGGTTCGTACTGTTTTTTCGAACCTGTCATGTGATTTATTTTTCTTTCGTTTATGTGTGTTATGGGTTTTTCATTGGCTTTTCTTCTGTTTTTTTTTGGTTTTTTTTTTCTTTTATCAATACAAGCATACTTTTTACAGCACACACTGAACATTTATATGCACATCTGAAACATTTTTACACACACTGAACATTTTCAAACACAAGATTAATATATTTTTTAATATATGTTTTGAACATCTGTTCAGAATACATGTTAAACATTTTTCAAACACACTTTAAAACATTGTTTTCAATGATATGACACATTTTTCTAAAACTATGCGAATAATTTTACATTGTATATAAAAAATTAGGTGTCATGATCATTTTTTTAAACCCATGAACAATTTCTTAAATGTAACGTACATTTTTCAAATGGTTGAAAACAACTTTTCAATTACACAAACATTTTTTACATTGAATAAACATTCTTTAAAAAGGGCATCCATATTTTTCTGAAATGCGTGAACAGTTTTTAACCACAAACATTTTTTTTGAATGTTATTAACTTTTTATAAAAACTATGCTCACAAATATTTTATGTTATGTTAATTTTTAAATCTATATTTTCAAATATTTAGATAAAATTTTGGAATCTATGTATTTAGAATATTTTTCAAAAATATGAACAAAAGAAAAAAATAAAACAAACTAACCCATAGGGAGCTACTAGGGTCGGCCCAATAGTAGCGAGGAGAGGGCGCCCTTCAGGCGAGACCTCCTTTGGTCTCGCAACAGGCGATACAAAGCCACTCCCCCGACCAAGGCCGACGAACTGCCAACAACATTGAGCTACTCAAGGAGTTCATTTGCCTAAAAAACACTGAAGGAAGCTTGGTGTGGGCCACGTCCGCATGAAGCGAGCGATTGTTGGCTGAGACCACCACGCCGGCCTTCCATTTGTCATCTCTCTTGCTTGCCGACCGTCTACCGACACTAGCCCTAACATCATCTCCACCACCCGCACTCAACGCTTTCGTGGCACTGCCTCGTCCTGCCTAAGCTGTTACATTCATCGATTTGTAGCCATCCCTTCCTCCATAGTTTCTTCCTCGATAATTGCCCCCCCCCCCCCCCCTCCCCTCTTTTGCCGGCGTCCGCGAGCTCCGCCGGACACGTACCCCACACTCATGGGTTTCTTCCGTAGTGATACTCACATTGTAGCAGCGAGTGGTCGGCTCCGGCTTGGCCTCATCCTCGTCTCCATCAGCGCCGGCGGGGTAGGCCATGTCATCGCCGGCTCAGGCCTGCTCTCTCACCACTTGGTTTGTCATCACCGCAGTGCCCTATTGCACGCAAATTGAATCGTGGACAGCACACATCAAGCCACATCCACTTAGCACAAATGCAGAGGCCTGAGGTTTCAATACCTCCTTTAGAAAAGCGAAAACAAGATAGGATTATTAGCTGAAATGGAAGCTTCAAGTTTCCCGCAAAAAAGAAAAAAAGAATTGAAACCTTCAAGTATTGTGTTGCGGTATTTCCGTACTGAGTGGAGGATGCACAACGCGGCAACAAAATGGACCCGACGCTGGATAGCCGGCGTATATGTAGCACCACTAGTGCGCCCTGCAAAGTCCACCGCTCCTTTGGGAGACACAGAGGCCAATGTCGTTGTACCCTAGTGACTCCCGCAAACCTAGTGCTCACTTTTTTGGGACGCGATTAAATTAGTTGATATGGCGGACCCTTCATCATCATTCAAAAGAAGTATTGTCCCTGACGAAAATGTGTCCCCACATCAGTTTCTTTGGGCCACAACATGCTCATTGCACACCATAGAAGGCTCGGCGGCCACAACGAAGACGACGCCGCGGCCCCGATCCATTCCTTGGAGTCTTTGTTGAGATCCCAGCAGGAATGGCGGCGGCCCGTGCACGAGAGATGAAGGTCTTTGATCATATCTGGGTGAAAATCTGCTATTGGCTATTGCCAAGGCCGGCAATGGCGACGTTGTCCGCGTCGTTTCCTTTTTAAAGGCATCGCCGTGGAGAAGTTTAAGGTCACTCTTTGCTATCTCCGGGGAAACCCTAAATCAGTAGATCAGATGACGGCGGCCCTCTGGTGTCGTTTCCCCTTGGAGGCGTCATTCTTGGAGGTGCACACGGGCTCGAGGGACCGAAGGATGGCGTCTTTGGTGGAGCGGTGCTTCATCTTCCACATTGATGGTGGCGGTTCTCAGCGGTGTGGTGCTGTGGAGTCTCGGCGTCTGATGCGAGGAGATGGACTCGCGCAGGAGGAGAAACCTGTCTGGCGTCATGGTGGCGTTGATGGCAGAGAGGCCTGGCAAGGTTGGTGCATTAGTTATGATCTGAGGATGGACCGAAGGAAGATGGAGGTGACGGCCCTTGCAGCGTGCGGTGTTCACTGGGAGTGTGCCAGACCGGTGTGGGACCCAGTCTAGATAGTGGCTTGGATGGGACACCCGGCTTTAGATGTTAGGCTTTGGTGCGATGTCTGTTTGGTATTAGGCTCAGACGTTCGATACGTCTTCATCATGGGGATAGAAGTAGTAACGGTGTTGCCAAGATGATGACTTTAATCTTATTAATATATTACTTTGTAGATCTTTATAAATAATTAATAATATGATTGCATGCATCGTCTAGATACAGAGGTCCAAGATACGTCCTTCTTTTCTAAGATAAGAAAAAAAGACTCGGACTCGACGCAAAGCAAAGCACGCCATAGAATAGAAGGCCATCAACCCTGAAAAGTGCAGTGCATTTTCAGCAGGCTGCCAGTAGCCAGGAGTAAAGTAATCTCCTGTCGACTGATTTGTCGCGTCCCGGAGCAGTCGGGACACTCTGAAACCACGAGATCGAATCGAATCGACCGTGCGTGTCGGTGCCATCCGGGCAGACGGGAACAAAACGGTGAGTGCACACCACGGCAGCCGCCAGGCAGGCGCGGCCATTGCCAACTTGCTGCCTCGCGGTTTCGCTGCTACGGGCGGCCAGCTCCCAGCACGCACGCTGGAAGAAGGTACTCCTATAATGCCACCGCCGGTGCAGCGGGTGGCGACTGGCCAAGGGGTCATGGGATGGCTATTCTGTTATTCGTATCGTTAGTACTCCCTCCGTCCCATAATGTAAGACATATTTTGACACTACACTAGTATTAAAAAACGTCTTACATTATAAAACGAAGAGAGTATTATCTAATGATGGAAGCGGACGGAAGGTCAAGCAAAAACAGGTAATCTGGCAGAAGACGCAAATGCAGCGAAGATGGATTTGGTACGTGTTGCGTGGTCAATTTTGTCTGTGCGCAACAGCTCGTGTGATTCTCGGGAAAGTCATCTTGGATTATCGACTAGGAGTGGTTAATCAGGTGGTGGGTGCACGTGCACACTTGGAATTGAGGTGGACATGGCCACCGGTCTGCGCTTGGCTGCGTGGTGGGTGCGCGAGATGCTGACAAGATCTCATATCCTCAAACCAACATAAACTTTGAGCTCTATATATTTAATTAGTAAATGCGTATGTGAAATTTCCGTTAATATTAGGGATGAAATTAATTGCACATTGATATTAGGTAAGATATCAAGCACATGTTAATAATTATGTGATTAGCACAAAAATGTTGAGTGCTCACCATTGGAGTAATCTAGATCATTGGATTGACATGCTTCGATGGCGGAGATTAATTGTATCTAGCCCCTTTGAATCTTTTTATATTGGTATATAGATGTGTTTAACAAAAATTAACCTAGGGGTGATGGCTAGTGACAGGAAAGGGAATATGATAAATGAAATTTTTAATGAACGCATAAATGGCGAGATGGTCAATTGAGGAAGAAAATAAGGAGTGATTATATAAAAAAATGTTGGATGGATATTGTGTTATTTAAAGATAGAGTTTAATAATGTACAAAGAAAGGAAAATTAATCAATGCCCATGGCGTTATATGAACACTAATAGGGGACATAACTAGTATGACATATTGGCAAGAACGATAGAAAGACAAAAAAAGCTACCTAACTACTCCACTATGTGCCTGGTGGCTCTTATTGTCTTCTTTTTTAACATGGTATAGAAGCAAGCGCTCATATACACGCGTATACACTCACCCCTATGAGCACCTCCGAAATACTGAGCCGGCATATCATCTTGAAATTTACAAAGTAACCGTAGGCACCTCATCGTCGACGGGAACGTATCCTCCCACTGAATGCGCATCACCGGAAATTCTAAAATAAATCCAGGAATAAATGCAAGCACCAAGACTTGAACCCTGGTGGGCTGGGAATACCAGAGTCCCTCTAACCATCCAACCACAGGTTGGTTCGCGGTGGATCTTATTGTCATGTCTACCATTTTCTTGCCCATGATCCTTCCTTCTTTCCGTAGAGAAAAGAAGACAAATATAAAGGAAGGACCATGGGCATTGATTACTTTAACAATCAAAAGAAAAGCTATGATCAAGTAATAGTTTTTCGTGGAGTGGAACTATGTGTCTTTGCACATGGTCTCATTTTACAATGGTACCATGCATAAGTAATTTATTTGGACATATTTCTTTGAATTCAAAGTACTTATTACATATCTAAGTGCAATGAAAAAACTAGTGCATGGAATCACCTAACCCCAGCTCAATGTTCATATGTCACATGATAGCTACTGACACACAAACATCAAACACATAAAACACTCATGCATGCACACTCTATACTTCAAAAGCTGTGAAGTTTAGAGGATGGACCGTGGAGCACATGGACTTAATTGACAATTGGTTTTTCTTTTTTTAAGGATACCATTAATGTCACAACCCCCCGCCTTCCAGGTATGGACAAGTATTTGATAAGGAGGTAGATAAATAATATCTTGGGCATTTATATAAAAACTGCATGTAACATTAATCTTCTCCTTATCATATGCTCATTCGCTAGTAGTATTAATTAAGCAAAAATAAAATGCTAATACCATACTATCATGATACTGTATCCTAATAAATGTTGTGGTACTATGTGGCGTGCAAACCAATAAATGATGTCATCTAATACGAAACTAGCATCACACTATGCACTGCAGAGGTGGTATCATACAATAGTATCACATGCATGATACTAGTATCTGATACTCCTCACTACATGGAGTGTAACTTACAGTTTTGTAGCACATCGAGGTTTAGATCGATTTTTTTCTTTTTTGCAAAACTGATGGGAGTTTTATCCCAAGTTCATAGGGTTACAATCGAGAGACACTATATTCTTACAACATGGGGGACATGCACTCATCCATACCGCAACACACAACTTGATACGACTATAATTTGCTATACAATCTGCTACCCTATTTTGAGTTCTACTAACTTCTGAGGTGTAAACTCCCTATCAACCAACATCGACTTGATCTCAGCTACTAAGTGTCCATGTGCAGAACAAGATAAGTTATCGCCTGAGAGGATTGAAAGTGCCTCCGAGGAGTCAGATTGAACCATCACTAACCTATTAGTATGTTACAATTCTAGGGCCATACCTTGCATCAGTGCATGTATCTCCACCTCAAGTGCCTCATTGTAGTTAAAAATAACTTGGTATGCAGCAAAAATAACCGAGCCATCCTCCTAACGCAAGATCATTCCAACATTTGTACAACCATTGTCGGTGTCAAAATCGGCGGATCTCGGGTAGGGGGTCCCGAACTGTGCGTCTAGGCCGGATGGTAACAGGAGGCAGGGAACACGATGTTTTACCCAGGTTCGGGCCCTCTTGATGGAGGTAAAACCCTATGTCCTGCTTGATTAATATTGATGATATGGGTAGTACAAGAGTAGATCTACCACGAGATCAAGAGGCTAAACCCTAGAAGCTAGCCTATGGTATGATCGTTGTCTATGGAGTTGATGAAGTTGTCCTACGGACTAAAACCCTCCGGTTTATATAGACACCGGATAGGGTTAGGGTTACATAGAGTCGGTTACAATGGTAGGAGATCTTGAATATCCGCATCGCCAAGCTTGCCTTCCACGCCAAGGAAAGTCCCATCCGGACACGGGACGTAGTATTCAATCTTATATCTTCATAATCCTGGAGTCCGGCTGAAGGTATAGTCCGGCTACCCGAACACCCCCTAATCTAGGACTCCCTCAGTAGCCCCTGAACCAGGCTTCAATGACGATGAGTCCGGCGCACAAATTGTCTTCGGCATTGCAAGGCAGGTTCCTCCTCCAAGTCCTTCATAGAAGATTGTAAACACCAACAGTAGTGTCCGGCTCTGTAAAATAAGCTTCCACATATTGCCATAGAGAGAATAATATTAACACAAATCCAATCTGCTGACGTATTTTGCAGTGTGCCATCACACCACAACCAAGCCCTTTACTCGAATCGTTTTTACTTTTCCTCCTCAGCATGTTTTGCGAGGCGGTTTCCTTGGCACGTCTTGTCAAAGCAGAGATCGTGTACCCCCCTATTAAGGGATTCTCATCAATACGGACGTGGGTAACCCAATCGAGCCCGTTAGCATACTTTCTCGATTAAAGGCGATTCCCAAATGGTTACGGGGAGGGCTCCTGGTATTCAGCCTTTTATAAAGGGACCAGGGCCTTCTCTTTTCTCCAACAAGTTCGCCCGTCGCCTCGAGTTCCAACACCCTAGGCTCCAGATTCTGGGTGCCTCGGACCTTCGACAATGTCCGGTTCCGACCCTCAAGGCCGATGGATGCCCTCCTCCGTCACGGAGGAGGGCGTGCTAAAGTTGAGAGAGGCTAAGTTCCTGACCGGCGAAATTTGGCATAGGTTGCCTGCTCAAGGGCAGGTCATCCCCAGTCCCCAGCCCGGTGAGAGCATGGTGTTCATGTCTCACTTCCTTCGGGGGTTGGCCTTCCCAATGGATCCCTTTGTGAGGGGACTACTGTTTTATTACGGGTTGAAATTCCACGACTTAGCTCCGGAGTCCATCCTCCATATCTCCTTGTTTATCGTTGTGTGCGAAGCGTTCCTCCATGTTAACCCTCACTTCGGACTATGGCTCAACACCTTCAAAGTGGAACCGAAGATGATCGAGGGACGGCACGCAGAGTGCGGAGGCGCTGTTATAAGCAAAAATGCTGATGCTCCGTGGCCCGAGGGCTCTTTTCAAGAGGAGTTAGGCTTGTGGCAACGAGAGTGGTTTTATATCACCGCTCCCTGGAGCACCAAATGGGTGGCGCCTCCTATCTTTCGCTCGGGTCCTCCACCACGTCTGGCGTCATGGGTCAATAGAGGGTTGGATTGGGGTTTGCCCAAAGACGTGCCCTTGCTACAGGGCCGCATTAAAGATCTCTTGGAAGGAGACCTCAGCCTGGTCAAGGTGACGCAGGTCATGCTGATTCGCCGAATATTGCCCGGCAAACGTCGCCCCCTCCGCCTGTGGGAATTTAATCCAGAGGGACCGCGAGCTCCCCAGAACTTCATGGGCGCAACGCCCGCGGAGATGTATAAACTGTTCTTCGGATCACAGGAGATGTGTCCGGATTCGACCGAGGACGCAGGCCTAAGCCGCAATTGTCTGGATACTCAAGTAAGCAACCTTGTGTCCGGACCTTCTATCCGTATAGTTGTCATAAACTTGCCCCTAAAAGAGCCGTCCTTTTTAAACAGGAGTGGATAGCGAAGGCAAAGCTGATCAGGTGTCCGGCTCCCCTTCCTGAAACCAGGGCGGATCCCGTGCTAGTCAGGATGCTGGAGATAATGCCTTCGGAGGGGGAGGACAAGGAAGCTATGGCCTCCTCGAAGGAGGCTGCTCCGATGGGAGGAACCGATGATTCCTCTCCTAAGGGGAAGAAGAGAGCCGCCTCTGACGACCCGGAAACCATGGCCGTGAAGCGGGGGAGAAAATCCTCGTCAGAGGGTCCGACGCCGGGGAGTTCCTCGGCCGGACTACGCCCTCAAGGGGATCAGCCCTCCAGCGAGCCGTAAGTAGAGAAAGATTTTCCTTTTGAGAAATGAGGGAAATCCTTGATTTATGTCTGAGAAGATTAACCAAACTTTTACCTTGTAGCTCGGACCTCAGCCCTTCTCAGCAGAGCTCGTCTTCGGGGGATCTTCTTCCGGAGATGATGGAGAGCGGGACGCCTCCCCCTGTCGTGCCGCCTAGCGAGGTGGACGACCCTGAGGTGTCATCTCGGAGGGTTTCTCCGAATCCGCCAGGGGCGGAAGGTAGATATGCGCCCCCCCTCCCCCCCGAGGTTCTCCGCGTCCGGCCTTCGAAAGAGGTCATGGGACGAGCCCGACACCGTCTGGTGCTCGGTCGGAGGAGCTGAAGATTCTGCTGGGGCGAGCTTGTATCTCAGAGGAGCATCGTGCACTGATGGGCACGGTGATTGGAAGGATTTCGTCCGCAGAGAGCGGATTGCATGAGGCCGTCAAAAGCTTACTGACGGGTTTCGAGGTACATTAGATAATGTATATTTTTGTCAGTTGCGCGTGAATAAGATGCGCCCTGTGTAGATAGTAGCCCCTGAGACTCTCTGCGTCGTCAAGAAATGATGGCACGCGGAGGATCCTAATCCCAGGGCTAAGATGTCGCCTTTGAATGTAGGCGGTAGGGTGTCCAGAATCGAGCCGAACTGACGATTTTGCCGAACTAAAGCGGCAACTGGACGTGGCAGATGCCGACATCACGCTTGTCAATAAGCGGCTGGATGAGGCTCAAGGTATGTAATTCCTCGAGTGACATCGGGTAAGAATAGTTTTATGCCTGTGTCTTACGATGTGTGTGCTTGACGCAGATGGTGCGGCCGCCGTGGAGAGTCTTAGGGCCGAACTTGCCCGAGCTAAAGAACAAGCCAGCGAAAGTGATGCGGCCGCCAAGAAAGCTCTTGAAGAGCTGAGAGCCGAACAGGCTGCTCATTGCCGAAGCAAGGAAGAGATGGCCGAGATGGCCGAAAAGTTAAAAAGCGCTACAGACCATTGCAGACTTCTTGAAAAAGAAGACCAGGTGAAACAGACGGACTTAGAGAAGGCCGCTGCCGATGTCAAGGACGCACGCTCTGCAATGAGAGCTGCGAAGGAGGAGCTACGTCAGGCCGAACAGATTGCGGCTGGAAAGCCCTTTATGCTGCGAAGGAAATTTTGATATCCGAAGTTTGCTCCATTGGACCGAATGTGGAGTGTGGAGGATGCCTATCTGGACTTGGCGGCGAGTGCTGCTGATGCGACCGAACACTTTCGAGATCAGAAGGATCGCGAAGTGGAAAAGCTTTTCTGGTCGCAGTTTCACAATCCAGAGCGTCCACTGGCAGTGGACGATTGTTTGGCTCAATGGGCCAAACTGAATAGGTTGTCCGGACTCGCCATGAAGTACGTCATGGGTTATCTGTGGCCAGGGAGATCGGAGCCGAAGAGCTATTTCGGCTTGGTGCAGCAATTCCTTGACGCGGTGCCGTGTATAAATGCAATGAAGAGGTCAGCATGCATAGAGGGTGCAAGGATGGCTCTTACCCGTGTCAAGACATACTGGGCGGAGATGGAGACCACCGTTGTTGCATCCCGAGATTCGGACAAAAGCCGAGTACCCTCCGAGCACTATTTCCAGGAAGTTTTTGAAGGCGCTCGTGTAATAGAGACGCAGTGCTCGAAAGATGCTATGTTATGATAGCATATGTAATTATAAAGTAATATTTTGATAAAATGTAGTGGCCTTTTTTATACTTGTGCCTCAAGTATTGTAAACACCTTCTATGCGGCCGTTTTAAGATATATGTGTGTGTGTATATATATATATATATATATATATATATGTATGTATGTATAGAGTCTGAAAGATGGCAGTCGTTGGCTTCAGCCCCCACGCACATAGTGCGGGGGTGCTCGCAGAAAACGCATTTTCACACTTAGCCCAACGTCTTGGTCCTATAAAGGAGGTGATAGCGCAGCGGGCCAGGCAACCGGACTATCATGCTTTAACACTTTCACTTAGTCATAGGAGTTTGAAAATGAGACTTTTTAGGTAGCTCCTTGGTGGCAACTGCGCTCGTCCGAATTCGGGGCGCGTATGTGCCTGACCGGGAAGCGGCCCTTCGTTAAAGCGGAGGAATCCGATAGATTCCGATAGGTCATCGAGTGGCTGACCAGTCTCACGCTACATCATGACAGTCAGTTTTCGGCTTTCTCTACTGAGGTGCTCGCCCTGGCCGAACCGGGGGCACAATCGCAGTAGTTCTCCTGGTGCTACCTTAGCCGATAGAGCGGAACGTAAGGTAGCCGAACTCAGGAGCCGGGCAACCCAACATTTGACCAAAGACATGATTCGGAGCTGATGCATATAATGCCAAAACTTGCGACGCCGAACACTCCCTAAGGCGTTCGGTCTTTATGAGTGTGGGCCAAACCACACTCTTCATTAAAAAAAGAAGCCCCTAGTTTCCAGGTACGTGCGAAAATTCTGTCGTGGCCACATGCCAAGACGCCAGCCTCCTCCTTGGTTATAGCAGAAAAAACCAGGGGATGTGTAGCAACAAGAGACAGTAAAAAAGGTTTACGCAGGGTCTTAATCTAAAAGGAATCCTTTAGGACGGGTCCCTACTGCACGTCTGCGCCTGTGTCTCCGTTGTGCCGTATCCTGGACGGGCGCCGTACAATGTTCATCTGTAAAAGAGAGGAACTGAGTTGAAAACGGGTCGTGCTGAAAAAGTTTAAAATAAACAAAGTGTAAAGTAAAAAAATATAAGATCGAGCTTTATTGTCTCTTATTGTATATGTGTGGCGCCCCTAGTGTGGGGGTATATGGCCACTAAGCCTGCATCAATGATGATTTTGCACCGAACTGGTCTATCCGCGTTCGTGGTCTTGAATGATCTATTTCGAAGTTTTTTGGCCGGTGAGGCCATTTTGCTGCGGGGCTGTCAAAGCGGCCGCACAGTCCTCCGCTTGGGGAGGCGCACTTTAGTGCTTTCCCTTCAAAGAGATGATGCCTTGTGGACTGGGCATCTTAAGCGTAAGAGATGCATAATGCGGTATTGCGTTAAAGCGAGCGAAAGCTTCGCGTCCCAGTAGTGCTTGATAGTGACTTGAGAACAGGACGATATGGAAGGTCAACTTTTCGCGGCGGAAGTTATCGGCAGAGCTGAATATGACTTCGAGTCGTAGAAAACCCATACAATGGGTGTCCAGACCAGGTATTACCCCTTGAAAGGAGGTTTTGATGCGGCGGATTCTTGCTGGGTTTATCCCCATGTGCTGGATTGTATCCTGATATATCAGGTTTAGTCCACTGTCGCCGTTCATAAGGGCATTTGAAAACTGGAGTCCGCCAATTATTGGATCGAGTATCAAGGCAGTCCAGCCTGCATTCTTGACATTTCTAGAATAATCTAGCTGGTCGAAGATGATCGGTTTTGACAACCAGTGGCAGGACCCTTTGGGGATGGGCCGTGTGGTGCGTACCTTTACGGGCGCCGTACGTTTTGTTATGTGAAGTAAGTTCACTGTTTTTACTTCTTGTGGGAAGTTCTTTGTTTCCCGGTGCTCTGCTTTTGGGGTTCGTCCTCGTCTTCGCTTGGTGTGTCGAGCCCCTTGTGTTCGGCATTGAGTCTGCCGGATTGTTTGAAAACCCAACAGTCTCTGTGGGTATGGTTAGTAGGCTTCCCGGGAGTACTGTGTATCTGACATATCCTATCCAGGATTTTATTTAGGTTGGATGGATCGTCCCTGTTATCCTGGGGGGCGATTTTGCCTCATTTTGTCGCGAGCCTTTGAATCCGGCATTGACTGCCGTGCTCTTCAGACTTTTATCCTTAGTCCGGCGATGGTCCTTGTTGCGTCGTGGTTTTCCGTTTCCATCCCTATTTTCGGATGTACTTGGTTCGCTGGGGTTGCACCTTGCCAACCAGCTGTCCTCCCCTGCACAAAAGCGGGTCATGAGGTATGTTAGTGCGGCCATTGTTCTTGGCTTTTCTTGGCCGAGGTGTTTGGCAAGCCATTCGTCTTGGACGTTATGCCTGAAAGCTGCTAAGGCTTCGGCGTCCGGACAGTCGACTATCTGATTCTTTTTAATGAGGAATCTGTTCCAGAACTGCCGAGCTGATTCTCCGGGTTGTTGAGTTATGTGACTAAGATCGTCTGCATCCGGAGGGCAGACATAGGTCCCTTGAAAATTTGCTCGGAAAGCATCCTCGAACTCTTCCCAACTTCCAATTGTGTTTTCAGGAAGGCTTTTGAGCCAATGCCGGGCTGGCCCTTTAAGCTTAAGGGGTAAATATTTTATGGCGTGGAGATCATTTCCTCTAGCCATGTTTATGTGGAGGATATAATCCTCTATCCAGACTCCAGGGTCTATTGTTCCATCATATGCAACAATAGAGTCGATGAAGTTGTCCTATGGACTAAAACCCTCCGGTTTATGGTATGATTGTTGTCTATGGAGTTGATGAAGTTGTCCTATGGACTAAAACCCTCCAGTTTATATAGACACCGGATAGGGTTAGGGTTACATAGAGTCGGTTACAATGGTAGGAGATCTTGAATATCCGCATCGCCAAGCTTGCCTTCCACGCCAAGGAAAGTCCCATCCGGACACGGGACGTAGTCTTCAATCTTGTATCTTCATAATCATGGAGTCCGGTTGAAGGTATAGTCCGGCTACCCGAACACCCCCTAATCTAGGACTCCCTCAACCATATTGACCGGAGAAAGAGCCGCTGACCGATAGCGTTGTCCACCCCATTGGAGGCGGGGGCCAAGGGGTAGGCGGCACCACCTGCTTCACCATCTGACGTGGTGCCTCTTCTCCTGGCAATATTTTGCCCTTCATAATCTCATCCAAGCTATGATTCCTAGCTAAGTCCAGAGACTTGCAGTAGCTATCCAAGAATTCCCCGGTGTTCTCAACTGGAGGTACATCCTTACCATGCACCACATCGTTTCTTAGTTTCCAAATCCTCCATATAAGAAGAATGGCCATGTCCCGACCTTGAGGATTGCATGCAGCAACAGTGTGTAAGAGCCATTCTTTTTCGTTATCAACTAGAATATCATCATGTGGCAAAGGCCAAATAGAGCTCATGGTCTGCCACACACATCTTTCTTGAGGGCATGTAACTAGAGCATGATAGGTTCCTTCATTATCTCGGCTACACACCCAACATTGTGAAGGAAATATGCCCTAGAGGCAATAATAAAATTATTATTTATTTCCTTATATCATGATAAATGTTTATTATTCATGCTAGAATTGTATTAACCGGAAACATAATACATGTGTGAATACATAGACAAACAGAGTGTCACTAGTATGCCTCTACTTGACTAGCTCGTTGATCAAAGATGGTTATGTTTCCTAACCATAGACATTAGTTGTCATTTTATTAACGGGATCACATCATTAGGAGAATGATGTGATTGACTTGACCCATTCTGTTAGCTTAGCACTTGATCGTTTAGTTTGTTGCTATTGCTTTCTTCATGACTTATACATGTTCCTATGACTATGAGATTATGCAACTCCCGTTTACCAGAGGAACACTTTGTGTGCCATCAAACGTCACAATGTAATTGGGTGATTATAAAGGTGCTGTACAGGTGTCTCCGAAGGTACTTGTTGGGTTGGCGTATTTCGAGATTAAAATTTGTCACTCCGATTGTCGGAGAGGTATCTCTGGGCCCACTCGGTAATGCACATCACTATAAGCCTTGCAAGCATTGCAACTAATGAGTTAGTTGCGGGATGATGTATTACGGAACGAGTAAAGAGACTTGCCGGTAACGAGATTGAACTAGGTATTTAGATACCGACGATCGAATCTCAGGCAAGTAACATATCGATGACAAAGGGAACAACGTATGTTGTTATGCGGTTTGACCGATAAAGATCTTCGTAGAATATGTGGGAGCCAATATGAGCATCCAGGTTCCGCTATTGGTTATTGACCGGAGACATGTCTCGGTCATGTCTACATAAGTTCTCGAACCCGTAGGGTCCGCACGCTTAATGTTCGATGACAGTTATATTATGAGTTTATGTGTTTTGATATACCGAAGGAGTTCGGAGTCCCATATGAGATCGGGGATATGACGAGGAGTCTCAAAATGGTCGAGACGTAAAAATCGATATATTAGACGACTATATTCGGACATCAGAAAGGTTCCGGGTGATTCGGGTATTTTCGGGAGTACCGGGGAGTTACGGGAATTCGTATTGGGCTTTAATGGGCCATACGGGAAAGGAGAGAAAGGCCTCAAAGGGTGGCCGCACCCCTCCCCATGGGCTGGTCCGAATTGGACTAGGGAGGGGGGGGCGCCCCCTTCCTTCCTTCTCCTTTTCCCTTCCATTTCCTTCCCTCCTACTCCTACTACTTGGAAGGGCTCCTAGTTCTACTAGGAAAGGGGGAATCCTACTCCCGGTGGGAGTAGGACTCCCCTAGGGCGCGCCATAGAGAGGGCCGGCCCCTCTCCTCCTCCACTCCTTTGTATACGTGGCCAGGGGGCACCCCATAGACACAACAATTGATCCCTTGGATCTCTTAGCCGTGTGCGGTGCCCCCTCCACCATAATCCACCTCGGTCATATCGTAGCGGTGCTTAGGCGAAGCCCTGCGTCGGTAGAACATCATCATTGTCACCACGCCGTCGTGCTGACGAAACTCTCCCACAAAGCTCGGCTGGATCGGAGTTCGAGGGACGTCATCGAGTTGAACGTGTGCAGAACTCGGAGGTGCCGTGCGTTCGGTACTTGACCGGTCAGATCGTGAAGACGTACGACTACATCAACCGCGTTGTGCTAACACTTCCGCTTTCGGTCTATGAGGGTACGTGGACAACACTCTTTCCTCTCGTTGCTATGCATCACCATGATCTTGCATGTGCGTAGGAAATTTTTGAAATTACTACGTTCCCCAACAATGGTATCAGAGCCAGGTTTTATGCGTTGATGTAATATGCACGAGTAGAACACAAGTGAGTTGTGGGCGATATAAGTCATACTGCTTACCAGCATGTCACACTTTGGTTCAGCGGTATTGTTGGATGAAGCGGCCCGGACCGACATTACGTGTACGCTTACGCGAGACTGGTTTTACCGCCGTGCTATGCACACAGGTGACTAGCGGGTGTCAGTTTCTCCAACTTTAGTTGAACCAAGTGTGGCTACTCCCGGTCCTTGAGAAGGTTAAAACAGCACTAACTTGACAAACTATCGTTGTGGTTTCAATGCGTAGGTAAGAACGGTTCTTGCTCAGCCCATAGCAGCCATGTAAAAACTTGCAACAACAAAGTAGAGGATGTCTAACTTGTTTTTGCAAGGCATGTTGTGATGTGATATGGTCAAAACGTGATGAGTTATAAGTTGTTGTATAAGATGATCATGTTTTGTTGAAGTTGTCGGCAACTGGCAGAAGCCTTATGGTTGTCTCTTTATTGCATAAGATGCAAGCGCCAAATAATTGCTTTACTTTATCGCTATGCGATAGCAATAGTTACAAGAGCAATAGTTGGCGAGACGACCATGTGACGACACATTGATATAGATCAAGATGATGGAGATCGTGGTGTCATGCCGGTGATGATGGAAATCATGACGATGTTTTGGAGATGGAGATCAAAGGCACAAGATGATGATGGCCATATCATGTCACATATTTTGATTGCATGTGATGTTTATCTTTTATGCATCTTATCTTGCTTTGATTGACGGTATCATTATAAGATGATCTCTCACTAAATTTCAAGATAAAAGTGTTCTCCCTGAGTATGCACCATTGCCAAAGTTCGTCGTGCCCAGACACCACGTGATGATCGGGTGTGATAAGTTCTACGTCCATCTACAACGGGTGCAAGCCAGTTTTGCACACGCAGAATACTCAGGTTAAACTTGACGAGCCTAGCATATGCAGATATGGCCTCGGAACACTGAGACTGAAAGGTCGAGCGTGAATCATATAGTAGATATGATCAACATAAGTGATGTTCACCATTGAAAGCTACTCCATTTCACGTGATGATCGGTTATGGTTTAGTTGATTTGGATCATGTGATCACTTAGAGGATTAGAGGGATGTCTATCTAAGTGGGAGTTCTTAAGTAATATGATTAATTGAACTTAAATTTATCATGAACTTAGTCCTGGTAGTATTAGCATATCTATGTTGTAGATCAATAGCTCGCGTTTAGCTTCCCTGTTTTTTATATGTTCCTAGAGAAAACTATGTTGAAAGATGTTAGTAGCAATGATGCAGATTGGATCCGTGATCTGTGGTTTATCCTCATTGCTGCATAGAAGAATTATGTCCTTGATGCACCGCTAGGTGACAGACCTATTGTAGGAGCAGATGCAGACGTCATGGATGTTTGGCTAGCTCAATATCATGACTACTTGATAGTTTAGTGCACCATGCTTAACAGCTTAGAATCGGGACTTCAAAGACGTTTTGAACGTCATGGATCATATGGATGTTCCAGGAGTTGAAGTTAATATTTCAAGAAAATACCCGAATTGAGAGATATGAAGTCTCCAACAAGTTCTATAGCTAAAAGATGGAGGAGAATAGCTCAAGCAGTGAGCATGTGTTCAGATTGTCTGGGTACTACAATCGCTTGAATCAATTGGGAGTTAATCTTCCAGATAAAATAGTGATTGACAGAATTCTCTAGTCACCATCACCAAGTTAGTAGAACTTCGTGATGAACTATAGTATGCAAGGGATGTCGAAAACGATTCCCGAGCTTTTCATGATGATGAAATCGATGAAGGTAGAAATCAAGAAAGATCATCAAGTGTTGATGATTAACAAGACCACTAGTTTCAAAAAAAGGGCAAAGTGAAAGAAAGGGAACTTCAAGAAGAACGGCAAGCAAGTTGCTGCTCAAGTGAAGAAGCCCAAGTCTGGACCTAAGCCTGAGACTAAGTGCTTCTACTGCAAAGGGACTGGTCACTAAAAGCGGAACTGCCCCAAGTATTTAGCGGATAAGAAGGGTGGCAAAGTAAACAATGCTATATTTGATATACATGTAATTAATGTGTACTTTACTAGTGTTTATAGCAACCCCTCGGTATTTGATACTGGTTCAGTTGCTAAGAGTAGTAACTCGAAACGGGAGTTGCAGAATGAACAGAGACTAGTTAAGGGTGAAGTGACGATGTGTGATGGAAGTGGTTCCAGGATTGATATGATCATCATCGCACACTCCCTATACTTTTGGGATTAGTGTTAAACCTAAATAAATGTTATTTGGTGTTTGCGTTGAGCATGAATATGATTTGATCATGTTTATTGCAAAACGGTTATTCATTTAAGTTAGAGAATAATTGTTGTTCTGTTTACATGAATAAAACCTTCTATGGTAATACACCCAATGAAAATGGTTCATTGGATCTTGATCGTAGTGATACACATATTCATAATATTGAAGCCAAAAGATGCAAAGTTAATAATGATAGTGCAACTTATTTGTGGCACTGCCGTTTAGGTCATATTAGTGTAAAGCGCATGAAGAAACTCCATGCTGATGGTCTTTTGGAATCACTTGATTATGAATCATTTTGATGCTTGCGAACCATGCCTCATGGGCAAGATGACTAAGACTCCGTTCTCCGGAACAATGGAGCGAGCAACTGACATATTGGAAATAATACATACTGATGTATGCAGTCCGAGGAGTGTTAAGGCTCGCGGCATGTATCGTTATTTTCTGACCTTCACAGATGATTTGAGCAGATATGGGTATATCTACTTGATGAAACATAAGTCTGAAACATCTGAAAAGTTCAAAGAACTTCAGAGTGAAGTGGAAAATCATCATGACAAGAAAATAAAGTTTCTACGATCTGATCGCTGAGACAAATATTTGAATTACGAGTTTTGTCTTCAATTAAAACAATGTGGAATAGTTTCACAAAATCATGCCACCTGGAGCACCATAGTATAATGGTGTGCCCGAACGTCATAACCGTACTATTATTGGATATAGTGCAATCTATGATGTTTCTTACTGATTAATCACTATAGTTTGGGGGTTATGCATTAGAGACAGCTGCATTCACGTTAAAAAGGGCACCATCTAAATCCATTGAGGCGACACCGTATGAACTATGGTTTGGTAAGAAACCAAAGTTGTCGTTTCCTAAAGTTTGAGGTTGCAATGCTTATGTGGAAAAGTTTCAACCTGATAAGCTCAAACCCAAATCGGAGAAGTGTGTATTCATAGGATATCCAAAAGAAAATGTTGGGTACACCTTCTATCACAGATCCAAAGGCAAGTTATTCATTGCTGGGAATGGATCCTTTCTAGAGAAGGAGTTTCTTTCGAAAGAAGTGAGTGGGAGGAAAGTAAAACTTGATGAGGTAACTGTACATGCTCCCTTATTGGAAAGTAGTTTATCACAGAAATTTGTTTCTGTGACTCCTACACCAATTAGTGAGGAAGCTAATGATGATGATCATGTAACTTCAGATCAAGTTACTACCGAACCTCATAGGTAAACCAGAGTGAGATCCGCACCAGAGTGGTACGGTAATCATGTTCTGGAGGTCATGTTACTTGACCATGACGAACCTACGAACTATGAGGAAGCGATGATGAGCCCAGATTCCACGAAATGGCTTGAGGCCATGAAATCTGAGATGAGATCCATGTATAAGAACAAAGTATGGACTTTGATTGACTTGCCCAAAGATCGGCGAGCCATTGAGATTAAATGGATCTTCAAGAGGAAGACGGACATTGATAGTAGTGTTACTATCTACAAAGCTACAATTGTCGCAAAAGGTTTTTGACAAGTTCAAGGTGTTGACTACGATGAGAGTTTCTCACTCGTATCTATGCTTAAGTCTGTCCGAATCATGTTAGCAATTGCCACATTTTATAAAATCTGGCAAACGGATAAACAAAACTGCATTCCTTAATGGATTTATTAAAGAAGAGTTGTATATGATGCAACCAGAAGGTTTTGTTAATCCTAAAGGTGCTACCAAAATATGCAAGCTCCAGCGATCCATCTATGGACTGGTGCAAGCATCTCGGAGTTGGAATATACGCTTTGATAAGTTGATCAAAGCATATAGTTTTATACAGACTTGCGGTGAAGCCTATATTTACAAGAAAGTGAGTGGGAGCACTACATCATTTCTGATAAGTATATGTGAATGACATATTGTTGATCGAAGATAATGTAGAATTATTCTGCAAAGCATAAAGGAGTGTTTGAAAGGAGTTTTTCAAAGAAAGACCTCGGTGAAGCTGCTTACAAATTGAGCATCAAGATCTATAGAGATAGATCAAGACGCTTGATAAGTTTTTCAATGAGTACATACCTTGACAAGATTTTGAAGTAGTTTAAAATGGAACAGTCAAAGAAAGAGTTCTTGCCTGTGTTACAAGGTATGAAACTGAGTAAGACTCAAAGCCCGACCACGGCAGAAGATAGAAAGAGAATGAAAGTCATTTCCTATGCCTTGGCCATAGGTTCTATAAAATATGCCATGCTGTGTACCAGATCTATTGTATACCCTACACTATTTTTGGCAAGGAAGTACAATAGTGATCTAGGAGTAGATCACTGAACAGCGGTCAAAATTATCCTTAATGGAATAAGGATATGTTTCTCGATTATGGAGGTGACAAAAAGGTTCATCGTAAAGGGTTACGTTGATGCAAATTTCGACACTGATCCAGATGACTCTAAATCTCAATCTGGATACATATTGAAAGTGGGAGCAATTAGGTAGAGTAGCTCCGTGCAGAGCATTGTTGACATAGAAATTTGCAAAATACTTACGAATCTGAATGTGGCAGACCCATTGACTAAACTTCTCTCACAAGCAAAACATGATCACACCTTAGTACTCTTTGGGTGTTAATCACATAGCGATGTGAACTAGATTATTAACTCTAGTAAACCCTTTGGGTGTTGGTCACATGTCGATGTGAACTATGGGTGTTAATCACATGGTGATGTGAACTATTGGTATTATATCACATGGCGATGTGAACTAGATTATTGACTCTAGTGCAAGTGGGAGACTGAAGAAAATATGCCCTAGAGGCAATAATAAAATTATTATTTATTTCCTTATATCATGATAAATGTTTATTATTCATGCTAGAATTGTATTAACCGGAAACATAATACATGTGTGAATACATAGACAAACAGAGTGTCACTAGTATGCCTCTACTTGACTAGCTCGTTGATCAAAGATGGTTATGTTTCCTAACCATAGACATTAGTTGTCATTTGATTAACGGGATCACATCATTAGGAGAATGATGTGATTGACTTGACCCATTCCGTTAGCTTAGCACTTGATAGTTTAGTTTGTTGCTATTGCTTTCTTCATGACTTATACATGTTCCTATGACTATGAGATTATGCAACTCCCGTTTACCGGAGGAACACTTTGTGTGCCACCAAACATCACAACGTAACTGAGTGATTATAAAGGTGCTCTACAGGTGTCTCCGAAGGTACTTGTTGGGTTGGCGTATTTCGAGATTAAGATTTGTCACTCCGATTGTCGGAGAGGTATCTCTGGGCCCACTCGGTAAGGCACATCATTATAAGCCTTGCAAGCATTGCAACTAATGAGTTAGTTGCGGGATGTTGTATTACGGAACGAGTAAAGAGACTTGCCGCTAACGATATTGAACTAGGTATTTATATACCGACGATCAAATCTCGGGCAAGTAACATACCGATGACAAAGGGAACAACGTATGTTGTTATGCGGTTTGACCGATAAAGATCTTCGTAGAATTTGTGAGAGCCAATATGAGCATCCAGGTTCAGCTATTGGTTATTGACCAGAGACATGTCTCGGTCATGTCTACATAAGTTCTCGAACCCGTAGGGTCTGCACGCTTAAAGTTCGATGATAGTTATATTATGAGTTTATGTGTTTTGATGTATCGAAGGAGTTCGGAGTCCCGGATGAGATCGGGGATATGACGAGGAGTCTCAAAATGGTCGAGACGTAAAAATCGATATATTGGACTACTATATTCGGACATCAGAAAGGTTCCGAGTGATTCGGGTATTTTCAGGAGTACCGGGGAGTTACGGGAATTCGTATTGGGCCTTAATGGGCCATGCGGGAAAGAAGAGAAAGGCCTCAAAGGGTGGCCGCACCCCTCCCCATGGGCTGGTCTGAATTGGACTAGGGAGGGGGGCGTCCCCTTCCTTCCTTCTCCTTTTCCCTTCCCTTTCCTTCGCTCCTACTCCTACTACTTGGAAGGGCTCCTAGTTCTACTAGGAAATGGGGAATCCTACTCCCGGTGGGAGTAGGACTCCCCTAGGGCACGCCGTAGAGAGGGCCGGCCCCTCCACTCCTCCACTCCTTTATATACGTGGCTAGGGGGCACCCCATAGACACAACAATTGATCCCTTGGATCTCTTAGCCGTGTGCGGTGCCCCCCTCCATCATAATTCACCTCGGTCATATCGTAGCGGTGCTTAGGCGAAGCCCTGCGTTGGTAGAACATCATCATCGTCACCACGCCGTCGTGCTGACGGAACTCTCCCTCAAAGCTCGGCTGGATCGGAGTTCGAGGGACGTCATCGAGTTGGACGTGTGCAGAACTCGGAGGTGCCGTGCGTTCGGTACTTGATCGGTCGGATCGTGAAGATGTACGGCTACATCAAACGCGTTGTGCTAACGCTTTCGCTTTCGGTCTACGAGGGTACGCGGACAACACTCTCTCCTCTCGTTGCTATGCATCACCATGATCTTGCATGTACGTAGGAAATTTTTGAAATTACTACGTTCCCCAACACATTGACCAAGAGTTTTTAAGTGGTTCTAAACCTTTTTTTTGGTCCGTTGAAATGCATTGGTTGCTGGTTTCCAAGCGGTAATACGCATCTTCAATGGAACCCTCCGCGCCAAACATTATTCCAGAGAGAGCGATCGCCCTCCAGGTTTGTACTTGACACTCCTCCGGCGACACACTCATCATGTTCTTTAGTAGCCAAATAGTATGCACTCTTCATGCTGAACCGTCCAGATTTCTTCAGGAACCATGCAAGAAAGTGTGCCCGGTTCCATGATGAACTACACATCTTCAAAATCTGCTAAACATCTACATCTCAAAAATGCTGTTGGAGCCTCTCGAAATTCCAACCACCATGGATGTACAAAAAATCTGAGACTCGGTTAGACCGACAATTTCTCTTTGAGTTGATCGATCTTAGATCATGTCCTCTCGGGATAAAGGGATCCCGCCACGTGCGCACATGGGACCCATCACCGATCCTCCAAATAATACCTTTTTTCACCGTTGTAGTCCATGCTCAATACCTTTCCAGATGGAGGAAGAGTTGCCCAAAAAAATCATATCCGGTAAATTTCCGTTGGGATAGTATTTTGCCCGAAGGAGATGAGCAAACATACTATCAGAGTTCTTGATTAACCTACACACCTGTTTAGCTAACATGGCCTAGTTAAAAGCATGCATATCTGTAAACCCCATGCATCCTGTAGACATTGGGAGACACATTTTCCCCAACTGAACCATGCCATGTTCTTCTTCCCTTTACCTATTCCCATCAGTGCTGCCTCATCATGTGTGTCAAGTCATCACAAACAGAAGCAGATAATTTAAAGACGCTCATCACATAGGTGGAAATAGCCTAGGCACAAAAACTCTCAGGTATTTTGGTTCAAAAACTTCTTTTGTAATATCCAGAATCCTCTTAACCTCATTAGCCACTGGCTTAGAACAATTAGCAGAAAACATGATGGAACACCTGAGGGGTTTATGAGTTGACCTGTTGTTGTTGCGTAATGTTCAACAACCCTTTAACAATTGTAGCTTGTTGGGGTTCATATAGATTATTAACTGCAATGGAAGCTTTGAGGCGGTACACGTGATTGCCGGCATATGTGTAGCGCAGGGCTCACTTTTTAGGGGGTGATTAAATTAGTTGATGTGTCGAACCCTATAATTAAAAGAATAGTATTACGATTCGAAAGGAAAACAGAGAGGAGTATTATCCCTTGGCAAATATGTTTTTTTAGACAATATCGCAAAGTTTTATTAAGTCGTCACAATGTTTACAGAAACGAACCAAACATCACCGGGGTGACTTAAACCAAACATGGCGGCCCATCCCTAAAGTTAAAGCATGCTCCGTTAAATTATGAGCCTCGAAATTCGAGCTGCTAATATGTGTTCCCTGCGTTTCACACAAAACATGCACACCATACAAGGCTCACACTCAACACGCAAGGCAAAACAAAACAAACCAAAAAGGGCTAGTGTATCAACTTCAACATGCAGTCCATTTTCAGCAGGCTGCCAGGTGCCACGAGTAGGATAACCACCTATCCACTGATTGGTCGCGTCCCCGAGCAGTCAGGACGCTCTGAAAACCATGAAAATCAAACGGAGCGGTGCCACCCCGGGCACGCCGGAACGAGAAATCTGGGTGCCCACCAGGGCTTGCCAACCTGCTGCCTTGCTATTCTCCCAGTACGGGCGGCCAGCTCCCATGTCCCATCACGCAATCAGGCTTGCCAACTTGCTGCCTCGCAGTTCTCCCGGTACGGGCGGCCAGCTCCGATCATGCTGCAAGAACGTACAACGGATAATGCCACCGCCTGTGCAGCAGGTGGCCAAGGATTGATAGCCGTTCTGTCATTTATCCTTATATCTAATGAAAGCGGAGAAGAGATATTAGCACCAGCAGCTGATAATCAGGAAGACGCAAAATGCAGCAAAGAGCGTTTTGGTTGGATTCGGTATGTGTTGCGTGGTCAATCGTGGCCGCTGTGCGCAACCGCTCGTGTAATTTTTGGGAAATAGTCGTGGGTTGTCGACTAGGAGGAAATCATTGGTTAATCAGGCGGTGGGTGCACTGCACACTTGGATATTTGAGGCGGACATGGTCACCTGTGCGCGCATCAAGCTAGGCTCGTTCCAGTGCCGATGGCTACCTGATGAATCTCTTGATCTGGAAATGACGAGGCGCCGTTTGTTTACCAAGGATTGGTTGAGACTTGCATATGCCCAGGACCAGGTATGGCTCAGATATTTGTACTTATTGGGGATTTGAAATAATGGAGCTAGTGCATGTGTGCCATGAGGAAGGAGACAAGGAATGCTAACCAAGGATTGGTTGAGACCTGCATATGCCCAGGACCAGGTATCCAGTGCTGATAAGGTCTAGTTTCACCCGCAAAAAAAAAGAAAAAGATAGTAAGGTCTAGTTCGTTCGGTGTGTCGCTTCGTAAGACATGGATGAATCGTTCCCTCAAAAAAAGAAAGACATGGATGAATCGGGGTTCCGGATGAATCATCCAATCACAGCCCTTAAACGCCCATGGACGCGATGGCAAATTCGACCCCTCAAAAGGTTACGGTATGACTGGACGCGTTTGTGGATACTAACCGACCACACCTCATATTTACTCATCTGTGTCTGTGTCTCATATTTCATCTCATAAATCCATACAAACCATATAAAATAAACATTCATACTATGACACCCTAGCTATGATTCATTATCGGAGATGACCTCGGTGTCGATGCCGGGCGCCGGATGGACGGGCACATAGGAGGGCTCCGGCTCCTCCTCCTCGACATCGTCCATGTAGGCAAGCATCTTCTTCTCCTCCGCGGCGTGCTCCACCTCCATCTCCTGCCGACTATGCTGTCTGGCCTCCGCATCCGACTCCGAGCGGAGGGAATTAATCGTGGATGGCCTGCTGTTCCGCCTGCAAATCTGCGTCCCCAACGCCCCCCCCCCCCCCCCCACATCCTCCTCTGGCTCCTCAACCTCGTCATCCTCCTCCTCCTCCTTCAAGTCTTACTCCGGATACATTACACCTGGAGGTAGCCCCGCAGCGATCCGGGCTTCGCGCCTTGCCCGGATCTGCTCAAAGACCTATAGCCGGAGCTCAGGCGTTAGATATAGATAGCTCCTTATCCGACAGCATGGCTACTAGTGGTGGCGGATGGGGAGTGGAAAGTGGTGGCGGCGGCGTCGCCGGCTTAATTAAATAGCCGAGCTAGGCACTACGCGGCCTGCTGGAGCGTCGCCATGCGGCGCCGTCGGTTCGTCAGAGGAGACGTGGCGGACGCGCTCGGGCGCCCATATCCGTCTCATATTTGGGCTGGATATGAAAAGTGCCAGTCAGTCCAGACGTTTGAGGAGCCTGTTGTTGGTGTCAAAACCGGCGGATCTCGGGTAGGGGGTCCCGAACTGTGCGTCTAGGCCGGATGATAACAAGAGGCAGGGAACACGATGTTTTACCCAGGTTCGGGCCCTCTCGATGGAGGTAAAACCCTATGTCCTGCTTGATTAATATTGATGACATGGGTAGTACAAGAGTAGATCTACCACGAGATCCAGGAGGCTAAACCCTAGAAGCTAGCCTATGGTATGATTGTTGTATATGGAGTTGATTGCCTACGGACTACAACCCTCCGGTTTATATAGACACCGGATAGGGTTAGGGTTACATAGAGTCGGTTACAATGATAGGAGATCTTGAATATCCGCATCGCCAAGCTTGCCTTCCACGTCAAGGAAAGTCCCATCCGGACACGGAACGTAGTCTTTAATCTTGTATCTTCGTAATCCTGGAGTCCGGCTGAAGGCATAGTCCGGCTACCCGAACACCCCCTAATCCAGGACTCCCTCAGTAGCCCCTGAACCAGGCTTCAATGAAGACGAGTCCGGCGCGCAAATTTTCTTCGGCATTGCAAGGTGGGTTTCTCCTCCAAGTCCTTCATAGAAGATTGTAAACACCAAGAGTAGTGTCCGGCTCTGCAAAATAAGCTTCCACATATTGCCATAGAGAGAATAATATTAACACAAATCAAATCCGCTGGCGTATTCCGCAGTGCGTCATCACACTACGGCCAAGTCCTTTACTCGAATCGTTTTCACTTTTCCACCTCAGCGTGTTTTGCGAGGCGGTTTCCTTGGCACGTCTTGTTGAAGCAGAGATCATGTACCCCCCTTTTACGGGATTCTCATCAATACGGACGTGGGTAACCCAATCGTGCCACTTATCACGGCGCTTGGGAGGCAAGCGAGTTTTACTAGGCAGGCGGGGACGCACAGCCGCATCCGCCCATATAAGGGGATAAGGATCCACCTTTTTTACCTACGTCTTCTTCCTCCTTTGCCTATCCATCTCCTGTGCACTCGAGCTCCAGCGCCCAAGCCCGCACTTCCCATCTCAACCTTCTCCAGCAATGTCCGGAGCAGGAGGCAAGTGGATGGTCTCCTCCACCACGGAGGGCCAAGTCAAGAAGTTAAGGAAGGCCGGATACCTGTCCAAGGACATCGCGCACCGGCTTCCCGAAAAGGGGCAGCTTCTCCCCACCCCAAGGCCCCATGAGAGGGTAGTGTTTCTCCCCCACTTCCTCCACGGACTGGGTTTTCCACTCCACCCATTTGTCCGTGGGCTCATGTTCTACTACGGCCTGGATTTCCACGATCTGGCCCCGAACTTCATCCTCAACATCTCGGCGTTTATCGTTGTGTGCGAGGCTTTTCTCCGCGTCCGCCCCCATTTCGGCCTCTGGCTCAAGACCTTCAACGTCAAGCCCAAGATGGTGCGCGGCAGCCAGGCGGGGTGCGGAGGCGCCATGGTGGGCAAGATGGCCAACGTCCTATGGTTTGAGGGCTCTTTTGTGGAGACCCTGAAGGGGTGGCAATCCGGGTGGTTTTACATCACCGAGCCACACGATCCGAAATGGACTGCAGCCCCCGAGTTCCGATTCGGACCCCCCACGCGACTTGTGTCCTGGAAAGAGACGGACCTGTCGTGGGGTGACGAAAAAGAGGTGACCGGATTGCAAACATGCATCCAGTCCCTGGTGAACAAGCCAGTCCGGCTTGTTAATGTAATCCGGGATATGCTCGTCCGCCGGATCCTCCCGTGCCAACAACGGGATTTTAATCTGTGGGTGTTTGACCCGGTGCAGCATCAAACCCTCAACAGGCTCTTCGACACGACGTACGAAGACGCCTGAAAGATGCTATTCAAGGGCGCCGAGGCTCCCGCATCTGCTTCCGAGGACCGCGGATACAGCTCGCAGCGTCACGCTAGCGAGGTAAGCCATCTACACCTTTTACAAGATGTTAAGCTTTTTCCATAGTTTGACTCTATGCGGGATCTAAACTCCCTTACCTTTGACAGGCTTGGCGGGCAATATCCGGACCGATTAGCTGTCCGGCTCCGCTGCCCGAAGACCCAGCTCCAGCTCTACTAGTGAAGCTGCTGGCTCCGGCGCCTTATGTGGTGCCGGAGAAGAAGGCCAAGAAGAAGAAGACCATGGGGACTCGAAAGAGTGCCCGCAACATGGTAGTGTCGGACTCGTCATCTGATGAGTCTGAGACGCCCTCCTCCCGTGAAAATGAGGAGGAGGAAGAAGAAGACTCTCCCCCCCCCCCCCCCCGCGGAGAGAGGAGAGAAGAGGAAGGCCGCCCCAACGGGGGAGGCCGAGGGGTCTAGGAAAAGGAAGACCCCTCCGCCGGACTACGCCCCCGATGCCGAAGAGGGTGAAGAGGAGTGGCCAAACAGGGCCAAGCGTCCCGCGAAATCGTAAGTTCGGATATCAGAGTAACTCATGATGTTCCTTTGTTGCACAGCTTTCCCTAATGTCGAATGTAATTATGCAGTCCACCCCGGGCCGAAGTCGACGAATCATCGGGCGGCTCCCTGGACTCATCGGACGTGAACTCAGTTCCGCCCGTTGTCTCCCCCCGCACTGCGGACGACGCCGAAGTGGCGTCGCGACAAGCCCCGGGGCAGGAGGAGGTGGTCCCGGAGGAGCCGCAAGGCAACCTCCCGGACTCCAGGAGTGAAGGGGACAAGACCCCCCCCCAGGGCTCCAAGTCCGGCTTTGAGTCGGACACCGCACCGGAATTTACAACAGTTCCGGACCGCGGTAGGCGAACTCTTTCCAAGAGGAGTAAGCGTTCTGAGCCGGCAGCCTCCGTCAAACCGGAGGTGCCGGACAATCTGCTGGAGGTGCTTGACGACGCCTCCATCGACGAGGAGCACCGTACTATTATGAGTACGGTGATCTAGAAGGTTCAGTCCGCCAAGAGCGGACTGAGTGAAGCTTTAGCTAGCCTTCTAACAGGCTTCGAGGTAAGTAAAAAATATGTAAAAATATAACCGCATAGATAGTAGCCCCTGATGCTTTGTTTGGCGTTCGGAAAGAAAAGCCGAATAGAGGATCTATTAAATTTTGCAGGAGTCTAACAACAAAGAGTCAATATGCGTATGCAGGCTTCGCTGCTGGCCACCGCCGCACTGACTGCGGAGGTGGGTGCCCTGAAATAGGGACTCGAGCGGACCGAGCAAGAGCTCGGCCTTGCCAAACGGCAGCTCGAGGAGAAAGAAGGTAAGAAATACCTTACAGAAAAAGTGCCTATAGAAAGGCTTGATTGCAAAAAGAATAACAGGATTGTACTGCTTATTGTAGGGGCTACGACTGAGGTGGCGACCCTTAAGCAGGTGCTGTCTGAGGCCGAAAAGAAAACGGCCGCGAAGCGCACCGAGCGAGAGAAACTTGAGGCCCAGGTCGGCGAGGTGCGGCAGGAGCTTCAGGCTCTCATGAAAAACATGAGAGTTTGGAGCTTGAGTCCAAGACGCAAGCGTCCGAGCTCGCGACGGCCCTTGAGACTGCCAAGTCTGCCAAGGCCGAAGCCCAAAAGGCCCTCCGAGAGTTGGAGGAGATGAAAAAGATAGCGGCGGGTAAGGCATTCTTTATGCAAAGCAGAAGTATAAAAGTAAGTACTTGTTACTTACCCGAATCCGGAGCTCTCCAGGGGCATTCGTAGATCTTACCCGCAGCGTATCCGATGCCGCCGCATTCTATCGAGCCGAAGAGGGCAGCTCGACGGAGAAGGTGTTCTGGTCTCAGTATGCTGAGGCCGGACACCCTGTGCCCTTGAGCGACCAGCTGAAACAGCTGGTCGAGCTCCACAAGGCGGCTGAACAGGCCATGAAGGGCTTCATAGTTCGGTTGTGGCCCGGAGAGGCCCTGCCTGGGAGCTACTTCGGGCTGGTGCGTCGAATGGTGGAGGCCTGTCCAAGGCTCGAGGTCATCAAGCGGTCCGTCTGCATCGAAGGTGCCCATAGGGCCCTTGCCCGTGCAAAGGTGCACTGGGGTAAGCTGGACGGTGAGAAGCCTGTGAGGGACGGGCCGCCGCCGGGGAAGGAGCATCGCAAGCCCGAGAACTACTATAAGGATGTTCTTGCGGGTGCCCGCCTTGTGGCGGATGAATGTACCAAGGATGTAATTTTTGAATGAACTCGCTCGTGTTTATCCGGTGCGCTGAAAACGTGTTCATATGCGCCAAGCAATGCTTATTGAATTTAAAATATTACTTTCTGTGCGGCCGTTTATCAAAAATTAAGAGATGGCCAGTCGTCGGCTTCTGCCCCCATGCCACTAGTGCTGGGGTGTTCGGGATAAACTTGAGCGCTCTTTTTCCCATAGTTGGGTCCTTCGAGGGAGGCGCTCAGCACAACGAACCAGGCAATCGGACTATAATGCTTGAACACTCTCACTTAGCCATAGAACTCTATAATTTTAAATTTTGGTGAAGCCCCTAGTTTGGAAGACCAAGTTCGGGGCGCTATCCACGCCTTGGCCGGACAAAGCCAGCTCCTCGCTCGAAGCGGCATAAGCCTTTAGGGACTCGAAAAACCTCTCGAACAGCGACCGGTCTCTCGCCACATCATGACAGTCAGTTTTAGCTTTCTCCACTGAGGTGCTTAACCCATCTCAACCGGGGCACAATCGCAGTGGTTCTCCTAGTGCTACCTTAGCCAATATAGCGGAACATAAGGCACCAAAACATAGGAGCCGAGCAAACACAACTATTAACCCAAATCATGATTCGGAGCCGATGCATATAGTGCTATAAGTTCGGGGTGCCGCACTTGTGAAAGTGTACGGACTTCTCACGCCATATTTATGGGTACTAAAGCCCCTGGCGTATTTTGCCGTACCACAGTGTACGGGTGCAACATGTCATAAACATATATATGAAAAGATGATAATACAAAAAATAGACAGAAAGCTATGCATTGTTTATAGAGAGGCTATTTATCAAAGCCGAACGATACAAATGTTGGGGAACGCAGTAATTTCAAAAAATTTCCTACGCACACGCAAGATCATGGTGATGCACAGCAACGAGAGGGGAGAGTGTTGTCTACGTACCAACGCAGACCGACTGCGGAAGCGATCACACAACGTAGAGGAAGTAGTCGTACGTCTTCTTCCCGATCCGACCGATCCAAGCACCGTTACTCCGGCACCTCCGAGTTCTTAGCACACGTTCAGCTCGATGACGTTCCTCGGGCTCCGATCCAGCAAAGCGTCGAGGAAGAGTTCCGTCAGCACGACGGCGTGATGACGATCTTGATGTACTACCGACGCAGGGCTTCGCCTAAGCACTACAACGGTACGATTGAGGTGGAATTTGGTGGCAGGGGGCACCGCACACGGCTAAGGAACGATCTCAAGGATCAAGTTGTGTGTCTATGGGGTGCCCCCTGCCCCCGTATATAAAGGACCAGGGGCAAGGGGTCGGCCGGCTAGGAGGGAGGCGCAGGGAGGAGTCCCACTCCTACCGGGAGTAGGACTCCTTCCCCCAAATCCTATTCCTAATAGGACTCTTCGGGAGAAAGAGAAGAGAGGGGGGGCCGGCCCCTTCTCCTAGTCCTAATAGGACAAGGGAAGGGGGGTTCGGCCGGCTAGCCTGTGGGCTGCCCCTTCTCTCTTTTCCACTAAGGCCCAATAGGCCCATTTGCCTCCCGGGGGGTTCCGGTAACCCTCCCGGTAATCCGGTAAAATCCCGATTTCACCCGGAACACTTCCGGTGCCCAAACATAGGCTTCCAATATATCAATCTTTACGTCTCGACCATTTCGAGACTCCTCGTCATATCCGTGATCTCATCCGGGACTCCGAACAACCTTCGGTACATCAAAATGCATAAACTCATAATAACTGTCATCGTAACGTTAAGCGTGCGGACCCTACGGTTCGAGAACAATGTAGACATGACCGAGACACGTCTCCGGTCAATAACCAATAGCGGGACCTGGATGCCCATATTGGCTCCTACATATTCTACAAAGATCTTTATCGGTCAGACCGCATAACAACATACGTTGTTCCCTTTGTCATCGGTATGTTACTTGCCCGAGATTCGATCGTCGGTATCCAATACCTAGTTCAATCTCGTTACCGGCAAGTCTCTTTACTCGTTCCGTAATACATCATCTCACAACTAACATATTAGTTGCAGTGCTTGCAAGGCTTATGTGATGTGCATTATCGAGAGGGCCCAGAGATACCTCTCCGACAATCGGAGTGACAAACCCTAATCTCGAAATACGCCAACCCAACATCTACCATTGGAGACACCTGTAGTACTCCTTTATAATCACCCAGTTACGTTGTGACGTTTGGTAGTACCCAAAGTGTTCCTCTGGTAAACGGGAGTTGCATAATCTCATAGTTATAGGAACATGTATAAGTCATGAAGAAAGCAATAGCATCATACTAAACGATCGGGTGCTAAGCTAATGGAATGGGTCATGTCAATCAGATCATTCAACTAATGATGCGACCTCGTTAATCAAATAACAACTCCTTGTTCATGGTTAGGAAACATAACCATCTTTGATTAACGAGCTAGTCAAGTAGAGGTATACTAGTGACAATCTGTTTGTCTATGTATTCACACATGTATTATGTTTCCGGTTAATACAATTCTAGCATGAATAATAAACATTTATCATGATATAAGGAAATAAATAATAACTTTATTATTGCCTCTAGGGCATATTTCCTTGAACAAATAGTGCAGTAAGCAAAAGATATTGGACTATTTAGTATGTCCTGACCAGGGCAGGCCGCGGAATTGTATTTAAAACAGGTATACCGCTCGTAACAGAGACCACCTGGGAGTTCCATAATGCGGCATGGCTTGTCTGCCTCCCTGGATCTTGCATCGTTTGTGCGGCAGTCGAATTGCCGAACAGGTCGTCTGAAGTATGGAGTCCTGAAAGTAAGAAAAAAGTTAAAAAAGAATCCGGCAGCCCCTAGTACGTTTTAAGCCGTATTTTGGGCGTGCCGTTACTGTGCCCCTTCCCCTGTGCCCATGGTATTTCAAGGGCGTAGTTATGTACGCGAGGTACTGGTTTCGCTATGTCGCGAGAGCTGGGGTTGGGGCCGCATTGCTACGCTTGCTCATAGTGTGCCAGGCGGTCCTGCTATGGGTTACTCCGGGCGCGCTTGGCAGTGTCTGGCTTTTTAACGGCCGGACTAGAGAATTGCCTAAGAAGGCTACTTTGTACTTCCGCTGCGAGAGCCGCCGTGGGCTCCTCCGTACGGAGGGAGCGTTCGGTGTTTCCGTTGACCGTGATTACTCCTCGAGGGCCTAGCATCTTGAGCTTGAGATATGCGTAGTGCGGCACCGCATTGAACTTTGCAAATGTGGTTCGTCTGAGCAGGGCGTGATAACCACTGCGAAACGGGACTATATCGAAGATTAACTCTTCGCTTCGGAAATTATCCGGGGATCCGAAGACCACGTCAAGTGTTACTGAGCCTGTACAGTTGGCTTCTACACCTGGTATAACGCCTTTAAAGGTCGTTTTTGTGGGCTTAATCCTTGAGGGATCTATGCCCATTTTCCGCACTGTATCACGATAAAGCAGGTTCAGGCTACTGCCGCCGCCCATGAGGACTCTTGTTAGATGAAATCCGTCGATGATTGGGTCGAGAACCAATGCGGCGAAGTCGCCATGACGGATGCTAGTCGGATGGTCCTTTCGATCAAAATTGATCGGGCAGGAGGACCATGGGTTGAACTTTGGGGCGACTGGCTCCATCGCATATACGTCCCGTAGCGCACGCTTCCGCTCCCGCTTGGGAATGTGGGTTGCGTATATCATGTTCACCGTCCGCACTTGTGGGGGAAAGCCCTTCTGTCCATTGTTGTTCGGCGACTTGGGCTCCTCGTCGTCGTCGCTGTGCAGCCCCTTGTCTTTGTTTTCGGCTCTTAATTTGCCTGCCTGCTTGAACACCCAACAATCTCTGTTAGTGTGATTGGCTGGCCTTTCGGGAGT
The DNA here is from genome assembly GCA_034509565.1 of Triticum monococcum. Lineage (NCBI taxonomy): Eukaryota > Viridiplantae > Streptophyta > Magnoliopsida > Poales > Poaceae > Triticum > Triticum monococcum. The sequence continues at coordinate 542,129,279 of CM067841.1, forward strand.
GCCATGTATCTGGCACAAGCGGTTGAGTATTCGGTCCAAACTGGACGGGCCCTGAGTATTCTTTTTGAATGGCTTTTTCCGCTGACCGGATTTATAGCCTTTGAATCCGGCATTGACTGCCGTGTCTTCATTGCTGTCGCTGCTAACGCGGCGTTTATGCTTATTCCGACGTGTCCTGCCACTTTTGTCCTTGGTATCTGAATTACCATGGTTCTTTGATAAGTTGTTACTGCGAGCTAGCCAGCTGTCTTCTCCCGCGCAAAAGCGGGTCATGAGTGTCGTGAGGGCTGCCATAGATTTCGGCTTTTCCTGTCCCAGGTGCCGGGCAAGCCATTCGTCGCGGATGTTATGCTTGAAGGCTGCTAGGGCCTCTGCGTCCGGACAGTCGACTATCTGGTTTTTCTTTGTTAGGAACCGTGTCCAGAATTGTCTGGCCGATTCCTCTGGCTGCTGAATTATGTGGCTTAAGTCGTCGGCATCCGGTGGTCGCACGTAAGTACCCTAGAAGTTGTCGAGGAATGCGGCTTCCAGGTCCTCCCAAGAACCGATTGAGTATGCTGGCAAGCTATTAAGCCAATGCCGGGCCGGTCCTTTAAGTTTGAGCGGGAGGTATTTGATGGCGTGTAGATCATCGCCGCGTGCCATGTGGATATGAAGGAGATAATCCTGGATCCATACCGCCGGATCTGTTGTGCCATCGTATGATTCGATGTTTACGGGTTTGAAACCCTCTGGGATTTTATGATCCATTACTTCATTCGTGAAGCATAGCGGGTGTGCAGCGCCTCTGCACTGGGCTATATCACGACGCAGCTCGGAAGAGCTATGTCTGTTGTGTTCGGCCCGGCCGGATTTGTTGTATCCGGAGTGAAGATCATCGTCACGTGCCGTACGGCGCCTGCGCGATCCGTAGATCGATCTTGTTTGTCTTGCCTTGTCCTCCAGTACATCTCGCAGGTTTGTCGCATTTTCCCGTGCCTTAGTTGAGCGGCGTCGGGGCATGGCTTGGGTGGAGGGCCGAGAGACCTCTCTGTCGTGGCCGCGAGGTGGCCGGTCTGCCATGTCATGCGCTGGTGATGTGGGTGCTTCCTCCTCTGATCAGGGTAGCGGCCTGCGCTTTGGGTAACTCTTGGAGGGGCGTTCGAGTTCATACTCTTCGGCCGCAAGGACTTCAGTCCTTCTGTCAGCTAGCAAATCTTGGGCAGCTCTAAGCTGCTGCTGCTTTTTCTCGAGGCTGCTTGCCGTGGCTAAAAGGCTGCGTCTAAAACGCTCTTGTTCGGCGGGGTCTGATGGTATGATGAATTCATCGTCGTCGAGGCTTGCCTCGTCTTCGGAGGGAGGCATATAGTTATCATCCTCGACCTCTCGGTCTGCCGCTCTCTCATGAGGGCTGGCTTCTCCATCTTCCTGTGCCGAATCTTGCTGAGGTGGGTGTTCTTCGGCGCTATCCGGGGTAGTATTATCTCCCGTGCCGGAATCACCGTTTTTGCTTTGGCGGGATTTAAAGCGGCGCCGCTGACGCCGGCGCTTTGGCTGTTTCTTGGGGGTGTCACCCCCCACTGTTCCATCGCCGTCTCCATCTTTTGGAGTATCCACCATATATATGTCATATGACGAGGTGGCCTTCCAGCGCCCTACAGGTGCTGGTTCCTGTTCATCTCCTACATCGCCGTCCATACCGTCGATGTCTTCGGAGCCGAAGTCAAGCATGTCGGTTAAATCGTCGACAGTGGCTACAAAGTGGGTGGTGGGTGGGCTTTGAATTTCTTCGTCGTCCGTATCCCATCCTCGCTGACCGTAATCCGGCCAGGGCTCTCCTGATAAAGAGAGAGACTTAAGAGAATTTAGGATGACGCCAAAAGGCGAGTGCTGAAAGATGTCTGCGGCGGTGAACTCCATTATCGGCGCCCAATCGGATTCGATCGGCAGGGGCGCGGGAGGTTCGGAGTCCGGGGAGGAGTCCGGATCCTCGGAGTCATGGGTCATGCAAAGTGCGGGGCTAGCGTTCGGCTCGATCGCCTTTGAGATCGCAGCCCCCGAGGTGACGTCCACCGCTCGTCCTCGATTGGCGCAATAGGCTCCGAGTTAGGGGTCGGAACCGATGCGTGTGCGGCCTCCAGGCCACTGTCCGGAGGCAAAGCTAGATCATGCCCCTCGAAATAGTGCGGCGCGCTTAACCGTGGCTCGAACCCGTCGAAGATCAAGTCTCCGCGGATGTCAGCCGTGTAGTTTAAGCTTCCAAACCTGACTTGATGGCCAGGGGCGTAGCTTTCGATCTGCTCCAGGTGGCCGAGCGAATTGGCCCGCAGAGCGAAGCCGCCGAAGACGAAGATCTGTCCGGGAAGAAAAGTCTCACCCTGGACCGCATCGTTGTTGATGATCAAAGGAGCCATCGGGCCTAAAGGCGACGACACAGAGGAACTCTCAATGAAAGCACCAATGTCGGTGTCAAAACCGGCGGATCTCGGGTAGGGGGTCCCGAACTGTGCGTCTAGGCCGGATGGTAACAGGAGGCAGGGAACACGATGCTTTACCCAGGTTCGGGCCCTCTCGATGGAGGTAAAACCCTACGTCCTGCTTGATTAATATTGATGATATGGATAGTACAAGAGTAGATCTACCACGAGATCCAGGAGGCTAAACCCTAGAAGCTAGCCTATGGTATGATTGTTGTATATGGAGTTGATTGCCTACGGACTACAACCCTCCGGTTTATATAGAGACCGGATAGGGTTATGGTTACATAGAGTCGGTTACAATGATAGGAGATCTTGAATATCCGCATCGCCAAGCTTGCCTTTCACGCCAAGAAAAGTCCCATCCGAACACGGGACGTAGTCTTTAATCTTGTATCTTCATAATCCTGGAGTCCGGCTGAAGGTATAGTCCGGCTATCCGAACACCTTCTAATCCAGGACTCCCTCATCTATCTAGATCGAATTTTATGACCGGTCGCTGAATGGGTCACCTGCCCAGCCCGAATGTTTAAGGCATCTGGCTGTAAATGCTCCAATGTAAATCAGTACTGGCATGCAGTAGACAGTGGAGAGAGACAGCGGCGCCGCCGAGATGCCACCCCACCACGTACGGTACGGGGTGAGTCTAACTATAGTTGGAGATAGTGTATGCTTCCAGGAGTTGAAAGAAAACAGGGACCATCAAACACGCAAGCGGCTCGAATCGAATGGATCATATGGTCCATGGGCACACTAGCCAATTAGACTAGCCACAATGAAGAGTAACATACACTAGTAACATACATGTATTTATAGGCTATGTAACTATCTTCATAGTAGGTAGTAACATAAGTGTGGTAACATGCATAGCTTCATTTATTAGGTTATAGACTGATATTGCATTGGGACATGTGATGTTACAGTAACTAGCTAAGTTACTACTACTACCTCTCTTCTCATTAACTCATTGTCACATAAGCAAATTTGCTAAGGTGAACTCAATGTTACTGCTGAAGTTACTTTTATTATGGCTAGTCTTACACCGCCACTAGCCCACTAAACCATAGTTTACATGGAACACTCGAACGGTCCACGGGACGCCACCATGTCACACACACGCTCGCAACTCGCACCATTCCTTGCCGATATTCCCGATTGGCGGCACGTCGGCGTCGACACCCGCGCAGATGCCTCCCCGCTGATGGCCATCCGACCGTCGCTTTCACGACGTGCGCAGTGGCTATATATCTATACTCACCAGCTTGTCACACGTTAACGCCGACATCCAGCACCGCACCTGCAGGCTGCCGCCGCCACCTTCCTCCGGAAGCAACCCCAGCACGCTACTACATGACAGGAGCAGCAGACGTACGTGACGCCGTATACGGTAGTATTTCTTTCCTGGGCGTTTCCACGTCGGCTGTTTACGTCGACCTCCAAATCTGGTCGAAGTGACACGCGTCCACGCGCAGGCGCTTCGACGTCTGCCTTTCCGCCGGCCGTGCACGCGAGCGGAGGACTTGGATGTTGTATCTTGCTGGCAAGCTTGGGAGATTAGCTGGTGATTACCACTCGCCACCGGTAGGGTTTACTGGCCTGCCAGTGACAAGGAGAGGTAAACGTGTGGTACATTCGGGGTCAAAGGATGCAGCTGATGCTGCCGCACGGCCTAACTCGAGAGCGTTGCGTCAGGATAGGATCAGGTCAAATGATACTATCTAGTTAAGTCAACTACTCCCTCTGTTCATTTTTATAAGACGTTGAAGACATCTCAGACAATGTGTAAAACAACTTATTTTAAGTTGTCTGAAACGACTTACAAAAATGAATGAAGGAAGTAATATCTATCATAAACTCGGGATGGTGTTGCTCCTCAAACCCTTGGTTAAATCAGGCAAGTTTTACTCCATGCGTTGGATGATCGTTCTGGGGAACTTCGTTGGGAGCAACTTTTGGGAGGGTACTACATGATATGATGGTACTTCCTTGCCGGTTCGTGAAAATTTGGCTGCTGAGCGACGTTTTTGTCTGCCGAACGAACCGGGAGTCATACTTACGGTATTGTACGTGTTAAATGTAAAAGTGATTGAATGAACCAACAGTTGTAGATTTCATTGACATGATGAATATATATAAGTACATGGTGAAGGAGCGTCGTTTACAGCTAGAAGAGAAACAAGGAAAGGCACCTGTTCGGTGGTGAAAACAATTCTTCACTAATTACAGTTGTTAATCTAATAACGTTTCACTAATTAACAAGTGGTAAACCGACAGGTGCTAAACTAATCCTAGCAGTGTGGAATCCGGCTCTGGCGACTGTTAATTCCAGCCAGCTATTGCAGACTACTCTAGAGGATACCGAACTAGGGATGTGTAAATGGTTATTAAAGCAGTAGCAATTCGCTTATTTCGTCACGCCCACACGTCTGAATTATTGTTGTTTGAATAAAAAGGAGCTATAAATAAATGTACCCCATTCGCAACCAAAATAAGTAAATGTACCCGAGCATTACACCCTGCCCGCATGCCCCGATGAGATACCACATTGTTCCCTCACAAAATTGTGTTACTGCTGGTTTTAACTCGGAAGAGGCGAAGGCGATCAACATAAAAAAAAAAGTGGAAACCAATGGTACAGTACACTTTCAGAAACTCCAACACGCACTCCATGTATCATAATCCGAACCGGCCTAACCGCAATGTTAGTCGACGACTCAGACCGTGCCAGGTGCCGGTAGTAAAATAATCACCGGTCCAGCGCCGATTGTCCTCGCCCTTGAGCAATCAGAACGCTCTGAAATCCAGGAGAACCAACGGATCGCGTGCGTCGGAACATACGTGCCCACCACGACGGGCGGCCAGCAGCCAGGCGCCACCTGCACCCTTGTTTATCAGGAAAATCACGGCGCCATTGTCAACTTGCAGTTCTTGGCACCGGCAACCGGCTCCCAACTTGCTGTAAGCTAGAGCGGGTGGTGAACGAGTCGAAGCTACACTATATTTTTTCCATTTCCAACCGGGTGAAAGATCTGGCAGTGCTGTTAGAGAATGCAAAAGTAGCAAAGTGCATTTGGGTTTGGCATGGAGTGCCTAGTATTTCTTGCCTGGTCAATTTCGGCTGTGCTCGTGTGCTCATCGGGAAACAGTCGTGGATTACTATCAAGTAAGGGTTTATATTGGTTGGGTGGTGGTTGCTGACACTTGGAATTGAGGTGGACATGGTCGCCGGTTTGCGCGATTCGGGGATGTGTGCTGGGCCGGCCGATGCCAGCGCTGATACCTGCATCTCTCCATCTGGAAATGATGATGCGCCATTTGTTTAGCGCAACTGGGCTCAGATATTTTGTAGCTTCGGATTAGAGTTTCGTGCTACGAATGTTGGTTCCGTGTCAATCATGGAGGTAGTGTATGTATAGTACGCCCTAGTTGGCATTGTTGCGTCCCCTCAAAAAAAAAGTTGGCATTGTTGTGTGCGTGATGAGCAAGGAGTAACGAAAGGCTCGTGAGGCATTAGGTAAAACCTGCATGCATGTGCTCATATATCCGAGGCTGATGAAAGGATGCAGGAGCCACACCGGCGTGGGTGGCGTGGATGGCGACTGCGTGCGAGTTCGACGGCCGGCCGGCGGGAGGATGAAGACAGTGAGCTGGGCAAAATCGACTGATGCAAGACAATTTTTCAGCTGATGTATTCTCGGTCCCAAAGTTCCTTTTCATGTGTTGTTTCTACTGATATGAACTCCAAAGCAAGTCAGTACTTCCTCCATCTTATAATATAAAAGTGTTTTTAACACAACAGGCTGTAACAAAATTAACGCAGTAGAGAACAAACTTGGACTAGTACAAAGTGACTCACCAAATTTTCTTCTTCTACAAATGAGTAACTGACAAGTTCAAAATACGCACTCTGAATAAGAGTGTCATCTCTTACGAGTGCCCTAGTGCCAATTTCGTTTATATATAATAAGAAATGAAGTACGAAAATAGAAGAATGAGTCTAAAAACAACAACGTTGTTGTACGAGTTTTTTTTCTAAACGCAGAGAAAGGTTTTGTTCAATCTAATTAATTAAGAAGTGTTTACATGTTTATAACATTTTTGGCAGGCAAAATACAAAAATTAGGGGTTTAGAGAATCTACAACCGGACCATTCATATACTTCTTATACGTCCAGGTGGATGGCCCGATCGTGAAAATGCGACCTAACTGAACCCCTAAAAGCGGCCGTATATGTTTGACTTGTCCGGCACCCCTTATCCACAACCCATATCTGGGACGGATGTATATGTGAAGGACCGAAAGCGCTTAGAGGCGTGCCCCAAATCGGACTGGTGGGTGGGATTCTTGCGAAAACACGCAGAAACCCGTCAATTGTACGACGGGCCTCACAACCCTAGTTGTCCCCATTTCCTCCCTCTCCCTCCAGTCTACACCACAACCACAACCCTGACCACGCCCTATTCTGCTCCAACCTCGACGTTCGCCGGTAGCCACGGCCTGTTTTAGGATACCTACTACAAGATGCTGACCCCGCAGCGTCGAGCGGAGATGAAGGCACGGCGTGCCGCTCGCAATGGAGCCGACTTGCCTCCGGACTCTCCGAAGGAGGAGGAGTAGAAGCAGGATGAGTCATCGAAAAAGGAGTTTGAAAGGCTTAGACGCTGTTCAAAGTGAAGTTCTTCGCTTGGTTGGCCACGCAAGATAGGATTTTGCGCCGTCGATAAATTGGCAGCTCCATATATTGCTTTGTTTTGAAAAAAAGAGCTCCGTATATCCTTCCATGGAAATGGAATGGACCGCAAGGGCACACTACCGCTATCCCACTAGGTTCCATGGAACACTCGAATGGTCCAAGCCGACGCCGCTAAGTCACGCTGGCAACCCGCATTATTCCAGATCTCCCAATCACGACGCGGCGGTGCCGTCAGTAGCAGCGCGTGGACAGTCGCAGACACTCCCATCGTCCTCCACGCGCGGGCCATTCGTCCTCCGCCTCGCCATCACCACACACGCCGGGAGCGCCGTCGCTCTCACCGCTCACTACGACCCAGGACTTGTCAATTGTCATCAGCCACGGCGAGCCACAGAATCAGCCGCCGGCCGGCCGGCCGCCGTACCTTCCTCCAGAAGAAAAGAACCCGCGACGCTGTTTTACTTTTACCGCCCGTCTTTTCCTCATCTGTCAGCCGTCGCGCTCGCGCGCGGTTGCGGGCCGCCGAGGTCACGCGGCGGCAACGGCGACGTTCGGCGCCGTGGCAGCCGGGCGGCGTGGCTTCCACGTCGGCCAGGTCGACGACGTGCCGAAGCGACACCGACGCGCCGGCCGTCCACGCGACGCGAACGTATCTCGCTGGATCGCGTCGGGGATTATTAGCTGGAGGTGACCGCTGGCCGCCGGATTAGTACCGGCCAGCGGCGACGGGGAGTGGTAAACGTGCACGCCCGGGGTCAAAGGCCGCTTCCCCTGCCGCCACGAGGCCAGTTCTCCACGGCCTCGCGCCAGGATCGGATCAAGTCAAAAGGCCATCTCGATAACAAAGCCTCCATTTTTTTACTACTACCCAGGCCGGTGTGCGCTGATGCTCAAGCTTTGATTATTTTAATCACGAACAACGAAGATTTACGGCATGTGTTGGGTGGCCGGGCGGGCGGGCTGGAAGAACTTGCCCGCTTTTCTGGGAGCAACCTTTCGGGGCGGTATTTTATTGCCGGCCCCGCGAAAATTTGACCGCCGCTGCGCGTACGTGCTCGTGCGCCGTGCCGTGCCGTGCGCGGATGGGTTCATGCATGGCTGCGGTGCTGTGCGGAATCCGGCTCTGGCGAGGCGAGCGACTGTTAATCCCGGCCAGCTATCTCTGACGTGAATGTGGCCGTTGTCCGTCGCCTTCTTTCGTTGCTCTCGGCTTGCCACTTTCTACTCCTTCCGTTTTAAATTACTCGTCGCGGAAATTGATGTACAACGGCTGCCAATCTGGTTCTAATACCATCCATTTTTGTTGGCCATCCCAACCATGCCTTGTGCGCAGGATTTGGAAGCGTAGCTGAGCTTTTGCCTGAACGTGAACTTCGTGAGCAAACGGACTAGTAGCTATAAGACGGCCGATGCAAAAATGTGGTATCACAATCGACCCAGCCGGATGCCCACTCTTTTGTCTACGCTGTTGGTCTTGTAGAGAAGTATGGCATCGGGGGGAATCGACTTGTCGTCCAAAGAGAAAAACATAAACACACATGTAAAATACGTAACTTGCAAAAGGAATACACACTTGGGTGTGTGAATAGTATGCGGTTGCCGCCCTTTATCATGCGGCGTCACCAAAGTTGTCGAAAATGCACACGTACGAGCCCTCTGGAAGATCCTACCAGTAGAACTTGAACAGACAATGTGCTACCAGTGTCATTTAGGAGTATGATTTGGTAGTAATAGCGCGATCATCTCCGCTTCGAAAACCCAAAGTTGATATGGTCGTGCATTTTCTGAGGAGAGAAAAGTTGATACAGTCGTGACGCCGATGAAATGAAAGAGTAGAACCGCACGCCCCGTGTCACTGTGCAACGCAGCCACATGCTTAAGACGATTTCCAACCATAAACCCGGCCTGCACATCGACGCACGCATTGATCAGGCAAGCGATCGAATGGACACGATCCGATCAACCCAGCAGGCCGCTTCAACTGCCAGACCCAAGCCGGGTCACCAATCCATCCCGGCCGTCCATCGCCCCCGATCCAACGCTCGACATACCACTGACATCTTCCTTCCTTCAAACAATAGCGTCGATAAAATAAGCGAAAATAACACCGCTAAGGCATGAAAAAACAATAAACAAAGCGGCTGAGATGAGACGGGCAATCAGCCTCGCGTCACGGTCCACGGAAGTCGGGACGATTCCTCCCGCCTTCTTCTCCAGTTCGCCACCGCTCCACGCGCCAACACGTCGCGCTCGTATATATACCCGCGGGACGCCCGCTCTCCACTTCGTCTCATCTCCATTCTCCGTTCTCATCCATCGCCGCACTCCATCGGCATCCCATTCATTCATTCAACCCGACGCCATCCAAAGCCTTCACGCCTCCGTCGCCGCCCTCTGAGTCTGGTTGCCGCAATGGCCAGCACGGCCGAGCCGTCCTCCTCGCCCTACTCCTCGTCGGCGCCCGACGCGGACATCCTCCGCTCCCTGCGCCGCCTGGCGCGCGACCTGGCCGCCGCCGACCCGCCGGCGCCGTTCCTCCGGGCCGTCTTCGCGTCCGTGTCCCGCCGGGCGCGCCTCCTCGTCGCCGTGTTTGACGACCTGCTGCTCGCGCTGGGCGCGGGCGCCGGGATGCCAAGGTCCGCCTCGCTCTGCCTCCGCGAGGTGCTGCTCGTGCTGCAGCGCTTCAAGGCCGTCGTGGCCGACTGCTCCGCGCGCAGCCGCATGCGCCTGCTGCTCCAGTCCGACGAGGTCGCCGCGCGCGTGCGCGAGCTGCAGCACGACCTCGCCACGCTGCTCGATATTCTCCCCGTTGGCGAGCTCGGGCTTGCTGACGACGTGGCCGACCTCCTCACGCTCGCCTCGCGCCAGTGCCGGCGCCCCGCGCCCGAGGCCGCGGCCGAGCAGCAGCTCAAGGCCAGCGTGCTGGCGCTCATACAGGAGGTCGAGCGGGAGATCGTGCCGGAGAGGGAGCGCCTGGAGGCCATCCTCGAGGGGGTGGCCATCAACGACCCCGCCAGCTGCAGCCAGGAGATCGAGATCTTGGAGCGCGAGATCGGCGACCGGCTGGCGGAGCGGTGGACGTCCGCCATGATTGCCCTCGTCGGCCTCCTCCGGTACGCCAAGTGCGTCCTCTTCAGCGCTGCCACGCCGCGGCCGCTGGACTCCAAGGTGGACGCCGACGACGATGACGCCGAGCCTCTGGCGCCGCCGCCGGACTTCCGCTGCCCCATCTCTCTCGACCTGATGCGCGACCCCGTTGTGTCCTCCAGTGGCCAGACGTACGACCGCGAGTCCATTACGCGGTGGTTCGGCGCCGGCAAGTCGACGTGCCCCAAGACCGGCCAGGTGCTGACTAATCTGGAGCTCGTGCCCAACAAGGCGCTCAAGAACTTGATCTCGCGGTGGTGCCGGGAGAATGGCGTCGTCATGGAGGGCAGCGAGCCTGGCAAGCCCGAGCCGGCGCCGCCGGTGGCCGCAAACAAGGCCGCGGTGGAGGCGGCGCGCATGACCGCGTCGTTTCTGGTGAAGAAGCTCTCGGCCTCGTTCTCCCCTGGATCGGACAACCGCGTGGTGCACGAGATCCGTCTGCTCGCCAAGTCCGGCTCCGAGAGCCGCGCGTTCATCGGAGAGGCCGGCGCCGTCCCGCTCCTGGTGCCGCTGCTCAACTCCGAGGACGCCGCGCTGCAGCTCAACGCCGTTACGGCTCTGCTCAACCTCTCCATTCTCGATGCCAACAAGAAGCGCATCATGCACACCGACGGCGCGGTGGCGGCCCTCTGCGAAGTGATGGGCTCCGGCGCGACCTGGCGGGCGAAGGAGAACGCCGCTGCCACCGTGCTCAGCTTGTCGGCCGTCCACACCTACCGCCGCCGGCTCGGCCGGAACCCACTTGTGATCGAGAAGGTCGTGCTCCTGGTGCGCACGGGCCCTCCGAGCACCAAGAAGGACGCTCTCGCCGCGCTGCTGTGCCTGTCCGCGGAGAGGGAGAACGTTGGCAAGCTGGTGGGCGCGGGCGCCGCGGAGGCGGCACTGTCGGCGATCAGCGAGGAGGAGACCGCGGCGGCGGTGCTGGCGTCGCTGGCCAAGCGCGGCGGGGCGGAGGCGATCGTGAACATCGACGGCGCCGTGGCGAAGCTGGTGGCGGAGATGCGGCGCGGCACGGAGTGGTCGCGGGAGTGCGCGGCGGCGGCGCTGGTGCTGCTGTGCCGGCGCGCGGGGGCCGCGGCGGCGTCGCAGGTGCTGGCGATCAGCGGCGTGGAGTGGGCGATCTGGGAGCTCATGGGCAGCGGCTCGGAGCGGGCGCGCCGGAAGGCCGCGTCGCTCGGCAGGACGTGCCGGCGCTGGGCGGCCGCCAACGCGGCGCAGAACGCGGACTGCCCCGCCTCCACCGTCTCGCCGCCGACCGTGGCGGCGTCGTGAACTCATTCTTAGGAACCGCTGAAAACCGCAACCAAAAAAGTAGATAATTCTCGTGCTGTACAAAATTTGGCTTGCTGAATGCCTTGTAATTCTAGGCCGTGGTGCGATTCTTTAGCCCCAGTGGGCAAACACAAACACAGAGTAATTGAATCAACTGTGCATACTACAGAACATTCGTTGCTTCTTTCGTTCTTCGTTGTCGTTGTGAGATCTTGTAACACAAAGTGAAAGAAAATAATACTAGTTGTACAAATTGTGCCCATTCTTGGTTCCTCATCTTGGCAGATTGCAATAATTTTGTACTAGTTGATGGGCCAAACTAGGTGGTCGTCGCGGATGCACGGCGCCCGTGATGAGTGGTTGCGGCCGGGGACCGGAAAAGGCCAGCCTTTCTTCCCTCCCAGCCGTCCGTCCGTCCGTCGGCGAGGAGTGCACGGTACCCAGACGAATAAGTCGCGCGGCTGGAAACGCTCCATGATTCGGCAGCAGCAAAGCCGCCGATCCAGCTAGCCTTCGCCGGCTTTCCGGCAGAAAGGGCGGCGCTTTGGCCGCTGCCAGCCGGTGCGCATCCATCCACGGCTCCACGCTATGCTAGCACTACTCCATTGCTAATCTACATGATTGATTCGGCATTGACAATCCGCTTGGTTCCTTTCTTGTCCCTCGAAGCGAGATGCACTCCAGGGTGTCCCTGCGCTTCACATGGGCTCTTTCCTGAATTTGACCATTGATCCGCCGTTCCTTTAAGCCAAGCACACCTGGTCGAGAACATGCATGCTTGGTGCTTCAGTGCTTCTTCAGTGGCAGTGCCTATCATCTTTCCATCTCCCCCGTCCTAATCAGCCTCACGTTGCTTCTTCTCAAATGGCGAAGGCAGACGCATCTGCGGCAGGTAGGCGTTGTCTTTCTGCTGCCCACTTCTTCTTCCGTGGCCAGGACCGGTTCTCGCGTGAACCTGAAATTAAAATGTGCCTCATAGTATTGTAGCTCCTTAAAAGTCAAGGCTGTACCGTTAGTACTACATGAAGCAATTCACGCCCGCCACTTGGGCGTAGGCCGTATGTTGCCTTGCCTGATTAATCCGGCATGGTTGGCGGGCTCTGCAGCGCAGCTAGCGCCTGCGTCCTGTCGACAGGGACGGCCTCCGCGATCCGACCTCTGAGCGGGAGGTGGTAGGTAACCGTCGCTCGCTAATGGCGTGGACCGGAGGGCGCATCGCATGGGTTTCTGATCGTGATTTGTCACCTCGTGTTGCTTTGTTTTGCAAGAGATTGACTAGCTGGAGAAGAAGACGAAGGTGACTTCTCCGCAACAAAAGAAAGGGAGGAAGGCAAGAAGGATCTCGTGCAGAAACCGACAGCGATTTTGACTTTCAGCTATTTTTCATGGTAGTAATGTATTTTTTTACGGGAATTTTTCATGGTATTATATGTGAATCCTGTGCAACAACTTCATGTAAACTCTATTTTTAAGCAAAAACTTACTGAAAACTCGTACCTGCAGGCACGTACAGGATAGAGGATAGGCTGACACATATTCAGGTGAATTTTGCTGAAAATACATGATTAGGTGCGAGCTCGGGATGATCACTAATTGGTCAACTAGCCCTCCAAGCATCGGCAGCATGCTTCTCACCACATGGCTGGCTTGACATCCTGGTGATAGTGATGTGATGGTTGACTCGTTCCATGCTTGCCTCCCCAAGCGAGAAGGCGCCGGGTCCTGATGGTTTTAATGGAGTTTTCTACCGCTCTTGTTGGGACATAATCAAGGGCGATGTTATGGCCATGTTCCAGCAGTTTCACAGCTTATCTGGAGCAAACTTTGAGCGCATAAACGATGCTCTAGTGGCGCTGCTGCCAAAGAAAGATGAGGCTGAAAGAGTTGGAGGCTTCAGGCCGATTAGTCTGAACTCGATCCCTAAGCTTATTGCAAAGGTTTTATCCATGCGCCTATCAACGGTTATGGACGCACTCATTTCGCCAGCCCAAAGTGCTTTCATGAAATCAAGATGCCTGCAAAGACAACTTCCTTTATGTCCAAAATTGTGTCCGGTCCGTGCACCGCAAGAAGAAGGCTGCCCTCCTGATCAAGTTGGATATTGCTCGAGCCTTCGACTCCGTGTCCTGGGAATACATTCTGGAACTCCTCACAGTCTTGGGCTTCAGCGCCAGGTGGAGGGACTGGATTGCCCTCCTGCTTTCCTCTCCTCTTCTGCTTTCATGCTAAATGGCATCCCGGGTGCCCAGATCAAACACAAGAAAGGCCTAAGGCAGGGCGATCCGTTGTCCCCTCTGCTGTTCATCTTGGCTATTGACCCCCTTCATCGTCTCATCTCCAAGGCGGCCGCTGATGGGATCATTGCACCATTGCCGGGCAGAGATGTAAAGCTTAGAGTCAGTCTATATGCAGATGATGCAATAATATTTGCAAACCCAGACAAGGAGGAAATTGACAAGCTGCTACAACTCCTCAAGCTGTTCGGTGACGCCTGTGGCCTGCACCTCAACCAAGCAAAATCCTCAATAAGCCCCATCAGATGCGATGAGCTGGACCTGGATCTCATTCTGCAGAGTTTTGGAGGGCAAATCAGGCCTTTCCCAATAACATACCTTGGTCTTCCGATCAGGCTGGGACGACTACGACTTGTGCATCTGAAGTTTGTACTTGATAGGATAAGAGCTAGGCTGGCCGGCTGGAAGGGCAAGTTAATATCAATTGTTGGAAGAAGGGTGTTAGTCCGTTGTGTTCTCACGACAATCCCCACTTTTGCCCTGTCTGTGTTGCGAGCGCCGAAAAAATTCTTCAAGGAAGTTGACAAAGCAAGGCGGCGCTTTCTTTGGGCACAGGATGATGACCTCGCCGGAGGAAAATGCAAGGTCAACTGGACGACGGTTTGCTCGTCAACGGAAAAAGGGGGATTGGGAATCCACAACTTGAGCAAATTCTCCAGAGCCCTTCGGTTGCGCTGGCTATGGCTTGCCTGGCACCATCAAGAACGCTCGTGGGCAGGCACTGAGCTGCCATGTGATCAGCAAGACATGGCTCTGTTTGCTGCTGCCACAATGGTGACCCTCGGCGACGGGAAGACGGCCTCTTTTTGGAGCTCCACCTGGCTCACCTCGCCACCGTTGGCCGCCTTGTTCCCCGACCTGTTCAAAAGATCGAGAGGAAAACAGAAAACAGTGGCGGCTGCGCTGCATAATGACTCATGGATTCAGGATCTGCGACATCGAGGCTACGACGACATCGCTACAAGCTTCCTTCTCATGTGGCGAGTCATTGCGGGTGCAAACACGTTGTTGGAAGCAGGGACCCAAGACACCATCAGATGGATTTTTGACGCCTCCGAGAAATACTCAGCAGGCTCGGCATACAAGGTCCAATTCGCGGAGACATAACAGACGGACAACAAGCACTAGTAGAAAACGGATCATTAGTACCGGTTTGTAAGGGCCTTTAGTACCGGTTATGGAACCGGCACTAAAGGCCCCCCCCTCCTTAGTACCGGTTCGGCACGAACCGGCGCTAAAGTGCCACCACGTGGCGTGAGCTCGCGCCCTAGTACGGGGGACCTAAAGTGCCAACCGGTACTAAAGGTTTTTTTTTTGAAACTTTTGGAAAAAAATTTGATTTTTTTTATTTTTAATTTTTCTGAATTATTTGATGATTTAGTCTCTAATCACCTCTCTTAACTGCTCAAGTGTGGATCACTCATCAAGATGGATTTTTGACGCCTCCGAGAAATACTCAACAGGCTCGGCATACAAGGTCCAATTCGCGGAGACATAACAGACGGACAACAAGCACTAGTAGAAAACGGATCATTAGTACCGGTTTGTAAGGGCCTTTAGTACCGGTTATGGAACCGGCACTAAAGGCCCCCCCTCCTTAGTACCGGTTCGGCGCGAACCGGCGCTAAAGTGCCACCACGTGGCGTGAGCTCGCGCCCTAGTACGGGGGACCTAAAGTGCCAACCGGTACTAAAGGGTTTTTTTTGAAACTTTTGGAAAAAAATTTGATTTTTTTTATTTTTAATTTTTCTGAATTATTTGATGATTTAGTCTCTAATCACCTCTCTTAACTGCTCAAGTGTGGATCACTCATTCTAAATCATCTAACTTCCCGACCGGTCACCCATCCCTCTCACTACTCCAGCCTGAGCACGCTTAACTTTCAGGTTCTATTCTCCTTCGTTTTCGAGTCTGCACTTGTTGTTTTCCTGACAATAATAAGATGTCAATCCTATTAATCCTCAGGAGTTTAGCTTGAGCATGAAGTCACACATTTGACCGTTTGAGTTTGAAACTATTATTCTAAAAAAAGTAATTATTTAGTAACGCTAGTATTTCTTGAATAAGTTTGACCATAGTTTGACCAGATTTGACCAAAATTCAAAAAATTGAAATAATTATTTAGTAACACTAATATTCTTGAATAATTATGTAGTAACACTAATATTTCTTGAATAAGTAGTTTGACCATAATTTGACCAGATTTGACCAAAATTCAAAAAATTGAAATAATTATTTAGTAACACTAATATTCTTGAATAATTATTTAGTAACACTAATATTTATTGAATAATTAGTTTGACCATAGTTTGACCACAGTTTGACCATAGTTTGACCAGATTTGACCAAAATTGAAATAACTAAAATAATTATTTAGTAACACTAATATTCTAGAATAACTAGTTTGACCATTGCTTGACCACAGTTTGCCCACAGTTTGAATATTTTTCAATTTTTTCCACTCTAGATCTTAAAAACCCCGTAACTTTTTTTTCTATTAGGTTTTTGAGGATTTTGCAAATGTTTAACGGGGTTCCCATTTTTACAAATTTCATTTTTTCCCATTTTTTCTATCATATAAAAAACTTTTTCATCCGAGTTAGTATGCAAAAGTTATGCCCATTTTTACAAATTTCAGAGAGATTTTGCAAATAAAGTCAAAATTCACATTTGCAAATTTCCCAACAACTAGACCACATATCACATGGGAAACTTATTTTCTTTTATTTTTTTTGACATTTCCATCATTTTCGTTTATTTTTTTTAAAACTGAAAAGGCGATCCACAGGGGGGGTAGAGTTTGAAAATTGCCCTATAGTGCCGGTTTGTGTCTCCAACCGGTACTATATGTCAGACCCCGTTAGTACCAGTTCATGGCACGAACCGGTACTAAAGGTGATCGTGGGGCCCCGGCCTGACGCCAGCCTGCCACCACCCCTTTAGTACCGGTTCATGGCACGAACTGGTGCTAAAGGTTCAACACGAACCGGCATTAATGCAAATCCGTCCGAACCGGCACTAATGGTACCATTAGTACCGGCTCAAATACAAACCGGCACTAATGTGCTTCACGTTTGACCCTTTTTCTACTAGTGAAGGCTCTCCTATGGGAAGCTTGGGCCCCTGCCAAGGTGAAGTTCTTCTGTTGGCTGCTGCTCCAGGATAGGCTATGGTGCAACGACAGATTGCAGAGGAGGGGATGGGCAAATGGCTACTTCTGCCGGCTATGCATGCGAAGCCTTGAATCATCAGTTCATCTGCTCTGGGAGTGCCCACTGTCTCAGGAAATTTGGCGAAAGGTTGCCTCCCTCCCGGGGTGCACCAGTATCTTAGCCGCTCCAAACGGGCCTTCGAGATCGTCAAAGCAACGGTTCAGACGAGCCATGCGCGCAGCAGGAACGGCAAACAGGAAAAGGGTGCAGTCTACAATGATGCTGGTGGCCTGGCATATATGGCTGGAGAGAAATGCAAGAACCTTCAGAGATCGCCAACGTCAGAGTGCTGAAATCCTTGCAGCAATCAGGCAAGACATGGATTCCTGGAGACTTGCCGGAGCCAAATGCCTGGAAACACCACTTGGTGACCCAGGCTGACGTCTGTTCAATTTTTAGGCAAATGGCGACCCCTCTAGTGGCGCCAACTCTGTAACCCCCACACCATGATCACTTGATCATGATTTTTTTTCCGCATGCTCTCTGCTTAATCAATGAAAAGCCAGCAGTGCTGGATCTTTCAAAAAAAAAAATTTAAATTTGGTGTAGGCACTATACACCTCGGACCAATATCGTTACTTGTAAACGTTGCTAAATACTCCCTCTGTCCTAAAATTTTGTTTTAAATTTAAGACAAGAATTTTAGGACGTAGGGAGTACTAAAGACCATGACATGAAGAAAATTGTAAAATTATCCGATTATCTGTGCTGCCTACTTGTTGATCCTTTATAGTTGAAACTAATGATGGCACAATAAGTAGTACTCAATAGTAGACAACGCGACATGATTCATAAAGTTGAAGCGGTATGAATAACTGATGCCCAATGAATTCCAAGTACATCTAAAGTCATCAGGTTAGATCTATTAAAATGAAAAAAAAGTAGCGTGCTATGGCAAAATAGCGTGGCCCTTAAAATACACTATTAGTATGCTATATCGTGCTATTAACGAGAAACTGTACATTGATTTATTTTGCAAGACATTGTTCATAATGCTATAGCGCGCTATTAACAACGCTAGAGCGCACTATTTTTTCACCGATCTATTCTCCTCAGAACAAGATCCATACTAGTACCTACACTACTGCTTCCTTTGTCGCCAACAAATAGCTATCTTATGGATCAACAAAAAAACCCAAGGACGACCCCACAAAACCCCAAAATACCATAAGGAAAGCTAAAACACCTTCATCGTCAAATTTTAGTGATGGTGCTGAAACCCATGCCGACGTCTGGCACGACGGGGAGGTGCCGCTCCTCTTCAACCACTGGCCGCGGATGCAGCCGGCATGGAAGACGTGGCCGCAGCGCAGCGGAATGCACGTCTCCGCGTCCAGCATCGTCTGCTCCATGCATAGGGCCACTCAAAGCGACCGCCACATGCCGCTGCAGGCGTCGTCCGGCATCTGCTCCAGGCATATGCAGCATCTGTTGCCTCCGGTACACGTGCCGCCGTCGCCTTCTCCCGAGGCGATGGCGCCCCGTTCGTCGTCGTAACAGCCAGAGCCTTCGCCGCCGTCGTTGGAGGGGGAGGAGTTCGAGGTGTTGTTTCTGTACCTGTAGATGATGACATAGAGAAACCGGCAGGCGAAGGCGAAGGACACGAGATTGCATGAAAAGGATGCCAAGCCGATGATAAGCCCGACAGGCGGCATTAGATCAAGATCGATGTTGCTTCGTATCACAACGACGAGCACAAAGAAAAGGTCGATGTATTTTTGTTTGCTCGAGGAGAAAAGGTAAAGATCGTTCGCGGCCGTGCGATTTTTATTGGAGTCTGTCTATACCACATCTAGATGTGAGATAATATCTCACATCTAACATGACATCACCCCATGTTTGTGGCCCTCACTTTTTTTAAGGCAATCCTCTAGATGTGAGATAATATCTCACATCTAACATGACATCACCCCATGTTTGTGGCCCTCACGTTTTTTTAAGACAATCCTCACGTTGCTAACTACGTTCGCTTCCTTCCGACTGTGTCGTTACCTTTGCCGTCAGTTGTCTCGTTGTTTGTCCAGCCCAAAACGACGCTGCTACACCCAGCCCCGTTCCAAATGTGTTGACACAGTCCTTGTCATTGTTGCTGGGCCATGTAACTGTTGTTGGGCCTCCAGGGCTATATTTGTTTTGTTTTTTTTGTTCAAAAGAGCTGCATCGACAGATCTAGCCATCACAAAGAAAAGTTTGCTTGTATCCTTTTCTAGTTGTTGATCACGTTATTCCTCCCCCTGCTTTTCTTTCTTTCTTGTCCTTGTCCCTATGTGTCACACGATCTAGAGAAGCAATCGCTTGCTTTGCTCAGTCCAGGGCTGGCCCTTCTACAGGTTTTGGAATGATGCATGGAACGGATGAAGTTTGTATATGTGTGCATATACAAGAAACAAAACAGATAGTGAGACTTGTGCTTTCAGTGCATGCATGCATAGCTAGCTAGCTTTCATGCACCTCACGGTTCAGCAGAAAATTTCAAAACATTCTATATACCGATGTGACAAATGGATGGATGATAGTGTTTGGACAATCATATATGATAAACATGAATTATATAAAAGGAAATAAAAAATTATGAATAACACTTCAGTACAGCATGCAGGTTCAGTAGGACAATCATACCAAAGTTCAGTACATCATACAGGTTTCAGTTGGACCTCGCGACTCCACATATATATGCAACAGGTTCGGAAAAAGGCTAATTCTGGTAGCTAGCTTATATACACCAGAAAAACACATGTACAACAAAAAATAGAATGAAAACTTCTATAAAACTTAGAAGGTAATACATTACTGTTCTACTAGAAAAATAAAAGTAGTATCTGAAGGAAATATGCCCTAGAGGCAATAATAAAGTTATTATTTATTTCCTTACATCATGATAAATGTTTATTATTCATGCTACAATTGTATTAACCGGAAACATAATACATGTGTGAATACATAGACAAACAGAGTGTCACTAGTATGCCTCTACTTGACTAGCTCGTTAATCAAAGATGGTTATGTTTTCTAACCATGAACAAAGAGTTGTTATTTTATTAACGAGATCACATCATTAGTTGAATGATCTGATTGACATGACCCATTCCATTAGCTTAGCACCCGATCGTTTAGTATGTTGCTATTGCTTTCTTCATAACTTATACATGTTTCTATGACTATGAGATTATGCAACTTCCGTTTGCCGGAGGAACACTTTGTGTGCTACCAAACGTCACAACGTAAATGGGTGATTATAAAGGTGCTCTACAGGTGTCTCCAAAGGTAGATGTTGGGTTGGCGTATTTCGAGATTAGGATTTGTCACTCCGATTGTCGGAGAGGTATCTCTGGGCCCTCTCGGTAATGCACATCACATAAGCATTGCAAGCATTACAACTAATGAGTTAGTTGCGAGATGATGTATTACGGAACGAGTAAAGAGACTTGCCGGTAACGAGATTGAACTAGGTATTGGATATCGACGATCGAATCTCGGGCAAGTAACATACCGATGACAAAGGGAACAACGTATGTTGTTATGCGGTCTGACCGATAAAGATCTTCGTAGAATATGTAGGAGCCAATATGGGCATCCAGGTCCCGCTATTGGTTATTGACCGGAGACGTGTCTCGGTCATGTCTACATTGTTCTAGAACCGCAGGGTCCGCACGCTTAACATTACGATGACAGTTATTATGAGTTTATGCATTTTGATGTACCGAAGTTAGTTCGGAGTCCCGGATGTGATCACGGACATGACGAGGAGTCTCGAAATGATCGAGACATAAAGATTGATATATTGGATGACTATATTCGGACACCGGAAGCGTTCCGGAGAAATTTCGGATAAAACCGGAGCATCGGGGGGGGGGGGGGGGGGGTTACCGGAACCCCCCGGGGGGTTAATGGGCCTCATGGGCCTAAAGTGGAGAAGAGAAAGGGGCTGCCAGGGCAGGCCGCGCGCCCCCCTCTTCCCCTAGTCCGAATTGGACTAGGAGGGAGGGGTCGCGCCCCCCTCTTTCCCTCTCTTCTCCCACCTCTCCTAATTGGACAAGGAAAGGGGGGGAGTCCTACTTTATAATGGTGTGTCCGAACATCGTAATCGTACTTTACTAGATATGGTGCGATCTATGATGTCTCTTACTGATTTACCGCTATCGTTTTGGGGTTATGCTTTAGAGACGGCCGCATTCACGTTAAATAGGGCACCATCAAAATCCGTTGAGACGACGCCTTATGAACTATGGTTTGGCAAGAAACCAAAGTTGTCGTTTCTTATAGTTTGGGGCTGCGATGCTTATGTGAAAAAGCTTCAACCTGATAAGCTTGAACCCAAATCGGAGAAATGTGTCTTCATAGGATACCCAAAGGAGACTGTTGGGTACACCTTCTATCACAGATCCGAAGGCAAGACATTCGTTGCTAAGAATGGATCCTTTCTAGAGAAGGAGTTTCTCTCGAAAGAAGTGAGTGGGAGGAAAGTAGAACTTGACGAGGTAACTATACCTGCTCCCTTATTAGAAAGTAGTACATCACAGAAAACTATTTCTGCGACACCTACACCAATAAGTGAGGACGCTAATGATAATGAGCATGAAAACTTCAGGACAAGATACTACTGAACCTCGTAGATCAACCAGAGTAAGATCCGCGCCAAAGTGGTACGGTAATCCTGTTCTGGAAATCATGCTGCTAGATCATGATGAACCTACGAACTATGAAGAAGCGATGGTGAGCCCAGATTCCGCAAAATGGATTGAAGCCATGAAATCTGAGATGGGATCCATGTACGAGAACAAAGTATGGACTTTGGTTGACTTGCCCGATGGTCGGCAAGCAATTGAGAATAAATGGATTTTCAAGAAGAAGACTGACGCTGACGGTAATGTTACTGTCTACAAAGCTCGACTTGTTGTAAAAGGTTTTCGACAAGTTCAAGGGGTTGACTACGATGAGACCTTCTCACCCGTAGCGATGCTTAAGTCTGTCCGAATCATGTTAGCAATTACCGCATTTTATGATTATGAAATTTGGCAGATGGATGTCAAAACTGCATTCCTGAATGGATTTCTGGAAGAAGAGTTGTATATGATGCAACCGGAAGGTTTTGTCGATCCAAAAGGAGCTAACAAAGTGTGCAAGCTCCAGCGATCCATTTATGGACTGGTGCAAGCCTCTCGGAGTTGGAATAAACGCTTTGATAGTGTGATCAAAGCATTTGGTTTTATACAGACTTTCGGAGAAGCCTGTATTTACAAGAAAGTGAGTGGGAGCTCTGTTGCATTTCTGATATTATATGTGGATGACATATTACTGATTGGAAATGATATAGAATTTCTGGATAGCATAAAGGGATACTTGAATAAAAGTTTTTCAATGAAAGACCTCAGTGAAGCTGCTTACATATTAGGCATAAAGATCTATAGAGATAGATCAAGACGCTTAATTGGACTTTCACAAAGCACATACCTTGACAAGATCTTGAAGAAGTTCAAAATGGATCAAGCAAAGAAAGGGTTCTTGCCTGTGTTACAAGGTGTGAAGTTGAGTCAGACTCAATGCCCGACCACTGCAGAAGATAGAGAGAAAATGAAAGATGTTCCCTATGCTTCAGCCATAGGCTCTATCATGTATGCTATGCTATGTACCAGATCTGATGTGTGCCTTGCTATAAGTTTGGCAGGGAGGTACCAAAGTAATCCAGGAGTGGATCACTGGACAGCGGTCAAGAACATCCTGAAATATCTGAAAAGGACTAAGGATATGTTTCTCGTATATGGAGGTGACAAAGAGCTCATCGTAAACGGTTACGTTGATGCAAGCTTTGACACTGATCCGGACGATTCTAAATCGCAAACCGGATACGTGTTTACATTAAACGGTGGAGCTGTCAGTTGGTGCAGTTCTAAACAAAGCGTCGTGGCGGGATCTACATGTGAAGCGGAGTACATAGCTGCTTCGGAAGCAGCAAACGAAGGAGTCTGGATGAAGGAGTTCATGTCCGATCTAGGTGTCATACCTAGTGCATCGGGTCCAATGAAAATCTTTTGTGACAATGCTGGTGCAATTGCCTTAGCAAAGGAATCCAGATTTCACAAGAGAACCAAGCACATCAAGAGACGCTTCAATTCCATCCGGGATCTAGTCCAGGTGGGAGACATAGAGATTTGCAAGATACATACGGATCTGAATGTTGCAGACCCATTGACTAAGCCTCTTCCACGAGCAAAACACGATCAACACCAAGACTCCATGGGTGTTAGAATCATTACTGTGTAATCTAGATTATTGACTCTAGTGCAAGTGGGAGACTGAAGGAAATATGCCCTAGAGGCAATAATAAAGTTATTATTTATTTCCTTACATCATGATAAATATTTATTATTCATGCTAGAATTGTATTAACCGGAAACATAATACATGTGTGAATACATAGACAAACAGAGTGTCACTAGTATGCCTCTACTTGACTAGCTCGTTAATCAAAGATGGTTATGTTTCCTAACCATGAACAAAGAGTTGTTATTTGGTTAACGAGATCACATCATTAGTTGAATGATCTGATTGACATGACCCATTCCATTAGCTTAGCACCCGATCATTTAGTATGTTGCTATTGCTTTCTTCATGACTTATACATGTTCCTATGACTATGAGATTATGCAACTCCCGTTTGCCGGAGGAACACTTTGTGTGCTACCAAACGTCACAACATAAATGGGTAATTATAAAGGTGCTCTACAGGTGTCTCCAAAGGTAGATGTTGGGTTGGCGTATTTCGAGATTAGGATTTGTCACTCCGATTGTCGGAGAGGTATCTCTGGGCCCTCTCGGTAATGCACATCACATAAGCCTTGCAAGCATTACAACTAATGAGTTAGTTGCGAGATGATGTATTACGGAACGAGTAAAGAGACTTGCCGGTAACGAGATTGAACTAGGTATTGGATACCAACGATCGAATCTCGGGCAAGTAACATACCGATGACAAAGGGAACAACGTATGTTGTTATGCGGTCTGACCGATAAAGATCTTCGTAGAATATGTAGGAGCCAATATGGGCATCCAGGTCCCGCTATTGGTTATTGACCGGAGACGTGTCTCGGTCATGTCTACATTGTTCTCGAACCATAGGGTCCGCACGCTTAACGTTACGATGACAATTATTATGAGTTTATGCATTTTGATGTACCGAAGTTAGTTCGGAGTCCCGGATGTGATCACGGACATGATGAGGAGTCTCGAAATGGTCGAGACATAAAGATTGATATATTGGATGACTATATTCGGACACCGGAAGCGTTCCGGAGAAGTTTCGGATAAAACCGGAGCACCGGGGGGGGGGGGGGGTTACCGGAACCCCCCCCCCCCCCCCGGGGGGGGGGGGGGTAATGGGCCTCATGGGCCTAAAGTGGAGAAGAGGAAGGGGCTGCCAGGGCAGGCCGCGCCCCCCCTCTTCCCCTAGTCCGAATTGGACTAGGAGGGAGGGGCAGCGCCCCCCTCTTTCCCTCTCTTCTCCCACCTCTCCTAATTGGACAAGGAAAGGGGGGAGTCCTACTCCCTGTAGGAGTAGGACTCCTCCTGCGCACCTCCATAGGGCCGGCCGCACCCCCCCTTGGATCCTTTATATACGGAGGCTAGGGGGCATCCTAGAACACACAATTGATCAACGTGATCGTTCCTTAGCCGTGTGCGGTGCCCCCTTCCACCATATTCCACCTCGGTCATATCGTTGTAGTGCTTAGGCGAAGCCCTGCGTCGGTAGAACATCATCATCGTCACCACGCCGTTGTGCTGACGGAACTCATCCCCGAAGCTTTGCTGGATCGGAGCCCGGGGAGCGTCATCGAGCTGTACGTGTGCTAAGAACTCGGAGGTGCCGGAGTAACGGTGCTTGGATCGGTCGGATCGGGAAGACGTACGACTACTTCCTCTACGTTGCGTCAACGCTTCCGCTTCGGTCTACGAGGGTACATAGACAACACTCTCCCCTCTCGTTGCTATGCATCACCATGATCTTGCGTGTGCATAGGATTTTTTTTGAAATTACTACGTTCCCCAACAGTATTGACACAACATCAAACAAGGCTTCCAACTTGATGTATCCATCCTAGGAAAATGAAGGCATGCATCTCAACTACAAAACTATCGAGTTGCGAGTCGAGGGTGGACTTGAAAATAGGGCAACTACAAAACTATATCCCCGAGTTGCGAGTACATGGTTGACTTGCAACTAGGGCGATTACAAACTACATCCCACGAGTTGCAAGTCGGGGGTGGACTTGCAACTGGGGTGAAAACCAAAACAACACCCCCAAGTTGCGAGTCTAGGGTGGAGTTGCAACTTGGGAGATTACAAACTACATCCCTCGAGTTGCGAGTCGGTGGTGGACTTGTAACTGGGTGATTACAAACTACAACCCTTGAGTTGCGAGGTGGCGGTGGACTTGCAACTGGGGCAATTAGAAAACTACAACCCCGAGTTGCGATTACATGATTGACTTGCAACTTGAAAACAAACAACACCCCTCCTCTGAGTTGCGAGTCGAGGATGAACTTGCAACTGATCCAAGAGAAACCCCTAGTTGCAGGTAGAGGGTCTAATTACAACTACCATGAAACAATAATAAAAGACAACACCCCTCGAGTTACGAGTCGACGGTGGACTTGCAACTAGGGCAACCACAAAACTACATCCCCGAGTTGCGAGTACATCGTTGACTTGCAACCGGGGCAATACAAAACTACATCCCTCAAGTTGCAAGTCGGGGTGAACTTGCAACTAGACGATGACCAAAACAACACCCCCGAGTTGCGAGTCGAGGTTCGACTTGCAACCGGGCCGACAGAAACCCCTAGTTCCGGGTTGACGGTCTAATTGTAACTACCATGAAACAAAAACAAAAGACAACACTCCTCGAGTTTCAAGTCGAGGGTGGACTTGCAATTAGGGCTACTATAAATACTACACCCCCGAGTTACGAGTCGAGGGTGGACTTGCAACTGGCGGACAGAAACACCTAGTTGTAGATCGAGGGTCTAATTGCAACTACCATGAAACAAAAACAAAAGACAACACCCCTCGAGTTGCAAGTCGAGGGTGGACTTGCAACTAGGGCAACTATAAAAACTACACCCCCGAGTTGCGAGTCGAGGGTGGACATGCAACTAGGCCGACAAAAATGCCTAGTTGCAGGTCTAATTGCAACTACCATGAAACAAGAATAAAAAACAAAACACCCCTCGAGTTGCGAATTGAGGGGTCGATTGGCAACTAGGGAAACTACAAAACTACACCCCCGAGTTATGAGTCGAGGGTGGACTTGCAACTAGGGAACTACAAAACTATATCTCTGAGTTGCGAGTACATGGTTAACTTGCAACTGTGCGATTACAAACTACATCCCTCGAGTTGCAAGTGGTGGGTGGACTTGCAACTAGGGTGAAAACCAAAACAACACCCCCGAGTTGCGAGTCGACAGTGGACTTGCAACTGGGGCGTTTACAAACTACATCCCTCGAGTTGCGAGTGTCGGTGGTAGACTTGCAACGGGTGATTACAAACTACATCCCTCGAGTTGCGAGTCGGAGGTGGACTTGCAACTGGGCCAATTAGTAAACTACATCCCCGAGTTGTGAGGACATGGTTGACTTGCAACTTGAAAACAAACAACACCACTCCTCCGAGTTGCTAGTCGAGGATGGACTTGCAACTGGGCCAACAGAAACCCCTAGTTGCGGGTTGAGGGTCTAATTGCAGCTACCATGAAACAAGGAGAAAAGACTACACCCCTCAAGTTGTGAGTCAATGGTGGACTTGCAACTAGGGCAACTACAAAACTACATCCCCGACTTGCGAGTACATCGTTGACTTGCAACTGGGGCAATACAAAAATACACCCCTCGAGTTGCAAGTCGGAGTGGACTTGCAACTGGGGTAATAACCAAAACAACACCCCCCGAGTTGCGAGTCGAGAGTGGACATGCAACTGGGCCGACAGAAACCCCTAGTTCCAGGTTGATGGTCTAACTTCAACTACCATGAAACAAAAAGAAAAGACAACACTCCTCGAGTTGCGAGTTGAGGGTGGACTTGCAACTAGGGCAACTATAAAACTACACCCCCGAGTTGCGAGTCGAGGGTGGAATTGCAACTGGGCCGACAAAAACACATAGTTGTAGATCGAGGGTCTAATTGCAACAACCATGAAACAAAAACAAAAGACAACACCCCTCGAGTTGCAAGTCGAGGGTAGACTTGCAACTAGGGAAACTATAAAAACTACACCCCCCGAGTTGCGAGTCGAGGGTGGACTTGCAACTGGCCCGACATAAATCCCTAGTTGTAGGTCGAGGGTCTAATTGCAACTACCATGAGACAAGAATAAACTGGACAAAAAAAGGGCCGTGAGAATGGTCCATGAAAAGCTAAACATGCCGAACAAAAAATAAGCCTAAAAAGAGTGCGTCTGACACGAACGACCTGATAAACTAGACATCGGGAAGACTTGGCCTAGAAATAACACAGCGAAATGGGTTGCCAGCACACCGTGATAAATATGTCGACAATAGTGAAGGCAAAACTGGCCAACAAAAACATGTGCGACAAAACAAATAGTCACCAGGGAGGCGAAGGATCGAGCACTTGAATGAAAATTACAGACACTAAATTGAATGGTGGCAAACTTAGATGAGACAACATTTCGTATGAAAAAAATACATATATATGAATTTAGAAGGTGTTCTTTATAAAAATATTTACAAATTTGAAAAAATAAAAAAGTAAGACAAAATGAAAAATAAATAAATAAAATACAAACTGACACAAAAAGAAAAATGAAAAAAGAAAAACAGATAGAAATAATAGTGAAAAGAAAGAAATCTAAAAAGAAAAGAAAGAGTTGGTAATGAAGGAAAGAGAATAGAAGATGGAAGAGAGTGACAATAAAGAGTTAGAGGAAATCGATAAGCGCTCTTAGTTTACAAGGGTTGACCGGTAGATTTACAAATCTCACAAGCCAACAAAAAAGAATAAAAAACAGAAAACAAGTCGGGCCCATCTTCAGAACGGCTACATAACAGGTTGACAGACAAAACAAACTAGAACAATTCAAAACAATGACCGCGACGAAGCACACTATAGCACAATGTGAATTGTAGTTGCATGAGATTTACATCATCAACAGATCAAACAAGCCAACAACTTAGATGTGAGGTAAGTATTTCACATCTAACACAAAAAATTATTTTGTTTTTATTTATTTAAAACAAAGACTGATGCAAGTCCACATGAGATGGAGAGAGTGGAGAATGCAAAAGATGGCAAATACGTTGTGTATTCCCATCTATTCCCTACAAGTCTCGTAGCAGCCCATTAGATAGATAATGCAAAAGATAAAAGTAGGCCCAAGCCCAAACGCAAGGACAACAGGCCACACAACAAGGCAACGAAGGAACAAAGCTACCTACGCGGGACGACGAAGGATCGATGCCGCAACGCAGCCAACGATGCGAATCAGAGCGCACGAAAAAACAGACAACAAAAAAGATCCAATAGTGATGGACTTAGATGTGAGATAGCTATTTCACATCTACTTCCTCCGTTTCTAAATATTTGTCTTTCTAGACATTTCAAATGACTACTACATACGGATGTATGTAGACATATTTTAAAGTGTAGATTCACTTCTTTTACTTCGTACGTAGTCACTTGTTGAAATGCTTAGAAAGACAAATATTTAGGAACGAAGGGAGTAGATGTGAAATAGTAAACCTGTTTTTATTATTTGGAATCGACCATGTGCTGCTGTTATATTTCTGATGATGAAGTGTTCAGAAACCTAATCGGCTTAGCTTTCTTGATCGGGCCAAAATTGTTTGAACAAGTTGAACATGACGTGGAATAGAATGACTGTTCCCGATTGGCCACAGGCCCAGAGGGCCCTTCGTTTCACGATCTCCTGCACAGGCCCATCAGAGATTATGGCCGAACAAAATGGTGCAGGATCTTATTTTCTTTGTTTGTCTCGGAAAAAATCGACCCGTTCGATAAATAAAGAAGATCGTACCTTGTACCCTATAAACCGCCATTATTGACTGGCCAAGAAATAGTAGTATGCTGCCATGGCCTGTCTGTGCTATGTTGCTGTTGCAGAAATGTCTGATGAAAGAAAACTGAGGGTGAGGCACGATCAACATTCAGTAAAAAAGCACTCCTGGTGGCGGGTATTTCAGACCGCACTGTTAAAAGGCTGAGAAGTAACCACGGATTTCTTACTCAATCTTCTTGTGCACAGATTTCTTACTCAATTGTTAAGAAAATGTCTCCGCTTGAAACACTGCTTTTTCCAAAGACTTTTGTTACCACCACGGATCATTCCAGCAACTCGAGAACACGAAAAGAACGCAGTTTTTGTTTACAGAATGACGGTGCTCCTGAAAAGTCAAGGCTGTACCGTTAGTACTATATGAAG
Source organism: Triticum monococcum (assembly GCA_034509565.1). Taxonomy (NCBI): domain Eukaryota; kingdom Viridiplantae; phylum Streptophyta; class Magnoliopsida; order Poales; family Poaceae; genus Triticum; species Triticum monococcum. The sequence continues at coordinate 542,158,809 of CM067841.1, forward strand.
CAATTTATGCCCGGGCATAGACGTATGTTGCCTGATTAATCTGGCATGGTTGGCGAGCTTTGCAGCACCTGCATCCTGTAGACAGTAACAGTCGCTAATGGCGTGGCACACCACATGGGTTTTTGATTGTGATTTGTCACCCCGTGTTGCTTTGATTTGCAAGAGATTGAGTAACTGAAGAAGACGAAGGTAACCTCGCAACAAAAGAAAGGAAGAAGGATTTCATGCAGAAACGGATAGAGATTTTGACTTGCGAATTTTCATAGTACTAATATATATGAATTCTCGTGCACCAAGTTTCATAGTACTAATATATATGAATTTTCATAGTACTAATATATATGTATGTACAAGTTTAAAAAAATGTGGAAAAAAATTTCAGGCACGTATAGGATTATAGGATAGGCAGACACATATTCATGTGAATTTTGTTGAAAATACATGATTAGGTGCGTGCTCGGGATGATCACTTATTGGTTCACTAACCCTACAAGCATTAGCAACATGCTTCTCACCACATGAACATCCTGGTGATAGTGATGTGATGGTTGACTCGATCCAAATTAAATTTGGTGTAGACACTATACACCTTTGACCAATATCGTTACCTGTTAATGTTGCTAAATACTCCTAAAGGCCATGGCATAAATAAAATTGTAAAATTATCCTATTATCTGTGCTGCTTGTCGATCCTGCATAAATGACACAAATGATGGCACAATACCATTAGTAGTATTCACTAGTAGACAACGGGACATGATTCATGAATTCGAAGTGGTATGAAGAACAGAAGAACTGACTGCCCAATGAATTCCAGGTACATCTAAAAGTCATCAGGTTAGATCGATTCTTTTCAGGACGAGATTCATACATCTTCACCATTGCTTCCATGGTCGCCAATAAATAGCTATCTATCCCCGCCAAAAGAAAGGTTCTATGTATTCACCAAGATAACCCAAGGAACACCCCACAAAGCAACAAAATAACATAAGGCGGACTAAAACATCTTCGTCGTCAAGTCCTCGTGGTGGTGCTGAAAACCATGCCGATGCCGATGTCCGGCACGACGGGCAGGTGCCGCTCCTCTTCAACCACCGGTCGATGCAGCCGGCGTGGAAGACGTGGCCGCAGCGCAGCGGGCAGCACCTCTCCTCGTCCAGCATCGTCTGCTCCATGCACAGGGCCACTCGCAGCGACCTCCACATGCCGCCATCGGCGTCCGGCATTTGCTCCAGGCATATGCAGCATCTGTCGCCTCCGGTACCCGTGTGGCGTCGCCTTCTCCCTCGCTGATGGCGCCCTGCTGCTCCTCGTCGTAACAGTCAGAGCCAGCAGCCGACCGGTGAAGGCGATGGACAGGAGTGAGCTTGTACAGGATGCCAAGGTGATGATGATAATATGCCCGAAGAGCGGCATTAGATTGATCTTGCCCGTACGAGTTAAAAGTAGAAAACCACCACATTTGGGGTTTCGTTTGCCGAAAACTACCTGGTTCCTATTTTTTTGCAAAATTCACCGTGTTTCTGGTAACCATTTTGCAGAAAACACCGATAGGATGATTTAGCCCGTTTAATCACTTTCTGACAAGTGGGACCCAGTTGTAAGGAGCTGACTCAGCGAACAATTAACACATACACCCCTGTATCGAAAAAAGAAAAGCAATCAACCCCGGCAGGGCTGACATGGAGACGAGGAGGAGGTAGAGCAGGGAGGAGATGGGCAGGAGCGACCAGTCGAGTGTGGCGTGCGCGCCCCTGAGCGCGTCGCGGTGGCGGACGGTGACCGCGAGCAGGTCGGCGCGTCCGCGGCACAGCCTCACGGCCTCCTGCTCGGCGCGCCCGGGTCGTGCTTTGAAGCTCCGGCAGGCCGTGGACCACACGGCGGCGCCCTCGTATATGAACCCGACTCGCCTGGGAGCCACACTACTCAGCGACGGCCATGGTAGCGGAGCTGCGGCGTGCAGCAGCTGCCACAAGCAGCAGCAGGCGCGGGGCGCAGTCGCGAGGACCTACGGCGATGAGCAGCAACATCCGCAGGCAGCCACACTGGCGGGGAACTGCGGCGCCGAGAAGCAGCATGCAGCATGGAACAACAGCAGCGGCACTCAGCAGCTGCAGGGAGGCAGCACATAGCAGCCGTGCTCAGGTGCTAGTGCGGTGCGCCGTCCGACGACTACCAGCCGGGAACAAGGGCTGGATTGCTTTTCTGTTTATAGATCGAGGGATGTGTGTGCAATTTTTTTGCTAAGTTCGCTTCTTAGGGCCGGTTCTTTCGGGCGGCTTAAAAAATAAGCTGCCTCTCCCCAAGTTAAAAAATAAGCCGCTTCTAAAATTTGTTGAGGCTTCTAAATTAGTTATCCCATAACTAGTTCATAAGCCCCAATAAATAACAGAAACGGCTTATGGAAAAAGTTAGGGAGTAGGCGGCTTATTTTTTAAGCTGCCAAAAGAACTGGCTCTTACAATTCGACCCTACTTGTCAATCACCTGATCAATGCAATATGCAAAAAGTTTACTAGATATGCGGTGACTTTTGCAAAAGATTAGGGACCAGGTATTTTTCCGCAAACGAAACCCCAAATGTGATGGTTTTTTGCAATTAACTCTGCCCGTACCCTGCCTGCGAGGAGCATAAAGAGAGGTCGATGTAATTGCTTCTGGGAAAAGTAAGATCGTTCCGTGCTTTGTGATTTTTATTAAGTGTATGTATTTGGAATCAACCACGTGCTGCGGTTATATCTCTAAAGTATTGGAAATCCTAATCGGCTTGGTCAAACTCATTTGAAAAGGAATAATGTGGAACATAAGGACTGTTTACCAAATTTTTTCTTTTGTTTCCTTATTGATCAAAAACCGCATAAAATGGAGTACAAAGTGGATCGGGGGGTTGGAACCACACATGGCGCCCTTCATCCAAAGAAAATGAGAATTTAGCTGAACTTTCTGCATCTTTATTCGTTGCTTGGCCTTCAAACGAGAAAATGCAATTAAATCTACCGCTCATTGCTTTATCTCATTGATTATACATGCATAGCTACTACTCATGCCCTTGTCTATATCACTGATCACCTGCTTTTGAGTCAGAGGCAACCACAAAATTCTGCAACAGCAGATCTTCAGCGAGTTATAAGGCCTCCAACATATTCAGTTGAATTTTGCTGAAAATACACGTTTAGGTGTGAGCATCAGTAACATGGTTCTCACCACATGGTTGACATGACATGCTGATGATAGTAATGTGATGGTTGACTCGCTTTTATTTTATATTTTAAAGGAGGATGACCCCGGCCTCTGCATCAGAGTGATGCATGCTGCCTTTATTAATTATTCATCAAGACCTTACAAAATAATACATCAATATGTCTGAAGCCATCATCTTGACGACATCTGTCGCTACTCCTATCCACTTGATGAAGGGGTACAGATTGTCGGGGCCGCATGCCCAGGCCTCACACCAGAGCACAACATCTAAAACTGGAAGCTCTAACCAAGCCGAATTGCCGGGTTTGGGCCACACATCGATCCGGTGCACTCTCGGTGGGCAACGCATGCGCATGTTGCAGAGGCCGTCGCCATCATGTTACACCGATCCATCTTTAGAGCAGGTACTGACGCATCCACCTTGACAGGCTGTCGTCGACGTCACCATGGTGCTAGGCAATGCCACCACCCTACGCGTCTTCATCGTCACACATCGCCGCCAAGACCTTGCAACACCACGCCGCCGAGACTCCACGTCATCGATGTGTCCCAGGAACTGCCGCTCCACCGCAGAAGCAATTCACTAGTCCCTCGAGCCTATGCACACCTCCAAGAATAACGCCCCCAAGGGGGGAACGACACAAGAGCATCACCGTCATCCAATCGATTGATCTAGCGTTACCCTCATATGTAGTGGATAGAGGTCTGGAGCTTCTCCACGTCGGTGTCTTCAAGAAGGGAACAACACTAAAGAGCGCCGCCATCGCCGGCCTAGGCAACTAAGCGAGAGCAAGATTTTCACCAAGATCTGCTATATGAACCTCCATCTAGCATCGTGTGCATGACCACTGATCTGTGCCACCACGTAGGGAGTAGGCCGCCGGCCAGATTAGATCTGACTGTAGGGCAAACTATGCATGGCGCCGACCCGTCCACCAGGCCCTCCATGTCGTCGCCGCCGATCACGAGGTCAGATGGCCCGCCGCTGCAATTCCGGCCGCCGCAGCCGAACACAGCCATCACCGCTGCTGATAACCCACAAGTATAGGGGATCGCAATAGTTTTCGAGGGTAGAGTATTCAATCTAAATTTATTGATTCGACACAAGGGGAGCCAAAGAATATTCTGAAGTATTAGCAGCTGAGTTGTCAATTCAACCACACCTAAAAACTTAATATCTGCAGCAAAGTATTTAGTAGCAAAGTAATATGATAGTAGTGGTAACGGTAGCAAAAGGTAATGATAACAAAAGTAATGTTTTTGGTATTTTGTAGTAATTGTAACAGTAGCAACGAAAAAGTAAATAAGCGAAGAACAATATATGAAAGCTCGTAGGCAATGGATCAGCGATGGAGAATTATGCCGGATGTGGTTCATCATGTAACAGTCATAACCTAGGGTGACACAGAACTAGCTCCAATTCATCAATGTAATGTAGGCATGTATTCCGAATATAGTCATACGTGCTTATGGAAAAGAACTTGCATGACATCTTTTGTCCTACCCTCCCGTGGCAGCGGGGTCCTAGCGAAAACTAAGGGATATTAAGGCCTCCTTTTAATAAAGTACCGGACCAAAGCATTAACACATAGTGAATACATGAACTCCTCAAACTACGGTCATCACCGGGAGTGGTCCCGATTATTGTCACTTCGGGGTTGCCGGATCATAACACATAGTAGGTGACTATAGACTTGCAAGATAGGATCAAGAACTCACATATATTCATGAAAACGTAATAGATTCAGATCTGAAATCATGGCACTCGGGCCCTGGTGACAAGCATTAAGCATAGCAAAGTCATAGCAACATCAATCTCAGAACATAGTGGATACTAGGGATCAAACCCTAACAAAACTAACTCGATTACATGATAAATCTCATCAAACCCATCACCGTCCAGCAAGCCTACGATGGAATTACTCACGCACGGCGGTGAGCATCATGAAATTGGTGATGGAGGATGGTTGATGATAACGATGGCAACGGATTCCCCTCTCTGGAGCCCCGAACGGACTCCAGATCAGCCCTCCCGAGAGGTTTTAGGGCTTGGCGGTGGCTCCGTATCGTAAAATGCGATGAATCCTTCTCTCTGATTTTTTTCTCCCCGAAAGTGAATATATAGAGTTGGAGTTGAGGTCGGAGGAGCTCCAGGGGGCCCACGAGGTAGGAGGGTGCGCCCAGCGGGGGCAGGCGCGCCCCACCCTCGTGGCTAGGGTGTGGGCCCCTGGCCTTGATCTTTTGCTAGTATTTTTTATTATTTCCAAAAATACGCTCCGTGGTGTTTCAGGTCATTCCGAGAACTTTTGTTTCTGCACATAAATAACACCATGGCAATTCTGCTGAAAATAGCATAAGTCTGGGTTAGTTCCATTCAGATCATGCAAGTTAGAGTCCAAAACAAGGGCAAAAGTGTTTGGAAAAGTAGATACGACGGAGATGTATCAGCTGCCTAAGGCTAGGCTGGCCGCCAGGCCCGTAGCCATCGCCCCCCGAGGTAGGGCCGGCCACCACGTCCGCGACCATCGCCGCTCAAGGCAGGGCTGGCCACCATGCCGCCGCCGACAACCCTCGCCACCGCCCGAGGCAGGGCCGGCTGTAAGGGCATATTTATCCCTAAGGTGTTTTGGTGATTAATGACAATGCTTTTGCGGACTAATCGTGTGCCTTGAGTTTCCCAGACGTTTCATCGCTAGGCACAAGACGGTTTGGTGCCCCTCAAAGACTATTGAAGACGGTGTTTTTCTACGTTTCTTTTTGGTTGTTTTGAGTCGTAGGAAAGCCGTACTATTAAGAGGGGGTCTGCATCAGAAAGGTTCGGGTGGAATCATCACGTACATGTTTTCTTCCTTGTCTCCACCTTTCCCCTGCACTTTGGAGCATCCTCTGTTTTCCCCTATGCAAGGGTCCTGGCTGCTGATGTTGGGCTTGCAGTAGTACTGCTCCCCGGAGCGATAGTACCGCAGGCACCTGTGGTAGTACCGTACTTCGGCGCGGTAGTACCGCAGGAGCCGACGATAGTACCGCTCCTCTGGAGCCGTAGTACCGTGGCCCCCAGGGCAAGTGCCGCTGATTTGCGGTAGTAGGGGCGGATGTAATTTTTTACATCCGCGCCTCCGCGGTAATACTGCACCTCGTGCGCGGTAGTACCGTGCGCGGCTTGGTTCAGCTGCCATGCGGTAGTACCGCTCCCCAGTGGTAGTTCCGTGTCGGATTTTTGCATCTTCTCGTTTCCAGCGGAAGTAGGCACGGATGTATTTTTATTCATCCGCGCCCTTCCCAGGCTAGGACTTTCCTGCCTTGCGGTAGAACCGCAAGGGGGAGCGGTAGTACCGCACTTGCGGAACTATCGTTCTCAGTCAGGCCTGTTCTAGTCCCTGCCGTTGCCACGGTAGTACCGTGGCCCCTCACGGCAGTACCACAGGTCCTTGCAGTAGTACCGCTTTTCAGGAGCGGCAGTACCGCTTTTCAGGAGCGGTAGTACCGCATGGCCTCACGGTAGTACCGCTTGTCAGGAGCACTAGTACCGCAAGTCGCGGGCTGGTTAAGTGGATAACGGTTGGATTTTGTCCATAGCTATAAAAGGGGTGTCTTCTTCCTCTAGTTGACCACCTCTTCCAACCCTAAGCTCCATTGTTGCTCCAAGCTCCATTTTCGCCCGATCTCACTCCCTAGCCAATCAAACTTGTTGATTTGCTCGGGAGTGGTTGAGAAGGCCCCTATCTACACTTCCACCAAGAGAAATTTGATTCCCCCCACTAATCCCTTGCGGATCTTGTTACTCTTGGGTGTTTGAGCACCCTAGACGGTTGAGGTCACCGCGGAGCCATAGTCCATTGTGGTTAAGCTTCGTGGTATCGTTGGGAGCCTCCAATTGAGTTGTGGAGATTGCACCAACCTTGTTTGTAAAGGTTGGTCACCGCCTCCAAGGGCACCAATAGTGGAATCACGACATCTCACATTATGTGAGGGCGTGAGGAGAATACGGTGGCCCTAGTGGCCTGGGGAGCATTGTGCCTCCACACCGCTCCAACGGAGACGTACTTCCCCTCAAAAGGGAAGGAACTTCGGTAACACATCCTCGTCTCCACCGACTCCACTCTTGGTTATCTCGTTCCTTTATTTGTGCAAGCTTATTTGTGATATATCTCTTGCTTTTTTGTATAGGGGATCACAACAGCTTTCGAGGGTAGAGTATTCAATCCAAATTTATTGATTCGACACAAGGGGAGCCAAAGAATATTCTCAAGTATTAGCAGCTGAGTTGTCAATTCAACCACACCTGGAAACTTAGTATCTGCAGCAAAGTGTTTAGTAGCAAAGTAATATGAAAGTGATGGTAACGGTAACGAAAGTAATGAAAGCAAAGTAATATTTTTGGTATTTTGTAGTGATTGTAACAATAGCAGCGGGAAAGTAAATAAGCGTAAACCAGTATATGGAAAGCTCGTAGGCATCAGATCAATGATGGATAATTATGCCGTATGCGGTTCATCATGTAACAGTCATAACATAGGGTGACACAGAACTAGCTCCAATCCGTCAATGTAATGTAGGCATGTATTCCGAATATAGTCATACGTGCTTATGGAAAAAAACTTGCATGACATCTTTTGTCCTACCCCCCCCCCCCATGGCAGCAGGGTCCTAATGGAAACTAAGGGATATTAAGGCCTCCTTTTAATAGAGAACCAGAATAAAGCATTAGCACATAGTGAATACATGAACTCCTCAAACTATGATCATCACCGGTAAGTATCCCGATTATTGTCACTTCGGGGTTAACGGATCATAACACATAATAGGTGACTATAGACTTGCAAGATAGGATCTAGAACTCTCATATATTGATGAAAACATAATAGGTTCAGATCTGAAATCATGGCACTCGGGCCCTAGTGACAAGCATTAAGCATAGCAAAGTCATAGCAACATCAATCTCAGAACATAGTGGATACTAGGGAGCAAACCCTAACAAAACTAACTCGATTACATGGTGAATCTCATCCAACCCATCACCGTCCAACAAGCCTATGATGGAATTACTCACGCACGGCGGTGAGCATCATGAAATTGGTGATGGAGGATGGTTGATGATGACGACGGCGACGAATCCCCCTCTCCGGAGCCCCGAACGGACTCCAAATCAGCCCTCCCGAGAGGTTGTAGGGCTTGGCGGCGGCTCCGTATCGTAAAACGTGATGATTTCTTCTCCCTGATTTTTTTCTCCCCGAAAGCAGTTATATAGAGTTGGAGTTGGAGTTGGAGTCGGGAGGTCTCCAGGGGGCCCACGAGGTAGGGGGCGCGCCCCCCACCCTCGTGAGAAGGGTGTGGGCCCCCTGGTCTTCATCTTTGGCAAGGATTTTTTATTATTTATTGTAAGATATTCCGTGGAGTTTCAGGTCATTCCGAGAACTTTTGTTTTCTGCACATAAAACAACATCATGGCAATTTTGCTGAAAACAGCGCCAGTCCGGGTTAGTTCCATTCAAATCATACAAGTTAGAGTCCAAAATAAGGGCAAAAGTGTTTGGAAAAGTAGATACGACGGAGACGTATCAACTCCCCCAAGCTTAAACCCTTGCTTATCCTCAAGCAATTCAGTTGACAAACTGAAAGAAATAAAGAAAAACTTTTACAAACTCTGTTTGCTCTTGTTGTTGTACATATGTCAAGCTAGTATTCAAGTTTTCAGCAAAGATTATAACTAACCACATTTGCAATAATTCTCAGGTCTCATGATTACCCATATCAATAGAATAATCAACTATCAAGCCATAATAATAAATCTCGGATGACAACACTTTCTCAAAACAATCATAATATGATATAACAAGATGGTATCTCGCTAGCCCTTTCCGAGACCATAAAACATAAATGCAGAGCACCTTTAAAGATCAAGGACTGACTAGACATTGTAATTCATGGTAAAAGAGACCCAATCAGAGTCACACCCAATGTAAACTAACAATAATGAATGCAAATGACATCGGTGCTCTCCAACTGGTGCTTTTTAATAAGAGGGTGATGACTCAGCATAAAAGTAAATAGATATGCCCTTCGCAGAGGGAAGCAGGGATTTGTAGAGGTGCCAGAGCTCGATTTTGAAATAGAGGTGAATAACATTTTGAGCGGTATACTTTCATTGTCAACATAACAACCAAGAGATGGCGATATCTTCCATGCTACACACATTATAGGCGGTTCCCAAACAGAATGGTAAAGTTTATACTCCCCCTCCACCAACAAACATCAATCCATGCCTTGCTCGAAACAACGAGTGCCTCCAACATACATCAGGTCCCAGGGGGAGTTTTGTTTGCAATTATCTTGATTTGGTTTGCATAAAGCATGGGACTGGGCATCCCGGTGACCAGCCCTTTATCTCGTGAGTGAGGAGCGGAGTCCACTCCTCTTGAGAATAACCCGTCTAACATGGAAGATACAGACAACCCTAGTTGATATATGAGCTATTCGAGCATACAAAACAGGATATTTATTTGAAGGTTTAGAGTTTGGCACATACAAATTGACTTGGAACGGCAGGTAGATACCGCATATAAGAAGGTATAGTGGACTCATGTGGAATAACTTTGGGGTTTAAGGGATTTGGATGCACAAGCAGTATTCCCGCTTAGTACAGGTGAAGGCTAGCAAAAGACTGGGAAGCGACCAGCTAGAGAGCGACAACAGTCATAAACATGCATTAAAATTAATCAACGCCGAATGCAGGCATGAGTAGGATATAATCCACCATGAACATAAAATATCGTGAAGGCTATGTTGATTTTGTTTCAACTACATGCGTGAACATGCGCCAAGTCAAGTCACTTAAATCATTCAGATGAGGATACCACCCTATCATACCACATCATAACCATTTTAATAGCATGTTGGCAAGCAAGGTAAACCATTATAAGCTCCTAGCTAATCAAGCATGGCACAAGAAACTATGATCTCTAGTTGTCATTGCAAACATGTTTATTCATAATAGGCTGAATCAGGAACGATGAACTAATCATATTTACAAAAACAAGAGAGGTCGAGTTCATACCAGCTTTTCTCATCTTAGTCAGTCCATCATATATCGTCATAATTGTCTGTCACTTGCACGACCGAATAGTATGAATAATAATAATAGTGCACGTGCATTGGACTAAGCTGGAATCTGCAAGCATTCAATAAACAGGAGAAGACAAGGCAATATGGGCTCTTTTGTCAGATCAACAATAATGCATATAAGAGCTACTTCAACAATTTAATTATGGTCTTCTCCTATCGACCCCCAAAGAAAAGAAAAGAAATAAAACTATTTACATGGGAAAGCTCCCAACAAGCAAAAGAAGAACATGAAATCTTTTTGGGTTTTCTTTTTAATTACTACTACAAGCATGGAAAGTAAACTAATTAAAAGCTACAACTATTTTTTTGGTTTTTCTTTATGTTTATTAAACACATAAGAAGAAAGTATAAAAAGGAAAATAAACTAGCATGGATGATACAATGAAAAAGTATGAGCACCGACATCTAGCAATGAGTGTGTGAACATGAATATAATGTCGGTGAGAAATACGTACTTCCCCAAGCTTAGGCTTTTGGCCTAAGTTGGTCTATGGCCACGGCTGGCCTCGAGGATATCCATAATAGTAGTTGGGGTCGTACTAAGATGCAGCGGCTATCGCCTCCTGAGCTGCAGCGTGGCGATGAGCGGCCTCCGCCCTCCTCTCGTACTCATCTGCCTCCTCTCTAGTAATAACATATCTTCCTCTTGCAATAACGCATAGGTCTCAAGTTTACTCATATCAATGGCATAATCAACTAGCGAGCAATAATAATAAATCTCGGATGACAACACTTTCTCAAGACAATCATAATATGATATAACAAGATGGTATCTCACTAGCCCTTTCTGAGACCGCAAAACATAAATGCAGAGCACCTTTAAAGATCAAGGACTGACTAGACATTGTAATTCATGGTAAAAGAGATCCAGTCAAGTCATACTCAATGTAAACTAACAGTAATGAATGCAAATGATAGCAGTGCTCTCCAGCTGGTGCTTTTTAATAAGAGGATGATGACTCAGCATAAAGGTAAATAGATAGGCCCTTCGCAGAGGGAAGCAGGGATTTGTAGAGGTGCCAGAACTCGGTTTTGAAATAGAGGTGAATAATATTTTGAGTGGTATACTTTCATTGTCAACATAACAACCAAGAGATGGTGATATCTTCCATGCTACACACATTATAGGCGGTTCCCAAACAGAATGGTAAAGTTTATACTGCCCCTTCCACCAACAAGCATCAATCCATGGCTTGCTAGAAACAACGAGTGCCTCCAACTAACAAGAGTCTCAGGGGGAGTTTTGTTTGCAATTATTTTGATTTAGTTTGCATAAAGCATGGGACTGGGCATCCCGGTGACCAGCCATTTTCTCGTGAGTGAGGAGCGGAGTCCACTCCTCTTGAGAATAACCTGCCTAACATGGAAGATACAGACAGCCCTAGTTGATACATGGCTATTCGAGCATACAAAACATGATATTTATTTGAAGGTTTAGAGTTTGGCACATACAAATTTACTTGGAACGGCAGGTAGATACCGTATATAGGTAGGTATGGTGGATTCATATGGAATAACTTTGGGGTTTATGGAGTTGGATGCACAAGCAGTATTCCCGCTTAGTACATGTGAAGGCTAGCAAAAGACTAGGAAGCGACCAACTAGAGAGCGACAACAACCATGTACATGCATTAAAATTAATAAACACTGGATGCAAGCATGAGTAGGATATAATCCACCATGAACATAAATATTGTGAAGGCTATGTTGATTTGTTTCAACTACATGCGTGAACATGTGCCAAGTCAAGTCACTTAAAGCATTCAGAGGAGGATACCACCCTATCATACCACATCATAACCATTTTAATAACATGTTGACACACAAGGTAAACCATTATAACTCATAGCTAATCAAGCATGGCGCAAGCAACTATAATATCTAATTGTCATTGCAAACATGTTTATTCATAACAAACTGAATCAAGAACGATGAACTCATCATATTTACAAAAACAAAAGAGGTCGAGTTCATACCAGCTTTTCTCATCTCAGTCAGTCCATCATATATCATCATAATTGCCTTTCACTTGCACGACCGAACGATGTGAATAATAATAAGAGTGCACGTGCATTGGACTAAGCTGGAATCTGCGAGCATTTAATAAACAGGAGAATACAAAGCAATATGAGCTCTTTTGGTTAAATCAACAATAAAGCATATAAGAGCAACTTCAAGAATTTAATCATGGTCTTCTTCTACTGACCCCAAAGAAAAGAAAAGAAATAAAATTATTTACACGGGAAAGCTCCCAACAAGCAAAATAAGAACATGAAATATTTTTGGGTTTTCTTTTTAATTACTTCTACAAGCATGGAAAGTAAATTAATTAAAAGCTACAACTAATTTTTTTTGTTTTTTCTTAAGGTTTATTAAACACACAAGAAGAAAGCATAAAAGGAAATAAACTAGCATGGATGATACAATGAAAAAGTATGAGCACCGACATCTAGCAATGAGTGTGTGTGAACATAAATGTAATGTCGGTGACAAATACGTACTCCCCCAAGCTTAGGCTTTTGGCCTAAGTTGGTCTATGGCCACGGCTGGCCTAGCTGATATCCATAATAATAGTTGTTGGGGTCGTACTGTGATACAACAGCTATCACCTCCTGAGCTGCAGTGTGGCGACGAGCGGCCTCCGCTCTCCTCTCGTACTCATCTTCCTCGTCTCTGGTAATAGTATATCTTCCTCTTGCCTGATAATCAAAGAAAGCAGGAGTAGGGAGAGTAATATGGACAGCACGACGCCTGTCAAAGATTAGTCGGTACTGGAGAGATGATTCGTTCCTCTCGACAAAATGGTGGGAAACCATAGTATCAAAATCTAAATAAGCAGGAGGCAACTCCATGTATCCTTCACGAACGTCTATCTCAAGAATTTTATCTAAGCGGGTTGCATAAATTCCTCCAAATAAATCTCCATTATGTCTATTATGATGCAACCTACGAGCTACAATGGCTCCCATATGATAAGATTGGTCTCCTGACACAGCACTCCTGAGAATGCTAAGGTCAGGGACACACATGTGACATGCTTCATCCTTAGCATTTATGCACCTACCTATGAAGAGAGCAAAATAATGTATAGCAGGAAAGTGAATGCTCCCTATGGTAGCTTGCGTTATATCTCTAGATTCCCCTACAGTTATACTAGCAAGAAAGTTTCTAAATTCAGATTTAGGGGGATCCCTAACACTACCCCATTGTGGAAGTTTGCAAGAAAAGTGAAATCCTCTAAGTCCATGGTATAAGATTTGTTATAAAGATCAAACATGACCGAAGGAGAATTACGCGAAGATGAATACTCAAACCTCCTCACAAAAGAACCTGTGAGCTCATGATACTGGGGGCATTTGTCTGCCTCAAAGTCCTCAAGATCGGCATTACGCAAATATGCGTTAAATTCTTCTTTAATTCCTGCTCGATCCATAAAATTTTCAGAAGGCCACTCACAAGGACGCACTGGAGCGTCTCTTGGTGGCTCTTCATCAGCATCACGCATTGCAAGCCTAGGTCCTTGCTTCCTTGAAGGACCACCTTGGAACATTTTCCTAAACATATTTCTTCCTTTGAAAAATTCTGAATTTTTTAGTAACTTCAAAATAAAAGTAAACCAAACTCAATAATATTGATGGCAACTACTCCTACAAGTGCCTAGGGCCTATATCATGCATCAAAACTACTTTTGACCATATAAATTTGACATGCAAGCTCAAGAACAGGGTCACCTAAGCAGCAAAAATTTGCAATGAATAAAGCACTAGAACAAAAACTAGTTGGACCAATGGAGGAGTCACATACCAAGGAACAATCTCCCCAAGCAGTTTCGTGAGAGGTGCTTTGAGCAAGGAGATCGAAAATGGCAGCAAAACGAGCTTGGACTCGGGTTTGAGCTGGTTTTTCGTGTTTGGGGAGGAAGATGAAGTGTGTGGTTGAAAGAATAAGTGGAGGAGGGCCACCGTGGGCCCACGAGGCAGGGGGCGCGCCCTCCACCCTCGTGGCAAGGTGGTTGGCCCCCTGGTGTGTTCTTTGTTCCATGAATCCTCAAATATTCTATAAAAATCATATTTAATTTTTAGGGCATTTGGAGAACTTTTATTTTCGAGGTATTTTTATATTGCACGGATAATCAGATAACAGACAAACAAATATTTATTTTTATTTTATTTCAACTAAATAACAGAAAGTAAAAGTGAGGGTACAGAAGGTTGTGCTTCTAGTTTCATCCATCTCATGGTCATCAAAAGGAATCCACTAACAAGGTTGATCAAGTCTTGTTAACAAACTCATTCCGATTGACATGAAACCGGAGAAATTTTGAATAACACTAGGTTACCTCAACGGGGATATGCACATCCTCAATAATAAGTATATCATATTTCTTCTTTACAGCAGGAAGAGGAAATTCAAAACCTCCAAATATAATCGATGGAATTTTCGCGATAGAATTGATACTATGAACTTGAGGTTGTTTCCTCAAAAAGTGTACCGTATGCTCATTACCATTAACATGAAAATTGACATTGCCTTTTTTGCAATCAATAACAGCCCCTGTAGTATTAAGAAAAGGTCTTCCAAGAATAATAGACATACTATCGTCCTCGGGAATATCAAGAATAACAAAGTCCATTAAAATAGTAACATTTGCAACCACAACAGGCACGTCCTCACAAATACCAACAGGTATAGCAGTTGATTTATTAGCCATTTGCAAAGATATTTCAGTAGGTGTCAACTTATTCAAGTCAAGTCTACGATATAAAGAGAGAGGCATACCACTAACACCGGCTCCAAGATCACATAAAGCAGTTTTAACATAGTTTCTTTTAATGGAGCATGGTATAGTAGGTACTCCTGGATCTCCAAGTTTCTTTGGTATCCCACCCTTAAAAGTATAATTAGCAAGCATGGTGGAAATTTCAGCTTCCGGTATCTTTCTCTTATTTTTAATAATATCTTTCATGTACTTAGCATAAGGATTTGTTTTGAGTATATCAGTTAATCGCATACGTAAAAAGATAGGACTAATCATTTCAGCAAAGCGCTCAAAATCCTCATCATCCTTTTTCTTGGATGGTTTGGGAGGAAAAGGCATGGGTTTCTGAACCCAAGGTTCTCTTTCTTTACCATGTTTCCTAGCAACAAAATCTTTCTTATCATAACGTTGATTCTTTGATTGTGGGTTATCAAGATCAACAGCAGGTTCAATTTCTACATCATTATCATTACTAGGTTGGGCATCATTATGAACATCATCATTAACATTTTCATTAGGTTCATGTTCATTGCCAGATTGTGTTTCAGCATCAGACATAGATATATCATTTGGATTATCAGGTGGTTCAGCAATAGGTTCACTAGAAGTTTGCACAGTTCTATCATTTTTCTTTGCTTCCTTTTAGAAGAACTAGGTGCATCAATTTTATTTCTCTGAGAATCTTGCTCAATTCTCTTAGGGTGGCCTTCAGGATACAAAGATTCCTGAGTTATTCTACCAGTTCTAGTAGCCACTTTAACAGCATAATCATTTTTTTACTATTCATCTCATTGAGCAATTCTTTTTGAGCTTTAAATACTTGCTCTACTTGAGTGGTAACCATAGAAGCATGTTTGCTAACAAGTTTAAGTTTACCTCTAATATTAGCCATATAATCACCCAAGTATTTAATCATATCAGAATCTTGTTTTAATTGTCTACCAAAATAAGCATTGAAGTCTTCTTGTTTAAACATAAAATTATCAAACTCATCCAAGCATTGACTAGCAATTTTAGTAGGAGGGATTTCAGCTTTATCATATCTATAGAGAGAATTTACCTTTACTACCCGTGTCGGGTTATCGGGGTCTAGAGGTTCTTCAATAAATAAAGGATTAAGATCATATGTTTCTTTGGCAGGCGGTAAATTAAGACCATGTATTTCTTCAATAGGAGGTAAATTCTTAACATCTTCAGCTTTAATACCTTTTTCTTTCATAGATTTCTTTGCCTCTTGCATATCTTCAGGGCTGAGAAATAGAATACCCCACTTCTTCGGAGTTGGTTTAGGAATAGGCTCAGGAGCTGGCTCAGGAAGTGCCCAATTATTTTCATTTGTCAACATATTACTCAATAAGATTTCAGCTTCATCTGGTGTTCTTTCCCTGAAAATAGAACCAGCACAACTATCCAGGTAATCTCTGGAAGCATCAGTTAGTCCATTATAAAAGATATCAAGTATTTCATTTTTCTTAAGAGGATGATCAAGCAAAGCATTAAGTAACTTGAGAAGCCTCCCCCAAGCTTGTGGGAGACTCTCTTCTTTAATTTGCACAAAGTTGTATATTTCCTTTAAAGAAGCTTGTTTCTTATGAGCAGGGAAATATTTAGCAGAGAAGTAATAAATCATATCCTGGGGACTACACACACAACCAGGGTCAAGAGAATTAAACCATATCTTAGCATCACCCTTTAATGAGAACGGAAATATTTTAAGGATATAAAAGTAGCGAGATCTCTCATCATTAGTGAACAGGGTGGCTATGTCATTTAATTTAGTAAAATGTGCTACAACAGTTTCAGATTCATAGCCATGAAAAGGATCAGATTCAACCAAAGTAATTATATCAGGATCAACAGAGAATTCATAATCCTTACCAGCAACACAGATAGGTGAAGTAGCAAAAGCAGGGTCAGGTCTCATCCTAGCATTTGGAGATTGCTTATTCCATTTAGCTAATAACCTTTTGAGTTCATATCTATCTTTGCAAGCTAAAA
This sequence comes from Triticum monococcum, assembly GCA_034509565.1. Classification (NCBI taxonomy): domain Eukaryota; kingdom Viridiplantae; phylum Streptophyta; class Magnoliopsida; order Poales; family Poaceae; genus Triticum; species Triticum monococcum. Next base: position 542,175,888 of record CM067841.1, read on the forward strand.
TAGCTAAAGAAGCATCTGGATCAAATAAATAACCCTCGGGAATAACAAGTGATTCTTCATCATCACTTTCATCTTCATAACCAGATTCAATATTTTCAATCTCTCTAGCCCTAGCAAGTCGTTCCTTGAGAAAATCACCAAGTGGCATAGTAGTATCAGGCATAGAAGTAGTTTCATCATAAGTATCATGTATAGCAGAAGTAGCATCATCAATAACATGCGACATATCAGAACGAATAGCAGAAGCAGGTTTAGGTGTCGCAAGCTTACTCATAACAGAAGGTGAATCAAGTGTAGAGCTAGATGGCAGTTCCTTACCTCCCCTCGTAGTTGAGGGATAGATATTGATTTTTGGATCTCTCAAGTTCTTCATAGTGTCCAGCAGATATAAATCCCAAGTGACTCAGAGAATAGAGCTATGCTCCCCGGCAACGGCGCCAGAAATTAGTCTTGATAACCCACAAGTATAGGGGATCGCAACAGCTTTCGAGGGTAGAGTATTCAACCCAAATTTATTGATTCGACACAAGGGGAACCAAATAATATTCTCAAGTATTAGCAGCCGAGTTGTCAATTCAACCACACCTGGAAACTTAGTATCTGCAGCAAAGTGTTCAGTAGTAAAGTAATATGACAGTGATGGTAACGGTAACAAAAGATTAATGAAAGCAAAGTAATATTTTTGGTATTTTGTAGTGATTGTAACAATAGCAACGGGAAAGTAAATAAGCGTAAACCAGTATATGGAAAGCTCGTAGGCATTGGATCAATGATGGATAATTATGCCGGATGCGGTTCATCATGTAACAGTCATAACATAGGGTGACACAGAACTAGCTCCAATTCGTCAATGTAATGTAGGCATGTATTCCGAATATAGTCATACGTGCCTATGGAAAAGAACTTGCATGACATCTTTTGTCCTACCCTCCCGTGGCAGCGGGGCCCTAATGGAAACTAAGGGATATTAAGGCCTCCTTTTAATAGAGAACCGAAACAAAGCATTATCACATGGTGAATACATGAACTCCTCAAACTATGGTCATCACCGGTAAGTATCCCGATTATTGTCACTTCGGGGTTAACGGATCATAGCACATAATAGGTGACTATAGACTTGCAAGATAGGATCTAGAACTCTCATATATTGATGAAACATAATAGGTTCAGATCTGAAATCATGGCACTCGGGCCCTAGTGACAACCATTAAGCATAGCAAAGTCATAGCAACATCAATCTCAGAACATAGTGGATACTAGGGATCAAACCCTAACAAAACTAACTCAATTACATGGTGAATCTCATCCAACCCATCACCGTCCAGCAAGCCTACGATGGAATTACTCACACACGGCGATGAGCATCATGAAATTGGTGATGGAGGATGGTTGATGATGACGACGGCGACGAACCCCCCTCTCCGGAGCCCCGAACGGACTCAAGATCAGCCCTCCCGAGAGGTTTTAGGGCTTGGCGGCGGCTCCGTATCGTAAAATGCGATGATTTCTTCTCCCTGATTTTTTTCTCCCCGAAAGCAGTTATATAGAGTTGGAGTTGGAGTCGGGAGGTCTCCAGGGGGCCGACGAGGTAGGGGGAGCGCGCCCTAGGGGGGGGGGGGCGCCCCCACCCTCATGAGAAGGGTGTGGGCCCCCTGGTCTTCATCTTTGGCGAGGATTATTTATTATTTATTGTAAGATATTCCGTGGAGTTTCAGGTCATTCCGAGAACTTTTGTTTTCTGCACATAAAACAACATCATGGCAATTCTGCTAAAAACAGCGTCAGTCCGGGTTAGTTCCATTCAAATCATACAAGTTAGAGTCCAAAACAAGGGCAAAAGTGTTTGGAAAAGTAGATATGACGGAGACATATCAGTGGACCTCTCCCTTCCACTCATTTGAATCATGTCGACCCGACCCCTAAGATTGAGAAGAATGTAGAATTTGATTCTTGGGTCTATCGTTTTAAGCGTCATTTAAATCATGTGAACACTAACCTTTGGAGAATCATTGAAGAAGGTTTCTATCCGCATGACCGAAGCAACGTCACTCCTAGAGAAGCCGCGGATAATCAATTCAATGAGAATGCTCTCTTCATCATTCAAGAAGCAATCCCACCCGAAGACCTTCCTCATCTCCGGCCTTACTCCTAGGCCAAAGATGCTTGGCGCCAAGTGGTTTCCCTCTACCGGGGAAGCACAAGCATTCAACGCTCCAACTATGAAGTGGTGCAAGATGAAACCGATGAGTTTGCAATGAAATAAGATTAAGAACCTCGTGAGCTCTATCGGAGGGTAACTAAACTCGCGGTCTCGCTCCGAGATCATGGAAGCAAGGACACAGATGACAATTGGATCAAGCGCAAATTGTTGGGGAACGTAGTAATTTCGAAAATTTTCCTACGCACACGCAAGATCATGGTGATGCATAGCAACGAGGGGGAGAGTCTGATCTACGTACCCTTGTAGATCGCAACGGAAGCGTTGACACAACGTAGAGGAAGTAGTCGTACGTCTTCTTCCCGATCCGGCCGATCCAAGCACCGTTACTCCGGCACCTCCGAGTTCTTAGCACACGTTCAGCTCGATGACGATCCTCAGGCTCCGATCCAGCAAAGCGTCGAGGAAGAGTTCCGTCAGCACGACGGCGTGGTGACGATCTTGATGTACTACCGACGCAGGGCTTCGCCTAAGCTCTACAACGATATGACCGAGGTGGAATTTGGTGGCAGGGGGCACCGCACATGGCTAAGGAACGATCAACAATGATCAACTTGTGTGTCTATGGGGTGCCCCTGCCCCCGTATATAAAGGAGCAGGGGGAGGGGTTCGGCCGGCCAGGGAGAGGGGCGCAGGAGGAGTCCTACTCCTATCGGGAGTAGGACTCCCCCCAATCCTATTCCTAATAGGATTCTCCAAAGAGAAGAGAGAAAGAGGGGGGCCGGCCCCTTCTCCTAGTCCTAATAGGACTAGGGAAGGGGGGGGGAGGCGCGCAGCCCTTGTGGGCAGCCCCTTTCACTTTTCCACTAAGGCCCAATAGGCCCATTTGCCTCCCGGGGGGTTCCGGTAACCCTCCCGGTATTCCGATAAAATCCCGATTTCACCTGGAACACTTCCAATGCCCAAACATAGGCTTCCAATATATCAATCTTTACGTCTCGACCATTTCGAGACTCCTCGTCATGTACGTGATCACATCTGGGACTCCGAACAACCTTCGGTACATCAAAATGCATAAACTCATAATAACTGTCATCGTAACGTTAAGCGTGCGGACCCTATGGTTCGAGAACAATGTAGACATGACCGAGACATGTCTTCGGTCAATAACCAATAACGGGACCTGGATGCCCATATTGGCTCCTACATATTCTACGAAGATCTTTATCGGTCAGACCGCATAACAACATACGTTGTTCCCTTTGTCATCGGTATGTTACTTGCCCGAGATTCGATCGTCGGTATCCAATACCTAGTTCAATCTCGTTACTGGCAAGTCTCTTTACTCGTTCCGTAATACATCATCTCATAACTAACATCTTAGTTATTATGCTTGCAAGGCTTTATGTGATGTGTATTACCGAGAGGGCCCAGAGATACCTCTCCGACAATCGGAGTGACAAACCCTAATCTCGAAATACGCCAACCAAACATCTACCATTGGAGACACCTGTAGTACTCCTTTATAATCACCCAGTTACGTTGTGACGTTTGGTAGTACCCAAAGTGTTCCTCCGGTAAACGGGAGTTGCATAATCTCATAGTTATAGGAACATGTATAAGTCATGAAGAAAGCAATAGCAACATACTAAACGATCGGGCGCTAAGCTAATGGAATGGGTCATGTCAATCAGATCATTCAACTAATGATGTGACCTCGTTAATCAAATAACAACTCTTTGTTCATGGTTAGGAAACATAACCATCTTTGATTAACGAGCTAGTCAAGTAGAGGCATACTAGTGACACTCTGTTTGTCTATGTATTCACACATGTATTATGTTTCCGGTTAATACAATTCTAGCATGAATAATAAACATTTATCATGATATAAGGAAATAAATAATAACTTTATTATTGCCTCTAGGGCATATTTCCTTCACAAATTCCTCAAGGCAATGATGCCGTACCACAAAGCCATGTCCTCCGTCATTCGTCAAAGGCCGGACTTCCACACCTTTTCCTCAAGTGATGTGTTGGATGAGTTCGTTGCTATGAGCATCTTGGACAAGACCACCGACAATGCGGTACTTTGCTCTCAAAGAGTAAAGAAACCCAACCTTGCTCTAAAGGCCAAGGTTAGTATGGAGGAAGAGGATGAAGAGGAAGAAGAGGAGGGCAACCTCGAAGATACAAAATATGCCTATCATGAACACATGGCCCTTGCTTCAAGGCAATTTTGGAGCAAGAAGAACTCAAGGCCCAACTTCAACAAGAACAATTCAAGTGGCGCAAAGGGCAAGCAACGAGTGAGGACTTGTTTCAATTGTGGCAATGTAAGCCACTTTGTTGCGGAATACCCTTATGAGAAGAGGGAAGACAATGGTGGCAAGATCATTTGAAAGGACAAGGCCAAGTCGTTCCCCAACAAGAGCAACTTCACCAAGAAGACTCCTCCCAAGGCATTGGTGGTACAAGAAGAGTACAATGAGGATGATGACGATGATGAAGATGGTGAGTCAGTTGCCATGGCCTCCGTTGCCATTGCGACGACTCCACGGGTGTCTCTCTTCGACTCACCCAATGAGAGCATCACCGCCAAGTGCCTCATGGCTAAATCCACCAACAAGGTAACCCCCAACATCAAAACTACCATCATTAATCATCCTTTTTCAACGGATAGCATTGATGAACATGAGGGAACTAATATGGAGGTGAATGAGTTTGAGGCCTTTATGGGTAAACTCAAGGGTAAATCCAAGAAGCACTTTGTTGCTCTCTTGGAACAACTTGGTGAAGCCAATGACATGATCGAGGCTCACGAAGATACCATCTCTAAGATGGAGGGGCATAGTCGTGACTATGCCGATGAGATTTCGGATCTTTCCAATGCTCTTGAGGAAGAGCGTGGTCTTCGTTTGGCTCTTGAGGAGTCTCACAATGATGATCATGCTAAATTAAAGAAAGATCTTGATCATGCTCTTGTTGTTTCTCGTGTGCTAAACTCCGAGAAGGCAAAGCTTGGGGTTGATCTTGCTAGACTCAAAGAGGAGTTTGACATTCTCGACAAGGCTCACAAAGTCTTGAAGGGTGTTCATGCTACCCTCAAGGAGTCTCATGATCAACTCCAAGTGAAGCTAACCAAGGAGAAAGCCGCATTTCCTCGTATGGTATTAATTGATAATGCAAATGCTACTAACCCTTGTTGTGAGCATGTGCATCTTATTGAGGAGAATGTTAAGTTGAAGGAGCAACTTGAGAAAGGCCTTGTGTCATGCATACAAGGTGAGAAGAACCTAAACGACCTTTTGAGAAATCAAAAGGAAGTTGTGGCCAAGGAGGGGATTGGGTTCGCACCCAACCCCAAGAACAAGAAGAAGGATAACAAGACCAAACGACCTCCTCCTCTCAAGCAAACTTTTGTGAAGGAGGGAGAGAGTGATTCCAAGGAGAAGAAGAACAATGTGAAGGGTGGCGGTGTCAAAAAGGGCAATGCCACCCCTCCCAACAATGCCGGCAACTTTAATCCTTCTTATGTGTTATATCATGCTAGTGATGGGCATGTCTATGCCAAATTTGTTGGTTCTCCTCATGAGTACATTGAATGGTCTATTTGGGTTCCTAAGACCCTTGTTACTAACATCAAAGGACCCATTACAAAATGGGTACCTAAAACCAAGCATTGATATCTTGTAGGTGTTTGCTTTCGGTGGGGGATCATGGTTGCTCGATAGTGGAGCTATAAATCATATGACCGGAAGCAAGGACTTGGTGGTGGACGTGCACAAGATTCCATCTATGCCCACCAATGTCGAGTGGGGTGATGCTCATCTTCTAAGGTATTGGGACTTGACAAGGTTGTCATCTCTCATGATCTCACGATCGAGAAGGTCATGCTTGTTGAGTCCCTTGCATACAATTTACTTTCCGTTCGTCAACTTGCAATCATGGGCTTTGCCACTTTCTTTGATGTTGATACCGTGGCCCTCTTGTGGAGCAAGACTCTTAAAGTAGCCTTTGTTGGGCATGTCGAGAACGATCTATATGTGATTAACTTTTCGGAGCGGCCCACTAAGACCGTGACATGCCTAATGGCTAAAGTTGATGTGGGATGGCTTTGGCATCGCCGTTTAGCCCATGTCAATATGAGATCTTTGCAAAGTCTTCTCAAGGGGGACCATGTCCGTGGACTAACGAATGTTAGTTTTGCTAAAGATCGTGCTTGCAGTGCTTGTATCGAAGGAAAGCTTCATGAGAAGGCTCACCCTCCCACGACTATCATTTACTCAAAGAGGCATTTGGAGCTCCTTCACTTGGATCTCTTTGGGCCTCCATCCTTTGATAGTCTTGGGGGTAGGAGGTATTGCTTGGTGATTGTGGATGACTACTCAAGATATACTTGGGTGTATTTCTTCAAGAGGAAGAGCGAGACCCAACAAACCGTAATTGACTTTGCAAATGAAGCACAACGTCAACACAATGCAAAGATCTTGACAATAAGAAGTGACAACGGCACCGAGTTCAAGAACTACACCTTGGATGAGTTTCTTAGTGATGAGGGGATCAAGCATCAATATTCCGCACCCTACACCCCTCAACAAAACGGTGTTGCAGAGAGGAAGAACCGGACGTTGATGGATGCGGCAAGGACCATGATGGCGGAGTTCAAGTCTCCATACAACTTTTGGGCCGAAGCCATCCACACCGCGTGTCATGCATCCAATCGGCTCTACCTCCGCAAGGGCTTGAACAAGACTCCATATGAGATACTCACTTGTAACAAGCCCAACCTCAAGTACTTTCGGGTGTTCGGGTGTAAGTGTTTCATTCTCAAGAAAGGTGTTCGGTTGTCTAAATTTGAGGCTAGAGCTTATGAGGGCATATTTGTTGGTTATGCTACAACCTCTCATGCTTATCGTGTCCTCAATAAATCCAAGAGACTTATTGAGGAGACGTGTAACGTGGAGTTTGATGAGAGTAACGGCTCCCAAGTGGAGCAAAGTGGCACTTGTGATGTAGGTGATGAAATTCCTCCTCAAGCCATAAGAAGAATGGGTGTTGGTTTTATCCTACCCATTGAGGAACCCCTTGTGGCCGAAGGAGAAGGACAATGCTCCACTCAAGTGGAGCCATCACCAACCCAAGGCCCACACGCTTCCGAAGAACAAAGTGAAGGCCCTCATCCTCATGAACAAGACCAAGGGCAAGATCATGCTCAAGACAGTGTTGACACACCAAGTGATGCCCAAGGTCAAGTTCTCTCCTCCGAGCAAGTTCAAGATCAAGAACAAGCTCAAGACGTCGCTCAAGATGATCAAGTGACCGCTCCTCAACTCACCACCGAGGAGGAATTGGAGCGTTGTGCCGCCAAGATTGCTTCCAAGCTCTCCACCAAGGGTCATCTCATGAAGAATGTACTTGGAAGCATTCAAAAGGGGGTAAGTGAAGGAAATATGCCCTAGAGGCAATAATAAAGTTATTATTTATTTCCTTACATCATGATAAATGTTTATTATTCATGGTAGAATTATATTAACCGGAAACATAATACATGTGTGAATACATAGACAAACAGAGTGTCACTAGTATGTCTCTACTTGACTAGCTCGTTAATCAAAGATGGTTATGTTTCCTAACCATGAACAAAGAGTTGTTATTTGATTAACAAGGTCACATCATTAGTTGAATGATCTAATTGACATGACCCATTCCATTAGCTTAGCACCCGATCGTTTAGTATGTTGCTGTTGCTTTCTTCATGACTTATACATGTTCCTATGACTATGAGATTATGCAACTCCCGTTTACCGGAGGAACACTTTGTGTGCTACCAAACGTCACAACATAACTGGGTGATTATAAAGGTGCTCTACAGGTGTCTCCAAAGGTAGATGTTGGGTTGGCGTATTTCGAGATTAGGATTTGTCACTCCGATTGTCGGAGAGGTATCTCTGGGCCCTCTCGGTAATGCACATCACATAAGCCTTGCAAGCATTACAACTAATGAGTTAGTTGAGAGATGATGTATTACGGAACGAGTAAAGAGACTTGCCGGTAACGAGATTGAACTAGGTATTGGATACCGACGATCGAATCTCGGGCAAGTAACATACCGATGACAAAGGGAACAACGTATGTTGTTATGCGGTCTGACCGATAAAGATCTTCGTAGAATATGTAGGAGCCAATATGGGCATCCAGGTCCCGCTATTGGTTATTGACCAGAGACGTGTCTCGGTCATGTCTACATTGTTCTCGAACCGTAGGGTCCGCACGCTTAACATTACGATGACAGTTATTATGAGTTTATGCATTTTGATGTACCGAAGTTAGTTCGGAGTCCCGGATGTGATCACGGACATGACGAGGAGTCTCGAAATGGTCGAGACATAAAGATTGATATATTGGATGACTATATTCGGACACTGGAAGGGTTACGGAGTATTATCGGATAAAACCGGAGCACCGGGGGGTTATCGAAACCCCCCGGGGGGTTAATGGGCCACATGGGCCTAATGTGGAGAAGAGGAAGGGGCTGCCAGGGCAGGCCGCGCGCCCCCTCTCCCCTAGTCCGAATTGGACAAGGAGGGAGGGGCGGCGCCCCCCCTTTCCTATTCTCCCTCCTCTCCTAGTTGGACAAGGAACGGGAGGGGAGTCCTACTCCCGGTAGGAGTAGTTCTCCTCCTACGCCTCCATAGGGCCGGCCGCACCCCCACTTGGATCCTTTATATACAGAGGCAAGGGGGCACCCTAGGACACACAATTGATCAACGTGATCGTTCCTTAGCCGTGTGCGGTGCCCCCTTCCACCATATTCCACCTCGGTCATATCGTTGTAGTGCTTAGGCGAAGCCCTGCGTCGATAGTACATCATCATCGTCACCACGCCGTTGTGCTGACGGAACTCATCCCCGAAGCTTTGCTGGATCGGAGCCCGAGGAGCGTCATCGAGCTGTACATGTGCTAAGAACTCGGAGGTGCTGGAGTAACGGTGCTTGGATCGGTCGGATCGGGAAGACGTACGACTACTTCCTCTACGTTGCGTCAACGCTTCCGCTTCGGTCTACGAGGGTACGTAGACAACACTCTCCCCTCTCGTTGCTATGCATCACCATGATCTTGCGTGTGCGTAGGAATTTTTTTGAAATTACTACGTTCCCCAACAGTGGCATCCAAGCCTAGGTTTTATGGTTTGATGTTATTTGCACGAGTAGAACACAAGTGAGTTGTGGGCGATATAAGTCATACTGCCTACCAGCATGTCATACTTTGGTTCGGCGGTATTGTTGGATGAAGCGGCCCGGACCGACATTACGCATACGCTTACGTGAGACCAGTTCTCCCGACGTGCTTTGCACATAGGTGGCTTGCGGGTGACAGTTTCTCCAACTTTAGTTGAACCGAGTGTGGCTACGCCCGGTCCTTGCGAAGGTTAAAACGGCATCAACTTGACAAACTATCGTTGTGGTTTTGATGCGTAGGTAAGATTGGTTCTTGCTTAAGCCCGTAGCAGCCACGTAAAACATGCAACAACAAAGTAGAGGACGTCTAACTTGTTTTTGCAGGGCATGTTGTGATGTGATATGGTCAAGACATGATGCTAAATTTTATTGTATGAGATGATCATGTTTTGTAACCGAGTTATCGGCAACTGGCAGGAGCCATATGGTTGTCGCTTTATTGTATGCAATGCAATCGCGCTGTAATGCTTTACTTTATCACTAAGCGGTAGCGATAGTCGTGGAAGCTTAAGATTGGCGAGACGACAACGATGCTACGATGAAGATCAAGGTGTCGCGCCGGTGACGATGGTGATCATGACGGTACTTCGGAGATGGAGATCACAAGCACAAGATGATGATGGCCATATCATATCACTTATATTGATTGCATGTGATGTTTATCTTTTATGCATCTTATCTTGCTTTGATTGACGGTAGCATTATAAGATGATCTCTCACTAAATTATCAAGAAGTGTTCTCCCTGAGTATGCACCATTGCCAAAGTTCGTCGTGCCCAGACACCACGTGATGATTGGGTGTGATAAGCTCTACGTCCATCTACAACGGGTGCAAGCCAGTTTTGCACACGCAGAATACTCAGGTTAAACTTGATGAGCCTAGCATATACAGATATGGCCTCGGAACACGGAGACCGAAAGGTCGAGCGTGAATCATATAGTAGATATGATCAACATAATGATGTTCACCATTGAAAACTAATCCATCTCACGTGATGATCGGTTATGGTTTAGTTGATTTGGATCTAGTGATCACTTAGAAGATTAGAGGGATGTCTATCTAAGTGGGAGTTCTTTAAGTAATTTGATTAATTGAACTTAAATTTATCATGAACTTATTACCTGATAGTATCTTGCTTATGTATGTTTAATTGTAGATAGATGGCCCGTGCTGTTGTTCCGTTGAATTTTGATGCGTTCCTTGAGAAAGCAAAGTTGAAAGATGATGGTAGCAATTACACGGACTGGGTCCGTAACTTGAGGATTATCCTCATTGCTGCACAGAAGAATTACGTCCTGGAAGCACCGCTGGGTGCCAGGCCTGCTGCAGGAGCAACACCAGATGTTATGAACGTCTGGCAGAGCAAAGCTGATGACTACTCGATAGTTCAGTGTGCCATGCTTTACGGCTTACAATCGGGACTTCAACGACGTTTTGAACGTCATGGAGCATATGAGATGTTCCAGGAGTTGAAGTTAATATTTCAAGCAAATGCCCGGATTGAGAGATATGAAGTCTCCAATAAGTTCTATAGCTGCAAGATGGAGGAGAACAGTTCTGTCAGTGAGCATATACTCAAAATGTCTGGGTATAATAATCACTTGATTCAGATGGGAGTTAATCTTCCAGATGATTGCGTCATTGACAGAATTCTCCAATCACTGCCACCAAGCTACAAGAGCTTCGTGATGAACTATAATATGCAAGGGATGAATAAGACTATTCCCGAGCTCTTTGCAATGCTGAAAGCTGCGGAGGTAGAAATCAAGAAGGAGCATCAAGTGTTGATGGTCAACAAGACCACTAGTTTCAAGAAAAAGGGCAAAGGGAAGAAGAAGGGGAACTTCAAGAAGAACGGCAAGCAAGTTGCTGCTCAGGAGAAGAAACCCAAGTCTGGACCTAAGCCTAAAACTGAGTGCTTCTACTGCAAGCAGACTGGTCACTGGAAGCAGAACTGCCCCAAGTATTTGGCGGATAAGAAGGATGGCAAGGTGAACAAAGGTATATGTGATATACATGTTATTGATGTGTACCTTACTAGAGCTCGCAGTAGCACCTGGGTATTTGATACTGGTTCTGTTGCTAATATTTGCAACTCGAAACAGGGACTACGGATTAGGCGAACACTGGCAAAGGACGAGGTGACGATGTCGTGGGAAACAGTTCCAAAGTCGATGTGATCGCGGTCGGCACGCTACCTCTACATCTACCTTCGGGATTAGTATTAGACCTAAATAATTGTTATTTGGTGCCAGCGTTAAGCATGAACATTATATCTGGATCTTGTTTGATGCAAGACGGTTATTCATTTAAATCAGAGAATAATGGTTGTTCTATTTATATGAGTAATATCTTTTATGGTCATGCACCCTTGAAGAGTGGTCTATTTCTGATGAATCTCATAGTAGTAATACACATATTCATAATGTTGAAACCAAAAGATGCAGATTTGATAATGATAGGGCAACTTATTTGTGGCACTGCCGTTTAGGTCATATTGGTGTAAAGCGCATGAAGAAACTCCATACTGATGGACTTTTGGAACCACTTGATTATGAATCACTTGGTACTTGCGAACCGTGCCTCATCGGCAAGATGACTAAAACACCGTTCTCCGGTACTATGGAGAGAGCAACAGATTTGTTGGAAATCATACATACCGATGTATGCGGTCCGATGAATATTGAGGCTCGTGGCGGATATCGTTATTTTCTCACCTTCACAGATGATTTAAGCAGATATGGGTATATCTACTTGATGAAACACAAGTCTGAAACAATTGAACAGTTCAAAGAATTTCAGAGTGAAGTTGAAAATCATCGTAACAAGGAAATAAAGTTTCTACGATCTGATCGTGCAGGAGAATATTTGAGTTACGAGTTTGGTGTACATTTGAAACAATGGGGAATAGTTTCGCAACTCACGCCACCCGGAACACCACAGCGTAATGGTGTGTCCGAACGTCGTAATCGTACTTTACTAGATATGGTGCGATCTATGATGTCTCTTACTGATTTACCGCTATCGTTTTGGGATTATGCTTTAGAGACGGCCGCATTCACGTTAATAGGGCACCATCAAAATCCGTTGAGACGACGCCTTATGAACTATGGTTTGGCAAGAAACCAAAGTTGTCGTTTCTTAAAGTTTGGGGCTGCGATGCTTATGTGAAAAAGCTTCAAGCTGATAAGCTCGAACCCAAATCGGAGAAATGTGTCTTCATAGGTTACCCAAAGGAGACTGTTGGGTACACCTTCTTCTATCGCAGATCCGAAGGCAAGACATTCGTTGCTAAGAATGGATCCTTTCTAGAGAAGGAGTTTCTCTCGAAAGAAGTGAGTGGGAGGAAAGTAGAACTTGACGAGGTAACTGTACCTGCTCCCTTATTGGAAAGTAGTACATCACAGAAAACTGTTTCTACGACACCTACACCAACAAGTGAGGAAGCTAATGATAATGATCATGAAACTTCAGGACAAGATACTACTGAACCTCGTAGATCAACCAGAGTGAGATCCGCGCCAGAGTGGTACGGTAATCCTGTTCTGGAAATCATGCTACTAGATCATGATGAACCTACGAACTATGAAGAAGCGATGGTGAGCCCAGATTCCGCAAAGTGGCTTGAAGCCATGAAGTCTGAGATGGGATCCATGTATGAGAACAAAGTATGGACTTTGGTTGACTTGCCCGATGGTCGGCAAGCAATTGAGAATAAATGGATCTTCAAGAAGAAGACTGACGCAGACGGTAATGTTACTGTCACAAAGCTCGACTTGTCGCAAAAGGTTTTCGACAAGTTCAAGGGGTTGACTACGATGAGACCTTCTCACCTGTAGCGATGCTTAAGTCCGTCCGAATCATGTTAGCAATTGCTGCGTTTTATGATTATGAAACTTGGCAGATGGATGTCAAAACTGCATTTCTGAATGGATTTCTGGAAGAAGAGTTGAATATGATGCAACCAGAAGGTTTTGTCGATCCAAAGGGAGCTAAAAAAGTGTGCAAGCTCCAGCAATCCATTTATGGACTGGTGCAAGCCTCTCGGAGTTGGAATAAACGCTTTGATAGTGTGATCAAAGAATTTGGTTTTATACAGACTTTCGGAGAAGCCTGTATTTACAAGAGAGTGGGAGCTCTATAGCATTTCTGATATTATATGTGGATGACATATTACTGATTGGAAATGATATAGAATTTCTGGATAGCATAAAGGGATACTTGAAATAGAGTTTTTTGATGAAAGACCTCGGTGAAGCTGCTTACATATTAGGCATAAAGATCTATAGAGATAGATCAAGACGCTTAATTGGACTTTCACAAAGCACATACCTTGACAAGATTTTGAAGAAGTTCAAAATGGATCAAGCAAAGAAAGGGTTCTTGCCTGTATTACAAGGTGTGAAGTTGAGTCAGACTCAATGTCCGACCACTGCAGAAGATAGAGAGAAAATGAAAGATGTTCCCTATGCTTCAGCCATAGGCTCTATCATGTATGCAATGCTGTGTACCAGACCTGATGTGTGCCTTGCTATAAGTTTAGCAGGGAGGTACCAAAGTAATCCAGGAGTGGATCACTGGACAACGGTCAAGAACATCCTGAAATACCTGAAAAGGACTAAGGATATGTTTCTCGTATATGGAGGTGACAAAGAGCTCATCGTAAATGGTTACGTTGATGCAAGCTTTGACACTGATCCGGACGATTCTAAATTGCAAACCGGATACGTGTTTACATTAAACGGTGGAGCTGTCAGTTGGTGCAGTTCTAAACAAAGCGTTGTGGCGGGATCTACATGTGAAGCGGAGTACATAGCTGCTTCGGAAGCAGCGAACGAAGGAGTCTGGATGAAGGAGTTCATATCCGATCTAGGTGTCATACCTAGTGCATCGGGTCCAATGAAAATCTTTTGTGACAATACTGGTGCAATTGCTTTGGCAAAGGAATCCAGATTTCACAAGAGAACCAAGCACATCAAGAGACACTTCAATTCCATCCGGGATCTAGTCCAGGTGGGAGACATAGAGATTTGCAAGATACATACGGATCTGAATGTTGCAGACCCGTTGCCTAAGCCTCTTCCACGAGCAAAACATGATCAACACCAAGGCTCCATGGGTGTTAGAATCATTACAGTGTAATCTAGATTATTGACTCTAGTGCAAGTGGGAGACTGAAGGAAATATGCCCTAGAGGCAATAATAAAGTTATTATTTATTTCCTTACGTCATGATAAATGTTTATTATTCATGCTAGAATTGTATTAATCGGAAACATAATACATGTGTGAATACATAGACAAACAGAGTGTCACTAGTATGTCTCTACTTGACTAGCTCGTTAATCAAAGATGGTTATGTTTCCTAACCATGAACAAAGAGTTGTTATTTGATTAACGAGGTCACATCATTAGTTGAATGATCTGATTGACATGACCCATTCCATTAGCTTAGCACCCGATCGTTTAGTATGTTGCTGTTGCTTTCTTCATGACTTATACATGTTCCTATGACTATGAGATTATGCAACTCCCGTTTATCGGAGGAACACTTTGTGTGCTACCAAACGTCACAACGTAACTGGGTGATTATAAAGGTGCTCTACAGGTGTCTCCAAAGGTAGATGTTGGGTTGGCGTATTTCGAGATTAGGATTTGTCACTCCGATTGTCGGAGAGGTATCTCTGGGCCCTCTCGGCAATGCACATCACATAAGCCTTGCAAGCATTACAACTAATGAGTTAGTTGAGAGATGATGTATTACGGAACGAGTAAAGAGACTTGCCGGTAACGAGATTGAACTAGGTATTGGATACCGACGATCGAATCTCGGGCAAGTAACATATCGATGACAAAGGGAACAACGTATGTTGTTATGCGTTCTGACCGATAAAGATCTTCGTAGAATATGTAGGAGCCAATATGGGCATCCAGGTCCCGCTATTGGTTATTGACCAGAGACGTGTCTCGGTCATGTCTACATTGTTCTCGAACCGTAGGGTCCGCACGCTTAACGTTACGATGACAGTTATTATGAGTTTATGCATTTTGATGTACCGAAGTTAGTTCGGAGTCCCGGATGTGATCACGGACATGACGAGGAGTCTCGAAATGGTCGAGACATAAAGATTGATATATTGGATGACTATATTCGGACACCGGAAGGGTTCCGGAGTATTATCGGATAAAACCGGAGCACCGGGGGGTTACCGGAACCCCCCGGGGGGTTAATAGGCCACATGGGCCTAATGTGGAGAAGAGGAAGGGGCTGCCAGAGCAGGGCACGCGCCCCCTCTCCCCCTAGTCCAAATTGGACAAGGAGGGAGGGGCGGCGCCCCCCCTTTCCTATTCTCCCTCCACCTCTCCTAGTTGGACAAGGAACGGGAGGGGAGTCCTACTCCCGGTAGGAGTAGGACTCCTCCTGCGCGCCTCCATAGGGCCGGCCGCACCCCCCCTTGGATCCTTTATATACGGAGGTAAGGGGGCACCCTAGGACACACAATTGATCAACGTGATCGTTCCTTAGCCATGTGCGGTGCCCCCTTCCACCATATTCCACCTCGGTCATATCGTTGTAGTGCTTAGGTGAAGCCCTGCGTTGATAGTACATCATCATCGTCACCACGCCGTTGTGCTGACGGAACTCATCCCCAAAGATTTGCTGGATCGGAGCCCGAGGAGCGTCATCGAGCTGTACGTGTGCCAAGAACTCGGAGGTGCCGGAGTAACGGTGCTTGGATCGGTCGGATCGGGAAGACGTACGACTACTTCCTCTACGCTGCGTCTGTTGGGGAACGTAGTAATTTCGAAAATTTTCCTACGCACACGCAAGATCATGGTGATGCATAGCAACGAGGGGGAGAGTATTGTCTACGTACCAACGCAGACCGACTGCGGAAGAGATCACACAACGTAGAGGAAGTAGTCGTACGTCTTCTTCCCGATCCGACCGATCCAAGTACCGTTACTCCGGCACCTCCGAGTTCTTAGCACACGTTCAGCTCGATGACGATCCTCGGGCTCCGATCCAGCAAAGCGTCGAGGAAGAGTTCCGTCAGCACGACGGCGTGTTGACGATCTTGATGTACTATCGACGCAGGGCTTCGCCTAAGCTCTACAACGATATGACCGAGGTGGAATTTGGTGGCAGGGGGCACCGCACACGGCTAAGGAACGATCTCAAGGATCAACTTGTGTGTCTTGGGGTGTCCCCTGCCCCCGTATATAAAGGTTGGAGGAGGGGGGCTGGCCGGCCAGAGAGAGGGAGGCGCAGGGGGAGTCCTACTCCTACCGGGAGTAGGACTCCCCCCTCCAATCCTAGTCCAACTAGGAATCCTTTAAAGGAGAGAGAGAGAGAGAGGTGGCCGGCCCCTCTCCTAGTCCTAATAGGACTAGGGAGAGGGGGGGAGGCGCAGCCCTATGTGGGCTGCCCTCTCACCTTTCCACTAAGGCCCATGTTGGCCCATTTGGCTCCCGGGGGGTTCCGGTAACCCTCCCGGTAATCCGGTAAAATCCCGATTTCACCCGGAACACTTCCGATGTCCAAACATAGGCTTCCAATATATCAATCTTTACGTCTCGACCATTTCGAGACTCCTCGTCATGTCCGTGATCTCATCCGGGACTCCGAACAACCTTCGGTACATCAAAATGCATAAACTCATAATAACTGTCATCGTAACGTTAAGCGTGCGGACCCTACGGTTCGAGAACAATGTAGACATGACCGAGACACGTCTCCGGTCAATAACCAATAGCGGGACCTGGATGCCCATATTGGCTCCTACATATTCTACGAAGATCTTTATCGGTCAGACCGCATAACAACATACGTTGTTCCCTTTGTCATCGGTATGTTACTTGCCCGAGATTCGATCGTCGGTATCCAATACCTAGTTCAATCTCGTTACTGGCAAGTCTCTTTACTCGTTCCGTAATACATCATCTCATAACTAACATCTTAGTTATTATGCTTGCAAGGCTTATGTGATGTGTATTACCGAGAGGGCCCAGAGATACCTCTCCGACAATCGGAGTGACAAACCCTAATCTCGAAATACGCCAACCCAACATCTACCATTGGAGATACCTGTAGTACTCCTTTATAATCACCCAGTTACGTTGTGACGTTTGGTAGTACCCAAAGTGTTCCTCCGGTAAACGGGAGTTGCATAATCTCATAGTTATAGGAACATGTATAAGTCATGAAGAAAGCAATAGCAACATACTAAACGATCGGGTGCTAAGCTAATGGAATGGGTCATGTCAATCAGATCATTCAATTAATGATGTGACCTCGTTAATCAAATAACAACTCTTTGTTCATGGTTAGGAAACATAACCATCTTTGATTAACGAGCTAGTCAAGTAGAGGCATACTAGTGACACTCTGTTTGTCTATGTATTCACACATGTATTATGTTTCCGGTTAATACAATTCTAGCATGAATAATAAACATTTATCATGATATAAGGAAATAAATAATAACTTTATTATTGCCTCTAGGGCATATTTCCTTCAGTCTCCCACTTGCACTAGAGTCAATAATGTAGTTCACATCGCCATGTGATTTAGCAGCAATGGTTCACATCTCCATGTGATTAACACCCATAGTTCACATCATCATGTGACCAACACTCAATGGGATTACTAGAGTCAGTAATCTAGTTCACATATCTATGTGATTAACACCCAAAGAGTACTAAGGTGTGATCATGTTTTGCTTGTGAGATAATTTTAGTCAACGGGTCTGTCACATTCAGATCCGCAAGTATTTTGCAAAATTCTTTGTCTATAATGCTCTGCACGGAGCTACTCTAGCTAATTGCTCCCACTTTCAATATGTATCTAGACCGAGACTTAGAGTCATCTAGATTAGTGTCAAAACTTGCATCGGCGTAACCCTTTACGACGAACCTTTTTATCACGTCCATAATCGAGAAACATATCCTTATTTCACTAAGGATAATTCTGACCGCTGTCCAGTGATCTACTCCTAGATCACTATTGTATTCCCTTGCCAAATCAGTGCAGGGTATACAATAGATCTGGTATACAGCATGACATACTTTATAGAACCTATGGCCAAGGCATAGGGAATGACTTTCATTCTCTTTCTATCTTCTGCCGTGGTCGGGCTTTGAGTCTTACTCAACTTCACACCTTATAATACAGGCAAGAACTCTTTCTTTGACTGCTCCATTTTGAACTACTTCAAAATCTTTGTCAAGGTATGTACTCATTGAAAGAACTTATCAAGCGTCTTGATCTATCTCTATAGATCTTGGAACTCAATATGTAAGCAGCTTCATCGAAGTCTTTCTTTGAAAAACTCCTTTCAAACACTCCTTTATGCTTTACAGAATAATTCTACATTATTTCCGATCAACAATATGTCATTCACATATACTTATCAGAAATGCTGTAGTTCTCCCACTCACTTTCTTGTAAATACAGGCTTCACCGCAAGTCTGTATAAAACTATATGCTTTGATCAACTCATCAAAGCGTATATTCCAACTCCGAGATGCTTGCACCAGTCCATAAATGGATCGCTGGAGCTTGCACACTTTGTTAGCTCCCTTTGGATTGACAAAACCTTCCGGTTGCATCATATACAACTCTTCTTTAATAAATCTATTAAGGAATGCAGTTTTGTTTATCCATTTGCCATATTTCATAAAATGCGGCATTTACTAACATGATTCGGACAGACTTAAGCATAGATACGAGTGAGAAAATCTCATCGTAGTCAACACCTTGAACTTGTCGAAAACCTTTTGCGACAATTCTAGCTTTGTAGATAGTAACACTACTATCAGCGTCCGTCTTCCTCTTGAAGATCCATTTATTTTCTATGGCTTGCCGATCATCGGGCAAGTCAACCAAAGTCCATACTTTGTTCTCATACATGGATCATATCTCAGATTTCATGGCTTCAAGCCACTTTGCGGAATCTGGGCTCACCATCGCTTCTTCATAGTTCGTAGGATCATCATGATCTAGTAGCATGACTTCCAGAACAGGATTACCGTACCACTCTGGCGCGGATCTTACTCTGGTTGATCTACGAGGTTCAGTAGTGTCTTGTTCTGAAGTTTCATGATCATCATCATTAGCTTCCTCATTAACTGGTGTAGGTGTCACAGAAACATTTTTCTGTGATGTACTACTTTCCAATAAGGGAGCAGGTACAGTTACCTCGTCAAGTTCTACTTTCCTCCCACTCACTTCTTTCGAGAGAAACTCCTTCTCCAGAAAGTTTCCGAATTTAGCTACAAAAGTCTTGCCTTCGGATCTGTGATAGAAGGTGTATCCAATAGTTTCCTTTGGATATCCTATGAAGATGCACTTCTCCGATTTGAGTTTTGAGCTTATCAAGATGAAACTTTTTCATATAAGCATCGCAACCCCAAACTTTAAGAAACGACAACTTTGGTTTCTTGCCAAACCATAGTTCATAAGGCGTCGTCTCGACGGATATAGATGGTGCCCCTTTTTTAACGTGAATGCAGCTGTCTCTAATGCATGACCCCAAAAACAATAGTGGTAGATCGGTAAGAGACATCATAGATTGCACTATATCCAATAAAGTACGGTTATGACGTTCGGACACACCATTATGATGTGGTGTTCCAGGTGGCGTGAGTAGTGAAACTATTTCACATTGTTTTAACTGAAGACCAAACTCGTAACTCAAATATTTGTCTCCGCGATCGGATCGTAGAAACTTTATTTTGTTGTCACGATGTTTTTCACTTCACTCTGAAATTCTTTGAACTTTTCAAATGTTTCAGACTTATGTTTCATCAAGTAGATATACTCATATCTGCTCAAATCATTTGTGAAGATCAGAAAATAATGATACCTGTCGCGAGCCTCAATATTCATCGGACCACATACATCAGTATGTATGATTTCCAACAAATCTTTTCTCGCTCCATTGTTCCGGAGAACGGCGTTTTTAGTCATCTTGCCCAAAAGGCATGGTTCGCAAGCATCAAGTGATTCATAATCAAGTGATTCCGAAAGCCCATCAGCATGGAGTTTCTTCATGCGCTTTATACCAATATGACCTAAACAGCAGTGCCACAAATAAGTTGCACTATCATTATCAACTTTGCATCTTTTGGTTTCAATATTATGAATATGTGTATTATTAAGATCGAGATCCAATGAACTATTTTCATTGGGTGTGTAACCATATTAGGTTTTATTCATGTAAACAGAACAACAATTTATTCTCTTACTTAAATGAATAACCGTATTACAATAAACATGATCAAATCATATTCATGTTCATGTTCAACGCAAACACCAAATAACACTTATTTAGGTTCAACACTAATCCCGAAATTATAGGGAGTGTGCGATGATGATCATATCAATCTTGGAACCACTTCCAACATACATCGTCACTTCACCCTTAACTAGTCTCTGTTTATTCTGCAACTCCCGTTTCGAGTTACTAATCTTAGCAACTGAACTAGTATCAAATACTGAGGGTTTGCTATAAACACTAGTAAAGTACACATCAATAACATGTATATCAAATATACTTATGTTCACTTTGCCATCCTTCTTATCCGCCAATCACTTGGGGTAGTTCCGCTTCCAGTGACCAGTCCCTTTGCAGTAGAAGCACTTAGTCTCAGGCTTAGGATCAGACTTGGGCTTCTTCACTTGAGCAGCAACTTGCTTGCCGTTCTACTTGAAGTTCCCCTTCTTCCCTTTGCCCTTTTCTTGAAACTAGTGGTCTTGTCAACCATCAACACTTGATGTTTTTCTTGATTTCTACCTTCGTCGATTTCAGCATCACGAAGAGCTTGGGAATTACTTTTGTCATCCCTTGCATATTATAGTTCATCACAAAGTTCTACTAACTTGGTGATGGTGACTAGAGAATTCTGTCAATCACTATCTTATCTGGAAGATTAACTCCCACTTGATTCAAGCGATTGTAGTACTCAGACAATCTGGGCACATGCTCACTAGTTGAGCGATTCTCCTCCATCTTTTAGCTATAGAACTTGTTGGAGACTTCATATCTCTCAACTCGGGTATTTGCTTGAAATATTAACTTCAACTCCTGGAACATGTCATATGTTCCATGACGTTCAAAACGTCTTTGAAGTCCCGATTCTAAGCCGTTAAGCATGGTGCACTTAAACTATCAAGTAGTCATCATATTGAGCTAGCCAAACGTTCATAACGTCTGCATCTGCTCCTGCAATAGGTCTGTCACCTAGCGGTGCATCTAGGACATAATTTTTCTGTGCAGCAATGAGGATAAACCTCAGATCACGGATCCAATCCGCATCATTGCTACTAACATCTTTCAACACAATTTTCTCTAGGAACATATCAAAATAAACACAGGGAAGCAACAACGCGAGCTATTGATCTACAACATAATTTGCAAAATACTACCAGGACTAAGTTCATGATAAATTTAAGTTCAATTAATCATATTACTTAAGAACTCCCACTTAGATAGACATCCCTCTAATCCTCTAAGTGATCACGTGATCCAAATCAACTAAACCATAACCGATCATCACGTGAGATGGAGTAGTTTTCAATGGTGAACATCGTTATGTTGATCATATCTACTATATGATTCACGCTCGACCTTTCGGTCTCCGTGTTCCGAGGCCATATCTGTATATGCTTGGCTCGTCAAGTATAACCTGAGTATTCTGCGTGTGCAACTGTTTTGCACCCGTTGTATTTGGACGTAGAGCTTATCACACCCGATCATCACGTGGTGTCTGGGCACGACGAACTTTGGCAACGGTGCATACTCAGGGAGAACACTTCTTGATAATTTTAGTGAGAGATCATCTTATAATGCTACCGTCAATCAAAGCAAGATAAGATGCATAAAAGGATAAACATCACATGCAATCAATATAAGTGATATGATATGGCCATCATCATCTTGTGCTTGTGATCTCCATCTTCGAAGCACCGTCATGATCACCATCGTCACCGGCGCGACACCTTGATCTCCATCGTAGCATCGTTGTCGTCTCGCCAATCTTATGCTTCCACGACTATCACTACCGCTTAGTAATAAAGTAAAGCATTACATCGCGATTGCATTGCATACAATAAAGCGACAACCATATGGTTCCTGCCAGTTGCCGATAACTCGGTTACAAAACATGATCATCTCATACAATAAAATCAGCATCATGCGTTGACCATATCACATCACAACATGCCCTGCAAAAACAAGTTAGACGTCCTCTACTTTGTTGTTGCAAGTTTTACGTGGCTGCTACGGGCTTAAGTAAGAACTCATCTCACCTATGCATCAAAACCACAACGATAGTTCATCAAATAGACTCCGTTTTAACCTTCTCAAGGACCGGGCATAGCCACACTTGGTTCAACTAAAGTTGGAGAGACAGTCTTCCGCAAGCCATCTATGTGCAAAGCACGTCGAGGGAACCGGTCTCGCGTAAGAGTACGCGTAAGGTTGGTCCGGATCGTCTCACCCAACAATACCGCCGAACCAAAGTATGACATGCTGGTAGGCAGTATGACTTGTATCGCCCACAACTCACTTGTGTTCTACTCGTGCAAATAACATCAAACCATAAAAACCTAGGCTCGGATGCCACTGTTGGGGAACGTAGTAATTTCGAAAATTTTCCTACGCACACGCAAGATCATGGTGATGCATAGCAACGAGGGGGAGAGTATTGTCTACGTACCAACGCAGACCGACTGCGGAAGCGATCACACAACGTAGAGGAAGTAGTCGTACGTCTTCTTCCCGATCCGACTGATCCAAGTACCGTTACTCCGGCACCTCCGAGTTCTTAGCACACGTTCAGCTCGATGACGATCCTCGGGCTCCGATCCAGCAAAGCGTCGAGGAAGAGTTCCATCAGCACGACGGCGTGGTGACGATCTTGATGTACTACCGACGCAGGGCTTCGCCTAAGCTCTACAACGATATGACCGAGGTGGAATTTGGTGGCAGGGGGCACCGCACACGGCTAAGGAACGATCTCAAGGATCAACTTGTGTGTCTTGGGGTGTCCCCTGCCCCCGTATATAAAGGTTGGAGGAGGGGGGCTGGCCGGCCAGAGAGAGGGAGGCGCAGGGGGAGTCCTACTCCTACCGGGAGTAGGACTCCCCCCTCCAATCCTAGTCCAACTAGGAATCCTTTAAAGGAGAGAGAGAGAGAGGTGGCCGGCCCCTCTCCTAGTCCTAATAGGACTAGGGAGAGGGGGGGAGGCGCAGCCCTATGTGGGCTGCCCTCTCACCTTTCCACTAAGGCCCATGTTGGCCCATTTGGCTCCCGGGGGGTTCCGGTAACCCTCCCGGTAATCCGGTAAAATCCCGATTTCACCCGGAACACTTCCGATGTCCAAACATAGGCTTCCAATATATAAATCTTTACGTCTCGACCATTTCGAGACTCCTCGTCATGTCCGTGATCTCATCCGGGACTCCGAACAACCTTCGGTACATCAAAATGCATAAACTCATAATAACTGTCATCGTAACGTTAAGCGTGCGGACCCTACGGTTCGAGAACAATGTAGACATGACCGAGACACGTCTCCGGTCAATAACCAATAGCGGGACCTGGATGCCCATATTGGCTCCTACATATTCTACGAAGATCTTTATCGGTCAGACCGCATAACAACATACGTTGTTCCCTTTGTCATCGGTATGTTACTTGCCCGGGATTCGATCGTCGGTATCCAATACCTAGTTCAATCTCGTTACTGGCAAGTCTCTTTACTCGTTCCGTAATACATCATCTCATAACTAACATCTTAGTTATTATGCTTGCAAGGCTTATGTGATGTGTATTACCGAGAGGGCCCAGAGATACCTCTCCGACAATCGGAGTGACAAACCCTAATCTCGAAATACGCCAACCCAACATCTACCATTGGAGACACCTGTAGTACTCCTTTATAATCACCCAGTTACGTTGTGACGTTTGGTAGTACCCAAAGTGTTCCTCCGGTAAATGGGAGTTGCATAATCTCATAGTTATAGGAACATGTATAAGTCATGAAGAAAGCAATAGCAACATACTAAACGATCGGGTGCTAAGCTAATGGAATGGGTCATGTCAATCAGATCATTCAACTAATGATGTGACCTCGTTAATCAAATAACAACTCTTTGTTCATGGTTAGGAAACATAACCATCTTTGATTAACGAGCTAGTCAAGTAGAGGCATACTAGTGACACTCTGTTTGTCTATGTATTCACACATGTATTATGTTTCCGGTTAATACAATTCTAGCATGAATAATAAACATTTATCATGATATAAGGAAATAAATAATAACTTTATTATTGCCTCTAGGGCATATTTCCTTCAGCGTCAACGCTTCCTCTTCGGTCTACGAGGGTACGTAGACAACACTCTCCCCTCTCGTTGCTATGCATCACGATGATCTTGCGTGTGCGTAGGAAATTTTTTGAAATTACTACGTTCCCCAACAGTAAGCACTCGTAGACAATTGGCAAACTATTGTGAACATCACGCGTTTGTCTCTTGTGTTGAACCCCAAAAGGTATATGAAGCACTCGAAGATCCGGATTGGCTTAATGCCATGCATGAAGAACTCAACAACTTCGAGTACAACAAGGTGTGGAGATTGGTGCCAAGGACAATGGGGAACCACAATGTCATTGGAACCAAGTGGATATTTAAGAACAAGCAAGATGCTCATGGGACCATCATTCACAACAAGGCAAGATTGGTGGCACAAGGCTACTCCCAAGTCGAGGGTATCGACTACGGTGAAACCTTTGCTCCCGTCGCTCGCCTTGGATCCATTCGTTTGTTGATTGCTTATGCTTCTCATCACAACTTTAAGTTGCAACAAATGGATGTGAAGAGTGCTTTTCTTAATGGTCCTATTAATGAGTTGGTCTATGTCAAGCAACCCCCTGGGTTCAAGGATCCCTACTTTCCCGATCATGTGTATCAACTCGATAAGGCACTCTATGGGCTTAAACAAGCCCCACGTGCGTGGTATGACCACCTTACCGAGTTGTTACAAGATCATGGGTTTGAAGTTGGGCTAATCGGCCCCACTCTTTTTACTAAGAAGGTCAACGGGGAGTTGTTTGTATGCCAACTATATGTTGATGACATTATCTTTGGTTCCCCTAACAAAGCTTTCAATGAGGAATTCGCTGCTCTCATGACCTCAAAGTTCAAGATGTCTTCCATGGGAGAGTTGAAGTTCTTTCTAGGGTTCGAAGTGAAGCAAAGAAGAGAAGGAACCTTCATCAACCAAGCCAAATACACTCAATACATGCTCAAGAGATTCAAGCTAAGTGATGTCAAGCCGGCTTCCACTCCAATGCCCACCAAGTGCCAACTTGACATCAATCCCAATGGTAAAGCGGTGGATCAAAAGGTATATCGCTCCATGATTGGATCCTTGCTTTACCTTTGTGCATCTAGACCAGATATCATGTTGAGTGTGGGAATTTGTGCACAGTTTCAAGCCGCACCTAAGGAAAGTCACTTTGTGGCGGTCAAGCGAATCTTTCGATATTTGGCTCATACCCAAACTTTGGCTTATGGTACCCAAGAGGAGCAAACTTCAAGCTTGTAGGGTATTTGGACTCCGATTGGGCGGGAGACAAAGTGGATAGGAAGTCCACTTCCGGAGGGTGCCAATTCCTTGGTTGCTCTTTGGTAAGTTGGTCTTCCAAAAAGCAAAGTTGTGTCTCTCTCATCCACCGAAGCAGAGTATGTAGCGGCCGGTAGTTGTTGTGCACAACTCTTATGGATGAGGCAAACTTTAAAGGATTGCGGTGTCATTTGTGACAAAGTGCCTCTTTGGTGTGACAATGAAAGTGCCATCAAGATTTCTCTCAACCCGGTGCAACACTTCAAGACGAAGCATACTGAGATTAGGTATCACTTCATCCGGGATCACATTAGGCGAGGGGAGATCAAGCTCAACTACGTCACCACTCATGATAACCTTGCAGATATTTTCACGAAGCCGTTGGATGAAGCAAGATTTCGCGAGTTAAGGCATGAGCTAAATATCATTGATTCGAGCAATGTTGCTTGAACCCTTGCACACCCCACCATACTCAACTTGTTGTCGTGTTTAGATGTAGGCATGGACATAGGGGGAGTGTTGTTCTCTCAATGAACTCTCCGTCCCCCCATTATGCATAAATTGATCAAATCTTTCACATTAGCCATTTTGATGGTACTTGTGCTTCAAAGACGAGTTTTGGTCATGGGCCCAAGGATAATTCTTCGCGGTGCCATACCAATTGACTCAAATATAGGTGGCCCCGGCTACCGCCCTCTCTTTGGAGAGGTTGTGTCTCGTGGTCGTCTCTTGTTGTCATTTTGCCCCTTCTTCTCTTCGTGTTTGAGCTTGTTGTGTGGTGTCTTGTTCGTTTGAAGTTTCCTTGCGAAGACCTCTCTTTTCTTGTGTTTGGAAAATGATTCTTCTTGAGCTCACGGTACTACCGCGGCCTGCCACGGTACTACCGTGCGTGCAGAGTACGGTACTACCGGCCCAGTGCGGTACTACCGCCTGGGAGAGCGGTACTACCGCTTTGGTGCGGTTCTTCCGCCCAAGCGGTACTACCGCGATGATACGCGGTACTATCGCGCTGTCGGAGGCGCGTGGGGGATAAGGACGGGAAAAGGGGGGGGGGTTCTAACTCCTCCAAACCCATTCGTCAGTTTTCCCCACTTCGTCTCTCTCTCTCTCTCTCTCTCTCTCTCTCTCTCTCAAGAATGGGGCCGGAGTCCCTCGCCGGATCTCCATCTCCGGCTGCTCTCCTTGGATTCCGACCGGTGGGGTCATTCCCCACCACTTCCTCTTGCCATGGACCAAGGTTTTCCCCAAATCCCTCTCTTTCTAGTTGGTTCTTTTGTCTCTAGGTTTTTGGGGAAATGCATGTGTTCTTGAGATTTTAGGCCAAATCTTTGCAAGAGAAGCTTGTAGGAGAGTAGTGTTGTGTAGAAATTTTACTTGATATATTGCCCCGTGGTAGATTTGATCAACCGTAGTACCGCCGCGTTTTCGGGTTTTTCTCAGATTCAAATGTTCAGATCTGATGCCATGCAGTACTACCGCTCCGAGCCCCGGTACTACCGTGTTTGCACGCGGTACTACCGCGCCTCGGAGCGGTACTAAAATTTTAGTACCGCCCGACCTGGCGGCACTACCGTTGTTGTCCCATCTTCCTCGTGGCATTTATCCCGTATGCTTTCTACATGTTTCCCTTGCTTTGCCGTGGTCTTTGCATTGATTCTTCTCGCTTTTTGTGTGTGCTTTCTCTTGGTTCTTAGGTGGCGGCTCTCGCCGTTCCAATCCCAGTCGTGACACTGGCTCCAAGCGACTGCGAAATCCTCAAGATGAAGCACCAGAGGGCTCCAGTGCCCCCAAGCGCAATTTCAAGACCACCGCCAGCAAGAACAAGGAACCCGCTAAGGGCATGGACGAGATTCCCCTCGCTGAGTACATCGAACGCCGAAAGATCAACCCTTATGTGCATGGTCGTGCTATCCCCAGGGGCAGTGAATTGTTTTGGAACAAGCAGTAGACTCTCGTTTATCTGGATGTAATCAAGAACAAGAAAAACACGTACGTGGATGTCAAGTGGATAGACATGAATCACTTGAGGAAGGACAAGTTTCGTGACTACTTTGGAGAAGCTCTGGATTTGGTGGAGCAGTTCGGTATTGAACATGTGATCTCTTTCCACCTTGACTATGACCCTAAGCTTATCTGTCAGTTCTTTGCCTCAGTTTACTTTCACCCTAGGGAGGAGCGGAGGATGACCTGGATGACCAATGGCCGTCAGTTGACTGCTACCTGGAAGGAGCTCATGGATCTGCTTCAAGTTCCTGATGACGGGCTCACCACACCCGTGGGTGTTTGCCCCCATGCCAATCCTGAGTCTGTTAGCAAGAACAAGTTACAGCCATTCTATGTTGAGAAGGTGCTTCCCAGTGGCAAGTCGACATGGGTGCTGAACTCCTTTCTGGATATCATGCATCGCATCTTCCGCAACTCACTATTCCCTCGCATTGGCGACAAGGACAAGGTTGATGCCTATCTGGTGGATATGATGCTCCTGTGCGAGGAGGCACGAGTGTCTCAGACTCAGCCACTTGATGTCTCACACATCATGTGGTGTGAGCTTCGGTTTGCGGTGTTCACCCGCAAGGTACCTATCTATGGACCATACCTGTTTCGATTGATCTCTGAGACTTGGGAGAAGCAGTACCCTGGTGACGAGTTCCTTGCTCCAGACTGGATTCGGCATGAGTCCATCAGTCTCTGTGTCAAGCCCAACTGGGCCAACACTACTACTCGTGCTGAGGCGTCTGCTGCTAGGAGGGCTGTTGGTGAGGAGGAGGCTGGTGCAGAGGATGTTGCTGAGGACCGTGCTGCTAGGTCTTCCGAACCTTCCTCTGAGCCATCGTGGGCAAAGAAGTTGAAGGACAAGATGTGTGACGCCCGGGTAATTAAGCTACAGTAATCCTCACTAATGATGCCACGTCACCTCTGTCACTGTAGTTAATCTCGGGTTAAATCAAAACGGTTTCGAAATTCAATTCAAAATTATGATGGTAATAAAAGTTTAAAAAAAATAATAATAATAAAATAATCAAACTAAAATGTTCGGGGGTTGTCAAATATTACAAGGTTAATTATGGTGGGGTGCACACATTTTTATAAAGTGTCTGAGTATTTTAAAATGAAATAAAACAGAAGAGAAAATAAATTAAGAAAAGGAAAATACAAGAGAGAAAACAAAGCAAACAATCAAACAAACAAAAAAAAAGAGAACAACCCCCCTCCCCACATGGGCCAACCGGCCCAGCCGGCCAACCCAACTGGCCCAGGCCGGCCCACCCCTGGCCTACACATGCCCCCCCACCCCGAAACCCTAGCCCCCACTCACCCCCCACTCGCCCCCCACGCCGCCACTCCCCTCGCACCCACTCGCCCCCCCGCTCCTCCCTCTCCCCCGATCCAGATCGGGGGGAACGAACCCACGGCGCCCGATCCCGACGCCGGCGCCCACCCCCGCCGACCCCGCCGCCCGGGTCAACCGCACCGCGCCGCCTCGACCACTCCTCCTCGCGTCCCCGTCCTCTCTCCCCTGACGACGCCCGCCGCCGCCGGACCTCCACCCCGTCGGACGCCGCCCCCTGCCTCCTCCTAGGCGCCCCCACTCGACTGGATCGGGGAGGTCCCGCGCCGCCCCAACGCGCCTCGACTGCGGCGCCCATCCCCTGCGCCTTCGCCCGTCGTCGCCGGCCCGCTTCCTCTCCGCGCTCGTCCCCGTCGCCCCCCTCGACCACCGCTGCCCCGTGCCCTACGCTCCCTCGGTGAGGACACCGGTCGTCCTTCTCCCCGTCCCCTCTCGCCGGCGCTCGCCTCGCCCGTGCTGCGTTCGGCCGGCGTGCCCCGCGTCGACCAAGCCCTGCTTTGCCCTTCACCGCACGCGCTGGCTGCGTCCCGCGCGACGCGCGCGCTCGCGTTGGCCGCTCCCCTGCTCCCCGCGTCACGAGCTCCCGCCCCTGCCCTTGCTGTCCGCCACCACCGATGCTGGCCCCCTGGCCTCGCCTCCGGTCGCCCCCGCGCTCTCCTGGCCTCGCCCGTGCCTCGCCGCGCGAGCACGCGCTTGGTCGCCCGCGACCCCCCCTGGTGCTGCGTTCCCGCCCGGTGCCGCGCCGGATCTGGCCGCCCCTGGGCGTGCGCCCGTTCGGGCTGGGCGCCAGTGCCCGCACGCCCGCGTGCCCGTTATGCCCCCTGGGTCACTGACCGGGTGGCCCCACGGCCCCAGAACGTTTTATTAAAAAAAAGAATTAAAATTAATAATAATAAAAATAATTAATTAAGGAATTAATTAAGTTAATTAATCATAATTAGATTAATCAAATTAACTAATTAGTCTAATTAAACTGTGATTAGTTTAGCTAAAACCTGATTAGCCTAAACAGGGTGTGACAGGTGGGCCCCGCTGGACCCACCCGTCAGTTTGACCAGTCAACGCCCCTGTTGACTGCTGACGTCATGCTGACGTCATGATGACATCAACAAACACTGTTTTGGATAATGTTAGATTTAAATAATTAATTAAATTCCAGAAATTATTAAAATCTTTAGAAAATCATATCTTTTAATCCGTAACTCGGATTAAAATATTTTCAACATGAAAGTTGCTTAGAACGACGAGACAATTCCGGATACGCAGCCCGTTCGTCCGCCACACATTCCTAACCTATCCAACTCGCAACTTTCCCCCTCCGGCCCCTCTGCCCGAAAACGCGAAACGCCGGGGATACTTTCCCGGATGTTTCCCCCCTTCACCGGTATCACCTCATACCGCGTTAGGGCACCTCTAACGCCGTTACTTGTCATGTCATGCATCACTATGCATCTGCTTGCTTAAATATTTATTGTTTCTCCCCCCTCTTCTCTCGATAGACACCGAGACCGACGCTGCTGCTGCCCCGATCGACTACGGTGTTGACGACCCCTCTCTCTTGCCAGAGCAACCAGGCAAGCCCCCCTTTGATCACCAGATATCGCCTACTCTTCTCTATACTGCTTGCTTTAGAGTAGTGTAGCATGTTACTGCTTTCAGTTAATCCTATACTGCTGCATAGCTTGTCCTTGCTACTACTGTTGTTACCTTTACCTGCTATCCTACTGCTTAGTATAGTATGCTAGTTTATCATCAGTGGCCCTACATTCTTGTCCGTCTGCCATGCTGTACTATCGGGCCGTGATCACTCGGGAGGTGATCACGGGTATATACTATATACTTTATACATGATACATGTGGTGACTAAAGACGGGTAGGCTCGTAGGAGCACCCGCGAGTGGATCTTTGAGGCGGAGCGACAGGGCAGGTTCCGACCACCTAGGAGAGAGGTGGGCCTGGCCCTGTTCGGCGATCGCGGACACTTAACACGCTTAACGAGATCTGGGTATTTGATCTGAGTCTGGCCATTTGGTCTATACGCACTAACCATCTACGCGGGAGTAGTTATGGGTATCCCGGCGTCGTGGTATCAGCCGAAGCCTTCGTGACGTCAGCGACTGAGTGGCGCGCGCCGGATTGGACTGGAAAGCCACTAGGCTAGGTCTGCTTCCGGCCGCGTTCGCAACATGCAGGTGTGCAAAGGGCGATGGGCCCAGACCCCTGCGCCATAGGATTTAGACCGGCGTGCTGACCTCTCTGTTGTGCCTAGGTAGGGCTGCGACGTGTTGATCTTCCGAGGCCGGTCATGACCCAGGAAAGTGTGTTCGGCCAAATGGGATCGAGCGTGTTGGGGTATGTGGTGCACCCCTGCAGGGAAGTTTATCTATTCGAATAGCCGTGTCCCTCGGTAAAAGGACGACCCGGAGTTGTACTTTGACCTTATGACAACTAGAACCGGATACTTAATAAAACACACCCTTCCAAGTGCCAGATACAACCGGTGATCGCTCTCTCACAGGGCGACGAGGGGAGGATCATCGGTTAGGTTTATGCTATGCGATGCTACTTGGAGGACTTCAGTCTACTCTCTTCTACATGCTGCAAGACGGAGGCTGCCAGAAGCGTAGTCTTCGAAAGGACTAGCTATCCCCCTCTTATTCCGGCTTTCTGCAGTTCAGTCCACTTATAATAGCCTTATCCTAGTTGATACCAATGCATACATATGTAGTGTAGCTCCTTGCTTGCGAGTACTTTGGATGAGTACTCACGGTTGCTTTCTCCTTCTTTTCCCTCTATTCCTTCTACCGGGTTGTCGCAACCAGATGTTGGAGCCCAGGAGCCAGACGCCACCGTCGACGACGACTCCTACTACACCGGAGGTGCCTACTACTACGTGCTGCCCGCTGACGACGACCAGGAGTAGTTTAGGAGGATCCCAGGCAGGAGGCCTGCGCCTCTTTTGATCTGTATCCCAGTTTGTGCTAGCCTTCTTAAGGCAAACTTGTTTAACTTATGTCTGTACTCAGATATTGTTGCTTCCGCTGACTCGTCTATGATCCAGCTCTTGTATTCGAGCCCTCGAGGCCCCTGGCTTGTAATATGATGCTTGTATGACTTATTTTATTTGTAGAGTTGTGTTGTGATATCTTCCCGTGAGTCCCTGATCTTGATCGTACACGTTTGCGTGTATGATTAGTGTACAATTAAATCGGGGGTGTTACAAGTTGGTATCAGAGCCGACTGCCTGTAGGAGACCCCCTTCCACACTCCTTGGCCGAAGTCGAGTCTAGACATTGTAAAAACTTTTTTACTAACTGGGCTGTGTGCCTTACGGGCCCACGTCGCCATCGGGTGATACTAGGATCTTTTACTCCTCGATCCTTACTCTGGGACTCTGATCTCTCTTCTACTCGGGTTAAACGAGTTTACTAACTCTGACACTAGGATCCCGTTACGACATTCACCCCAGAGTTGGATAAGCCCTAGTTATTCTTTAGAGTAGTGTTTGAACATTACCCCCATTGTCATTTGACTCCTGTGAAAACATCTTTGTTTTCAGATGGAACCCACGAGGCAGGTCGTGCGCCACACGACGGCCATTGGTGCCTCAGGATCACCTGCCGTGTTAGGTTAGATGATGACCTATCTGGGTTATCGCTGGCACCCTGAGTACACCATCTATCAGGAGTATCAGGACTTCAACCAGGAGCAGTACCGTGCCGTCGTCCACCTCTACTCTCGGGAGTATGACTCCACTACCGTGCTGCACACTGCTCATGGTGTTGGAGTGACTATCGATATGGCGGTCCACGATGCTGCTTATGCTGCTCTGACACGTCTTCGTGGCGAGTATCAGGAGTTGGACACCTCCCCCTTCAGGCACATTGCTATCGCATCCGATGTTGGTGCGGAGGGTTACTACACTGCGGCCTACTCCACTGTCACCCGCGAGCCCTTCTACCATCAGAACCTGGTTCTGCATGCTGATGGGCTGGATAGAGCTAACCGAGCTCTTCGACACGAGTTGTACACCACCCGTCAGCACCTGTATCGTGCTCTGACACTGTTGCACCCCTCTGTCCGATCTGGTGATCTGTCGCGTTCTGCGATCTACCCCGCCAGGACCGTGATGCCCCAGGGCGTCGGCTGGCCAGATGTGGGAGGCTACTCTCCTGCACTTGGTCCTCTCCTGCCACCTGCGCATAGGGTTCCGCATCAGAGTATCCGCGGACCCCAGGCTACTCACGTGGAGGTCTTTCCTTCGCGTCACTACCAGCTGTCGGGCTACACCTACCTCCACAGTACCGCATGGGACTGATGTAGACTTGCTTGTTAGTGTTAGATGCATTCGCCGCGAGCCTGTGTGCCGCCTATGATGTCTTAGACTTTGTACCGAACTCTGTGTAACGAACTCTATGCATGTTCTCTTTTGTAAGATATGCCGACCACTATGTAGTATCTATCGTGCTGCTTTCGTTGTGCATGTTTCTTCATGAATGATTCTTGTCTTTGCAAATTTCTAAATGCTGAACTACCCCTGTTAAATATTAGCAGGATGGTTAGACCAGGTGGTCGTGGTCGTGGTGGCAACCCCCCACCACCGCCTGAGTACATGGCTGGGATGATGCAACAGTTTGAGCTGAATCGTCAGTTCATGGAGAATATTATGGCTCAGTTCCCTCGCCCCAATATGAACCAGCAGCCAACCCAAGTGACTCTGCAGGATTTCATGCGCCTGAACCCAACTGTGTACCGCAGCTCAACTCAGCCTCTGGATGCTGATGACTGGCTCCGTGACATCACCTATGAGATGGAGTCTGCTGATGTAGCCCCTGCCAGCTATGTCACCTTTGCTTCATTCTTCCTGAAAGGACCCGCAGCTCAATGGTGGGACAGCCACAGGCATACTCTGCCAGCTAGAACAATCATCACCTGGCCAGACTTCCAAGCTGCCTTCCGTGCTCGCTTCATTCCTCAGGGAGTCATGGACCGGAAGAAGCGTGAGTTCCGCAACCTCACCCAAGGCAACAAAACCGTGGAAGCTTACCAGCGGGAGTTTCTGGACTTGTCCCGCTATGCTGAGGAGGACATTGCAACTGACGCACGCAGACAGGAGAAGTTCCGGGATGGCCTTCAAGCTGACATCAAACTCGCACTTCTAGTGCATGACTTTGCTGATTTCGCCACTCTGGTGAACAAAGCCATCAATGTCGAAACTGGTCTGCAGGAATACCAGAGCTCTCACAGGCGCAGCCGTGACACGGGCTCATCTTCGGGCCCGTCCTCGCAGAAGCGCAAGATATGGATTCCCAACAGCATGTACCAGCCGAATGCACCTGCCCAAAGGCAGTCCTATGCTGCACCTCGTCTGCCTACTGCTCCAACTAGGCAGCCAAGGCTTCCAGCTCCACCACCCCAAGCTCCTGTTCCTACTCCCGAGAATGGTTTGTGCTTCAGGTGTGGACAACCAGGTCACCGTGCTAGAGAATGCAACCAGAAACAGAATCAACTGGCCCTCCCAGCAACTGGCCGTGGAAGCAACCAGCCTCGCAACAACAGTGCCAAGTCTTATGGTCGTGTTCATGCCAACCATGTTGATCTCAACGAAGTTCTAGACCAGCCTGCTACTGTGATGGGTACACTCCTCGTAAATTCAGTACCAGCATCTGTTTTATTTGATACAGGAGCCTCACATTCATTCATATCAGCTGAGTTTGCATTCATGCATGGCATTAAATACGAAGAGATGAACATTGCGATTGTGGTACACACCCCTGCGGGCCAGTGTCAAACCTCTATGGTTAGTCACAACGTCCCCGTTGAAATTGAAGGACTGGAATTCCTTGCCTCCCCCATCGTACTAAAGTCCTGTAGCATCGACCTCATTCTGGGAATGGATTGGTTGAAAGCGCATACTGCTTCTATAGTTTGCGCCACTAAGGTCGTCCATCTGCTACACCCTTCCGACGAAATAATAGCTTACCAAGCTCATCTAGTTCAGAACGCCGAGGCACGACTTTATGCCTTGAATGCGTTGAACACTGCACCACTCGAGGGCATTGAAAACATTCCCGTCGTTCGTGAATTCCAAGATGTCTTCCCAGAAAAACTTCCAGGGATTCCTCCTGCTAGAGCTGTCGAATTCATCATCGACTTGAAACCCGGCACTACCCCTATAGCTAAACGACCCTACAAGATGCCGCCGCATGAACTCATTGAGCTTAAGGAGGAAATCGACAAATCTCTTGTCAAAGGTTTCATTCGTCCAAGTTGCTCTCCTTGGGGAGCACCTTCTCTCTTTGTTAAGAAGAAGGATGGGACAAACCGATTAGTCCAAGACTACCGTCCTATAAACCAAGCTACCATTCAGAATAAATACCCACTTCCTCGGATCAATGATCTTTATGATCAGCTGGCTGGCTCATCAGTGTTCTCCAAACTTGACTTGAGGTTGGGTTACCACCAGATCCGTGTTCGTGAAGAGGACATCCCAAAAACCGCCTTCGTTACTCGGTATGGATCATACGAGTACACCG
This sequence comes from Triticum monococcum, assembly GCA_034509565.1. Lineage (NCBI taxonomy): Eukaryota > Viridiplantae > Streptophyta > Magnoliopsida > Poales > Poaceae > Triticum > Triticum monococcum. The sequence goes on from CM067841.1 coordinate 542,211,805, forward strand.
TCATGTCATTCGGCTTAACGAATGCTCCAGCCACCTTCTCTCGTCTGATGAATTATATATTCATGGATTACCTCGACAAGTTCGTCGTGGTTTATTTGGACGATATCCTTGTATTTTCCAAGAACAAGGAGGAACATGCTGAACATCTTCGTCTTGTGCTGGAAAAACTTCGAGAGCATCAACTGTATGCTAAGTATTCCAAGTGTGAATTCTGGCTCCCCGAAGTAACCTATCTTGGGCATGTCATCTCCAAGGATGGTATTGCCGTCAACCCTGAACGAGTTCAGGCTATTCTCGATTGGACTCCTCTGAAGAACGTCAAGCAAGTCCGAAGTTTTCTCGGTCTCGCCAGCTATTGCCGTCGATTCGTCGAGAACTTCTCCAAGATTGCCAGGCCTCTGACTAATCTGTTGCATAAAGGTGTCAAGTTTGACTGGACAGACAAGTGTCAGGATAGTTTCCAGGCGCTCAAAGACAAATTGACTTCTGCCCCCGTACTTGCTCCACCTGATACTAAGAAGGACTTCGTCATTTACTGCGACGCTTCCCGTCAAGGATTAGGTTGTGTCCTAATGCAAGAGCGTAGAGTGATTGCTTATGCCTCTCGTCAACTGCGCCCTCACGAAGAAAACTACCCAGTTCACGACCTCGAGCTTGCTGCTGTCATTCATGCACTGAAGCAGTGGCGACATTACCTTCTCGGTAATCATTGCGAGATCTTCACCGACCATCAAAGTCTGAAGTATCTGTTTACTCAGCCAGATTTAAACCTACGTCAGCAAAGATGGATGGAGACTGTTGCAGACTTTGACGTGGGTATATCCTATACCCCCGGCAAGGCTAATGTAATGGCTGATGCCTTGAGCCGCAAGTATTACTGTAACCACCTCCAGGTTCACAAGGTTCACCCATCGCTTGTTGAAGAATTTAGAAGGCTGAACCTCCATATTGTTCCTCCGGGATCACTCGCTCCCCCTCCCGAAGATTTCCCCAAACGGAACCTCCATGTTATTTCCAAGGGTTCTCTCAATACCCTGGTTACGAAACCAGATCTTGTGGACACCATCAAATGGATACAGAAATGTGACGATGAAGTCCTCAAGATTAAGCGCGACCTCAAAAAGGGAAAGCCCTCATTCTTCACTGTTGCTGACGATGGCGCCTTGTATTTCAAAGGCCGCCTAGTGGTACCATGTTCGAAGAAAAACCTGGATAAGACTAAAGGGGTTATGCAAGAAGCCCATGATACGCCTCTGTCCATCCATCCTGGTAGTACGAAGATGTACCAGGATATTCGTCAAAGATTCTGGTGGTCTAATATGAAGCAGGACATTGCTCGTTATGTTGCTGAATGTGACATTTGTCGCCGAATCAAAGCAGAGCATCAAAGGCCTGCTGGAACTCTGCAACCTATCTCTATTCCTGAATGGAAATGGGACCATGTTGAAATGGACTTCGTCACTGGATTCCCCAAATCTCAGAAAGGTAATGATGCTATTCTTGTCGTCATTGACCGGCTTTCCAAAGTTGCCCATTTTCTGGCAGTCAAAGAGACAATCACTGCTAGTCAGCTTGCTACTCTCTACATGGCCAGAATTGTTTCACTTCACGGTATCCCACTGGTTATCAGTTCAGACCGTGGCAGTTTATTCACTTCAAGGTTTTGGGCGAGTTTCCAAGAAGCTATGGGAACTCATCTGTCATTCAGTACTGCGTTCCATCCTCAGTCACAAGGGCAAGTTGAACGTGTCAACCAAGTTCTCGAAGACATGCTTCGAGCTTGTGTAATCTCATTCGGCAAGAAATGGGAGGAATCTCTTCCATATGCCGAGTTCTCTTATAATAATAGCTATCAAGCTAGTCTGAAGATGTCCCCCTTCGAAGTGCTTTATGGACGAAAGTGTCGAACCCCTCTGAACTGGTCAGAAACTGGGGAACGTCCACTCTTCGGTCCGGATATTATCCAACAGGCCGAAGAACAAGTTCGCATTATTCGCGAGAATCTCAAGACTGCTCAGTCACGTCAGAAAAGTCAGTATGACCGTCATCACCAAGACATGGTCTATCAACCTGGCGAAAAGGCTTATCTTCGAGTTACACCAATGAAGGGTGCTCATCGCTTCGGGATCAAAGGCAAGCTAGCTCCTCGCTATATCAGTCCCTTCACTATTCTCGAAAGGCGTGGAAAGGTGGCATATCAACTGGAGCTTCCGCCGAACCTTTCTCAGGTTCACGATGTGTTCCATGTGTCACAACTCCGCCGTTGCTTCAAGGATCCAATCCGAGCGGTGGATCATGAAGTGCTCGAATTGCAGCAGGACCTCTCCTATAAAGAGCATCCGGTCCGCATTCTCGACCAAGCTGAACGCCGCACACGTCAGAAGGCAATCAAGTTCCTCAAAGTCCAGTGGTCGAACCACTCTGAAGACGAAGCCACCTGGGAACGCGAGGATCGTCTGCGTGATGAATACCCCGCACTCTTTCCTTCTACCTCCTAAATCTCGGGAAGAGATTTCTTGTAGTGGAGGAGAATTGTGACGCCCGGGTAATTAAGCTACAGTAATCCTCACTAATGATGCCACGTCACCTCTGTCACTGTAGTTAATCTCGGGTTAAATCAAAACGGTTTCGAAATTCAATTCAAAATTATGATGGTAATAAAAGTTTTAAAAAATAATAATAATAAAATAATCAAACTAAAATGTTCGGGGGTTGTCAAATATTACAAGGTTAATTATGGTGGGGTGCACACATTTTTATAAAGTGTCTGAGTATTTTAAAATGAAATAAAACAGAAGAGAAAATAAATTAAGAAAAGGAAAATACAAGAGAGAAAACAAAGCAAACAATCAAACAAACAAAAAAAGAGAACAACCCCCCTCCCCACATGGGCCAACCGGCCCAGCCGGCCAACCCAACTGGCCCAGGCCGGCCCACCCCTGGCCTACACATGCCCCCCACCCCGAAACCCTAGCCCCCACTCACCCCCCACTCGCCCCCCACGCCGCCACTCCCCTCGCACCCACTCGCCCCCCCCGCTCCTCCCTCTCCCCCGATCTGGATCAGGGGGAACGAACCCACGGCGCCCGATCCCGACGCCGGCGCCCACCCCCGCCGACCCCGCCGCCCGGGTCAACCGCACCGCGCCGCCTCGACCACTCCTCCTCGCGTCCCCGTCCTCTCTCCCCTGACGACGCCCGCCGCCGCCGGACCTCCACCCCGTCGGACGCCGCCCCCTGCCTCCTCCTAGGCGCCCCCACTCGACTGGATCGGGGAGGTCCCGCGCCGCCCCGACGCGCCTCGACTGCGGCGCCCATCCCCTGCGCCTTCACCCGTCGTCGCCGGCCCGCTTCCTCTCCGCGCTCGTCCCCGTCGCCCCCCTCGACCACCGCTGCCCCGTGCCCTACGCTCCCTCGGTGAGGACACCGGTCGTCCTTCTCCCCGTCCCCTCTCGCCGGCGCTCGCCTCGCCTGTGCTGCGTTCGGCCGGCGTGCCCCGCGTCGACCAAGCCCTGCTTTGCCATTCACCGCACGCGCTGGCTGCGTCCCGCGCGACGCGCGCGCTCGCGTTGGCCGCTCCCCTGCTCCCCGCGTCACGAGCTCCCGCCCCTGCCCTTGCTGTCCGCCACCGCCGACGCTGGCCCCCTGGCCTCGCCTCCGGTCGCCCCCGCGCTCTCCTGGCCTCGCCCCTGCCTCGCCGTGCGAGCACGCGCTTGGCCGCCCGCGACCCCCCCTGGTGCTGCGTCCCCGCCCGATGCCGCGCCGGATCTGGCCGCCCCTGGGCGTGCGCCCGTTCGGGCTGGGCGCCAGCGCCCGCACGCCCGCGTGCCCGTTATGCCCCCTGGGTCACTGACCGGGTGGCCCCACGGCCCCAGAACGTTTTATTAAAAAAAAGAATTAAAATTAATAATAATAAAAATAATTAATTAATTAATTAAGTTAATTAATCATAATTAGATTAATCAAATTAACTAATTAGTCTAATTAAACTGTGATTAGTTTAGCTAAAACCTGATTAGCCTAAACAGGGTATGACAGGTGGGCCCCGCTGGACCCACCCGTCAGTTTGACCAGTCAACACCCCTGTTGACTGCTGACGTCATGATGACATCAGCAAACACTGTTTTGGATAATGTTAGATTTAAATAATTAATTAAATTCCAGAAATTATTAAAATCTTTAGAAAATCATATCTTTTAATCCGTAACTCGGATTAAAATATTTTCAACATGAAAGTTGCTCAGAACGACGAGACAATTCCGGATACGCAGCCCGTTCGTCCGCCACACATTCCTAACCTATCCAACTCGCAACTTTCCCCCTCCGGCCCCTCTGCCCGAAAACGCGAAACGCCGGGGATACTTTCCCGGATGTTTCCCCCCTTCACCGGTATCACCTCATACCGCGTTAGGGCACCTCTAACGCCGTTACTTGTCATGTCATGCATCACTATCCATCTGCTTGCTTAAATATTTATTGTTTCTCCCCCCTCTTCTCTCGATAGACACCGAGACCGACGCTGCTGCTGCCCCGATCGACTACGGTGTTGACGACCCCTCTCTCTTGCCAGAGCAACCAGGCAAGCCCCCCTTTGATCACCAGATATCGCCTACTCTTCTCTATACTGCTTGCTTTAGAGTAGTGTAGCATGTTACTGCTTTCAGTTAATCCTATACTACTGCATAGCTTGTCCTTGCTACTACTGTTGTTACCTTTACCTGCTATCCTACTGCTTAGTATAGTATGCTAGTTTATCATCAGTGGCCCTACATTCTTGTCCGTCTGCCATGCTGTACTATCGGGCCGTGATCACTCGGGAGGTGATCACGGGTATATACTATATACTTTATACATGATACATGTGGTGACTAAAGACGGGTAGGCTCGTAGGAGCACCCGCGAGTGGATCTTTGAGGCGGAGCGACAGGGCAGGTTCCGACCACCTAGGAGAGAGGTGGGCCTGGCCCTGTTCGGCGATCGCGGACACTTAACACGCTTAACGAGATCTGGGTATTTGATCTGAGTCTGGCCATTTGGTCTATACACACTAACCATCTACGCGGGAGTAGTTATGGGTATCCCGGCGTCGTGGTATCAGCCGAAGCCTTCGTGACGTCAGCGACTGAGTGGCGCGCGCCGGATTGGACTGGAAAGCCACTAGGCTAGGTCTGCTTCCGGCCGCGTTCGCAACATGCAGGTGTGCAAAGGGCGATGGGCCCAGACCCCTGCGCCATAGGATTTAGACCGGCGTGCTGACCTCTCTGTTGTGCCTAGGTAGGGCTGCGACGTGTTGATCTTCCGAGGCCGGTCATGACCCAGGAAAGTGTGTCCGGCCAAATGCGATCGAGCGTGTTGGGGTATGTGGTGCACCCCTGTAGGGAAGTTTATCTATTCGAATAGCCGTGTCCCTCGGTAAAAGGACGACCCGGAGTTGTACTTTGACCTTATGACAACTAGAACCGGATACTTAATAAAACACACCCTTCCAAGTGCCAGATACAACCGGTGATCGCTCTCTCACAGGGCGACGAGGGGAGGATCATCGGTTAGGTTTATGCTATGCGATGCTACTTGGAGGACTTCAGTCTACTCTCTTCTACATGGTGCAAGACGGAGGCTGCCAGAAGCGTAGTCTTCGAAATGACTAGCTATCCCCCTCTTATTCCGGCTTTCTGCAGTTCAGTCCACTTATAATAGCCTTATCCCAGTTGATACCAATGCATACATATGTAGTGTAGCTCCTTGCTTGCGAGTACTTTGGATGAGTACTCACGGTTGCTTTCTCCTTCTTTTCCCTCTATTCCTTCTACCGGGTTGTCGCAACCAGATGTTGGAGCCCAGGAGCCAGACGCCACCGTCGACGACGACTCCTACTACACCGGAGGTGCCTACTACTACGTGCTGCCCGCTGACGACGACCAGGAGTAGTTTAGGAGCATCCCAGGCAGGAGGCCTGCGCCTCTTTCGATCTGTATCCCAGTTTGTGCTAGCCTTCTTAAGGCAAACTTGTTTAACTTATGTCTGTACTCAGATATTGTTGCTTCCGCTGACTCGTCTATGATCGAGCTCTTGTATTCGAGCCCTCGAGGCCCCTGGCTTGTAATATGATGCTTGTATGACTTATTTTATTTGTAGAGTTGTGTTGTGATATCTTCCCGTGAGTCCCTGATCTTGATCGTACACGTTTGTGTGTATGATTAGTGTACGATTAAATCGGGGGCGTTACAAGATGAAGACTCTTTTATGCATGCAAGCAAAGGGGCAGTACAGGACTCACGTGGCATCCAAGGAGAGTCGCCGCCACGACAAGAAGGTTATGAGGCTCTTTGGAGAGGACGTCTCTGGCGGTTTTGAGGATGCCATCACGCCAGAGGCTGCATGGATGGCGAAGCAAGGCTTCAAGTGGACTAGTTCTGAGGAGGACATCGAGGAGACCGTCCCCGCCACCGAGTCTGGCGAGGAGCATGAGGAGAATTGGGATGATTTCTCTACCTGAGCCACCCCTTGTGTGTAGGTGTCCTCTCTGCCTTTTTGGCGTCTCGATGCCAAAGGGGGAGAGAGTGTAGGGATTTGCGTGCTTGCGAGTCGTGTGTCGTGTTTGGTGTGTTTGCTTTGTCGTTTGGACCTCGTTTGCTTTGGTTTGGTTTGTGCCTTTGAGACTTATCCTTCATATGGTGTAAGACATATGCACTCTATCCTATCTTAGTAAGATTATGATTGCGCTACTTATGTTATGCTCTTATTTGCTATCTTGTCTAGTGTTAGCATTACTATTGCAAGATATGCCTTGTCTCTAAAATATAGGGGGAGTTTTGATCCTTATATGTGTGCCGTGCAGTCCAAAGCACCCATCTAGTTTGCACACATCTAGGGGGAGCCCGTCTATATTCTAGAGAGAAGGGGTTTGCGTTTGCTCAATATTATTTCCCTTGTGCAAATCCAGCATTGTTATCAATCCACCAAAAGGGGGAGATTGTAAGGGCATATTTATCTCTAAGGTGTTTTGGTGATTGATGACAATGCTTTTGCGGACTAATTGTGTGCCTTGAGTTTCCCAAACGTTTCATCGCTAGGCACAAGATGGTTTGGTGCCCCTCAAAGACTATTGAAGACGGCGTTTTTCTACGTTTCTTTTTGGTGGTTTTGAGTCCTAGGAAAGCCGTACTATTAAAAGGGGGTCCGCGTCGGAAAGGTTCGGGTGGAAATCAAGGTAGGAAAAAATGGTAGGCGTAAGCTAGGCGGTTGGCCTTCGCCTAGTGCCTAGGCGGTGCTTAAGCGCCCTAGGCGTGGCCTAGGCGGTAATATAGTTTTACTATCAGGGCATATTTGTGGATATGATATGCATGCCGATATTAATTTAGGGCATATAAATAAGTTAACTACCAACTACTACCATTGGCATATGGCCCATTTGGCATATATATGAATGCAATATGGCATCGTTTGTCGCTTGGGGAGACAATTCTTTGCTTGCCCTGCCTAGACTTCCATTTATGCCCTAGGCGAGGCGTTTGGCCATCGCCTAGCGCCTAGGCGTGCCTAAGCGCCTCCTAGGCACTGCCTTTTCCAACAGAGGGTGGAATCATCATGTACACGTTTTCTTCCTTATCTCCACCTTTCCCCTGCACTTTGGAGCATCCTCCGTGTTTCCCCAATGCAAGGGTCCTGGCTGCTGATGTTGGGCTTGCGGTAGTGCTGCTCCCCGGAGCGGTAGTATCGCAGGCACCTGTGGTAGTACCGTACTTCGGCGCGGTAGTACCGCAGGAGCCGACGGTAGTACCGCCCCTGGAGCCGTAGTACCGTGGCCCCTAGGCCAAGTGCCGCTGATTTGCGGTAGTAGGGGCGGATGTAATTTTTTACATCCGCGCCTCCGTGGTAGTACCGCACCTCGTGCGCGGTAGTACCGTGCGCGGCCTGGTTTAGCTGCCATGCGGTAGTACCGCTCCCCAGCGGTAGTTTCGTGTCGGATTTTTGCATCTTCTCGTTTCCAGCGGATGTAGGCACGGATGTATTTTTATTCATCCGCGCCCTTCCCAGGCTAGGACTTTCCCGCCTTGCGGTAGTACCGCAAGGGGGAGCGGTAGTACCGCTCTTGCGGAAGTACCGTTCTCAGTCAGGCCTGTTCTAGTCCCTGCCATTGCCGCGGTAGTACCGTGGCCCCTCACGGTAGTACCGTAGGGCCTTGCGGTAGTATCGCTTTTCAGGAGCGGTAGTACCGCATGGCCTCACGGTAGTACCGCTTGTCAGGAGCGGTAGTCCCGCAAGTCGCGGGCTGGTTAAGTGGATAACAGTTGGATTTGTCCATAGCTATAAAGGGGGTGTCTTCTTCCTCTAGTTGACCACCTCTTCCAACCCTAAGCTCTATTATTGCTCCAAGCTCCATTTTCGCCCGATCTCACTCCCTAGCCAATCAAACTTGTTGATTTGCTCGGGAGTGGTTGAGAAGGCCCCGATCTACACTTCCACCAAGAGAAATTTGATTCCCCCCACTAATCCCTTGCGAATCTTGTTACTCTTGGGTGTTTGAGCACCCTAGACGGCTGAGGTCACCGCGGAGCCATAGTCTATTGTGGTGAAGCTTCGTGGTGTCGTTGGGAGCCTCCAATTGAGTTGTGGAGATTGCACCAACCTTGTTTGTAAATGTTCGGTCGCCGCCTTCAAAGGCACCAATAGTGGAATCACGGCATCTCGCATTGTGTGAGGGCGTGAGGAGAATATGGTGGCCCTAGTGGCTTCTTGGGGAGCATTGTGCCTCCACACCGCTCCAACAGAGACGTACTTCCCCTCAAAAGGGAAGGAACTTTGGTAACACATCCTCGTCTCCACCATCTCCACTCTTGGTTATCTCGTGCCTTTACTTATGCAAGCTTATTTGTGATATATCTCTTGCTTGCTTGTGTACTTATCTTTGTTGCATCATATAGGTTGCTCACCTAGTTGCATTTCTAGACAACCTACTTTGATGCAAAGTTTAAATTGTTAAAGAAAAGCTAAAAATTGTTAGTTGCCTATTCACCCCTCCTCTAGTCAACTATATCGATCCTTTCACCGGCCACCATGTCGCCACGGCCAGATTGTCCGCGCCTCCTCATGTCGAGGGGCTCTGCACCACCCCCTTGACGCGGGAGAGAGGGAGACCCTTGGCACCGCCGTCGGCCCCCGGGCTTAGCCCGGCTGCGTCTCCGGCGCCGGCGGCGGCGGCGGAGGGAGGGAGGGAAGGAAGAAGCACCCCCGGTGACTTGGGTTTCGCCAATAGATAATAATATTTGCATCAACATGACATAGTAAGAAGCAACTGCAAATATACAACAAGCAACAACTCAAAATACATGTTCATGAATATGAATGTTGTACATAATCTTTAAATACATGCATGATTAATTAATTACCTCTTGGGGAGATAGGGAAGAAAAATATACGAGTGAATTCATGATGCATACATCTTGCATATAAGTTCCATATAACAGGCCCTGAATATGTACGCGGATGATCTTTAAATACATGGATTCTTGCACGATATAGGAAAGTGCAGCTGACATATAACATTAATCTGGAGTGTAACTGAGATACATATAAGCTTGAAGGGTAGTATTTAAATATCATTTCGAATCGCTTTTGACTGTCCATATAAGTTTCATACAAAATGTATTCCCTTGGTCAAGGTTCAAAGCACAAGAGGGCCCAAACTATAATATCAGTATCAATAATCATCCAATTGATCACATAGGTGGATATAAAAAAATTCTCATAATTTTCATCAAACCAAAAGACAAACAATACTTTAAACATATAAACATCTTTCCCTCGAATAAAAAAAAGCCGACAATAACACCAATAACAAAATATCCAGACACTATGTATTAACGAAAAAAAATCATAATCTTCAATGGCCATGATCACATTTTGCTGCTTCACCGAGATACACTATCACTCTCAATTTCGTGAAATCATGAACAATTTTGGAAATCATGAACATTTTTATAAAACTGATGAACATATTTGAAATCATGACTATTTTTAAATTGGTTAACACTTTTACAAAAAAAATTAACATTTTTTGAAATCAAGAACATTTTTCAAATTCATGAACATTTTTTAAAAATTTCTTGAATTGGCGTACATTTCTAGAATCGACGAACATTTTCTTGGAAATTGGTGGAACAATTTTGGAAATTCACGACCATTTTTTAATTTAATGAACATTTTTTGAATCAGCAAACATTTGATGAATGAATAAACTATTTTGTAAGTCATGAACAATTTTTAAATTTTTAGGATATTTTTCCATTCATGATTTTTTTTTGAATTGGCCAAATTTTGTTCAATTTCATTTCCTGAAACCATACTTACGCCGAATAAGCAACTCACTCAAACTCATTTGTTGTCCAGAGAAGAAAACTACTGCCATATATATCCGGAAAATACATAGGAGCACCTAGGTGCTCCACACCCCCCCCCCCCCCCCCCCCCCCTACGAAAAAAATACCAGGAAAAATTCAAAAAGTTGAAATCTTGGGATGTCAAAGTTGGGTGCCCTATCTACTCTCGTATGAAGTTTCATAGAAAAATACCAAGAAATGTATTCATGGCGAAGAAATTATAGTCCGAACTAAAATTCATCCAAACAGTATTTCTATACATAGGAATTTTTTGTCTTCTTTGCAATGGATACATTTCCCAATATATTTTCACAAAATTCCATATCAAAGTAGATTAGACACCCAGGTTTCATATCCCAAAACCACTGTTTTTTTTTTAAATTTCCCTGTATTTTTTTAGTATAACGTTCAGACAAGGGTGTGGCAAATCCTCTTCCCATGTATCCATGTTTTACTATTATTATATTAGACTGCTCAAATAGGCGGTGAACCGGCGGTCCGACCACTAAAACCCCAAACCAATAGTCCGATAGTCTTAACAGTTCGGTCACCGGTCATATTTGTTAAACAATGCTTTACAATTACGTTAAGATCTTTTACCTTGCGCATTTCGGCTAATTAAGCACATTTAATTATAAGAAAAATCATAGATATACTGGGACAAGCATGGTTTCTATTTACTTGATTAAACCTTAGGTCCTTTTGTTTGGATACAAGTTTCTCAATTAATTTGCAGACAACCGACGGAAACCGTTACAAACTTGTCCAAGAGAGGTGAACAAGTACAGCCCTACCCTGCAAAAAAAAAAACACTCTACAAGCATCCCAACCACCCTTCAAACTATGGAGTCACAAGACCACAAATGTAAACTGACGAAAACATCCAACACGCTCTTAGTACAACCCCCACAGAGGAGTCCCAACATCGCAAAAGAAACCCCATCAACTCGCTAGAGAAAACACATCAACGAAAACAGCAGACACAACCAAACCCACATTTTTTAGGCAGGACACAACCGAGCCCATATTGGCAATCCAAAAAGCTGAGAATATTTAGCCATGCGGCTGGCATGGTGAGCAATCTCCAAAGGGCAGCACTCTGCACCGGTGCGCCGGCCGAAAGTTTCGGCCGGTCACACCGCAACCGCCCGATGCCATGTGCGCCCAGCCGTTTAATTGGATCCAAGCAAAAAAAAATGAATCACCCCCGAGCTCTCTTTCTTCTTCCTCGGGCAGTCCTGTTCGGGGGAGCGCGGCGCCGCGACCCCTGTCCTCTCCGGTGGTCGTCGGTCCCCACCCTCGCCGGTCTTCCTTGTCGCCGCCGGATCCCGCCCTCGTCGGCTATCCTCGTCGTCGGTCCCCGCCGTCGCCCGCCGTCCTCGTCGCCGGTCGCCATGCAACAACTCCACCCGGATTGCAGCTCTTGACGGTGGCGGTTGTAGCTCGGTCGTTGCCCCTCGCCATTGATGTTCGCTGCAAGGAATTATGTCGATGGCGGTCTCAGTCAATCAACGCCATTTTGAATGGATGTAACAAAAAACTTCACCCGTAGTAGCAAAAAATAACTACGGTTGCAGCAAAAATCAAAGACCGTCGCCGTCTTCGCGAGGTCGCAACTCTGCCTTACATGGATGTAGCAAAAACTTCAGCGGTAGTAGCAAAAATCTACTACGGTTGCAGTAAAAATCGTCGTTGTCGTCGTCACGAGGTCGCAGCTCCGCTTGATGGATATAGCAAAAAACTTAGCCGATAGTAGCAAAATCTAACTACGGTTGCAGCTTCCCTTTATTATGAAGTGCCATTGAAGCTTTCTGTGTCTATGGTTGAAGCTTCTTTCAATAGCCGTTGAAGCTTTTCTAGCTGACAGTTGCAACACTCGTATACGCGGGTGCGCGGGGCCACTGCATATTGCATGTTGAGCCAGCATGGCGAGCGAGCCGGCCGAAAGTTCGACCGGTGCACCACGCCCAAACGTTTCCCATCACCAAATCATTCAAAACAATTGGGAACATCTATACGACTACATCACTGGTTCCTTCTTAGCCAACAATAGTTCCTTCATTCAGAAAAGGCTGGAAATATCTACACGAACAACAGCAATGGTGGCTTCATCGGCAACAAAGAGCAGATATCTACCTATCATAAAACTAACTCAAACAGTAGTTCAGAAAGTAGCAAAGTATAATGATGCGAAGTATAACATCAGGATCATCGAGTAATCCTCCTGGCGCTGCCGCCCTCCGGCACGACGGGCAGGTGAGGCTCCTCTTCAGCCACTCGTCGATGCAACCGGCATGGAAGACGTGGCCGCAGCGTGGCAGCCGCCGGCGCTTCTTGTCCGGGTCCTGCGTCGCCTGCCCCATGCATAAGGCCACTCGCAGCCTCTGCCACATGCTTTCGCCGCCGGCGGCGTCCATCATCTGCTCCAGGCATATGCAGCATCTCTCGCCTCCGGTGGTACTAGTGCCCGTGCCGTCGCTTTCGCCGTCGCTGATGAGGCCCTGTTCCACATCGTTGTAATTAGGGATTGCGCCCTGTTCCTCGTCGTTAGAATCAGGGATGACGCCCTGTTCCTCGTTGTAACAATTAGAATCTTCGCCGGACCAGCTCGAGCCGTCGTCATCGGAGGAGGAAGAGGAGGAGAAGCTGTTGTTGTTGTTTAATCGTGTTGAGACGATAGAGTAGATGAGATAGACGAGGCGGCAGGTGAAGGCGAAGCACCCGAGTGCGCTCGCATAGAATCCCAAGCCGATGATGAACTCGACAGGCGGCATTGCATCGATAACGACCGCAAAGGAAAGGTCGATGTAATAATAATCGCTTAAAAGAAGATCAAATTCCGCCTGCTTTTTCTTACTACTACTATTTCCAATCGACCATCGGCTGCTGTTATGTTTCAAGTATCTGGAAACCTAATCGGTTTAGCTTTCTTGATCGGATCCAACATCGTTTGAAAGAACAGAGCACGACGTGGAATAGAGGATCAATTTTCCACCTGTTTTTTTTAGAATTGGACATTTTTTGAGAAATTTTTGAGAATTGGACTGTTCGCAGTTGAACGCCCAGATTGGCCATAGGCCTATATACGTCCCTTCTCTTCACGAGTTACAATCTTCTACTCCAAGGCCCATTAAATTATGTTTAAAAATAATTAGTACTCCAGGTGGGTGGAAGCTAATTCCAGGCACGGCTATGGTTTTCGCGACGACTATATCTCGCTTATAGCTAGTCCTATGGTTCACTCATCTGAAGGTTATTAGCGTCACGTTGTAATGGGCAAACCCATTTCTTCTCCTCGTGTCTGGCTCGGGATCGTCCGTTGTACATGTTTTTGGTCCGGTTTTCTTAGGTATTTTTCTTCTTTGTTTTCTTTTGTTCTTTCTCTTTTGGTTTCTTTTTCACTTCATGCTTTTCTTTGGGTTCTTATTTGCTTTAATTTTTTCATTAGTTTTCTTCATTTATTTGTCGGGTCTCACTGAGTTTTTCCTTTCTTTTTATCTATGATTTCTTTTGGTTCCTTCATTTCTTTTCTTGATTTTCACGGGTATTTCCATTCTTTTTTCTTTTCTTCAAATTTTATTTATTTATTGGTCTTCTTTTTTATCTTTCATTTATCTTGGTTTTCTTTGTTATTTCTTGACTTTTAAATACATGGCAAACATTTTTAAAGGTAATAAACATTTTATTCATACACAATGTACATTTTCGTATATATTTGGAACATTTAATACATGTTTAGCATTTACATAAAATACATGAAACATTTTCGTATACATCCGAAATAATGTTTTTCTACATGTTAATTTTTTTTGAAATACGTGATTAAATTATTTGTCAAGTAATAGTTTGATTTATGCTTTTTCTAACTACATTAAACATTTTTCGTCTGCATAAGAAGTATTTTTATAAACATGTTTAACTTTTTAAAATGCATGATTAACATTTTTCTTATGTATAGTTTTATGCCTATTTTTTAATATATATTTAACATTTTAAAATACAGAATTAACATTTATTTAGAATTTGGAAGTTCAAACAAATGCCAAAAGGCTAAAAAAATGGCAAATAAACAGTAAAAAGCGAATGCTTTGAGGCCTGTTGTGCTGGGCCAACCCTGTCTCGAACATGCTTGTGGCGTGGCGGCCATCTATGTCGTCTATGTCGCTATAAGCAAGACATAGACTTTTCTAAAAAAAGCAAGACATAGACGTGCCCTACGTCTCTAGCCGATTGCATCATGGTAGCTTGCCTTGCCTCAAGGGAACCCATTAGGCCATGTACAATGCGGCGCTTACAACAGTCGCCTACGAATAGAATCCCGGCCAATGTGCTCATACGAAAAGATTTTCCTGAGTCACCCAGGCTGTGAAGCCAGACTTGAGTGTGAGAGATAGAACACCCCAGCTTTGGAGACACGGGCACTTACATGAGCAGTAGAGTTTCGTTTAATTATTTTAATTCCTTAAGAGTCTATCCAAGCGCCTATATATTGGACATGCCCTTAGTTAGTTGAACAAGTACCAGGACATTATGTTGTCTATTTTAATTACTTTCTTTTGTTATTTGTTTTGTTTATCTTTTGCAGTCATAATTTTGTTTATACTTTCAAAATATTTAAATTATACATATTGCAGGAAAAATACACTTAGTTTTCTTAAAGCATTCATTGCACATTTTGAAAATATTCATGCAGTGTAAAGAATCTTCGCACAATTTTTTTAAAATGTAGATAGCATAAAAAAGTTGACGCGTTTGGGAAATATGTTCATGAAACTATTTTAAAACATTTTTAAATATAAAAATGCTGATGTAATTTAGGGGAAATGTTTTGTACCATTCAAAAAATATTTTTACATTTAAAGAAAATTATGTGTTACAAATATATGCTCTTGTCACTTTTATAAAATATTTATATAAATAAAAAATATCAATGTAGTTTTATAAAAAAGTTTTGTACCATTCAAAAAGATGTTTTCAAAATTAGTTCATGCCCTTTACGAAAAATGTTAACCGTGCATTGAAAATATATTTCAACATGTTTTCGAAAATTTTCAGCGCGTACTTGAAAAATGGTCAATATGTATGTGAAAAATGTTGAACACATATATGAAAAAGGTTTCATAAGTATTTAAATTTAAGTTGAGATATAAATGAAAAATGAAAAAGAAAGAAAACAACAAAAAAAGAAAGGGGAAAAAATAATAGAAAAGGGAAGAAACTGAAAGAAAAAATTTATGAAAACCAATAGAGAAACACATAAAAATCGCTGTATAGAAAACTGATAAAGAAAAACACGAAAATAGAAAAACGATGGAAAAAATAACACGAAAGCTTCTAAAACTGGTTCGTACTGGTCTGCACAACCTTCCCAAAACCGCTATACTGAGACTGTGCGCTAAGGCGAGTGCTTCACGCGAGAGGGAGGTAGGTCACCAAGTAATCGGGAAATAGCTCTCGGATCATATTCCCCGCACGTGTGGGAAATACCGCACAAACGCGCACCCTGGAGAAAGACTACTACTATATGGGCCGGTCCATTTCCCGATTTTCCTTCCCACCTGTTTTGTGAAGGAGTTACTAAAACAACATGTTTTGGGGAGGTTTATCAAATTTTCTGTTTTTCTTTCATTTTTATTTTGTTTTCTTTTCCATTTTCAACATTCGGAACATGATTAAAATTCACGAATAGTCTTAAAAATTGAAATATTTTTTTAAATCCAATTTTTTTTCAAATTCTTACTTTTTTAAAAGTTGGGAACATTTTTAAATTCATGGAATTTCTTTGAAATCTGGTAATATTTTTCAAATCATAAGAATGTTTAAATCCAGGATTTTTTAAATTGGGAAATATTTTTTAAATTTATGATTTTTTTAAATTCGAAATGTGTTTGAAAATCCATAAAATATTGCGCTTGGTTTCAAACACATTTTTGTATGGTTTGAAAGGAATGTAATTGATCAAGAATGGAGCATTCAATCGGACTCAGAATCTGTTAAATGGACTGCGGGCATTGCAATCAATCATTCCACCATGGGGTGGTCGATGGGAGGGCCAACGCCAAAGGTGAGGTTGCGGGCGAGGGTTGTTTTAAGATGAATGTGGATGCTAGCTTCTCGGACACAAGTGAAGATGCAACCATCCTGATCTTGTGGGATCATGAAGGTATTATGTTAAGAGGCCAGACAATCTAGTATCAATCTAGGATGGGGTGGGCGTGTGGAGATTGGATCCTTCTGATCTGTGCTACTCTTGATCGGCGGCGGCGGCTGTTCTGTTGCGCTGGTTCTATGGGGCCTTAGCACGACGACTTTTCGACTGTCTACTACAACAAGTTTTGTCTGGCTCCAATGAAGGAGGGGCGATGACGGTGGCGTGTCTTCGGCTCGTTTCAGTGCGTGTAGTCGTCTCTAGGTGGTCTATGAATCTGGATGTATTTTTTATTATTTCTGATGTTCGTTGTACTGTCATAATTGAAGATGAATACAACAAAAGTTTTCTCGAAAAAAGGGAGGGCTGGCAATCTGGTATGGTCTAGCTACTATTGCACCGATGATGGACGTCCTAGCGATTCGTGATGGAGTCTGACTTCTTGTACCACGCGACACTCGTGGTAAGCAATCCTAACTCGATGAAGACAAAAAAGATTCAGACTTCTTGTGACTTAGGCTTGCAACAAACCATTTTCAAAATTGATGCACCAAGTGCTCAAGCCATGGAGAGAATGTGATCGGAGATCGCTTTTACTATTCTCCAGGAGATTGAAGAGCTCGTGGGAATTTAGCTTCCTTCCAATTGACCTTCATTGGGCGGGAAGCTAACCAGGGGCACATCCTTATAGCAATAGCGTGGGCAAGTAGGAGATGTTTATAGATCAATTTTGTACGTAGTTTCTTCATTGTTTGCATGGAAACCGATTGTAATCTTGATGATTATATAATAAATGAAAGCTCTTGATTCAAGAAAAAATTAGCATAGCGAACCATGCATGGCTACCAAATACTCCTTTGGTTTCAAAATAAGTGTCTCAAACTCAGAAAGTACTCAATGTTCCTTTACTTAATCATCCCCCATAAAGAAAACGAGCGTAACTAGAATGCCCCACCTGAAGCAACCACTCATGACCTTGCGACACCAGCGAGCAGGCAGCAAACGATGACCTGAAAGCAACAGCAGCCTAATCGCTTTCTATCGTGACACGCACGCCAGCACCACACGAACGACTTATCCAGTTATCTCCGACCGTGGGACTCTGACCGTGCCGCTCCAATTCGAGTAAGCTGCGACCCACACTGTCACAGCGATGAAAAGCACCAACACGACAGCTCCCAAGATCAAATTAAATCTGATCAACAGACATGCTAGGCGATAGCTAGGTGGCCAGCGGCTGGAGTCTGGAGACCAAAAGATTAGGAATCTATATATTACAGTCGCTAGGCACTAGGTGGACATGCCTACGTGCCACTGTTGTGACACAGATTTGGCAATGGAGCAACCACTCAATAAAGAGCTGGATGCCAATTGCCAAGCTTGACGAAAGTTGCAAGCCAAAAGCTTGGAGCTTCGCCGCCGGGTCGCTGTCGCCGAGCACCGCTCAATGATTGCGCAGCCTAGCCGGGAGCCCGCCGGGTTTTATACCCGGGCTTTGCACGGTTGCATGGATGCATGTCAGGTGAGAGCGTAGGTCTGGTGACTTATTCTTACCGGAAGGGTTTCTATCGGGCTTTCATTTGGTTCCTGGCCTAGAGTTGAAATAGTTGACTCGATTCTCCATTTTTCATGAGATGAACTGGTTGTTGGGGATCCAGCTACGTAGGCATCCACTCAAAACCTAACATGCATGGGCAAAATGTGTGTTTAGAACCATCCGAGTAGACTCGAAAGAGGTAGCAACAAGTACTGTTGATCAATGATGAGCGGATGGCATGTCATGGTGTACGTATGGACCCAGCTCCGGGTTGGTCTGCGACGGCCAGGGAAGCAGCACGGTATGAACAAGGGGCGGTCGGAACAGTCGCTGCGCTCTGGGTCATGCCAGCAGCGTGGTCACCATGCAGAATGGGCGCTCTGGGTGTCAACTGGCTAAAAGAACTTGTCTGTGGTGTGTCTCTTTGCTGGGATAAATACCAGTGGCGGGTGCTAGCCTCTAGCTTGCACATGCATAGTACTCCCGCCCTTCCTAAATATAAGTCTTTGTAGAGACTTCACTACGGATCACATACAGATGTATGTAGATGCATTTTAGAGTGTAGATTCACTCATTTTGCTCCGTACGTAGTTTATAGTGAAATCTCTACAAAGACTTATATTTAGGAAGGAAGGAGTATAAAAGTTTTCAAACTTCAAAGCAACAGTAAACTGGAAGTGCTTAGCAAATGGTCAAGGTCATCAAGCTTGCATCCAAAATTCCTCCCGTGTGGCTCATTGAGGAAAGTGATCAAACTGGACAAAAGCTCATATCAAAAGGATTAGTGCAAAATGCACTTCCTTCACAAAGTGGCATTTAGGACATAAATAGGTTTTGGATGATTTTCACAGAAATTGAGCAAGTCCTTGTCCATGTTTTTTTTTGATAAATGTATCATATGTACCCCCTCCGTTCGGAATTACTTGTCTCGGAAATGGATGTATCTAGAACTAAAATATGTCTAGATACATCCATTTCTACGACAAGTAATTCCGAACGGAGGGAGTATCTTACAAGGTTTAGAAATAGTTTAATTATTTTGGAAGTAGAAAAGGTAGTTGCCTCACAAGGGTTTAAAAGGATCTGAAAGGATCATGGATGATCACCTGAAAATGAAATCATGGCTGGGCCACTGCTGGGTGGTTCTAGGCATTATACTCATACAAGAGAATGTCCATGAATATTTTCAGATTTTCGCAAGCTACAGAAAAGGTAATTGCTTCACAATAGTCATTATATTGGCATTTCTGTAATATAGGAAAAATGATATTTTCTCAACTCAAATGGAGCTCGAAATTTTAAGGGAAAAGGTGGTCACAATTGAGATGTAGAGAAAGTTCCATAAACTTTTGATGCATGGAAATATACTTTACTTTATGAGCGCATAATGGACATAAAATGTATATCCAATAATTGAAAATATTGCATAATGTCATGGCCATATTTTTTGGAGAAGTGGGCTTCATATTACTCCTATAAAAAATGATGGAGTACCCCCACCTCCTGGACCTCTGAGGGCGAGAGTGCCCTCTACGCCGTCCATTTTGCGGTGGCGTGCTATGGGGGCCTCTCAGGGGCTCTCCGCGTCGTCCGATCTACCGGACGACGCGCACCCTGACAACCCACCTCGACGATCTATGACAGGTGGATCGCGGGCACGCTCGGGACCATCGTCATGGGACGGCTTCGGGCACGCCCGCAATGTCCCTGTCGTGTTGCCTCGCACGCGATGTCTCAACTTAACCCGCCTGCCGACATCCTCGCCTCCGCATCGGGCTAGTTCGGTCATGACAGACAGGGCATGCGTCCCGCCAGCAACGCCGACTTGCATGTCGGGCAGTTGTCAGCATCATTCCATACGGGCCCGCGCACCTGGCTCGGCATGAGATTGTCGGTTGCTTGGAGAGGGCCAACTGGCCAATGCTCATGATGGTACGCTAGTCGGTTTTATTTGCGTGCTTGTCTGGGTGGCCATAGTCCGTTTTGTCGGAAATATGCCCTAGAAGAAATAATATTGTATTGTTATATTTTCATGTTTATAATTAAGAGTTTATATTCTATGCTATAACTACTATGATCCTGGAATGTGCGATTCAGTGTAAAGCTCATATGCACATGTGGAATGATAAACGGTAAAATATGATTCCTAGTGTCGCCTCTAAGAATAACTCAAGTGTTGTTGTTGATCATGTTTTTCGGATCTTAGGATACCTTTAAGAGTAATGATAGTCCTAAAACAACTTTGAGAATATAACATTAGAAGAACAATCTATTGAATCAACCCAAACTTGTTTGTTATACTTTGAGATACAATCATCACAAGTCAATCTTTATAATACAGAGAGTTAACATGTGATTTAGTTCCTTATACCATGAGAGTATCGTAGCCACTTCTTACCGTACGATGAACTTTGGGGTTTCTCCAATGTCATATTTAACACGGTGATCATAACGACAACTTACAAGTTCATTGGGAAGTTTGACAAGGGACTAGATAGCTCAAGAGTGGGATTTGCTCCTCCGACGATGGAGAGATACTCTTAGGGCCCTCTCGGTGTGAAGACATCCATCATCCTCTGGCCAAATACAAGTGACTAGGTCACGGAGATGCCGGGACATGTCAACGAGAAAGAAGAACAAAACTGGTAATGAGGAGACAAGTATAGTGAGTATGAGAATGACTCAAGAGGATACCGGTATATCTCACCTCGGGTTTTGTAAAGTATCGCGAATCAAAGAGAATAGCACATGATAACCAAAAGTTCACTCGAATGCCATTCATGTACTCATAGAGATCAATTTGGATGTCCACGGTTCCGTTATCGGTCATTGAACGAAAGGGGTTTTGTTTGTCTATGTTTTACCGAACCTACAGGGTCACAAGCTTAAGGTATCACGAGCTACTGAGTGTTAGTAGGACATGAGTAATGGGAAAATATTTATGAAATAGTTGCACTAATATCTGGAATAGTTTCGAGAGAAACAAGAGGTGTTCCGGGGTTACTGGAAGGGTTTCGAGATTTACCGGGTAATACCAATAAATAATATAGAGGTGGAAAATGTTTTTGAAGTTGTTAAATTAATAATAAAAGGCTCTATTAATAGTTATGAGGCTTTTATATTTAATTAAATATCAATAGGTCTTAAAAGGCCAAGTGGTGGAAAGGATATTGGGCCACATGGGCCCAATAGGAAGTGGTGCCCCCTTTTCTTCTTGGAGAAGGAATGGGAGGCCGAATTGGAGCGGGACTCCGCCTCCTATGGCCGGGGCAAGGGGGGGACCTTACCCCTTGTGGCACCCCCTCTCCTATCCTCCAACGTATATATACTTGAGGATTTGGCCCTTGAGATCCACAGGTTTTGGAGACTCCTCTAGTTCTCTGATTCTATTTGATCAATTAGAGCTCCATTTAGATCCTTCCTAATCCTCATAATTAGAAGCCTAGTGTGGTTCTATGTAACGCCCAGGACACACCCATTGGTGGTCGTTACTCATGGCGGGATCTAGACTGGCCCCACAAATCAATACTAGTTTTTCCTGCACACTTTGTCCTCACTCTTGCACACCCGGGACCAACTTCCCGGCTGGTCATCCATCCTGAAATTACTCCAAGATGAGCACGCTTAATGCTACCTCTTGAGCTTGCATTGGTTTTTCCCTTGAAGAGGAAAGCGTGATGCAGCAAAGGAGCGTAAGTATTTCCCTCAGTTTTGAGAACCAAGGTATCAATCCAGTAGGAGACTACACAACAAGCCACCGAATACCTGCACAAACAAACACCAACTTGCAACCAACGCGACAAAGGGGTTGTCAATCCCTTCATGGTTATTCGCAAAGTGAGATCTGATAGAGATGGATAAACGGTAAAGTAATATTTTTGGTATTTTTGGTTTATGGAATGGAAAGTAAAGATTGCAAAGTAAGGGAACGGCGACAGAAATTAGCAAGTTGACGGGAAACTAATATGATGTAAAATAGACCCGGGGGCCATAGGTTACACTAGTGACTTCTCTCAAGATAGAAATTATTATGGTGGATGAACAAATTACTGCCGAGCAATTGATAGAAAAGAGCAAAAGTTATGACGATATCTAAGGCAGTGATCATGAATATAGACATCACGTCCGTGTCAAGTAGATCGAAACGATTCTGCATTTACTACTATTACTTCACACATCGACCGACTCCTAAGTGCATCTAGAGTATTAAGTTCATAAGAACAGAGTAACTCATTAAGCAAGATGACATGATGTAGCGAGATTAACTCAAGCAATATGATGAAAAACCCATCTTGTTATCCTCGATGGCAACAATACAATACATGACTGGCTGCCCCTACTGTCACTGGGAAAGGACACCGCAAGATTGAACCCAAAGCTAAGCACTTCTCCCATTACAAGAAAAACCAATCTAGTTGGCCAAACCAAATCGATAGTTCGAAGAGACTTGCAAAGATATCAAATCATGCATATAAGAATTCAGAGGAGATTCAAATAATATTCATAGATAAGCTGATCATAAATCCACAATTCATCAGATCTCGGCAAACACACCGCAAAAGAGTATTACATCGAATAGGTCTCCAAGAACATCGAGGAGAACTTTGTATTGAGAATCAAAGAGAGAGAACAAACCATCTAACTACTAGCTATGGACCCGTAGGTCTGAAGTAAACTACTCACGCTTCATGGGAGAGGCAATTGTGTTGATGTAGAAGCCATCCGTGATCAATTCCCCCTCCGGCAGGATGCCGGAAAAGCCCCAAGATGGGATCTCATGGGTACAGAAGGTTGCGGCTATGGAAAAGTGGTTTCGTGGATCCGTCAGATATTTTGGGGGTATAAGAGTATATATGGACGAAAGAATTAGCCCAGGGGAGCTACGAGGGGCCCACAAGGTCAGGGGGTGCGCCACACCCCCCCTGGGCGCGCCCTCCACCCTTGTGGACACCTCGAGGCTCCTCTGACTTGTACACCAAGTCTCCTGGGTGTCTTCTGGTCCAAGAAAAATAATGGCGAAAGTTTTATTCCGTTTGGACTCCGTTTGGTATTCCTTTTCTGCGAAACTCTAAAACAAGGAAAAAAACAGAAACAGGCACTGGGCTCTAGGTTAATAGGTTAGTCCCAAAAATCATATAAAATAGCATATTAATGCATAAAACATCCAAAACAGACAATATAATAGCATGGAACAATAAAAAAATCATAGATACGTTGGAGACGTATCACTTAACTTTGGAGTTCTTTCCGAATGGGCTCCCGAAAAAGAAAGAGTTCCCTGTTTATATGAGTAGTCTATCATCCCTATTAAGCCAGGCTATCACATACTAATCGTCTCCCTCTAATTTTAAGGCGATAATTAGCTCTAGACGGTAAAGTACTGCTGTATTGTGAAGACCATACCTTGCAAACTATGGAGAGGCTGTGCTTTTGGTCTTACGTTCGAGGGATCGTTCGTTAATGGTTCGAGGGATTTCAAGTATGATCTATGATGCGGAGCATCCCAAGGTCATCCCCATGGACCTACCATTGTCTCACCAAGTGCCTACCGGGCCCATGACTCGATCACGTGCAAGAGCCCTTGAAACCGAGGTGACATCTCTCCTCTCACAATTCCACTTCGATGCACATGAAGCATGGCTACTACCTCATATGGATACCTTGTGCATACTCAGGTACAATGGAGAATCTAAGGAGCGAGGACAAGAAGAAGAGGAAGATGGACGAGAAGACGGAGAAGAAGAAGAGCTGCAGGAAAATTCCCAGCTACCGGACGACCGGCCAGGACCGGACGTCCGGCGCCTGAAGCGTCAGCCGAGCCCCAGCCAGCGGACGTCCGGCCCAGACCGGACGACCGGTGCCCCTGCACCCGAAGCGAACGAGCGGACGTCCGGTCCGGACCGGACGACCGGCGCACCAGCACCCGAGCCAACATCAGCGGAAGTCCGGAGCCTCCGGACGTCCGGCACCCCCTTCACAGAGCAGAACCAGCGGACGACCGGAGGACACCGGACGTCTGGCAACTCCTGAGACACCGGACGACCGGTCCCCAGCGGACGTCCGGTACCTGGCTGCGTCCAGATTTGGGCCCGAGGCCCATGTACCCCTTCACTTCGCCCCCTCTTGCACTAAGACTATAAATAGACCTCTCCCTCCTCCTTTCTAGGGTAGCGTTGGTTTAGCTCATACTTCGAGATAGAGCTTCGCTCATCCATACCGATCTCCTCCTCGAGAGAGACTGCGGCCCCTCTTCGGAGAAGATACACTTGGATTCAAGACCCCCCTCTTGGGCGGCCCCATCAAGACCTCCTTCTAGGAGAAGAACCGGTTACTTGTATCGTCCTTTTTTGACCTTGGATCATCGTGTATCTCTTGTGTTTCGAGGATTTAGCGCATGTGTAATCGAATCTTGTTGGTTTGAGTTTCTTTCGTGTTTCCCCTCGTGAATCCCCCTCGTGATCTTCGTGTTTCTCTTTGGGATCCGCTCCTTTCATGAAAGATCAGCCATCTAGGGTTTCACCCTACATCATCTTGGTATCATGATCAAGGTTGATCACGATTTCGGAGCACCCTCTTCGTTTTTCTAGCTTGATTTTATTGTTTTTCGTCCTAATATGAAAAATCCCCACAAAAATAGCCCCAAATTTTTTTTCTTGTGTTTTGTGAGTTTTGATGATGTTTTGTTGGTTTTGATCCGTGAATTTGTTGCGTTGCAAGTAGATCTAGCCTTCCCCCTACCACCTCCACCGCGAAATCCCTCCTAAATTCCCCATATTCCCCCCAAAAAATCACCTCCCGGATCTAGAATCTCACGTTGACCCCGACCACCGGACGACCGGCACATCACCGGACGTCCGGCGACCCAGGAACCACCGGACGTCAGACTCGACCGGACAACTGGCGACCGGACTTCCGTCCACTACCGGACGACCGCTACTTCCCCTACTTCATCCGCTACACCACCACCAACTTTCCGCACTCTTTGACATTATCCCACCCCACACCACCACCTACTCCAACAATTTTGGTCGCGTTTGGTTTTGAGAATTTGAGTTGTGGTACCATATCCTTTTGTGTTTCGGCTATCTAGGTACGGTTTGACATCGACACCACCACCGCTCATTTTCGCCACGGACGCGTCATCAACACCGGTCATCAACAACGACCACCTCGACTATGACTTGGTATTCGTGCCACCATTTTGACACCATACCGGAAGCAAGACCGGTAACCTCATCTTGGTATTGGACATATCACTCTTGCCATCACATTGTTAGCCATCATCGCCTTACTCCTTTGCGTCGCTTACCCATCGAGACTAGCCATTAAGTATTGCCGGCAATGAGACTTGTGCACATTAGTGATCATACTTCCCATAGCATACATACATCATTGTTGCCTATATTGGTATCATCTCTTGTGTCACTAAGTTGTCATCGCATACTCACTTGCTATCTTGGTTCGTCAAGCATCGCATAAGAAAAGAGCTCAAACATCAAAGAGCCAACCAAGCTTTTAAGCAAAGAGGAAAGATAAGCAAAGAGCTTTTAAGCAAGAACCATAGCATCATACACCATTAAGTTTGTCATACTCGATCATCTTGGATCATATCATAGCAACACCTTGCATAAAACATATTTGGGATAGAAGTCGTTGCATTTTTGCTAAGTAGGTTGTGCACAAGTTCTTGTATCCGCCTATCGTGTAATCGTGCTAGCGTCTCTCTTGTGTTGTGCAACAAGAGCATTTTTGTGGATTCCACATTTTGGCTCACCCTTGGTTGCTCAACCCCACTTGTCTTTTTGCGTGTGTGTTTCTGCGTACCGTATATGCTTGGTCTACTTGTTACATTGCATCTTGCGAATCTTTCCCAACATTATTGAATCTTGCTTACATTCACATTAAAAATTGTGCCACCATCCTAACCAAGCTCCACCAAAAGCTTTTACTTGTGTAGGTGTGAGAACTGACAAGAATTGGTACCAATTGTGCTATTTCCTTGTTACACATTGGAGTCATCTTTGATCCATTGTCAACATCGGTCAAGGTACATTTGATATTGGTTCTTCCCTTTCTTCCACTTACATTTGTCTTGGAATGATGGATAGGCCAAGTACTTCTACCAACCCGCTCTCCATGGAGCAAGACGACGACATGAACTCCTTCGTCACCTCTTTGGCGCGCAGCGCGCTTTACATCAAGAGCAACAAGC
This sequence comes from Triticum monococcum, assembly GCA_034509565.1. Lineage (NCBI taxonomy): Eukaryota > Viridiplantae > Streptophyta > Magnoliopsida > Poales > Poaceae > Triticum > Triticum monococcum. The sequence goes on from CM067841.1 coordinate 542,238,080, forward strand.
TATGAGTGAACGAATCGACAACCTTGCCGCCGACTTACGACTTTCCGAGCAACGTACAAGGGACTACTTTGACAACAAGCTCGACAATCACAAGCAAGAGAATGACGCAAGGATGGACGAGATCCGTGCTTTGTTGCTCAACCGCTCTTCTTCCACTTCAAGAAGGAGCCGTTCAAGTTGACACTCCGATGACACCATCTCCGGTTCGAGTACACCGACATCGAACACTCTTCGATGAGCCGCGCGCAACGAGCATCAAGCAAACCTCAATCCACTTCGAGACACCGACTCGCAAGAACATCGACGACGTCAAGCCGAACACGCCTTTGCGCTAGCCCGAGAACGGCATCGCCAACGTCAACACGAACATGAGGAGCGCGCGCGACAACATCAAGATGCACAAGACGCCGAGGCGCAACACAAAGCACAATAACTACGTGAAGCTCAAGCACTTGAAGCGCAACGTGCCCTTCATGAATCAAGTCGAGTCGTTGCCGACCGAGGCCGACAAGCCCATGAGGAAGAGGAAGCACTTCGCGAAAGAACTTCATGAACGACGATTTCAAGCTCGCATGCATCGTCTAGTTCCCCCTCGAGCTCGACGCGTTCCTCCACAAGCTCGCCAAAACCATCAAGTTCGTCAAGAGCATGAAAACAATGGGAATCCTTTGCGGCAAGAGCGACACGAGGTTGACAACCCTCCGCGTCAAGAGTACCACGAGTTGGACAATCATCTACAACATGGGCGTCATCATCCCCGACCCCAACACAATGAAGAGCAACGCTACGGCAAGCTCAAGTTCACCATGCCCAAGTTCAACGGAAGCAACGATCCCGAAGAATACCTTTCATGGGCATTGAAAGTTGACAAGATCTTCCGCTTGCACAATTATGAAGAAGAGAAGAAGATCGCGATGGCATCCCTTGAGTTCCAAGACTATGTCCTCATTTGGTGGGAACAAGTCATTGAGCGCCGCGAGGCAAGAGGTGATCCACCCATCACTACTTGGGCAAAAATGAAGGATGTCATGAGAGCACGCTTCGTGCCTACCTACTACAACCGCGACCTCTTCAAGAAACTCCAACAACTCAAGCAAGGAACCAAGAGCGTTGAAGAATACTACAAGGAGATGGAGATTGCAATGATAAGAGCCAATGTGACGGAAGATGATGAGCAAACTATGGCACGTTTCTTGAATGGACTCAATCATCCCATCAAGAAGATCGCCGACTTCCAACCATACTCAAATATCATCGAGCTCGTGCACCAAGCTACCAAAGCAGAACGCCAAGTGCAAGATGACTTCAAGTACGCCAAGTTCTCATCCAAGTCCTACGGCTTCTCCAATAACCATGCTTCAATGACTCCAACGCCGACTACAAGAATGTCTACTTCCAACATCGACAAGCCGACTTCCAAGAAAGCTTCGTCCACTACAAGTCATCCTCCTACGAGCAACTTCAAGTCGAGAGCTTCATCTTCATCTACCCCAACCGATGAGACCGTCAAGACGAGTTCCCTCAAGTGTTTCACTTGCGGAGGCCGAGGCCACAAGTCCTATGAGTGCACCAACAAGCGCACAATGATCTTCAACGATGATGGCACTTATGATTCCATGAGCGAAGGAGAAATGGAAGCCCTTGAGCAAGTGGCCATGCACCGCCAAGTGAACAATGAAGAAGAACAAGTCTTTTGTGATGAAGACTCAAGTCCCGCACTTGTTGTCTCAAAAGTCTTGACCCTCCAACATCACCAAGAAGAAGACCAAAGATGCACCATATTCCACACCAAGGCCGACATCAATGGACGATCCGTCAAGGTCTTCATCAATGGAGGGAGTTGTCACAATCTCGCAAGTGAAGAACTTTGCTCCAAGCTCCAATTGCCCAAGACGAAGCATCCACATCCATACAAAGTGCAATGGCTTAGTGACTCCGGCACTATCCAAGTCGAGCACCGAGTACACGTATCCTTCAAAATCGGTGCTTACGAAGACACCTTGGAATGCGACGTCATCCCAATGACCGTTTGCCATCTTCTCCTTGGATGGCCATGGCAATTCGATAGAGGAGTCGTCCACAATAGGCGTACAAACCACTATAGCTTCAAGATGCAAGGAAAGGAGTTTGTGTTACGACCCATGTCTCCAAGCCAAGTGATCGTCGATAAGCAAGCCACCCATCATGGAGAGAATGGTGAGAGAGTGAGCCACCAAAAAGAGAGTGAGCGCCACAAGCCCAAATTGAGTGCCTCCACGATGAGCGAAAACAAGAACTTCGTTCTATTTTCCACCAAACGTGAGATGAGAGAAGTGTGTGAGAACCCATCAAGTGTCCTACACTATGTCCTATTGTGCAAGGACGAGGTCACAAAAACTAACAACTCTCACGATCTACCTTTGGTATTATCTTCTCTATTGCAGGAATTCCAAGATGTTTTCCCCGATGAGCTACCTCCGGGTCTACCTCCACTACGAGGCATTGCACCGAATTGATCTCATCCCCAGAGCGCCGCTTCCCAACAAAGCTCCATACCGCGTCAACCCCGAAGAAACCAAAGAAATCGAAAGGCAAGTAAACCATCTCATAGACCATGGTCATGTGCGTGAAAGTTTGAGCCCTTGTGCCGTACCGGTCATTCTTGTGCCAAAACGTGACGGTAGCTTTCGCATGTGCTCCGATTGTAGACCTATCAATGCTATCACCGTTAGATATAGGTATCCCATTCCACGCCTTGATGATATGCTTGATGAACTTAGCGGTGCCACTATATTTTCCAAAATTGATCTTAAGAGTGGTTACTATCAAATCCGCATACAAGAGGGTGATGAATGGAAAACCGCCTTCAAAACCAAGTTTGGTTTGTATGAGTGGTTAGTCATGCCTATGGGTCTCTCGGAAGCACCGGGCACGTTTATGCGCCTTATGAATCATGTCTTTCGCCCTTACATTGGTATATTTGTTGTGGTTTACTTCGATGACATTCTTGTATTTAGCAAATCTATCCACGAACATGCCATCCATGTCCGCACCATTTTGCAAACTCTTAGAAAAGAGCGTATCTATGCTAATATGGAGAAATGCCTATTTGGTGTTGATAAGCTCGTTTTCTTGGGTTTTGTGGTCTCTTCTAAGGGTGTTCATGTTGATGAATCTAAGATCAATGCTATTAAAACTTGGCCCCAACCAACCAATTTGCAACAAGTGCGTAGTTTTCTTGGTTTAGCCGGTTTCTACCGTCGATTTGTGAAAGATTTTAGCACCATTGCTTCACCTTTGCATGCTTTAAGCAAGAAGAACGCGCCTTTTGTTTGGGGACCATCTCAAGATATTGCTTTCAATGAGCTTAAGAATTTGCTTACTCATGATCCCGTGCTTGCTTTACCCAACTTCGACAAGCCTTTTGAGATTCATTGCGATGCTAGCGGTAATGGCATAGGAGGCGTGTTAACGCAAGAGAAGCGCCCCATAGCTTACTTTAGTGAGAAACTTTCCGGAGCGCAACTCAACTATCCCATCTATGACAAAGAGCTATATGCTTTAGTTCACGTTTTACATGAATGGGAACATTACCTTCGTCCCCACAAGTTTATCATTCATACCGATCATGAGACCCTTAAGTATCTCAAGGGTCAAACTAAGTTGAACAAGCGTCATGCTAAATGGAGTGAATTCATTGAGTCTTTTCCCTATGTCATCAAGTACATCAAGGGTAAAGAAAACATCGTCACGGATGCTCTTTCTCGCATATGCATGCTAGTCACGCAACTCGAGTTAGATGTCATCGGCTTCGAGCATATCAAAGATTGGTATGCGCATGATGAAACTTTTGCCACCCCTTATGCCAAGTGTTTGTCAAATACGTCGTGGGATCTCTATTACATCAAAGACGACTACCTTATGAGAGCTAACAAACTTTGCATCCCCAAGTCGTCCCTTCGTTTATTGCTTTTGTAGGAATAGCATGGAGGAGGATTAATGGGACACTTTGGACGTGATAAGACGTTCGCCACGCTCTTGAAGAACTACTTTTGGCCAAAGATGTTTCGGGACGTCAATCGTTTCACCAACCAATGTTCGACATGCCGCAAAGCTAAGTCCAAAGCTCAATCTCATGGCCTCTATATGCCTCTACCAATTCCATACCAACCATGGGAAGATATTAGCATGGACTTTGTGCTTGGTTTGCCTAGAACTCGAAATGGCAAGGATTCCATTTTTGTTGTCGTGGACCGTTTCTCCAAAATGGCTCATTTCATTCCTTGCAACAAGATAGACGATGCATCACATATTGCAAATTTGTTTTGTAGGGAAATCTTGCGCCTTCATGGAGTGCCAAAGACTATCGTCTCAGACCGCGATGTCAAGTTCCTTAGCTACTTTTGGAAGACTTTATGCGCCAAGCTCAAAATCAAGCTACTCTTCTCCACGGCATACCATCCTCAAACCGACGGCCAAACGGAGGTGACAAACCGCACACTCTCCGCTCTACTCTGAGTACTCATCAAGAAGAACTTCAAGGAGTGGGAGGAGTGTCTACCCATCGCCAAGTTCGCATACAACCGAGCAAGACACTCAACAACCAGCAAGTCCCCTTCCGAGGTCGTCTACGGATTCAACCCTTTGTCACCATTGGATATTCTTCCTCTACCACTCCAAGAGCGCATCAATTTGGACGCAAGTGCGCGTGCGACACATCTCAAGAAGTTGCATGAAGATACAAGAAACACCATCGAGCGACAAGTTCAACGCCTCGCACCAAGCTCAACTTGAACAAGCAACCTATGGTCTTCAACATTGGTGATCAAGTGTGGTTACATCTTCGCAAGGACCGCTTCCCACAAGAACGCAAATCCAAGCTTCGTCCACGAGCGGATGGACCATTCAAGGTGCTTGCACGCTACAACGACAACGCTTACAAGATCGACCTTCCACACGACAAGTACAACGCGAGCGACATCTTCAACGTCAAAGATCTCTCTCCTTTCCATGGTGATGAAGATTTTGATCCGAGGACGGATCTTCCCCAAGGGAGGGGAGATGATGCGGAGCATCCCAAGGTCATCCCCATGGAGCTACCATCATCTCACCAAGTGCCTACCGGGCCCATGACTCGATCACGTGCAAGAGCCCTTGAAACCGAGGTGACATCTCTCCTCTCACAATTCCACTTTGATGCACATGAAGCATGGCTACTACCTCATATGGATACCTTGTGCATACTCAAGTACAATGGAGAATCTAAGGAGCGAGGACAAGAAGAAGAGGAAGATGGACGAGAAGACGGAGAAGAAGAAGAGCTGCAGGAAAATTCCCAGCCACCGGACGTTCGGCGCTTGAAGCATCAGCCGAGCCCCAGCTAGCGGACGTCCGGCCCAGACCGGACGACCGGTGCCCCTGCACCCGAAGCGAACGAGCGGACGTCCGGTCCGGACCGAACGACCGGTGCACCAGCACCCGAGCCAACATCAGCGGAAGTCCGGAGCCTCCGCACGTCCGGCACCCCCTTCATACAGCAGAACCAGCGGACGACCGGAGGACACCGGACGTCCGGCAACTCCTGAGACACCGGACGACCGGTCCCCAGCGGACGTCCGGTACCTGGCTGCGTCCAGATTCGGGCCCGAGGCCCATGTACCCCTTCACTTCGCCCCCTCTTGCACTAAGACTATAAATAGACCTCTCCCTCCTCCTTTCTAGGGTAGCGTTGGTTTAGCTCATACTTCGAGATAGAGCTTCGCTCATCCATACCGATCTCCTCCTCGAGAGAGACTGCGGCCCCTCTTCGGAGAAGATCCACTTGGATTCAAGACCCCCCTCTTGGGCGGCCCCATCGAGACCTCCTTCTAGGAGAAGAACCGATTACTTGTATCATCCTTTGTTGACCTTGGATCATCGTGTATCCCTTGTGGTTCAAGGATTTAGCGCATGTGTAATCGAATCTTGTTGGTTTGAGTTTATTTCGTGTTTCCCCTCGTGAATCCCCCTCGTGATCTTCGTGTTTCTCTTTGGGATCCGCTCCTTTCATGAAAGATCGGCCATCTAGGGTTTCACCCTACATCAATCTACGTCATAGGGCCTGGCCGGTTGGCATGCTTTTTAATACTTTCCCGGGTTTCTGACGCCACTAACTCCAAAAGCTGGGATAGCATGCTTTTTGTTCATGCGGCCCCACGTATTCTCTAATCGCGTGGTCGGTTTGATTGGTCCCTCTGGATGTTATGGTCAGCTCGGCCAGTTTTGCTTTGCCTGCATCATTCTAGGTAAAAACCTAGCTAGGAAAGTCCATCAGAATCTCACTCGATCTTGCGTCGACCAACATGTTGGTGGGGGATTTTCTTTGTACTATTGTGTTTGTGTACTTGATTGTTGGGCTAATATTTGGGGTTTCTGATGCCATTGGTTGGGGATGTTACATGTCCAATTGATTGGGCCAAGGTATGCACTCACCCAAGGCAATGTCGTGCCTTGTGCTAGGGGCTTATGCGAGTAGCTGGTGCTATTCCTAAACGTGCCCCTGCTTTCGGTTTGTGCACAAACTTCTTAGCCGGTCCCAGCTTAGCTGACTGTGCCATCTTCGCAGCACGTGTTGTCGTTGAGACAAATGATAAGCGTTCTTTTTACCAGCCTGTATTGATCGATTGTGTTGGCTTTCCAACATGTGTCGCACCTCCAATGAATGGCATGTTTTGTTGTTTCACTACGCGTGAGGTTCATTCTATTTTTTATGTCCAATAGCCCGGATACTTTGTATGCTCTATTGTAGGGAAGAACCATAGTCACCACAGTAGAGCGTGGCATGGCAACGCCTCCCAAGGTTGCAAAAGGGAAGCACGTGCGAGATGATATCTGCAATCAATCAACAGTACTAATATACACATGTAATCATATAACTTTTTGAGACACACCCCTCGTCCCTCAACAACAGTAGGTACAATATTTCTTTCGTGAATATCAGAAGGTTAACCCAACATGAGGTTCCATGCCATCGTTCCAACTAATGACAAATTCCACTCGTTTGAAAGTTGTACAAATTTTATATATGGAGCGGGAGAACCTTGTCAAAGTCTACCCATTGATGTTAGCTTAAAAGAAATTCCACAAGAGATGGACCTCAAGAAATCAAAGCATGCCTAGCGAGGCTCGTCGATGAGGAAGGCATCAATATGTTTTCTCTATCTGTACATGTTCCAACCACTTTGGGTCAGACATGTCAATCCTTGATATGCATAAATATGCATGATCATCCTGTATATGGGAGTCTTATGAAGTGATTGAGAATGTTGTCCATGAAGGGGAAGCAGGGTTGTAGTCTACGTGTTGCTCTAATGCCAGCGATACAAAGAGCCTTCGCATTGTGCCACTGGCAAAGGCCAATTGCCGCCAAGATGCTAAGCAACCTACGGGCACGACAAGCCTATGTTAAACATATAGAGAAGCACCGTCTTAAAAAAATTCTCTGTTGCTTTCGACAATGACAACCTTTTCAAAAGCAAATCAATCAATGCAAGAGGAAGCATGTTGCATGGCATCCTGTCATTCATTACAATTTTGTATTATGGCTTAAACGATGACAAAAAACATGTCTTTGGTCTATAAATTATGATATACTAGGAAAAGTGCCCGTGCGTTGCAATGGGAGAATACAGTAATGTGTAGCGCAATGCTACTGAGAAAATGCTAGAGTCCAAGTAAAATGTATAATTATGTTCCATTTTCACTTGGTCACGTAATATCAAAAGAAAAGCCGTCCGCTTAGGAAAAAATCAGAAGTGTGTGCTTTTGTGGATATGCTTGAACAAAATATCACATTTGATTACACTAATAGAATATCTCAAGTCAGTTCAAAGATGTAGTAAAAAGTATCATATTGAAACACGAAGTTTCTGAACCGACTTGCATACATACTACTGAACATTGAACAATAGTTGAACCTGAAGTTGCTGGGCAGCAATTTGTGGCTCCAATTTAACCATCCGAGCTACTATATGAGAGATCAAGAGTTTGTCTAATAGAAAATCTTTTCTGGCGTAACATTATTCCCTGATTGCTTTGGTTGTTGGAGGTTGCCTCTACCATCAACCAATCCAAAGAGACGCGAGGCTGGATATTTTGGCAACACAATTGGTCAGGCAACTGGGATGTAGGCGTGTAGCACCATCTCCAGTTCTATAATTTCGCAAACGATAAAGATAATCTGAAAGGCAAGACTCTATCCGCAGCTTTGATGTTGGACACAAAGTTTGATGGTGCTGACTTAACAGACGTTGTCATGTTCAAGGCCTATGCTGTTGGTGCAAGTTTCAAAGGTAACAAAAACATAACTATAGACCTTGATTTGTTCTATACAACACTGCTTTGTTCGTTGTCTCATTGCTTTCAAATACTGACCCTTTCATATGTCCTTTGCAGTCCATGCGTTGCAACAGAAGAATAGAAAATAATGTGCTTTACTGGGAAGCAAAACACCAATTATCATTAATCAAGCTGGTAGGTACAGAATAAATTTGATGATGACCAAAATAATGATTCGGTTAACTACAAAATTCTTTGGGGCGTTAGTTTGAAATATGGGACATGAATCCTAGTCAGCTAACCGAGTGAAAAACTTTATCTTTAGACAACTGTACCGATAATAAAAATATCGCACACGCAATGCTTATTTTAAGCTACCATCAGACAATAAAAATGTGGTATACTTTGTTTGGATGTAGATCAACTAAAGACTCTATTGCCATGACATGTAATTGTCTGTGCTTTGACACCAATAATGAGACAAGTTATTTTTTATTTACTTTTTAGTTTTCTTGTCTTAGTAGCCCGTCACTATGAGTCCATGAGGGACATAAAAAGAGTCAAATTCAATCTTAAAACAAAAAGGCAACGTTTGTATAGCTCAGAGAAACATGTGCATGCTAAGACGTCCATGCTAACACATGTGTGACGCATCCAGACCGCACCTTTATTTATATTAATTCATAAAAAACAAAGAAACAACTGGCCATGTGTGCCACGCTATGACGCTAGCTACGTAACAACACGTCGGCTGGCTAGAAGAATTCAGCGCGCCTCGTTGGCGCTCGTATGGACTCGCTCGTAGGCTCGTAGCCTTCCTCCATTTTCTCTACCACGAGGCTCTGCTCAGTTATCCGTATCCGCCGACCTCCTGCCACCAGCATACCAGGACCTTCCCTTGGATGCGATGCCGCTGCCATCTGCGCCCACCGCTGCCGGGATCCTGCCCCATCCCATCCCCTCCCCCACAAAGCTCCGCCACCCGCCGGGATCCCCCCTCCCCTCCCCTCGAGCGGGAGGTTCTAGCAGCGTCGGCACATTTGCTCGGACGGGGTGGGGGTGGCCTGCTCGTCGGCTCACAGGGTTGTGGTGGCGCCCCCTGCCGTGGTGGTGTGCCCCCCTCATTCCTGGTGGGTGGCTGGTGGCGACGGCGGTTGCGGGGCGGGTGTTCAGTGGCTTCGTTGCTCAACAGATCTGGGGCCGGCCAGCAGCGCGGGGGCTAGCTGGGCCTATGGCGGAGGGAGGCGGTCTGGTGGTGGTGCTGCTTGCCTGCTTGTTTGCCGGTGACGCAAGGATTCTGGGGCTGCTTGGATCGTGGCCCATCATGGCTGCATGAATTTTTTTTCTGCATCTTAAGATTGGCTCCCACCGCCGGTGAGCTACCTCCTCCTCATCCCCTTCTACCACCGGTGTACTACCTCTCCTCACCCTCTCTCTTACCTCTCGAACAGGAAGCAGCAGCTCCACCGCACAACAATGGCGCTGCGGGTGTCACTCTCGAGCGCCAGTTCATGGTCCCCGCACCCATCTACCTGTGCAGTGCGACCGCTAACATGGGCAGCTCGATGAGGAACGTCGGTGGCGCCTGCGTGCACTCATGGATGGCCAGGCTCAGCCGGCCGCGGCGGTGCCCGAAGAGCGCCACCGCCGGTGCGTGGTCCGCGAGGAGGGCCCTGCTGCCGCTGTGTTGCCTGAGCAGCGCGCCCATCTTGAGCACCACCATGGCTCGCCCCATTCCTGGGCTCGGGCGGCGCGGACGCCCGCCGCGACGCATCACCTCTTCCTTGGCTCCTGCGGCGTGGACGCTGGCGGCAAGCCGCGACGCGTGCCCTCTCCGACCTACCTCGCCGTCCTTCGTCCGTTCCCACCCTCTCTATCTCTCCCCTGTCTCTCTCTTCTCTCTCTGAACCCTCTCTATTTTCTTCAACAGGAAGACCACCATGCCCGCTGCAGAAGCTTCGAGCCGACCCCGCAGCATGGAGACCGCCACCGCCCATCCGTCGTCGGGAATCGCCGGAATCGGCCCCTCTCCGACCTGCCTCGCCGTCCTTCGTCCGTTCCCGATATCTTCCCGGCGCCAGGAGCTCAGGCGAGCGCCGCCACGAGACCCTGCCTCCTCTGCCCCGTAGCCAGCCATGGAGGTCGTCGCCTCTCCTTCTTGATTCGCCCGCCACGGGATCCACGATGGTCTCCTCCAGGGAACCGCCATGGAGGTTGCCGCCTCTCCCATCTTGATCCGTCTGCCGCCGGATCCACGACGGAGTAGCCGAGATCCGCCGCCCGTTCCGCGGCGCCTCGGCCCGCCAAGGCCAGCGCTGAGGCCGACAAGGCGCGCAGGAAGGCCAAGGCCCTCACCAAGCAGCGGGAGGACTTGCGGGCTAGGCTCGCCTACCGCAAGCGCGCCCGCGAGCTCACCTCCATGCCGGCCAAGGCCACCGCCGCGACGCCAATTTTTTTTATAATGAATAGTTTCTCAGATCCACTTAATAGGGACTGTGGGTTGATTTCACAGAAACAGAGGGACTTTTTTTGTAAAATTGGCGACGACGTACCACCAGAAGCAGTCGCTGCTTTATTAGTAGGTAAAGATTGAGGCTTGTCATACCTTTTCTCGAAGTCACAGACAATGTTTTCAGCGGTTCACATACCTACTCCAAATATACGAAATCTGATATGATACGTCTCCAATGTATCTATAATTTTTGATTGTTCCATGCTATTATATTATCCGTTTTGGATGTTAATGGGCTTATTTATACAATTTTATATTATTTTTGGGACTAACCTACTAACCCAAGGTCCAATGCAAATTGCTGTTTTTTTGCCTATTTCAGTGTTTCGCAGAAAAGGAATATCAAACGGAATAAAACATTCGGGAGAGTTATTTTTGGAACAAACGTGATCCAGGGGACTTGGAGTGGACGTCAAGCAACCAACGAGGAGGCCACGAGGCAGGGGGCGCGCCTACCCACCTGGGCACGCCCTCCACCCTCATGGGCTCCTCGTGGCTCCACCGACCTACTTCTTCCTCCTATATATGTCCACATACCCCGAAAACATCCAGGAGCACCACGAAACCCTATTTCCACCGCCGCAACCTTATGTACCCAAGAGATCCCATATTGGGGCCTTTTCCGGAGCTCCGCCGGAGGGGGCATCAATCACGGAGGGCTTCTGCATCAACACTATAGCCTCTCCAATGATGTGTGAGTAGTTTACCTCAGACCTTCGGGTCCATATTTATTAGCTAGATGGCTTCTTCTCTCTCTTTGGATCTCAATACAATGTTCTCCTCGATCTTCTTGGAGATCTATTTGATGTAACTCTTTTTGCGGTGTGTTTGTCGAGATCCGATTAATTGTGGGTTTATGATCAAGTTTATCTATGAACAATATTTGATTCTTCTCCGAAATCTTTTATGTATGATTGGTTATCTTTGCAAGTCTCTTCAAATTATCGGTTTGGTTTGGCCTACTAGATTGATCTTTCTTGCAATGGGACAAGTGCTTAGCTTTGGGTTCAATCTTGCGGTGTCCTTTCCCAGTGACAACAGGGGTAGCAAGGCACATATTGTATCATTGCCATCGAGGGTAAAATGATGGGGTTTATATCATATTGCTTGAGCTTATCACTCTACATCACGTCATCTTGCCTAATGCATTACTCTGTTCATATGAACTTAATACTCTAGATGCATGCTGGATAACGGTCGTTGTGTGGAGTAATAGTAGTAGATGCAGAATCATTTCGGTCTACTTGTCGCAGACGTGATGCCTATATACATGATCATGCCTAGATATTCTCATAATTATTCACTTTTCTATCAATTGCTCGACAATAATTTGTTCACCCACCGTAATACTTATGCTATCTTGAGAGAAGCCACTAGTGAAACGTATGGCCCCCGGGTCTATCTTTTATCATATAAGTTTCCAATCTATTTTATTTCGCAATCTTTACTTTCAATCTATATCATAAAAATTCCAAAAATATTTATCTTATTATTATTATCTCTATCAGATCTCACTCTCGTAAGTGACCATGAAGGGATTGACAACCCCTTTATTGTGTTGGTTGTGAGGTTCTTATTTGTTTGTGTAGGTACGAGGGACTTGCGTGTAGTCTCCTATTGGATTGATACCTTGGTTCTCAAAAACTGAGGGAAATACTTATGCTACTTTGCTGCATCACCCTTTCCTCTTCAAGGGAAAACCAACGCAGTGCTCAAGAGGTAGCATGATACATAATAACACTTTTATATTGTGCGGATATTGTGCCTCATGTAATGGAACCAGATGTGCCAATGATGACCAATCTAGTGCAAGGTGATGCAGCTTGAACTACGTCGGTATTTCCCCAAAGAGGAAGGGATGATGCAGCACCACTACGGTAAGTATTTACCTCAATGATGAGAACAAGGTTATCGAACCATGCTACAAGAAATATTTCAACTTGCGACCATCACTATTGGTCACTGAAAGGTCATTGTTTTTCATTTCCGACCTTTTTGTGACAAAAAATAGAAGGTCAAAAGCTGGCGGTCGTAAACTGAAATTAACGACTTTCTCTGTGAGAAGGTCATGGAATACCACGACCAAAACAAAAGGTCGTTGATTCTATGACCTTCTATTTTGGTCGCTAGCTCTCTGCCTAGGCCACGTCAGATCCGATGTGGCAATCTGATGTGGCAAAATTTAGACCAAATGAAAAGATCATTGATAAGAATCAGCCCGGTCCATTTCGCTACTTTAGATGGGCCAAGCCCAACAATTCAGCCTTTTTAATTTTTTTCTGTCAATTTTTGGTCGACTTCATGGGCCAAGCCCAATGTTGCAGCCTTTTTTATTGTTGGCCCGTGGCCTTTTATTTTTTTATTGATTTTCTATTTCCAGCCATTATATATTCAAGATGGTCCCACTAGTCAGATGGGTCCCACTTGTCATGATCATCTCTCAAATTGGTCCCACATGTCAGAAATGTACAAATTTGACAGATTATTTTCATAAGTGGCCCCATTGGTCAAGTTTCCATTTCACAAGTTTTCAAATCACATACATAATAAAAAAGAACACATAAAATTCATCAAATATACCACTAAATAAATCTATTACAATCTTTACAACACATATATGCTACTCTTCACTTAGTAGAACTTGACGGCTTCACACTTGCTTCACACTTCACACTTGAGATTCTGTAAAAGAGGAACAACCAAAATTTTAAATCTCAATTGCAATATAGGCCATATACAGAAGAAGTTCAAAGTTGAAACAACATCAATTAAATCTTGAGAGAAAAATAGAAATATATTGTGATGGTATAAGTTGGTTGTGTTGCCATCATGGAGTGTAAATAAGAAAATGGCACATAGTTAAAAACAACCAGCAGAGACCTGAACCAGTCAAGAATTCATGGCAGCAGGCAAGCAAATCAATTTGGAAAATAGTGTAGGTTGGTACCATAATGAACCTAATGAAAGCATGTCCGATATTTTATACTATTCCCAAAGACCATTTTTTGCTAATACTAATATATTAATCTTAGCCGAAGTTCAAGGCTGAAAATGTAAGCATTTTACAGTATATGTATGCACTATGTTAAACCATTAAATGGGTGATTAGTAAGGGATGGCAAAATATTTGCAGATTTCACATTAGTGGACTACTTGCACGCTGACAAGAGCAACTGTATTCCTAGTGAAAATTGAACTTGGGGTTTGACAAATCAAACAAGAGACAACAATGACAACTGAAGCACTTGAGCTCTTTTATATTCTCAAAGACAGCAGAAAAGACATGAATTAGTACAAATATATTATGCTTAGCCAGTGCTAAGAATTCAAGTGTTGCATAGTAATAGACCCACCCCTCCCCTAATAAGTAATGCTTTTTAAATGGCTAATTAGTCAGAGATGGTTAAGTAATTGCTTCCCTGCTATTGAATTGCTTGCACTGTGATGAGAGCCAAAGTATTCTACTAGTAATGTACAATATATTAGTATATTATGCTTGTCAAGTGTTACAGGCTTCACATTTTAAGCATTTTACAGTAATTTATCGCCCTACTGTCCCTCAAATAACTAGTTAACCAGAGATGGCTAATAACCAGCAGGTTTGCCATTATTGAATAGCTTGCACTGTTGTACTTACGGCCAGCAATATTTCTACTAAAAACTGAACTTGGAACATTTGAAAAATCCCAAAGCCAAAACCCCTAAAACAAATCTGGAACTCAACCGTGCTAATAATAATTTGCTAGCAGGATATCAAAAAAGTATACTAATTTACTATGCCAAGCCACTTGCACGGACAAAAACCATCTAGTAATTTTGGATGAACATGCAAAGTTGCAATAATTAGTCAAATATATGGTGTCTATGAACTTACAACGTTGCAATAATCTACATTACCATATTATGCTTAGCCAGTTCATACTAACTAAAAATAAATCAAGCATTTCACAGTAATATATTCCACTAATGTCCCTCAAATGGTTAATTAGTCAGAGATGGCAAAGCAACTGCAGATTCCCAATCATTTAACTGCTTGCAGTGTTGTGATAGCAGCATCATTTCTAGTGTAGATTGAACTTGCAAGGTTTGACGAATCAAAGAGCCAATATACACAGCAATGGCCACAGGAGCCAGTCGTAACCCAGTTTTGAAGATCTTCCTCCCCCACCTTAGATCTTTGCACACCTGTTCGTTCACAGCAACCCAGTCGAAACAAAAGTATTAGGACGGCACACTGAGATCTAAACTCGAAATTCCAGGAGGGAGGAAGAGAGGGGGTGCTGTGAGGAGGACTGGAGGGACTTACCTCATTCGTCGAACCCTAGCTGATCGGGAGGGGGCACTGTGACAACGCCGACGAGCATGGCCAGTAGGATGCCAAAGACGAAGTCACCGAAGCAGATGTTGCAGCTCCGAGGTGCGCATCGTGGTGTTCGTGCCACGGGCCGGGCGCGCGAGGACGCTCGGGCTCCTCCCGCTTCTTCTCCAAGGCCTCCTCCGTGCGCTGCTCCCACGCGAGCCCTACATGCCACCCAAGGAGAGGAGAGGAGCGCGTCTGTTAGGAACCACGGGCGAGGGAGGGGAGGCGTGGGACAGGGAGGGAAGGAAATGCGCTGCAGGAGACCAGAGGATCCCATTGACATTGTCAACGTCCTAATTGCTGGAGACCCGTGGCCGGTGTGTAGCCTCGCAACCGCCAACCCTAAGCAGAGCACGCGCGCGCCACGGTCCGGCCAGCTCAATGGAGCGGCGCACAACAAAGCACGCACGCGCGTGCCGGCGAGAAAGCCTATCGTGACGCCATGGCAGAGAAGGAGGCTGGGGAACGCCATGGCTGTGCGTGGACTGGTGGATGTGCGGTGGTGGTGTGTATCTCGATCGGATCTGGAGAATGGGAAAGCGGGGACGGGGGGCGGCGGCGGCGGGAATCGCGGGAGGGGGAGGAAGGCGGGAGCGGCGGGGTGTCTCGATCGGATTTGGAGAATGGGAAAGGATGAGGGTGGGTGGGTGGGTTAGGGTTTGGTTTCTCGGGAGAAGCTTCACTGTTGATGTGTGCGTGATGGATGGCTCAGATCGCGTCCGTCTGGGCGATCCGCGTGAACGTGGTTCCTCGCTTCTCATTGGCTAGTTGTCTCGCGGTGGAATCTTTAAATTTTGGACCCAAATCACCGACTTTTAAATAAAAGACTACAAATTTGTGTTGTAAAAATGGGCCACATCCTTTTTTCAAAAATATTAGTCCACAATTTAGGTACAATTAACTAAAAAATAATGTCAAGATGTTTCCATCCACCTCTCATATCTATATATTATAGAAAAAAGAAAAATCTAACCGTTTATTTGATGGATTAGAAAATCACAACCTTTATTATGCCCGTCGATGTCGACGATGACGAAAGGATAGGATGCTCAGGACACCCCCCCCCCCACACACACGCATGCAAAGAAGACGTTGCATGTGGAGAAGACCCAATGTGATGGCAACATTCATGGCATAGTTTGTTCAAATGATCTCATATTGTGCATAAGGGTGCATCTTGGAATTCCAAACAATGTTGCCTAAGGGAGTTTTCATTTTCTTTGCACGGAAAATTCATTTTCAATTCTCCGAGTGCCCGAAATGAGTTTTTTGTGTGAAGGACCCACCATATATTTGTTGCAAAATTGGACCAAATAAATTTTCTAAAATACTAGGCCATATTTAATGCACAATTAACAAAATGGTTCGGTGTCAAAAACTTTGGTCCACCTCTGGTGAAAAAGACAAATTTCCACTGATTTAGTAGGAAGCGAGTCAAATTTGAACTGTAGCTGCCTCATAGTTTGCTATTTATTTTTTCCAAAAATAATTTGTAGGTACCTAAATATCTATTTAATTAGAGAAACATCAAAAAAATTCCAAGATTCAACCACTAGCTAGGAACGGTCAAGCCCGCCGTTTTGACCGCATTTTGAAACGGGCATAAAAAATTCAAAAAAAAATCAAAAAATTGGAAAACCTTCGCATTGTGTCATTATATGTGACCAAGTTTCCAGGAAAAATAATAAACTTGCAGTACGGCAATTATTTTAAAAAAGTGTTCTCAGAAATGAGCTATCATGCGTGAAGATTCATGGCTTTCAAGCCAAATGATCAATCTTATGGCCATATTCATGGCATAGTTTGTTCAAATGATCTCATATTGTGCGCAACGGTGCATCTTGGAATTCCAAAAATGTTGCCTAAGCGAGTTTTCATTTTCTTTGCACGGAAAATTCATTTTCCATTTTCCGAGTGCCCGAATTGAGTTCTTTTTGTGAAGTACTTACCATATATTTGTTGCAAAATTGGACCAAATCATTTTTCTAAAATACTAGGCCATATTTGATTCACAATTAACCAAATGGTTGGGTGTCAAAAGCCTTGATCCACCTCTGGTGAAAAAGACAAATTCCCGCCGATTCAGTAGGAAGCGGGTCAAATTTGAACTGCAGCTGCCTCATAGTTTGCTCTTTATTTTTTCAAAAAAATCATTTCTAGGTACATAAGTATCTGTTTAACCATAGTAACATCAAAAGTTTTCCAAGATTCACCCACTAGCTAGGAACGGTCAAACCCGCCGTTTTGATCGCATTTCGAAACGGGCATAAAAATTCAAAAAAAAAATCAAAAAATTGGAAAACCTTCGCATTGTGTCATTATATGTGACCAAGTTTACAGGAAAAATAATAAACTTGTAAGACAACAATTATTTTTAGAAAGTGTTCTAAAAAATGAGCTATCATGCGTGAAGATTCGGGGTTTTCAAGCCAAATGATCAATCTTATGGCCACATTCACGGCATAGTTTGTTCAAATGATCTAATATTGTGCACAAGGGTGCATCTTGGAATTCCAAACAATGTTGCCTAAGGAAGTTTTCATTTTCTTTGCACGGAAAATTCATTTTCCATTTTCCGAGTGCCCGAATTGAGTTCTTTTTGTGAAGGACCTACCATATATTTGTTGAAAAATTGGACCAAATCAATTTTATAAAATACTAGGCCATGTTTAATGCACAATTTACCAAATGGTTGGGTGTCAAAAGCCTTAATCCACCTCTGGTGAAAAAGACAAATTCCCGCTGATTTAGTAGGAACCGGGTCAAATTTGAACTGCTGCTGCCTCATAGTTTGCCTTTTATTTTTCAAAAAATCATTTCTAGGTACATAAGTATCTACTCCCTCCGTCCCATAATATAAGAACGTTTTGACACTATACTAGTGTCAAAAGCGTTCTTATATTTTGGGACAGAGGGAGTATTTAATAAGAGAAATATCAAAAGTTTTCCAGGATTCAACCACTAGCTAGGAACGGTCAAACTCGCCGTTTTGATTGCATTTCGAAATGGGCATAAAAAATTCAAAAAAATCAACAAATTGTAAAACCTTCGCATTGTGTCATTATAGGTGACCAAGTTTCTAGGAAAAATAATAAACTTGTAATACGGCAATTGTTTTAAAAAAGTGTTCTCAGAAATGCGCTATCATGCATGAAGATTCAGGGTTTTCAAGCCAAATGATTGATCTTATGGCCACATTCATGGCATAGTTTGTTCAAATGATCTCATATTGTGCACAAGGGTGCATCTTGGAATTCCAAACAATGTTGCCTAAGGGAGTTTTCATTTTCTTTGCACGGAAAATTCATTTTCCATTTTTTTAATGCCTAAAATGAGTTTTTTTTGTGAAGGAGCTACCATATATTTGTTGCAAAATTGGACCAAATCATTTTTATAAAATATTAGCCCATACTTAATGCATAATTAACAAAATGGTTGGGTGTCAAAAGTTTTGATCCACCACTTGTGAAAAAGACAAATTTCTGCCGATTCAGTAGGAAGCGGGTCAATTTTGAACTGCATCTTCCTTATAGTTTGCTCTTTATTTTTTACAAAAATCATTTCTAGGTATATAAGTATCTATTTAATCAAAATACATGGTTTGGTAGCGATACATCGATGTTTGGATGGTGGACAAGGGCCCCAACTCTAGAGCGCGTAAACTCGCATGCCCGTCGCGTGGTCACCGCGTGACTGTGGCGTTGCCATGTGTTCTGGGCGGCCTAGGCATGTCTAGGGGGTTGGGTACTCCCCAGGAAGGTGCTAGGAAGAAAATTACAACATAAGATTCTCACGAGGAGACCGAACTATGCTCATACATGAATTAGCAGCCAAGTGTTTGATTAGCGATACAGGAAATGCACGTGGCCAATGGGTGTGAGTTTTGGCTGAGGATGATCATCTACTAAGAAGGCTGTCTTCACAATGTTTTAGCTCAAAAGGAGGAGCCTAGGTGGTACTTGCTTTGCAAAGTACCACACTGGACAGAAATATGAATGTTGAAGCTGGGCTCAAAATAATGAATGGATTGAGTTGAAATTTGGCGGGGGTGGTTATTTCGGCATAGGAAAGCACTGTAGAAAATTGATACCATTTGGACATGCCAAAGTGGTACTTCCTTCACAATGCTATTCCTTGGACAGAAACTTGGGAAAATTAGTGAGAGAAATTGGATAATTGAAATGAGATCAAATTTGGTGTAGGTAAGTTACATAGGTATGATCATGCCCTGGTAAATTTTCAGATCATTTGGGTAAGCCTAGCTAGTACTTACTTCACAAAGCTTCTCTCGAGATATAAACTTTGGAAATTTCCTGAAAAAGATCTACCAGGAAAATGGGGCTAAATGTTATCATGTGGCAATGATTTGGGAATGGAAGAGTGCCTAAAAAGTTTCAAGGTAATAGGAGGGATCTAGATAACACTTGCTTTGCAATTTGCCAATCTGGCCATAAAATATAAATTGAACTTGGGCTCACATAGATGATTTGACTGAGCTGCAATTTGGAGGAGGGTGATAATTTGGGCATATGAAGGAACTGTATAAATTTCATGTCATTTGGATATATAAAAATGGTACTTCCTTCACAATGCTTTTAGGTGAAAAAACATTGGAAATTTGCCGAGGAAGATTTACTAGGCAAATGGAGCTGAAATCTGTCATGAGGCAATGATTTCGATAGGAAAGAGTTCCCAAAAATTTTGAGGGCAATCAAGAATATATAAATAGCACTTCCTTCACAAAGTATTGTTGTGAACAGAATAGGAAAATGAATATTGTTGAATTATTTTTGAACTAGGCAAGGAAGGATTTTTACATATTTGACGAAGATATTACCCAAAGAATTTATGAGATTTTTTGGGGAATTTTGGGGATGACTGAAATATAGGTTGCTTCACAACCTAGGGCAAAAATTGACACGTGGACATGACACATAGGCAAAACTGATGAGGTGGCGCCTAGTCATAGCAATCCACCACAATTTACAAGGTTATGGCCATCTATATTGGTCGTGATCAGCTAGATATAAGGTAGCAAACCAGTGTTGTCTGCTTTATGACCATTTCGTGTAAGGAAATTACGACCTTTCTAACCAAAATGGTCGATATAGTTGAGGGTTTGGAGCCCCCCGAACAGCTTTTGACCAATTGATCTCAAATGTTCGTTGATCTATGACCAATTCTTCCAGGGTCACTGACAGAAGGTCACTAGTTGAAATATTTCTTGTAATGCCAGTAAGAGAACCATGCAACACTACGTGAACGGTACCTGCACACAAAGAACAAATACTTGCAACCCAACGTAAAGAGGGGTTGTCAATCCCTCCCAGGTAAAAAGATAGGTAAAATTGCAGTAGATTGGATAAATAGATCTCGTGGAAACGCGAGATAAAATAAATAACAATAAATCGCAGCAAGGTATTTTTGTGTTTTTGGATTAATAGATCTAAAAATAAAATCAAATAAAAATAGATCTCAAAGGCAAATATTATAAAGAAGAGACCCTGCGGCCATATATTTCACTAGTGGCTTCTCTCGAGAAAAATAGCATACAATGGGTAAACAAATTACTGTTGGGCAATTGATAGAACTTCAAACAATCATGACGATATCCAGGCAATGATCATTACATAGGCATCACGTCCAAGATTAGTAGACCGACTCCTGCCTACATCTACTACTTTTACACACACATCGACCGCTATCCAGCTTGCATCTAGTGTATTAAGTTTATGGAGAAACGGAGTAATGCAATAAGAATGATGGCATGATGTAGACCAGATCTCTTCATGTAGGAATAGACCCCATCTTGTTATCCTTAATAGCAACGATACATACGTGTCATTTCCCCTTCTGTCACTAGGATTGAGCACCGTAAGATCGAACCCATCACAAAGCACCTCTTCCCATGGCAAGAAAAATCGATCTAGTCGGCCTAACTAAACCAAAGATTCGAAGAAGAAATACGAGGCTATAAGTAATCATGCATATAAGAGATCAAAATACTCAAATAACTTTCATGGATAAAAACATAGATCTGATCATAAACTCAAAGTTCATCGGATCCCAACAAACACACCACAAAAAGAGTTACATCAAATAGATCTCCCAGAGACCATTGCATTGAGAATCAAAAGAAAGAGAGGAAGCCATCTAGCTACTAACTGTGAACCCGTAGGTCTACAATGAACTACCCACACATCATCGGAGAGGCACCAATGAGGATGATGAATCCCTCCATGATGGTGTCTAGACTGGATCTATGGTTTCTGGAACTTGCGGCGGCTGGAATTGAGTTTCGTCATATGCCCTAGGGTTTCTGGAATATTGGGGTATTTATAGAGCAAAGAGGCGGTATGGGAGGCGGCCGAGGTGGGCACAACCCACCTGGGCGTGCGACGAAACTCAATTCGGCGTGCCCTGGTGGGTTGTGCTCCCCTTGGAGCCCCCCTCTGGTACTTCTTTGGCCCAATAGGTGTCTTCTAGTCCAGAAAAAATCACCAAAAAGTTTCGATGTGTTTGGACTCCGTTTGGTATTGATTTGCTATGAAGTAAAAAACAAGCAAAGAACAACAACTGGCAATGGGCACTATGTCAATAGGTTAGTACCAAAAAATGATAAAAAGTTGCTATAAAATGATTGTAGAACATCCAAGAATGATAATATAACAGCATGGAACAATAAAAAAAATTATAGATACGTTGGAGACGTATCAGCATCCCCAAGCTTAATTCCTGCTCGTCCTCGAATAGGTAAATGATGAAAACAAAATTTTTGATGTGGAATGCTGCCTAACATGTTCATCACATATTCTTTTCTTTGTAGCATGGACATTTGGGCTTTTATAAGATTCAAAGCAACAGTCTAGTTTTGACATGAAGATTTCAATACTCAAGCATATCAACAAGCAACCATGTCTTTCAAAATATCAACACTAAAGCAAGTTATCCTAACCCATTATGCTCAATCATTGATCCATTCATGAAACACACTCGCATATTAGCTACACCCAATGCTCAAGTACAATCATAGTGCCCCTTAGTTGGTGCTTTATAAGAGAAAATGGAGACTCGAAATAAAAATTGCATAAATTAAATAGAAAGGCCCTTCACAAAGGGAAGTAGGGATTTGTAGAGGTGCTAGAGCTCAAAGCAAAAAAGATAGACATAAAAACATTTTGGGTGGCATGCCTTTCCTGTCAGCGAAAACGATCGAGTAGTTCCCAATAGTTTCCATGCTAGATATATCATAGGCGGTTTCCAAACAGAAAATAAAGTTTATTCCTTTTCCACCATACTTTTCACATTCCACGGCTAACTGAATCAATGCGTGCTATCCATAAAACACTTTCCAAGGAATTGATTATTTGACAACATAAAGTAAATTCATTTTTCATTTCAGGATTGGGCATCCCTAATGCCTTTGCTATACTCTCATGCAATGACAAGTGAATAAACACTCATCTTGAGAATAACACATCTATCATGGAAATATATCGGCCACCCCATACCGTTTCTTGAGCGATATGAGCACACAAAAGAGAAATTTATTTTGAAAATTAGAGACGACATATACAAATTTGCTTAGAACGGCAAAAGAATACCACATATAGGTAGGTATAGTGGACTCATATGGCCAAACTGGTTTAAGGAATTTGGATGCACAAGTAGTGATCATACTTAGTGCAAATGAAGGCTAGCAAAAGATTGAGAAGCATCCATGCAAGAAACAAAAAATCTCATAAGCGAGCATTATGCATAACTAACACTGAATAATGAACCATAAGTAGGATGTAACTTCATTGCATAATTATTGACTATCGTGCTTGCAGACGGAATCACAAACCTTAACACCAATATTCTTACTAAAGCATAATTACTCATCAACATGACTCACATATTATATCATCATATCGCAAAACTATTACAAAGAATCAAGTTTATCTTGTCCAATGATCTTCATGAAAGTTTTTATTATATCTCTCTTTAATATCTATCACTTTGGGACTAATTTCATATGTTTTTTTTGATAACTCAAACAAATCTCAGTGAAGAACATGAGCATAAATTTTTTCTTCTCTCAAAAAAATATAAGTGAAGCAAGAGAGAATTTCTTAAAAAATTTGCTAACTCTCAAATAAATCTAAGTGAAGCATGAGAGCATTTATTTAAAAATACTAAAGCACACCATGCTCAAAAAGATATAAGTAAAGCACTAGAGCAATTCCATAGCTCAAAAATATTTAAGTGAAGCATAGAGAGCAATTCTAACAAATCATAGCATAATTTGGGCTCTCTCAAATAGGTGTGCCCAACAAGGATACATGACTAAAAATAAAAATCAAAACAAGCAAAGACTCATATCATACAAGACGCTCCAAGCAAAACTCATGATATGTGACGAATAAAAATATAGCTTCAAGTAAAATATTGATGGTCATTAGAAGAAAGAGGAGATGCCACTCGGGCATCCTCAAGCTTAGTTGCTTTCTTGTCTTTTAGATAATGGCTTGGGATGCTATGGTCATCCCCAAGCTTAGGCTCTTCTTACTCCTTATTCTTTCTTCCATCGTGATCTCACCCAAAACTTGAAAACTTCAATCACACAAAACTCAACAAAACCTTCGTGAGATCCGTTAGTATGACAAAGCAAATCACTACTATAAGTACTGTTGCAAACCCATTCATATTTTATTTTTTTGCATTATATCTACTATATTCCAACTTTGATATGGCTCATACCCCCTGATAGAGTCCATAGATTCATCAAAATAAGCACACAATGCAAAGAAACCAGAATCTGTCAAAAACAGAACAGTCTCTAGCAATCTGAAAACTTTAAATACTTCTGTAACTCCAAAAATTCTAAAAAATTAGGACAACGTGGAAAATTTGTGTATCAATACTGTGTAAAAATCAGAATATTTTGTCGCTTCTGTGATTTTTCAAAATTGTTTTACTGGATGCAAAAGTTTGTGTTTTCCAACAAGATCAAAGCAACTATCACCCAACATGACCCAAAGGCTTTTCTTGGCACAAATACTATGTAAAAAAGTAAAAAAGACAATCATAATAGTAGCATAATTTTGCAAACACTCTAGAACAAAAAGAAAAAGACAAAAATATATTTTATTCATTGGGCTGCCTCCCAACAAGCGCTATCGTTTTACGCCCCTAGCTGGGCATAAAATTTCAATGATGTTGAAAAAAAAAGATAATAATTGAAACACAAAGAGAGCATCATGAATGATGTGACAAACACATTTAATTCTAACATAATTCCTATGCATAGGAATTTATAAGAAAACAAATTATCAAGACAAGCAATTTCTAGCATATGCAAATAGGAAGGATGCAATAACAATCTCAACATAACGAGAGGTAATTTAGTAACATGAAAGTTTATACAACCATATTTTCTTCTCTCATAATAATTACATGTAGGATCATACTCAAATTCAACAATATAACTATCATATAATTTTTTCTCTTCATGATCCACATGCATAAAAGTTTTATAATCTTCCAAGATAGTGGGATTAACATCAACTAAAGTCATGACCTCTCCAAACCCACTTTCATGAAAAAATTCATAAGACTGAACACTCCAAATATGTGGGATTATTTTTACCTAAAGCTGATGCTCTTCCAAACCCACTTTCAATATTATTCCAAACATTATTATCAATATCATATTCATCATGAGGCTGAGGCTTAAATAAATTTTCAAGATCATAAGAAGAATCACCCCAATCATGATTATTGCAATAAGTAATAGACATAGCAAAAATAGCATCCACAAGCTTGGGGTTTTGCATATTATTAGCACAGTTGACATTAATATAATTTATAGTAAAATCACTGCAAACATGCTTTTCATTCAAGGAGCTATCATGAATCACTTCATAAATTTCTTCATCACAATTTTCAGATACACGAATCTCAAGCAAAACTTCATAAAGATAATCTAGTGCACTCAACTCACTAGCAATTGGTTCATCATGATTGGATCTTTTAAAAAGATTAGCAAGTGGATGGGGATCCATATAAATAGGTTTTTAGCAAGCGAAGATGCAAGCATATAGAAGGCACATGGCAACACAAGCAAACAAAAGATCTAACGAGAAAAAGACGAACAAAAAAGAAGGTGAATAAAACGGCAAATTTTTGTGAAGTGGGGGGAGATGAAAACGAGAGGCAAATGGAAAATAATGTAAATTGCAAGGAGATGAGATTTTTGATTAGGAACCCAGTAGATGTTGATAATGTCTCCCTGGAAACGGCGCCAGAAATTCCTTTTGATGCGGCTTGAACTACATCGGTATTTCCCCAAAGAGGAAGGATGATGCAGCACAACTACGGTAGGTATTTCCCTCAGTGATGAGACCGAGTTTATCGAACCAGTAGGAGAACCGCGCAACTCTACGTGAACGGTACCTGCACACAAAGAACAAATACTTGCAACCCGGCGTAAAGAGGGGTTGCCAATCCCTCTCATATAAAAAGATAGGTAAAATTGTAGTAGATTGGATAAATAGATCTCGCTAGAACGTGAGATAAAATAAATAACAATAAATCACATCAAGGTAATTTTGTGTTTTTGTACTAATAGATCTGAAAATAAAAGCAAATAAAAAAAGATCTCAAAGGAAAATATGATAAAGAAGAGACCCGGGTGGGGCGTAGATTGCACTAATGGCTTCTCTGTAGAAAAATAGCATACGACGGGTAAACAAATTACTGTCGGGCAATTGATAGAACTTCAGATAATCATGACGATATCCAGGCAATGATCATTAGATAGGCATCACATCCAAGAATAGTAGACCGACTCCTTCCTGCATCTACTATTATTACTCCACACATCGACCGCTATCCAACATGCATCTAGTGTATTAAGTTCATGGAGAAATGGAGTAATGCAATAAGAACGATGACATGATGTAGACAAGATCTATTCATGTAGGTATAGACCCCATCTTGTTATCCTTAATAGCAACGATACATACGTGTCATTTCCCCTTCTGTCACTAGGATTGACCACCGTAAGATCGAACCCATCACAAAGCACCTCTTCCCATGGCAAGAAAAATCGATCTAGTCGGCCTAACTAAACCAAATATTCGAAGAAGAAATACAAGGCTAGAAGTAATCATGCATATAAGAGATCAAAAGACTCAAATAGCTTTCATGGATAAAAACATAGATCTAATTATAAACTCAAAGTTCATCGAATCCCAACAAACACACAACAAAAAGAGTTACATCAAATAGATCTCCAAGAGACCATTGTATTGAGAATCAAAAGAGAGAGAGGAAGCCATCTAGCTACTAACTACAGACCCGTAGGTCTACACTGAACTAGTCACACATCATTGGAGAGGCACCAATGAGGATGATTGTCACACCCTCGATGCGACTATATCTCCCACGTGTCGAGGCACGACTTAGAGGCATAATCGCATTGAAGGCAATGTCGCAAATGAGGTAATCTTCACACAACCCATGTAATATAATAGGGGGAAAAGTTACATAGTTGGCTTACAATCGCCACTTCACACAATTACATGAATAAGCATTACATCAACCAAATACACTCATGGTCCGACTACGGTACCAAAATAAAAGAAGAACCCCAAATGCGACAAAGGTCCCCGATCGACCCCAACTGGGCTCCACTACTGATCAACTAGAACAAAGCAACACAAAGGACAAGATCTTCATCGAGCTCCTCCTGAGCTTGGTAGCGTCATCTGCACAGTCTCACCGGCACCTGCAAACTGGTTTTGGAAGTAACTGTGAGCCATGGGGACTCAGCAATCTCGCACCCTTGCGATCAAGACTATTTAAGCTTATGGGTAAGGTAAAGGTATGAGGTGGAGCTGCAGCAAGCGACTAGCATATATGGTGGCTAACCTATTCGCAAAAGAGAGCGAGAAGAGAAGGCAAAGCACGGTCGATAAAAGTATGATCAAGAAGTGATCCTGGACTACCTACGTCAAGCATAACTCCAACAACCGTGTTCACTTCCCGGTCTCCGCCGGAAAGAGACCATCACAGTTACACACGCGGTTGATTCATTTTAATTAAGGTCAACTTCAGGTTTTCTACAACAGGACATTATCAAATTCCCATCTGCCCATAACCGCGGGCACGGCTTTCGAAAGATCAAATCCCTGCAGGGTGTCCCAACTTAGCCCATGACAAGCTCTCACGGTCAAAGAAGGAATAGACCTCCACCCGAGACATTCCGATCAGACTCGGTATCCCAGTACAACAAGACATTTCGACAGGGTAAAACTAAACCAGCAACACCGCCCGATGCGCCGACATCCTGATGGGAGCTGCACATATCTCGTTCTCAGGGCAACACCGGATGAACACTACGTACAGCTAAAACCAGCCCTCAAGTTTCCCCGAGGTGGCGCCGCAAGTGGCTCTAGTTTGGACCAACGCTTAGACAAGCACTGGCCCGGGGGGGTTAAAATAAAGATGACCCTCGGGATGCGCGACTCCCAAGGGAAAAAAAGGCTAGGTGGCAAATGGTAAAACCAATGTTGGGCATTGCTGGCAAAGCTTTACTTAAGGCGAACTGTCAAGGGGTTCCCATTATAGCCCAACCGCGTAAGGGACGCAAAATCCGGGAACATAACACCGATATGACGGAAACTAGGGTGGCAAGAGTGGAACAAAACACCAGGCATAAGGCCGAGCCTTCCACCCTTTACCAAGTATATAGATGCATTAATTAAATACGATATATAGTGATATCCCAACAAGAAAACAATGTTCCAACAAGGAACGATCTCCATGTTCCAACAAGGAACAAAACTTCAATCTTCACCTGCAACTAACAACGCTATAAGAGGGGTTGAGCAAAGCGGTAACATGGCCAATCAACGGTTTGCTAGGACAAAGGTGGGTTAGGGGCTGAACATGGCAATTTGGGAGGCTGACAAGCAAGTGGTAGGCATCGTAGCAATGGCATAGCAAAAGAGCGAGCAAACTAGCATAGCAAAGATAGTAGTGATTTCGAGGGTATGCTCATCTTGCCTGAAATCCCGCAAGGAAGAAGAACGAATCCATGAAGAAGACAAACGGACGTAGTCGAACGGATCCACATAATCACGACGTTACCGGAATCAACCCGAGGAAGCGATCACCGGAAAAGAAGCACACAACATAGTAAACAACCAACACATCAACATGGCATGATGCACAAACAAGTATGATGCATGTCCGGTTTAAAGAGGCATGGCATGGCAAAATGCACAAACAATCCTACAAATTAAGTGGGGCTCAATATGCAACGAGTTGCATATTGACGGAGCACCACATCAATTATTTAGTTCGATCTTGTTATGTACCCAACAATGTTAAATGTTGATAAACATGGCGAGAGGGGAAACATGATGAAACTATCTAACCTAGGCAAGTTTAAATGAGGCCGGAAGCAACGAACAACAATTCCGGAAAATCCTCATGTGCAATTATTAGGTTTGGTCCTGATCTGTCCTAAACACAATTTTAGAGTTATTAAACATGCAAGATGAGGCCACCACGTTAAGCTAGGCAAAATTCTACCCCATTTACATATAAAGTTTATTAAAAACGGAGTTACGGTTAATTAGATATGAATTAAAGCCTTTTTAACATGGCATTTAAGCAGAATTAACCAAACATCGATTTAATCAATTTTAATTGTTGTTATCACGATGCGGATGACATGAACAAGTTTTAAGCAATTTATGCAAAATGTTGATAAAAGCATTATGAAGCATTGTCACCGTGGTGGAAGGAAAAAGGGGGTGCCACGGCAACGAATCCGAAAATGAAGCCACGACAACATGTCGGTTCCGGTTGCTCATAGAGGTACCGGTGCAAACGGAAGAATGACGGGGGCGTAACACGCGATAGGAGGTGGGGTGATCCCGGATACCGGGTTCCCACAATATGGTGGCAAGGCAAAAGAGGGGCAACATGCACCGAACAACTCCGACACGGAGCAAACACGAGCATATCATACATCATACATGCATTCGTTCACGGCGGTTGTCTCGGGGGTTATACCTTTGAAGCATGCGTTATCGGAGCGCTTCGGTTCAAGCGGGGTAGAGGAAGTAGACGTTCTCGCACACTCTAGGGTCGACGGTAGAGGTTCTCGCGACGGTAGTCGTTCACGTTCGTTCGGAGAGGTACTTGCGACGGTAGTTGTTCACGGCGGTAGTGGAACTCGACGGATCCGATGCCTCCGAACGTAGTGATACATGCTCGTTCTTCGGAGGGGTACTTGACGGGTCCGAATCCTTTCGGGGTGGTCGTGGTACTTGGCGATTTCGGAGACGGCGGAAGACGAACTTGGCGGTCCTCGTTGACCTAGTACTTGGCGTTTCCCGGTTCGGTGACCGTTTTCGGCATCGGACGTTGAGGTACTTGGCGGATCCGGTCTTGGCGTGCGAACGAACACAGCACAATGTACAGGTGTAGTGGTACACACACGTAGATGAACTTAACGGGTCGTCGTCATCCTGGTACTTGGCGTACTTGATCGGGGCAGCAAAACATAATCGAACTTGGCGGTCGCAAGCAGCAACATGGGGCTGGCAGAGGCGACGCGGGGCCCCTGCAGAGGGCTGAATCAACCAACGGGCGAGGCGGGTCTTGGCACTGGCTCGTGGCTTCACGGGCCTGGCAAGGTGGTGGTCATCGACGGCGGACGGACTTGGCAAGGACGCAGGCGGCTGGCGGCACTCCGGCGAGGCCAAGGCAGAGGATGGACTGCGCGAAACAGGCCCCGAATGGGACGGAGACGACGGGTCCAAGGCGAAGGTCGCCGGAACTAACAAAGAACATGGCCGGAGCGGTGGCGTGGCTCGCCGTTGACGAGGAAGAAGCAAGGCGCCGGACTCGTAGCAGGGGCTGCCAGAGGTTGGGGCTCAGCGACGGCGTCCATCACCGGAGGCGCTGGTGGAAGGAGGAGGCGGGGCGCGGGGCTCGCGCTGGTGTGGGCGCTCCTGGTGGCCGCCGACGGCGGCGGTTGTCGACGGGAGAGGACCCGGGCGGTGAGCGAGGAGAGCAGCAGCAGAGCGGCTCGGGCGCGGGGTTGCAGGGCGGCGGAGCCCCGAGCTCGGCTAGGCGCGGCCATGGAGGACGTCGGCGCCGAGGCGGGGCGATGATAGGGGAAATGGGGTCGGGTCCCCTGGTGAGAGCGAGAGGGGGAGGCGGCCATGGCGCGCGGAGGAGAGGTCGACGGGAGAGGGAGATCGAGGGGATCGGGATCGATCCTCTCTCTGGCGGCGCTGAGGATCGCTGGGAGAGAGATAGGCTACGAGGGAGAGAGACTAGGGTTAAGAGGGGTGCGGGCCAAGGAGGGCAAAAGAGGCCGGCTGGCCTAGGTGGGCCGCGGAGGAGGCCCAGCTGGTCTGGACTGGGGCCTCAACTCTCTCTCTCTCTCTCTCAAACTTATCTATAAAACAGAAAAAAAACAAAGAAGAGAAGAGAAGAGAAGAAAAAGAAAGGAGGTGATTGGGGAAGAAGTTGGACAGGAGGACAATTTTCCCGGAGTCATAAAAATATGAGGAATTTGACAAAAATGGCCTGACGATTTTTGGAGGAAGTAAAATCCACACGCGTTGGATTTAACTCGGTAAGTTCGAATTTCGAAACCCAATCAAATGAACTCCAAATGGGTTGAAATTATAGGAGGTGACCCTACACAAATATATGTGATTTATGGGCAGATTTGGAACATTTATGGGTAAAGTAAAATTGCCACTCAATTTTACTAAAAGGCCCCAAGGAAGAAGGGGAAGTTGAGAAGGATAAAAGGAAATTTGAAGAACGGTGCATATGTGTTTGTGGGTGATTCCAAGCAAATGGAATGGTTTAATATAGCTCCCTAAAATATTGAGAGGATATGTTATAACGAGAAGTCACCATGTGAATTCCCTCGATTTAAATGGATCGAAGATCCACACAATTTATTTAGTTGAGATGCAAAAGATTATGACATGATGACATGATGACATGATGCAAAAGCACATGATGCAAAGATGAAAACGATGAACCAAACAAATCACACGATGAAACCCGGAAACCCTGGAAGGCATCTGAAGCTCCGGTCTTGGGGCGTTACAACACTCCACCACTACGAGAGGATCTCGTCCCGAGATCTAGAATGGCACCGGGGGGAAAACGGAAGAGAAAGAGAAGAGGTAAAACAAATTGCTTCTTTGACAAACGAGTGAAACCACAACCTTGAGAGGTTAAGCAAATACGAGAAAAGAATACAACGGAGATGAACAAAATTGAAAACACACCGTTAGAAAAGAGGAAGAAAGAAACATTGCGAAAAACTCTTGAGGTTGAAGGGCACGACATATCTTGAAAACACTCCGGTTAAAGAAGGGGATCAAGGAACACCAAAATTCGGGTAGCGCTCCGGTTGACAAGGGAGTTCAAAATTTGATAAGATGAGAGAGCTCAAATGAAAACACGACACTCCGGTTGAGAAAGGGATGCAAGACTTGATGAGGTGACAAGAACTTGAACAAAACGGCACCACACTCCGGTTAAGCAAGATAGGGAAGGAATAAGAGTGATATAATTTGGACAGCACTTCGTCTATAAATGGAAGGAATTAAACTTGACAAGATGAGAGGATACTTAAAAAGAGGACACAACGCTCCAATTAAAAGGATAGGCACGACAAGAACACGATCCTGATAAAACAAGAAGATGGGTTGAAGAGAGTAACATCACAAGCCTCCGGAACGAAGGGAAAAAGATCTTGAGAGAGCACGGTTACAACAAATGCTAGAACGGAGTTGTTGGAAAAACCAACAACGAAAGAATAAGCTTGTAGTGGGCTTATAGAAAAACATCTCGAAACTAGAGGCGATAACCTGCCACTCACGGGAAAAGAATTGTATTGAAATGAACAAGGAGATGAGAAACTATTTCACCGGGAGGATAATGAAAAACTTGGATCATTTATAAGCACCATAAATAGCAACAATCCTTAGGGAAGGCTTTAGGTGAAATATAACCCAAGATAACTCCAATGGAGAGATCGATGGATTTAAAATACATCATACTTAACAACATGTGAATCAAGAAACATGAACTCAAATTATCAAGAATGACATAATACCACCTCCAATAATAAGGTAGAAAGAATTGCACTCCGGATAGCAAGATGAAGAAGGCTTGAGCTCCTTTGAAAAGAATCTCAATGAACACTTCAAGAAGGAATTAAATCCCTTATGAACCATCATGTAGAGCCTCCATGAAGAACTCCGGTAATACAAAGATTGATCCAAAATAATTGAATGATGAAAAGAATAAGATTGAAGCCTTGCAATGATTTAAATAGAGAACTCCGTGATAATATAATTGAGAGAACTTGGAACTCCGGAAAAGAAAAGATGAAACAATTGAAACCAAGAATGAGTATGATGAGCCACTCCGGAAAAACAGGAATAGAATAAACTTGATGAAACAAGAATAAGAATTACATTATGCGTATCCTTCACCAATTTAAATTGATGACAACCAATGGAATTGGCATACTACTTATTCTCATAGAAAGGATTAAGATAGATATAGCGCAAACTTGAGAAAGTCTTCAACGAACCACCGGTAGGGTAGAAACAACGCATAAATTGATAAGGAAGAGAAATCTTGAGCAAACCACCGTAAGAATTAAGCATGAGCAAAGAGAAGATAAAGAACACACCGGGAAAAATTAGCAAATGAATGAAGATGCTTGAGAGAATTTAGATACAAGTGAATATAATAGGTCATGGACCGATTAGAGATCACTTGAACGCTGCACCGGTAAAATTGAAGAACGAGAGCTGAAAGCTGAGAATGAATAAATCTTAGATGATGGACTCCGGATAACCACTGACAAGACTCTTGAATATCTCTGGATGGGTGAAACGAATTCTCACAATCGCAAATAATTATGAGAGGATGGCAACAAGACAGAATCGCGAAACTTGAAGAGAATGGAGCAAGATTGAGAGAAAAATCTTCTTCGGTCTCCAACATCTGAGAATTACGACGAGAAACACCACCATGAATTGTTGAGGCACCGGAATAAAGAAGAATATAAAAGTTGAATCAACAATGAAATGAATTTGAAAGATCTTGGAGAAAGGCATTAGACTGATGATAAATCATTCTTACGTCAAAGTTCGAAAAGAAATTTGGGAGTAACTCCGGAAAGAATGGAAGAGTCAGGTAAGATCCTGGGAAAGACCTGTGGGTTAGGGCCCACTCAAAAGAAACACCATTGAAATGATTTAAAAGAGGGAATACACCGGTTGAATTAAATGGCTAGAATGAAATAACATCCTCGAAAGAGTTTGAAAGGATTACGAAAGCAGAGTGGAAACACGAATCTTCGAGATATCTTGAGCACTCCAGAATAAATGAATAGCGAGAAGTGAACCATTATGAGGAGCACCGGCATAAGAAAAGCATTGAAACGAGGAAAAAGGATATGAGCCACAAAGCTTGAATTGGATCCACCGGAGAAGAAAAACGAGTGATGAGAGACGAACTTGAAGCTCCGTTAGAATATTCATGAGAATCACCGGATAAGAATATTGAAGGAAAAGAATGGAGAGGCTATCAATAAGATTTATACTCGATTAAGAAATCCGAGTCCTTGAAGAAAAACAAGGGAGGGAGGGCGGGAAAAACAAAGGCAACTTGGAGACTGATGAAACAAACACCGTTCAGAAGAAACTGATAATTGATCTTGTAAAAGTTGAAGTGAACGGATCCACTTGAGGAGAGACACACCGGTTGAAAAGAATTAACAAAACAATCTTGATGATCGAGAAGGATTGGTATTCACATCGGAGTATGAGAACACCATTTAGGAAAAAGGTATGGAATCAACATTTGACTTCGAAGCAACTCGAATACCACAACTCAAAAACAAAAACAAAGGATTGGCTTGCAAAATAAGCCAGAACAAACATATGATAGAGATTTCGTCCGAAGTTTTCGTGGTGGGACCTACACGGGCTCGATCGTACAGCACCATCATGTACAAGGCAGTGCACATGACATACGAAGCGTCCCCGAGTCGGCATAGCCAAGGACTCTTTAAGACACAACGAGACCACTGTAAAATCGACCGTGAATAGGCGAACCACTAGACGTCGAACCCCAATTTCATATCACACATCTGTTGGAAAGATATCCTAAGGCTACTTGAATTCCCACCTATGAAATTCCCGAAATTTTCCGGTTATGCAATCAGGTGTTGGGGATACAGGGGAAGCATAATATCTCACCCAAACTAGCAATACCTACATCCAGTTGTATCCATCCTTCAACACATAACCAAGAAACCTTCGGAAACCATCTACCTCAACCTTCGAAAAGCATCCGTTATACAAGTTATGGCAATACTCCCGAACTCCCGCCCCAGTACTGGGTGGCGTCGAGGTTATCTCACCAACGAACTGCATAAAGGAGATTTTCGATGTCGCGAACATATCTCAAGTATACCAGAATTGCAACGATAGAATTATGATGACAACACCTCAGAGCTCAACTCCCCGGGACACTTCCACTAAACCCCTGACAGGAGGCACCAAGACAGTATTCTCATCATAAGCCATCGGAACAAAACCAAGATACTCGCGTGATCCTAAATTTTTTTAGTGAAATTTGAGAAGAGAAGAGTCAAAACTCTACGTCAGGATGCCTTACCAGAGCGACGAAGGGACTGGGGAGTAAAAAGAATTCCTAAACTCTCCGATATATAATTCCTAATGACTCAAAACATTTTTCTAGACACAACTCGGCCGCTAAAAACGATCAAGCAATGGGGGCTCCTAAGGTCGGGGAAGGCTCTGATTACCAACTTGTCACACCCTCGATGCGACTATATCTCCCACGTGTCGAGGCACGACTTAGAGGTATAATCGCATTGAAGGCAATGTCGCAAATGAGGTAATCTTCACACAACCCATGTAATATAATAGGGGGAAAAGTTACATAGTTGGCTTACAATCGCCACTTCACACAATTACATGAATAAGCATTACATCAACCAAATACACTCATGGTCCGACTACGGTACCAAAATAAAAGAAGAACCCCAAATGTGACAAAGGTCCCCGATCGACCCCAACTGGGCTCCACTACTGATCAACTAGAACAAAGCAACACAAAGGACAAGATCTTCATCGAGCTCCTCCTGAGCTTGGTAGCGTCATCTGCACAGTCTCACCGGCACCTGCAAACTGGTTTTGGAAGTAACTGTGAGACACGGGGACTCAGCAATCTCGCACCCTCGCGATCAAGACTATTTAAGCTTATCGGGAAGGTAAAGGTATGAGGTGGAGCTGCAGCAAGCGACTAGCATATATGGTGGCTAACCTATTCGCAAAAGAGAGCGAGAAGAGAAGGCAAAGCACGGTCGATAAAAGTATGATCAAGAAGTGATCCTGGACTACCTACGTCAAGCATAACTCCAACAACCGTGTTCACTTCCCGGTCTCCGCCGGAAAGAGACCATCACGGTTACACACGCGGTTGATTCATTTTAATTAAGGTCAACTTCAGGTTTTCTACAACCGGACATTATCAAATTCCCATCTGCCCATAACCGCGGGCACGGCTTTCGAAAGATCAAATCCCTGCAGGGTGTCCCAACTTAGCCCATGACAAGCTCTCACGGTCAACGAAGGAATAGACCTCCACCCGAGACATTCCGATCAGACTCGGTATCCCAGTACAACAAGACATTTCGACAGGGTAAAACTAAACCAGCAACACCGCCCGATGCGCCGACATCCTGATGGGAGCTGCACATATCTCGTTCTCAGGGCAACACCGGATGAACACTACGTACAGCTAAAACCAGCCCTCAAGTTTCCCCGAGGTGGCGCCGCAAGTGGCTCTAGTTTGGACCAACGCTTAGACAAGCACTGGCCCGAGGGGGGGGGGGGTTAAAATAAAGATGACCCTCGGGATGCGCGACTCCCAAGGGAAAAAAGGCTAGGTGGCAAATGGTAAAACCAATGTTGGGCATTGCTGGCAAAGCTTTACTTAAGGCGAACTGTCAAGGGGTTCCCATTATAGCCCAACCGCGTAAGGGACGCAAAATCCGGGAACATAACACCGATATGACGGAAAGTAGGGCGGCAAGAGTGGAACAAAACACCAGGCATAAGGCCGAGCCTTCCACCCTTTACCAAGTATATAGATGCATTAATTAAATACGATATATAGTGATATCCCAACAAGAAAACAATGTTCCAACAAGGAACGATCTCCATGTTCCAACAAGGAACAAAACTTCAATCTTCACCTGCAACTAACAACGCTATAAGAGGGGTTGAGCAAAGCGGTAACATGGCCAATCAACGGTTTGCTAGGACAAAGGTGGGTTAGGGGCTGAACATGGCAATTTGGGAGGCTGACAAGCAAGTGGTAGGCATCGTAGCAATGGCATAGCAAAAGAGCGAGCAAACTAGCATAGCAAAGATAGTAGTGATTTCGAGGGTATGATCATCTTGCCTAAAATCCCGCAAGGAAGAAGAACGAATCCATGAAGAAGACAAACGGACGTAGTCGAACGGATCCTCACAATCACGACGTTACCGGAATCAACCCGAGGAAGCGATCACCGGAAAAGAAGCACACAACATAGTAAACAACCAACACATCAACATGGCATGATGCACAAACAAGTATGATGCATGTCCGGTTTAAAGAGGCATGGCATGGTAAAATGCACAAACAATCCTACAAATTAAGTGGGGCTCAATATGCAACGAGTTGCATATTGACGGAGCACCACATCAATTATTTAGTTCGATCTTGTTATGTACCCAACAATGTTAAATGTTGTTAAACATGGCGAGAGGGGAAACATGATGAAACTATCTAACCTAGGCAAGTTTAAATGAGGCCGGAAGCAACGAACAACAATTCCGGAAAATCCTCATGTGCAATTATTAGGTTTGGTCCTGATCTGTCCTAAACACAATTTTAGAGTTGTTAAACATGCAAGATGAGGCCACCACGTTAAGCTAGGCAAAATTCTACCCCATTTACATATAAAGTTTATTAAAAACGGAGTTACGGTTAATTAGATATGAATTAAAGCATTTTTAACATGGCATTTAAGCAAAATTAACCAAACATCAATTTAATCAATTTTAATTGTTGTTATCACGATGCAGATGACATGAACAAGTTTTAAGCAATTTATGCAAAATGTTGATAAGAGCATTATGAAGCATTGTCACCGTGGTGGAAGGAAAAAGGGGGTGCCACGGCAACGAGTCCGAAAATGAAGCCACGGCAACATGTCGGTTCCGGTAGCTCATAGAGGTACCGGTGCAAACGGAAGAATGACGGGGGCGTAACACGCGATAGGAGGTGGGGTGATCCCGGATACCGGGTTCCCACAATATGGTGGCAAGGCAAAAGAGGGGCAACGTGCACCGAACAACTCCGACACGGAGCAAACACGAGCATATCATACATCACACATGCATTCGTTCACGGCGGTCGTCTCGGGGGTTATACCTTTGAAGCATGCGTTATCGGAGCGCTTCGGTTCAAGCGGGGTAGAGGAAGTAGACGTTCTCGCACGCTCTAGGGTCGACGGTAGAGGTTCTCGCGATGGTAGTCGTTCACGTTCGTTCGGAGAGGTACTTGCGATGGTAGTTGTTCATGGCGGTAGTGGAACTTGACGGATCCGATGCCTCCGAACGTAGTGGTACATGCTCGTTCTTCCGAGGGGTACTTGACGGGTCCGAATACTTTCGGGGTGGTCGTGGTACTTGGCGATTTCGGAGACGGCGGAAGACGAACTTGGCGGTCCTCGTTGACCTAGTACTTGGCGTTTCCCGGTTCGGTGACCGTTTTCGGCATCGGACGTCGAGGTACTTGGCGGATCCGGTCTTGGCGTGCGAACGAACACAACACAATGTACAGGTGTAGTGGTACACACACGTAGATGAACTTAACGGGTCGTCGTCATCCTGGTACTTGGCGTACTTGATCGGGGCAGCAAAACATAATCGAACTTGGCGGACACAAGCAGCAACATGGGGCTGGCAGAGGCGACGCGGGGCCCCTGCAGAGGGCTGAATCAACCAACGGGCGAGGCGGGTCTTGGCGCTGGCTCGTGGCTTCACGGGCCTGGCAAGGTGGTGGTCATCGACGGCGGACGGACTTGGCGAGGACGCAGGCGGCTGGCGGCGCTCCGGCGAGGCCATGGCAGAGGATGGACTGCGCGAAATAGGCCCCGAATGGGACGGAGACGACGGGTCCAAGGCGAAGGTCGCCGGAACTGACAAAGAACATGGCCGGAGCGGTGGCGTGGCTCGCAGTTGACGAGGAAGAAGCAAGGCGCCGGACTCGTAGCAGGGGCTGCCAGAGGTTGGGGCTCAGCGACGGCGTCCATCACCGGAGGCGCTGGTGGAAGGAGGAGGCGGGGCGCGGGGCTCGCGCTGGTGTGGGCGCTCCTGGTGGCCGCCGACGGCGGCGGTTGTCGACGGGAGAGGACCCGGGCGGTGAGCGAGGAGAGCAGCAGCAGAGCAGCTCGGGCGCGGGGTTGCAGGGCGGCGGAGCCTCGAGCTCGGCTAGGCGCGGCCATGGAGGACGTCGGCGCCGAGGCGGGGCGATGATAGGGGAAATGGGGTCGGGTCCCCTGGTGAGAGCGAGAGGGGGAGGCGGCCATGGCGCGCGGAGGAGAGGTCGACGGGAGAGGGAGATCGAGGGGATCGGGATCGATCCTCTCTCTGGCGGCGCTGAGGATCGCTGGGAGAGAGACAGGCTACGAGGGAGAGAGACTAGGGTTAAGAGGGGTGCGGGCCAAGGAGGGCAAAAGAGGCCGGCTGGCCTAGGTGGGCCGCGGAGGAGGCCCAGCTGGTCTGAACTGGGGCCTCAACTCTCTCTCTCTCTCTCAAACTTATCTATAAAACAGAAAAAAAACAAAGAAGAGAAGAGAAGAGAAGAAAAAGAAAGGAGGTGATTGGGGAAGAAGTTGGACAGGAGGACAATTTTCCCGGAGTCATAAAAATATGAGGAATTTGACAAAAATGGCCTGACGATTTTTGGAGTAAGTAAAATCCACACGCGTTGGATTTAACTCGGTAAGTTCGAATTTCGAAACCCATTCAAATGAACTCCAAATGGGTTGAAATTATAGGAGGTGACCCTACACAAATATATGTGATTTATGGGCAGATTTGGAACATTTATGGGTAAAGTAAAATTGCCACTCAATTTTACTAAAAGGCCCCAAGGAAGAAGGGGAAGTTGAGAAGGATAAAAGGAAATTTGAAGAACGGTGCATATGTGTTTGTGGGTGATTCCAAGCAAATGGAATGGTTTAATATAGCTCCCTAAAATATTGGGAGGATATGTTATAAAGAGAAGTCACCATGTGAATTCCCTCGATTTAAATGGATCGAAGATCCACACAATTTATTTAGTTGAGATGCAAAAGATTATGACATGATGACATGATGACATGATGCAAAAGCACATGATGCAAAGATGAAAACGATGAACCAAACAAATCACACGATGAAACCCGGAAACCCTGGAAGGCATCTGAAGCTCCGATCTTGGGGCGTTACAATGATGAACCCCTCCATGATGGTGTCTAGATTGGATCTGTGGTTTCTGGAACTTGCGGCGGCTGGAATTGATTTTTGTCGTATTCCCTTGGGTTTCTGGAATATTGGGGTATTTATAGAGCAAAGAGGCGGTGCGGGAGGTGGCCGAGGTGGGTACAACTCACCTGGGCGCGCATGGGCCCCCCAGGCGCACCCTGGTTGGTTGTGCTCTCGTCAGAGCCCCCTCTGGTACTTAATTGGCCCAACAGGTGTCTTCTGGTCCAGAAAAAATCACCAAAAAGTTTCATTGCATTTGGACTCAGTTTGGTATTGATTTTCTGTGAAGTAAAAAACAAGCAAAAAAGCAGCAACTGGTACTGGGCACTATATCAATAGGTTAGTACCAAAAAAATCTTATAAAGTTGCTATAAAATGATTGTAGAACATCCACGAATGATAATATAACAACATGGGACAAAAATTATAGATACGTTGGAGACGTATCATAGGGCATGACGAGTGAAGGGATTCGGTTGTGGTTTACTCGACTGCACATTGTTTTCTAATTGGCACACGACCTAGGCATGCCTCATGTGCATATATAGATGTATTGGAGTGTCTTCATTGATGTGTG
The DNA here is from genome assembly GCA_034509565.1 of Triticum monococcum. Taxonomy (NCBI): domain Eukaryota; kingdom Viridiplantae; phylum Streptophyta; class Magnoliopsida; order Poales; family Poaceae; genus Triticum; species Triticum monococcum. The sequence goes on from CM067841.1 coordinate 542,278,489, forward strand.
TGTCTTTTTTTCCTGTTGAAACACTGATAACCCACAAGTATTGGGGACTGCAACAGTTTTCGAGGGTAGAGTATTCAACCCAAATTTATTGATTCGAACAAGGGGAGCCAAACAATATTCTCAAGTATTAGCAGCTGAGTTGTCAATTCAACCACACCTGGAAACTTAATATCTGCAGCAAGGTATTTAGTAGCAAAGTAATATGATAGTAGTGGTAACGGTGGCAAAAGGTAACGGTAGAAAAAGTAATATTTTTGGTTTTGTAGTGATTGTAACAATAGCAGCGAAAAAGTAAATAAGCGAAGAACAATATACGGAAAGCTCATAGGCATTGGATCGGTGATGGAGAATTATGCCGGATGCGATCGATCATGTAACAGTCATAACCTAGGGTGATGATACGTCCATTTTGCATCATGCTTTTATATCAATATTTATTGCATTATGGGCTATTATTACATATTATGTCACAATACTTATGCCTATTCTCTCTTATTTTGCAAGGTTTACATAAAGAGGGAGAATGCCGGCAACTGGGATTCTGGGCTGGAAAAGGAGCAAATATTAGAGACCTATTCTGCACAGCTCCAAAAGTCCTGAAACTTCATGGCAGATGTTTTCCGAATATATGAAAAATACTGAGAGAAAGAACTTCACTAGGGGGGCCACACCCTGCCCACGAGGGTGGGGGGCGCGCTCTCCCCCCTGGGCGTGCCCCCTACCTCATGGGCCCCCTGGTGGCCCTCCGGTGGCCATCTTCTGCTATATGGAGTCTTTTGATGGGAAAAAAAAATCATAAGCCATTTTCTCGGACGAAACTCCGCCGCCACGAGGAGGAACCAATCTAGGGCTCTGGCGGAGCTGTTCTGCCGGGGAAACTTCCCTCCCGGAGGGGGAAATCGTCGCCATCGTCATCACCAATGCTCCTCTCATCGGGAGAGGGCAATCTCCATCAACATCTTCATCAGCACCATCTCATCTCAAAACCCTAGTTCATCTCATGTATCCAATTCTTGTCTCTAAGTCCGGGATTGGTTCTAGTAGGTTGCTAGTAGTGGTAATTACTCCTTGTAGTTGATGCTTGTTGGTTTAATTGGTGGAAGATCATATGTTCAGATCCTATATGCATATTAATACCCCTCTGATTATGAACATGTTTATGCTTTGTGAGTAGTTACTTTTGTTCCTGAGGACATGGGAGAAGTCTTGATATTAGTAGTCATGTGAATTTGGTATTCGTTCGATATTTTGATGAGATGTATGTTGTCTCTCCTCTAGTGGTGTTATGTGAACGTCGACTACATGACACTTCACCATTATTTGCCTAGAAGAAGGCATTGGGAAGTAATAAGTAGATGATGGGTTGCTAGAGTGACAGAAGCTTAAACCCTAGTTTATGCATTGCTTCGTAAGGGGCTGATTTGGATCCTTATGTTTCATGCTATGGTTAGGTTTACCTTAATACTTTTGTTGTATTTGCGGATGCTTGCAATAGAGGTTAATCATAAGTGGGATGCTTGTCCAACTGAGGGCATCACCCAAGCACCGGTCCACCCACATACCAAATTATCAAAGTACCGAACGCGAATCATATGAACGTGATGAAAACTAGCTTGATGATATTCCCATGTGTCCTCGGGAGCTCTTTACATCTTATAAGAGTTTGTCCAGGCTTGTGCTTTGCTACAAAAAGGATTGGGCCACCTTGCTACACCTTATTTACTTTTGTTACTTGTTGCTTGTTACAAATTATCTTATTACAAAACTATCTGTTACCACTTATTTTAGTACTTGCAGAGAATACCTTGCTGTAAACCGCTTATCATTTCCTTCTGCTCCTCGTTGGGTTCGACACTCTTACTTATCGAAAGGACTACGATAGACCCCCTATACTTGTGGGTCATCAAGACTCTTTTCTGGCACCATTGCTGGGGAGTGAAGCGCCTTTGGTAGGTGGAATATGGTAAGGAAAAATTTATATAGTGTGCTGAAATTTACTGTCACTTGTCACTATGGAAGGTAATCCTCTTAGGGGCTTGTTCGGGGTATCTTCATACCGACTAGTAGAGCAAAGAGTTGCTCCTCAACCTACTGAAAATGAATATGAAAATGAAAATGATTGCTTTGAAGTTCCTTCGGGTATGATAGAAAAACTGCTAGCTAATCCTTTTCTAGGAGATGGAACAAAACATCCTGATGAACATCTAATATATGTGGATCAAGTTTGTGGATTATTTAAGCTTGCAGGTGTACCCGGAGATGTTGTTAAGAAGAAGGTCTTCCCCTTATCTTTGAGGGGAGATGCATCAACATGGTATAGTCTATGTGATGATATGAGGTCTTGGAATTACAAACGATTAAAATTGGAATTTCATCAGAAGTTTTATCCTATGCATCTTGTTCATCGTGATCGCAATTATATATATAATTTTTGGCCTCGCAAAGGAGAAAGCATCGCTCAAGCTTGGGGGAGGCTTAAATCAATGTTATATTCATGCCCCAATCATGAGCTCTCAAGAGAAATGATTATTCAAATTTTTATGCTCAGCTTTCTGGTAACAATCGCACCATGCTTGATAATTCTTGTACTGGCTCTTTTATGATGAAGACTATTGAATTCAAATGGGATTTATTGGAAAGAATTAAACGCAACTCTGAAGATTGGGACCTCGACAATGGTAAGGAGTCAGGTATGACACCTAGTTTTGATTGTGTTAAATCTTTTATGGATACCGATATTTTTCGTAAATTTAGCACTAAATATGGACTTGACTCTGAGATAGTCGCTTCTTTCTGTGAATCTTTTGCTACTTATGTTGATCTCCCCAAGGAGAAGTGGTTTAAATATCATCCTCCCATATAAGTAAAAGTAGCTGCACCTATTAAAGTTGAAGAAAAGACTATCACTTATAATGATACTATTGTTCCTACTTCTTTTGTTGAGAAACCACCTTTCCCTGTTAGGATAAAGGATCATGCTAAAGCTTCGACTGTGGTTCGTAAAAGCAATATTAAAACATATACATCTCCTGAGCAATTTAAAGTTGAACCTAATATTGCTATTGTTAAAGATCTCTTGTCTGATAATATAGATGGGCATGTTAATTATTTCTGTAATGAAACTGCTAGAACTGCTAAACCCCGTGGTAAAGATAAACCTAGACCTGTGGTAGGCATGCCTGCTATTTCTGTTAAAATAGGAGATCATTGTTATCATGGCTTATGTGATATGGGTGCCAGTGCTAGTGCAATACCTTATTCCTTATACAAATAAGTTATGCATGATATTGCACCTGCTGAGATGGAAGATACTGATGTCACAATTAAACTTGCCAATAGAGATACTATTTCACCAATGGGAATTGTTAGAGATGTTGAAGTCTTGTGTGGGAAAACTAAATATCCTGCTGATTTTCTTGTTCTTGGTCCCCCACAAGATAGCTTTTGTCCCATTATATTTGGTAGACCCTTCTTAAATATTATTAATGCTACCATAGATTACAAAAGAGATGTTGTTACTGTCGGTTTAGATGATATGACTCATGAATTTAATTTTTCTAAATTTAGTAGACAACACCGTGAAGAAGAATTACCTAGTAAGGATGAAATTATTGGTCTTGCTTCTATTGCCGTACCTCCTAGTGATCCTTTAGAACAATACTTGCTAGACCAGAAAATGATATATTTATGAATGAAACAAGGCAATTAGATGAAGTATTCTTTAAACAGGAACCTATTTTGAAAAACAATTTATCTGTTGAAATCCTAGGGGATCCTCCTCCACCTAAGGGTGATCCCATGTTTGAGCTTAAACCGTTACCTAATACTCTTAAATATGCTTATCTTGATGAGAAAAAGATATATCCTGTTACTATTAGTGCTAACCTTTCAGAACATGAAGAAGAGAGATTATTGAAAACTCTGAAGAAGCACCGTGCTGCTATTGGGTATACTCTTGATGATCTTAAGGGCATTAGTCCCACTCTATGTAAACATAAAATTAATTTGGAAGAAGATTCTAAACCAGTTCGTGATCATCAACGCCGGCTGAATCCTAAAATGAAAGAAGTGGTAAGAAAGGAGATACTAAAGCTCCTTGAGGCAGGTATAATTTATCCCGTTGCTGATAGTCAGTGGGTAAGTCCTATCCATTGTGTCCCTAAGAAGGGAGGTATTACTGTTGTTCCTAATGATAAAGATGAATTGATTCCTCAAAGAATTATTACATGTTATAGGATGGTAATTGATTTCCGCAAATTAAATAAGGCCACTAAAAACATCATTATCCCTTACCTTTTATCGATCAAATGCTAGAAAGATTATCTAAACATACACAATTTTGCTTTCTAGATGGTTATTCTGGTTTCTCTCAAATACCTATGTCAGCCAAGGATCAATCAAAGACTACTTTTACATGCCCTTTTGGTACTTTTGCTTATAGACGTATGCCTTTTGGTTATGTAATGCACCTGCGACCTTTCAAAGATGCATGGTGGCTATATTCTCTGACTTTTGCGAAAAGATTTGTGAGGTTTTCATGGACGACTTTTCCGTCTATGGATCTTCTTTTAATGATTGCTTTATAAACCTGGGTCGAGTTTTGCAGATATGTGAAGAAACTAATCTTGTCTTCAATTGGGAAAAGTGCCACTTTATGGTTAATGAAGGTATTGTCTTGGGGCATAAAGTTTCTGAAAGAGATATTGAAGTTGATAAAGCCATGGTTGATGCTATTGAAAAGATGCCATGTCCCAAGGATATCAAAGGTATAAGAAGTTTCCTTGGTCATGCCGGTTTTTATAGGAGGTTCATTAAGGACTTCTCAAAAATTTCTCGGCCTCTGACTAATTTATTACAAAAATATATACCATTTGTCTTTGATGATGATTGTGTAGAAGCATTTGAAATACTTAAGAAAGCATTGATCTCTACACCTATTGTTCAGCCACCTGATTGGAATTTACCCTTTGAAATTATGTGTGATGCTAGTGATTATGCTGTAGGTGCTGTTCTAGGACAAAGAGTTGATAAGAAACTAAATGTTATTCAATATGCTAGTAAAACTTTAGACAATGCTCAAAGAAATTATGCTACTACTGAAAAAGAATTCTTAGCAGTTGTATTTGCTTGTGATAAGTTTTGACCTTATATTGTTGATTCTAAAGTAGCTATTCACACTGATCATGCTGCTATTAAATATCTTATGGAAAAGAAAGATGCTAAACCTAGACTTATTAGATGGGTTCTCTTGCTACAAGAATTTGATTTGCATATTGTTGATAAAAAAGGAGCTGAGAACCCCGTTGCAGACAACTTGTCTAGGTTAGAAAATGTGCTTGATGACCCACTACCTATTGATGATAGCTTTCCTGATAAGCAATTAAATGTCATAAATGCCTCTCATACTGCTCCATGGTATGCTGATTATGCTAATTACATTGTTGCAAAGTTTATACCACCTAGTTTCACATACCAGCAAAAGAAAAAGTTCTTCTATGATTTGAGGCATTACTTTTGGGATGACCCACATCTTTATAAAGAAGGAGTAGATGGTGTTATTAGACGTTGTGTACCTGAGCATGAACAGGAACATATCCTACGCAAGTGTCACTCCGAAGCTTATGGAGGACACCATGCTGGAGATAGAACTGCACATAAGGTATTGCAATCGGGTTTTTATTGGCCTACTCTCTTCAAGGATGCCCGTAAGTTTGTCTTATCTTGTGATGAATGTCAAAGAATTGGTAATATTAGTAGATGTCAAGAAATGCCTATGAATTATTCACTTGTTATTGAACCATTTGATGTTTGGGGCTTTGACTATATGGGACCTTTTCCTTCCTCTAATGGTTATACACATATTTTAGTTGCTGTTGATTACGTTACTAAGTGGGTAGAAGCTATTCCAACTAGTAGTGCTGATCATAACACTTCTATTAAAATGCTTAAAGAAGTTATTTTTCCAAGATTTGGAGTCCCTAGATATTTAATGACTGATGGTGGTTCACATTTTATTCATGGTGCTTTCCGTAAAATGCTTGCTAAATATGATGTTAATCATAGAATTGCATCTCCTTATCACCCTCAGTCTAGTGGTCAAGTAGAGTTGAGTAATAGAGAACTCAAATTAATTTTACAAAAGACTGTTAATAGGTCTAGAAAGAATTGGTCCAAGAAACTTGATGATGCATTATGGGCCTATAGAACTGCATATAAAAATCCTATGGGTATGTCTTCGTATAAAATGGTCTATGGAAAAGCATGTCACTTGCCTCTCGAACGAGAACACAAGGCTTATTGGGCTATTAAAGAACTTAACTATGATTTTAAACTTGCCGGTGAGAAGAGGTTATTTGATATTAGCTCACTTGATGAAGGGAGAACCCAAGCCTATGAAAATGCCAAGTTGTTTAAAGAAAAAGTTAAAAGAAGGCATGATAAAAGGATACAAAAGTGTGAGTTTAATGTAGGTGATTATGTATTGCTATACAACTCTCGTTTAAGATTTTTTGCAGGAAAACTTCTCTCTAAATGGGAAGGTCCTTATGTTATCGAGGAGGTCTACCGTTCCGGTGCCATAAAAATCAACAACTTCGAAGGCATAAATCTGAAGGTGGTGAACGGTCGAAGAATCAAACACTATATCTCAGGTAATCCCATAAATGTTGAAACCAATGTTATCGAAACCGTAACCCCGGAGGAATACATAAGGGACACTTTTCGGAACGTTTCAGACTCCGAAAAGGAATAGGTATGTGGTACGGTAAGCAAACCGACTCCAAAATAGTTTTTAAGGCAATATTTCTTTGTTTTGGAATATTTAGAAAAATAGAAAAATAAGCAGCAGTCCAGCAAGGACACGAGGGCTCCACGAGGGTGGAGGGCGCGCCCTACCCTACTGGGCGCGCCCCCTACCTCGTGGGCACCTCGTGTGCTCTCCGGACTCCATTTTCATACACGACACGTATTTTGGTCGGTAAAAATTCATTATATAATCTCCTGGGGGTTTTGACTCCCGTATCATGCAAATATCTCTTGTCTTTGTTTTGAGCTGTCCTGCTGCAGACAAAGCAACATGTCATCCCAGGATTCAGAAGGAGAAAGTTACATGGCTGATTACCTTGCAGATCCTAAGGTTTAGGGGGATGTGGAGCCTTGCGGTTGGACTACGGAAGAAGAAGAGGACTATGAACCCAAGGGAAAGGAGGAGATGAGCTTAGATGAAGATGAAGTCCCACTACCTCAACCTAGGGACATGCATGTGGAGTTCAAAAAGTCAAGCCTCTTGGATAGGGTAAAGAAACCTAAGATCGAGTTTATCCCTTTTCGCCTCTTGCAGGAGAACAAACATGAACTATGCAAAAAGATATTGAGCTTGGAGCGGGAGATCGAGGACCTAAGGGACCAAAATTCTGTCCTCAAACGCAAATTAAGGAAGAAACCTACGCCATCAACAAAATCACCACCGTCTCCACCAACAAAGAAGAATTGAGTATCTGGTATGGGCACTCCACTTGGCAACTGCCAAGCTTCGGGAAGTGCCCCGGTATCATATCACCATCACTTTTATCTTTACCGTTTTTCTTAGTTCGATCCTTTTGATAATATCTTGATCTAGTAGAATAAAAGTTCTTAGTATGATTTAGTTGTGAGTTCTGCTTTATTATTCTTCTGTGTAATCGAGTCCGTGAGCTATATAATAAAGATTAGTGTTGAGTCAAGGGCTTGATTATTTTGCCATGATCCTAAAGGAATAAAAGAAAAGAGAAAGAAATAAAAAGAAACAAAGAGATCATATGAGTCTTATGGAGAGTAATGAGCTCACATAGAAGAGTATGATGAATAAAAGTTGTTGAGAGTTGACAAACACAGTTTTGGTAATCGTTGCAATTAATAGGAAGTAATAAAGAAAGAGAGGTCTTCACATATAAATATACTATCTTGGACATCTTTTATGATTGTGAGCACTCATTAAAATATGACATGCTAAAGAGTTGACATTGGACAAGGAAGACAACATAACGGGTTATATTTTCTTACATCTGAGATAAATTATATTGTCTTGGATCTTCCAACATGACGAGCTTGCCTTTCCCCCTCATGCTAGCCAAATTCATTGCACCAAGTAGAGATACTACTTGTGCTTCCAAATACCCTTAAACCAGTCTTGCCATAAGAGTCCACCATATTTACCTATGTATTGAGTAAGATCCGTCAAGTAATTTGTCATCGGTGCAAGCAATAAAAATTGTTCTCTAAATATGTATGATTGATTGGTGTGGAGGAAATAAGCTTTATACGAGCGTGTGATATGGAAGTAATAAAAGCGACAGACTGCATAATAAAGGTCCATATCACAAGTGGCAATATAAAGTGATGTTTTTTTGCATTAAGATTTTGTGCATGTAACATCCCAAAATTTCAATTTGGAATGTTATACATTAGACCATCATTGCATATCATAATTTATTTTCTTTTGGTTTTGATCCTAGAAATTCTACGCAACTCAAGGACCCACATAGAGAGTTGGGGATTTCGTTATTTTCATATTTGAGTTTTCTCAAATTTTGAGAATAGGATAATTTGATTTTAATTATTTTATCATCAATTATTTCTATTACAAAAATATGAGAGAGGGAATAAAATGACTTTCCCAAAATAAATAGAAAATTGAGGATTTAATAATAAAATCAAATAAGATTTTATTTCGGAGTTTTTCGGTATTTTATTTGAATTTAGGAAAAATGTGCGTTTTCCAAAATTACATTTAGGCCCCAAATAAATATTCACCTTGTGCGGCTTGATTTTAGAAGCCCAGAAAAATTTATTTCGGGATTTTTGGAGTCCGTTTAGTATTTATTTTATTTGTTTTTCTGCACGGAATAATTAAAAAAACGCGAACCGACTTTGGGCCGTACCCGAGCGGGACTCCGCCCGGGGGCAGCCTTTAAATACCCGCCGCCCGAGCCGCCCCAGCCCACCAGAGCCGCCGCCAACCCTAACCCTAGCTGCGCCTCGATCCGCGCGCCCGCCGCCGCCGCCGGAGCCACCGCCGACCCGCCTCCCAAGGTAAAAAAAAGAAAAAAAAGGGTCGCGTTTTATTTTTTTAGTTTCGGTTTTTTAAATAGATCGGTTTTTCCGTTTTATTTATTTAGCGAGCGCTCGTCCATTCGTTCGTTCTAGCGAATGTTCGTCGTTTTACTTTTTCTCGGATTAAATCCGCGATTTTTCTGATCGTGATTCCTTATCCGATATTCGTTTTAGTATAACTTTTCGCTCGTTTATCGGAATCAGGCGATTCAAGCGCCTAGAGTTTCGTCTCTAAACCCTCTATCCATTTAACCAACTTAAATAAGTTTTTGCCATTGTAAAAATTTCCCTAGATCCAGAATAGTAAATGAAGCTTGTTTCTTTTGCCGTTTGACTTTCGTTGCTTCGTTTGATTTGATTCTTTTTGCAAACCGGAGTTCTTAAGTTGAACCTTCTGGTTAGATCTCTTATTTGAGTTTTACCCGTGCATTAGGTGAATACTTATTGTATGCTTGTTTGTTTGTCTGCGATAGAATACCCGGAGTGCGCCGCCTGTTACTTCGAATCTCTAGGTTTCGCGGATCATCAACAAGGCAAGTAACACTTTGATCATACCTTCTACTACCCAGTTTTATTGCATTAGATCAATCCTCAAACATTGCATGATTAGGATCTAATTAAATTGTGGGATGGGAAGTAGTTGAGGTAGTACCTATTACCTGTTGTATTATCAAACCTTTGGGAGTTACTTCTACGTTTGCTTATTATTGCTATGCTATGCTAGTAGACGTGGATTGGGTGAGTGATATCCATGACAGATGTGAGTTTGTTAATTAATGGTTTATCTAAGGTGGCAACTTAAACACACATCTGGGTGGATTGAGGTACCTGGGTATTCCAGGATTGCCTGTTTTTCTTTATGGACCGCCACCCAGGCCCAAAGGGATCATGAGATTTTTCATACTAGAAACTTCCGTGTGCAGCCACAAGATATTATGGGCTCTAGCATAGTTGATTAAGTCGTGCGAACTCTTACAGGGTAGACTAGCAAATGTAGGGGAAAGTAGGTGTAACGGTCTATCCATCGTACGGTGCTAGCGCTTCTGAAAGACTCTGTCTCAGTCATCCGTCTTCTCAAACACCATGTAGTGCGAGAAACCAAACGGAGGCGATCGAGTCTTGCGGGGAAAAGTGTGCAAACCTCTGCAGAGTGTGTAAACTAATCATGGTTAGCCGTGTCCCCGGTTATGGACAGCTTGAGTATCTAGTACTTGGATTATCATGTGAATCTCAACATGTTACTCTAAAAATTAATTTTGTTGGGTTTTCTTTAATGATGATGCTTAATTGGGATTGAGGATGCTGTCAACCATTCTCAATGTTTAACAACCACCATGATAGTTAAATAAAATTTATTCCTTTGCAGTAGGGAAAAATTGGCTTTTCACAAAACTGTAACCATAGAGCTTTCCACCAGCCAAATATGCATATAGTATAGCTGTTTCATTCCATTACTCTCTATGTGTTACTTTGCCAGCATATTCCATGTGCTGACCCGTTTCGGGCTGCAACGTAAATGTTGCAGACTTTTCAGACGACGATTAAGGAGTTTTAGGTCGTGGTTCTATACTCAGTGATGCCGTTGGAGTTGATGGACTCACTTATCTTCCAAGCTTTCCGCTGTTATCGTTATTAGATGGCCTTAAGCCATATTTATTGTAATAAGTTCTCTATTGAGACACTCGATGTAATAAGTGTGTGATTGCTACTCTGTTATAAATCCTCCGAGTACTATGTGGTGTCAGCATTACTGATTCAGGGATGACACCTGAGCATAGAGATCAGACTGTTTGAGGTCTGGTCGCTACAGAGATGGTATCAGAGCACACGCTGACTGTAGGACACGACCACTAAGCTAAAAGACCTAGATCACTATTCACTCTCTTCTCTTCTGACCTCTCATCTTTTCTACTCTTCAGGATGGCGGATGCAAGGAACAAGTTCACGCAACCGGATGACGATACACCCTTTGGACGTCACTTGAAGGAAGTCTACCTGAACATAGGAGTACCAAGCTTCACCGGAACCTACAACGCCACTTTACCTGAAAAAGAGCGCTGGATGATTCAAGTTCAAGTTCCAGGAAGGACGTTCATGCCAGTCACTGAGCCCATAGAGTTTTCTTTTGATGCACCAACTTGGAGTCTAGGAAAGAGCATGGTAGCTCACATCGCCATGGGACGCATTGGAGAAGTCTACCGCAATGATCTCAAGGATACTATCTACCAGATTTGTAGGCGCCGAGATGAACACTGGGAGATGATCATCGCCAGAAAGGATAGATCAGTTGCAGCTTTTATCTAGGAGTTAAACCAGCACATGCGACGACTGGAGAACCAGATGTGCACCGACATGATAGACCTGAAGAAGGCTAGGACAAGAATCAAGGAACTGGAGGAAGAACTCAAGGCAACATGTGAAGATTATGAAGAGGAAATTGAAGTATTAGTGGATAAGAATGACGATCTGATCAAGAAGATCGGAATATTTATGGGAGGCCCTACACCAGTAGATGAAGACGAAGAACCCAAGGAGATTCTCTCGGAAGACTACATCATTATTGACGACACCGACTCGGATCCAGATGATAGCGATGATGACTATGTTGATGAAGCTGGAGCAGATATCATGGAGTCTGCAACCAAAGAATATTTCTAGTGGACCACCTCATCAGTAGTAGTAGTCCACCATGTAAATATAGTAGTCCGAGCACGTTTGCGATAGTTAGATCGAATGTATGCCCTTGTTTGAATGAATGAAGTGAATTGTTTGCTTTTGCCTCATGTGCATATGGGTAGTGTTTTCTCTTTAGACCCCCTCTATTCTAAACTCTCATCTTTTCTAAACCCTCAGATGCCTCCGAGACGTGACCCCAGATTCACCTTTCCATCGGAGCTCACCCAATTGATCCAGCAGCCGAACACATTGATGCAGTTACTAGTTCAGAATCAGAATCAGGGGAACAAAAACAACAACCCACCACCACCACCACCTGTTGATCACTTAGCCCGTTTTCTTAGGCTGAATCCGCCGGTGTTTTCCAGTAGCACCGAGCCGATAGTAGCAGATGATTGGCTCCGCAAGACAGCTAGAGAATTGACCACAGCATGATGCACAGATGCGGAGAAGGTGAAGTTTGCCGCACATCAGCTTGAAGGACCCGCATCATCATGATGGGAGAATTTCACAGCCACTTTCCCTGTCGACACTGTCACTTGGGACTAGTTTCAGCAGGCTTTTCGAACTGCCCATGTTTTAGCAAGAGCTATGGCCATGAAGAAGCGAGAGTTTCGCAACTTGCGCCAAGGAGGACGGACAGTTGGCCAGTATGTGGAGGACTTTAGTAAATTAGCACGTTATGCCCCAGATGACGTTGCTACGGATGCAACTAAGCAGGAGAAGTTTCTGCAAGGACTGAATGATGAGTTGAGCATGCAGTTGATGGTAGCAACCTTCAACAACTACCAGGAGTTGGTAGACCGTGCTCTTACGATTGAAGGCAAGCAACAGCAAATTGAGAATCGCAAGAGGAAGTATGGACAAGGGAAGTACAATTCTGGAGCCCAGCAGAAGCCACGTTTTACCCCTAGATCGGGAGGACATTTTCAGCATACCCATGGAGGAGGTAGCTCGCTCAATCACAACGGCACCAAGAATGGTAATGGCAATGGAGGAAGCAACGACCAGAACCATACCAACCCATCAACCCCAGCCAAGAAGGACCTGAGCCAAGTCACTTGCTTTAAGTGCCAGAAGACAGGACATTATGCCAATGAATGTCCTGAAGGGCAGAATGGAAATGGAAGCTCTGGGAAGAAGCCGAACCCTTTCAACAGGGGACAGGTGAACCACGTTAACGTGGAGGAGGTTGAAGAGCAACCGGATGCAGTAATTGGTAAGTTTTTGGTTAAGTCATTTATTGCACTCGTTCTTTTTGATACCGGTGCATCGCATTCATACATATCAAGGGGATTTGTGGATAAGTATAACTTGCCCACTAAGGTTCTTAGAACACCTATGCTAGTAAGCTCACCAGGAGCGGAGTATACAGCCAGTCAAGGATGTTTTCAAGTGCCATTGAGTATAGGTAGGCATGTGTTTCCCTCGGATTTAATCATTTTGGAATCACAAGGATTGGATGTAATTCTGGGTATGGATTGGTTGTCGATGTACGGAGGAAACATTGATTGCGCTAGTAAGACAATTTTGCTTACTACCCCAGAAGGGAGAAGGATCAAGTATGTATCCCGACATGTGCCAAATAGGACTCAAGTAAATTGTTTAACAGGAGTTGTGTAGGAGGAAGTACCAGTGGTAAGGGATTTCCCTGAAGTATTTCCAGAAGAGTTGCCAGGCATGCCACCGGATAGAGATATTGAGTTTTTGATTGAGCTATTGCCAGGCACAGGGCCAATATCAAAGAGACCATACAGGATGCCTGCAAAGGATTTGGTGGAAATTAAGAAGCAGATTAAGGAGTTACTGCATAAAGGTTACATTCGCCCAAGTTCGTCGCCTTGGGGATCACTAGTACTTCTAGTGGAGAAAAAGGATGGATCGTTAAGGATGGTTGTTGATTATCGAGGATTGAATGAAGTAACCATCAAGAACAAGTACCCACTACCAATGATCAATGATCTGTTTGATCGATTGCATGGAGCTAAGGTATTTTCCAAGATCGATCTGCGATCAGGATTCCACCAGTTGAAGATTCGAGAACTGGATATACCTAAGACAGCTTTTACCACCAGGTATGGGCTGTACGAGTATACCGTTATGTCATTTGGTCTGACTAACGCACCTGCCTATTTTATGAACATGATGAACAAAGTGTTTATGGAGTTCTTGGATAAGTTCGTCGTGGTGTTCATTGATGATATTCTGGTTTACTCGAAGAATGAAGAGGAGCATAAGGAACATTTGCGATTGGTACTTGAGAAGCTCAGAGAACATCAGTTGTATGCCAAGTTTAGCAAATGTGAGTTTTGGTTGAAGCAAGTTGTATTTCTCGGACACGTTATATCCGGAGAAGGTATAGCAGTAGATCCCACTAAAGTTGATACCGTGACCAAGTGGGAGGCACCAACAACAGTTGGCGAGATCCGGAGTTTCCTTGGACTCGCAAGATACTACCGGAGATTCATTGAGAATTTCTCAAAGATTGCGAAGCCTATGACTGAACTGTTAAAGAAGGATACCAAGTTCATATGGACCGAGGATTGTGAGGCTAGTTTCCAGGAGTTGAAGAAACGCTTGGTTACTTCACCAGTGTTGATTTTGCCAGACCAGACCAAGGATTATGAGGTGTACTGCGACGCTTCACGTCGAGGACTTGGAGCAGTGCTTATGCAGGAAGGGAGAGTTGTTTCATATGCCTCGAGACAACTGAAACCTCACGAGTTGAATTATGCTACGCATGATTTGGAGTTAGCAGCCGTAGTGCATGCACTGAAGACTTGGAGACAGTTCCTCATTGGAAATCATTGTGAGGTGTACACGGATCACAAGAGTTTGAAGTACATTTTCACGCAGAAGGAGTTGAACCTCAGACAAAGGAGATGGTTGGAGCTCATCAAGGATTATGATATGAGATTGCATTACCATCCCGGAAAAGCTAATGTAGTAGCTGACGCGTTAAGCCGCAAAAGCCATGTCAATACACTAATGACGGGAGAAATACCAAGGGAGTTAGCCGAAAATCTTCGTGAACTATGTTTGGAAATAGTTTCGAGAGGCTATGTAGCAGCATTGGAGATTCAGTCAACTTTGATGGATAGAATCAGAGAAGCTCAGAAGACTGACAAGGAGATTGCCTCTATAAAGGAGAAAATGAGTGAAGCAAAGGCTAAAGGATTTCGTGAGGATGAGCACGACACCCTATGGTTTGAAGGCCGTGTTTATGTGCCTAATGACTCGGAGATCAGGAAGTTGATTCTGCAAGAGGCACACGATTCACCATATTCGATTCACCCAGGAAATACCAAGATGTATTTGGATTTGAAGGATATTTTCTGGTGGACCGGAATGAAGAAAGATATGGCGGAGTATGTAGCAGTTTGTGATGTATGTCAGAGAGTTAAGGCAGAGCATCAGAAGCCAGCAGGATTGCTACAGCCATTTCCGATACCCGAATGGAAGTGGGATAAGTTAGGCATGGATTTTATCACGGGATTGCCCAGGACTCGTTCAGGCTATGACTCGATTTGGGTTGTAGTTGATCGGTTGACGAAAGTAGCTCATTTCATCCCGGTAAAGACCAGTTACACCAGTGCTAAGTTGGCAAAGATATACATGACCAGGATTGTATGCTTACATGGAGTTCCGAGGAGTATAGTATCAGATAGAGGAACCCAGTTTACCTCAAAGTTCTGGAATCAGTTGCACGAAACTTTGGGTACCAGGCTAGAGTTCAGCACAGATTTTCATCCACAGACAGATGGACAGACCGAGAGAGTCAATCAGATTTTGGAGGACATGCTGAGAGCTTGTGCGCTAGATTATGGATCTAGTTGGGAAGAGAATTTGCCGTATGCAGAGTTCTCTTACAACAACAGCTATCAATCCAGTTTAAAGATGGCCCCTTTCGAAGCCTTGTACGGAAGGAGGTGCAGGACACCGTTGTCGTGGGATGAAGTTGGAGACCGCCAGTTGTTTGGACCTGACTTGATTAAGGAGTCTGAACAGAAGGTGAAATTGATTCGCGATAGGCTCAAGATAGCCCAGTCCAGATAGAAGAGTTATGCAGATTCTAAACGCAAGGAGACCGTTTACGAAGTTGGAGATAGAGCTTATCTTCGAGTATCCCCACTTCGGGGAACAAAGCGCTTTGGTGTTAAAGGAAAGTTAGCGCCACGATTCATAGGACCATATCGAGTATTGGAACGTATGGGAGAAGTGGCCTACAAGTTGGAATTGCCTGAAGGATTGTCAGGAGTTCATGATGTGTTCCACGTTTCTCAGTTGAAGAAGTGCCACGCGGAGATGGCTGACATACCCTTGAGAGACACAGTGCCATTGGAAGCAATTCAGTTGGATAACGATTTGACCTATGAGGAGAAACCAGTTAAGATTCTAGAGTATGCCAGTCGAGTCACCCGCAGCAAGGTTATCAAGTTTTGCAAGGTTCAATGGAGCCACCACACGGAGGATGAAGCCACCTGGGAGCGAGAGGAAGATTTGCTCAAGGACCACCCTCACCTATTTTCTAGCCAACCCGAATCTCGAGGGCGAGATTCATCTTAAGGGGGGTAGGTTTGTAACATCCTAAATTTTCAATTTGGAATGTTATACATTAGACCATCATTGCATATCATAATTTATTTGCTTTTGGTTTTGATTCTAAAAATTCTACGCAATTTAAGGACCCACGGAGAGAGTTGGGGATATCGTTATTTTCATATTTGAGTTTTCTCAAATTTTGAGAATAGGATCATTTGATTTTAATTATTTTATCATCAATTATTTCTATTACAAAAATATGAGAGAGGGAATAAAATGAATTTCCTAAAATAAAGAAATATTGAGGATTTAATAATAAAATCAAATAACATTTTATTTCGGAGTTTTTTCGGTATTTTATTCGAATTTAGGAAAAATGTGCATTTTTCGAAATTGCATTTAGGCCCCAAATAAATGTTCACCTTGTGCGGCTTGATTTTAGAAGGCCGGGAAAATTTATTTCGGGATTTTTGGAGTCCGTTTAATATTTCTTTTATTTGTTTTTCTGCGCGGAATAATTAAAAAAACGCGAACCGACTTTGGGCCATACCCGAGCGAGACTCCGCCCGGGGCAGCCTTTAAATAGCCGCCGCCCGAGCCGCCCGAGCCCACCAGAGCCGCCGCCAACACTAACCCTAGCCGCACCTTAATCCACGCGCCCGCCGC
Source organism: Triticum monococcum (assembly GCA_034509565.1). Lineage (NCBI taxonomy): Eukaryota > Viridiplantae > Streptophyta > Magnoliopsida > Poales > Poaceae > Triticum > Triticum monococcum. The sequence goes on from CM067841.1 coordinate 542,295,463, forward strand.
CGCCGCCGAAGCCGCCACCGACCCGCCTCCCGAGGTAAAAAAAAGAAGAAAAAAAGGGGTCGTGGTTTTATTTTTTTAGTATTGGTTTTTTAAATTGATCGGTTTTTCCGGTTTATTTATTTAGCGAGCGTTCGTCCGTTCGTTCGTTCTAGCAAACGGTCGTCATTTTTCTTTTTCTCGGATTAAATCCGCGATTTTCCTGATCGCGATTCCTGATCCGATTTTCGTTTTAGTATAACTTTTCGCTCGTTTAAGATTCACGCGATTCAAGCGCCCGGAGTTTCGTCTCGAAACCCTCTATCCGTTTAACCAACTTAAACAAGTTTTTGCCACTGTAAAAATTGCCCTAGATCCAGAATAGTAAACGAAACTTGTTTCTTTTGCCGTTTGACTTTCGTTGCTTCGTTTGATTTGATTCTTTTTGCAAACCGGAGTTCTTAAGTTGAACCTTCTGGTTAGATCTCTTATTTGAGTTTTACCCGTGCATTAGATGAATACTTATTGTATGCTTGTTTGTTTGTCTGCGATAGAATACCCGGAGTGCGCCGCCTGTTACTTCGAATCTCTAGGTTTCGCGAATCATCAGCAAGGCAAGTAATACTTTGATCATACCTTCTACTACCCAGTTTTATTGCATTAGATCAATCCTCAAACATTGCATGATTAGGATCTAATTAAATTGTGGGATGGGAAGTAGTTGAGGTAGTACCTATTACCTGTTGTATTATCAAACCTTTGGGAGTTATTTCTACGTTTGCTTATTATTGCTATGCTATGCTAGTAGACGTGGATTGGGTGAGTGATATCCATGACATATGTGAGTTTGTTAATTAATGTTTTATCTAAGGTGGCAACTTAAACACACATCTGGGTGGATTGAGGTATCTCGGTATTCCAGGATTGCCTGTTTTTCTTTATGGACCGCCACCCAGGCCCAAAGGGATCATGAGATTTTTCATACTAGAAACTTCCGTGTGCAGCCACAAGCTATTATGGGCTCTAGCATAGTTGATTAAGTCGTGCGAACTCTTACAGGGTAGACTAGCAGATGTAGGGGAAAGTAGGTGTAATGGTCTATCCATCGTAAGGTGCTAGCGCTTCTGAAAGACTATGTCTCGGTCATCCGTCTTCTCAAACACCATGTAGTGCGAGAAACCAAACGGAGGCGATCGAGTCTTGTGGGGAAAAGTGCGCAAACCTCTGCAGAGTGTGTAAACTAATCATGGTTAGCCGTGTCCCCGGTTATGGACAGCTTGAGTATCTAGTACTTGGATTATCATGTGAATCTCAACATGTTACTCTAAAAATTAATTTTGTTGGGTTTTCTTTAATGATGATGCTTAATTGGGATTGAGGATGCTGTCAACCATTCTCAATGTTTAACAACCACCATGATAGTTAAATAAAATTTATTCCTTTGCAGTAGGGAAAAATTGGTTTTTCACAAAACTGTAACCATAGAGCTTTCCACCAGCCAAATATGCATATAGTATAGCTGTTTCATTCCATTACTCTCTATGTGTTACTTTGCCAGCATATTCCATGCGCTGACCCGTTTTGGGCTGCAACGTAAATGTTGCAGACTTTTCAGACCACGATTAAGGAGTTTTAGGTCGTGGTTCTATACTCAGTGATGCCGTTGGAGTTGATGGACTCACTTATCTTCCAAGCTTTCCGCTGTTATCGTTATTAGATGGCCTTAAGCCATATTTATTGTAATAAGTTCTCTATTGAGACACTCGATGTAATAAGTGTGTGATTGCTACTCTGTTATAAATCCTCCGAGTACTGTGTGGTGTCAGCATTACTGATCCAGGGATGACACCTGAGCACAGAGATCAGACTGTTTGAGGTCTGGTCGCTACAGTGCATCCCAACCATAAAAGCGCATGGCAACCTCTGCTTCCCTCTACGAAGGGCCCATCTTTTACTTTTATCTCCTACATTGCATAAGAGTCATGGTGATCACCACTCTTCCTTTTTACATTTTATCCTTTGGCAAGCACAGTATGTTGGAAAGATCCTGGTATATATGGCTAATTGGATGTGAGTTTTCATGAACTATTACTGTTGACATTACCCTTGAGGTAAAATGTTGGGAGGCAAAACTATAAGCCCCTATCTTTCTCTATGTCCGATTAAAACTCCATACCCATAAGTATTGCGTGAGTGTCAGCAATTGTGAAAGATTATATGATAGTTGAGTATGTGGACTTGCTGAAAAGCTCTTATACATTGACTATTTCCTATGTTATGATAAATTGCAATTGCTTCAGTGACTGAGATTATAGTTTGTTAGTTTTCAATGAAGTTTACGATTCATACTTGATATTGTGATTGAATTATTACTCTAGCATTAGATATTATATGACAAAGAAATATGTAAGTTGCTGTTCTAAGTATGATCATGATGCCCTCATGTCCGTATTTTATTTTTATCGACACCTCTATCTCTAAACATGTGGACATATTTTTCGATTTCGGCTTTTTGCTGGAGGACAAGCGAGGTCTAAGCTTGGGGGAGTTGATACGTCCATTTTGCATCATACTTTTATATCAATATTTATTGCATTATGGGCTGTTATTACATATTATTTCACAATACTTATGCCTATTATCTCTTATTTTGCAAGGTTTACATAAAGAGGGAGAATGCCGGCAGCTGGAAAAGGAGCAAATATTAGAGACCTATTATGCACAGCTCCAAAATTCCTCAAACTTCACGGAAGATGTTTTCCAAATATATGAAAAATACTGAGAGCAAGAACTTCACCAGGGGGGCCACACCCTGCCCACGAGGGTGGCAGGCGCGCCCTACCCCCTGGGCGCGCCCCCTACCTCGTGGGCCCCCTGGTGGCCCTTCGGTGGCCATCTGCTGCTATATGGAGTCTTTCGATGGGAAAAAAAATCATAAGCCATCTTCTCGGACGAAACACCGCCGCCACGAGGCGGAACCTTGGCGGAACCAATCTAGGGCTCTGGCGGAGCTATTCTGCCGGGGAGACTTCCCTCCCGGAGGGGGAAATCATCGCCATCGTCATCACCAACGCTCCTCTCACCGGGAGAGGGCAATCTCCGTCAACATCTTCATCAGCACCATCTCATCTCAAAACCCTAGTGCATCTCTTGTATCCAATTCGTGTCTCTAAGTCTGGGATTGGTGCTAGTAGGTTGCTACTAGTGTTAATTACTCCTTGTAGTTGATGCTTGTTGGTTTAATTGGTGGAAGATCATATGTTCAGATCCTATATGCATATTAATACCCCTCTGATTATGAACATGTTTATGCTTTGTGAGTAGTTACTTTTGTTCCTGGGGACATGGGAGAAGTCTTGCTATTAGTAGTCATGTGAATTTGGCATTCGTTCGATATTTTGATGAGATGTATGTTGTCTCTCCTCTAGTGGTGTTATGTGAATGTCGACTACATGACACTTCACCATTATTTGGGCCTAGAGGAAGGCATTGGGAAGTAATAAGTAGATGATGGGTTGCTAGAGTGACAGAAGCTTAAACCCTAGTTTATGCATTGCTTCGTAAGGGGCTGATTTGGATCCATATGTTTCATGCTATGGTTAGGTTTACCTTAATACTTTTGTTGTATTTGCGGAAGCTTGAAATAGAGGTTAATCATAAGTGGGATGCTTGTCCAAGTAAGGGCAACACCCAAGCATCGGTCCACTCACATACCAAATTATCAAAGTACCGAACGCGAATCATATGACCGTGATGAAAACTAGCTTGATGACATTCCCATGTGTCCTCGGGAGCGCTTTACATCTTATAAGAGTTTGTCCAGGCTTGTCCTTTGCTACAAAAAGGATTGGGCCACCTTGCTGCACCTTATTTACTTTTGTTACTTGTTGCTCGTTACAAATTATCTTATTACAAAACTATCTGTTACCACTTATTTCAGTACTTGCAGAGAATACCTTGCTGGAAACCACTTATCATTTCCTTCTGCTCCTCGTTGGGTTCGACACTCTTACTTATCGAAAGGACTACGATAGATACCCTATACTTGTGGGTCATCAGGTGACAAAGAACTAGCTCCAGTTCATCAATGTAATGTAGGCAGGTATTCCGAATATAGTCATACGTGCTTATGGAAAAGAAATTGCATGACATCTTTTGTCCTACCCTCCCATGGCAGCGGGTTCCTATTGGAAACTAAGGGATATTAAGGCCTCCTTTTAATAGAGTACCGGACCAAAGCATTAACACATAGTGAATACATGAACTCCTCAAACTACGGTCATCACCGGTAAGTATCCCGATTATTGTCACTTCGGGGTTAACGGATCATAACACATAATAGGTGACTATAGACTTGCAAGATAGGATCAAGAACTCACATATATTCATGAAGACATAATAGGTTCTGATATGAAATCATGGAACTCGGGCCCTAGTGAGAAGCATTAAGCATAGCAAAGTCATAGCAACATCAATCTCAGAACATAGTGGATACTAGGGATCAAACCCTAACAAAACTAACTCGATTACATGATAAATCTCATCCAACCCATCACCGTCCAGCAAGCCTATGATGGAATTACTCACGCACGGTGGTGAGAATCATGAAATTGTTGATGGAGGAAGGTTGATGATGATGATGGCGACGGATTCCCCTCTCTAGAGCCCCGAACGGACTCCAGATCAGCCCTCCCGAGAGAGTTTAGGGCTTGGCGGCGGCTCTGTATCGTAAAACGCTATGAATCCTTCTCTTTGATTTTTTCTCCCCGAAAGTGAATATCTGGAGTCAAGGTTGAGGTCGGTGGAGCGTCAGGGGGCCGACGAGGCAGGGGGCGCGCCTGCCACCCTCGTGGACAGGGTGTGGGCCCCCTGATGTCGATCTTTCTTCCAGTATTTTTTATATATTCCAAAATAATTCTCTATTGATTTTTAGGTCATTCTGAGAACTTTTATTTCTGCACAAAAATAACACCATGGAAATTCGGCTGAAAACAGCGCCAGTCCGGGTTAGTTCCATTCAAATCATGCAAGTTAGAGTCCAAAACAAAGGCAAAAGGGTTCGGAAAATTAGATACGATGGAGACATATCAAGCACACAGACAAGTCTCAGCTTGATTTAGAGACTCCTTGAATTATCTAACAATTCAAGAATGCCATATAAATTTACATAACACATTGGTACGCGTCGGTGTTGTACAAACGGGTTTTAACCCCTTTCCGCGATGGCATTTGGAACCGTCGCCAAGTGAGTGTGGGCGATAGGGGGGTCCTTCCCACACGACCCAGAAACCGTCGGGGATATGCCCTCCCGGTACACGGGTTGGGGCAAAATGAGCTCGTGTGGGATCGAGCGAGGCATCGAAACCCAATCATTTCCGTTCGTATGTACATCCCACACAGTGAATCCGAGAAAATAACATTTCCGTTTGTATGTATATCACACACAGTCAATCCAAGGAATATGTTTCCATTCTTATGTACATCCCACACAGTCAATCCAGGGAAAACATTTCTGTTCATATGTACATCCCACACAGTCAATCCGGGAAAAACGCTTCCGTTCGAATGTACTTCCCACACAGTCAATCCAGGGAAAACGTTTTCGTTCATATGTACATCCCACACAGTCAATCCAGGGAAAACGTTTCTGTTCGTATGTACATCACACACGCTCTGCCTTGGTTAACTGTTTGCTTTTATCAACTACATCACACATGATTTGATGAAGAAAAGTGTGTGGCATTGGGCTATGCATCACAAGCGCTTTTACTGCTAGAACCATTTGCAAAGTTCCATGACACATTTAGCAGGTTTATTACTTTACAATTAATAATTCCAGTATTATGCAAATTCACATTTCATATCGAACAGTTGTTTTCCAATTTCATATCATGCACATAAATATATTTTAACATCACAGTATGATAGCTACCTGAAAATAGCACAGTACAACATGTAGCTAGTTCAGCTTTATAAGAACAATATATTCATTTCCCTAATCGAGATCATCCAGGCTCGTCTTATCCACCTCTGCTTTTAGTTCAGTAAGAACCTGTTTTGCACTGGCCAACTGGGAAAGTGCCTCATCCTTCGCCAACACCATCTTAGCAAAGTCTGATTTTAAAAATATGAGCTCATTCCCCACCTTCCTCTTTTTATCCCGCATCTTCAAATATTCTTTAGCGTTGACAACACTTCATCTAAGCCTACCTCTGTTCTCTTCATCATACATGCTCCAGAGCTTTGCTAGGCACATCTTCAAAGACTGTGGCCGCTCTTGATCAACCCACTCCAAGTAAGAACACTTCCGTTCATCCCATAATATTTAAAACTAGACCAGTGACAATTGTAGGGGAAATGGGTTTATAGCAACATATAAAATCACAAATGCTTATTTTGAAAAACTGAAGAAACATGTTAATTATGACATATCTTCTCAAAAAGATCAATGTGCAAATGAATTATTTGCTACTGAGACAACAACCAAATTTTGAAACATCAGAAGCTACAATTAACTACAACAACGCTACAAGTTCTTATCATGTACAATAAATAACAAATTGAACATCTTATGAGGAAGGTAAATATAACTGCAACAGCATAGCGACAGTGTTTGGATGATGGCAAATTGATATAGACAGGTGTGTACATGCACAAATTTAGTAACATAGAAGTAATAGCACTAAGGCCATCCACTATGTATGCCAACACTAGTGTAAAGACAAATGTTGCTACATCTCGCACCGGTGCCCTGCACTGGCGAGCCGATGCAGCAGAAAAAAATAGGGACCCGGACTCCAGAGCACCTAGTTGCTTCGATGCCCAGTTCCTTCGTGCCATAAAGATTTAGTATTTTATTGCTTGGCTGCTCGGATGTGTGGACCAAAGTTGGCTGCACAAACTGCTGAAGCGGTGCCAAATAATTTTCTAATGGCACCGCTGATGAGATGGCAATAATTGTAGATACTAGGTACAAACTGTGACACTTTCTTAGGATGTGTTTGGTTGAAGGTGTGGTATGAATGGGTTGGGACCGTGACAGTGTCTGAATCACATCTAACAAATGATTTGTAACAACAAAAGAGGGTCTAACCTTCTCTGCACATGCCAGAAACTTCCTCCCACTGTCCACAGATTCAAATGCAACTAGCTTCACGCATGGAGCTTGATGGTGACAACAAGCAGACAGATCCTCAGCCACCCCGCTCCATTCGTTGCCACTGATGGTCCTAGCACTGGTACGCGTAGGTGCTATACAAACGGTTTTTAACCCCTTTCCGCAACGACATTTGGAACCGTCTCCAAGTGAGTGTGGGCGATAGGGGGGTCCTTCCCACACAACCCAGAAACCGTCGGGGATAGGGAGCCTTGATGCATATAGTTGTCCCTATATAATCGTTTCCGATATCTCGAATATCCCAAATGCTTCATATTTGCTACTCATTTGTTCTTGCATTGCCATCATAGTCCGAGTTTTGTGGTTTTACCTAAAACCATGCAGATTCCAGGCACGAGAGCTTTCTAGGAAGATTCCAGGCACGGGAGTTTTACGATGCCTGGAACATCACAAACAGTTCATGATTATAAACCGTGTACGATAGGTAGACAATCACACACATTTAGTTTCCCCGCACCGTATGTGATAGTGTCTGACATCACACACGTTTTGCAAACGGCAACTGTGTGCATGCTTGCACACGTTTCCTCTCTGTGAACTGTCTCGGATTATGGTGTATATCACAAACGTTTGTGTTTTACCAACCGTGTGCACCGTAATGACCTGCACAACGTAATTTCGCCCTAATTTAATTGTTGTTGTTTAAAATTGTACCTAATTTAAACTTGAAAGTGGGCTATAGCTTATTCATATCCATCATGTTCAAACAACTAATGCATTATTCGATTCAGAGGTACATATGTTTAAGAATTACATAAGCAGCAAACAAAGAATGATGAACCATGGTTCTATACTTGTACTATTACAGATGGTAAAGAAAGAGGCAACAGACATTCCGGTTGCTGAACAAGGTGAAGCGGAATGGCCCTATTGTGCTCTCCTGGATGCAGAAGGCATGCAGGACTCTAGTCCAACCCCTTTTGATGGCCGGCCGCCAATCATGTACTTTGAGAGGTAATCTTGAGTAAACTGCTTCAGGATCCACTGCAAAAGAAAAAAGATTCACACATTGTCATCTAACACAACTCATTACGGGCAGTAAAAAGAAGGCTACATGGTTCTTACTTACCATCCTGCAGTTCACTGTTGTCTTGCATAAAGTGTAAAAAAATAGTTCGATTGACATCTTTTGACCTATTTTAATAACAATCTTTATTAGTTTCCTCACTTGATGCTGGTTCATGAATATCTCATTGCCCCACACGCAGAAAGGGTCGAAGTGTGGATCGTTGGCAATGATATATGTACCTAAAAGCACCAAGTTAATATTAGAAGCTAAACAAAAATTGAAAAATGATGTAGTACAACACTCCCTCCATCCCATTATATAAGATTTTATTACATGTATATCTCGACATCATCAGAAAGTTAAGGTAACACCCTTCCTTGTTGCTATGTAGCCTGGGATTGCATATTTAGTCATTCAGTACAATGCATGTTGCTATGTAGCCTCAGATATATTAAATATATTCAGTGCAATGTCCGATTAGACAACTAATCGCTTTTCAGCCCCAGGCTATATGGTACCAGCTACCGATATCCTGAATTGTGAGTACATATAAGCAATGTGATGAAACTAACCTCGATGGAAAACAACACTATTCTCAACATTATCCTGCATGAGTACATATAAAGGCATGTTAAGCACAATAGGCTAAACATCAACCAAATATATCCATGGTAGACAACATAATCTACAAATGATAGCTTCAGTATGCAGGCTTAAGCACGCTAGTTAAGCAAAACAAGAAGTGGAAAGATGTGTTAACTGCACCAGGCATAACATTTAAAAACAAGCAAATAGTGATTCAAACTGGTATTGTGTAGGTCTACAGTACAGAAGTTATTGTTAAAAAATGAAAAGGCATGTTAACTGCAATATCCTTAATAGCAACCAAATATCATAATTCATAGTGGTATTGTTTTTTGACAAACTGATAGTAGGAGAGGCTCCTACTGTATTTTTCTCACATAAAGGATTGTGTTACATGGTATGTACAAAGGAGAGGTGTGGGGGCACCACCCCCACACAGGCTGCGACAAGCTAAAGAAAGGAAAGTGGGGGGTTGATTTACAAGAGAGAGTTACAAAAATTTACTAACGAGGCAATATGTGCCTCTTTAACCCTATGTTGAAGAAGAAGAAGAAGAAGAATAAGATGAAGAAGGAAGTATTTTTTAAATCTATCTAGCCAGGATTGTGTCGAGGGGGCCATTCCTCTGAAATGCTTGTTGTTCTCTCCTTCCACAGGCTCCAGGCTGAGGTGAGAAAGATTTCTAGAAAGAGTTGGCTGTGCCAGCTAGACCTAGATTGTTGAACTACCTCCAGGCGAGAGCTGAAAGCGGGCCATGTGATTTCAAGCTTGTTCCAATAGGCTTGGCTGAATGTCCACATGAAAATCATATGGTCAACCGTTTCTTCAACATGACGACCACACAGGAGACAATCGTAGTTATTTCCAATGTTGTAATGGCGCCTCCTGAGCATATTGTGGGTGTTGAGTCGGTCATGGAATAACAACCACCCAAACACATTTAGTTTCATTGTACATTTGGACCTCCAAAGCATCTCGAAGAGAGGGTGGGCTCAAGCATCACGGAAGCAGAATTTGTAGTAATTAGACGCTTTGAATTCAGATTTCCCCCAAGTGTAGAGCCATATATCCGAGGTCAAAGTGGTCGGGGAGGTTTGTAAAGAGAGAGCCTGGAGATCTCGTAATTCCTCGAGAGCCTGGGGAGTGAGAGGCAAATGAAAGTTCTCATGCAGTGTCATGCTCTCCAAGAAATGCTTAACCGAGACATCCTCATGCAACGCAAATGAGAAAGCCCGAGGATGTGAGACTTGCAAGACTTCGTCCAGCCAAAGATCTTTCCAAAAAAGTGTTGTAGTCCCATCAACCACTATAACCTTAGAAACCCCACGAAATTGAGGCATGCGTTTGAGAATGTCCATCCACAAGAAAGAGCCCAATGGATCCGTGGCATGTGGAATACGATCGGTATAGTAAGCTTCCCAGATTAGATGAACCGAAGGCACATCTTTTTTTTATAGAATTTGTGCAAGAATTTCATCAAGAGGGATTCATTTTGAACTTTCAGGTTGATCACTCCTAAACCTCCACATTTCTTAGGCTTGCAAATCATATCCCAGGCCGCCAGTGAGTTACATTTGTGTCCTTGTTCGGTTTTTTTGTCCAGAGGCAACGTCATCTGATTTTGTCGAGCATTTCAAGAATCTTGGGTGGGATTTTCAGAGTGCAGATGGCAAAGATCAACAACAACGTGACCGTAGCGTTCAGCCAGGAGAGTTTACCACCATATGACATCATCACAACGGTTGGGGTTGTCGGATTTTGGGTTCCGGCAGACCCTTGAGGTTCAAACACTAGGGTGCACACGGAGATCTCTCCCCTACCGATCTACGTCCAATCTCCTCGCGTGATCTAAGCTGGAAACAACGAACAACACAAGGGACACGAGGTTTATACTAGTTCAGGCCACCATTGTGGTGTAATACCCTACTCCAGTGTGTGGTGTGGTGGATTGCCTCAGGGGCTGATGATGAACAGTACAAGGGAAGAACAGCCTCACGAGAGGTGTTCTTGAGCTGGTGCGATGAACTGCTTGGATGAGTTCAGTCGCCTCTCTCTAGGGCTCTATCGGATCTCTAGATGTCTAGGTGTGTCGATCCCCCTCTAGATGTCCCCCTACTCTGTGGTGGCTAGCTCTCTTTATAGAGGCCCTGGGCCTCTCCCCAAATAATGAGCGGGAAGGGCGCCAACAATTGGCCATTTTGAAGGGGAACATCTAGTACAAGTTATCCTGACCAAAGGTGGTCTTCGGCTGCCAAAAGCACTGGTGATGACACCGTCTTGGGCTCCACGGTGACCTCCGTGCTACCGCTCTATTGGTCTTGGTCTCGTTGCACCGGAATCGTAACCTTTGCCCGATGCCTTGTCCTGTGCTTGCCCCCTTTGCACCAAAGGGGAAACAAGGACACTGCTCAGGCCGGCGCCCGCCTGGCGCCCGCCTGGCACCCGCCTGGTCTCGATCGTCATGGCTTGCGTCACGGGCTCCTCGCGAGGTACCCCTGCCTTGATCTCTCCGCCTCCTCGCGAGCCTGCCTGATGAGGCTGCCTCTGAGGAAGCTTCCTGTCGTCCGCCCCGCGAGGCTTGGCCCCTCGCGAGGGTCTTGAGCTTGAGCTGATGAAGGTGGGCCGCGCTAGGCCCCCACTTGAGCCACGCCGCAGGCCGCAGACAGGCAAGTCTGGGGACCCCCGTTCGCAGAACGCCGATAGGGGTGAGGAGGCGCTCCGCATGACAAATAATTGGCATGAGATCTTGGACGGAGGGTTTAGATCGCCCAAGTGGTAAACCCAAATAGGTAAAAGGCATCTGTCCCACCGAGCAGCCAAATATGTTAGCCAGAGAGGTGGACTCCGTTTCATCCAAGTTGATAGGTATTAAAGTGGATTTGTGAAAGTTAATCTTGAGCCCAATGGAGGAAGCATAATCTGTGAGGATTTCTTTGACAAGCGAGACTTGGTGAGGGCAGGCAGGTAGGACCAGAATGGTATCGTCAGCGTATTGGATAACTGGATAGTCAGTCATCCCTACACATGGAAAGGGCAGGTCAATTTTACCTTGTATGAAAGCATCATTAATAGTAGCCTGAAGAAGATCAACGACAATGAAAAAAAATAAGAGGGGAGAGCGGGTCTCCTTGGAGTATTCTGCTACGGTAGTGAAATTGCCTCCCCGACACTCCATTGTGCAGCACCGAAGAGCACCCCGAGGTGAAAATGGATTTGATCCAGGCAAGCCACTTGTCATTGAAGCCCATATGGCGCATTATTGTAATCATAACATCATGGTTAATGGTCACGAGCCTGCCTGATGAGGCTGCCTCTGAGGAAGCTTCCTGTCGTCCACCCCGCGAGGCTTGGCCCCTCGCGAGGGTCTTGAGCTTGAGCTGATGAAGGTGGGCCGTGCTGGGCCCCCACTTGAGCCATGCCGCAGGCCGCAGGCAAGAAAGTCTGGGGACCCCCATTCCCAGAACACCGACAGTAGCCCCCGGGCCCAAGGCGCGCCCGGCCTTGGCCTAGCAGGGAAGCGAAGAGGCAAGGACAAAGCGCCGCGGGCCCCAATAGCTTGCGGCCTTGGGCGCCGCGTGGCGATTGATTGGTCGTGGGCGTCTGCGCTTCCCCACGATGCGTCGGCGACCGCACGACTTGACAAGTCCCTGCATGCAGAGAAACCGGTCATGATTACCTGCGATCGTGGTGCTCAGCGGTTGGCCTCCTCCGGCTATAAGTACGGGGCTGCGCGAGCCCCTTCAGTCCATCCTTTCCTGCTGCTCCTTTCCTTCTTCTTCCTTGTTCTTGCTTCTCCTTACGTTAATAGCACCAATCCGTCAGTTTTCTGCAGAAGAGAAGGGAAAGGCCCCCCGAGAGGGTCCTGACCCACTTCCGCCGAAGAAGCGGCTGGTCCTCTGGCACCGAGATGAGGGTGCTCAGCAGGAGGCACCGAGGCCCTGCTATGAGCGGCCGCCGCCTGGGTATCCGCTACCCTTGTACGCCCGCGTCATGGGTCCTGGGGGAGAAGGCGTCGAGCGACATCGACGGTGCCGCCGTCGACGCCGGCGAGTCACGGTGGTGCGCGTCGTTCCTCCTGGTGTCCACGCCGAGTGCTCCTCTTGCGAGCTCGTGCTCCACACCGCCATGCCTCCGAGCTCTTGGATTTTCCTTCCTCCCTCCTTCGCCTTCGAGATGCCGCCAAGCGGGGCTCTGGAGCTCTTGTTGCAGCACGCCTACTGCAGTACCCTTGCGACCGGAGCGGAGGTTGCGGTCGTCGCTCCGGGCAAGGTCTTCATGACCCGGGGCTGGGGCGAAATCGCTCGGGTCTGCCGGACGGTAGGTGCCCTCGTAATTCATCTTGAATACAATGGCGCCTCCCGGATGTTCTTCAAGGTCTTCGATGCTGAAGGACGCCGACTGGAGTGCTGCCCCAGGGAGAGCTGCAGGGGCAACGAACCGGCGAGGACCTGGCCCGCTCATCGGCCCTCCAGCAGCTCCTCAGGCAGCAGCGGAGGAGCTGGGGAATCCAGCGGCTCCCCCGAGCTCCTCACGACTCCGGAGACGAGCGACGACAACTACGAGCCCCCGAGCTCGCACCGTGCTCGGAGCAGGGCAGCTGCGTCCAGCCGCCGATGCCACTGATCTGGATGGGGTTGGCGCCAACGTTGGGCAGCCCACTGTTGATGATGGCGTCCCTCGCAGAGGTGCGGGCGATTAGCGTTCCTTAGGATTAATACTTTTGTTCCCTGTGAGGAATCGAAGCAACACCCCGTGGGGGCATGTAAGGCGTCTGCCATGTCTTTTATGAACATTATATCTTAATATGAATCAATCTGAGGTGCTTGTCCTGCCTCGGCTCGGCTCCCCCTTTCTATCCTCATGAGGACTTGGCGCTCTATGCTGACAGGTCCCAGTCCCCAGGCAGGCTTCAGCCGTCGCTGGTATGCCAGGTCGTGATGGCTTGGTCAAGGCCACGAGGTGAGCGGCCCGAGGTCCGGTAAGAGCCCCCGAGTCGCGATGCTCGGGAGGTCCCCTTTAGCGCTCAAGCAGCCCTCGCTGGGCGAGAAAGGAAGGCAACGTTGCCATGACAGAGCCGCACTGGGCGAGGGTTTGGCGCTGCATTGATCCAACTCCTGTAAGGGCGTGACTTATCTCTTGAGTTTGGTGTAGTTCCTCGATGAAGCGCCCGGCCCGAGTGGTGGCAGCTGAGGCGCTACTGGGTTAGGTCCTCGCGAGCTTCTTCCCACTCCCCCGCACTTTCCTTAATGCTCTACGTCCTCAGGTCTCGGCCCTCGAGGGAGCTCAGCCGCCGCTGGTATGATAGGTCGCGATGCCGTGGGTCAAGGTCAGGGGGTGAGGGCTGGAGAGCCAGTAGGAGCCCATGAGTTGCGATGCTCAGGTGCCCCCCTTTTAACGTGCAAGCGGTCTGTGCCGGAGAGAGGGAGAGACAGCTCGCGACGTCCCCAGCGTTGCTCCCGGAGTAGGTCCTACACACCAATCATGAAGAGAAACAAGACCTCTCGTTACGGTTGCCAGCCAACCTTTGGTCGCTCCGGGGAAGTGATTGGGGCACTGAGGGCCTGGTGAGTTGGCGCCTTGCGGGGCTGCCACGGCCAGAGCTCGACCACTCAGGTTTATCGGCATTGTAGGGACGAACCCATGCGCAAATGCCGTGCCAGAGCGAGCGGCTCCATTGGTAGGCGTTAATCGAGCAGGCGATTAGGTCGGGTATGTTAAGCACGCAGGAGGAAATTCATTTAAAGAGACGCGAGAAAAGCAAACGCCGCGGGGCCAGGCCCGAGCAGCTCGGGGATGATGCAGCCCGAGGGGCGCCCCCAACAAGGTAAGTAAAGAGCATAAGCAAAACAGATACATGCCGCAGGGACGGACCCACGCGACCTGGGAATGATGCGGCCCTGTGGGCGCTCCCAGCTAAAAACGGAACTTAGAAAGATGTCACCTGGTGCCGTTGAAGATGAAGTGATGCTGAAGAAGCGGGTGTTGCGCGATGAAGACGTCGACCCTCACGAGCCCCCAGGCCCAGGAGCCTCGGGAGGCTCAGGGGGCACAGGTGGGTTGCCGAGGGCCATCTCCATCTCCGCCAGGACTGCACAATGCCTGACCTCCTGGGCTTCTAGAATTCTCCTCAGTAGGCGCTGATGAGCGGCGACCGCGTTTGGCAGGCCAAAAGGCATGCGAACGTAGATGTGAGGTGGACCCTCACAGCGCCCCACGCACGAAGGCCAGAGGCGCTCCTGAGACGCGGCTCGGTTGAGCCCTGGCACGTCGATGCAGAAGCGTAGCCCACCATCCTCGCCTGGATGTGGGGCTACGGTGGGCAAACGGCGGCTGCCGCGCATGACACTCGACTCCTATAGCTCCTGGGTGTTTCTTGCGATGAACTCCTGAGGGTTTGGTCTTCCTTGCCTTGTTCCTTCCTGAGGGAAACGTGCCTGGAAGCACCCCTCCAAGTGGTGCCCGAGCGCCTCCCTTGCGACCTTGGCAAAGTCGGTGGTTCTCCAAGAAAGAGCCCCGAGCCCTGCCTGAGGAGGGCGCCGAGCGCGCCTTCCTATGCGAGGGAGGGTGGCGCTCCCTGATTGGGCGCAGATCCTGACGCAACACCTCCGGAGGCGCCTGCCTCCTTATGGCTTGGGCCAGGCGAAACCTTCTTCTTCTTAAGGGTCACCTCGGGAAGCCTTCCATTCCTGTGGTCCGGGTCTTCGATTGCTGTGGCTCGGAACGCGCGCTCAAGTGAACACACTGCATCCCTTTCTTCACAGGGTACGGTGATGACTCCACCGCTTCCTGTCATCTTGAGGATGTTGTACCCATGGTGAGTCACTGCCATGAACTTGGCCAGGGCTGGGTACCCGAGGATGGCGTTGTATGGCAGACGGATGTGGGCGACGTCAAAGTCGATGAGCTCGGTGCGGTAGTTGTTGCGCTGCCCGAAGGTGACTGGAAGGCGAACCTGCCCTATTGGAACAGTGGAACCATCGGTGACTCCTGAGAAGGGCTTGGTTGGCCGAAGCTGATCGTACGACACTTGGAGGTTGTCGAACGTCTCGATGGACAGGACGTTGAGTCCTGCTCCGCCGTCAATGAGTGTCCTGGTGACCTGCACGTTGTTGATGACAGGGGAACAAGACTCCGGCCATTGCCGCGCACTTGAGCTGATCCGCTGAGCTGAATGTGATAGCGCACGCAGACCACCTGAAAGGGCACGTGGCCTCAAGCTTGGGGAGGACTGCCTTCACCTCACGAGCAAACTGCTTGAAGATGCGCTGTGAGGCTGGGGCCTGCGCTCCACCCAAGATGCAAGCGATTGCGCGCGGCTCCTGGAAGCCCCCACCTCCCTCATCTTGTTGGTCTTCGTTCCTCCTTGGCTGTGGCGGCAGAGGAGGAAGGCCTGCATTGCCGTGCGAGCGATCCTCACGAGGCTGATCTCTCTAGCCTCCCTCGCGACGCTGGTCCTGCCAGTGATCCTCGCGAGGTCGGTCATGCCACCCTTGGCGAGGGCCACGGTCATCCCATCGCCCGCCACCTCTTCCTGCTGCTCGGCCATAGCCCCTGTCGTTGCGCTCGGGGCGTCGGCCGACACGTCCATCTCTCATGGCCCTGAGCTCTTGACACTCGTTGGTGTTGTGGGTGTGGAGGTCATGGTACACGCAGTACCGGCTGCCCTTGGATGACTCAGGCTGATCCCTGCCTCTCTTGGTATCTGGTTCCGCTGCAAGCATGGCAGCCCCCTTGCACTTCACGTCCTTGGCCTTGGGCTTCTTCTCTTCTGGTTCGGCAGCCGGGAGTTCGAGGAGGGAAAGGCACCCTTCCTGAGCCCTGGCGCACTTGGTTGCCAAGTTGAACAACTCCAGGGATGTGCACAGGTCTTCACGGATTTCTAGCTCCTCCTTCATCTTGATGTCGCGTACGCCATCGGAGAAGGCCGAGATGATGGCTTCTTCAGTCACCTTGGGGATCTTGAGGCAAGCGTAGTTGAAGCGTTGGATGTATTTCAGCAGGGTTTCCCCTTGCTGCTGCTTGATGCGGCGCAGATCGCTCATGGCCGGGGGCCGGTCGTGAGTGCCCTGGAAGTTGGCAATGAAGCGAGTGCGCATCTCGTCCCAGGAGGAGATTGTGCCAGGAGCCAGGTTCAGGAGCCAGGTGCGGGCCCTGTCCTTGAGCGCCATGGGAGACCAGTTCGCCATGACCCTTTCGTCTCCGTTGGCGGCTTTGATGCATAGCTCGTAGAGCTGTAGGAACTCCGCGGGGTCCGCCGTGCCATCGTAGCGAGGGGGCAGGTCAGGCTTGAACTTGCCTGGCCATGCGATGCCGCGTAGCTCGGGGGTGAGGGCACGACAGCCTGCTGTGGCCACCGGTGCCTTTTGCTGGTGTTGGGCTTGTTCCTGGGGATTACCACGCGCCGCCGCTTGGAGCAGCGCGGGGTCTTGGCGTGGAGGTGCAGGGACGCGATCTTGGTGCGCCGGCGCTGGGAGCACGCGAGCACCTTCTTGGGGACGAGGGATCTCTTGGCGGCTCCTTTCTTGCTGCGCAGGTGCCGGACGTGGAGGGTCTCGCCCCGGGGCTACGCGCCTTGGAGCCAGGGTGCCTTCTTGGGGAGGAGGTGGTGGAGGCACCTCCTGATCCTCGCCTCTAGCGCGGAATGGTGGGCGAGGCAGCGAGAGGGACGGCAAGGGGGAGCCCCCTACGGCGCTGACGAGCTCGATGATCTGGGCGAGCCAGTCCTCGTAGAGGTCGTCGACGGGGCGGTAGTGCAGGAGCTCTCTTGCCAGGAGCAGCGCGGCGTGCACGTCCATGGGGGCGCGACGGGCATGGGATGATGAAGTAGCTGGAGTTAGCGACGGTGTGGCGGTGCGGCCCTCCCGCCGCAACGAAGGATGCTGGGACAAGGCCTGCTGCTCGTTCCCCGCCGGGCCGGTGGCGGCGTTGGCGGCAGGCGATGGGGAACGACGAGGGCGTCCGCCGACGGGCGCCGTCAGGGCGACACGGGTGGCGAGAGCAGCCCGGCGCTTGGCGTGAGCCCGATGAGCGTCGGCCATGGACACGACAGAAGGTCACGCGCGAACAGCGGAAGAAAGATTCCGGCGCACCCCTACCTGGCGGGCCAAATGTCGGATTTCGGGTTCCGGCAGACCCTTGAGGTTCGAACACTGGGGTGCGCGCGGAGATCTCTCCCCTACCGATCTACGTCCAATCTCGTCGCGTGATCTAAGCTGGAAACAACGAACAACACAAGGGACATGAGGTTTATACTGGTTCGGGCCACCGTTGTGGTGTAATACCCTACTCCAGTGTGTGGTGTGGTGGATTGCCTCAGGGGCTGATGATGAATAGTACAAGGGAAGAATAGCCTCACGAGAGGTGTTCTTGAGCTGGTGCGATGAACTGCTTGGATGAGTTCAGTCGCCTCTCTCTCTCTCTCTCTCTCCGCTAGGGCTCTACCAGATCTCTAGATGTCTAGGTGTGTCGATCCCCCTCTAGATGTCCCCCTACTCTGTGGTGGCTAGCTCTATTTATAGAGGCCCTGGGCCTCTCCCCAAATAATGAGCGGGAAGGGTGCCAACAATTGGCCATTTTGAAGGGGAACGTCTAGTACAAGTTATCCTGACCGAAGGTGGTCTTCGACTGCCAAAAGCACTGGTGATGACGCCGTCTTGGGCTCCACGGTGACCTCCGTCCTGCCGCTCTATTGGTCTTGGTCTCGTTGCACCGGAATGGTAACCTTTGCCCGATGCCTTATCCTGTGCTTGCCCCCTTTGCACCAAAGGGGAAACTAGGACACTGCTCAGGCCAGCGCCCGCCTGGCGCCCGCCTGGTCTCGATCGTCATGGCTTGCGTCACGGGCTCCTCGCGAGGTACCCCTGCCTTGATCTCTTCGCCTCCTCGTGAGCCTGCCTGATGAGGCTGCCTCTGAGGAAGCTTCCTGTCATCCGCCCCGCGGGGCTTGGCCCCTCGCGAGGGCCTTTAGCTTGAGCTGATGAAGGTGGGACGCGTTGGGCCCCCACTTGAGCCACACCGCAGGCTGCAGACAAGCAAGTCTGGGGACCCCCGTTCGCAGAACGCCGATAGGGGTGAGGAGGCGCTCCGCATGACAAACAATTGGCATGAGATCTTGGACGGAGGGTTTAGATCTCCCAAGTGGTAAACCCAAATAGGTAAAAGGCATCTGTCCCACCGAGCAGCCAAAGATGTTAGCCAGAGAGGTGGACTCCGTTTCATCCAAGTTGATAGGTATTAAAGTGGATTTGTGAAAGTTAATCTTGAGCCCAATCGAGGAAGCATAATCTGTGAGGATTTCTTTGACAAGCGAGACTTGGTGAGGGCAGCCAGGTAGAACCAGAATGGTATTGTCAGCGTATTGGATAACTGGATAGTCAGTCATCCCTACACATGGAAAGGGCAGGTCAATTTTACCTTGTATGAAAGCATCATTAATAGTAGCCTGAAGAAGATCAACGATAATGACAAAAATAAGAGGGAAGAGCGAGTCTCCTTGGAGTATTCTGCTGCGGCAGTGAAATTGCCTCCCCGACACTCCGTTGTGCAGCACCGAAGAGCGCCCCGAGGTGAAAATGGATTTGATCCAGGCAAGCCACTTGTCATTGAAGCCCATATGGCGCATTATTGTAATCATAACATCATGGTTAATGGTGTCAAACGCCTTGGCAATGTCCAGTTTGCGCAGAATGATTTTCTTTTTTGACGTCTGTTACCGATGAATGTATGGAAATGAACAGGCCAGGCAGTGTTGGATGGTACGGCCTTCGATGAAGCCATATTGGTTACGATGGACCAGACGCAAGATGGCACGTTGGAGGCAGTTGGCTAGCAGTTTAGTAATCAGTTTGAGACAATAGTTAAGCAGCGTGATCGGGCGGTAGTCATTGACTGTCTTCAGCGAGGAAAGCTTAGGAATAAGTGTGATTAATCCATCATTGATGCTAGTGAGATCAAGTGTGCCCTCATGGAATTGCGAACAAAGGTTGTATAAGTCAAATTTTATGATAGGCCAGCAAGCTTTGAGGAAAGGACCACTGAAACCATCTGGGCCTGGGGCTCTGTCAACAGGCATTTCTTTAACCACACCATCACTCTCTTCATGAGTGAAAGGATCTGTGAGATGATCAAGGCCTGTAGATATTTGGATGATCGAAGGGATATCAAATCGCATCTCAGAGGTGGACGTCTGATAACCCACAAGTATAGGGGATTGCAACAGTTTTCGAGGGTAGAGTATTCAACCCAAATTTATTGATTCGACACAAGGGGAGCCAAAGAATATTCTCAAGTATTAGCAAAAGTAATAGTTTTGGTTTTATAGTGATTGTAACCGTAGCAACGGAAAAGTAAATAAGCGAAGAACAATATGTGAAAAGCTCATAGGCAACGGATCAGTGATGGGTAATTATGTCGGATGCGATTTCTCATGCAATAGTTATAACATAGGGTGACACATAACTAGCTCCAGTTCATCAATGTAATGTAGGCATGTATTCCGAATATAGTCATGCGTGCTTATGGAAAAGAACTTGCATGACATCTTTTGTCCTACCCTCCCAAGGCAGTGGGGTCCTATTGTAAACTAAGGGATATTAAGGCCTCCATTTAATAGAGTACCGGACCAAAGCAGTAACACTTAGTGAATACATGAACTCCTCAAACTACGGTCATCACCGGTAAGTATCCCGATTATTGTCACTTCGGGGTTAACGGAACTTAACACATAATAGGTGACTATAGAATTGCAAGATAGGATCAAGAACTCACACATATTGATGAAAACATAATAGGTTCAGATCTGAAATCATGGCACTTGGGCCCTAGTGACAAGCATTAAGCATAGCAAAGTCATTGCAACATTAATCTCAGAACATAATTGAGGGACTCCTGGATTAGGGGGTCTCCGGACAGCCGGACTATCTCCATTGGCCGGACTGTTAGACTATGAAGATACAAGATTGAAGACTTCGTCTCGTGTCCGGATGGGACTCTACTTGGCATGGAAGGCAATCTAGGCAATACGTACGTGGATATCTCCTTCTTTGTAACCGACGTTGTGTAACCCAAACCCTATCCGGTGTCTATATAAACCGGAGGGTTTTAGTCCGTAGGACGAACAATCACAACATACAATCATACCATAGGCTAGCTTCTAGGGTTTAGCCTCTCTGATCTCGTGGTAGATCTACTCTTGTAACACCCATATCATCAATATTAATCAAGCAGGACGTAGGGTTTTACCTCCATCAAGAGGGCTCGAACCTGGGTAAAACTTCGTGTCCCTTGCCTCCCGTTACCATCCGGCCTAGACGCACAGTTCGGGACCCCCTACCTGAGATCCACCGGTTTTGACACCGACATTGGTGCTTTCATTGAGAGTTCATCTGTGTCGTCGCCGTTAGGCTTGATGGCTCCTACTATCATCGATAGCGATGCGGTCCATGGTGAGACTTTTCTCCCCGGACAGATCTTCGTATTCGGCGGCTTTGCATTGCGGGCTAATTCGCTTGGCCATCTAGAGCAGATTGAAAGCTACGCCCCTGGCCATCAGGTCAGATTTGGAAGTTTGAATTACACGGCCAACACCCGTGGGGACTTGATCTTTGACGGATTGGAGCCACAGCAGGGCGTGCCGCACTGTCGCGAGGGGTATGACCTAGCTCTGCCACCGGACGGTACCTCAGAGGCCGCGCCCGCATCAGCTCCGACCCTTAGCTCGGGGCCAACTGCGCCAATCGAGGACGGGTGGCTAGACACTGCCTCAGGGGCTGCAGTCTCGATGGCGATCGAGCCAAACACCAGCATAATCCTCCGCACAACCCGTGACTCCAAGGTGCCGGACTCTCTTCTGGACCCCGAACCATCCGTGCCCCTGCCAATCGAATCCGAGTGGGCGCCGATCATGGAATTCACCGCCGTGGATATCTTTCAGCACTCACCCTTCGGCGACGTTCTGAATTCACCAAGGTGTCTCTCTTTGTCAGGAGAGCCCTGGCCGGATTATGGCCAACAGGATTGGGATGCGGACGACGAAGAAATTCGACGCCCACCCACAACCCACTTTATAGCC
Organism: Triticum monococcum; assembly: GCA_034509565.1. Taxonomy (NCBI): domain Eukaryota; kingdom Viridiplantae; phylum Streptophyta; class Magnoliopsida; order Poales; family Poaceae; genus Triticum; species Triticum monococcum. Next base: position 542,317,279 of record CM067841.1, read on the forward strand.
ACTGTCGATGATTTAACCGACATGCTCGACTTCGACTCCGCAGACATCGACAGTATGGACAACGATGCGGGGGGCGAAGATGAACCACCGCCCATAGGGCGCTGGACGTCCACTTCATCATATTACGTATACATGGTGGACACACCAAAATAAGACAACGACGAGGAATGGAAGGACGCGCCGACGGCTTGTTCCCTCGAGAAGCAGTCAAAGCGGCGGCGCAAGCGCCGCCCCAAATCCCGCCTTGCCAGAAATAACGATCACACAGACCTAGCGTTGGAGCAGGGCGAACCAATGCCGGACCATGGCAATACGGAGAATCAAACCGAACAAACCAATTCTGTCAAAGATAATAGTCCGGACGACACAACACCGGACAGGCACCTGGAGCAGCAGAATACCCGTCAAAGGCTTGTTGCCACCGTGAGGAGTCTAAAAAAGTAGAAGCAAAGGCTCAAGGCTGCGTAGGACACACTCCAAATCAGATGGAGTAAAGTACTCAACACAGCAGCGAAGTAAGGCGATAATCGCCGCACCAAGAGCTACCCAAAGTGGAAGTTGCTACCTGAATTCGATGAGGAGGCCTCGGACCCTCACAATCAAAAATCAAAACGGCCACCTGGCCGGATAGACGACCTCACGGCCAACATCAAGCGGCAAACAACGTCACTCACAAGCCAATACGCGATCCACGCGAGGGCTCGCACCAAAAGGACGGCGCAACCAGATCCATCTACGGACCACGCAAGCGCGCCCCAGTTTACAATGTAACACAACAAACATCTGAACAATGCAGTACACCTAGATACAGGGGTGCAGCACACCCCCTGTGTTTCACCGGTGAGGTGATGAATCATGAATTTCCAGAGGGATTCAAACCCGTAAACATAGAGGCATACGACGGAACAACAGACCCTGGGGTCTGGATTGAGGATTATATCCTCCATATCCATATGGCTCGAGGAGATGATCTCCGCGCCATCAAGTACTTACCCCTCAAGCTCAAAGGGCCAGCCCGCCACTGGCTTAAAGGCCTCCCCGAAAACTCCATTGGAAGTTGGGAAGACCTTGAAGACGCTTTTCGGGCAAATTTTCAAGGAACTTATGTCCGACCTCGGACGCGGATGATTTGAGCCATATAACTCAACAGCCCGGAGAGTCAGCCGAAAAACGTTGGAACATGTTTCTTACTAAAAAGAACCAAATTGTCGACTGTCCGGACACCGAAGCCTTGGCAGCTTTTAAACATAGCGTCCGTGACGAATGGCTCGCCAGACACCTCGGCCAAGAAAAGCCAAGAACGATGGCAGCATTAACAAGCCTCATGACCCGCTTTTGCGCGGGTGAGGACAGCTGGCTAGCCAGATGCAGCACCAGCAACCCCAGTACATCCGAAGTTAGAGATGGAAATCTTGGCGCAACAGTAATAACAAACACGAGAACAAAGGAGACAGCACGAAGAGCACGGCAGTAAACGCCGGATTCAAAAGCTCTCGACCAGGTCAGAAGCCGCCCTCTAAAGGCGCCAGAGACGAACTGTCCAGCCTGAATAAAATTCTGGACCAAATATGTTAGGTCCATAGCACCCCTGGCAAACCAGCCAATCGTACCCACAGAGAATGTTGGGTCTTCAAGCAGTCCGGCAAGCTCAACGCCGTACACAAGGGGGAGGATACACCAAGCGAAGATGAGGATGAGCCTCTCAAGGGAGATGCTAGGGAACAAAAGAAATTTCCACCAGAAGTCAAAAAAGTAAACGTGTTACACGTGATCAATGGAAGAAACAAAACGGCACTCCCAGAAAAATACGCCCGAAGGCCTATCACCGCGGAGTCCTGCCACTGGTCGTCTCAACCGATCACTTTCGATCATCGTGATTACTCAGCTAGTATCCGGCGTGCAGGATGGGCCGCCCTGATATTAGACCCAATAATTGACGGATACCGCTTTGCATGAGTCCTGATGGACGGTGGCAGCTGTCTAAATCTGATATACCAGGATACAATCCGCGAAATGGGGATAGACCCAACAAAAATTCGCCATAGTAATATTACCTTTAAAGGAGTAACGCCAGGCCCAGGGGCTCGTTGCACGGGCTCCCTGCTACTAAAAGTTATATTCGGCTTCCCCGATAACTTCTGTAGTGAACATCTAACCTTCCACATCGCCCCGTTCCAAAGTGGCTACCAAGCACTACTCGGACGCGAAGCTTTCGCTCGCTTTAATGCAATACCACATTACGCTTCCCTCACACTCAAGATGCCCGGTCCACGTGGCATCATTACAGTGAACGGAAATATTAAGCGATTTCTGCGCGCCGAAAAGCGTGCGGCTGCCTTGACAGCCGCACACTAAAAACGGCCTCACCAACTAAAACATTTAGCAGGTCATCACGACCTCGGACACGGTTAGATGAGTCTGGTGCATCTATATGCAATTTATACCGGATCAATGATCACACCCCTATTACAAGTACAAGGGGCTCAACGTGCACAGACAAGTGGCAATTCTTACTCACCTTGAATTATACATGGTTTATTTAAAAACTATCCTTTTGCACGACAGCTTTTTCACCGAAGCTCCTCTCTTTTACAGATAATCATCGTGCTACACCCGTCCAGGATACGACACAACGGAGACACAGGCACAGACGTGCAGCAGGGACCCGCTCCAAGGATTCTTTTTATATTAAGACCCTGCGTAAATCTTTTTTTACTGTCTCTTGTTGATACATATCCACCGAATTCTCAGCACAATTGAGAAGGATGCTGATGTCTTGGCATGTGGCCACGTTAGAATAATGCACGTACCTGGACACAAGGGGCTTCTTACAAGCAGCACTATTTCAGCCCGGTTTATACCATAAAGACCGAATACCTTAGGGAGTGTTCGGCGTCGCTAGTTCGGCCTTATATGCATCAGCTTCGAATCATTGTCTTTGGTCAAATGTTGGGTTTGCCCAGCTCCTGTGTTTTGGTGCCTTATGTTCCGCTTTACCGGCTAAGGTAGCACCAGGAGAACTACTGCGATTGTGCCCTGGTTCATCTGGACGAGCGCCTCAGTAGAAAGAGCCGAAAACTAACTGTCATGATATAGCATGAGACTGGTCAACCACTCGATGACCTATCAGAATGTTAGAATTCCTCCGCCTTAACGAAGGGCCGTTTTCCGGCCAGGCATATACGCACCCCGTGATCGGGAGAGTGCGGAGCGATGAGGGGCTATCTAGTAGCCCCACTGTCAAACTCCTATGGCTAAGTGAAAGTGTTAAAGCATTATAGTCCGGTTGCCTCGCTCACTGCGCTATCACCTCCTTATCAGGACCAAGACGTTGGGTTACATGTGAACATGCGTTTTTTGCGAGCACATCCGCATTATATGCGTGCCGACGGCTGCAATCTTTCAGGTTATGCACATGTATACATAAACGGCCGCACAGGAGGCATCATACTATTTTCAGGCAAAAGTATAAACATAGCCTTATAAAAACTTCATAAAAGCATTATGTTTACAATGAGAATACATATCACTCAAACATAATATTTTTCAAGCACTGGGCCTCTATCAAACGAGCGCCCTCGAGAACTTCCTCGAAATAGTGTTCGGCAGCCACACGGCCTATGGCCGAACCCTGCGCCGCAACAGTGGTAGCGTCCATCTCCGCCCAGTATGCTTTAAAACGGGCAAGGGCCGTCCGCGAGCCTTCTATGCACGCCAACCTCTTCATCGCATTAATGCGCGGCACCGCATCAAGGAACTGCTGCACTAAGCTGAAATAGCTGTTCGGCTTAGGCCCTTCCGGCCATAGCTGACCCACAACAGACCTCATAGCGAGTCCGGGCAACCTATTCAGTTCGGCCCATTCGGCTAGCTGGTCAGTCAATGAAAGCGGACGCTTTGGAATGTGGAATTGCGTCCAGAACAGCTTGTCCACTTCACAATATGTCTGACCTTGGAAGTACTTGGCTGCATCGGCAGCGCTCGCCGCCAAATCCATATACGCATCTGCCGAGCTCCACAGCCGATCCAGAGGGGCATATCGTGGATCTCCGAACTTCCTCCGTAACATGAAGGGTTTCCCAGCCGCAATATCCCCGGCTTCCCGCAGCTCCTCCTTCTTTGCTCTCATAGCAGACCGGGTGTCTTTGTCTGCCGCCGCGGCCTTCTCAAGGTCCGTTGCCTTCGCTCGATTTTGTCTCTCAAGGACCCAACAACGGTTGGCAGTGTCTTTTCATTCTACGGCCATCTCGGCCATCTTCTCCTGGCTCCCGCAATGTGCGGCCTTCTCGGCTTTCAACTCTTCATCTGCCTTCAAAGTAGCTGCATTACTAATCCTCGCTTGTTCCTTGGCTCGGGCAAGTTCCGCCCGCAAGGCTTCCACGGTGGCAGCTCCATCTGCAGTCACAACATATTAAAGATACTGGCATTATGCTGCTCTTACTATGTGGCGTTCACCGGATGATAACACTTACCCTGTGCCTCGTCAAGCCTCTTGTTAACAAGCTCGATGTCGGCGTTTGCCACATCCAGTTGCCGTTTTAATTGGGAAAAGTCATTAGTCTGGCTAGCCACAGGAGCTTCCACCACCTGCACATAGAGGCAATCTGGTTATTGCCTGGGAATACGATCTTCTGTTCGCCGCCATTCTCGACGACAACCAGAGTCTCAGGGGCTATTATCTACACAGGGCACACCTAACATGTGCAGTACTATCACATATTATCTCACATACCTCAAACCTTGTCAGTAGACTCATAAAGGCTTCATGTAATCCGCTTTTAGCGGACGAGATTCTCTCCATCATCGTACCCATCAACATACGGTGCTCTTCTGAGATGGCCGCTCGCCCCACCAACTCCCTCAGAACGTCCGACCGCACACCAGGCGGTGCCGGACTCTTTCGTATGCTCTCTTCGGGAGCCGGACACTGGGGACTTCTGGGGTCTACGGGACTATCTTCTGGCCTCAGCGGATCCGGAGAGGCCCTCCGCGACCACACTTCGGGGTCGCCCGCTTCTGGAGCGGAGGAGTCTGGGGGAGGCGTTTCGCTCTCCATCATCTCCGGAAGAAGATCCCCCGAAGACGAACTCATTTGAGAGGGGCTGAGGCCCGAACTGCAAGATATATGCGGTGGCTGTTTTCTCAGAGGAAAAAGATAGCATACTCTTACTATTAAAATATTTTGGATCACTTATGACTCGTTGGAGGGCTGATCCCCTCGCGCACTTTGTGCGGCAAAAGCACCCCACGAGGCAGGACCCTCTATGGGAGACTTCTTCTCCCGTTTGGAGGCTTCGGCTTCCAGATCCTCGGAAGCAGTCCTTTTCCTCCCCCGGTCGTCCTCCTTCGTGGAGACGCTCGTTCCCTCGGTCGGAGCGGGTAGCGATGGGGACCCGCGTTTGCCCATATTATCTCCCTCGGTATCTTCCTTCAAGGGCTCCGGGTAAGGTGCGACCAGGAGCATCTTCTCCAATACCGGATTTTCCAAACCCTCAAGGAGGGGGGCCAAACACCGAATCATCTTCGCCTTCGTTAGCCAGTCCTCGTCAAAAGGCGAACTCTCAAAAATAACCTCGAATAAAAGACAATGTGTTTGGCTAGAGGATTTCTTACTTGTTCGGCGGCGCGGTTACTGCTCAGGCCCATGTCCTCGGCGATATCCGGACATTCCACTTGAGGTCTGAAGAATGACTTGTACATCTCCTCGTGCGTCAGGCCAAGGAAACTTTGAATAGCACGTGGTCCCTCTGGGTTGAACTCCCACAAACGCGTTTGCAAGGCTGGACTTGGCGAACCAGCATAACTTGTATTACCGCAACCAAATTGAAATCTCCCTCGAAGAGATCTCGGATGCGGCTTTGCAGTATAGGCACGTCCTTGGCTGGACCCCAGCTCAGACCCCTGCTAATCCATGACATCAATTGTGGTGGGGGGCCTGAGCGGAAAGCGGGGGCAGCCGCCCACTTGGTACTTCTGGGAGCCTTGACATAAAACCACTCCCGTTGCCATAATTCGGGCACCTCTGGAAAGGAACCTCTCGGCCATGGAGCTCCTGTCATCTTGCCTATTAATGCACCTCCGCACGCTGCTCGTTGCCCCTCGATCATCTTCGGCTTTACTTCAAAATTCTTAAGCCACAAGCCAAAGTGAGGGGTAACGAGGAGGAAGGCCTCACACACGACAATAAATGTTTGTGATGTGGAGAAAGGAGTTTGGGGCTAGAACATGTAAATCTAACCCGTAATAGAACATCAAGCCCCTGACGAAAGGATCCAGAATGAGGCCTAGACCTCGGAGGAAGTGGGAGACAAACACAACGTTCTCGTTGGGTTCGGGAGTAGGGACGACCTGCCCTCGAGCAGGCAGCCAATGCGAAACCTCGGCGGTCAGATATCTGGCCTCCCTTAACTTCTTAATGTCCTCTTCCGTAACAGAGGAGGGCGTCCATCGGCCTTGAAGGCTGGATCCGGACATGGTTGAAGATCCGAAGCACCTAACCTGAGCTTTGGGTGTTAGAACTCGAGGTGGGGGAAGGTTTTGATTGAGCACGGGAGGGAAAAAGCGAAAACCTTGTCCCCATATAAAGAGGGTGAATATCAAGCGTCCTCTGCGTAGCCGTTTAGGACTTACCTATAATCTAGGAGTCCTAGACACGATTGCGTTACCCACGAACCACATTAATGAGAATCCCATAATTAGGGGAACACGATCTCTGCTTCGGCAAGACGTGTCAAGAAACCGCCTCGCGTAATGTGTGGAGCTGGTTAAGAGAAATGGTTTGAACAATCACCGGGCCATGACATGACGTCATGCTGTCAAAACAAGCCAGCAAATTAGATCTGTGGAAAAATTATACTCTCTGCGGTGGAATGTGGAACTTATTTTGCGGGGTCGGACACTATCCTCGTATTCAACTTCTTTTGTAATGTATTCGGAGAAGGAACCCGCCTTGCAATGCCGAAGACAGCTGTGCGCCAGACTCGTCGTCATTGAAGCTTGGTTCAGGGGCTACTGAGGGAGTCCTGGATTAGGGGGTCTCCGGACAGCCGGACTATCTCCATTGGCCGGACTGTTAGACTATGAAGATACAAGATTGAAGACTTCGTCTCGTGTCCGGATGGGACTCTACTTGGCGTGGAAGGCAAGCTAGGCAATACGTATGTGGATATCTCCTTCTTTGTTACCGACCTTGTGTAACCCTAACCCTCTCTGGTGTCTATATAAACCAGAGGGTTTTAGTCCGTAGGACGAACAATCACAACATACAATCATACCATAGGCTAGCTTCTAGGGTTTAGACTCTCTGATCTCGTGGTAGATCTACTCTTGTAACACCCATATCATCAATATTAATCAAGAAGGACGTAGTGTTTTACCTCCATCAAGAGGGCCCGAACCTGGGTAAAACTTCGTGTCCCTAGCCTCCTGTTACCATCCAGCCTAGACGCACAGTTCGGGACCCCCTACCGAGATCCGCCGGTTTTGACACCGACAATAATGGATACTAGGGATCAAACCCTAACAAAACTAACTCGATTACATGATAAATATCATCCAACCCATCACTGTCTAGCAAGCCTATGATGGAATTACACACACACGGTGGTGAGCATCATGAAATTAGTGATGGAGGAAGGTTGATGATGACGACGGCGACGGATTCCCCTCTCCGGAGCACCTAACGGACTCTAGATCAGCCCTCTCGAGAGAGATTAGGGCTTGGCGGTGGCTCCGTATCGTAAAACGTGATGAATCCTTCTCCCTTATTTTTTCTCCCCGAACATGAATATATAGAGTTGGAGTTGTGGTCGGAGGAGCACCAGGGGGCCCACGAGGCAGGGGCGCGCCCAGGGGGTAGGCGCGCCCCCACCCTCGTGGACAGGGTGTGGGCCCCCTGGCCTTGATTCTTTCACAAGTATTTTTTATATATTCCAAAAATATTCTTCGTTGATTTTCAGGTCATTCCAAGAACTTTTATTTCTGCACAAAAATAACACCATGGCAATTCTGCTGAAAACAGCGTTAGTCCAAGTTAGTTCCATTCAAATCATGCAAGTTAGAGTCCAAAACAAGGGCAAAAGTGTTTGGAAAAGTAGATACATTGGAGACGTATCAACTCCCCCAAGCTTAAACCTTTGCTTGTCCTCAAGCAATTCAGTTGACAAACTGAAAGTGATAAAGAAAAACTTTCAGAAACTTTGTTTGCTCTTGTTGTTGTAAATATGTAAAGCCAGCATTCAAGTTTTTAGCAAAGATTATGAACTAACCATATTCACAATAAAATTTAGGTCTCATGTTTACTCATATCAATGGCATAATCAACTAGCGAAGAATAATATGATATAACAAGATGGTATCTCGCTAGCCCTTTCTTAGACCGCAAAACATAAATGTAGAGCACCCCTGAAGACCAAGGGTTGACTGGCAATTGTAATTCATGGTAAAAGAGATCCAGTCACAGTCATACTCAATGTAAACTAATAATAATACATGCAAATGAGAGCGGTGCTCTCCAACTGGTGCTTTTTAATAAGTGGGTGATGACTCAACATAAAAGTAAATGGATAGGCCCTTCGTCGAGGGAAGAAGGGATTTGTAGAGGTGCCAGAGCTTGGTTTTGAAATAGAGATGAATAATATTTTGAGCCGTATACTTTCATTGTCAACATAACAACCGAGAGATCTCGATATCTTCTATGCTACACACATTATAGGCGGTTCCCAAGCTGAATGGTAAAGTTTATACTCCCCCACTTCCAACAAGCATCAATCTATGGCTTGCCTGAAACAGCGGGTGCCTCCAACTAACAACAATCCTGGGGGTGTTTTGTTTGCAATTATTTTGATTGGTTTGAGCACGGGACTGGGCATCCCGGTGACCAGCCATTTTCTCGTGAGTGGGGAGCGGAGTCCACTCCTCTTGAGAATAACCCGCCTAGCATGGAAGATATAGATAGCCCTAGTTGATACATGAGCTATTCGAGCATACAAAATAGAATTTTTATTTGAAGGTTGAGTTTGGCACATACAAATTTACTTGGAATGGCAGGTAGATACCCCTTATAGGAAGGTATGGTGGACTCATATGGAACAACTTTGGGGTTTATGGAATTGGATGCACAAGCAGTATTCCCGCTTAGTATAGGTGAAGGCTAGAAAGAGACTAGGAAGCGACCTGATAGAGAGCGACAACAGTCATGAACATGCATTAAAATTAATCAACACTGAATGCAAGCATGAGTAGGATATAATTCACCATGAACTTAAATATCATGGAGGCTATGTTGATTTTGTTTCAACTACATGCGTGAACATGTGCCAATTCAAGCCACTTGAATTGTTCAAAGGAGGATACCACCCCATCGTACCACATCACAACCATTTTAATAGCATGTTGGCACGCAAGGTAAACCATTATAAACTCCTAGCTACTTAAGCATGGCATGAGCAACTGTAATCTCTAATTGTCATTGCAAACATGTTTCATTCATAATAGGCTGAATCAGGAACGATGAACTAATCATATTTACAAAAACAAGAGAGGTCGAGTTCATACCATCTTTTCTCATCTCAATCAGTTCATCATATATCGTCATTATTGCCTTTCACTTGCACAACCGACTAGTATGGATAATAATAATAGTGCCCGTGCATTGGACTAAGCTGGAATCTGCAAGCATTCAATACATGGGAGAAGACAAGGTAATATGGGCTCTTTGTGAGATCAACAATAATGCATATGAGAGCCACTCAACATTTTCATCATGGTCTTCTCCTCTCGACCCCCAAAGAAAAAGAAAATAAATAAAACTATTTACACAGGAAATCTCCCAACAAGCAAAAGAAGAACGAGAAACCTTTTTGGGTTTTCTTTTTAATTACTACTACTACAAGCATGGAAAGTAAACTAGCTAAAAGATACAACTAGGTTTTTTGGTTTTTTCTTAAGGTTTTTCAAACACACAAGAAGAAAGCTTAAAAAGAAAATAAACTAGCATGGATGATACGATGGAAAAGTATGAGCACCGACAACTAGAATGAGTGTGTGAACATGAATGTAATGTCGGTGAGAAATACATACTCCCCCAAGCTTAGGCTTTTGGCCTAAGTTGGTCTATGCCCACGGATCAAAGTTGCCCTCTCCGGTGTACCGAGGAGGGCCTTCGGGGTGCCACTGGTTAGCGATCTCCTCTGGATTCCACTGGTAAACAGACTGACGATGAGTATCAAATAGTGGCTCCGACTTTGGAGCTGATGTCAGGCTCTGGTATGCCTGAACGGCCTCCAGCAAAACAAGGCAGGTGCCTGAAAATATGTTGAACAAAGAGGGAGCAGGCAACGTAATAGTCTCAAAGTGATTCTTATCAAATATCACTCTATAGTTAAGCATCTTCTTCTTATTCTTAACAATAAAATCATGTGCTACCATGCTCTTACAATCTAGAAAAATACGAGGCAACAAATTTTCCTCTTTCTCATAATGCCTAATAGGTATGTGCAGCAAGGCGCAAGGCAAAGATGCCTCCTAAGACGGGACCCTTTGTATGGTTCAGATTTAACCGTTTAGCAACAATAGCGCCTAAAGTAAAAGTGGTATCATGAAACAAAGCATGGCGCAAAATAACAATATCAGGGGCACTAAGATTTCCACAGTTCTCGCGACCAATTAAGCATCTACTAGCAAATATTACAAAGTAACGTAGAACAGGAAAATGTATGCTAGTGATTCTTGCATCGGAAACTTTCCGCGTTTCCCCTACAACAATCATATCAATAAATCCCTCCACATCATTACGATGTGGTTCCTTTATGCTGCCCTCAAAGGGTATCGTACAAACCCGGCAGAAATCATAAAGTGACATCTCCTTATGCTCATCATATAAATAAAATTCCACCGAAGGTGGCGACCTCCTAGCATGGAAATGAAAATTTTGCACAAAAATATTGGTGAGTAAGAGACATTATTCACGCTGGTCGTGAAGGAAGTCAGTGAGGCCTGCATTCTCAGTCAAATAATAAAAATCTTCATGAATCCTGGCTTCTCTCAAGAACTCATCACAAGGCCATTCACACGGCCGAACCTCCATAGTACGAGGAAGATTATACTTGGGTTTCTTATTCTCCTCACTTTGCTTATCCTTCGAGCTTCGGCTCGATGAGCCCCTAAAAAATCTCTTCATCTTATTCTGAAAATTTCTGAAATTTTTAGTAACTCGAAAATAAAAGTGAACCAAACTCAACAAGATTGATAGCAACTACTCCTACAAGTGCCTAGAGGTTATATCATGCATTAAAACTACTTTTGACCACATAAATTTGACATGCAAGCTCAAGAATAGGGTCACCTAAGCAGCAAAAAATTGCAATAAATAAAGCACTAGAACAAAAACTAATTGGACCATTGGAGGAGTCACATACCAAAGAACAATCCCCCAAAGCAGTTTTGTGAATGGAGCTTTGAGCAAGGAGATCAAAAATGGCAGCAATATGAGCTAGAACTCGGGTTTGAGCTCTTGGGTGATTTTTTCTGGAGGAAGATGAAGTGTGTGGGTGCAAGAGTAAGTGGAGGTTACCCACGTGGGGTCCACGAGGCAGGGGGCGCGCCCTCCACCCTCATGGGCACACGGTGGGTCCCCCTGATGTGTTCTCAGTGCCAAAAATTCTTAAATATTCTAGAAAAAAATCATATTTCATTTTCAGGGCATTTGGGGAACTTTTATTTTTGGGGTATTTTTTATTGCAAGGATAATCGAGAAATAGACAGAAAATACTATTTTTACTTTATTTAATATAATAACAGAAAGTAAAAAGAGGGTATAGAGAGTTGTGTTTTCTAACTTCATCCATCTCATGCTCATCAGAAGGAATCCACTAACAAGATTGATCAAGTCTCGTTAACAAACTCATTTCGAATCGCATGAAACCGGAGAAATTTTGAATAACACTATGTTACCTCAACGGGGATATGCACATCCCCAACAATAAGAATATCATATTTCTTCTTGACAGTAGGAAGAGGAAATTCAAAAACTCCAATAATAATCGTTGAAAATTTTCCAATAGAGTTGATACTATGGACTTGAGGTTGTTTCCTCGAAAAGTGTACTGTATGCTCATTACCATTAACATGAAAAGTGGCATAGCCTTTGTTGCAACCAATAACAACCCCTGCAGTATTCAAAAAGGGTCTACCAAGGATAATCGACATACTATCGTCCTCGGGAATATGAAGAATAACAAAGTCTGTTAAAATAGTGACGTTTGCAACCACAACAGGTACATCCTCACAAATACCGACAGGTATAGCAGTTGATTTTTCAGCCATTTGCAAAGATATTTCAGTAAGTGTCAACTTATTCAAATGAAGTCTACAATATAAGGAGAGAGACATAACACTAACACCAGCTCCAAGATCACATAAAGCAGTTTTAACATAGTTTCTTTTAATGGAGCATGGTATAGTTGGTACTCCTGGGTCTCCAAGTTTCTTTGGTATTCCACACTTAAAAGTGTAATTAGCAAGCATGGTGGAAATTTCAACTTCCAGTATCTTTCTTTTATTAGCAACAATATCCATCATGTACTTAGCATAAGAATTCATTTTAAGCATATCAGTCAAATGCATACGCAAAAAGATAGGTCTAATCATTTCAGCAAAGCGTTCAAAATCCTCATCATCCTTTTTCTTGGATGGTTTAGGAGGAAAGGGCATGGGTTTCTGAACCCATGGTTCTCTTTCTTTACCGTGCTTCTTAGCAACAAAGTCTCTCTTATCATAATGTTGATTCTTTGATTGTGGGTTATCAAGATCAACAACAGGTTCAATCTCTACATCATTGTCATTACTAGGTTGAGCATTAACATGAACATCATCATTAATATTATCACTAGGTTCATGTTCATTACCAAATTGTGTTTCAGCATCAGAAATAGAAATATCATTGGGATTCTCAGGTGTGTCAACAACAGGTTCACTAGAAGCATGCAAAGTTCTATCATTTTTCTTTTTCTACCTTTTAGGACAAATAGGTGCATCGACATTAGTTCTCTGAGAATGTTGCTCAATTCTTTTGGGGTGACCCTCAGGATACAAAGGTTCCTGAGTCATTTTACCCCCTCTAGTCATAACTCAAACAACATTGTCATTTTTCTTATTATTTAAGAGGAAATCATCCTCAGCTTTAAGTACTTATTCTACTTGAGTGGTAACCATAGAAGCATATTTACTAATAAATTTAAGTTCACCTTTAACTCTAGACATATAATCACTCAAGTGTTCAAGCATATCAGCATTACGGTTCAGTTGTCTACAAACATAAGCATTGAAGTTTTCTTGTTTAACAATAAAATTATCAAACTCATCCAAGCATTGGCTAGCAGACTTATAATGAGGGATATCACCTTCATCAAATCTATGGAGAGAATTTACCTTTACTACCTGTGTCGGATTATCAAGACCATGTATCTCTTCAATAGGTGGTAGATTCTTAACATCTTCAGCTTTAATACCTTTTTCTTTCATAGATTTCTTTGCCTCTTGCATATCTTTAGGACTGAGAAATAGAATACCCCTTTTCTTTGGAGTTGGCTTAGGTGTTGGTTCAGGAAGTGTCCAATTATTTTCATTACTCAACATATTATTCAATAGCAATTCAGCTTAATCAACAGTTCTTTCCTTGAAAACACAACCAGCACAACTATCCAGGTAGTCTCTGGAAGCATCGGTTAGTCCATTGTAAAAGATATCAAGTATTTTATTTTTCTTGAGAGGATGGTCGGGAAAAGCATTAAGTAATTGGAGAAGCCTCCCCCAAGCTTGTGGGAGACTCTCTTCTTCAATTTGCACAAAATTATATATTTCCCTTAAGGCAGCTTGTTTCTTATGACCGGGGAAATATTTAGCAAAGAAGTATTAAATCATATACTGGGGACTACGCACACAACCAGGATCAAGAGAATTAAACCATGTTTTAGCATCACCCTTTAATGAGGACGGAAACAACTTAAGGATAAAGTAATAGCAAGTTTTCTCATCATTAGTGAACAGGCTGGCTATATCATTTAATTTAGTAAGATGTGCCAGAGCAGTTTTAGATTCATAGCCATAAAAAGGATCAGATTCAACCGAAGTAATTAACTCGGGGTCGATAGAGAAATCATAATCCTTATCGGAAATAAAGATAGGTGAAGTAGCAAAATCAGGGTCATATTTCATTCCATCATTCAAAGACTTTTTCTTTAAGCTTAGCTAATAATTTCTTAAGATCGGATCTATCATTGCAAGCTAAGAAGTCTCTAGCAGTTTCTTCATCCATAACATAACCCTCAGGCACAATGGGCAATTCATATCTAGGGAGAGAATCTTCATCATCACTTTCATCAATATTATCAGTTTCAATAATTTTATTCTCTCTAACCCTAGCAAGTTGTTCATCAAGAAATTCACCTAGTGGCACAATATTATCATGCATAGAAGTAGTTTCATCATAAGTATCATGCAAAGCAGAAGTGACATCATCAATAACATGCGACATATCAGAATGAATAGCAGGAGTAGGTGTCGCAAGTTTACTCAAAACAGAAGGTGAATCAAGTGCAGAGCTAGATGGCAGTTCATTACCTCCGCTCGTAGTTGAGGGAAAAATCTTGGTTATTTTATCTTTCAAGTTCTTCATAGTTATCAGCAGATATAAATCCCAAGTGACTAAAAGAATAGAGCTATGCTCCCTGGCAACGGCGCCAGAAAATAGTTTTGATAACCCACAAGTATAGGGGATCGCAGCAGTTTTCGAGGGTAGAGTATTCAACCCCAAATTTATTAATTCGAAACAAGGGGGGCCAAAGAATATTCTCAAGTATTAGCAGCTAAGTTGTCAATTCAACCACACCTGGAAACTTAATATCTGCAGCAAAGTATTTAGTAGCAAAGTAATATGATAGTAGCGGTAACAGTAGCAAAAGTAATAGTTTTGGTTTTATAGTGATTGTAACAGTAGCAATGGAAAAGTAAATAAGCAAAGAACAATATGTGAAAAGCTCGTAGGCAATGGATCAGTGATGGATAATTATGTCGGATGTGATTCCTCATGCAATAGTTATAACATAGGGTGACACAGAACTAGCTCCAGTTCATCAATGTGATGTAGGCATGTATTTCAAATATAGTCATACGTGCTTATGGAAAAGAACTTGCATGACATCTTTTTCCTACCCTCCCGTGGCAGTGGGGTCCTATTGGAAACTAAAGGATATTAAGGCCTCCTTTTAATAGAGTACCGGACCAAAAAATTAACACTTAGTGAATACATGAACTCCTCAAACTACGTTCATCACCGGTAAGTATCCCGATTATTATCACTTCGGGGTTAATGGATCATAACACATAATAGGTGACTATAGACTTGCAAGATAGGATAAAGAACTCACACATATTCATGAAAACATAATAGGTTCAGATCTGAAATCATGGCACTCGGGCCCTAGTGACAAGCATTAAGCATAGCAAAGTCATAGCAACATCAATCTCAGAACATAGTGGATACTAGGGATCAAACCCTAACAAAACTAACTCGATTACAAGATAAATCTCATCCAACCCATCACCGTACAGCAAACCTATGATGGAATTACTCACGCACGGCGGTGAGCATCATGAAATTGGTGATGGAGGATGGTTGATGATGACAATGGCGACGGATTCCCCTCTCTAGAGCCCCGAACGGACTCCAGATCAGCCCTCCCAAGAGAGAATAGGGCTTGGCGGTGGCTCCATATCGTAAAACGCGATGAATTCTTCTCCCCGAACACGAATATATAGAGTTGGAGTTGAGGCCAGAGGAGAACCAGGGGGGCCACGAGGCAGGGGGCGTGCCCGCCACCCTCGTGGATAGGGTGTGGGCCCCTTGGCCTTGATTCTTTCGCCAGTATTTTTTTATATTCCAAAAATATTCTCCGTTGATTTTCAGATCATTCCAAGAACTTTTATTTCTGCACAAAAATAACACCATGGCAATCTGCTGAAAACAGCGTCAGTCCGGGTTAGTTCCATTCAAATCATGCAAGTTAGAGTCCAAAACAAGGGCAAAAGTGTTTGGAAAAGTAGATACGTTGAAGACGTATCAACGTCGAGCCTAGCCTTTGTTTATAGGTTTGAAACCAGAGAGCCTCTTTCACAGGGTGGTCATCAATTTGGTTTCCATCTTCATATTGAAAGGAGGCGATATTATTTTTATGGTAGCACTCGGTGGCCATAGCTTGAAAGAATTTAGTGTTTTTGTCAGCAAATTTTAGCCAGCGAATTGTGCAATGCTTTTTCCAGTATTGGTTCTGATAATCCAGTAGACGAAGAAAATGTTTCTTTAGATTTCGGCAAAAGTTGGCCTCAGGAGCAGTCAGAACCCGTTTATTCTCCAGTTCATCCAAATCGGCTAGGGTTTTATTACAGTTCTCAATAGCAATGGAGAGACGAGAGATGTTTTTGCTCCAATTTTTTAACGCGTGTTGAAGCGCTTTGAATTTGTGGCAAAGAGTAGTAGCATCATTCATAGAACAGACAGGTTTGGACCACACCTCCCTCGCTAGATCCATGAACCCCGGGTGTAGTATCGAAAAGGGTTCAATGCGAAATAGTTTGCTTCTAGGAATCTTAGTTGCAATGGAGACAACGCATGGGATATGATCAGAGACCAGCTTACCGAGTGGTTTAACAAGCGTCTTGGGGTATACATTTGTTTAGTGCAAAGAGGTAAAGAACCAGTCAAGTTGTTCTAACAAAGGGTCTTGTTGCATATTACTCTAGGTGTAAGTCCGACCTTTAATGGGCAGTTCAATAAGGTTTTGTGAGCGAATAATATCATTGAACGTGCTCATATCCGTTATACTACCGCCAGGTTTATTACGATTATCTAGGGCCCTGATGTAATTAAAGTCACCAAGAATCAGTCAGTGACTCGTGCTCGGGATATCAAGATCATACAACCAGTTGGTATATATAGCATGATCATCACCTGAACAAGGGTCATAAATGTTTGCGAGCGTCCAGGACTATGAGATCTGCGTGCTGACAAAATTAATAACCAAAGCGAATGATTCAGAGACCATGATCATACCTATAAACATAGCGCTTTTCCAAATTGTAACTAGGCCACCCGACGAACCACGAGAGGGAACATAACCAAATTGGTCAAACTGGAGCAGACAACAAGATTTGATAAATGCAAGATCAAAAGAAGTCTTTTTAGTCTCTTGGAGACAGACGATGGAACAACCACTAGCCTTGATCGTGTTGTTAATAGCTAGTTGTTTGTTGTCAGAGTTTAAACCCCTAATATTCCAGGAGAGCACGTTCTAGCAACGCAAAAGCGGCATAAGAAAGAACCTGATCACGTAGAGTTGGGAGAAGCAACCGCCTCCTCTTCATTAGCAATTGCAATACCTGCCCGGGAAGAATCTGCATCATTGGCTGGAGTGGCAAGGAGAGCTTCAGAAGTGAGTTCCTTAGCAGGTACATCACAGCAATGAACACCAATGGTCTGAATGGTAGCAATGGAAGTTGGCAGTGGGATTACAGAGTCATCCCCCTCCCTGACAGCAGAAGAGGAAGCAACAGAGGGGATCACTCTAGGCTTGACTTTGGAGATCGCCACCTGGCTGTCAGAGGGAGGTGGCACATGAAAACCATTGTACTTGTTACTGCGATTGCTCCGGCGAACTTCAGTAGTGATAATTGGAACTGGGGCCCTAAGGCGGCGGCCACGGGTCACCAAAGGACCAGTGGGGGCTAGGGCTGAAGCCAGGCCCAGTCCTTCAGCGGGTCACGAAGCAGATGTGATCGGAGCAACCAACAAAGTGTCAGTAGAAGCCACCATATCATTAGCAGGAGTAGAGAGAACCGGAACCACAACATTGTTATTAGTGGGCAGATCAATTGGAGCAACCAAATCATCAACCACCTGGTCAGCCACAACATAAGGGAATGGCTGATCAAAAGTAACATCCACAGAGCGAGCAGGAGCTTGAGGTGTATCATCTTCATCAGACAGTTCAGATATGATAGCTGAAGGGGCAGAAGTGGCAGGAGCAGCCAACTTGGTAAAGTGTATACCTGACGAGGAGGAGTCCACATGCACAGAAACTGCAGCTGTGGCCTGACGCATGCCATGGCTGTGAGACCTAGGACCAATGGTAGCAATCAGAGGTCGTAAAGCATTGAACAAGAACAGGTTATGTTGTTGCCTGGGGATCGGTTCAGTAATGAGCAGTGACAGAAGATTATTTCCCTGAGCAGATAAAGCAAACTGAATCCCTTGATTGTGCAGAGTCACAGCGATGTTGAGATGGTCCTGGACAGGTGGCTATTCCATTAGCAAATGTGGCCGGAGAGGTATCATAACCAGGGCGGAGTCATCAGAACTGCTGTCATCAGAAACTGTGATGGAATCATTCCAGGCTTCAGTTGGGCTGTCAGTGGTATTGTCTTGAGGCACTAGGTCGTGCTGAACTATTAAACCTTGAGCAGCCAGCCAGACTTGAAAGTTAACCAGATGAGGTGGCATCTCAGGGAGAGGAGCAGTAGGGGGAGCAGCCCAAGCACCCCAAGCAACATTGGCTGCAGGCCCATTGTTACCATTGTTGGCAGCCGGCGGCGCAGCATTCTAAATAAGCCAATTGTGAACCTGCTGCTGCAAAAGTTGCTCTGTAGTCAGCCCCGGTCCAAACTGGGGGTGCGGGTTACCATCCGGAGGAGGGGTTCTTAGCTGGCAGGAAGAACTTCAGGGAGCAATCCATTCCAGTCATTGGAGCGCATGATGGTGACTTGAACCGTCCAGCAGTCCCGAGCCCCACCAAGTTGCCAGACCACAAAGCTTTTCGGAATCAGGCGCACACGGATCGCTGTGGCCTTAAGCAAAATGAAGCGCCTATCCTGCCTCGGATTATACCAAGAAACAAGAGAACCATAACCCCCCCAGAGCTTTGGTGAGATAGTAGTTAGTTTGATAATCGTACAGGAAGCCAAAAAACATCAGCCAGACCTCAGGTCCAAACGAGGTGGCGCACCTATTCAGAGCTTCATTGTGCGGAACAAATGTAACTAGCAAATTCTCATCCTCCAACTCAATAGGCGTGTTCACAGCATTACCCCTCATGAACGAGTCCACGAAGCCAAAAATCCCAATGCCAAAGGGGTGATCGCTAACCTCAGTAGTAAAAAGTTTAGACTCGTGAAGAAGGTCAATGATGGTGTTGCGGATGTCAGCTCGATGATGTAGGGGGACGTAGGCGCTCATCTCCGCAATGGATAGGAAGTCATGATTGAGCGGTGGGATTGGGCCAACCAGCATCCCACTATGCACAATGCGATCCCCCGGTCCAGGCTCCATGGCAAACCCCGGTGGCAAGAAAGGAACGGGGTTGAGCGGGTAGTTCACCATGGGAGGGGAGGAGAGGCGAGGCAGAGACTGAGGCTGAGGATGTGACAGAGAGATGGGATGACACCGCAGTGTTTGAGTATTCGAGGTGGAATTTGGAACATGAGGGGTAGATGAGGAAGGCTGCATGGTCTTGGGGATCCATTTCCATTTAGAGCCCATTTCCTTTGGAGGCAGGAGCGCTCTCCGTGTCCATATCGACCGCAAGCAGCGCATCGGATGGTCTGCTTAGCAGGGCGTGGTTTGGGGCATATAATGGAAGGAGCAGAGGATCCGGCAGGATGGACGTGGTTATTGAGCTCTGGGTTTAGACCATAAATAGGAATAGACTTTCCAAGCGCAGGGCAATTATGTGCCTTGTGATCAGGTGTGGAGCAGTTAATGCATATGATGCGATTTTGGCATGCTAATTTCTGGTGACCCCATTGCAAACATTTAGAGCACAAGCTGCGTAGTTATTAGATAAATTGCTAATTTCTTCCAAGGAATAGTGGGCTTGAGACAAGTTCGCTTTGTGGCAGGCCATGAGCATAGGTGGCCAGGTGTCGTGGGCCGAGGCATATTTGAGGACCGAAGATAAAAGACAACGAGGCAAGGTTGGGTAAGGCACGTTCAAAGGGCATTGAATGTGCCCGAAACGAATGGAACCTGCTGATCATTTGTCCTCCAATTGAGCTTGAGCCAGAAAATTCTCCATTAATGCTAGCCGATCCATGTTTTCCGCAGGTTTCAAGCAGGAACCCGCCAATTGAGCGCCTCTCTTAGGAGGAGTAAATGAGCCAAATTGAATGAAAGAAGCCAGTGACTGCTCCTGGATAATCGTGTTCTTGATCATGGAAGATAGGCCTCAGATGCATGCTTGTTAGAAAAATGCATATGATCCAGAGAAGCCAAATTGGGTTGTTGTGAAACCACTCCTGAGGCAGGAGCATGGTCCTGATCCAAGAACAAGAACCTCAACGAAGATTTAAGTGCAATAGGTCGATGATCGGAAATTTCAGCCAACTCAGCATCAACATGCCAGTGGGAATCAAGGATGGGCGCTTTGGCAAATCTCCCGTTTAACAAGTGGAAATGACACACAAAATCCAGCCAAATACGGTCTCATAGTCTATAGATAAAATGTCCAACCAAATTACTTGCCACAGAGAACCGAAATGAATGGTAATTGAGTTGCACGACATTGAACCCATTGCAAATCCCCCCAAGACAACATTGGAGAGCCACACCCACCGAATCCGTTGTGAGAGGAAAAGTGGCCAAAGAAAAAGAAACCACCAAGAAGAACTCCTTGGAGCCTCGAGAGGGGGAGAAGTGAACCGTGGAACCAAATTTCCTTCTCACCTGATCGGCCAGGGAAGCTCTAGAGAAAAATCCCAATGTAGGAGACCCTCCATGGGTGGAGGAGCTAGAGATCGCCATGGGAGGGGAGGTGGGTTGGGTGGGGAGGAGGAGAGGGAGGTGGTGGAGGAGAGAGCCATCGCCATGGCAACAACCGTTCTCATAGTGGTATTGTTCAAACTGTTATTGATGAAATTGAACTGCACAGCAAATAGTTGCACATATAGAGCATCACATTGTGAAGAACCGAAATAAACAAGTCATAAGGACATCTCTAGCTGATCCTTAAAAAGTTAAAGGACTAAAACCCTTAATGGATATTTATATACTACAGCAATTTTTGGCCTTTTGTAGTCGATCCCTAAACTTAAGGTGGTAAACTTCAATTTGATCAAGTTCAAAGCATGTTCAAATGAAAGTAGCATGCATTCAAACATAAACATAGATAGTTTTGCATAACCGAACATAAAACATAAATTTAAACTAAGCTAATCTACTTTCAGTCGAAGTAGAGGTCAAACAAATCCTTCCTCGTCATGTACGGTGTGCCGCGAGCCAGGTCTGGGCCGGTACCGTTGTCGGGGTTGTTTGGGAAGGCACTCCTCCACTCGTCGACGTCGATCTCCTCGTCCTCGGGGCCCACCTAGACACCCTCCGCGCCGCTATCGCCGCCGCCTTCGACCTCGTAATCGGAGGAGAGTGCGATAATCTTGTCGCCCTCCGTGCCGCCGTCCTCGCCGCCTTCGACGTCGTCATCGGAGGAGAGTGTGATAACCTCGCCACCCTCCGCGCAGGCATAGATCGCCCGCTCTGCCTCCACAAGCTCCGGGTGCTGCCGACGGAGCTCTTGCATGTAGGCCTCGTCGGCGGCCTCGGCCTCGAGGTGCTCCCATGCCTCGCGGTCCTCCTGTGACATAGTCGATCTCACCACCCCTGGCTCCGGTGGAACGAGGTCGACCGGATATGTGCCGAAAGGAAAATTTAGCCTAGCCGCCGCGCCGTGGTAGCGGACCTGCCAGCGGTCGTCCTCCATGGCCGTGAGGTCGGCCGTGTGGAAGCTACAGAGCCACCGACGGGTGTGGGTCTCCCGATCTGTAATCTCGTCGACCCACATCCCCCACCGTCGCTGCCGGACCCCAAGGTAGGACCTCGTCAGCTGCCGGGTCCAAGGGAGGACGGGGAAGTCCTCGAACTATTGTAGGGGCGCGGCGGCGGGCGGATCAGGGGACCGCAACGGGAGATCGAGACCACGGAGGACAACGGGGACACCTCGGCGGCCACCTCATCAGTGTCGGGCGAAAAGGCCGTGATAAACCTCTTTTTGGCCATTGGCTCCTCGAGCTCCCCGGCACATAGGCAGAGCTTGACGATGGAGGCGCCGGCGATGGCGGCGATCTACCAATGGTTTCGAGGGTTGTGTGTGTCTGTGTGAGCGAAGGTTTTGGGGTGTGTGTGGAGGGCGGTGGGGGGGACAAGGTGGTGTTTGAGGAAATACTGCGGCAACTTCAAATTTTACTTGGCGGGAGTAACTAGGTGGGGCTACTGAAAATTTGGATCAAGGGCAAGCAGATATTTTTGAGATTGCGAGCGATGCAGAGGCGGGAGTAAAATGCCGGGGCAAACTGAAAATTTGAATCAAGGGACTAAAGTCGAGCAGGAGTAACAAACATCGCAGACGGTCCGCACATACTAATCGTGTGCTATCAAACATTAAAACCTTCTAGGCGGTAGATATTTTCGAGATTACGACACAGTAATATTTTCAAGATTGCGAGGGATGCAGAGGCAGGAGTATTTGGGGAGCGAGCTAGCGTGCTTGACACGCCGGTTGTGCACTGTAGCCGACGCACCTTCTCGCGTAAGACATAGGCGTACTATACACCGACGGTGCTCCAAGATATTTTGTACTACATCTCACACGGTTGGTGATAATAAACTGTGTGGGATCTACTTGATTTGAATTACATAGTGGGGCCACAGCGGCAATGGACGCTGTTTGAATTGCTAGACCTTTTATCTGCAGTGAACATGCAACTATGTGTGTGTCGTAAAAGAATTGGAATTATTCAGGGTTCGTTTGGACATTTTATACATTAAACTGGTTTTCTAGCTATTTCAGGTGCACAATTCAAAATTAAACTACATGCACATGCTCCGGTGCAAATAAATTGGTTGAAAAATCAAATTTGTGTCCTTGAGTGCATGCTTAGGTCCCATGAAAGAAATGGAAATGAATATCAAACACCAAGGCACTATTGATTGTCGGCGGAATGTTGAGATACCTAGTTTTAAATTCTAGTAAATCCAAAACTCGTCTGAAATTCATGAAACTTGGGATGGTATCATGGAGCGGCATCAACATGGCATGGTAAAAAATTTGTCCCATGTGGGGACAGGTTTGGGTATAAGCTTCTCACAAACTAGAGCTTCTCACAACAAGCGTGATGGTTTCGGTACAGAACGTGCCTGTAGGATCGAAAGTATGTCTAGTGGGGGGTGATTAGACTACTTGACCAATTAAGAACTTAGCCTTTTCCCAATTTTAGTTCTTGGCAGATTTTAGCTATCTTAGAGCAAGTCAAGCAATCATCACACAACTCAAGCAAGCATGCAAAGAGTTTATTGGCAGCGGAAAGTAAAGCATGCAACTTGCAAGAATTTAAAGGTAAGGGTTTGGAGGATTCAAACGCAATTGGAGACATGGATGTTTTCCTATGGTTCAGATAGGTGGTGCTATCCTACATCCACGTTAATGGAGACTTCAACCCACGGAGGGTAACGGTTGCGCGAGTCCATGAGGGCTCCACCCACGAAGGGTCCACGAAGAAGCAACCTTGTCTATTCCACCATGGCCATCGCCCACGAAGGACTTGCCTCACTAGTGGTAGATCTTCACGAAGTAGGCGATCTCCTTGCCCTTACAAACTCCTTGGTTCAACTCCACAATCTTGTCGGAGGCTCCCAAGTGACACCTAGCCAATCTAGGAGACACCACTCTCCAAGAAGTAACAAATGGTGTGTTGATGATGAACTCCTTGCTCTTGTGCTTCAAATGATAGTCTCCCCAACACTCAACTCTCTCTCATAGGATTTGGATCTGGTGGAAAGAAGATTTGAGTGGAAAGCAACTTGGGGTAGGCTAGAGATCAAGATTCATATGGTAGGAATGGAATATCTTGGTCTCAACACATGAGTAGGTGGTTCTTCCTCAGAACATATGAGTAGGAATGGAGTGTGTGTTCTGATGGCTCTCTCTTCGAATGAAGAGGTGGTGGAGGGGTATATATAGCCTCCACACAAAATCCAACCGTTACACACAGTTTTCCAATCTTGGTGGGACCAAATCATCAAACTCGGTCGGACCGAAATGGTAAACCTAGTGACCGTTAGGAATTTCGGTGGGACTGAGATGCAACTCGGTAGGACCGATTCGGTTAGGGTTTGGGCATAACGTAATCTCGGTGAGACCGATCGCACAAACTCGGTGAGACCGAGTTCGGCAATTAGCTAACCAGAGAGTTGGTCAGGCAAACTCGGTGGGACCGACTTGCTCTTTCGGTGAGACCGAAACGTTACAAGAAGGAAACATGGAGTTTACCTTGCATTCTTGGTGGGACCGATTCACTCTTTCGGTGAGATCGAAAAGTTACGAAAGGGAAACAGAGAGTTTGCAAGCCCATCTCGGTGAGACCGAGAACCTTATCGGTAGGACCGAATTGCTAGGGTTTGGCAGTGGCAAATGACAAGTGAAACTCGGTGGCGCCGGATAGACAGAATTGGTATGACCGAGTTTGGCTTAGGGTTTAGGTCATTTGTGGATATGGGAAAGTAGCTGAGGATTTTGGAGCATATCATTAAGCACATAAAGCAAGAGGCTCATTAAGCAACACCTCATCCCTCCTTAATAGTATTGGCTTTTCCTAAAGACTCAATGTGATCTTGGATCACTAAAATATAAAATGAAGAGTCTTGAACTTTTGAGCTTGAGCCAATTCTTTGTCCTTAGCATTTTGAGGGTTCCACTTTCACATCCATGCCATGCCAATCATTGAGCTTTCCTGAAATAATCATCTTGGAATAGCATTAGCTCAATGAGCTATATGTTGTTATGAATTACCAAAACCACCTAGGGATAGTTGCACTTTCAATCTCCCCCTTTTTGGTAATTGATGACAACATATAGATCAAAGCTTCGACAAATGATAATAAGCATGAAATATATCGTCGCTTTGAGAAGTATGTGACAAATAAGAGCTCCCCCCAAATTTGTGCATATTTAAAATTTGCTTTGGACTGCAAATGCACATGGAGTTAGAATCATGGGTTACTCTTCCATGTCACATACATCTTGGTGGAGTGCTCAAAAATGATAAGATTGAAATACATGCACTCATCACCAAGAATAGTGAATGATCACAAACGATAGATAGAATGACAATATTTAAGCAAGCATTAAGCAAACATTAAGTGTAGCTTATGATCAAACACTTGATCATCGATGTCTCACAAGCATAAGGACGTAGTATCTCACACACAAGCAAACAAAGTTCGAAAAACCACCAAATAAAAACAAGAGAGAAAAGCAACTCTCTCTCTCTCGAAGCCTATGATCTATAGATCTTCTCCCCCTTTGGCAACAAGTTACCAAAAAGTTCCTAGAAAATGCATAGTGCTAAGTCGACGCTCAGGCTTGATCTTCAGGTGGTGGTGGAGTCCGGAGCACGCCAAGGACGAAGCCTTCAGTAGAAGTGGTCGGAGTCGAGGCTGAAGTGGATGCTGGAGCTGGTGGAACGGAGGCTGTAGCTGGTGCAGACGTTGTGGCTCTGGTGTCAGCAACTGGCAGTGCAGACGACCTCGGACCTCGTGGCACCCTCGCAAACGCATCAGTTGTGGTCCTGCCTCTCCTGTCATTCATGTCCTCCTGAAGCTGCTCCACGGCGGTCTGTATTTCTGTCACCTTGATGTCCATGTCATAGAATCTCTGTTCCATGATCCTCTCTAGGCTCGCCTGGTTCTGAGTCAGGGTGGCAAGTCCTTGCTCAATACGCAGGGTGGACGCTATCAGGTAACCGAGCTGCTCTTTTTGGTCTTCAAGAAGTAATCAGATGCCTCTGCTTGAGTAGGCATCCTGACAGCTTTTTCCTTCCTCGCCTTCTCCTTCTGAGCTTGTGCATGTGCAGATGAGGGTTCATTTTCAGTCATAACCACTTGGTTATCCTCAAAATCTGGACGGATGGGCAGGTGTTCCTTATCCAATAAATACACGCCCGTGCCCATCTTGGAGTTGATGAGCTCCTAAATCTGTGGGGCATACCCACAACTCCTCTTCTGGTCTGCAGCTGTCCTCTTGATTGTTTCCACAATGAGACTCATGACCTTGAATTTCTGAGGCATGTCAAATACATGAAGCAAGTTGATCGCGTGACCTCTGATCATCTTGTGATCTCTAGATTTGGGCAGAAGGGTGTGCCTAAGGATCCAGTTGATCGTAGGCAATCCTGAGAGCAGATAGTGCACGGAGCCAAACTTGAACGTGTCAAGCGCTTCATTCGGGATCTCCTTGTACATGTTGGACATGGAGTTGTGATCCATCTTTTTCTTGGCATAGATATCCAATTCATCAGCTTGCTCCTCTGGGGCATTGATCAACTTCGCCCATTCTTCCACAGTGGATTGGTACCTTGTACCCTCAGACATCCATGTGATCCTGCCATCCGGATAAAAGTGTGCTGTGGAGTAGAATTGCATGATCAGCTCCTCGTTCCACTTTGTGAGTTTCTGCCCAACAAAGTCTGCAACTCCACACGCATTAAAGCTGTCAAAAACACCAGGGTAGTGCTCTTCATTATCCTTGATGAAGGTCCAGTCGACCCATCTCATGTCACAAACGATTGGCTTCTTGTCAAGCAAAACAGTCTCATAGAAATCTTGTTGCTCCTTGGTATGGAATCTGTAATCCACGGCAGTCCTTCTCCTAGAAGCATACGGATCTGCTTCTCTCCATTTCCTCAGCTCTGAATCTCTCCTGAGCTTCATATCCTCAGCCACAGGATGAGCATCGTTGTGGTCTGGGATCTTGGGCTTGAGCTTCCGAAGGACACTCTCTTCCTCTTCGTTGATAGCTTCAGGCACTGGGGCCTTGTTCTTTTCTGCAGCTGGGATGCTTCGTGTGTTTCTCTTGGGTGCACTCTTAGGCTTAGATGCGGCCTTAGGTGCTTCCTTGGGCTTGGATGCAGCTGTTCCTGACCTTATAGCATCTCCCATGAATTTGGCTGCCTTGGGTGCTGGTGCAGCAACCTCTTCTTCTTCCTCCTCCTCATCGACCATGACGGAGGCCTTCCCAAGCACTCTGGCTACAGTCTTCTTTACTCTTTCTTTCCTCTTCTTGCCCTTAGCAGCAATGGGCTCAGTGGGAGCAGGCTTCACAGTTGAAGCCCTAGCCTTTGACATGGGCTGCCTGCCTGCTGGCCTTTTGATCTTCAGCCCTGGCTTGGTTCCTTGAGCTGGTTCAGCTCTCTTTGATGTGGCCTCTTCCTGTGCCACATAGTCTTCATCCTCAGAATCAGACGTTCTCTTCTTCCTTTGACGTGTGGCAGCCTTGGGCAGATTGCTGGGGGTGCTCCTGCTGCCATCATCAGAAGAGCTTGAGGGGCTAGTGCCCTCACTCATCACAACTTGCTGCTCAGACACATTCTGGCTGTCACTTTGATCAGACATGTTGCAAACTAACTGCTGACCCTGTGAATAGATTATGGATAAGATAGAGTGGATGAGCATCACAAAAAGCAGAGATTTTTGCAAAAGATTAATTCACAAACTTAGTTTTAGTTTTCCACAGAAAGCATCTCGGATCTACCAATTTTCAAACTCGGTGACACCGAAGCAGTTTTGGCACCAGAACTGGTGAACTCGGTCGGACCGAGTCACAGTTCGGTGGCACCAAGACTGCTAGGGTTTCACAGAATTCCAAAATCGGTCCCACCGTTAAGTTATTCTCGGTCGGACCGAGTTTCACTTGTGCAATGGCAAAAGCCAGATCGGTGGGACCGAGTTTTTCAACTCAGTGGGTCCGAGATGGTTTCGGCGGAAACCTAACCCTAAAATTTTCGAATTAAACCTATTCTACGAGATCATTGACTAGATAGGAGTGTTTCAATCATGGAAAGAATCATAATCATCACAATGTGCTAGGAATCGGAGTGGAGAATAGCACAAAGATCGAGTCCATACCCGAGTTCGGCGGAGACTCGCTACGGCGGCAACGGCGGGGCAGAAATCCGTTGACGGCGGTGGAGACGAGCGACTGGAGGCTGCTGGCGACGAGAAGACGATCCGGAGACCACGAAGGCAGAGCAGGCTATCGCGCGGGCGAAGAGGTTTCGGAGAAATTTCCAAAATTTTGCCCGTCACTATATATAGCCCGACCCTGTCGGTGTGACCGAGTGGAACAACTCGGTGGCACCGAGATGCAAAACTGTGTTCAGTTATTGCAACTAGGTGTGACCGAAAAGTTCAAATCGGTTGCACCGAGATCAAAAACCTAGATCAACTTAATGAACTCGGTAGGACCAAAAATGGAGTATCGGTCAGGCCGAGATTCATAAAGAGGTTTTGGAAGTTTAAGTCTATGACGAATCGGGGACTCCGAGCGCTCCTCACACAGAGTGGTTCGAATCTGACTTGATCAAGTTTTGTGATGCAGCATGAATAGAGTTTGAGACGAGAAAAGCATAGATATCTAGAGGAGGTTCTTAGGCATTCTTGTCCATCCACTTGGCAAAAGAACAAAGCCAAACAATCAAAACAACAAGTGGATGTCCTTGAATGAGTAAAATATGCAACCAACATGTTCACACAATAAGATGGCAAATGAAATATGTGGCAAAGCATGCACAACCAATTCTAGCATCTATCAAGCAATTTGCGATGACTAGGTCATCTATATATGAGTATATTGACTTAGGAGTCAAGTGAGAACACTTGATCATAGGTCATACTCATCATTTAAGCTCAAGTGGGGTTACCACTTTTACATAAAGCATTGTTGTATTCACATCTTTAGAGTTGCTTTACCTCAAGTCTTAGAGTAAAGCTCCCCCTAGATGTGATATCCCCCCTAAGAGGGATGAACTAACCTTGGGTTTTGTCGATGATGACTTCATGTAGATGTTGAAGATGTGGATGCTCAATGTTGATGTAGATCACTTGGAGCTATCCATTTGAGTGAATTCCACTTTCAATACCTACATGGGTTAGTCCCACAAGGAACAAACACGGATATCCATAGACATAGAGTGATGCACACACAAGATGATGTCCATGAAAACTTTAGGTTACCTTATCCCTTGTCTTACCAACAAGAGGGTTTGTGACTCCTTGAACTAGTGCAAGATGTGGAAGTTGATTGCACTTGTTCTTGCCAAAATGATAAGAGTGAAGTATGTTGGCGGAGTCACCCTCAAGAACTCTCTAGTTCTTCTTCTTTTGGATCCACACCATCTTGATGGGAATCCTTGGAGTTGTAGTCATACTTGATGTAGTGGAACTTGAAGTAGTCTTGGGAATCCACTTGACTAAGCTCTTGGGAGCTTCTTCAAATGCATCAATCTCCTCTTGAAGCTTGTCCTTGCCTTTTTGCTTGTAGTCTTGTGGTGGAAGATCATCTTGAGCTTGTGTCCCCTTGAAAGAAGTGTCATACTTCTCTTGTTGAGGAACAAACTTTGTCTTGGGGTATTGATCTTCTTCCCATTCAACTCCATTGGCATTGAACTTTCGTTCAAAACCAACACCTTGATTCTTCCGGTGCATTCCTTGCTTGCGCACAATTTCCTCGAATTGCTTACTTCCGGCAAGGCTCTTGTAAACACCTTTCTCTATAATTCCCTTCAATAAGCTATTTTCTTGCTCAAGTGTAACTTGGCTAAGAGAATCATTAGTGGAATCAAGAGAACTACTAGAAGCAACAATATTGGATTTAGCATGATCATTGTTACTACTAGAGGAAGAATCTTTCTTATTCTTGTTACTAGTCTTGACTTGAGGCATGTAAGTGGATAATAGTAAACACTTAGCAATGTAAGAAGAACTATTCTTGCGGAGATCATCATTGATTGCTTTTAAGAACTCACGCTCTTGCTCAAGATTGAGCTTTTCAAAGCGTAATTTCTCATGAGCTCTTAAAAGTTCTCGATGATCTTCGAAGATAGTTTCACGAGCTAACTTAAGAGTGTTTAGTTCTTTAGTTAGAGCCTCAATCTTCTCCTTATCATTGTCATTCGTTTTAGCATGATTAATTGATGTTTCATCATAGTATTCATCACTAGAGTTGTCAACAAGCAAATCATCATCACCTAACAAGTCATCTTCATTACTATTAAAATCAACGTACTCGGGGTGTGTTACCTTAGGACCTTTGGCCATGAAGCATCTTCCAATTCCTTCATTTGGGGAGTCAAATATGTCGTAGGAGTTGGTTGACACAAGTGCTAGACCGGCAACACCTTCATCTTGAGTATCTTCGGAGTCAGCGTGATAACTTCTCTCGGAGTGGCTGCCGGAGTCGGAGCCGGATACCCATTCACCAACATGAGCTTGATGTCTTCGTTTTGTATAGCTCCTTGATGATTTTTCCTTCCTTTCCGAATCCTTGCTTCTCCATGAGTATCTTCGTTCATGACGATCATCTCTACTCCTTCTCTCTCTTGGTGGAGATTCTTTGCTTCTTCTTTTTGGAGAATCTTCTCTTCTCTTGTAGGGAGCCGTACACTCATTGGAATAGTGTCTGGGTCTTCCACAGTTATAGCAGTTTCGCTCTCGACTAGAAGATCTTTTGTCATTGTAGGACCTTGACTTGAAGCTTCTATCTTTGTTTCTACTCTTGTAGAACTTGTTGGAGTTCTTCACCATTAAGCTCAATTCTTCATTGAAGTTTTGTTTCTCACTTGATGATGTGGGGACTTCACATGACACTTTGTAGGCACCACTTGATTTATTGTGAAGTTCCTCTTTATCCTTGAGTGACATCTCATGAGAAACAATCCTTCCAATCACTTCCGTTGGCTTGAGATCTTTGTAGTTGGGAATCATTTGGATTAATGTGCACACGGTATCATATTTCTCATCCAAGGCTCTTAGGATCTTCTTGATGATGAATCTATCGGTCATCTCTTCACTTCCTAAGCCGGCAATCTCATTTGTGATGAGAGCAAGCCTAGAGTACATTTCAGCGACACCTTCACCATCCTTCATTTTGAACTTGTCAAGTTGACTTTGGAGCACATCCAACTTGGATTCCTTGACGGAGTCGGTACCTTCGTGCATATCAATCAAAGTATCCCAAATTTCCTTTGCATTCTCAAGGCGGCTGATTTTGTTGAATTCTTCGGGGCACAATCCGTTGAAGAGAATATCACAAGCTTGAGCATTGTATTGCAACATCTTCAACTCATCCGCGGTAGCTTCACGGTTTGGTTCCCTCCCATCGAAGAACTCACCTTGCAAGCCAACACAAACAATAGCCCATACGCCGGGGTTATGTCCAAGAATATGCATTTTCATTTTATGCTTCCAACTAGCAAAATTAGTGCCATCAAAGTAAGGACCTCTACGGTGATAATTTCCCTCGCTAGACGCCATACTCTCCTAGGTTGTGAAACCAAGGCTATGACCACCAAAAGCTATGGAGATCAAGGCAAATGGAGACCAAAGCTCTGATACCACTTGTAGGATCGAAAGTATGTCTAGAGGGGGGGTGATTAGACTACTTGACCAATTAAAAACTTAGCCTTTTCCCAATTTTAGTTCTTGGCAGATTTTAGCTATCTTAGAGCAAGTCAAGCAATCATCACACAATTCAAGCAAGCATGCAAAGAGTTTATTGGCAGCGGAAAGTAAAGCATGCAACTTGCAAGAATGTAAAGGTAAGGGTTTGGAGGATTCAAACGCAATTGGAGACACGGATGTTTTCCCGTGGTTCGGATAGGTGGTGCTATCCTACATCCACGTTGATGGAGACTTCAACCCACGGAGGGTAACGGTTGCGCGAGTCCACGGAGGGCTCCACCCACGAAGGGTCCACGAAGAAGCAACCTTGTCTATTCCACCATGGCCATCGCCCACGAAGAACTTGCCTCACTAGCAGTAGATCTTCATGAAGTAGGCGATCTCCTTGCCCTTACAAACTCCTTGGTTCAACTCCACAATCTTGTCGGAGGCTCCCAAGTGACACCTAGCCAATCTAGGAGACACCACTCTCCAAGAAGTAACAAATTGTGTGTTGATGATGAACTCCTTGCTCTTGTGCTTCAAATGATAGTCTCCCCAACACTCAACTCTCTCTCATAGGATTTGGATCTGGTGGAAAGAAGATTTGAGTGGAAAGCAACTTGGGGTAGGCTAGAGATCAAGATTCATATGGTAGGAATGGAATATCTTGGTCTCAACACATGAGTAGGTGGTTCTTCCTCACAACATATGAGTAGGAATGGAGTGTGTGTTCTGATGGCTCTCTCTTCGAATGAAGAGGTGGTGGAGGGGTATATATAGCCTCCACACAAAATCCAACCGTTACACACAGTTTTCCAATCTTGGTGGGACCAAATCATCAAACTCGGTCGGACCGAAATGGTAAACCTAGTGACCGTTAGGAATTTTGGTGGGACTGAGATGCAACTCGGTAGGACCGATTCGGTTAGGGTTTGGGCATAACGTAATCTCGGTGAGACCGATCGCACAAACTCGGTGAGACCGAGTTCGGCAATTAGCTAACCAGAGAGTTGGTCAGGCAAACTCGGTGGGACCGACTTGCTCTTTCGGTGAGACCGAAACGTTACAAGAAGGAAACATGGAGTTTACCTTGCATTCTCGGTGGGGCCGATTCGCTCTTTCGGTGAGACCGAAAAGTTACGAAAGGGAAACAGAGAGTTTGCAAGCCCATCTCGGTGAGACCGAGAACCTTATCGGTAGGACCGAATTGCTAGGGTTTGGCAGTGGCAAATGACAAGTGAAACTCGGTGGCGCCGGATTGACAGAATCGGTATGACCGAGTTTGGCTTAGGGTTTAGGTCATTTGTGGATATGGGAAAGTAGCTGAGGATTTTGGAGCATATCATTAAGCACATAAAGCAAGAGGCTCATTAAGCAACACCTCATCCCTCCTTAATAGTATTGGCTTTTCCTAAAGACTCAATGTGATCTTGGATCACTAAAATATAAAATGAAGAGTCTTGAACTTTTGAGCTTGAGCCAATTCTTTGTCCTTAGCATTTTGAGGGTTCCACTTTCACATCCACGCCATGCCAATCATTGAGCTTTCCTGAAATAATCATCTTGGAATAGCATTAGCTCAATGAGCTATATGTTGTTATGAATTACCAAAACCACCTAGGGATAGTTGCACTTTCAGTGCCACCTTTCGGGACGAAATGATATCCGTTGCCTCTTATTGCTTTCAAAAAATTTCTACTACTAACATAAAACAACAGGAGTGTTGTGTTAAGTTTTGGAATTTTTCGGGGTTTGCTTGGACATTTTTATACATTAACTGGGTTTCTAGGCATTTTATGTGCATAATTCAAATTTGATATACATGCACATGCTCGAGTGCATACAAACTGGTTGAAAAATAAAATCTGTGTCCTTGAGTGCATGCTTAGGTCCCATGCAAGAAATGGGAATGAATTTCAAACACAAGGCCACTGCTGATTGCCGGTAAAACGTTGAGTTACCTGGTTTTTAAATTCTAGTAAATCCAAAACTCATCTAAAATTCATGAAACTTGGCATGCTATCATGGAGCGGCATCAACATGCCGTTGTAAAAATATTGTCCCATTTGGGGCAGGTTTGGGCATAAGCTTCTCACAACAAGCGTGATGGTTTCGGTAAGGAATGTGCCACCTTTGGGGTTGAACAATATTTGTTGCCTCTTATTGCTTTCAAAAAAATTCTAGTGTCAACATAGAACAACAGGAGTGTTGTGTTTAATCCTGGAATTTTTCGGGGTTCGTTTGGCCTTTCTATACATTAATTGGGTTTCTGGGCATTTAATGTGCATAATTCAAATTTGAACTACAAGCACATGCTCTAGTGCACCAAAGTTGGTTGAAAAATCAAATATGTGCCCTCGGGTGCATGCTTAGGTCCCATGCAAGAAATGTGAATGAAATTCAATCACCGGGGCGCTGTTGATTGCCGGCAAAACATTGAGATGCCTGGTTTTTAAATTCTAGTAAATCTAAAACTCGTCTGAAATTCATGGAACTTGGCATGCTATCATGGAGTGGCATCAACGTGTCATGGTAAAAAAATTGTCCCATTTGGGGCAGGTTTGGGTATAAGCTTCTCAAAAACCAGAGCTTCTCAGAACAAGCGTGATGGTTTCGGTAGGGAATGTGCCACCTTTGGGGACGGAACGATATCCATTGCCTCTTATTGCTTTCAGAAAATTTCTAGTGTCAACATAGAACAACAGGAGTGTTGTGTTTAATTTTGGAATTTTTCGCGGTTTGTTTGACCTTTTTTAAACATTAATTGAGTTTCTAGGCATTTAATGTCCATAATTCAAATTTGAACTACAAGCACATGCTCCAGTGCAACAAAGTTGGTTGAAAAATCAGATGTGTGTCATTGGGTGAATCTGTAGGTCCCATGCAAGAAATGGGAATGAAATTCAAACACCAGGGCACTGTTGATTGCCGGCAAAACGTTGAGATGTCTTGTTTTTAAATTCTAGTAAATCCAAAACTCATCTGAAATTCATGAAACTTGGCATGCTATCATGGAGCGGCATCAACATGCCATGGTAAAAACTTTATCCCATTTGGGGCAGTTTTGGGTATAAGCTTCTCACATACCAGAGCTTCTCACAACAAGCGTGATGGTTTCGGTAGGGAACGTGCCACCTTTGGGGACGGAATGATATCCGTTGCCTCTTATTGCTTTCAAAAAAATTCTAGTGCCAACCTAGAACAACAGGAGTGTTGTTTTAAGTATTGGAATTTTTTGGGGTTCTTTTGGGCATTTTTATACATTAACTAGGTTTTCTAGGCATTTTATGTGCATAATTCAAATTTGAACTACAAGCACATGCTGCAGTTCACCAAAGTTGGTTGAAATATCACATGTGTGTCCTTGGGCGAATTTCTAGGTCCCATGCAAGAGATGGGAATGAAATTCAAACACCAGGGCACTGTTGATTGCCGGCAAAATGTTGAGATGCCTGGTTTTTAAATTCTAGTAAATCCAAAACTTGTCTGAAATTCATGAAACTTGGCATGCTATCATGGAGCAGCATCAACATGCCCTGGTCACAAATTTTGTCCCATTCAGGGAAGGTTTGGGTATAAACTTGTCACAAACCAGAGCTTCTCACAACAAGCCTGATGGTTTCGGTACGGGACGTGCCACCTTTGGGGACGAAACGATATCCGTTGCCTCTTATTGTTTTCAAAAAAATTCTAGTGCCAACATAGAACAACTTGAGTGTTGTGTCAAGTTTTGGAATTTTTCAGGGTTCTTTTGGGCATTTTTATACATTAATTGGGTTTTCTAGGCATTTTATGTGCATAATTCAAATTTGAAATACATGCACATGCTCCAGTGCATATAAATTGGTTGAAAAATCTATTATGTGTCCCTGGGTGCATGAAATGGGAATGAATTTCAAACACTAGGGCACCATTGATTGCTGACAAAATGTTGAGATGCTTTGTTTTTAAATTCCAATAAATTTAAAACTCGTCTGAAATTCATGAAACTTGGCATGCTATCATGGAATTGTACCCGACATGCTGTGGTATTTTTCATGTCCATTTTGAGAGAAGGCGCACTCGAATAATGACAGCCAACAAAGGCATTTTGAAAAAATAGCTGCCACTTTAATATCTCAAATGTTTGTATAATTCAAACCATGTGTGTTCTGTTAACCATTCATGTGAAGCCACGTGTCTTGGTTTTAATGGCTATAGGAGGTGCCGTGTGGACAGCTGCTTGACTGAACGCGAAGCGTGCAAGAGCAGTCCGGTGCGTAGGCTCACCGGGAAGCATACACATTGTTCAATGCAGGATCTGTGCATCTCTTCAATGCGAACGGTTCAGATTACGGTATGGAAATTAAAGCCAGACTTCGGCGCTAAGCCAAGAGACACTGTGATTTGTCAATGTATGCAGCTAAAAATCAATAGCACTATCTATTTTTTGCAACTAAAATTCAGTAATTAAGCATAGATTTCGCTCATAGAGATTAAGCAGTCGTTCTCACCGGGAAGCGAGACAGCCTTGGACGGCCGACCACCTCGCTCCCACTGGTCCATATTAATGGTGTTGCCGAGCGGCCGCACCCCCCATCCTCGCCACACACACAATCCTCTCTCTCCGCCCGCATCCTCGACGCTGCTCTGAGTCCTCAAAGCCTTCAGTGTACGAGGAAGCCGCCGAAGCGCCCCATCAGAGGGAGTGGCGACACCGAGGCTGCTGAAGCACCGGAGCACGACGTGAATAGGGAGACAGAGGTTTCCATCGCCGCCGACGAGGTGGAGAATGAGACTTCCAACAAGCGGAGGCGGGTCGAGAAAGAACCGCAAGCGACTCCAGCAGGCCTAGACTTCATCAACAACCTCCCCGATGATATGTTGATAGTCATCATATCCCTCCTTCCAATCAAATATCGGGCGAGGACAACCGCCCTTTCCTGGCGGTGGCGCCCCCTATGGCTCCTCACCCCTGTCGACCTCCTCGACGCCCACAAGCTCTGCCATGGCTATCGCCAAATCTTGGATGCATTCTCCCAGATCCTCGGCAATCACCATGGCCCAATCAAAGGCCTTATCACAAGCAAGTTTCGTTCCAATGGCAAGGACCGAGCCAAGTTTGACGAGTGGTTCTGATCCCCCGCAATAGATCACCTCGAGAAGCTCAGTTTTAATGATGGGCATATGCGCTTGCTGCCAACGTCCGCGCTCTGCTCGCACCCATGTTGTGCCTCACCAAGTTCATTAATTGCCATCCCCCCTTAATGATGTGCCCGCTCTTTTTCTACCACGAATGAAGCACCTCGAGCTCGTCGTCGTCCGCATCCCAAAGTATGGCATGGAGCGCCTGCTCCGCGGCTATACTGCACTCGAGTTCCTTCGTCTTCAGGCGATGAATTGGTCAAGTACCTTGCACATCACCTCCAGGACTCTCCGGATTATTTATGTGTGTAGCTGGTGCTGCAATGAGAGATCACAAAAGGTGGACCACAATATGGTCACTGAGGACACACCTTCACTTGAGAGATTACTTGTAGTTGATCAACAAGGTCCAACAAGAATCAATGTCATTTCTGCGCCGAAATTGAAAGTGGTGGGCTACTTGTCTATCAAATACTACAACTTTCAGGTACAATAGTCGCCTTATACCTCTCCTTCTTGATATCAACGTCATTTCTAGTTTTGAAGATGTATGTTCGTCTGTCACCCAGCGAAGCTTCATCCAGACTCTGGGCACATTGAAGGTCTTGGCACTAGAATATGTCGGCCCCAACCTGGACCAAGTTGTCAATTGCCTGAGATGCTTTCCGTGCCTGAAGCTGTATATCGAGGTGATGTTCATTTCCTGTTAAATGTTAACCATAAGGGACTTCAATTTTTTGCACCTTTTCCCAAGTTTACAATGACAATGTACTATGATTTTTGAAGGAATTTTGGAGAATTTTAGGACATACACTCCCCACCCCATATTGGTTGCTTCATTCATATGGTTACAATCGTCCATAAGCAATTCTTCTTTGGATTCATCTGTACTAGTTTTCTTAGGGAATTTTTCATCCAATCCAACCTCTTGTGAAGAAGGCTACATGTTTCTAGATTGTAATCAAATGCCCAGGTTAATCATGGCAGATCGAAGATGGCACGTTGGTGCATTTTACAAATCCTGCAATCCAAATGGGCGTGTAGCAGTGTTCAAAACTACATGTAGGCACTAACACATTCTCTTCTTTTGCAGATAATAATAGGCCCGGAGGTGGATAATGTTTATAACGACAATCACATCGAATGCCTGGATCTGCATCTCTCAAATATTACTTTGAACTCCTACCGAGGGACCTTATACACTCGCCATGTTCTTTCTTGCCAGAGAAAAGGTGTTGAGGGTACTAAGGTTGAACACGCATTTAATTGGGAAAGATGAATGGTATGATTATCAGAGCCGGCAGGTACTGCGGAATGGAAGAGCCTTCAAAGATGCTAAACTTCATATCGGAAGAGCATATGGCAAAGCAATTGGAAGTCACTGTGTCAAACCCAAACATGACTTGTCAATGGATGATCCCTTTGCAGAAACGATGATGCTTGCAATGTTTGAATTTGGGCGTTGTAATCTTTCAAACTGAACCTTGCAATATTTATGGCATTTGTTATATTGAACCATTTCTGTTCTCTTGTCTCAACGCAAACAGTTCATCCGAGTGAACCGCATGTCGTATATCGCACACACCTTGATCTGGCTGACCGTTTCTATTATGTTGCCTAATCACAAATAGTTCATCTGAGTGAACTGTATGTTGTATAATGCACACACTTTGATCTGGCTGGCCGTTTCTTTTGTGTTGCCTAATCACAAACAGTTCATCCGAGTGAACCGTATGCTGTACATCACACACACCTTCATGTGGCTGCCCATTTCTTTTGTTCCTCCTCATCGAAAACGGTTAATTGAACTGAACCGTATGCCCTACATCGCAGACGCAACTAAAATCTGAACCGTGTTTGATGCATCCTCCATCGCAAACGTTTTGCACCTTTTTTGACGGGTTTTTTACACCACTGTTTGCAATTATGGCATCGCACACAATTTCGTCGAAGGGTCTCTGATCGTAGTGTCGTTTTAGCAGCATCCTGCAGTAGTGTAGGGAGCTACAAGAGGAAGAAATGACTCAAATCGACCACTGGGTAAAAATCCTTCATTCCAAGTCATAGCCCGAGAGAGAGAAGAGAGGCATACCCGGGTGGTGAAGGAGTCATCATCGGAGGAGTAACCGCTGGAGTGGTCTTTGAAGAATACCATGGTGACCCCGGCGGTAGGATGCGAGACAGCGAGAGCGAGGAAGCGGCTATAGCTTAGGAAGGAAGGAAGGAAGGAGGAAACAGGGGAAATGTGGCTTGTGGTCGGGGAGAAGGGGGTGGGGAAAGAGGGAGAGGGGCAGGGGTAGATATTTTGGCAGTAGGCCAAAATTTTGGAAATATGAAGGGAAACTTTGCGCGTGGTGCCGCCGGACACCATTCACTTTGAACGATTGTGTGCATCGCAAATGATTCTTCTGCTTTACGCGCATGGGATGAGTTTGATAATTCAAATTTTGGTGGAAATTTCCCTGGGTACATCATTGCATAATTTAACATCGCTTGCTAATTTAGGGACATAAAAGAGCGTATAGAAGATAGACCACACTTACTAAATCGAGCAACTTTAGTAATTAAACAGAGCCACTTGACCTAAACATTGCTCTAACAAAACACCAGCATTAAAAACAAAGCCTAAGTACGCATCATTTTAACAAATTTGCTGCCACACCGGCCAATGCATCGCCGGTGTGAGATGAGACATCGATGACTTGTCCTGGCGACATGCCGCCATTGGTGGACTCCGCATCCCCCTGCTGAAGTCAACCACGTCCTTGTCCTCGGCGCCACGCTCAAGGTCATAGTACTCGTAGTAGTGGCTGCGCCAGAGCTCGCGTTGTGTAACGCCCCAGATATAACTTTCCCAATTTGTACTCCAACTCTTGCTGTTTCCGGCATTAAGTTATATTTATTTCTCGGGTTTGGGTTTTTGTCTCCGTGTGTTGTTTTCTTTTTCATGCATCTCATATCATGTCATCACGTGCATTGCATTTGCATACATGTTCATCTCATGCATTCGAGCATTTTCCCCGTTGTCTGTTTTGCATTCCGGCGCTTCGTTCTCCTCCGGTGGTCAATTCTAGCTTTCTTTCGTGTGTGGGGATTAAACATTTCCGGATTGGACAGAGACTTGTCATGCGGCCTTGGTTTACTACCGGCAGACCGCCTGTCAAGTTTCGTACCATTTGGACTTCGTTTGATACTCCAACGGTTAACCGAGGGACCGAAAAGGCCTCGTGTGTGTTGCAGCCCAACACCCCTCCAATTTGGCCCAAAACCCACCAAACTCTGCTCCATGTCCTAGAGCGTTCGATCCCGATCGCGTGGCCGAAAACCGCACCTCATTTGGACTCTCCTAGCTCCACTTATGCCTATAAATAGCTCCTTCCCGAAAAATTCGGATCTCTCCCCCGAAACCCTAGCTCTCTTCCTCCTTCGCGCGCCGGACAATGTCCGCCGGCGCCGGACACGTCCGCCGGCGCCGGACACGTCCGCCCAGCCCCGCCGCCGCCACATGGCGCGCTGCCATTCACCGCCACCTCCGCGCCCCACATCGCCGCGCCAGGCCCGCCGGGGCCCGAGGCCGGCCCCAGCGGCCCGCACCGCGCCCGTCGCCCCGCCGCCGATCCGCTCCTCCGCGCCGCCGTCTTCCTCCGAGCCGGCCGCCGCCCCGGGTCGCCGCGGCCGCCCGCGCCGGTTCGCCGGGCCTGCCGGCTCGGCCCCGCTCTGCCGCGGCCGAGGCGCCGCGCCGTCCTCCTCCACGCCGGCGCCGCCCCCGGCGGCCTCCTCCCCGTCCGACAACGACGAACTCCGGCGAGAGCTCCAAGTCCGGCGACGAACCTCGAAGTCCGTGCCCGTGAACAGTACCGGATCTCAGATCTGAGATCCGAAATATCTCACCTCGGTTGAATTTCGACCCTAACCCTAGTTTTTTATGCATACTTTGACTGATGATATCTCCGCATCCATAGCTCCGTTTTGGACATATAGTATATCAAAATCTTCGCCTCGACGAGTACATCATTTCATTCCATTGCATCATTTTCATTTGAGTTCATCTTGATGCCCGAAATGCTACTAGAAGGAGGCTTCGTGAGTTAAGTTGCAGATTCGTTAGTTCATCATAGACTTTTGTCATTTTTGCCATGATTATTGTGTGCATGCTATGCCAGTGAGTCCTTGATATGAATTGTTAAGAATTTTGTCTTCTTTCTAGAGGTGCAACCCATGCATTTTTAGGATGTGTGTGTTGACTTCTGCAAGCTTGCAAAGAGAGGCACCCGGGAAATCTGTTTTTAGGATGAGTGCATTGAGCTTGTTTACATGCCTTCGTGAGTTAAATTCCAGCATGTCTCAGTTTTCACTAAGTCTGAAAACTGATTGTGCGTGAGCTATGGTCGTGTGCTTGTTAGTATATTTTGTGATCCCTTTTGGCCCCAGGTCACTTTGGGACTTTTGATAAGCTTGTTGAGTAGCTCCATGCCATGTTCTTACTTTTCATAATCAGGTCATGTATCAGGTTGTTTTGCTGCTCCGAAGAGAGCTTCGTGATCTGAAATTTCAGACTAGTGTTAATTTCACTAAGTCTGAAATCTGTTATGCATTTGCGTTTTTGCCATGCTTCTTTGAACCTCATAATGGATGAATTTGGCCGTGGCTCAGTGCTAGTATTTTGTTAAGCATCTTGTGGGCATCCCTGCCATGTGTTTTGTTGTCATGTTTGGTGGCTGTAGCGTGTTCATTTCGTTGCATTTAGATGCCTACTTGCTGTAAATCGCAGACCGGTGTCATATCTTAAAACGCTTGCCATTTCCAAACCGTAACTCCGAGTCCAATGATCTTTATATCGTTTTCAAGCGATTTCATCCCCTCTATCCAGTGGCACACTTGGTTTTCCAAGTTGAGGCCAAGTTCATGCATTTCCTGTCACGTCTTGCATTTTGCATCCCGCATCGCATCCCGCATAGCATACCCTCTTTGCATCTTATTGTTTGTCCTTGCACGTGGTTGATTGTATCCTTGTTGCTTGTTTGTGTTGTTGGGTAGAGCCGGGAGACGAGTTCGCTAACGAGGAGCCCGTTGAGTTTGCTTTTCAGGATCCAGTCAACTCTGACAACTGTGCAGGCAAGATGATCATACCCTCGAAATCACTACTATCTTTGCTATGCTAGTTTGCTCGCTCTTGTGCTATGCCAATGCTACGATGCCTACCACTTTCTTGTCAGCCTCCAAATTGCCATGTTGAACCTCTAACCCACCATTGTCCTAGCAAACCGTTGATTGGCTATGTTACCACTTTGCTCAGCCCCTCTTATAGCGTTGTTAGTTGCAGGTGAAGATTGGAGTCGTTCCTTATTGGAACATTTATTTACTTGTTGGGATATCGTTATATTGCCATGTTATCTTAATGCATCTATATACTTGGTAAAGGGTGGGAGGCTCGGCCTCTCGCCTAGTGTTTTGTTCCACTCTTGCCGCCCTAGTTTCCATCATATCGGTGTTATGTTCCCGGATTGTTGCGTCCCTTACGTGGTTGGGCTATTATGGGAACCCCTTGATAGTTCGCCTTGATTAAAGCTTTTCCAGCAATGCCCAACATTGGTTTTACCTTTTGCCACCTAGCCTCTTTTTCCCTTGGGTTTCCGGAGCCCGAGGGTCATCTTATTTTAACCCCCCCGGGCCAGTGCTCCTCTGAGTGTTGGTCCAAACAGAGCCACTTGCAACGCCACCTTGGGGCAACTCGAGGGTTGGTTTTAGTTGTACGTAGTGTTCATCCGAGTGTGCCCCGAGAAAGAGATATGTGCAGCTCCTATCGGGATTTGTCGACACATTCGGGCGGTGTTGCTGGACTTGTTTTGACCTGTCGAATCGTCTTGTTGTACTGAGATACCGAGTCTGATCGGTGTGTCTTGGGTGGAGGTCTATTCCTTCGTTGATCGTGAGAGCTTGTTATGGGCTAAGTTGGGACCCCCCTGCTGGGATTGATCTTTCGAAAGCCGTGCCCGCGGTTATGGGCAGATGAGAATTTGTTAATGTCCGGTTGTAGATAACTTGAACCTTAATTAATTAAAATGAATCAACTGAGTGTGTTGCCGTGATGGCCTCTTCTTGGCGGAGTCTGGGAAGCGGACACGGTGTTGGAGTTATGTTTGCGCAGGTTGCTCCCTAGCTTCTCGCTCGTGCTTTGCCTCCTCTTCTCGCTCTCTTTTGCGAATAAGTTAGCCACCATATATGCTAGTCGCTTTCTGTAGCTCCACTTACAATTACCCCCTTCCTACCTATTAAGCTTAAATAGTCTTGATCGCGAGGGTGCGAGATTGCTGAGTCCCTATGGCTCACAGATTACTATTACACCAGATGCAGGGACAGATGATACAGCTCCAGATGGCGCGATTGTGCTCAAGTGGGAGTACGATGAGGATTCTCAGCGTTACTATGTGTCTTTTCCTGATGATCAGTAGTGGTTCCCAGTTGGGGTGATCGGGACCTATGTCGCTTGTTGGGTTGTCTTTTATTTTGGCGCCGTAGTCGGGACATGAGTGTTTGGATGATGTATGTTATTTATGTACTCTGATGTGACGTGGCGAGTGTAAGCCCACTACTGTATCTCCCCTTTAATATATTATGTTACATGGGATGTGTGATGATTTCCTAACTTGCGACATTGCTTTCAATGCGGTTATGCCTCTAAGTCGTGCCTCGACACGTGGGAGATATAGCCACATCGAGGGTGTTACAAGTTGGTAATTAGAGCCTTCCCCGACCTTAGGAGCCCCCACTGTTTGATCGTTTTTAGCAGCCGAGTTGTGTCTAGAAAAATGTTTTGAGTCATTTAGGAATTATATATCGGAGAGCTTAGGAATTCTTTTTACTTCCCAGTCTCCTCATCACTCTGGTAAGGCATCCTGACGTAGAGTTTTGACTCTTCTCTTCTCAAATTTCACTAAAGAAAATTTAGGATCACGCGAGTATCTTGGATTTGTTCCGATGGCTTATGATGAGAACACTGTCTTGTTGCCTCCTGTCAGGGGTTTAGTGGAAGTGTCCCGGGGAGTTGAGCTCTGAGGTGTTGTCATCATAATTTTATCGTTGCAATTCTGGAATACTTGAGATATGTTCGCCGACATCGAAAATCTCCTTTATGCAGTTCGTTGGTGAGATA
The DNA here is from genome assembly GCA_034509565.1 of Triticum monococcum. Lineage (NCBI taxonomy): Eukaryota > Viridiplantae > Streptophyta > Magnoliopsida > Poales > Poaceae > Triticum > Triticum monococcum. The sequence continues at coordinate 542,361,087 of CM067841.1, forward strand.
ACCTCGACGCCACCCAGTACTGGGGCGGGAGTTCAGGAGTATCGCCATAACTTGTATAACGGATGCTTTTCGAAGGTTGAGGTAGATGGTTTCCAAAGGTTTCTTGGTTATGTGTTGAAGGATGGATACAGCTGGATGTAGGATTTGCTAGTTTGGGTGAGATATTATGCTTCCCCTGTATCCCCAACACCTGATTGCATAACCGGAAAGTTTCAGGAGTTTCATAGGTGGGAATTCAAGTAGCTCTTAGGATATCTTTTCCGACAGATGTATGATATGAAATTGGGGTTCGACGTCTAGTGGTTCACCTATTCACGGTCGATTTTACAATGGTCTCGTTGTGTCTTAAAGAGTCCTTGGCTATGCTGACTCGGGGACGCTTCGTATGTCATGTGCACCGCCTTGTACATGATGGTGCTGTACGATCGAGCCCGTGTAGGTCCCACCACGAAAACTTCGGACGAAATCTCTATCATATGTTTGTTCTGGCTTATTTCGCAAGCCAATCCTTGGTTTTATTTTGAGTTGTGGTATTCGAGTTGCTTCGAAGTCATATGTTGATTCCATCCCTTGTTGAATTACCTCTTCTACCTAATTCTATATGGCTTCGCAATTTAGGAATATGTGACCACTTCAAGAGAAGTGCATTCGTTCATTTTGTTTGGACGTGAAGACTTTATGTTGCAATTTTCATTCCGTTGGATTCACCTTCAATATTTGTCTATCTATGTGCTAATGGTGGTCAACCTCTTCAGGATGGCTCCTCCAACACGCACGACTCCGAATCCTGATCCGCCGCCACCTCCACCTCCTCCGGAGGCTTGGCAAGCTGTGATGGCCGCAACCAATGCAAACACACAGTTGATCATGCAAATCCTCCAAGAGCGCAATCAAGGCAGTTAAGGGAATCAAAGCAACAATCAGAACCATTTTGCTACTCTGAACCAGTTCCTCGCAAATGGTCCAAAGACGTTCAGCAATTGTGTTGAGGCAACCGATGCTGACGATTGGCTAGTGGATCAGGGCAAGCATTTTGAATGCAGCAACGTCAGGCCTGAAGATTTCGTCAAGTTCGCTTCTTTCCAGCTCAAAGATCAGGCTGCAGAGTGGTTCCAGCAGTACAAGGATTCCAGAGGTGGACGTTTGATCACTTGGGATGATTTCCGTCGAGATTTCCGAGCTCATCACATCCCTCAGAGTGTGACTGAAAGCAAACGTGAGGAATTCCGCAATCTGAAGCAAGGCTCTTTGTTTGTCTATGACTACAACAAGTTGTCCCAGAAGCTCGCCCGCTTTGCCAAGCAGGACATACCTGATGAGAAGAGCATGATATACCAGTTCAGGGGTGGTCTCAGAGAAGAAATTCAGCTTGCTCTTGTCCTCTTTGAGCCATTGAGGTACGATGAGTTCTACAACATGGCACTGAAGCAAGAGGCTGCTCAGTTGAGGTGTGATGCTTCCAGGAAGCGAGTCAGAGACACTATGCCTTCTTCCTCTACTCAAGTGGCCAAGCAGCAGAAGTATTGGCTTCCTCCTCCTCCGTTCCGTCAGCCGTATCAGCAAAAGAGCAAAGGTGGCAGTGGTTCTTCCCACCCACCCAACCCAGGCTTTCAGAACAAGACTTCGTCTCAAGCTCCAAGATCAAGTGCTCCGTACCACCGTCCGCTTTCAGAGGTCACGTGCAACAAGTGCCAACAGAAGGGTCACTACGCCAACAAGTGTTTCAACCAGAGGCGTCTTCCTCCTCCTCCTGTCAGATCAGCAAGTACAGCTGTAGTCAAGCATAACCCCAAGTCCGCCAAGGTCAACTTGCTGAATGCAGCTCAGGCAGAGGACTCGCCAGATGTGATCATGGGTAACCTTCCTGTTAATGATGTTCCCGCTAAAGTACTTTTTGATACTGGTGCATCGCTTTCTTTTATTTCAACTCCATTTGTGGCCAAGCATGATTTTGTGACTGAAAGGATTCATGTTCCGTTGAAGATTGTGTCTCCGAGCAAGCAAATGACTTCTAACAATTGCGTCCCGGATGTCTCTATCACATTGGGCGATTACAAATTTCTCTCTTCTCCGGTGGTTCTTGCTAATTCGGATATCGATCTTATTCTCGGGATGGACTGGCTCTCTAAACACAAAGCTCAGCTCGATTGTGCAGCCAGGCAGATTCAACTGACCCAATCGTCTGAGGATGTCATTGTCTTTGCCGCTCGGGATGATACAATCCGGTTGTTTTCTCTCGATGAGAAGGGTGAATTGGATGCTATTTCGCAGATTCCGGTTGTTTGTGAGTATCAAGACGTCTTCCCAGAAGAACTCCCAGGAATGCCTCCGCACCGGCCCGTTGAATTTGTTATTGAACTTGAGCCCGGTACGGAACCTGTGTGCAAACGTCCCTACAAGCTCGGACCTGAAGAGTTGAAGGAGCTGAAGAAACAACTCGATGTTCAAGAAAGAATGGGTCTCATTCGGCCTAGTTCTTCTCCGTGGGGTTGTGGTGTTCTTTTTGTGAAGAAGAAGGATGGAACGGACCGACTTTGTGTTGATTATCGTCCATTGAACAAGAAGACCATCAAGAACAAATACCCACTTCCCAACATCAATGAGCTGTTCGAACAACTCAAGGGTGCCAAAGTATTCTCCAAGCTTGATCTCCATATGGGTTATCATCAGATTCGAATCCGTGAGCAAGATATTCCCAAGACGGCTTTCAGGACAAGCTATGGGTCATATGAATACACTGTCATGTCTTTTGGCCTCGCCAACGCTCCTCCGACGTTCTCTCGCATGATGCACTTCATCTTCAACCCCTACACCAATGACTTCGTTTTGGTCTATCTCGACGACATTCTGGTTTTCTCCAAGAACAAGGAAGATCATGCCAAGCACTTGCGTTTGGTTCTTGACAAGCTCAGGGAACATCAGTTCTACGCCAAGTTCTCCAAGTGTGAATTTTGGCTCGATGAGGTGCTTTATCTTGGTCATATCATCTCTGCCAAGGGCATTGCCGTGAATCCTGAGAAGGTGTCTGCAATTGTTAATTGGGAACCTCCTCAGAACGTGAAGCAACTCCGTAGCTTCCTCGGTCTCGCAAGCTACTGCCGAAGATTCGTTGAAAACTTTTCTAAGATCGCGAAGCCTCTCTCAAATCTTCTTCAGAAGCACGTCAAGTATGTTTGGTCTCCGGAGTGTGATATTGCTTTCAACACTTTGAAAGAGAAATTGATCACTGCTCCAGTTCTGACTCCGCCTGATGAAACCAAGCCGTACGAGGTCTTTTGTGATGCCTCTCTCCAAGGTCTAGGTGCTATACTGATGCAAGAGACGAAAGTTGTTGCTTACACCTCTCGCCTGTTGAAGCCTAATGAGAAGAACTACCCCACTCATGATCTCGAGTTGGCGGCAGTTGTGCATGCTTTGTTGACTTGGAGACATCTTCTATTGGGAAGAAAAGTGGATATTTTCACTGATCACAAGAGTCTCAAGTACATCTTCACTCAGCCTAATCTCAACCTCAGGCAGACTCGATGGGTCGAAATGATTCAAGAGTATAATCCGAGTATTGAGTATACTCCAGGCAAGGCCAATGTGGTTGCTGACGCTTTGAGCAGGAAAGCATATTGCAACAGTCTGATTCTGAAGCCTTATCAACCCGAGCTTTGTGAAGCTTTCCGCAAACTTAATCTGCAAATTGTTCCTCAAGGTTTCCTCCCCAACCTCCAAGTCTCTCCTACCTTGGAAGATCAGATTCGCCAAGCCCAGCTTCTTGATGCTATGGTGAAAAAGGTGAAGGTTGGTATCGCAAAGAGTCAGTCCAGGTACAAGTGCTACCGCCTTGATGACAAGGACACTCTCTTCTTCGAGGATCAAATTGTTGTTCCCAAAGGTGAACTTCGTAAAGTGATCATGAACGAGGCTCACAACTCTCTCCTCTCCATCCACCCTGGGAGCACGAAGATGTATCAGGATCTTAAGCAAGCTTATTGGTGGACTCGAAAGAACCGCGAGATCGCTCAATTCGTGAATGAATGTGATGTCTGCAGAAGAGTGAAGGCAGAACACCAAAGGCCAGCAGGTCTCCTCCAACCTCTTGCCATTCCAGAATGGAAGTTTGACCACATTGAAATAGACTTCGTGACTGGGTTTCCAAAGTCCAAGCGTGGCAATGATGCTATATTCGTTGTCATCGACAAGCTCACCAAAGTGGCTCACTTTCTGCCTATCAAAGAGTCGATCACTGCAGCTCAATTGGCGGAACTCTATACCTCTCGAATTGTCTCTCTGCACGGTATTCCTCAAGTGATATCTTCAGACCGTGGCAGCATCTTTACCTCCAAGTTTTGGGATTCTTTTCAGAAGGCCATGGGCACCAACATTCGCTTCAGCACTGCTTTCCATCCTCAAACAAGCGGTCAAGTCGAGCGTGTCAACCAGATTCTAGAAGATATGCTCAGGGCTTGTGTTATCTCCTTTGGCATGAAGTGGGAGGATTGTCTTCCTTATGCTGAGTTCTCATAGAACAACAGTTTTCAAGCAAGTTCGGGCAAGGCCCCATTTGAAATTCTGTATGGTAGGAAGTGTCGTACCCCTCTCAACTGGTCTGAAACCGGTGAACGTCAGCTGCTGGGTAATGACTTAATCACATAGGCAGAAGAAATGTGCAAGGTCATTCGTGATAACCTCAAAGCAGCCCAATCCCGCCAGAAGAGCTACTATGATAGTAAGCACCGTGATTTGGCTTTCGAGATCGGAGATCATGTTTACCTTCGCGTCTCTCCTATGAAAGGGACTCGTCGATTCGGTATCAAAGGGAAGCTGCCCCCGGATACATCGGACCTTTCAAGATTGTCAGCAAGAGAGGCGACCTCGCCTATCAACTCGAGCTTCCGTCAAACTTTGCAAATGTTCATGATGTGTTCCATGTCTCTCAACTCCGAAAGTGCTTCAAGACGCCTGACCGCACCGTCAACTTCAAGGACATTGAGCTCCAAGAAGATCTCTCCTATCGTGAGCACCCAGTTGCAATCCTTGAAGAGACTGAACGCAGGACTCGCAACAAGTCAATCAAATTTCTCAAAGTCAAGTGGTCACACCATTCCGACCGTGAAGCTACCTGGGAACGCGAGGATCACCTCCGTTCTGAGTACCCGAAGTTCTTTCAGTCCTAGATCTCGGGACGAGATCTTTCCGTAGTGGTGGAGTATTGTAACGCCCCAGATATAACTTTCCCAATTTGTACTCCAACTCTTGCCGCTTCCGGCATTAAGTTATATTTATCTCGGGTTCGGGTCTTTGTCTCCGTGTGCTGTTTTCATTTTCATGCATCTCATATCATGTCATCACATGCATTGCATTTGCATACATGTTCATCTCATGCATTCGAGCATTTTCCCCGTTGTCCGTTTTGCATTCCGGCGCTTCGTTCTCCTCCGGTGGTTAATTCTAGCTTTCTTTCGTGTGTGGGGATTAAACATTTCTGGATTGGACCGAGACTTGTCATGCGGCCTTGGTTTACTACCGGTAGACCGCCTGTCAAGTTTCGTACCATTTGTACTTCGTTTGATACTCCAACGGTTAACCGAGGGACCAAAAAGGCCTCGTGTGTGTTGCAGCCCAACACCCCTCCAATTTGGCCCAAAACCCACCAAACTCTTCTCCATGTCCTAGAGCGTTCGATCACGATCGCGTGGCCGAAAACCGCACCTCATTTGGACTCTCCTAGCTCCACTTATGCCTATAAATAGCTCCTTCCCGAAAAATTCGGATCTCTCCCCCGAAACCCTAGCCGTCTTCCTCCTCCGCGCGCCGGACAACGTCCGCCGGCGCCGGACACGTCCGCCCAGCCCCACCGCCGGCACGTGGCGCGCTGCCATTCGCCGCCACCTCCGCGCCCCACATCGCCGCACCAGGCCCGCCGGGGCCCGAGGCCGGCCCCCGCGGCCCGCACCGCGCCCGTCGCCCCGCCGCCGATCCGCTCCTCCGCGCGGCCGTCTTCCTCCAAGCCGGCCGCCGCCTCGGGTCGCCGCGGCCGAGGCGCCGCGCCGCCACCTCACCGGTGCCGCGCCGTCCTCCTCCATGCCGGCGCCGCCCCCGGCGACCTCCTCCCCGTCCGGCAACGACGAACTCCGGCAAGAGCTCCAAGTCCGGCGACGAACCTCGAAGTCCGTGCCCGTGAACAGTACCGAATCTCAGATCTGAGATCCGAAATATCTCACCTCGGTTGACTTTCGTCCCTAACCCTAGTTTTTTATGCATACTTTGACTGATGATATCTCCGCATCCGTAGCTCCGTTTTGGACATATAGTATATCAAAATCTTCGTCTCGACGAGTACATCATTTCATTCCATTGCGTCATTTTCATTTGAGTTCATCTTGATGCCCGAAATTCTGCTAGAAGGAGGCTTCGTGAGTTAAGTTGCAGATCCGTTAGTTCATCATAGACATTTGTCATTTTTGCCATGATTATTGTGTGCATGCTATGCCAGTGAGTCCTTGATATGAATTGTTAAGCATTTTGTCTTCTTTCCAGAGGTGCAACCGATGCATTTTTAGGATGTGTGTGGTGACTTGTGCAAGCTTGCAAAGAGAGGCACCCGGGAAATCTGTTTTCAAGGACTTAGTGATTTTCACTAAGTCTGGGATATTTTAGTTCATGATGCCTTATGTTCAGCTTGTTTCCTAGTGATCCGTGCCTCTTTTGAGGATGATCAGTAAGGGAGTTTTGTTAATCATGTTATGCTCTATCCATCCATGTCTTTGTTTGCACATGTGGAGTGCTCTAGCTTGAGTCAATCGAGCTCTACTTTTGCTTCGTGGTAAATCTGGGCAGATCGTCAACTTGTTTGCGATTTTGCCGATGCTATTGTTATTGATCTGTGCATGCTATGCCATTGTTCTTGTCATGTCTAGCTAGCATTTTGTGCCTTCTTTATGGATATATGCTTGCCTTGCCATGACTTGCACCGTAGTGAGTGCATTGAGCTTGTTTACATGCCTTCGTGAGTTAAATTCCAGCATGTCTCAGTTTTCACTAAGTCTGAAAACTGATTGTGCGTGAGCTATGTTCGTGTGCTTGTTAGTATATTTGGTGATCCCTTTTGGCCCCAGGTCACTTTGGGACTTTTGATAAGCTTGTTGAGTAGCTCCATGCCATGTTCTTAATTTTCATAATCAGGTCATGTATCAGGTTGTTTTGCTGCTCCGAAGAGAGCTTCGTGATCTGAAATTTCAGACTAGTGTTAATTTCACCAAGTCTGAAATCTGTTATGCATTTGCGTTTTTGTCATGCTTGTTTGAACCTCATAATGGATGAATTTGGCCGTGGCTCAGTGCTACTGTTTTGTTAAGCATCTTGTGGGCATCCCTGACATGTATTTTGTTGTCATGTTTGGTGGCTGTAGCATGTTCATTTCGTTGCATTTAGATGCCTACTTGCTGTAAATCGCAGACCGGTGTCATATCTTAAAACGCTTGCCATTTCCAAACCGTAACTCTGATTCCAATGATCTTTATATCGTTTTCAAGAGATTTCATCCCCTCTATCCACTGGCACACTTGGTTTTCCAAGTTGAGGCCAGGTTCATGCATTTCCTGTCACGTCTTGCATTTTGCATCCCGCATAGCATACCATCTTTGCATCTTATTGTGTGTCCTTGCACGTGGTTGATTGTATCCTTGTTGCTTGTTTGTGTTGTTGGGTAGAGCCGGGAGACGAGTTCGCTAACGAGGAGCCCGTTGAGTTTGCTTTTCAGGATCCAGTCAACTCTGACAACTGTGCAGGCAAGATGATCATACCCTCGAAATCACTACTATCTTTGCTATGCTAGTTTGCTCGCTCTTGTGCTATGCCAATGCTACGATGCCTACCACTTGCTTGTCAGCCTCCAAATTTCCATGTTGAACCTCTAACCCACCATTGTCCTAGCAAACCGTTGATTGGCTATGTTACCGCTTTGCTCAGCCCCTCTTATAGCGTTGTTAGTTGCACGTGAAGATTGGAGCCGTTCCTTATTGGAACATTTATTTACTTGTTGGGATATCATTATATTGCCATGTTATCTTAATGCATCTATATACTTGGTAAAGGGTGGAAGGCTCGGCCTCTCGCCTAGTGTTTTGTTCCACTCTTGCCGCCCTAGTTTCCGTCATATCGGTGTTATGTTCCCGGATTGTTGCGTCCCTTATGCGGTTGGGCTATTATGGGAACCCCTTTATAGTTCGCCTTGATTAAAGCTTTTCCAGTAATGCCCAGCATTGGTTTTACCTTTTGCCACCTAGCCTCTTTTTCCCTTGGGTTTCCGGAGCCCGAGGGTCATCTTATTTTAACCCCCCGGGCCAGTGCTCCTCTGAGTGGTGGTCCAAACAGAGCCACTTGCAGCGCCACCTCGGGGCAACTCGAGGGTTGGTTTTAGTTGTACGTAGTGTTCATCCGAGTGTGCCCCGAGAAAGAGATATGTGCAGCTCCTATCAGGATTTGTCGGCACATTCGGGCGGTGTTGCTGGACTTGTTTTGACCTGTCGAATCGTCTTGTTGTACCGAGATACCGAGTCTGATCGGTGTGTCTTGGGTGGAGGTCTATTCCTTCATTGACCGTGAGAGCTTGTTATGGGCTAAGTTGGGACCCCCCTGCAGGGATTGATCTTTCGAAAGCCGTGCCCGCGGTTATGGGCAGATGGGAATTTGTTAATGTCCGGTTGTAGATAACTTGAACCTTAATTAATTGAAATGAATCAACTGAGTGTGTTGCCGTGATGGCCTCTTCTCGGCGGAGTCCGGGAAGTGGACACGGTGTTGGAGTTATGTTTGTGCAGGTTGCTCCCTAGCTTCTCGCTCGTGCTTTGCCTCCTCTTCTCGCTCTCTTTTGCGAATAAGTTAGCCACCATATATGCTAGTCGCTTGCTGCAGCTCCACTTACAATTACCCCCTTCCTACCTATTAAGCTTAAATAGTCTTGATCGCGAGGGTGCGAGATTGCTGAGTCCCTGTGGCTCACAGATTACTATTACACCAGATGCAGGGACAGATGATACAGCTCCAGATGGCACGCTTGTGCTCAAGTGGGAGTACGACGAGGACTCTCAGCGTTACTATGTGTCTTTTCTTGATGATCAGTAGTGGTGCCCAGTTGGGGTGATCGGGACCTATGTCGCTTGTTGGGTTGTCTTTTATTTTGGCGCCGTAGTCGGGCCATGAGTGTCTGGATGATGTATGTTATTTATGTACTCTGATGTGACGTGGCGAGTGTAAGCCAACTATTGTATCTCCCCTTTAATATATTATGTTACATGGGATGTGTGATGATTTCCTAACTTGCGACATTGCTTTCAATGCGGTTATGCCTCTAAGTCGTGCCTCGACACGTGGGAGATATAGCCGCATCGAGGGTGTTACACGTTGGTACTCCACCGCCGATTCCTCGACGGACAGACTCTTCTCTACCTCGACCTCGGCCACACACAACTCCTCCTCCTGGAGCTCCTTGATCTCCGCCACCTCTAGCATCTCCAGCTCCTGCTCAGTGACCTCATGAGGAAGCAGGTGCTCCATGGCCACCGCCGCCTTTTCGGACGTGGGTTGCATGCTGGATTCTGAGGTGGCCTGGAATATCTTTGCGTGGATGGCCGATACGTCTCCAACGTATCTATAATTATGAAGTATTCATGTTGTTATATTATCATTATTGGATGTTTTACAATCATTTTATAGCAACTTTATATCATTTTTGGGAATAACCTATTGACCAGTGCCCCGTGCCAGTTGCTGTTTTTGCTTGTTTTTTTACATCACGGGAAATCAATATCAAACGGAGTCCAAACACCGCAAAACTTTTTGGAGATTTTTTATGGACCAGAAAACCCAAGGTGGACCAGAGCAGCGCCTAGGGGGTGCCCCGAGGGGGGCACAACCCACCACGGCAAGCCAGGGGGCCCAGGCGCTCCCTGGTGGGTTATGCCCACCTCGGTGGCCTCCTGCACCCCCTTTACCCTATAAATTCACAAATATTCCAAAAACCCTCGGAGTTAACCTAGATCAGAAGTTCCGGCGTCCGAAGGCTCTGTAGCCACTGAAAACCAATCTAGACCCTTTCCGGCACCCTGGCGGAGTGATACGTCCATTTTGCATCATGCTTTTATATCGATATTTATTGCATTATGGGCTATTATTTCACATTATGTCACAATACTTATGGCTATTCTCTCTTATTTTACAAGGTTTACATAAGGAGGGAGAATGCCGGCAGCTGGAATTCTGGGCTGGAAAAGGAGCAAATACTAGAGACCTATTCTGCACAACTCCAAAAGTCCTGAAACTCCACGGAATACCTTATAATAAATAATGAAAAATCCTCGCCAAAGATGAAGACAAGGGGGGCCACACCCTGTCCAGGACGGTGGGGGCGCCCCCCCCCCCCCCAAGGGCACGCCCCTACCTCGTGGGCCCCCTGGTGGCTCTCCGATGACCATCTTCTGCTATATGAAGTCTTTCGTCGAGAAAAAAACCAGAAGCAACCTTTCGGGACAAAACTCCGCCGCCACGAGGCGAAACCTTGGCTGAACCAATCTACGGCTCCGGCAGAGCTGTTCTGCCGGGGAAACTTCCCTCCCGGAGGGGGAAATCATCGCCATCATCATCACCAACGCTCCTCTCATCGGGAGAGGGCAATCTCCATCAACATCTTCATCTGCACCATCTCATCTCAAAACCCTAGTTCATCTCTTGTATCAAATTCTTGTCTCCAAGTCCAGGATTGGTGCTAGTAGGTTGCGAGTAGTGTTAATTACTCCTTGTAGTTGATGCTAGTTGGTTTAATTGGTGGAAGATCATATGTTTAGATCCTTTATGCATATTATTACCCCTCTGATTATGGACATGAATATGCTTTGTGATTAGTTACGGTTGTTCCTGAGGACAAGGGAGAAGTCTTGCTATTAGTAGTCATGTGAATTTGGTATTCGATCGATATTTTGATGAGATGTTATGTTGTCTAGCCTCTAGTGGTGTTATGTGAACATCGACTACATAACACTTCACCATTATTTGGGCCTAGAGGAAGGCATTGGGAAGTAATAAGTAGATGATGGGTTGCTAGAGTGACAGAAGCTTAAACCCTAGTTTATGCATTGCTTCGTAAGGGGCTGATTTGGATCCATATGTTTCATGTTATGGTTAGGTTTACCTTAATACTTTTGTTGTAGTTGCGGATGCTTGCAATAGAGGTTAATCATAAGTGGGATGCTTGTTCAAGTAAGAACAACACCCAAGCACCGGTCCACCCACATGTCAAATTATCAAAGTACTGAACGCAAATCATATGAACGTGATGAAAACTAGCTTGACGATATTCCCATGTGTCCTCGGGAGCGCTTTTCCTTATATAAGAGTTTGTCCAGGCTTGTCCTTTGCTACAAAAAGGATTAGGCCACCTTGCTGCACTTTATTTACTTTTGTTACTTGTTGCTCGTTACAAATTATCTCATCACAAAACTATCTGTTACCACTTATTTTAGTACTTGCACAGAATACCTTACTGAAAACCGCTTATCATTTCCTTCTGCTCCTCGTTGGATTTGACACTCTTACTTATCGAAAGGACTACGATAGATCCCCTATACTTGTGGGTCATCAAGACTCTTTTCTGGCACCGTTGCCGGGGAGTGAAGCGCCTTTGGTAGGTGGAATTTGGTAAGAAAAAATTTATATAGTGTGCTGAAATTTACTGTCACTTGTTACTATGGAAAGTAATCCTCTGAGGGGCTTGTTCGGGGTATCTTCACCCCGACCAGTAGAGCAAAGAGTTACCCCTCAACCTACTGAACCTATTGAAAATGAAATTCCTTATGAGTATCCTTCGGGTATGATAGAAAAACTGCTAGCTAATCCTTTTACAGGAGATGGAACAAAGCATCCTGATGAACACCTAATATATGTGGATGAAGTTTCTGGATTATTTAAGCTTGCAAGTATACCCGATGATGTTGCTAAGAAGAAGGTATTCCCTTTATCTTTGAAGGGAGATGCATTGACATGGTATAGGCTATTTGATGATACGATATCATGGAACTATAGAAGATTGAAATTGGAATTTCAACAAAAGTATTACCCTATGCATCTTGTTCATCATGACCGCAATTATATATATAATTTTTGGCCTCGCGAAGGAGAAAGCATCGCTCAAGCTTGGGGGAGGCTTAAATCAATGTTATATTCATGCCCCAATCATGAGCTCCCAAGAGAAACAATTCTTCAAAAAAATTATGCTCGGTTTTCTGAAAATAATCGCACCATGCTCGATACTTATTGTGCTGGCTCTTTTATGATGAAGACTATTGGATTTAGATGGGATTTATAGGATATAATTAACTCTGAAGATTGGGATCTCGACAAAGGTAAGGAGTCAGGTATGACACCTAAGTTTGATTTTGTTAAATCTTTTATGGATAGCGATATTTTCCGTAAGTTTAGCACTAATATTGGACTTGATTCTGAGATAGTAGCTTCTTTCTGTGAATCTTTTGCTACTTATGTTGATCTCCCTAAGGAGAAGTGGTTTAAATATCATCCTCCCATAGAAGTAAAAGTAGCTACACCAATTAAAGTTGAAGAAAAGACTGTCACTTATAATGATCCTATTGTTCCTACTTGTTATGTTGAGAAACCACCTTTCCCTGTTAGGATAAAGGATCATGCTAAAGCTTCAAATGTGGTTCGTAAAAGAAATATTAAAACATATACACCTCCTGAGCAAGTTAAAGTTGAACCTAATATCGCTATTGTCAAAGATCTCTTGTCTGATAATATTGATGGGCATGTTATTCAGTTCTGCGGTGAAACTGCTAGAATTGCTAAACCTTGTGCTAAAGATAAAAATAGACCTGTGGTAGGCATGCCTGTTATTTCTGTTAAAACAGGAGATCATTGTTATCATGGCTTATGTGATATGGGTGCTAGTGCTAGTGCAATACCTATTGACTTATACAAAGAAATTATGCATGACATTGCACCTGTTGAGTAAGAAGAAATTGATCTTACTATTAAACTTGCTAATAGAGATACTATTTCACCAATGGGAATTCTTAGAGAAGTTGAAGTCTTGTGTGGGAAAACTAAATATCCTCCTGATTTTCTTGTTCTTGGTTCCCCACAAGATAGCTTTTGTCCCATTATATTTGGTAGACCCTTCTTAAATACTGTTAATGCTACCATAGATTGCACAAGGGATGTTGTTACTGTCGGCTTAGATGATATGACTCATGAGTTTAATTTCTCTAAATTTAGTAAACAACACCATGAAGAAGAATTGCCTAGTAAGGATGAAATTATTGGTCTTGCTTCTATTGCCGTACCTCCTAGTGATCCTTTAGAACAATATTTGCTAGACCATGAGAATGATATGTTTACGAATGAAAGAAGGGAAATAGATGAAGTATTCTTTAAACAGGAACCTATTCTGAAACACAATTTTCCTGTTGAAATCCTAGGGGATCCCCCTCCACCTAAGGGTGATCCCGTGTTTGAGCTTAAACCATTGCCTGATAATCTTAAATATGCTTATCTTGATGAAAAGAAGATATATCCTGTTATTATTAGTGCTAACCTTTCAAAGCATGAAGAAGAAAGATTATTGAAAACTCTGAAGAAGCATCGTGCTGCTATTAGATATACTCTTGATGATCTTAAGGGCATTAGTCCCACTCTATGTCAACATAAAATAAATTTGGAAGCAGATGCCAAACCAGTTCGTGATCCTCAACGACGTCTGAATCCTAAAATGAAAGAAGTGGTAAGAAAAGAAATATTAAAGCTTCTGGAGGCAGGTATAATTTATCCCGTTGCTGATAGTCAGTGGGTAAGTCATGTTCATTGTGTCCCTAAGAAGGGAGGTATTACTGTTGTTCCTAATGATAAAGATGAATTGATTCCACAAAGAATTATTACAGGTTATAGGATGGTAATTGATTTCTGCAAATTAAATAAGGCTACTAAGAAAGATCATTACCCCTTACCTTTTATCGATCAAATGCTAGAAACATTATGCAAGCATACACATTACTGCTTTCTAGATGGTTATTCTGGTTTCTCTCAAATACCTGTGTCGGCTAAAGATCAATCAAAGACTAGTTTTACATGCCTTGTTGGTACTTTTGCTTATAGACGTATGCCTTTTGGTTTATGTAATGCACCTGCTACCTTTTGGTTCAAAGATGATTTTTTATTTTATTTCCCATATCTGCCCCCAGATGTTTTTTTCCTGCGTTTCCTATCGCAGTCCAGACATGCACTTTAGGGCATGCTTACCCAGGGAAAGGAACCCTTAACGGAACTATTCTCCCTGGAAGATGTTTCTTACTACCCATGTAATATAACATAACTAGTTGGGCACTTGTCTGTTCAAGCACCCATGACCCCTACGCCTGGTCTCCACGCATACCCCGGTTCTTATATAACTGAGTGGGTATTCGGATACACTCCGGACTATCGGGTCCCGAGGTTGAAGCGAAAATGTCCGCCATGACAAAGGATCTACAATCCGGCTAGAAGGCATTATACATGTCACTTTAATCACATAGTCATGCAGACTGACTAAATTCCTCCTCTATACCATCCAACAGGCGGTCTAGTCTACAATCCTGTTGGGAATACTTTGCGGCTAATTCTACTTGCCCATAATGGCTAAACCCTAGATGTTTAGTATGTACGATTATGATCGCCTCTATGGACCAAACCCTCCGGTTTATATAGACACCGGAGGGGGCTAGGGTTGTACAAAGACGGTTTATAGACAAAGGAATCTTCATATTCGCATGCCAAGCTTGCCATCCATGTAAAGGAGAGTCCCATCCGAACACGGGGAAAATTCTTCCGTCTTGTACCTTCATGGCCCATCAGTCCGGCCCACGTCACATAGCCCGGACGCCCAAGGACCCCCTAATCCAGGACTCCCTCAGTAGCCCCTGAACCAGGCTTCAATGTCGATGTGTCTGGCGTGCAGATTGTCTTCGGCATTGCAAGGCGGGTTCCTCCTCCGAATACTTCAAAGTAGTTGATCAACGAGAACTATGTCCGGATCTGTTTAATAAGTTAACTCTGCAACCATAAAAGCATAATACTTAAAATAAGGTATATCCATCGACAACTTTTTTTGGTGAAATGTCATGCTTAGCTCTGCTATTATTCCGAACCGTTTTGGGGGCCTCCCACTTTCGTGTTTTAACACGCGACTCCTATCGGCACGTCTTGTCAAAACAGAGATCGTGTCCCCTTATTGCGAGATTCTCATCAATACGAGGTTTGGTAATCTAACCATGTTGTCCGCACGACCCCTTCGGAACAGGCATGTTTTAAGGCTAAAAAGGGGGGCGCTTGATATTCGCAGTCCATATAAGTGGATAGAATCCAACTCTTTCGTCCCACGCCTCATTTTCTCTCTCTGGTTCCCCATCCTCGAGCTCTAGTGCCCAAGTTCCAAGATTTTCTTCCCTCTGCAACTCCTCCGACCATGGCCGGCTCTCAGGGCAAGTGGATGGTTTCCTCTGTCACGGAGGAGAATATCAAGGAGCTGCGGGAGGCGTGGTATCTAAGCGTAGAAATCAAGCACATGCTTCCCAATCCAGCGTAGGTCATCCCCACTCTGGAGCCCAATGAGAGGGTGGTATTCATCCCCCACTTCTGATGACCCACAAGTGTAGGGGATCTATCATAGTTCTTTCGATGAGTAAGAATGTCGAACCCATCGAGGAGCAGAAGGAAATGATAAGCGATTTTCGGCAAGGTATTCTCTGCAAGCACTGAAATTATCGGTAACAGATAGTTTTGTGATAAGGTAATTTGTAATGAGTAGCAAGTAATAAAAGTAAATAAGGTGCATCAAGATGGCCCAATCCTTTTTGTAGCAAAGGACAAGCCTGGACAAACTCTTATATGAAGGAAAGTGCTCCCGAGGACACATGGGAATTATCGTCAAGCTAGTTTTCATCACGATCATATGATTCGCATACGGTACTTTGATAATTTGATATGTGGGTGGACCGGTGCTTGGGTGATGTCCTTACTTGGACAAGCATCCCACTTATGATTAACCCCCATTGCAAGCATCCACAACTACGACAGAAGTATTAAGGTAAACCTAACCATAGCATGAAACATATGGATCCAAATCAGCCCCTTACGAAGCAACGCATAAACTAGGGATTAAGATTCTGTCACTCTAGCAACCCATCATCTACTTATTACTTCCCAATGCCTCCCTCTAGGCCCAAACGATGGCTAAGTGTCATGTAGTCGATGTTCACATGACACCACTAGAGAAATGACAACATACATCTCATCAAAATATCGAACGGATACCAAATTCACATGACTACTAATAGCAAGACTTCTCCCATGTCCTCAGGAACAAACGTAACTACTCACAAAGCATATTTATGTTTATAATCAGAGGGGTGTTAATATGCATAATGGATCTGAACATATGATCTTCCACCAAGTAAACCAACTAGCATCAACTACAAGGAGTAATCAACACTACTAGCAACCCACAGGTACCAATTTGAGGTTTGGATACATAGATTGGATACAAGAGATGAACTAGGGTTTTAGATGAGATGGTGCTGGTGAATATGTTCATGGAGATTGACCCCCTCCCGATGAGAAGATCGTTGGTGATGACGATGGTGATGATTTCCCCCTCCCGGAGGGAAGTTTCCCCGGCAGAACAGCTCCACCGGACCCCTAGATTGGTTCCACCTCGTGGCGGCGGAGTCTCGTCCCGAAAGCTTGCTTATGATTTTTTTTCCTTGATGAAAGACTCCATATAGCAGAAGATGGGCATCGAAGGGCCACCAGGGGGCCCACGAGGCAGGGGGCGCGCCCAGGGGAGTAGGGCGCGGCCCCCACCCTCGTGGCTGGTGGGTGGCCCCCCTTTGGTACTTCTTGCGCTCATTATTTTTTATATATTCTGGAAATAACTCCCGTGAAGTTTCAGGACTTTTGGAGCTGTGCAGAATAGGTCTCTAACATTTGCTCCTTTTCCAGCCCAGAATCCCAGCTGTCGGCATTCTCCCTCTTCATGTAAACCTTGTAAAATAAGAGAGAATAGGCATAAGTATTGTGACATAATGTGTAATAACGGCCTGTAATGCAATAAATATTGATATACAAGCATGATGCAAAATGGACGTATCAACTCCCCCAAGCTTAGACCTCGCTTGTACTCAAGCGAAAGCCGAAATCGAAAAATATGTCCACATGTTTAGAGATAGAGGTGTCGATAAAAATAAAATACGGACATGAGGGCATCATGATCATTCTTAGAACAGCAACATATATATATATATAGAGAGAGAGAGAGAGAGGACCATTCAATATATATGTCATATGATCTCTTATGCTAAAGTAACAATTCAATCACAATTTCAAGTATGAATCATAAACTTCATTGAGAACCAACAAACTCTAATCTCAGTTATTGAGGCAATTGCAATTTATCATAACATAGGAAAGAGTCAATATAAGAGCTTTTCAGCAAGTCCACATACTCAACCATCTTTTAGTCTTTCACAATTGCTAACACTTACGCAATATTTATGGGTATGAAGTTTTAATCGGACACAGAGAAAGATAGGGGCTTATAGTTTTGCCTCCCAACGTTTTACCTCAAGGGTAATGTCAACAATAATAGTTCATGAAGACTCACATCCAATTAGCTATATATATCAGGATCTTTCCAACATATTGTGCTTGCCAAAGGATAAAATGTAAAAAGGAAAGGTGAAGATCACCATGACTCTTATGTAAGGTAGAAGATAAAAGTAAAATATAGGCCCTTCACAGAGGGAAGCAGAGGTTGTCATGTGCTTTTATGGTTGGATGCACAAAATCTTAATGCAAAAGAACGTCACTTTATATTGCCACTTGTGATATGGACCTTTATTATGCAGTCCGTCGCCTTTATTTCTTCCACATAACAAGATCGTATAAAGCTTATTTTCTCCACATTAATAAGTCATACATATTTAGAGAGCAATTTTTATTGCTTGCACCGATGACAACTTACTTGAAGGATCTTACTCAATCCATAGGTAGATATGGTGGACTCTCATGGCAAAACTGGATTTAGGGATATTTGGAAGCACAAGTAGTATCTCTACTTGTTGCAAATAAATTGGCTAGCATGAGAGGGAAAGGCAAGCTCAACATGTTGGATGATCCATGACAATATAATTTATCTCAGATGTAAGAAAGCATAACCCATTACATTGTCTTCCTTGTCCAACGTCAACTCTTAGCATGTCATACTTTAATGAGTGCTCACAATCATAAAAGATGTCCAAGATAGTATATTTATATGTGAACCTCTCTTTCTTTATTACTTCCTATTAATTGCAACGATGACCAAAACTATGTTTGTCAACTCTCAACAACTTTTATTCATCGCACTCTTTATATGTGAAGTCATTACTCTCCATAAGATCCATATGATCTCTTTGTTTCTTTTTTTATTTCTTCCCCCTTTTTTATTCAATTCCCTCAAGATCATAGCAAAATAATCAAGCCCTTGACTCAACACTAATCTTTATTATATAGCTCATGGACTCGATTACATAGAGGGATCATAAAGCAAAACTCACGACTAGATCATACTAAAAATTTATTCTACTAGATCAAGATATTATCAAAAGGATCGAACTAAGAAAAACAGCAAAGATAAAAGTGGTGGTGATACGATACCGGGGCACTCCCCCAAGCTTGGCAGTTGCCAAGGGGAGTGCCCATACTCGATGCTCAGTTCTTCTTTGTCGGTGAAGAATGTGTTGGTTTTGATGATGGCGTAGGCTTCTTCCTTAATTTGTGCTTCGGGACAGAATTCTGATCCCTTAGATCACTGATCTCCTGCTCAAGGCTTAATATCTTTTTGCATAATTCCTGCTTGTTTTCCTGCAAGAGGCGAAAAGGGATAAACTCGATCTTAGGTTTCTTTACTCTATCAAGGAGGCTTGACTTTTTGAACTCCACATGCATGTCCCCAGGTTGAGGTAATGAAATTTCATCTTCATCTGAGCTTGTCTCCTCTTTTCCCTTGGGTTCATAGTCCTCCTCTTCTTCTGTAGTCCAACCACAATGCTCCACGTCCCCATAGACCTTAGGATCTACAAGGTAATCAGCCACATAGCTTTCTCCTTCCGAATCCTGGGACGACATGTTGCTCTAATCTGCAGCAGGACGGCTCAAAACAAAGACAGGAGATATTTGCGTGATACAGAGGTCAAAACCGTCGGGAGATTAATGAATTTTTACCGACCAAAAGGAGTATCGTGCAAGAAAATGGAGTCCGGAGAGCACACAAGGTGCCCACGAGGCAGGGGGCGCGCCCTCCACCCTCGTGGAAGCCTTGTGTCCTTCCGGTCTGCTTCTTATTTTCCTATTTTTCTAAATATTCCAAAACGGAGAAAAATTGCCATTAGAACTGTTTTGGAGTCGGTTTACTTACCGTACCACATACCTATTCCTTTTCGGAGTCTGAAACATTCTGGAAAGTGTCCCTTATGTATTCCTCTGGGGTTACGGTTTCAATAATATTAGTTTCAACATTTATAGGATTACCTGAGATATAATGTTTGACTCTTTGACCATTCACCACCCTCGGATTTGTGCCTTTGAAGTTGTTGATTTTTATGGCACCAGAACGATAGACCTCCTCGATAACGTAAGGACCTTCCCAATTAGAGAGAAGTTTTCCTGCAAAAAATCTTAAACGAGAGTTGTATAGCAATACATAATCACCTACATTAAACTCACGCTTTTGTATCCTTTTTCATGCCATCTTTTAACTTTTTTTAAACAATTTGGCATTTTCATAGGCTTGGGTTCTCCATTCATCAAGTGAGCTAATGTCAAATAACCTCTTCTCACCGGCAAGTTTCAAGTCATAGTTGAGCTCTTTAATAGCCCAATATGCCTTATGTTCTAATTCAAGAGGTAAGTGACATGCTTTACCATAAACCATTTTATACGGAGACATACCCATAGGATTTTTATATGCAGTTCTATAGGCCCATAATGCATCATCAAGTTTCTTGGGCCAATTCTTTCTAGATCTATTAGCAGTCTTTTGCAAAATTAATTTGAGCTCTCTGTTACTCAATTCTACTTGACCACTAGACTTTGGGTGATAAGGAGATGCAATTCTATGATTAACGTCATACTTAGAAAGCATTTTACTAAAGGCACCATGAATAAAATGTGAACACCATCAGTCATTAAATATCTAGGGACTCCAAACCTCGGGAAAATAACTTCTTTAAGCATCTTAATAGAGGTGTTATGATCAGCACTACTAGTTGGAATAACTTCTACCCACTTAGTAACGTAATCAACAACAACTAAAATATGTGTATACCCGTTAGAGGAAGGAAATGGTCCCATATAATCAAAGCCCCAAACATCAAATGGTTCAATAACAAGTGAATAATTCATAGGCATTTCTTGACGTCTACTAATATTACCTATTCTTTGACATTCATCACAAGACAAGACAAACTTTCGGGCATCCTTGAAGAGAGTAGGCCAATAAAAACCGGATTACAATACCTTGTGTGCAGTTCTATCTCCAGCATGGTGTCCTCCATAAGCCTCGGAGTGACACTTGCGTAGGATCTGTTCATGTTTATGCTCGGGTACACAACGTCTAATAATACCATCTAATCCTTCTTTATAAAGATGTGGGTCATCCCAAAAGTAATGTCTCAAATCATACAAGAACTTTTTCTTTTGCTGGTATGTGAAACTAGGTGGTATAAATTTAGCAACAATATAATTAGCATAATCAGCATACCATGCAGCAGTACAAGAAGCATTTATGACATTTAATTGTTCATCAGGAAAGCTATCATCAATAGGTAGTGGGTCATCAAGAACATTGTCTAACCTAGACAAGTTGTCTGCAACGGGGTTCTCAGCTCCCTTTCTATCAATAATATGCAAATCAAATTCTTGTAGCAGGAGAACCCATCTAATAAGTCTAGGTTTAGCATCTTTCTTTTCCATAAGGTATTTAATAGCAGCATGATCAGTGTGAATAGTTACTTTAGAATCGACAATGTAAGGTCTGAACTTATCACAAGCAAAAACAACTGCTAAAAATTCTTTTTCAGTAGTAACATAATTTCTCTGGGCATTGTCTAGAGTTTTACTGGCATATTGAATAACATTTAATTTCTTATCAACTCTTTGCCCTAGAACATCACCTACAGCATAATCACTAGCATCACACATAATTTAAAAGGGTAAATTCCAATCAGGTGGCTGAAAAATAGGTGCAGAAATCAATGCTTTCTTAAGTATTTCAAATGCTTCTACACAATCATCATCAAATACAAAAGGGGTATCTTTTTGTAATCAATTAGTCACAGGCTGAGAAATTTTTGAGAAGTCCTTAATGAACCTCCTATAAAAACCGGTGTGACCGAGAAAGCTTCTTATACCTTTAATGTCCCTGGGACATGGCATTGATACGTCTCCAACGTATCTATAATTTTGATTGTTCCATGCTATTATATTATCAACCTTGGATGTTTTATATGCATTTATATGCTATTTTATATGATTTTTGGGACTACCCTATTAACCTAGAGCCCAATGCCAGTTTCTGTTTTTTTCCTTGTTTTAGAGTATCGCAGAAAAGGAAAATCAAACGGAGTCCAATTGACCTGAAACTTCACGGAACTTATTTTTGGAAGGAAAGCAACCCGGGAGACTTGGAGTCCACGTAAGGGAAGCAACGACGAAGCCACAAGGCAGGGGGCGCGCCCTCCACCCTCGTGGGCCCCTCGTGGCTCCCCTAACGTACTTCTTCTGCCTATATATCTCCATATACCCTAAAAGGATCGGGGAGCACAATAGATCGGGAGTTCCTCCGCCAGAAGCATCCGTAGCCACCGAAAGCCAATCTAGACCCGTTCCGGCACCCTGCCGGAGGGGGAATCCTTCTCCGGTGGCCATCTTCATCATCCCGGTGCTCTCCATGACGAGGAGGGAGTAGTTCTCCCTCGGGGCTGAGGGTATGTACCAGTAGCTATGTGTTTGATCTCTCTCTCTCTCTCTCTCTCGTGTTCTTGCGGTGATACGATCTTGATGTATCGCGAGCTTTGCTATTATATTTGGATCCTATGATGTTTCTCCTCCCCCTCTACTCTCTTGTAATGGATTTAGTTTTTCCTTTGAAATTATCTTATCAGATTGAGTCTTTAAAGATTTGAGAACACTTGATGTATGTCTGCTGTGTGTATCTATGGTGAAAATGGGATACCACGTGATTCACTTGATGTATGTTTTGGTGATCAACTTGCGGGTTCCGCCCATGAACCTATGCATAGGGGTTGGCACACGTTTTCATCGTGATTCTCCGGTAGAAACTTTGGGGCACTCTTTGAGGTTCTATGTGTTGATTGAATAGATGAAGTTGAGATTGTGTGATGCATATCGTATAATCATACCCACGGATACTTGAGGTGACATTGGAGTATCTAGGTGACATTAGGGTTTTGGTTGATGTGTGTCTTAAGGTGTTATTCTAGTACAAACTCTAGGGCTGTTTGTGACACTTATAGGAATAGCCCAACGGATTGATTGGAAAGAATAACTTTGAGGTGGTTTCATACCCTACCATAATCTCTTCGTTTGTTCTCCGCTATTAGTGACTTTGGAGTGACTCTTTGTTGCATGTTGAGGGATTGTTATATGATCCAATTATGTTATTATTGTTGAGAGAACTTGCACTAGTGAAAGTATGAACCCTAGGCCTTGTTTCCTAGCATTTCAATACCGTTTACGCTCACTTTTACCATTAGTTACCTTGCTGTTTTTATATTTTCTGATTACAAAAACTATTATCTACTATCCATATTGCACTTG
Organism: Triticum monococcum; assembly: GCA_034509565.1. Classification (NCBI taxonomy): domain Eukaryota; kingdom Viridiplantae; phylum Streptophyta; class Magnoliopsida; order Poales; family Poaceae; genus Triticum; species Triticum monococcum. The sequence goes on from CM067841.1 coordinate 542,383,995, forward strand.
TATCATTATCTCTTCGCCGAACTAGTGCACCTATACAATTTACCATTGTATTGGGTGTGTTGGGGGCACAAGAGACTCTTTGTTATTTGGTTGCAGGGTTGCTTGAGAGAGACCATCTTCATCCTACGCCTCCTACGGATTGATAAACCTTAGGTCATCCACTTGAGGGAAATTTGCTACTGTCCTACAAACCTGTGCACTTGGAGGCCCAACAACGTCTACAAGAAGAAGGTTGTGTAGTAGACATCAGGCATCTTTTCAATAGCATCAATTTTAGCCTTGTCAACTTCAATACCTCTTTCAGAAATTTTATACCCCAAGACAATACCTTCATTAACCATAAAGTGGCATTTCTCCCCATTCAGAACAAGATTAGTTTCTTCACATCTCTGCAAAACTCGATCAAGGTTGCTCAAGCAATCATCAAAAGAGGATCCTAAACGGAGAAATCGTCCATGAAGACCTCACATATCTTTTCACAAAAGTCAAAAAATATAGCCATCATGCATGTTTGAAAGGTAGGAGGTGCATTACATAAACCAAATGGCATACGTCTATAAGCAAAAGTACCGAAAGGGCAAGTAAAAGTGGTATTTGCTTGATCATCAGCTAACACAGGTATTTGAGAGAAGCCAGAGTAACCATCTAGAGAGCAAAAATGTGTATGTTTGGATAATCTTTCTAGCATTTTGTAAATAAAAGGTAAGGGGTAATGATCTTTTTAGTAGCCTTATTTAATTTGTGGAAATCAACTACCATCCTATAACCTGTAAGCGGAATCAATTCATCTTTATCATTAGGAACAACGTTAATACCTCCCTTCTTAGGGACACAATGGGCAGGACTTACCCACTAACTATCAGCAACGGGATAACTTATACCTGCCTCAAGGAGCTTTAATATTTCCTTTCTTACCACTTCTTTCATCTTAGGATTCAGCCGTCGTTAGTGATCAATAACTGGTTTGGCGTCTTTCTCCAAATGTATTTTGTGTTGACATGGAGTGGGACTAATGCCCTTAAGATCATCAAGAGTATATCCAATAGCAGCACGGTGCTTATTCAGAGTTTTCAATAATTTTTCTTCATGTTCTAAAAGGTTAGCACTAATTATAACAGGATATATGTTCTTTTCATCAAGATAAGCATATTTAAGAGTATCAAGTAATGGTTTAAGCTCAAACACGGGATCACCCTTGGGTGGAGGAGGATCCCCTAGGATTTCAATAGGCAAATTGTGTTTCAAAATGGGTCCTTGTTTAAAGAATACTTCATCTATTTCCCTTCTTTCATTCATAAACATATCATTCTCATGGTCTAGCAAATATTGTTCTAAAGGATCATTAGGAGGCACAACAATAGAAGCAAGACCAATAATTTCATCTTTACTAGGAAATTCTTCATCACGGGGTTGTCTACGAAATTTAGAAAAATTAAACACATGAGACATATCACCCAAACCAATAGTAACGACATCCTTCTTGCAATCTATCTTACCATTAACAGTATTCAAGAAGGGTCTACCAAGTATAATGGGACAAAAGCTATCTTGAGGGGAAACAAGAACAAGAGAATCAGCAGGTTATTTAACTTTCCCACACAAGACTTCAACATCTCTAACAATCCCAACTGGTGAAATAGTGTCTCTATTGACAAGCTTAATTGTGACATCAATCTCTTCTATCTCAGCAGGTGCAATGTCATGCATAATTTCTTTGTATAAGGAATGAGGTATTGCACTTGCACTAGCACCGATATCACATAAGCCATGATAGAAATGATCTCCTATTTTAACAGAAATAACAGGCATGCCTACCACATGTCTATGTTTATCTTTAGCACCAGGTTTACCAATTCTAGTAGCTTCATCACAGAAGTAAATAACATGCCCATCAATATTATTGGCCAAGAGATCTTTAACAATAGCAATGTTAGGTTCAACTTTAACTTGCTCAGGAGGCGTATAAGTTCTAATATTACTTTTACGAACCATAGTTGAAACTTTAGCATGATCCTTTATTCTAACAGGGAAAGGTGGTTTCTCAACATAAGCAGTAGGAATAATAGGATCATTATAAGTGATAGTCTTTTCTTCAACTTTAATAGGTGCAACTACTTTTACTTCAATGGCAGGATTATATTTAAACCACTTCTCCTTAGGGAGATCAACATGAGTAGCAAAGGATTCACAGAACGAAGCTACTATCTCAGAGTCAAGTCCAATTTAGTGTCAAATTTACAGAAAACATCGGTATCCATAAAAGATTTAACACAATCAAACTTAGGTGTTATACCTGACTCCTTACCTTCGTCGAGATCCCAATCTTAAGAGTTGCGTTTAATTACCTCCAATAAATTCTATTTGAATTCAATAGTCTTCATCATAAAGGAACCAGTACAAGAAGTATCGAGCATGGAGCGATTGTTGTCAGAAAGCCGAGCATAAATTTTTTGAATAATCATTTCTCTTGAGAGCTCATGATTGGGGCATGAATATAACATTGACTTAAGCCTACCCCGAGCTTGAGCGATGCTTTCTCCTTCGCAAGGCCAAAAATTATATATATAATTACGATCACGATGAACAAGATGCATAGGATAAAACTTCTGATGGAATTCCACTTTCAATCATTTGTAGTCCCATGATCCCATATCATCACATAGCCTATACCATGTCAATGCATCTCCCTTCAAAGATAAAGGGAAGACCTTCTTCTTGATAACATCATCGGGCATACCTGCAAGCTTAAATAATCCACAAACTTCATCCACATAGATTAAGTGTAAGTCGGGATGCAATGTTCCATCTCCTGCAAAAGGATTAGCTAGCAGTTTCGGTATCATACCCGAAGGAATTTCAAAGTAAACATTTTCAGTAGGTTCAGTAGGTTGAGGAGCAACTATTTGCTCTACCGGTCGGGGTGAAGATACCCCGAACAAGCCCCTCAAAGGATTATGTTCCATAGTAACAAGTCATAGTAAATTTCAGCACACTATATAAATTTTTCCTTACCAAATTCCACCTACCAAAGGCACTTCACTCCCTGGCAACGGCACCAGAAAAGAGTCTTGATGGCGCACAAGTGTAGGGGATCTATCGTAGTCCTTTCGATAAGTAAGAGTGTCGAACCCAACGAGGAGCAGAAGGAAATGATAAGCGGTTTTCAGCAAGGTATTCTCTGCAAGCACTGAAATTACCGGTAACAGATAGTTTTGTGATAAGGTAATTTGTAACGAGTAGCAAATAATAAAAGTAAATAAGGTGCAGCAAGATGGACCAATCCTTTTTGTAGCAAAGGACAAGCCTGGACAAACTCTTATATGAAGGAAAGCACTCCCGAGGACACATGGGAATTATCATCAAGCTAGTTTTCATCACGATCATATGGTTTGCGTTCGGTACTTTGATAATTTGATATGTGGGTGGACCGGTGCTTGGGTGTTGTCCTTACTTGGACAAGCATCCCACTTATGATTAACCCCCATTGCAAGCATTCGCAACTACAACAGAAGTCTTAAGGTAAACCTAACCATAGCATGAAACATATGGATCCAAATCAGCCCCTTACGAAGCAACGCATAAACTAGGGTTTAAGCTTCTGTCACTCTAGCAACCCATCATCTACTTATTACTTCCCAATGCCTCCATGTAGGCCCAAACAATGGTGAAGCATCATGTAGTCGACGTTCACATGACACCACTAGAGGGATGACAACATACATCTCATCAAAATATTGAACGAATACCAAATTCACATGACTAATAATAGCAAGACTTCTCCCATGTCCTCAGGAACAAACGTAACTACTCACAAAGCATATTTATGTTCATAATCAGAGGGGTATTAATATGCATAATGGATCTGAACATATGATCTTCCACCAAGTAAACCAACTAGCATCAACTACAAGGAGTAATCAACACTACTAGCAACCCACAGGTACCAATCTGAGGTTTGGATACAACGATTGGATACAAGAGATGAACTAGGGTTTGAGATGAGATGGTGCTGGTGAAGATGTTGATGCAGATTGACCCCCTCCCGATGAGAAGATCGTTGGTGATGACGATGGTGATGATTTCCCCCTCCTGGAGGGAAGTTTCCTTGGCAGAACAGCTCCGTCAGAGCCCTAGATTGGTTCCCCCAAGGTTCCGCCTCGTGGCGGCGGAGTCTTGTCCCTAAAGCTTGCTTATGATTTTTTTTCCTTGACGAAAGACTCCATATAGCAGAAGATGGGCATTGGAGGGCCACCAGGGGGCCCACGAGGTAGGGGGGCGCGCCCAGGGGGGTAGGTCCTGCCCCCCACCCTCGTGGCTGGTGGGTGGCCCCCCTCTAGTACTTCTTGCGCTTTTATATATTCTGGAAATAACTCCCGTGAAGTTTCAGGACTTTTGGAGCTGTGTAGAATATTGCTCCTTTTCCAGACTAGCATCCCAGCTGCCGGCATTCTCCCTCTTCATGTAAACCTTGTAAAATAAGAGAGAATAGGCATAAGTATTGTGACATAATGTGTAATAACAGCCCATAATGCAATAAATTTTGATATAAAAGCATGATGCAAAATGGACGTATCAACTTCCTCCGCGGACTCGGATTCGCCCTCCACCCCTTTGTGAGGGGTCTCATGTTCTACTACGGGCTAGATTTTCACGATCTGGCCCCAAATTCGTTCCTACACATCTCGGCGTTCATCGATGTGTGTGAGGCCTTCCTCCGTGTCCCTCCACATTTCGGCTTATGGCTCAAGATTTTCAATGTGAAGCCGAAGGTGGTCGATGGGCAACATGCGGACTGCAGTGACGCTATGGTGAGCAAGCTCCCCAAAGTCAACTGGCCAAAGGGAGTCTTTGTGGACACCGTCAGGATATGGCAACAGGAATGGTTCTATATCACATAACCCCGCGGTTCCAAGTGGGCAGCCGCTCCATCCTTCAGATCCAGACCCCCGCTAAGGCTCACATCATGGACCGACAAAGGTCCGGACTGGGGGTCGGTCAATGAGGTGTCGCGGCTGCAGAAGCGCGTCAAAGGCATGATACGAAGGACATTACCCTCGCTGATGTGATCCAAGTGTTGTTGATCCGCCGAGCACTTCCCTGCCAACGGCAATCCCTCGGGATGTGGGAATTCAATCCGGAAGGGCCGCGGACCCTACAACGGTTCTACGGCACAACGCATAAGGGGATCTGGACGCTGCTTTTCAAGAAGCAGAAGTCGTGGCCAAATTCATCGAACGACACCGGCCTCAACTGCAATCATCCAGCCTCTGAGGTAAGTTAAAAACCTCCGAACACCAATTGGTGGGTCCATCTTAAGGATAAGTATTGACTAGTCTATCTCCAAACAGGTCTGGACCAAAAAGGCGGAGCAGATCCGGTGTCCGGCTCTGCTCCCCGAAAACCCAGCCGATCCTCTATTAATGAGGATGATGGTCCGACGCCATACCAGGCGCCGGTAAAGAAGGACAAGAAGAAGAAGAAGAAGAAGAAGAAGAAGAAGAAGAAGAAGAAGAAGAAGAAGAAGAAGAAGAAGAAGAAGAAGAAGAAGAAGAAGAAGAAGAAGAAGAAGAAGAAGAAGAAGAAGAAGAAGAAGAAGAAGAAGAAGAAGAAGAAGAAGAAGAAGAAGAAGAAGAAGAAGAAGGAGAAGAAGAAGAAGAAGAAGAAGAAGAAGAAGAAGAAGAAGAAGAAGAAGAAGAAGGAGAAGAAGAAGAAGAAGGAGAAGAAGGAGAAGAAGGAGAAGAAGGAGAAGAAGGAGAAGAAGGAGAAGAAGGAGAAGAAGGAGAAGAAGAAGAAGAAGAAGAAGAAGAAGAAGAAGAAGAAGAAGAAGAAGAAGAAGAAGAAGGAGAAGAAGAAGAAGAAGAAGAAGAAGAAGGAGAAGAAGAAGAAGGAGAAGAAGAAGAAGGAGAAGAAGAAGAAGGAGAAGAAGAAGGAGAAGAAGAAGAAGGAGAAGAAGAAGAAGAAGAAGAAGAAGAAGAAGAAGAAGAAGAAGAAGAAGAAGAAGAAGAAGAAGAAGAAGAAGAAGAAGAAGAAGAAGAAGAAGAAGAAGAAGAAGAAGAAGAAGAAGAAGAAGAAGAAGAAGGAGAAGAAGAAGGAGAAGGAGAAGGAGAAGAAGAAGAAGAAGAAGGAGAAGAAGAAGAAGAAGGAGAAGAAGAAGAAGGAGAAGGAGAAGGAGAAGGAGAAGGAGAAGGAGAAGGAGAAGGAGAAGGAGAAGGAGAAGGAGAAGAAGAAGAAGAAGAAGAAGAAGAAGAAGAAGAAGAAGAAGAAGAAGAAGAAGAAGAAGAAGAAGAAGAAGAAGAAGAAGAAGAAGAAGGAGAAGAAGAAGAAGAAGAAGAAGAAGAAGAAGAAGAAGAAGAAGAAGAAGAAGAAGAAGGAAAGAGGAGGACACTTCGGACGCAATGTCCGGAGAAGCTGATGCCCAGTCCTCTCATGAGGGAGACGACAACGAGGAGGGGGAGGGGGAGGAAGAAGAAGATCCTCCCCGCAAAGGCAAGAAAAGTCCGACCTCCAAAGACCTGGAGGCTGAAGCCTCCAAGAGGGACAAAATTACCCTCCCCGATGACTCGGAGCCAGATACCGAGGCCATCCCGACGCACCGTCGCCGGACCAAGCCCCAAGCCGACTCGTAAGTAGTCCGAGATTTTTCCACATACATCCAATGTCTATGGACTTTGAAGATAACTCTAAGTTCTAACTTTTGTTAGTCTGCCCGCAGTCTTCCCCAGCAATCCTCGTCCTCGGGGGACCTACCACCGGAGTTGATGGAGAGCGAATCGCCTCCCCTAGCTTCCACACCGCCTAGAGCGGATGACACCGAGGTGTCATCGCATAGAACCTCCGCGGGCCTCGAAGGGATGTGGAGGGGCAACTTGACAGTGCCGGAGGACAACACCCCGGCTGCTGAAGGGCTGGAGGGTACGGCCCCCACGGAAACCGGCGATGGGGGCCCGGGTCAATCCGACCCACAGCCGCATACTACTCTCGGAGACCGATACGGCTCCGGAGTCTAGTAACGACTGATAACCCACAAGTATAGGGGATCGCAACAGTTTTTGATAAGTAAGAGTGTCGAACCCAACAAGGAGCTAGAGGCAGAACAAATATTCCCTCAAGTTCTATCGACCACCGATACAACTCTACGCACGCTTGACGTTCGCTTTACCTAGAACAAGTATGAAACTAGAAGTACTTTGTAGGTGTTGTTGGATAGGTTTGCAAGATAATAAAGTGCATGTAAATAAAATGTAGGGGCTGTTTAGATAAAGACACAACTAACTTTGTTTTAGTAAAGGGTTTTTTGTTACGAGAAAGTTATTTGTCCCTAGGCAATCGATAACTAGACCGATAATCATTATTGCAATTTTATATGAGGGAGAGGCATAAGCTAACATACTTTCTCTACTTGGATCATATGCACTTATGATTGGAACTCTAGCAAGCATCCGCAACTACTAAAGATAATTAAGGTAAAACCCAACCATAGCACTAAAGTATCAAGTCCTCTTTATCCCATACGCAACAACCCCCTTACTCGGGTTTGTGTTTCAGTCACTCACGCAACCCACTATTAGCGAATCATAAACGTATTGCAACAACCTAAAGCAGGGATCCCTCATGCTTACGCGACACGGAGAGCACCATAGGACAGCACGAATAATAAAACATGCAACTCAAACCAATCACGATCATCAAATAGCCCATAGGACAAAACGGATCTACTCAAACATCATAGGATAGCCATACATCATTGGGAAATAATATATAGCATTGAGAACCATGTTTAAGTAGAGATTACAGAGGGTAAGAGAGAGGTTACACCGCTGCATAGAGGGGGGAAGAGTTGGTGATGATGGCAGTGAAGTTGTTGGTGAAGATTGCGGTAATGATGATGGCCCCCGGTGGCACTCCGTTGCCACCGGAAGCGAGGGGGGGAGAGCCCCCCTCCTTCTTCTTCTTCCTTGACCTCCTCCCTAGACGGGAGAAGGGTTTCCCCTCTGGTCCATGGTCTCCATGGCATGGGAGGGGCGAGAGCCCCTCCGAGATTGGATCTGTCTCTCTGTCTCTCTCTGTTTCTGCGTTCTCGGATTCTGCCCTTTCACCGTTTCTTATATTCCCGGAGATCCGTAACTCCGATTGGGCTGAAATTTTAACACGGTCTCTATTCGGATATTATCTTTCTTGCGGCGAAAGAAGGGCATCAACCGCCTTACGGGGTGGCCACGAGGGTCAGGGGCGCGCCTGCCCCCCTGGGGTGCGTCCCCCTGCCTCGTGCCTCCCTCGGGCACCGTCTCACGTGGATTTTTCTTCCCAAAAATCATATATATTCCAAAAAAATCTCCGTTAGTTTTTATCCTGTTTGGACTCCGTTTGATATGGATATTTTGCGAAACAAAAAAACATGCAACAAATAGGAACTGGCACTGGGCACTGGATCAATATGTTAGTCCCAAAAATAGTATAAAAAGTTGCCAAAAGTATATGAAAGTTGTAGAATATTGGCACGGAAGAATCAAAAATTATAGATACGACGGAGACATATCAGCATCCCCAAGCTTAATTCCTGCTATTCCTCGAGTAGGTAAATGATAAAAAGGATAATTTTTGAAGTGGAGTGCTACCTAGCATAATCTTGATCACATATCTAATCATGGCATGAATATTAAAATACGAGTGATTCAAAGTAATATTCTATCATTTGACATAAAAATAATCATACTTCAAGCCTACTAATAAAGCAATCATGTCTTTTCAAAATAACATGGCCAAAGAAAGTTATCCCTACAAAATCATATGGTCTGGCTATGCTCCATCTTCACCACACAAAGTATTCAAATCATGCACAACCCCGATGACAAGCCAAGCAATTGTTTCATACTTTTGACGTTCTCAAACCTTTTCAACTTTCACGCAATACATGAGCGTGAGCCATGGACATAGCACTATAGGTGGAATAGAATGGGGGTTGTGGAGAAGACAAAAAGGAGAAGATAGTCTCACATCAACTAGGCGTATCAACGGGCTATGGAGATGCCCATCAATAGATATCAATGTGAGTGAGTAGGGATTTCCATGCAGCGGATGCACTAAGAGCTATAAGTGTATGAAAGCTCAGACTGAAAACTAAGTGGGTGTGCATCCGACTTGCTTGCTCATGAAGACCTCGGGCGTTTGAGGAAGCCCATCATCGGAATATACAAGCCAAATTCTATAATGAAAATTCCCACTAGTATATGAAAGTGATAACTCAAGAGTCTCTCTATATAAAGAACATGGTGCTACTCTTAAGCACAAGTGTGGTAAAAGGATAGTAACATTGCCCCTTCTCTCTTTTTCTCTCTTTTTTTGTTTTTGTTTTTTTCTTTTCTTTTTTTGGTGGGCTTCTTTGGCCTCTTTTTTTATTTGGGCTTCTTTGACCTCTTTTATTTATTTTTAAAGTCCGGAGTCTCATCCCGACTTGTGGGGGAATCATAGTCTCCATCATCCTTTCCTCACTGGGGCAATGCTCTAATAATGATGATTGTCAGTGTCAAAACCGGCGGATCTCGGGTAGGGGGTCCCGAACTATGCGTCTAGGTCGGATGGTAACAGGAGGCAGGGGACACGATGTTTTACCCAGGTTCGGGCCCTCTTGATGGAGGTAAAACCCTACGTCATGCTTGATTAATATTGATGATATGGGTAGTACAAGAGTAGATTTACCACGAGATCAAGGAGGCTAAACCCTAGAAGCTAGCCTATGGTATGATTGTTGTTCGTCCTACGGACTAAAACTCTCCGGTTTATATAGACACCGGAGAGGGCTAGGGTTACACAGAGTCAGTTACAATGGTAGGAGATCTACATATCCGTATCGCCAAGCTTGCCTTCCACGCCAAGGAAAGTCCCTTCCGGACACGGGACGAAGTCTTCAATCTTGTATCTTCATAGTCCAGGAGTCCGGCCAAAGGTATAGTCCGGCTATCCGGACACCCCCTAATCCAGGACTCCCTCAGTAGCCCCTGAACCAGGCTTCAATGACGACGAGTCCGGCGCGTAGATTGTCTTCGGCATTGCAAGGCGGGTTCCTCCTCCAAATACTTCATAGAAGATTTTAAACACAAAGGTAGTGTCCGGCTCTGCAAAATAAGTTTCCACATATTGTCATAGAGAGAATAATATTTACACAAATCTAATCTGCTGATGTATTCCGTAGCATGACATCACACCATGGCCAAGTCTTTATTCGAATCGTTTTACTGTCCCACCTCAGCGCGTTTAGCGAGGCGGTTTCCTTGGCACATCTTGTTAAAGTAGAGATCGTGTCCCCTTATTCCGGGATTCTCATCAATACGGGTGTGGGTAACCCAACCGCGCCATTGACTACGGCACTTGGGAGATAAGCGAGTTTTACCAGGCTGGTGGGGGCGCATAGTCGCATCCGCCCATATAAGGGGATAAGGATCCACCTTTTCATCCATGCCTTCTTCCTCCTTTGCCTATCCATTTCCGCGCACTCGAGCTCCAGTGCCCAAGTCCGCACACCCCACCTCAACCTTCTCCAGCCATGTCCGGAGCGGGAGGCAAGTGGATGGTCTCCGCCGTCACGGAGGGACACATCAAATAAAAAGACTGAGGAAGGCCGGATACTTGTCTAACGACATTGCGCACCGGCTTCCCGAAGAGGGGCACCTCATCCCCACCCCTAGGCCCCATGAGAGGGTGGTGTTCCTCCCCCATTTCCTCCGCGGACTGGGCTTCCCTCTCCACCCATTTGTCCGGGGGCTCATGTTCTACTATGGCCTGGACTTCCACGATCTGGCCCCGAACTTTGTCCTCAACATCTCGGCATTTATCGTCGTGTGCGAGGCTTTCTTCTGCATCCGCCCCCATTTCGGCCTATGGCTCAAGACTTTCAATGTCAAGCCAAAGGTGGTGCGCGGCACCCAAGCAGAGTGCGGAGGCGCCATGGTGGGCAAGATGCCCAACATCCTATGGCCCGAGGGCTCCTTCGTGGAGTCCCTAAAGGGGTGGCAATCGGGGTGGTTTTACATCACCGAGCCGCGCGACCCTGAATGGGTCGCAGCCCCCGAGTTCCGATCCGGACCCCCTATGCGGCTCACCTCCTGGAAAGAGGCGGGCCTGTCATGGGGTAAAGAAGGAGAGCTGACCGGACTCCAAACATGCGTCCAAACCCTAGTGGACAAGAAGCTCAAACTTGTCAACGTAGTCCAGGTTATGCTCATATGCCGGATCCTCCCGTGTCAACAACGGGCTTTCAACCTGTGGGAGTTCGACCCGGCGCAGCACCGAACTCTGAGCAGGCTCTTCGACACGACGTATGAAGATGCCTGGAAGGTGCTTTTCAAGGGCGTCGAGGCCCCCGCATCCGCTACCGAGGATCGCGGATTCAGCACGCAGCGTCGTGCTCGTGCGGTAAGCTGTTTTTACCTTTTACAAGGTATTAGTTTTTCATAGTTTGACTCTATGCGAGATCTTAAGCTCCCTTACCTTTGACAGGATTGGCAGGAGACGTCCGGACAGATCAACTGTCCGGCTCCCTTGCCCGAAGGCCCAGCGGACGCTCGCTTGGCGAAGCTGCTGGTTCCGGCACCCTATGTGGTGCCGGAGAAGAAGGCCAAGAAGAAGGCCACGGGGACTCAGAAGAGTGCTCGGTGCCTGGGGGTGTCGGATTCATCATTCGACGACTCCAAGACACACTCCTCCCGTGAAGACAAGGAGGAGGAAGAAGAGACCTCTCCCCCTCCAGCGGGGGGGAGAGAAGAAAAGGAAGGCCGCCCCAACTGGGTAGGCCGAAGGGTCCAAGAAGGGGGAAAACCCTTCCTCCGGAAGGCTCCACCAACGCCGACGACGGCGAAGAGGAGTGGCCGCACAGGGCCAAGCCCCTGGCGAGATCGTAAGTGTCCGGATACCAGAGTGATTCATAGTATTCCTCCATTGCACAGCTTTTCCTTATGTCAAACGTGTTTATGCAGTCCACCCAAAGACCGGCTCGACGTGTCGTCGAGCGGTTCCCTGGATTCATCGGATGTGAATTCGCTTCCGACGGCTACCTCCCCCCACCCTACGGACGATGTCGAGGTGCTGTCCCCACAGGTTCCAAGCCAGGAGGTGGTGGTCCTGGAGGCGCCGCAAGGCGACCTCCCGGACTCCAGGCGCAAAGGGGATAAAACCCCTAAGGGCTCCGAGTCCAGCCTTGAGCCGGACACCGCGCCGGAACCTTCAATGGCTCCGGACTCCAGTAGGCAGCCTCCTTCCAAGAGGAGCGAGCCTACCGAGCCGGTGACCTCTGTCCAACCGGAGGCACCGGACAATTTGCTGGAGATGCTTAACGGCGCCTCCATCGACGAGGAGCACCGCACTATTATGAGTGCGGTGATCCAGAAGGTTCAGTCCGCCAAGAGCGGACTGACTGAAGCCTGTGCCAGCCTTCTAACAGGCTTTGAGGTGAGTAAAGAATGTGTAAAAATATTACCGCATAGACAGTAGCCCTTGATGCTCTGTTCGGCGTTCGGAAAGAAAAGCCGAATAGATGATCTAATAACATTCGCAGGAGTCTAACATAATCAAGACAATATGCGTATGCAGGCTTCGCTGCTGGCCTCCGCCGCACTGACTGCGGAGGTGGATACGCTGAAGCAAAACCTTGCGTGGTCCGAGAACGAGCTCGGCCATGCCAAGAGGCAACTCGAGGAGAAGGAAGGTAAGTAATACCTTGCGCAAGTATATAGAGAAGATGTGGTTGCAAAAAATGACAGGATCAATGTGCTATTATAGGGGCCACGACCGAGGTGGCAACCCTTAAGCAAGCGATGTCCGAGGCCGAAAACAGAACGGCCGCGGAGCGCACGGAGAGAGGGAAGCAGGAGGCGCGGGTGGAGGAGGTGCAGAAAGAGCTCCAGGCTCTCGTGAAAAAACACGAGAGTTTGGAGCTTAACTCAAAGACGCAAGCGTCCGAGCTTGCGGCAGCCCTTAAAAGCGCGAAGTCTGCCCAGGCCGAAGCCTAGAAAGTCCTCAAAGAAATTGAAGCGATGAAGAAGATAGCGGCGGGTAAGGCTTTCATTATGCAAAGCAAGCACGTGAAAGTGAATTACTTGTTACTTACCCGAGTCCGGAGCTCTCCAGGAGCATTCGCAGATTTGCCCCGCAGTGCGTCGGATGCCGCCGCCTACTACCGAGCCGAAGAGGGGAGCTCGACGGAGAAGGTGTTCTAGTCTCAGTATGCTGAGGCCGGACACCTGGTGCCTTTGAGCGACCAGCTGAAGCAAATGGTCGCACTCCACAAGGTTGCCGAACAGGCCATAAAGGGCCTCATAGTTCAGCTGTGGCCTCGAGAGGCTCTGCCTGGGAGCTACTTCGGGCTGGTGAGGCGGCTGGTGGATGCCTGTCCACGGCTTGAAGTGATCAAGCGCTCTGTCTGCATCAAAGGTGCCCACAGGGCGCTTGCCCGTGCTAAAGTGCACTGGGGCAAGATGGATGCGGAGAAGCTGGTGAAGGACAGGCCGCCGCTGGGCAAGGAGCATCGCGTCCCGGAAGCGTATTATGAGGGCATCCTAAGGGGTGCCCGCCTTATAGCGGATGAATGCTCCAAAGATGTAATTTTTGAGTAAACTTGCATTTGTGATCCTGTACGCTGAAAACTTGTTCATATGTGCTAAGCAACGCTTTTGAATTTAAAATATTACCTTCTGTGCGGCCGTTTATCAAATTTGAGAGATGGCGAGTCGTCGGCTTCTGCCCCCATGCCACGAGTGCTGGGGTGTTCGGGATAAACATGAGCGCTCTTTTTCCCATTCTTGTGTCCTTCAAGGGAGGCACTCAACACAACGAACAAGGCAATCGGACTATAATACTTGAACACTCTCACTTAGCCATAGAATTCTATAATTTTAAATTTCGGCGAAGCCCCGAGTGTGCGGAAGACCGAGTTCGGGGCGCTATCCACGCCTAGGCCGGACAAAGCCGACTCCTCGCTCTAAGCGGCATAAGTCTTTAGGGACTCGAAAACCTCTCGAACAGCGACCAGCTCTCGCCTTATCATGACGGTCAGTTTTAGCTTTCTGTACTGAGGTGCTTAGCCCAGCTCAACTGGGGCACAATCGCAATAGTTCTCCTAGTGCTACCTTAGCCGATATAATGGAACATAAGGTACCAAAACATAGGAGCCGGGCAAACCCAACATTTGACCCAAGACATGATTCGGAGCCGATGCATATAATGCTATAAGTTCGGGGTGCCGCACTTGTGAAAGTGTTCGGACTTCTCACGCCGTATTGTGGGGTACTTGACCCCTGGCGTATTGGCCGTACCAAAGTGTACGGGTGCAACATGTCATTAATGAACATATATTCGTAAAAAAAGGTAATGCAATAATAGACGGATGCTATGCATTGTTTATTTTAAAAAGCTGCGACCAAAGCAGAACGATACAAATAGTGCGATAAGCAAAAGGTGGGACTATCAAATATGTCCTTTCCAGGGGCGAGCTGCAGAATGTTATGCAAAATAGGTATACTGCTCGTTATAGAGACCACCTTAGAGTTTCATAGTGCGGCGTAGCTTTCTGCTTCCCTGGTTGTATCGTTTGTGCGGCAATTGTACTGCCGGACAAGCCTTCCGAAGAATGGAGTCCTGAAAATAAGAGAAAATTAAGAAATTAGCAGCCCCTAGTGCGGCTTAAGCCGCGTTTCGGGCGTGACATGATGGTGCCCCTCCCCCTGTGCCCATGGTATTTCTAGAGCGTAGTTATGTACGCGCAACACTCGTTTCGCAAGTTCGCGAGGGCTGGGGTTGGGGCCGCATTGCTACGTAGCTCGGAACATGCCAGGCGGTCTTGTTGTAGGTTACTCCGGGCGCGCTTGACGGTGTCCGAACGTTTAGTGGCCAGACTGGAGAATTGCCTTGAGAGGCTGCTTTGTACTTCCGCTGCGATAGCCGCCGTATGCTCCTCCGTTCGGAGAGAGCGTTCGGTGTTTCCATTGACCGTGATTACTCCTCGAGGGCCTGGCATCTTGAGCTTGAGGTATGCATAGTGCGGCACCGTGGTGAACTTGGCAAATGCGGTTCGCCCGAGCAGTGCGTGATAGCCACTGCGGAACGGGACTATGTCGAAGATTAACTCCTCGCTTCGGAAATTATCCGGAGATCCGAAGACCACTTCAAGTGTAACTGAGCCTGTACAGTTGGCTTCTACACCTGGTATGACACATTTAAAGGTCATTCTGGTGGGTTTAATCCTCGAGGGATCGATGCCCATTTTCCGCACTGTATCCTGATAAAGCAGGTTCAGGCTGCTGTCGCCGTCCATAAGGACTCTAGTGAGGTGAAATATGTCAATAATTGGGTCTAGAACCAATGCGGCGAATCCGCCATGACGGATGCTAGTGGGGTGGTCCCTTCGATCAAAAGTGATCGGGTAGGAAGACCATGGGTTGAACTTTGGGGCGACTGGCTCCATCGTGTATACATCCCTTAGTGCACGCTTCCGCTCCCTCTTGGGGACGTGGGTTGCGTATATCATGTTCACCATCCGCACTTGTGAGGGAAAACCTTTCTGTCCACTGTTGTTCGGCGGCTGGGGCTCCTCCTCGTCATCGCTATGCAGCCCCTTGTCTCTGCTTTCGGCATTTAACTTGCATGCCTGCTTGAACACCCAACAATCCCTGTTGGTGTGATTGGCTGGTTTTTCGGGGTGCCATGTATCTGGCATGAGCGGTCGAGTATTCGGTCCAAACTGGATGGGCCCGGAGTATTTCTTTTGAATGGCTTTTTCCGCTGACCGAGTTTAGAGCCTCTGAATCCGGCATTAACTGTCGTATCCTCGGTATTGTCGCCGTTAATGCGGCACTTTTGCTTGTTGCGATGCGACCTGCCACTGCTGTCCTTGGTATCCGAATTACCAGGGCTCTTGGTCATGCTATTACTGCGAGCTAGCCAGCTGTCTTCTCCCGCACAAAAGCGGGTCATAAGTGTCGTGAGGGCTGCCATAGATTTCGGCTTTTCCTGTCCTAAGTGTCGTGCAAGCCACTCGTCGCGGATGTTATGCTTGAAGGCTGCTAGGGCCTCTGCGTCCGGATAGTCGAGGATTTGATTTTTCTTGTTTAGGAACCGTGTCCAGAATTGTCTGGCCGATTCCTCTAGTTGCTGAATTATGCGGCTTAGGTCATCGGCGTCCGGTGGTCGCACATAAGTGCCTTGGAAATTGTCGAGGAATGCGGCTTCCAAGTCCTCCCAACAACCAATTGATTCTACTGGCAAGCTATTAAGCCAATGCCAGGCTGGTCCTTTAAGTTTGAGTGGGAGGTATTTGATGGCGTGTAGGTCATCACCGCGGGCCATGTGGATATGAAGGAGATAGTCCTCGATCCATACCGCAGGATCTTTTGTGCCATTGTATGATTCGATATTCATGGGTTTGAAACCCTCGGGGATTTGATGATCCATTACTTCATTTGTGAAGCATAGTGGGTGTGCGGCGCCTCTATATTGGGCTACATCACGACGCAGTTCAAACGAACTTTGTCTACTGTGTTCGGCCCGGCCGGATTTACTGTATCCGGCGTGACGAGTATCGTCTCGTGTCAAGGGGCGCCCACGTGATCCGTAGATCGATCTTGTTTGTCTTGCCTTGTCCTCCAATATATCTCGCAGGTCTGGCGCATTTTCCCATGCCTTGGTGGTTTTTGAGCGGCGCCGGGGTGCGGCTTGAGTGAAGGGCCGAGAGGCCTCTCTGTCGCGGCCACGGGGTGGCCGGTCGGCCGCATCATGCGTTGGTGATGTAGGTTTAAGTGCTTCCTCCTCTAATTGGGTTAGCAACCTGTGCTTTGGGTAGCTCTTGGAGGGGCGTTCGAGTTCATACTCTTCGGCCGCAAGGGCTTCAGTCCATCTGTCGGCTAGCAAATCTTGATCAGCTCTAAGTTGTTGTTGTTTTTTCTTGAGGCTGCTCGCCGTGGCCATAAGCCTGCGTTTGAAACGCTCTTGTTCGACGGGATCCTCCGGCACGACAAATTCCTCGTCGTCGAGGCTTGCCTCGTCTTCGGAGGGAGGCATATAATTATCGTCCTCGACCTCTCTGTCTGCCGCTCTCTCATGAGGGCTGGCTTCTCTATCCTCCTATGCTGAATCTTGCTGGAGGTGGTTGTCTTCGGCACTGTCTGGGGTGTTATTATCCCCCGTGCCAGAATCACCATTTTTGTTTTGGTGGGATTTAGAGCGGCGCCGCTGACGCCGGCGCTTAGGCTGCTTCTTGGAGGGGTCATCCTCCGTTGTTCCATCGCCATTGCCTTCTTTTGGGGTGTCCGCCATGTATATATCATATGACGAGGTGGCTTTCCAGTGCCCTATAGGCGCTGGTTCCTGATCGTCTCCTGCATCGGCGTCCATACCGTCGATGTCTTCGGAGTCGAAGTCGAGCATGTCAGTTAAATCATCGACAGTGGCTATGAAGTGGGTGGTGGGTGGGCTTCGAATTTCTTCATCATCCGCATCCCAACCTTGCTGACCATAGTCCGGCCAGGGCTCTCCTGACAAAGAGAGATACTTTAGTGAATTCAGAATATTGCTGAAGGGCAAGTGCTGAAAGATGTCCGCGGCGGTGAACTCCATGATCGGCGCCCAATCGGGTTATCGGTCGGGGCGCGGAGGGCTCGGAGTTTGGAGAGGAGTCCGGCTCCTTGGAGTCACGGGCTTCGCAGAGAATAGGGCTGGTGTTCGGCTCGATCGCCATAGAGATTGCAGCCCCCGAGGCGGTGTCTAACCACCCATCCTCGGTTGGTGTGATCGGCTCCGAGCTAGGGGTCGGAGCGGACACAGGTGCAGCCTCTAGGGCATTGTTCGGCGGTAGAGCTAAATCATGCCCATCGTGACAGTGCGGCGCGCTCGGCTGTGGCTCAAATCCGTCGAAGATCAAGTCTCCGCGGATGTCGGCCGTGTAGTTCAAACTTCCAAATCTGACCTGATGGCCAGGGGCGTAGCTTTCGATCTGCTCCAGATGACCAAGCGAATTGGCCCGCAGTGCAAAGCCGCCGAATACGAAGATCTGTCCGGGGAGAAAAGTCTCACCCTGGATCGCATCGCCGTTGATGATCGGAGAAGCCATCGGGCCTAAAAGTGACGACACAGAGGAACTCTCAATGAAAGCACCAATGCCGGTGTCAAAACCGGCGGATCTCGGGTAGGGGGTCCCGAACTGTGCGTCTAGGTCGGATGGTAACAGGAGGCAGGGGACACGATGTTTTACCCAGGTTCGGGCCCTCTTGATGGAGGTAAAACCCTACGTCCTGCTTGATTAATATTGATGATATGGGTAGTACAAGAGTAGATCTACCACGAGATCAAGGAGGCTAAACCCTAGAAGCTAGCCTATGGTATGATTGTTGTTCGTCCTACGGACTAAAACTCTCCGGTTTATATAGACACCGGAGAGGGCTAGGGTTACACAGAGTCGGTTACAATGGTAGGAGATCTACATATCCGTATCGCCAAGCTTGCCTTCCACGCCAAGGAAAGTCCCTTTCGGACACGGGAAAAAGTCTTCAATCTTGTATCTTCATAGTCCAGGAGTCCGGCCGAAGGTATAGTCCGGCTATCCGGACACCCCCTAATCCAGGACTCCCTCAATGATCATCACACTTTTATTTACTTACAACTCAATATTACAACTCGATACTAGAACAAAGATATGACTCTATATGAATGCCTCCGGCGGTGTACCGGGATGTGCAATGATCTAGCGTAGCAATGACATCAAAAAACGGACAAGCCATGAAAACATCATGCTAGCTATCTTACGATCATGCAAAGCAATATGACAATGAATGCTCAAGTCATGTATATGATGATGATGGAAGTTGCATGGCAATATATCTCGGAATGGCTATGGAAATTCCATGATAGGTAGATATGGTGGCTGTTTTGAGGAAGGTATATGGTGGGTTGATGGTACCGGCGAAAGTTGCGCGGTACTAGAGAGGCTAGCAATGGTGGAAGGGTGAGAGTGCGTATAATCCATGGACTCAACATTAGTCATAAAGAACTCACATACTTGTTGCAAAAGTCTATTGGCTATCGAAACAAAGTACTACGCGCATGCTCCTAGGGGGATAGATTGGTAGGAAAATACCATCTCTCGTCCCCGACCGCCACTCATAAGTAAGACAATCAATCAATAAATTATGCTCCGACTTCATCACATAACGGTTCACCATACGTGCATGCTACGGGAATCACAAACTTCAACACAAGTATTTCTACAATCCACAACTACCCACTAGCATGACTCTAATATCACCACCTTTATATTGCAAAACTATTGCAAGGAATCAAACATATCATATTCCGTGATCTACAAGTTTTATCTAGGATTTTATGACTAACCATGTGAATGACCAATTCCTGTCATCTCTCTAAATAGATATAAGTGAAGCAATAGAGTTTAATTCTTTCTACAAAAGATATGACCACGCTCTACCAAATATAAGTGAAGCAAAAGAGCATTCTACAAATGGCGGTTTTCTATGTGAAGAGAAACAGGCAATCCAAACTTCAAATGGTATATGTGAAGCACATGAAGCATTCTATAAAGCCATACTCAAAAGATATAAGTGTAGTGCATAGAGCATTCTATAAATCAACCAAGGACTATCTCATGCCAGCATGGTGCATAAAATAAAAGTGAAAACTAAATGCAAAAGACGCTCCAAGATTGCACATATCGCATGAACGCAACGAAACCGAAAACATACCGATACTTGTTGAAGAAAGAGGGGATGCCTTCCAGGGCATCCCCAAGCTTAGACGTTTGAGTCTCCTTGAATATTTACTTGGGGTGCCTCGGGCATCCCCAAGCTTGAGCTCTTGCCTTTCTTCCTTCTTCTCACATCGAGACCTTCTCGATCATCGAACACTTCATCCACACAAAACTTCAACAGAAAACTAGATAAGATCCGTTAGTATAATAAAGCAAATCACTACTCTAAGTACTGTTGCAAAACAGTTCATATTTTGTTTGTGCACTGTGTCTACTGTAATATAACTTTTCCATGGCTTAATCCACTGATATAAATCGTTAGTTTCATCAAAACAAGCAAACTATGCATCAAAAACAGAATCTGTCTAAAACAGAACAGTCTGTAACAATCTGAACATTCACCATACTTATGATACTTTAAAAACTCTGCCAAAATTAGGAAAAATAAAAATTTGTATAGAAATAAAGTGCAAAAATAATCATAACCATTTGACGTTCCAGTAAAAAAATTAAAATCGCGCACTACAGCCAAAGTTTCTGTCCTGCACCGCACAAACCAACAAGCATTGTAAACATCCTAAAGGCAAACCTTAGCACATTATTTTTATAATACAATGGAATTGTACAAGGGGATAATTATTTTTGTTGAAAAGTTTCTGTAATCAAGATTCACAAAGTTTCCGTGAGCATGAACAAACTTCAAGGGTAGCTCCCACTTCAACAGTACTTGTCTTTCTCACTTTCGCTTTTCTTTTTGAAAAAGTTTTGGGTTCCCCTCTTTATTTTTGTTGTTTTTAAACTATATGAAAGTACTCAACAGAAATAGATGACTCTCTAAAACTTCTGGGTTGTCTCCCTGGCAGCGCTTTCTTTAAAGCCATTAAGCTAGGCATATAGTGCTCAAGTAGTGAATCCACCCGGATCCCAAGATATATCAAAGCCAATTTTAATTAACAATGATTTGTAATTTAGTAGTGAGCCCAAAGTAACATATATCATGCAACAACGAAGTCTAACTCTCTTCCTATGCATCGGCATGTCATAAAAGAACAAGTCATGCACACATAGTCAAGGCCAATGCATAGTATAAACAGTTTCTTGCAATTTTATCGTGTGGGAAACATAGAGAGGTGGAGATATAGTTCCGCTCTCATAATAATTGCAAGTAGGAGCAGCAAGCACATGCATATTATACTCATCAAAATCATCATGTGTAGTAGTAAAAGGCAACCCATCAATATAATCCTTAATAAGCACAAACTTCTCCGATATAGTGTAGTTTGGAGAATTCAAAAAGATAATAGGACTATCATGTGTGGGTGCAATAGCAACAATTTCATGTTTAACATGAGGAACTATAGCAAGGTCATCTCCATAAGCATAATTCATATTGGCATCTTGGCCACAAGCATCATCAAAAAGGGATATTTCAAAAGAATCAACGGGATCATAGCAATTATCATAGCATTCATCCTTCGGTAAGTATGAAGGGAAATTAAACAATGTATGAGTTGAAGAGTTACTCTCACTAGAAGGTGGGCACGGGTGATCAATCCACTCTTCCTCCTTTTATTCTTCGCTTTCCTCCTCATCTTTTTCATCCAATGAGCTCACAGTTTCATCAATTTCTTCTTCCATAGATTCCTGCAAAATATTAGTCTCTTCCGGGACAGCGGAGACTTTCTCAATAAATGCATAAATATTGGAATTGTATTCATAATTCTCATAACAATATTGAAGGATAGCTAAATTTTCAAGTTTGTAGATAGCATCATAAAGATTTTCATATTCTTTGAACATAGATTCACTTTCATAAGCACCCATAAAAGCAACAAATTCTTCTATTTGTTCCACATCATAGTAGTCATATATACCTATAGCATAAGAAGCCAAAGTTTCATTATCATTAAATTTGCATAAAAAGGGAAGGTGTGGAGCCTTCATCCTAGAGCAACAAGTATAATCATATCTCAAGCACAGTTGCCTATCATACCATTTCAACATATAAATTTGATCCCATAATAGTTTCCCTTTTTGAGTCAAGCGATAATACCAAAAGTATTCACGTTGATCCAATGTGTCTCCCATTACCAAATTGAATGGGGTTTTCTCTGGATTATCAAAGTAGTACATAATATCTGTCACATAACGAGCATCGAGGGTTTTAGGAGGTTCCTCATCTCCATGAGCAGCAAGTGCACCTAATTTTTTTGGTATTTCGTGTTCCATATCCATAACTAAAGATAAAGAACAACTAAGAACAGAAAATAAAAACTACTTAGTGATAAAGCAAACAAGCACACACGAGAATATTCACCCCACGCTATTGCTCCCCGGCAACGGCGCCAGAAAAAGGTCTTGATAACCCACAAGTATAGGGGATCGCAATAGTTTTCGATAAGTAAGAGTGTCGAGCCCAATGAGGAGCTAAAGGCAGAACAAATATTCCCTCAAGTTCTATCGACCACCGATACAACTCTACGCACGCTTGACGTTCGCTTTACCTAGAACAAGTATGAAACTAGAAGTACTTTGTAGGTGTTGTTGGATAGGTTTGCAAGATAATAAAGAGCATGTAAATAAAAAGTAGGGTCTGTTTAGATAAAGACACAACTAAGTTAGTTTTAGTAAAGAGCTTTTTGTTACGAAAAAGTTATTTGTCCCTGGGCAATCGATAACTAGACCGGTAATCATTATTGCAATTTTATATGAGGGAGAGGCATAAGCTAACATACTTTCTCTACTTGGATCATATGCACTTACGATTGGAACTCTAGCAAGCATCTGCAACTACTAAAGATCATTAAGGTAAAACCCAACCACAGCATTAAATTATCAAGTCCTCTTTATCCCATACGCAACAACCCCCTTACTCGGGTTTGTGTGTTTAAGTCACTCACGCAACCCACTATAAACGAATCATAAATGTATTGCAACACCCTACAGCGGGGATCCCTCACGCTTGCGCGAAACGGAGAGCACCATAGGACAGCACCAATAATAAAACATGCAACTCAAACCAATCACGATCATCAAATAGCCCATAGGACAAAACGGATCTACTCAAACATCATAGGATAGCCATACATCATTGGGAAATAATATATAGCGTTGAGCACCATGTTTAAGTAGAGATTACAGTGGGTAAGAGAGAGGTTACACCGCTTCATAGAGGGGGGAAGAGTTGGTGATGATGGCGGTGAAGTTGTTGGTGAAGATTGCGGTGATGATGATGGCCCCCGGTGGCACTCCGGTGCCACCGGTAGCGAGGGGGAGAGAGCCCCCCACCTTCTTATTCTTCCTTGACCTCCTCCCTAGACGGGAGAAGGGTTTCCCCTCTGGTCCATGGTCTCCATGGCGTGGGAGGGGCGAGAGCCCCTCCGAGATTGGATATGTCTCTCTCTATTTCTGCGTTCTCAGATTCCGCCCTTTCACCGTTTCTTATATTCCCGGAGATCCGTAACTCCGATTGGGCTGAAATTTTAACACGATCTCTATCCGGATATTAGCTTTCTTGCGGCGAAAGAAGGGCATAAACCGCCTTATGGGGTGGCCACGAGGGTCAGGGGCGCGTCCCCTGCCTCGTGCCTCCCTCGGGCACCATCTTGCGTGGATTTTTCTTCCCAAAAATCATATATATTCCAAAAGAAACTCCGTCAGTTTTTATCCTGTTTGGACTCCATTTGATATGGATATTCTGCGAAACAAAAAACATGCAACAAACAAGAACTGGCACTGGGCACTGGATCAATATGTTAGTCCCAAAAATAGTATAAAACGTTGCCAAAAGTATATGAAAGTTGTAGAATATTGGCATGGAACAATCAAAAATTATAGATATGACGGAGACGTATCAGCGACCCCCTGCAAGGAAAGGGGGAGTGGCATCCTCTATTAATCCGGAGGTGCCAAATACCACGGCGGGCGCACTGCAAAGTGCATCCTTCCTGGACGAGCAACGCATCCTGATGGGTACAGTGGCTGAGAAGATTCAGTCCGCCAAGAGCGGGCTGAACGAAGCCTTCTCCAGCCTGCTAGCAGGCTTCGAGGTACGCAATGTAATATTTTTGATCATTTTTATGAGAAATATGCCTGTATATAGACAATAGCCCCTGAGACTCTGTTAGGTCTTTGAAAGAACTCCGTTTACTATGTTGATCATATCTACTATATGATTCACGCTCGACCTTTCGGTCTCAGTGTTCCGAGGCCATATCTGCATATGCTAGGCTCGTCAAGTTTAACCCGAGTATTCTGCTTGTGCAAAACTGGCTTGCACCCGGTGTATGTGAACGTAGAGCTTATCACACCCGATCATCACGTGGTGTCTCGGCACGACTAACTGTAGCAACGGTGCATACTCAGGGAGAACACTTATACCTTGAAATTTAGTGAGAGATCATCTTATAATGCTACCGCCATACTAAGAAAAATAGGATGCATAAAGGATAAACATCACATGCAATCAATATAAGTGATATGATATGGCCATCATCATCTTGTGCTTTTGATCTCCATCTTCAAAGCATCGTCATGATCACCATCGTCACCGGCTTGACACCTTGATCTCCATCGTAGCATCATTGTCGTCTCGCCAACTATTGCCTATATGACTATCGCTACCTCTTAGTGATAAAGTAAAGCAATTACATGGCGATTGCATTTCATACAATAAAGCGACAACCATATGGCTCCTGCCAGTTGCTGATAACTGTGTTACAAAACATGATCATCTCATACAATAATTTATATAATCACTTCTTGACCATATCACATCACAACATGCCCTGCAAAAACAAGTTAGACATCATCTACTTTGTTGTTGCAAGTTTTACGTGGCTGCTACAGGCTTAGCAAGAACTGTTCTTACCTACGCATCAAAAACCACAACGCGGTATAGTGATTGCTTTTTGATCTTCAGAAAGAACCCTGTTCATTGAATCCGATTCAACTGAAGTTGGAGAAACTGACACCCGCCAGCCACCTGTGTGCAAAGCACGTTGGTAGAACCAGTCTCATGACGCGGTCATGTAATGTCAGTCCGGACCGCTTCATCCAACAATACCGCCGAATCAAGAAACAACTAGTGACTGCAAGCAATATGTATATACCCATGCCCACAACTCCTTCGTGTTCTGCTTGTGCATATAACATCTACGCATAGACCTGGCTCGGATTCCGCTGTTGGGGAACGCAGTATTTCCAAAATTTTCTATGATCATGCGACATCTATCTAGGGATGCATAGCAACGAGAGGGGAGAGTGTCTCTATGTACCCTCGTAGACCGAAAGCGGAAGCGTTAAGTAACGTGGTTGATGTAGTCAAACGTCTTCTCGATCCAACCGATCAAGTACCGAACGCACGGCACCTCCGCGATCTGCACATGCTCAGCTCAGTGATGTCCCTCGAACTCTATATCCAGCTGAGGCCGAGGGAGAGTTTCGTCAGCACGACGGCATGTTGATGGTGACGATGAAGTTACCGACGCAGGGCTTCGCCTAAGCACTACGACAATATGACCGAGGTGGAAATCTATGGAGGGGGCACCGCACACAGCTAAGAGATCAACTTGTGTGTCTATGGGGTACCCCCCTCCCCGTATATAAAGGAGGGGAGGAGGGGGCGGCCGGCCTCATGGTGCGCTCCCAAGGGGGATTCCTACTCCTACTAGGAGTAGGTTTCCCCTTCCCTAGTCCAACTAGGAGGGGGAAGGAAGGGGAAGAGGAGAAGAAGGAAAGGGGGCCCGGCCCCCTTCCCAATTCGGATTGGGCTTGGGGGTGCGCGCCCCCACCTCTTGGCCGCCTCCTCTCTCTTCCACTAAAGCCCATGTAGGCCCATTAAGCCCCCGGGGGGTTCTGGTAACCCCCCGGTACTCCGGTATATGCCTGAACTCATTCGAAACCATTCCGGTGTCCAGACATAACCTTCCAATATATCAATATTCATGTCTCGACCATTTCGAGACTCCTCTTCATGTCCGAGATCACATCCGGGACTCCAAACTACCTTCGGTACATCAAAACACATAAACTCATAATACCGATCGTCATCGAACGTTAAGCGTGCGGACCCTATGGGTTCAAGAACTATGTAGACATGACCGAGACTCATCTCCGGTCAATAACCAATAGCGGAACCTGGATGCTCATATTGGTTCCTACATATTCTACGAAGATCTTTATCGGTCAAACCGCATAACAACACATGTTGTTCCCTTTGTCATCTGTATGTTACTTGCCCGAGATTCGATCGTCGGTATCATCATACCTAGTTCAATATCGTTACCGGCAAGTCTCTTTACTCGTTTCTATAATGCAACATCCCGTAACTAACTCATTAGTCACATTGCTTGCAAGGCTTATAGTGATGTGCATTACCGAGAGGGCCCAGAGATACCTCTCCAACAATCGGAGTGACAAATCCTATTCTCGATCTATGCCAACTCAACAAACACCATCGGAGACACCTGTAGAGCATCTTTATAATCACCCAGTTACGTTGTGACGTTTGATAGCACACTAAGTGTTCCTACGGTATTCGGGAGTTGCATAATATCATAGTCATAGGAACATGTATAAGTTATGGAGAAAGCAATAGCAATAAACTAAACGATCATAGTGCTAAGCTAACGGATGGGTCAAGTCAATCACATCATTCTCTAATGATGTGACCCCGTTCATCAAATGACAACTCATGTCTATGGCTAGGAAATTTAACCATCTTTGATTAACGAGCTAGTCAAGCAGAGGCATACTAGTGACACTCTATTTGTCTATGTATTCACACATGTACTAAGTTTCCAGTTAATACAATTCTAGCATGAATAAACATTTATCATGATATAAGGAAATATAAATAACAACTTTATTATTGCCTCTGGGGCATATTTCCTTCAACCAGCCCCATGGTGGGCGCCAACTGTCGTGGGAGCAAGTCTGACAGTAAGAACAGGGGGTATGTAGGAGGAGACAAGGTCCTAGCTACGGCAAGGTTGTGCACGCAAGGTTTATGAGTTCAGGCCCTTCTCAGAGGAAGTAATATCCCTACGTCTCAGTGCCCGGAGGCTTGGTCGAGTGGATATGCATGAAAGTTACAGGGGGTGCGAACCCTTGTGCTTGAGGAGGGGGTGGCTTATATAGACTGTGTCAGACCCCTCCAACCCTCAGTTACACAGGGTTCAATGTACATTAAGACAGGGCGTTACTGATAATGCTAGCTATAAAGGGCTATAAATGATCTTTAAGACTACGGAGTGAACGCCTGACCGTTGCTATCCTGGGGTGGCTTCAGATCTTCCGTTCTTCCGAGTGATTCTTTGTGCGGTCGAATGACTGTATCTTGGTCGAGTGGAATTGGGATATCCGAGTGGTATATCTGGTCGAGTGGATTGCACTCCAATGTGATTTCAGTCAGTATCTTCTGTTGATTCTTGAATGTACTTGACTTTAGGGCAATGTCCTTGGGTAGGGCGTCTAGGACAGGTCTATGACCCTACCCTAGGTACATGTCAGCGTCACTACCTACTATACTATGCTTGTTTATTACATTGGTCTCATTGTGTTGTACAAACTTTAATGATGTTCTGGATGTGTGCGTCCGTGGATGAAGAGATTGGGAGGTTTAGCCTTCATTTTTTAGAAAAAAACATAATGTTCAAAAAATATATTATAGTAGAAATAGATCTCTAAACTTTATGTATCTCTATAGAAACAGGTAGAGGTTGACACATGATAGGCAGCCACTTGTGGTATCACTTTAGAAACTTCTTTTTTCGAAGAACCTCTTCGAGAAGGCATGGGTTCCTGCAATTTCCATAAGAAGAATATAATTTTTCTAGTTTATAATGAAAACCGAACCCGAAAACCTAACAAGGCTAGGTTAATTAGAGGAAAACTGGGCAAAAACCACATGTACCTTTCGCCACAAACCTAGCTAAACTAGGTCGGCTGAGTTGCCCAAACGAAACGAACCCTACTAAGGGGTATCAAAACTACCACCGCCTCACTGCCAAACATAGAAGCCAACATCGAAGGGAAGCAGTCCCAAGTCTCTCCAAACATTAGAGCTGACAAGCCACCATAGTCTGCAGCAGCGCCTCTCCAACCTTGATTGCACCCGAAACTATCATCCCCTGAAAACGTTAATACCAGAGCGTGCACCATATGTAGGTCCAGGACTCCAAAGATATGCCCCCAAGGTGGGAGCAACATCAAATATTTTCACCATAATCTCACCCTGCTAGCGGTGTCATGGGTTTCACTCGGAGCAAAGGGCCCAGGCGGTTGGGGTGCCAATGCTTCACTATGACGCCTAGGAGTGGGTCAAGTCCAACGTCACAGGGCTAGAGTTGCATGATCTATGGCAACGCATCCACCACGGATAAAGCCACCCTTAAGCTTTCCCTAGTTGCAACCACCGTGTCATAGCAGCCCTACCTTGCGTCACCCACTATGGCGCGACCATGCCTGGGACAAAGATGAACGCAAGGCTAGATGCCTAGATCCGTCGTGAATTGGAGGCCACCATCGTCACCGCAAAAGAGAATCTCGTCCACCACGTGCCCCTGGAGCCGTCTCAAATCTAGGCGCGGGATCACGATATCCATGAAGCACTCAAGGAATAATAAGCGTGCTTCACAATTTTCATGTGAAATGGGATAACGGTGCTTCGTCAGTGAAAAAACAAAACTAAGTGTAATTTGATGTTCAATTTTTTTTCCACGAGTCAAAATGCTTAAACTTTTCCTCCTAAAAATTTGTAGATGACATTTGGATGTGACCATGAGCGCATCTTTTTTTTGAGTATTTCTTGACATAAAGAAAAACATTTTTGACGTGCGGGAACAAGCCGAATTGGATTTCCCAACAAATATTTAAACGAATCCATCAATGGCCACCCTTCATTAACACGTGAAATGCTACTGCGGTACAACCAAAACTGAAAGACAAAAAAAGAAGCTTCCGGTCACATTCTGCAAAAAAAAAGTGCCTATTGAAACGTCTCTACAAAAGCCGCTTTAGAATTCATGCTGTCTGGAAAGTAAGTTTACGTTTCCTGTGGGTATTTGTCCGGCATGCAGCAAAACCAAAATAGGTAAACGAAGCATACAGCTCACAGACAGTGAGACTGTGAGACAGAGTGCTTCCTACAGTACAAAGCAAAGCACTGATGACGACGCAAAAGATCAAACCGATCTAAAACGAATCAAGCGACAGATATTGTGTTTTTACGTGCATCGTGGCTTATTCGAGTATGTACAATGGTTGATAAGATAGTTTTATTTAATTTTTGCATGTAATTTAGAGATGACAAAAAGAATACGTCTACAATGAGTCATTTCTTAGTCTTATTTTCGATAACTAGCTATTCCTAAAAACATGATGAGACATATCGTGTTAAGAGAGCATCTCTTGTCTTCTCTTAAATTCTCTTAAATAAGAGAAGACAAACCTTTTTTATGAGTTCTCTTTTCTCCACATTATTATTTATCATACGTGGCACTCCTAAGATAGCACCATTGAACATGCCCTTAATAGGCTGCTTGTAATGGGTAGTATCATAAGTTAATATCATGTATATAATATCAGTGTATGATACTACCTCTCTAATACATAGTATCATATATTAGTATTATATATGAATTTATTTATTATCATGCATGACACATAATAGTATAGCATTTATTATGATACAGTGTCATGATATGATATTCAACTCTCTCTTTCTTTATTTAATTTTATATCACCTCATTAAAATTGCCTAATTGACATGCATGATACTAATTATCATACTTCCACTATGACCAGCCTATATAGATGGGAAACGTTGGGATCCTTTCCTTGCACACACACTTCAGTGATACATTTTTATAAGGTTTTGCTTTTCATTTCAAAACCAATATTCCTCGGGACACAACCCTCCATCCCCTCCACAACCCCTCGCCGCCGCTGGAGGATGCGGCCGGGCTAAGCCTGGGCCGCGGACAGTGGCAGCAGGGAGTGCTCTTGCGTCGCCTTCTCCCTCACTCGGGATGGTGGTGGTCCAGGTGACGGTTTCCACGACAGCGGCGGCTCCTCTGGCGGTACGACGATAGGCGGTGCGGGGAGTAGGTGTGGGTTCGGCGATAGCCTCGCGACGTGTTGGGGTGGGTCGAGGCTAGGCGGTTGCGGCGGCTTCATTTTGCTCGTACGGCTCCGTCTTTCGACGATTCATATTTGTTCTGGCGTAGCCTCTCAGCAGCAGCTTCGATTCTCCTTCGGCCCTCTAAAGCATGGTTTCTGGTGAGGCTCTCCATTGCCTCGCGGTCTACGATGTCATTTTCTGACCTTCAGGCCTGACATGTCTCATGCCGACATTAACGACGATGACATGGTGACTGAATGGCCCGACCGCTCATGGGCTTGGGCATGCGCGTTTGTCGGCGCAAGCCGTACTCTTGATTGTGGCCAGAGCCGTCAAAGGTGGTGCCTATGGGCACTCTTACCTTGTGGTGTCGAAGCTGCAATTCACACCTTCTTGTCCGACATGTTCCAGGGAAAACCCCATATCTGGGTCTACCAAGTCGGACTGTGGTGATGCTATGGCTTTTCTCGGCGCCCCATTCTCTCTTGGGGGGGCATCGTCCTAGAGATGATACCGGTCGGAGGGACTCATGGTTTGAGTTCGTGGTCATTGGTGGCTCATGTGGTAACATTGATGGGGATGAGCAATGTTAGGGCCCGACAAGGTTGTGGTAGTCGGCTCGTCTGACGTGCTCGTGGTGTTATTTGGTCTCTTTGTTCTGCAGGAATTTGAGCTGCAGCGGCAAGGCCCGTGTGGCGACAATGACTTGCAGATAGTGGTCTGGCTCGGCAATCCTCCATGGCGCCAACCTTGCATATTTCTTCGTTTTAGCTCGCCTTCGAAATGGGAGGTGCCTTCCCACTAGCGTGTGTGGCTGAATGTTTGGCATAGTCCGATAAGTCTTATCCTCTCATTGTGGTGAGGCGTCGTTGCTGGCTGAATGCATTAGAAAAGGAGTCTCTTCTCGGGGAGAAGGGACGACGGCAGTAGTTTGCGCACAACCTCGATGGTGTTCCTTTCCTTAGTGTTGTGTGTGGATCCTATGGGTAGCGAGGTTGGCCAGTGATGCCCTGTGTGGGCGTGCTGCATCGGTTTTCACCCAGTTTTTCGTAATTAGCCAGGAATTCTCTTCTTCTTAATTAAAAATATTGAGTCCATTGAACTTTAGTTTCAAAAAAAATATGTTTTTCACATGGGTTAATCAGGCTTCAAAAACTTTGATTGCCTTCTTTTTCTAGAACATTTAGATTGAAATTATCATATTGTTGATTTATCTCCACAAATACTTATATCATAAATACAATGTAACATAAAATAGTAGTCAAAGGTGTGTTTTGGAATGTTTACTCTAAAATATCGACTTTATTAGAACTTGGGACTAGAGTTTGTTTTATTGGGTGCCTTGGCAGGGTTTCGACATGTCCCCCATAAAAAAGGTTCATCTTCGTCTAATGATTTTTCCACTCTTTTGCTAAATGAGAAGGCAATGCTCCCGCTAGTTAATTCTTCGAAAACTAGAACTTATATTGTCTATCTATGTCCTCTATTTTTACTTTGGTGATGTTGTTGCCACTTTGTCACCAACAAGACCAACAAAGACTAGTTCATAGAATATGCCACTTCTTTTTCTTATAATAATGTGATACGCTGATGGGGACAAAAGGGGGGGGTGTAGGAGGATGCCATAGGCGAAGAAAAATGATGCATCAAAATGTGAGAATACATGTTCAATGACCATCGGTCGACATCTAATCAATTATTGTAAAATAAAACGGTGGACTAAGTAAATGGGAATGTAAAATGTCCTTATTGTTGGGCATCGAACACTAACATGGGTCAATTTTTTTGTTCCTGAACAATATCAATAAACTATAAATCATCCCTCAACTCCGGGACTAGGAATTCTTATATTAGTTCTTCAACTATCAAAATCATATACTTTGGTCTCTCCCCCCATGGTCTCGGCAGTAACATGTTCTATTTTTCACACAAGTCTAACATAGTGGCGATGTTTGAGCGTTCACACGGTGCCACGTAAGCACCCCAATGACAGCAATGACTACTCACACTAGCTGACGAAGCCATTCACCATTCTGGAGTCGCATCGACTAGTTTTTCACACCATGTGTCCCCTCTTGCTCCACGAGAACACCCAGCGAAGCCCCCGTTGTTGTTGGACATCAGCAGGAGCACAAGCGTATTGAAGTCTGGCTGGCTACATGTGGTCATGGTGTCATATCTGCTACAACCATCGATGATTCCAATGCATATACACCGCAATAGCCTCCCACCATGCCCTTTGCTTGCCTTCTCATTATGTTTGAGTCCTCGTCTGCGCCTACCTCTATGCCACAACCACCGAATGGAAAAAAATCATCCTCGACGAGCAATCATGAAATCATCAATGGGAGCAATTACATTTCACCTTGGTTCCAATTTCTTGCTATGGGATGCATCTCTCTCCCTCAAAACTAGATTATTGGAACCTTCTCACCTCACTCTAACTCTCTACACTTGGTGCATGCCCCAAGTGTCATCGTTTGTCACCATTGTGGTAAACCATGATGCATAGTCGAAATACCTTGTCGTTCATGTTCGCATCCCCTTCTCAAGCTGGAAGACCTTCTATCGATCCCACATCACCATCATTATCAGCATCAGCTCAAGTAGGCAACCACTGGACCCCCTTGTCTTCCCTAGCGTCGGAGCGACATCCCATCTCCACTGCTACATGGGAGGCGGGAGGACTTCTGTTGGAGTGGCATGACATTGATGCCCCTTTTATTTCAAGGGTGGTGCTTAGGCTGATGTCAAGGGTGTTGCGCATATGGAGCATGACAATGCTTGGCCATCGGTGTTTGTATCATTGTATGTTCTCGATTAATAGGGTCACTAAAGGCGGCACACTGGTTAGGCTCAAGGGCCGACTATAGGATCCCTCTACCAAACCCATGCACATGACAAGGATTACTTCGTCTTTGTAGTTGGGTCCAGCGTCGGCGGGTTCCTCGTGTAGATGACATTGGAAAAGTGAAGACCTAATTCAGACGAGTTTTCATTTTATTTACTCGATGTGGTTGTTAAGTTAGTTCTACATGTCGGGGTTTAAGAAAAAATTGTCCACAACATCACCAAACCACCATAATGCTCAAAGGGACAAAAAGTATATGGTTTTGACAGTTGGTCAAAGGGGCAAAAAGTACATCCTTTTGATAGTTGGGTGGGAGGGGGCACACAGGATTTGCGGTTTTGGAATTGATCGGCGATTTGTAGACATGTGACACACTCGAGAGAGAAAAAAGGTACTTTTTCCATCTTTAAATACTACCGGATTAGTCCGCAGCTCACAGTTGAGATGGTGGTACTTTTATTGAGGGTGCTAGTCTAAGAATAGCTAGACTCAGGGTTGTGTTGTTGAGGGCCTTGGTGACATGGAACCGGATTCCTTCAGGGTTTCTACTTTTGCACACAATTGTGTGGCAGAAAAGTTCCCTCGACCCTATTGCGCCAGAAGCTTGCCCAACATCTCATAGGATACAAATCCTTGGTCAAAGTCAGTTTTCCCTTACCTTAATTTGTATGAAGGAAGGTGCCAAACTAACAAGCCACAAATTTCAAGTAAAAAGAATGTAGTTGTAGTATTGTGTATACTTACTCTTTCTTTCCTACAACGGTGCTATTTGCTTGAAACTAAGTCGCATTCTCATTCCATCCACCATCTCATTTCTCATTGCATCTTTCCATTTCTTTCTAACTCTTCTTGTTCGTCTCCCCGGAGTCCGTGTGTGTGTGTGTGCGCGCGCGCGCGTGTGTCCTCACAACCCACTTTCGTTCGTTGTTAGATTGTCTGGCTCTCGATTCCCGTCGAGTTGCCAATGCCACCATTGTTCTCTACCGCCGCAAGGTGCATATCCTTTTCTTTTGAATGCCCATTTTGATGAGTTGAAAGATGGTGTGATGCAAGTAGGATGCTTGATTGAAAAAAGGAAAGTAAGGCTTTCGCCGGCACTTAGGTTAAATTTTGGGATACAGAAGGTCGCCATTTCGGTTTGGGAGTTTCAACTGATTTAGACTAGCTGGCAATGGATCTTCCCGCTATCGAGTCAATAACTTGGCGAGGTGCTGATAAAGGAGGGAGGTCAACTTGGTACCATTTGGGAGAAGTCTTGTGTATGACGAAGAGCCGGGAATGAAGAGAGGAGAAGGGCCAATGAGGGGGAAGGGATGGTGCGCCGTCAAGCGCGCGCAAGGTACGTGCGTGTGGTAGAAGCTTTCTAGTGATTGTACCACTCGCTTCGAATATGATGCAACTTTAGTACAACTTTAGTTAGTATATACTCCCTCCGTTTCTAAATATTTGTCTTTCTAGAGATTTCAACAAATACCTACACACGAAGCAAAATGAGTGAATCTACATTTTAAAATATGTCTATATACATCCGTATGTGATAGTCCATTTGAAATCTATAAAATGATAAATATTTAATACGAATTAATATGAATTGAAAAGAGTAACTTATCATGCATAAATCCAGTATGGCGCCAGGTGTCAAGTGAGCCAAGGGATGTTGATACCCACACTTCACAGAGGAAGAGACAAAAGGAGCCTCATGTCACACGCTCCACCACCCGCCCGCCTTCGTCACGCTGCCGCTATTTAACCTTCGCTCGCCGGCCCCTCGGCCCCTCCAAGTCACCGCGCTCGTGCTCAACTATTTTTCATCTCCTTTCCTCCCTGGTCCACAGCAGTTTCCCCTGCTCCAC
The DNA here is from genome assembly GCA_034509565.1 of Triticum monococcum. NCBI lineage: Eukaryota > Viridiplantae > Streptophyta > Magnoliopsida > Poales > Poaceae > Triticum > Triticum monococcum. Next base: position 542,418,563 of record CM067841.1, read on the forward strand.
TTCTCCTCCTCGTACTGTCGTACAGAGCGAGCAGAGCCGGCACCGGCCGCCGCCGGCGAGGGCGCATGGCCCGCCGCAAGTTCCGGCTCTCCGACATGATCCCCAACGCATGGTTCTACAAGCTCCGCGACATGGGCGCCCACGGGCGCGGCGGCGTCGGGGTGCATCATCGGTCCTCCTCGGCCCGGTCCTACCAGCAGCCGCCGTCGGCTCGGGAGTCGTCGGCTCGGTGGAGCGTGGAGGCCGCGCGGCAGCCGCCGTCGTCCCGGTGGCACAGGGAGGTAAGCAACGACGTCCAGCAGCCGGAGGCCGACGTCGAGCCGCCGGTCACGCCGACCAAGGAGTCGCCCCGTGCCCCGCTCCCTCGCAGGGCGTCGTACTACTACTCCACCAGAGACAGGGAGGTCCCGGCGCCGCCGGCTCCGAAGCCGCCCAGGGCCAAGGAAGCGCAGTCGCCGACGAGGAGCGCCAGGAGGCGGCACAAGGTGGACCACGCGCCTGAAGAAAGAGGACCCGCCGGGGGTAAGGAGCCCGTGGTCGGCGCGCTAGGCAGCTCTGGTCGGCGTCGTGACACGTGCATCAAGAGTGACGGCGGGGAGCCCCGGAGGCCAACGGTGACAGGCCCGGCGGACGACGGCCGCAACGTCAAGGTGATCGCGTCGCAGAACGAAATCATCATCGACCTCCTGGGCGAGGACACGCCCGGGAGAAGGCTCCGGCCAATCGTGACCAAGCCGGCGGCGAGGAGACAGCCTGGGCCGAACAAGCAGGATGCCAGCCAAGCCGACCACGCCGACGCGACCGCGAGAGCGAGCTCTGCCTCCGACAAGAGCAGCGTCAGCAGGCCGAGGCGTTCCTCCGCATCATCGTCGGGCCGCCGCCGCCTCAAGACGCTTTCCAAGAGCCCGCGTCTGGCCGCCACCGCCAGGAAAGCGAACCCGCCGTCCCGGAAATGGGCGGCACCGCCGCCACCGCTGCCGGCGCCGGTGATCGTGAGCAGCTACCCGGTGGTGAAGATGTCGGAGGACCCACGGCAGGACTTCCGCGAGTCCATGGAGGAGATGATCAGCGCGAAGCGCATCCAGGACGCGGAGGACCTGGAGGACCTCCTGGCCTGCTACCTCTCCCTCAACGACGCGGCGCACCATGACCTCATAATCGACGTCTTCGAGCAGATTTGGGTGAGCCTCGCCGGCGCCAGGCCGTGAAAGAGAGCCGCCGGCCATGGCAGCTCCGCGGTGCATGCAGCAATGGTGGATCCTATCCTATCCTTACCATTGCGGCGGCATTAATCAACTAGATTAATTGGCTCTATATCCTGTTAACGATAGCAAATTAAAAAGAGATCTCCATATATAGAAGGAAATTTGCGACCGCACTGATATGCATGCATTGGTGATCTCCATATAGAGTAGAGTGAATAAAATAAAAGAGAAACTTTTGTTCTTTCCGTGCTCGGCGTGGTTCTTCTTTGCTGGATGCTTGGTCGCGTGATGATGGTGTGATGCTGCTGCTCAACGTCTTGAGCACTACACTTGTTGTGAACTGTATCCATGCCATGCCATGCCAGTAAGACGGTGACCGTCACTAGTGATCATGCCAGTAAGATAGTAAGTTAGTAACCGTCACTGGAAGCCAGTCACTACTGCTAGTATAGCACTAGTAGTAGTTAAGTTACACTGTTACTGGCATGAATGTCTGCAGCATGCATGCAGTGAGCTAATTGAAGAGCTTGAGCCTCCATTTCTACTGTTGTACGCGACGGCGTACCCCATCCATACGGCGTCATGACATGAAGGCGGAGAGGCTGGGCGACGGCGATCTCTTTATTGTGTTTCCCCCTGGTGTTGAATGCTCGGCACAGAGCAGGATCTCGTTGCTCCTTACCAACTGCTGGGAGCGCACGGCCGCTCGGTAGGCCGAGACGCAGGCGGGGGGGGGGGGGGGGGGGGGGGGGGGGGCATGGCGCGGAGGGGCACACGAGGAAAGCTTCTTGTTTTGCGCCGCGGGAAACATGGGATGATGCCCCAGGAATGGCATCGCCTTGTCAACACGCCGAGCCGGGCGCCGCGTGACCGATCCCAGGCCCGTTTTGGCAGCCCCGGCGGTTGCCCGTCCGCTGGCAAACGCTGCCGGCCGCTGAATAAGAACACAACACAACAGAACCGAACAGTAGGGACGCATGATTGCCCGCGGAGGCAGCACAGCAACCGCCCGTGTTTGGGTGGTAGTATCGCCTGAAGACGACGATGCTGTTTGCCGCTGTTGAAAGGAGCATGCGATTCATCAGAAAACCAACTGAATTTGGCCGTGATTTTATTCCTGCGAGGAAGAACACATTACCGAGAACGAACACAGGCTTGACAAAGGTCGATACAGCTTATCGCCGCACCGCACACTTTGCCCACGTTCACGTACTACGTCCTGCTCACGGATATTTGCCAAATCATCCCACATCATTCGACATGGCAGGGCAGGACCGCACCGCATACGTGCAACTGCCCCGCCCTAAGCTTTGTCCCGGCCGTGGCCTTTGGCGGCGTGCGCTCCCAAGTCAACACGCATGTACGCGCACACAGCGGTGACACTGTAGATCGTGTACCAACTTCGCCAGGGGAGTGAAAGTGGGCACAGCTGCTTTTGCCTCAAATTCAAAACAACTTTGATCTGAAAATGTAGCAGAACGGACACGGACCCAAAATGAAGATGGGGTCGCGCGTTGGCCCGTCTGGTCCGTTCGTTTACACTCAAACGGACTGACCCGGCGATATGGGGTCTGCGTTGGAGTTGGCCTTAGAGCATCTTCACTCCCCCCACCCTCCTCCCCCCCAAGGCGTCTTTTTATGGCCGGCGTCTAAAAATCGGTCTAATCGCGCCTTCAGAAGCCCAAATTTCGCTGGTTAGGGCTAAAATTGTCCGGCAAACCCAGAATGAACCCGGCGCGCAAGAGGCGTCGGGGGAAGCGTTTTTAACGCAAAAGTTTGGTGGGCCCGCCGAGTCAGCGGCCAGCCTTGTCCCGTCTTCCTCAACGCCTCGTTTCCCGTGGGGAATCAATGCCAAGGCTGTAGCCGGTCAGCCTTCCATTGATTCCCCACGGGCGGCGCAGTGAAGGCTCGGCGACGCGCCGTCCCCCTCCGGCCACGCATACACACACGTCTACCGCCCCCCGACAGCTATAAAAAGCCACCCCCTCCTCGTCGGTGGACACACTCTCCTTCGCCCGTTGTCCTTCTCTCGTCGCCGCCGTCCCATCCCGTCTCCCCCCCCCACCGACACCAGCCACCGCGTCTACGTCCTTCGATGGGTGAGCATTTCCCCGACGACGATGCGGCGGCCAACGGCTTCGGCAGCCGCACCCTGCACGAGTGGGAGGCGCACCTTCTCCACGAAGACAACTACCCGGCGACGCCTGACATGCGCGCGTCGGGGCGGTGGAGGCTCCGTGCCGGAGGCGTCCCAGTCCCCCCGCAGCCCGATGTCGACCACCCCGCCCACTTCCACGACGAGATCGAGCGTCGGAGCGACGGTGGCATTTGGCTGCCGCGGCGCATGGCGGGGTGGGTCCTCCTCCCACTCCCACTCATCCGGATCGCCGGCGCTCGCCAGCGTCAAGGTCGAGCCCGTGGAGGCGCCGCTAGGGCGGCGCACCCGCCGCGGCGGCGAGGGCGACCGTGGCTCCTCTTCCTCCCGCCTCGTCAAGCTAAAGACGGAACCGGGGCTCGTCGCCGTGAAGAGCGGGCACGACAACTTGGCCGCCGCCGCCAACGAGGCCGCGCTCAAGTGGGTGCGCGAGGACTACGTCAAACTGGAGATGAAACGCCAGGGCCGCGCCCTCGAGGAGATCGCTGCCCGGCGTCGTGGTTGCCACGCGAGCGGCGTCATCATTCTCGAGGACAGTGACGACGACGCACCACCGCCGCCAACCAAACCCGTCCGCCAAGGCGACACAGGCGAGGGGTGTAGCAAGGATGGTGGCGGCGTGAAGAAAGAGGCCGATGACGACGGCGGCGACGGCGACGACTACAGCGCCTTCGGCGCGTTCTTCGGCCTGTAGGAGTGGCGGCGGAAGGCGGTGCAGTAGTTTCTAATGACGTTTTTAGTTTTGAATTATGTTTTTTAAGTTTTTATGTAAAAAAATCAATAAAATCACCTTATATGTGTCGAATTTGGTCGAAGTTTGTCATGTTAGGCCAATTTTGACCGAGTTTATTTTTCAAAAGGACGGCATCTGGGTTGGTTTTGGGACGGCGGTTGGAAAACCAATCATCCCTACGTCTCCCGACGATATTTCAGGCGCCCAGGAGGCCGAATGGCTGAAGATGCTCCTACTGCTGTGCTCTTTGGCCGAAGCTTCCACCGAGAGGTGGCACGCACGGGTGTCAGGGCCCGGGAGCCAATCGGCGGTGGCAGCTACGCGGCCGTATATATGTCCTGTCTCCCGGATTGCAGCTTCGGGACCGGACTAGTATCATCATCTGGCGGTTGCAGTGCGGGCCGTCAAATTATGTCACCTCGCCCGTCTCCACTTGGCTGCATGGACAAGATGTTTCGTTTGGACTGCCCAGGCAGGCAGCGGTGACCTGCTGACGGTGAATAGTGCCGTGTCAATCGCGCTACACCTGGGTCAGCTGGTCGTGCTTGCATTGCGCACGCACCTGGCAGTCACCAACTCGCCATGTACATCACCTTCTTCTTTTCCTTGCGGAAGCACGAAATTTATACAGTACTATTTCTTTTGGCTGTCTTTGCCGTGGTGGTAAACAAAACAAGCCATTTTTATTAGTGCTGTTAAATCTCAGTCGACTGAGACTAGTTAAGTTGATGCTATATTTATAGGATTTTACATTGAGATTCATGCAAATTTTATTTTTCAGCTTTTCTTTCTATCGACAATTGCCTATCACTTGACTGGAATTCATATTTTAAACCAAAGGGCCTCCGGCCCCAATTTTTATAAAGCAGAGGCAAACAACCAGATCATACGTCATTCGTATAGCTCTCGGCCATAAGCAGTAGTTTGAGATCCCTGACGATCCCCTAATTGTCGTTACAGCTCTCGGCCTAGCTCACTTCGCTCCGCTCCGCTCCCTGGCGATTCCCTTTTTCCAATCCGTCCAATCCCTAGCCCTGACGAGCATGTCAAGTACCGGCAGCCACTCCAACGACAACTCCGATGATGAGTGTGTTCTAGTGCCCACTCCGCCGGAGCAGCGTTCGATTCTAATGCCCGCTCCGTCGGCGCCGCGGATGGGAAATCCAGAATCAGAGGCACACACCAACCGCCGCAAGAGGCAGAGGGCAAGCGAGATGGGGGGCGGGTCCAACGCGGTTGCGCAGTCCGCCCGCCCCACCGCGTGATGCCGGTGCCCGATGGGGAGGAGCGTCTCCTCCAATGGGTGTGTCGTAGCCCACTTACCACAGCGGAGGCGGACGTCCGGCGACTCCGGAGGATCAACGCCAAGCAACTCCCGCTTGGCATTGAGCAATCCGAGCGGGAGGCAACGGCGGCGGCGGAGGCGGCGAGGGTGGCCAAGCTCAAGCGCAAGCAAGACCACATCGTCTAGCGCTTGCAAGACTACATCGTCATCTCCTCCTCCTCCTTCGACGGGTCTGACTCCGACGGCTCCAACGTCGACCCACCTCCTGTTGCAGATGCCTACAACAGCGCCACCGACCGGAAGGGCAAAAGGCTGGCGAGGAAGTGGTGAAGCTCGCCCTCTCCTTTTATATAATCTAGTTCTAGTATGTAGTTAGAGTGTGCCGGGTCGTTGAACTGTGTGAACTATGCCCGTTTAGTGATGTTTATGTGATTATGCCCATTTGTTATCGGTTTATATGTCCGTTTCCTGTCGATTTTGTTCGTTCAGTGATCTGCGTACTATGTTTGCATGAATTTGAGTGGATATAAGGAACCGGATATGAGATACGCGTGTGTGGAGGCACGGACTTAGGGAGTGCTCGGTCAGTGTCCCCATACACACTGATGTTTGAGGGGTCGGATTTGCAAAGTCCGCCTGTAGACGCTCTTAATCTTTCAAATGAAATTTTTATTGTTATGACAAAGTGTAAACAATTTGGAACAAACACGAGCAACAATTTTTTCTCCCCGATACTAGGAGGTCAGGGCAAACTCTCCCATACAGAGTTCATTGGCGAGTCCGTGGATTCTCCTCCCTTTGCCTGCCGCTCTGGCGGCCGGTGGCGGGAAGGGGAATCTCGGTGCCTGCGCTCCAGTTAGTAGTTTAGGTTAGGTTTTTTTAGTCCTCGCAGGTGCGGCGCTCAGGCGAGTGGTGACGCTTCTTCTTCGAGTTTGCTTACATGCTTCAATCCTCCTCAAGTTCGTTCATCTAGACATAGTCGATGGAGCTTCGGCGTAGATTCTGGCCGTCTCCTTGGAGCGTTGAGGTTAGAGTTTCTCATGATGTGGCGAGATTTGCTGTCGGGTGATTCAGATCTATGCAAGGGTAGTGACGACTACATGCTCCAGGGCTCTAGTCCTTAGGGGCACGTGCATGAAGACTTTTGGGTTGTTATCAACAAGGTCACACCGCCTCTGATAGGACAGCAGCGACAGCGGCACATCGACGGCTCGTTCTGGCAGCAGTTATGGTCGTTCGGTGGTCTCGGAATCTCTATATAATTTTATTATGCTTTCTCATGAATACGCAAATTATGTATCATCCAATTGATAGGTAGGGGAGAACAAAATAGAGTTAGGTTACAAGGGTAACACCGCGTGACGTACACACGGGAAGGCGTAGCGAGAGGTTACATGAGCAGAAAAGAAAGGGGTTGCCCAGCCTCGGGCACTAATACATCATGTTGGTAATAAACTAGCAAGGCCCTTCGCCCAAGAGATAGCTTCATCTTTGAAGACCGAGGGAGTCCTGGATTAGGGGGTCTCCGGACAGCCGGACTATATTCTTTGGCCGGACTGTTGGACTATGAAGATACAAGATTGAAGACTTCATCTCGTGTCCGGATGGGGTGTTCCTTGGTGTGGAAGGCAAGCTTGGCAATACGGATATGTAGATCTCCTCCCTTGTAACCGACTCTGTGTAACCCTAACCCCCTCCGGTGTCTATATAAACCTCAGGGTTTAGTCCGTAGGAGAATATACAATCATACCATAGGCTGGCTTCTAGGGTTTAGCCTCTACGATCTCGTGGTAGATCAACTCTTGTAATACTCATATCATCAAGATCAATCAAGCAGGATGTAGGGTATTACCTCCATCAAGAGGGCCCGAACCTGGGTAAACATCGTGTCCCCTGCCTCCTATTACCATCCGCCTTAGACGCATAGTTCGGGACCCCCTACCTGAGATCCGCCGATTTTGACACCGACATTGGTGCTTTCATTGAGAGTTCCATTGTGCCGTCACCGTAAGTCTTGATGGCTCCTTAAATCTTCGGTAACGATGTGGTCCAGGGTGAGGTTTTCCTCCCCGTACAGATCTTCGTATTCGGCGGCTTCGCACTGTGGGCCAACTCGCTTGGCCATCTGGAGAAAATCGAGAGCTACGCCCCTAGCCATCAGGTTAGGTTTGGAAACTTAAACTACATTGCCGACATCCGCGGAGACTAGATCTTCGACGGATTCGAGCCCATGTCAGGTGCGCCGCACAATCACGACGAGCATGACGTAACTCTACCATCGGATAGTGTTCGGGAGATTACACCTGTGATACGTCCATTTTGCATCATGCTTTTATATCAATATTTATTGCATTATGGGCTGTTATTACACATTATGTCACAATACTTATGCCTATTCTCTCTTATTTTACAAGGTTTACATAAAGAGGGAAAATGCCGGCAGCTGGGATTCTGGGCTGGAAAAGGAGCAAATATTAGAGACCTATTCTGCACAGCTCCAAAAGTCCTGAAACGTCACGGAAGACGTTTTTAGAATATATAAAAAATACTCAGCGGAAGAGATTCACCAGGGGGGCACACCCTGCCCACGAGGGTGGGGGACGCCCTACCCCCTGGGCGCGCCCCCTACCTCATGGGCCCCCTGGTGGCCCTCCGGTGGCCATCTTCTGCTATATGAAGTCTTTCAATGGGAAAAAAAGAAGCCATCTTCTCGGACGGAACTCCACCGCCACGAGGCGGAACCTTGGCGGAACCAATCTAGGGCTCTGGTGGAGCTGTTCTGCCGGGGAAACTTCCCTCCCGGAGGGGGAAATCATCGCCATCGTCATCACCAACGCTCCTCTCATCGGGAGAGGGCAATATCCATCAACATCTTCATCCGCACCATCTCCTCTCAAAATCCTAGTTCATCTCTTGTATCGAATTCTTGTCTCCAAGTCCGAGATTGGTGCTAGTAGGTTGCTAGTAGTGTTAATTAGTCCTTGTAGTTGATGCTAGTTGGTTTATTTGGTGAAAGATCATATGTTCAGATCCTATATGCCTATTAATACCCCTCTGATTATGAACATGTTTATCCTTTGTGAGTAGTTACGTTTGTTCCTGAGGACATGGGAGATGTCTTGCTATTAGTAGTCATGTGAATTTGGTATTCGTTCGATATTTTGATGAGATGTATGTTGTCTCTCCTCTAGTGGTGTTATGTGAACGTCGACTACATGACACTTCACCATTATTTGGGCCTAGAGGAAGGCATTGGAAAGTAATAAGTAGATGATGGGTTGCTAGAGTGACATAAGCTTAAACCCTAGTTTATGCGTTGCTTCGTAAGGGTCTGATTTGGATCCATATGTTTCATGCTATGGTTAGGTTTACGTTAATACTTTTGTTGTAGTTGCGGATGCTTGTAATAGAGGTTAATCATAAGTGGGATGCTTCTCCAAGTAAGGACAGTACCCAAGCACCGGTCCACCCACATACCAAATTATCAAAGTACCGAACGCAAATCATATGAGCGTGATGAAAACTAGCTTGATGATATTCCCATGTGTCCTCGGGAGCGCTTTTCTCTATATAAGAGTTTGTCCAGGCTTGTCCTCTGCTACAAAAAGGATTGGGCCACCTTGCTGCACTTTATTTACTTTTGTTACTTGTTGCTCGTTACAAATTATCCTATCACAAAACTATCTGTTACCACTTGTTTCAGTACTTGCAGAGAATACCTTGCTGGAAACCGATTATCATTTCCTTCTGCTCCTCATTGGGTTCGACACTCTTACTTATCGAAAAGACTACGATAGATCCCCTATAGTTGTGGGTCATCAAGACTCTTTTCTGGCGCCGTTGCCGGGGAGTGAAGCGCCTTTGGTAGGTGGAATTTGGTAAGGAAAAATTTATATAGTGTGCTGAAATTTACTGTCACTTGTTACTATGGAAAGTAATCCTCTGAGGGGCTTGTTCGGGGTATCTTCACCCCGACTATTAGAGCAAAGAGTTGCTCCTCAACCTACTGAAAATGAAAATGTCTGCTTTGAAATTCCTTCAGGTATGATAGAGAAACTGCTAGCTAATCCTTTTTTAGGAGATGGAACAAAACATCCTGATGAGCATCTAATATACGTGGATGAAGTTTGTGGATTATTTAAGCTTGCAGGTGTACCTGGAGATGTTGTTAAGAAGAAGGTCTTCCCTTTATCTTTGAAGGGAGATGCATCGACATGGTATAGGCTATGTGATGATATGGGGTCTTGGAATTACAAACGATTGAAATTGGAATTTCATCAGAAGTTTTATCCTATGCATCTTGTTCATCATAATCGCAATTATATATATAATTTTTGGCCTCGCGAAGGAGAAAGCATCGCTCAAGCTTGGGGGAGGCTTAAATCAATGTTATATTCATGCCCCAGTCATGAGCTCTCAAGAGAAATGATTATTCAAAATTTTTATGCTCGGCTTTCTAATAACAATCGCACCATGCTTGATACTTCTTGTGCTGGCTCTTTTATGATGAAGACTATTGAATTCAAATGGGGTTTATTGGAAAGATATAAACGCAACTCTGAAGATTGGGACCTCGACAAAGGTAAGGAGTCAGGTATGACACCTAAGTTTGATTGTGTTAAATCTTTTATGGATACCGATGTTTTCCGTAAATTTAGCACTAAATATGGACTTGATTCTGAGATAGTAGCTTCTTTCTGTGAATCTTTTGCTACTTATGTTGATCTCCCCAAGGAGAAGTGGTTTAAATATCATCCTCCAATAGAAGTAAAAGTAGCTGCACCTATTAAAGTTGAAGAAAATATTGTCACTTATAATGATCCTATTGTTCCTACTTCTTATGTTGAGAAACCACCTTTTCCTGTTAGGATAAAGGATCATGTTAAAGCTTCAACTGTGGTTCATAAAAGCAATATTAAAACTTATACACCTCATGAGCAAATTAAAGTTGAACCTGATATTGCTATCGTTAAAGATCTCTTGTCTGATAATATTGATGGGCATGTTATTCATTTGCTTGATGAGACCGCTAGAATTGCTAAACCTTGTGCTAAAGATAAAAACATACCAGTGGTAGGTGATACATCTCCAACGTATCTATAAATTTTGATTGCTCCATGCTATATTATCTACTATTTTGAATGTTTATGGGCTTTATTATACACTTTTATATCATTTTTGGGACTAACCTATTAACCCAGAGCCCAGTGCCAGTTTCTGTTTTTACCCTGTTTTAGGGTTTCAAAGAAAAGGAAAATCAAACGGAGTCCAATTGACCTGAAACTTCACGGAACTCATTTTTGGAAGGAAAGAAGCCTAGAAGACTTGGAGTGCACATCGGGGGATCTGTGAGGAGGTCACGAGGCAGGGGGCGCGCCCACCCCCCTGGGCGCGCCCTCCACCCTCGTGAGCCCCTCGTGGCCCCCCTGACGTACTTCTTCCGCCTATATATCCCCATATACCATAAAAACATCCGTGAGCACAATAGATCGGGAGTTCCGCCGCCAGAAGCCTCTGTAGCCACCGAAAGCCAATCTAGACCCGTTCCGACACCCTGGCGGAGGGGAATCCTTCTCCGGTGGCCATCTTCATCATCCCGGTTCTCTCCATGACGAGGAGGGAGTAGTTCTCCCTCGGGGCTGAGGGTATGTACCAGTAGCTATGTGTTTGATCTCTCTCTCTCTCTCTCGTGTTCTTGAGGTGATACGATCTTGATGTATCGCGAGCTTTGCTATTATATTTCCTATGATGTTTCTTCCCCCCTCTACTCTCTTGTAATGGATTGAGTTTCCCCTTTGAAGTTATCTTATCGGATTGAGTATTCAAAGATTTGAGAACACTTGATGTATGTCTTGCCGTGGATATCTGTGGTGACAATGGGATATCACGTGATTCACTTGATGTATGTTTTGGTGATCAACTTGCGGGTTCCGCCCATGAAGCTATGCATAGGGGTTGGCACACGTTTTCGTCATGATTCTCTGGTAGAAACTTTGGGGCACTCTTTGAGGTCCTTTGTGTTGGTTGAATAGATGAATCTGAGATTGTGTGACGCATATCGTATAATCATACCCACGGATACTTGAGGTGACATTGGAGTATCTAGGTGACATTAGGGTTTTGGTTGATTTATGTCTTAAGGTGTTATTCTAGTACGCACTCTAGGGTTGTTTGTGACACTTATAGGAATAGCCCAACGGATTGATTGGAAAGAATAACTTTGAGGTGGTTTCGTACCCTACCATAATCTCTTCGTTCGTTCTCTGCTATTAGTGACTTTGGAGTGATTCTTTGTTGCATGTTGAGGGATAGTTATGTGATCCAATTATGTTAGTATTGTTGAGGGAACTTGCACTAGCGAAAGTATGAACCCCAGGCCTTATTTCCACGCATTGCAATACCATTTACGCTCACTTTTATCATTAGTTACCTTGCTGTTTTTACAATTTCAGATTATAAATACTATTATCTACTATCCATATTGCACTTGCATCACCATCTCTTCGCCGAACTAGTTCACCTATACAATTTACCATTGTATTGGGTGTGTTGGGGACACAAGAGACTCTTTGTTATTTGGCTGCAGGGTTGCTTGAGAGAGACCATCTTCATCCTACGCATCCTACGGATTGATAAACCTTAGGTCATCCACTTGAGGGAAATTTGCTACTGTCCTACAAACCTCTGCACTTGGAGGCCCAACAACGTCTACAAGAAGAAGGTTGTGTAGTAGACATCAGTAGGCATGCCTGCTATTTCTGTTAAAATAGGAGATCATTGTTATCATGGCTTATGTGATATGGGTGCTAGTGCTAGTGCAATACCTTATTCCTTATACAAAGAAATTATGCATGATATTGCACCTGCTAAGATTGAAGATATTGATGTCACAATTAAACTTGCCAATAGAGATACTATTTCACCAATGGGAATTGTTAGAGATGTTGAAGTCTTGTGTGGGAAAACTAAATATCCTGTTGATTTTCTTGTTCTTGGTTCCCCACAAGATAGCTTTTGTCCCATTATATTTGGTAGACCCTTCCTAAACACTGTTAATGCTACCATAGATTGCAAGAGGGATGTTGTTACTATCGGTTTAGATGATATGTCTCATGAATTTAATTTCTCTAAATTTAGTAGACAACACCGTGAAGAAGAATTACCTAGTAAGGATGAAATTATTGGTCTTGCTTCTATTGCCGTACCTCCTAGTGATCCTTTAGAACAATATTTGCTAGACCATGAAAATGACATCTTTATGAATGAAAGAAGGGAAATAGATGAAGTATTCTTTAAACATGAACCTATTCTAAAACACAATTTGCCTGTTGAAATCCTAGGGAATCCTCCTCTACCCAAGGGTGATCCCGTGTTTGAACTTAAACCGTTACCTGATACCAAGGTTGTCAGAATTGCGATTTTGAATCGGATCGGAGCTCTGATGGTAGAATCGTAAATCGTAGAATCTTCACTACCAGGATCGTAGAAACGTAGATTTTATGAACTAAAATCATAGAATCAGATGGGTAAGTTTGGATCGTAAAGTTGTAGAATCGTATAACAGAATCGTGATTCTAACAACCTTGCCTGATACTCTTAAATATGCTTATCTTGATGAGAAAAAGATATATCATGTTATTATTAGTGCTAACCTTTCAGAGCATGAGGAAGAGAGATTATTGAAAACTCTGAAGAAGCACAATGCTGCTATTGGGTATACTCTTGATGATCTTAAGGGCATTAGTCCCACTCTATGTCAATGCTACGTCTCGAGCTAGCATTGGTTTTCCCCGAAGAGGAGGGGGTGATGCAGCACAGTAGCGTAAGTATTTCCCTTAGTTTTTGAGAACCAAGGTATCAATCTAGTAGGAGGTCACGCGCAAGTCCCTCGTACCTGCACAAAACGGTAGCAACTCGCAACCAACGCTTAGGGGTTGTCAATCCCTTCACGGTCACTTACGAGAGTGAGATCTGATAGAGATAATATTTTTGGTATTTTTGGTATAAAGATGCAAAGTGAAAAGTAAAAGCAAAACAAGTAAAATAAAGTAATGGAGATTGATATGATGAGAATAGACCCGGGGGCCATAGGTTTCACTAGTGGCTTCTCTCAAGAGCATAGATATTCTATGGTGGGTGAACAAATTACTGTTGAGCAATTAATAGAATTGAGCATAGTTATGAGGTTATCTAGGTATGATCATGTATATAGGCATCACGTCCGTGACAAGTAGACCGACTCCTACCTGCATCTACTACTATTACTCCAGTCATCGACCGCTATCCAGCATGCATCTAGAGTATTAAGTTAAAAACAGCGCCTTAAGCAAGATGACATGATGTAGAGGAATAAATTCATGAAATATGATAAAATACCCCATCTTGTTATCCTCGATGGCAACAATACAATACGTACCTTGCAACTCTTTCTGTCACTGAGTAAGGACACCGCAAGATTGAACCCAAAGCTAAGCACTTCTCCCATTGCAAGAACTACCAATCTAGTTGGCCAAACCAAACGGATAATTCGAAGAGACTTGCAAAGATAACTCAATCATACATAAAAGAATTCAGAGAAGATTCAAATATTATTCATAGATAAGTTGGATCATAAACCCACAATTCATCGGTCTCAACAAACACACCACAAAAAGAAGATTACATCGAATAGATCTCCACGAGAGAGGGGGAGAACATTGTATTGAGATCCAAAAAGAGAGAAGAAGCCATCTAGCTACTAGCTATGGACCCGAAGGTCTGAAGTAAACTACTCACACTTCATCGGAAGGGCTATGGTGTTGATGTAGAAGCCCTCCATGATGGATGCCCTCTCTGGCGGAGCTCCGAAACAGGCCCCAAGATGGGATCTCGTGGATACAGGAAGTTGCAGTGGTGGAATTAGGTTTTTGGCTCCGTCTTTGGTCTAATGGGGGTACGTAGGTATATATAGGAGGAAGGAGCACATCGGTGGAGCTCCGAGGGGCCCACGAGGCAGGGGGCGCGCCCAGGGGGGCGCCCTCCACCCTCGTGGCCTCCCCGGAAACTTCTTGGAGTAGGGTCCAAGTCTGCTGGATCACGTTCGGTGAGAAGATCACGTTCCCGAAGGTTTCATTCCGTTTGGAGTCCGTTTGATATTTTGTTTCCTCGAAATACTGAAATAGGCAAAAAAACAGCAATTCTGGGCTGGGCCTCCGGTTAATAGGTTAGTCCCAAAAATAATATAAAAGTGGAAAATAAAGCCCAATATAGTCCAAAACAGTAGATAAAGTAGCATGGAGCAATCAAAAATTATAGATACGCTGGAGACGTATCAGGCATCCCCAAGCTTAATTCCTGCTCGTCCTCGAGTAGGTAAATGATAAAAAGAGAATTTTTGATGCGGAGTGATACTTTGGCATAATTTCAATGTAAATCTTCTTAATCGTGGTATGAATATTCAGATCCAAAAGGTTCAAGACGAAAGTTCATATTGACATAAAAATGATAATACTTCAAGCATACTAATTAAACAATTATGTCATCTCAAAATAACATGGCCAAAGGAAGTTCATCCCTACAAAATCATATAGTTAGGCTATGCTTCATTTTCGTCACACAAAGATGTTCCCAACTTCTATACCCCCGATGACAAGCCAAGCAATTGTTTCATACTCAAATAATCTCAAACTTTTTCAACCTTCACGCAATACATGAGCGCGAGCCATGGACATAGCACTATGGGTGGTATAGAATATGATGATGGGGATTGTGTGGAGAAGACAAAAAAGGAGAAAGTCTCACATCAACGAGGCTAATCAATGAGCTATGGAGATGCCCATCAATTGATGTTAATGCAAGGATTAGGGATTGCCATGCAACGGATGCATGAGAGCTAAGAATGCTCAACAAAAGAAAACTAGTGGGTGTGCATCCAACTTGCTTGCTCATGAAGACCTAGGGCATTTTGAGGAAGCCCGTCGTTGGAATATACAAGCCAAGTTCTATAATGAAAAATTCCCACTAGTATGAACAAGACAACTTATGAGAGTCACTATATGAAAATCATGGTGCTACTTTGAAGCACAATATATGAGACTCACTACATGAAGAAAAAGGTGCTACTTTGAAGCACAAGTGTGGAAAAAGAGATAGTAGCATTGCCCTTTTTATTTTCTCTTTTTGGGGCCTTTCTTTTTTCCTTTCTTTTTGGCCTTTCCCTTTTTTTGATTGGGCAATGCTCTAATAATGATGATCATCACACTTCTATTGATTACAACATAATGATTACAACTCGATACTAGAACAAGATATGACTCTATATGAGTGCCTCCGGCGGTGTACCGGGATGGTGTAATGAATCAAGAGTGACATGTATGAAAAATAATGCATGGTGGCTTTGCCACAAATACGATGTCGACTACAAGATCATGCTATGGCAATATGACAAAAGTAAAGCATGTCATGATGATGATGATGATGATGATGGAAGTTGCATGGCAATATATCTCGGAATGGCTATGGAAATGCCATGATAGGTAGGTATGGTGGCTATTTTGAGGAAGATATAGAGAGGTTTATGTGTGAAAGAGCGTATCATATCACGGGGTTTGGATGCACCGGCGAAGTTTGCACCAACTCTCAATGTGAGAAAGGGCAATGCACGGTACCGAAGAGGCTAGCAAATGGCGGAAAGGTAAAAGTGCGTATAATCCATGGACTCAACATTAGCCAAAAGAACTCATATACTTATTGCAAAAATTTAGAAGTCATCAAAAATCAATTACTACGCGCATGCTCCTAGGGGGATAGATTGGTAGGAAAAGACCATCGCTCGTCCCCGACCGCCACTCATAAGGATGCACAAGCCAGCTACACTTCATGCTTCAAATTTGTTACACAACTTTAACCATACGTGCATGCTACGGGACTTGCTAACTTCAACACAAGTATTTCTCAAATTCACAACTACTCAACTAGCACGACTATGATATTATCACCTCCATATCTCAAAACAATTATCAAGCATCAAACTTATCTTAGTATTCAACCCACTAAAAAGAAAGTTTCACATATCTTGAATACCAAGTATATTAACATTAAGCAAATTACCATGCTATTAACGACTCTCAAAATAATCTAAGTGAAGCATGAGAGATCAAGTTTCTTTAAAACAAACCACCACCATGCTCTAAAAGATCTAAGTGAAGCACTAGAGCAAAAATTATCACGCTCAAAAAAATATAAGTGAAGCACATAGAGTAAACTATCAAGCTCAAAAGATATAAGTGAAGCACATAGAGTATTCTAACAAATTTCAATTCATACATGGCTCTCTCAAAAGGTGTGTACAGCAAGGATGATTGTGGCAGACTAACAAGCAAAGACACAAATAATACAAGACGCTCCAAGCAAAACACATATCATGTGGTGAATAAAAATATAGCTCCAAGTAAATTACCGATGGAAGTGGACGAAAGAGGGGATGCCTTCCAGGGCATCCCCAAGCTTTGACTTTTTGGTGTCCTTGGATTATCTTGGGGGTGCCATGGGCATTCCCAAGCTTAGGCTCTTGCCACTCCTTGTTCCATAATCCATCAAAAGAATTCACCCAAAACTTGAAAACTTCACAACACAAAACTCAATAGAAATCTCGTGAGCTCCGTTAGAGAAAGAAAACAAAAGACTACTTTAAGGTACTGTAGTGAACTTGTTCTTTATTTGTATTGGTGTTAAACCTACTGTATTCCAACTTCTATATGGTTTATAAACTATTTTACTAGCCATAGATTCATCAAAATAAGCAAACAACACACGCAAAACAGAATCTGTCAAAAACAGAACAGTGTGTAGTAATCTGTTACTAACACAAACTTCTGTAACCCAAACAATTCTACCAAAATTCGACGGCCTGGGAAATTTGTTTATTGATCAGCAGCAATTGGAATCACTATTTTATCACGTTCTGGTGATTTTTGACAATTCGGGCACTGAGCGCAAAGATTCTGAAAATTACAGCAAGATCAAATAACTATCTTCCAAGAAGATCTAATAGGTTTAACTTGGCACAAACATTAATTAAAAGATAAAACCACATCTAAACAGAATCTAGATGGATTATTTATTCCTAAACAGAACCAAAAACAAAAAACACAAAATAAAATTGGGTTGCCTCCCAACAAGCACTATCGTTTAACGCCCGTAGCTAGGCATAAAAGCAAGGATAGATCTAGGTATTGCCATCTTTGGTAGGCAATCCATAAGTGGCTCTCATGATAGATTCATATGGTAATTTTATTTTCTTTCTAGGAAAGTGTTCCATGCCCTTCTTTAAGGGAAATTGGAATTTAATATTCCCTTCCTTCATATCAATAATTGCACCAATCGTTCTAAGGAAAGGTCTACCAAGAATAATAGGACATGAAGGATTGCAATCTATATCAAGAACGATAAAATCTACGGGCACATAATTCCTATTTGCAACAATAAGAACATCTTTAATTCTTCCCATAGGCCTTTTAATAGTGGAATCCGCAAGATGCAAGTTTAGAGAGCAATCATCAAAGTCACGGAAATCTAGCAAATCACACAAAGCTTTGGGGATAGTAGAGACACTAGCACCCAAATCACACAAAGCATGAAGCTCATAATTTTTAATTTTAATCTTAATTGTAGGTTCCCACTCATCATGGAGTTTTCTAGGGATAGAAACTTTCAACTCAAGCTTTTCTTCATAAGATTGCATTAAGGCGTCAACAATGTGTTCGGTAAAGGCCTTATTTCGACTATAAGCATGAGGAGATTTTAACACGGATTGCAACAAGGAAATACAATCAATTAAAGAGCAATTTTCATAGTTAAATTCCTTGAGATCCAAAATAGTGGGTTTAGCAATATCTAGATTTTTATTTCTTTCAATCCCTTTTTTATCAATTTCATCATCAGGATCTAAAAACTCAGAATTCTTAGAACGCCTTCTAGGTAAGGGAAGATCATAATTAGATTCATCAAGATTCACATTGCAAAACAACGATTTAATAGGGGACACATCAATAACTTTTAGATCTTCATCTTGATTTTCATAGGATTTAGAAGAACACGCTTTAATAAAGGTATCTTTGTAAGCACGCATCCTAGCGGTTCTTTCTTTGCACTCATCAATGGAAATTCTCATGGCTTTGAGAGACTCATTGATATCATGCTTAGGAGGAATAGATCTAAGCTTTAAAGAATCAACCTCAAGAGAAATTCTATCAACGTTCCTAGCCAAATCATCAACTTTAAGCAATTTCTCTTCAAGCAAAGCATTGAAATTCTTTTGCGAATTTATAAACTCTTTAACACTACTCTCAAATTCAGAGGGCATCTTATTAAAATTTCCATAAGAGTTGGTGTAGGAATTTCCATAATTATTAGAAGGATTACTAGGATAAGGCCTAGAATTAAAATTCCCCCTATACGCGTTGTTACCAAAACTATTCCTACCAACAAAATTCACATCCATAGATTCATTATTATTCTCAAGCAAAGTAGATAAAGGCATATTATTGGGATCAGAAGAAACACTCTTAATAAATAAATTCCTAAGTTCATCCATCTTTTCACTCAAAACATTGATTTCTTCTATAGCATGCATTTTTTTATTAGTAGATCTTTCAGTATGCCATTGAGAATAATTGACCATAATATTATCTAGGAGTTTAGTAGCATCTCCTAAAGTGATTTCCATAAAAGTGCCTCCCGCGGCCGAATCTAAAAGATTTCTAGAAGCAAAATTCAATCCAGCATAAAATTTTCGTATAATCATCCATAAGTTCAAACCATGAGTAGGACAATTACGTAGCATTAATTTTATTCTCTCCCAAGCTTGTGCAGCATGTTCATGATCAAGTTGCTTAAAATTCATAATATCATTCCTAAGAGAGATAATCTTAGCGGGAGGAAAATACTTAGAGATAAAAGCATCTTTGCACTTGTTCCAAGAATCAATACTATTTTTAGGCAAAGATGAAAACCACACTTTAGCACGATCTCTAAGCGAAAAAGGAAATAACTTCAATTTAACGACATCATTATCGACATCCTTTTTCTTTTGCATATCACATAAATCAACAAAGCCATTTAGATGAGTAGCGGCATCTTCACTAGGAAGGCCGGCGAATTGATCTTTCATAACAAGATTCAACAAAGCAGTATTGATTTCACAAGATTCAATATTGGCAAGAGGAGCAATAGGAGTGCTAAGGAAATCATTGTTATTGGTATTGGTGAAGTCACACAATTTGGTAGCATCTTGGGCCATCATGACAAGCACGCAAACTAACACACGAGCAAACAAAAGGCAAAGGGAAAGAGAGGGCGAATAAAACGGCACGGGTGAAGTGGGGGAGAGGAAAACGAGAGGCAAATGGCAAATAATGTAATGCGAGAGATAGAGATTGTGATGGGTACTTGGTATGTTGACTTTTGCGTAGGCTTCCCCGGCAACGGCGCCAGAAATGGCTCCTTGACGGGAGAGTAAATCTTGACTTGACTTGGTGTAGGCCTCCCCGGCAACGGCGCCAGAAATCCTTCTTGCTACGTCTCGAGCTAGCGTTGGTTTTCCCCGAAGAGGAGGGGGTGATGCAGCACAGTAGCGTAAGTATTTCCCTCAGTTTTTGAGAACCAAGGTATCAATCCAGTAGGAGGTCACGCGCAAGTCCCTCGTACCTGCACAAAACGGTAGCAACTCGCAACCAACGCTTAGGGGTTGTCAATCCCTTCACGGTCACTTACGAGAGTGAGATCTGATAGAGATAATATTTTTGGTATTTTTGGTATAAAGATGCAAAGTGAAAAGTAAAAGCAAAACAAGTAAAATAAAGTAATGGAGATTGATATGATGAGAATAGACCCGGGGGCCATAGGTTTCACTAGTGGCTTCTCTCAAGAGCATAGATATTCTACAGTGAGTGAACAAATTACTGTTGAGCAATTAATAGAATTGAGCATAGTTATGAGGTTATCTAGGTATGATCATGTATATAGGCATCACGTCCGTGACAAGTAGACCGACTCCTGCCTACATCTACTACTATTACTCCACTCATTGACCGCTATCCAGCATGCATCTAGAGTATTAAGTTAAAAACAGCGCCTTAAGCAAGATGACATGATGTAGAGGAATAAATTCATGAAATATGATAAATACCCCATCTTGTTATCCTCAATGGCAACAATACAATACGTGCCTTGCAACTCTTTCTGTCACTGAGTAAGGACACCGCAAGATTGAACCCAAAGCTAAGCACTTCTCCCATTGCAAGAACTACCAATCTAGTTGGCCAAACCAAACGGATAATTCGACGAGACTTGCAAAGATAACTCAATAATACATAAAAGAATTCAGAGAATATTCAAATATTATTCATAGATAAGTTGGATCATAAACCCACAATTCATCGGTCTCAACAAACACACCGCAAAAAGAAGATTACATCGAATAGATCTCCACGAGAGAGGGGGAGAACATTGTATTGAGATCCAAAAAGAGAGAAGAAGCCATCTAGCTACTAGCTATGTACCCGAAGGTCTGAAGTAAACTACTCACACTTCATCGGAAGGGCTATGGTGTTGATGTAGAAGCCCTCCGTGATGGATGCCCTCTTCGGCGGAGCTCCGGAACAGGCCCCAAGATGGGATCTCGTGGACACAGGAAGTTGCGGCGGTGGAATTAGGTTTTTGGCTCCGTCTTTGGTCTAATGGGGGTACGTAGGTATATATAGGAGGAAGGAGCACGTCGGTGGAGCTCCGAGGGGCCCACGAGGCAGGGGGGCGCGCCCTCCACCCTCGTGACCTCCCCGGAAACTTCTTGGAGTAGGGTCCAAGTCTCCTGGATCACGTTCGGTGAGAAGATCACGTTCCCGAAGGTTTCATTCCGTTTGGACTCCGTTTGATATTCTGTTTCCTCGAAATACTGAAATAGGCAAAAAAACAACAATTTTGGACTGGGCCTCCGGTTAATAGGTTAGTCCCAAAAATAATATAAAAGTGGAAAATAAAGCCGAATATAGTCCAAAATAGTAGATAAAGTAGCATGGAGCAATCAAAAATTATAGATACGTTGAAGACGTATCAGTCAACATAAAATTAGTTTGGAAGAAGATGCTAAACCAGTTCGTGATCATCAACGGCGGCTGAACCCTAAAATGAAAGAAGTGGTAAGAAAGGAAATACTAAAGCTCCTTGAGGCAGGTATAATCTATCCCGTTGTTGATAGTCAGTGGGTAAGTCATGTCCATTGTGTCCCTAAGAAGGGAGGTATCACTGTCGTTCCTAATGATAAAGATGAATTGATTCCTCAAAGAATTATTACAGGTTATAGAATGGTAATTGATTTCCGCAAATTAAATAAGGCTACTGCTACGTCTTGAGCTTGCATTGGTTTTCCCCGAAGAGGAAGGGATGATGCAACATAGTAGCGTAAGTATTTCCCTCAGTTTTTGAGAACCAAGGTATCAATCCCACGCTAAAGTCCCTCGTACCTGCACAAAGCGATAGCTACTCGCAACCAACGCGATTAGGGGTTGTCAAGCCCTTCACGGTCAGTTACGAGAGTGAGATCTGATAGATAGAATATTTTTGGTATTTTTGATATAAAGATGCAAAGTAAAAAGTAAAAGCAAAGTAAATAGCAAAACAATATAAAAGTGATGGAGATTGATATGATGAGAATAGACTCGGGGGCCATTGGTTTCACTAGTGACTTCTCTCGAGAGCATAAGTTTTCTACGGTGGGTGAACAAATTACTGTTGAGCAATTGACGGAATTGAGCATAGTTATGAGAATATCTAGGCATGATCATGTATATAGGCATCACGTCCGTGACAAGTAGATCGAAATGATTCTGCATCTACTACTACTCCACTCATCGACCGCTATCCAGCATGCATCTAGAGTATTAAGTTAAAAAACAGAGTAACGCTTTAAGCAAGATGACATGATGTAGAGAGATAAATTCATGCAATATGAAATAAACCCCATCTTGTTATCCTCGATGGCAACGATACAATACGTGTCTTGTTGCCCCTTCTGTCACTGAGAAAGAACACTGCAAGATCGAACCCAAAGCTAAGCACTTCTCCCATGGCAAGAACTACCAATCTAGTTGGCCAAACCAAACGGATAATTCGAAGAGACTTGCAAAGATAACCAATCATACATAAAAGAATTCAGAGAAGATTCAAATATTGTTCATAGATAGACTTGATCATAAACCCATAATTCATCGGTCTCAACAAACACACCGCAAAAGAAGAAGATTACATCGAATAGATCTCCACAAGAGAGGGGGAGAACATTGTATTGAGATCCAAAAAGAGAGAAGAAGCCATCTAGCTACTAACTATGGACCCGAAGGTCTGAGGTAAACTACTCACACTTCATCGGAGGGGCTATGATGATGTAGAAGCCCTCCGTGATGAAGACCCTCTCCGGCGGAGCTCCGGAACAGGCCCCAAGATGGGATCTCGTGGATACAGAAAGTTGCGGTGGTGGAATTAGGTTTTTGGCTCCTGTTCTGATCGTTTGGGGGTATGTGGGTATATATAGGAGGAAGGAGTACGTCGGTGGAGCACCGAGGGGCCCACGAGGCAGGGGGGCGCGCCCTAGGGGGGTTGGCGCGCCCCCACCCTTGTGACCGCCTCTTTGACTCCTTGGAGTAGGGTCCAAGTCTCCTGGATCACGTTCGGTGAGAAAATCACGTTCCCGAATGTTTTATTCCGTTTGGACTCCGTTTGGTATTCTGTTTCTCCGAAACACTGAAATAGGCAAAAAACATCAATTCTGGGCTGGGCCTTCGGTTAATAGGTTAGTCCAAAAAATAATATAAAAGCGGAAAATAAAGCCCAATATAGTCCAAAACAGTAGATAATATAGCATGGAGCAATAAAAAATTATAGATATGTTGGAGACGTATCAGGCATCCCCAAGCTTAATTCCTGCTCGTCCTCGAGTAGGTAAATAATAAAAAGAGAATTTTTGATGCGGAGTGCTACTTGGCATAATTGCAATGCAAAGTTTATTAATTGTGGTATGGATATTCAGATTAGGAAGATTCAAGACAAAAGTTCATATTGACATAAAGAATAATAACACTTCAAGCATACTAATAAAGTAATTATGTCTTCTCAAAATAACATGGCCAAAGAAAGTTATCCCTACAAAATCATATAGTCTGGCTATGCTCTATCTTCACCACACAAAGTATTTAAATCATGCACAACCCCGATGACAAGCCAAGCAATTGTTTCATACTCTAACTTTTTCAAAACTTTTTCAATCTTCACGCAATACATGAGCGTGAGCCATGGACATAGCACTATGTGGAATAGAAGGGTGGTTGTGGAGAAGACAAAAGGAGGGGAAGATAGTCTCACATCAAGTAGGCGTATCAACGGGCTATGGAGATGCCCATCAATAGATATCAATGTGAGTGAGTAGGGATTGCCATGCAACGGATGCACTAGAGCTATAAGTATATGAAAGCTCATCAAAAGAAACTAAGTGGGTGTGCATCCAACTCGCTTGCTCACGAAGACCAAGGGCAATTTGAGGAAGCCCATCATTGGAATATACAAGCCAAGTTCTATAATGAAAAATTCCCACTAGTATATGAAAGTGACATAACGAGAGACTCTCTATCATGAAGATCATGGTGCTACTTTGAAGCACAAGTGTGGTAAAAGGATAGTAACATTGTACCTTCTCTCTTTTTCTCTCATTTTTTTATTTGGGCCTTTTCTCTTTTTTTATGGCCTCTTCTTTTTCATCCGGAGTCTCATCCCGACTTATGGGGGAATCATAGTCCCCATCATCCTTTCCTCACTTGGGACAATGCTCTAGAAAATGATGATCACCACACTTTTATTTTTCTTACAACTCAACAATTACAACTCGATACTTAGAACAAATATGACTCTATATGAATGCCTCCAGCGGTGTATCGGGATATGCAATGAATCAAGAGTGACATGTATGAAAGAATTATGAATGGTGGCTTTGCCACAAATACGATGTCAACTACATGATCATGCTATCAATATGACAATGATGGAGCATGTCATAATAAACGGAACGGTGGAAGGTTGCATGGCAATATATCTCGGAATGGCTATGGAAATGCCATGATAGGTAGGTATGGTGGCTGTTTTGAGGAAGGTATATGGTGGGTGTATGATACCAGCGAAAGGTGCGCGGTATTAGAGAGGCTAGCAATGGTGGAAGGATGGGAAAAAGTGCATATAATCCATGGACTCAACATTAGTCATAAAGAACTCATATACTTATTGCAAAAATCTAGAAGTTATCAAAGCAAAGTATTACACGCATGCTCCTAGGAGGATAGATTGGTAGGAAAAGACCATCGCTCGTCCCCGACCGCCACTCATAAGGAAGACAATCAATAAATAAATTATGCTTCGACTTCATCACATAACGGTTCACCATACGTGCATGCTACGGGAATCACAAACTTTAACACAAGTATTCTTTAAATTCACAACTACTAAACTAGCATAACTCTAATATTATCACCTCCATATCTCAAAACAATTATCATGCTTCAATCTTCTCTTAGTATTCAACGCACTCAAAAGAAAATTTCACATATCTTGAACACCAAGCATATTTATATTAAGCAAATTACCATGCTATTAAGACTCTCAAAATAATTTAAGTGAAGCATGAGAGATCAATAGTTTCTTTAAAACAAACCACCATCGTGCTCTAAAGGATCTAAGTGAAGCACATAGAGCAAGATTATAATGCTCAAAAGATATAAGTGA
Organism: Triticum monococcum; assembly: GCA_034509565.1. Classification (NCBI taxonomy): domain Eukaryota; kingdom Viridiplantae; phylum Streptophyta; class Magnoliopsida; order Poales; family Poaceae; genus Triticum; species Triticum monococcum. Next base: position 542,443,741 of record CM067841.1, read on the forward strand.
AGTGCATAGAGCAAAACTACATAGCTCAAAAGATTTAAGTGAAGCACATACAGTATTCTATCAAATTCCAATTCAAGTATGGATATATCAAAAGGTGTGTAATGCAAGTATGATTGTAGCATACTAACAAACAAAGACACAAATAATACAAGACGCGCCAAGCAAAACACATATCATGTTGGTGAATAAAAATATAGCTCCAAGTAAATTACCGATGGAAGTGGACGAAAGAGGGGATGCCTTCCGGGGCATCCCCAAGTTTTGACTTTTTGGTGTCCTTGGATTATCTTGGGGGTGCCATGGGCATCCCCAAGCATAGGCTCTTGCCACTCCTTGTTCCATAATCCATCAAAAGAACTCACCCAAAACTTGAAAACTTCACAACACAAAACTCAAAATAGAAAACTCATGAGCTCCGTTAGCGAAAGAAAACAAAAGACCACTTCAAGGTACTGTAATGAACTCATTCTTTATTTATATTTGTGTTAAACCTACTGTATTCCAACTTCTCTATGGATTATAAACTATTTTACTAGCCATAGATTCATCAAAATAAGCAAACAACACACGAAAAACAGAATCTGTCAAAAACAGAACAGTCTGTAGTAATCTGTAGCTAGCGCAAAATCTGGAACCAAAAAATTCTAAAATAAATTGCTTGACGTGAGGAATTTATCTATTAATCATCTTCAAAAATAGTTAACTAAATAGCACTCTTCAAATAAAAATGACAGCAGTTCTCGTGAGCGCTAAAGTTTCTGTTTTTTACAGCAAGTTCAATAAGACTTTCCCCAAGTCTTCCCAACGGTTCTACTTGGCACAAACACTAATTAAACACAAAAACACAAACAAAACAGAGGCTATATAATTTATTTATTGAATAACAGGAAGGATAAATATTGGGTTGTCTCCCAACAAGCGCTTTTCTTTAAATCCTTAAAGCTAGGCATTGATAATTTTAATGATGCTCACATGAAAGATAAGAATTGAAGCACAAAAGGAGCATCATAAAGCATGTGAAAAACACATCTAAGTCTAACATACTTCCTATGCATAGGCATCTTATAGGCAAACAAATTTTCAAGGCAAGCAAAAACTAGCATATGCAAGGAAGCGGAAAGAAACAATAGCAATCTCAACATAACGAGAGGTAATTTAGTAACATGAAAATTTCTACAACCATATTTTCCTCTCTCATAGTAATTACATGTAGGATCATAAGCAAATTCAACAAAATAGCTATCACATACAATATTTTCAACATGATCCACATGCATGCAAAGTTGACACTCTTCCAAAATAGTAGGATTAACATTAACTAAAGTCATGACTTCTCCAAACCCACTTTTATAAAGATTTTCATAAGATTGAACATTCTCCAAATATGTGGGATCTAAAGTTGACACTCTTCCAAACCCACTTTCAATAATATTGCAAACACTATTATCAATCTCATATTCATCATGGGTTTTAAATAAATTTTCAAGATCATAAAAAGAATCACCCCAATCATAATCATTGCAACAAGTAGTAGACATAGCAAAACTAGCATCCCCAAGCTTAGGGTTTTGCATCTTATTAGCACAATTGACATCAAGAGAATTTATAATAAAATCATTTCAATCATGCTTTTTATTCAAAGATCTATCACGAGTCACTTCATAAAGCACTTCATCACGATTTTCAGATTTACGGATTTCAGGCAAAAGCTTATAAAGATAATCTAGTGCATCCAAATCACTAGGAATTGGTTCATCATAATTGGATCCCTTAAAAAGATTGGCAAGCGGATGAGGATCCATAGATCTTAAGTTCTCTCTTTAGTAATAAATAAACAACTATTCCAACCATACGAGCAAACAAGAAACGGGCAAAAAGACAAACGGAGAAGGAGAAGGGGAAGGAGAAAGAGAGGGCGAATAAAACGGCAAGGGTGAAGTGGGGGAGAGTAAAACGAGAGGCAAATGGCAAATAATGTAATGCGAGAGGTAGGGATTGTGATGGGTACTTGGTATGTTGACTTTTTGCGTAGACTCCTCAGCAACGGCGCCAGAAATCCTTCTTGCTACGTCTTGAGCTTGCGTTGGTTTCCCCCGAAGAGGAAGGGATGATGTAGCAGAGTAGCGTAAGTATTTCACTCAGTTTTTGAGAACCAAGGTATCAATCCAGTAGTAGCCCACGCTCAAGTCCCTCATACCTGCACAAAGCGATAGCTACTCGCAACCAACGCGATTAGGGGTTGTCAAGCCCTTCACGATCACTTACGAGAGTGAGATCTGATAGATAAAATATTTTTGGTATTTTTGATATAAAGATGCAAAGTAAAAAGTAAAAGCAAAGTAAATAGCAAAACAATATAAAAGTGATGGAGATTGATATGATGAGAATAGACCCGGGGGCCATAGGTTTCACTAGTGGCTTCTCTCGAGAGCATAAGTTTTCTACGGTGGGTGAACAAATTACTATTGAGCAATTGACAGAATTGAGCATAGTTATGAGAATATCTAGGCATGATCATGTATATAGGCATCACGTCCGTGACAAGTAGATCGAAACGATTCTGCATCTACTACTATTACTCCACTCATCGACCGCTATCCAGCATGCATCTAGAGTATTAAGTTAAAAAACAGAGTACGCTTTAAGCAAGATGACATGATGTAGAGAGATAAATTCATGCAATATGAAATAAACCCCATCTTGTTATCCTCGATGGCAATGATACAATACGTGTCATGCTGCCCCTTCTGTCACTGAGAAAGAACACCGCAAGATCGAACCCAAAGCTAAACACTTCTCCCATGGCAAGAACTACCAATCTAGTTGGCCAAACCAAACGGATAATTCGAAGAGACTTGCAAAGATAACCAATCATACATAAAAGAATTCAAAGAAGATTCAAATATTGTTCATAGATAGACTTGATCATAAACCCACAATTCATCGGTCTCAACAAACACACCGCAAAAGAAGAAGATTACATCGAATAGATCTCCACAAGAGAGGGGGAGAACATTGTATTGAGATCCAAAAAGAGAGAAGAGGCCATCTAGCTACTAACTATGGACCCGAAGGTCTGAGGTAAACTACTCGCACTTCATCGGAGGGGCTATGATGATGTAGAAGCCCTCCGTGGTGACGACCCTCTCCGGCGGAGCTCCAGAACAGGCCCCAAGATGGGATCTCGTGGATACAGAAAGTTGCGGCGGTGGAATTAGGTTTTTGGCTCCTGTTCTGATCATTTGGGGGTACGTGGGTATATATAGGAGGAAGGAGTACGTCGGTGGAGCACTGAGGGGCCCACGAGGCAAGGGGCGCGCCCTAGGGGGTGGGCGCGCCCCCCACCCTCGTGACCGCCTCTTTGACTCCTTGGAGTAGGGTCCAAGTCTCCTCGATCACGTTCGGTGAGAAAATCACGTTCCCGAAGGTTTTATTCCATTTGGACTCCGTTTGATATTATGTTTCTCCGAAACACTGAAATAGGCAAAAAACAGCAATTCTGGGCTGGGCTCCAGTTAATAGGTTAGTCCCAAAAATAATATAAAAGTGGAAAATAAAGCCCAATATAGTCCAAAACAGTAGATAATATAGCATGGAGCAATCAAAAATTATAGATACGTTGGAGACGTATCAGCTACTAAAAAGGATCATTACCCCTTACCTTTTATCGATCAAATGCTAGAAAGACTATCCAAACATACACATTTTTGCTTTCTAGATGGTTATTCTGGTTTCTCTCAAATACCCGTGTCAGCCAGAGATCAATCAAAGACTACTTTTACATGCCCTTTTGGTACTTTTGCTTATAGACGTATGCCTTTTGGTCAATGTAATGCACCTGCTACCTTTCAAAGATGCATGATGGCTATATTCTATGACTTTTGTGAAAAGATTTGTGAGGTTTTCTTGGACGATTTCTCCATCTATGGATCTTATTTCGATGATTGCTTGAGCAACCTTGATCGAGTTTTGCAGAGATGTGAAGAAACTAATCTTGCCTTGAATTGGGAAAAGTGCCACTCTATGGTTAATGAAGGTATTGTCTTGGGGCACAAAGTTTCTGAAAGAGGTATTGAGGTTGATAAAGCCAAGGTTGATGCTATTGAGAAGATGCCATGTCCCAAGGACATCAAAGGTATAAGAAGTTTCCTTGGTCATGCCGGATTTTATAGGAGGTTGATTAAGGACTTCTCAAAAATTTCCCGGCCTTTGACTAATTTATTACAAAAAGATATACCATTTGTCTTTGATGATGATTGTGTAGAAGCGTTTGAAATACTTAAGAAAGCATTAATCTCTACACCTATTGTTCAGCCACCTGATTGGAATTTACCCTTTGAAATTATGTGTGATGCTAGTGATTATGCTGTAGGTGTTGTTCTAGGGCAAAGAGTTGATAAGAAATTAAACGTTATTCAATATGCTAGTAAAACCCTAGACAATGCTCAAAGAAATTATGCTACCACTGAAAAAGAATTCTTAGCAGTTGTATTTGCTTGTGATAAGTTCAGACCTTATATTGTTGATTCTAAAGTAACTATTCACACTGATCATGCTGCTATTAAGTATCTCCTGGAAAATAAAGATGCTAAACCTAGACTTATTAGATGGGTTCTCTTGCTACAAGAATTTGACCTACATATTGTTGATAGAAAGGGAGCTGAGAACCCAGTTGCAGACAACTTGTCTAGGTTAGAAAATGTGCTTGATGACCCACTTCCTATTGATGATAGCTTTCCCAATGAGCAATTAAATGTCATAAATGCTTCTCATACTGCTCCATGGTATGCTGATTATGCTAATTACATTGTTGCTAAGTTTATACCACCTAGTTTCACATACCAGCAAAAGAAAAAGTTCTTCTATGATTTGAGGCATTACTTTTGGGATGACCCACATCTTTATAAAGAAGGAGTAGATGGTGTTATTAGACGTTGTGTACCTAAGCATGAACAGGAACAGATCCTACGCAAGTGTCACTCCGAGGCTTATGGAGGATACCATGCTGGAGATAAAACTGCACATAAGGTATTGCAATCTGGTTTTTATTGGCCTACTCTCTTCAAGGATGCCCGTAAGTTTGTCTTATCTTGTGATGAATGTCAAAGAACTGCTAATATTAGTAGACGTCAAGAAATGCCTATGAATTATTCACTCGTTATTGAACCATTTGATGTTTGGGGCTTTGACTATATGGGACCCTTTCCTTCCTCTAATGGATATACACATATTTTAGTTGCTGTTAATTGCGTTACTAAGTGGGTAGAAGCTATTCCAACTAGTAGTGCTGATCATAACACTTCTATTAAAATGCTTAAAGAAGTTATTTTTCCAAGATTTGGAGTCCCTAGATATTTAATGACTGATGGTGGTTCACATTTTATTCATGGTGCTTTCCGTAAAATGGTTGCTAAATATGATGTTAATCATAGAATTGCATCTCCTTATCACCCACAGTCTAGTGGTCAAGTAGAATTGAGTAATAGAGAGCTCAAATTAATTTTGCAAAAGACTGTTAATAGATCTAGAAAAAATTGGTCCAAGAAACTTGATGATGCATTATGGGCCTATAGAACTGCATATAAAAATCCTATGGGTATGTCTATGTATAAAATGGTTTATGGAAAAGCACGTCACTTACCTCTCGAACTAGAACACAAGGCATATTGGGCTATTAAAGAACTCAATTATGATTTCAAACTTGCCGGTGAGAAGAGGTTATTTGATATTAGCTCACTTGATGAATGGAGAACCCAAGCCTATGAAAATGCCAAGTTGTTTAAAGAAAAAGTTAAAAGATGGCATGACAAAAGGATACAAAAGCGTGAGTTTAATGTAGGTGACTATGTATTGCTATAAAACTCTCGTTTAAGATTTTTTGCAGGAAAACTTCTCTCTAAATGGGAAGGTCCTTACCTTATCGAGGAGGTCTATCGTTCCGGTGCCATAAAAATCAACAACTTCGAAGGCACAAATCTGAAGGTGGTGAACGGTCAAAGAATCAAACATTATATCTCAGGTAATCCCATAAATGTTGAAACCAATGTTATTGAAACCGTAACCCCGGAGGAATACATAAGGGACACTTTCCGGAACGCTCCAGACTCCGAAAAGGAATAGGTATGTGGTACGGTAAGTAAACCGACTCCAAAACAGTTTTTAAGGCAATATTTCTCCGTTTTGGAATATTTAGAAAAATAGAAAAATAAGAAGCAATCCAGGAAGGACACGAGGGCTCCACGAGGGAGGAGGGCGCGCCCTACCCCCCTGGGCGCGCCCCCTACCTCGTGGGCACCTCGTGCGCTTTCTAGACTTTGTTTTCGTAAAAAATTCATTATATAATCTCCCGGAGGTTTTGACTCCCGTATCATGCAAAAATCTCCTGTTTTTGTTTCGGGCTGTTTTTCTGACAGATCCAGGTCGTCATGTCGTCTTCAAGCGCCCCCAAGGACCACTTCTTCGAGAAGGTCATCAACCCCTACCTCTCAGAAGTGTTGCAACACCCTCAAACCATTGAGATGCGTGAGGGGTTGTTGCACATCCGCGATGCTGAGGGACCAAGGAAGACCGGAAGCACGGAGGCAAGGCTCGAGGCATTGGAGCAAGAAGTTTTCAAGTGTCAGGAGATGGTGGAGCGTGGACTCGATTCCAATCACATTATGATCACGGAGTTCACCAACAACCACAAGCTGGACGTCAAGGACATTGGGGAGGCCATCTTCAAGCTTCATGAGAAAAATGAGCACCTCCAAGCCCAGATCTATGACCTGCAAAATCAAAACTGTGAGTATGAATATAGATTCAAGAGGATGAGTTTGGCTGCCGATTTGAGGTTTCAGGAGACTCGATCATCCTTCTATGATGGTGAGCCCATGCCTTGGAAGAAGGATGACAATCCTACGCCATCAACAAAACCATCACCTTCTCCACCAACAAAGAAGAATTGAGTATCTGGTATGGGCACTACCCTTGGCAACTGCCAAGCTTGGGGGAGTGCCCCGGTATCGTATCACCATCACTTTTATCTTTACCGTTTTCCTTAGTTCGATCCTTTTGGTATTATCTTGATCTAGTAGAATAAAGTTTATGGCATGATCTAGTTTTGAATTTTGCTTTATAATTCCTCTATGTAATCGAGTATGTGAAGCTATATAATAAAGATTAGTGTTGAGTCAAGGGCTTGATTATTTTGCCATGATCCTAAGGGAATAAAACAAAAGAGAAAGAAATAAAAAGAAACAAAGAGATCATGTGAGTCTTATGGAGAGTAATGAGCTCACATAGAAAAAGGTATGATGAATAAAAGTTGTTGAGAGTTGACAAGCATAGTTTTGGTCATCATTGCAATTAATAGGAAGTAATAAAGAAAGAGAGGTATTCCCATATAAATATACTATCTTGGACATCTTTTATGATTGTGAGCACTCATTAAAATATGACATGCTAAAGAGTTGACGTTGGACAAGGAAGACAACGTAATGGGTTATGTTTTCTTACATTTGAGATAAATTATATTGTCATGGATCATCCAACATGGTTACTTGTGCTTCCAAATACCCTTAAACCAGTTTTGCCATGAGAGTCCACCATACCTACCTATGGGTTGAGTAAGATCCTCTAAGTAAGTTGTCATTGGTGCAAGCAATAAAAATTGCTCTCTAAATATGTATGACTTATTAGCGTGGGAGAAAATAAGCTTTATACGATCGTGTGATATGGAAGAAATAAAAGCGACAAACTGCATAATAAAGGTCCATATCACAAGTGGCAATATAAAGTGACGTTCTTTCGCATTAAGATTTTGTGCATCCAACCATTAAAGCGCATGACAACCTCCACTTCCCTCTGCGAAGGGCTTATCTTCTACTTTTGTCTCCTACCTTGCATAAGGGTCATGGTGATCTTCACCCTTCCTTTTACATTTTATCCTTTGGCAAGCACAGTATGTTGGAAAGATCCTGGTATATGTGGCTAATTGGATGTGAGTTTTCATGAACTATTATTGTTGACATTACCCTTGAGGTAAAACGTTGGGAGGCAAAACTATAAGCCCCTATCTTTCTCTATGTCCGATTAAAACTCCATACCCATAAGTATTGCGTGAGTGTCAGCAATTGTGAAAGACTATATGATAGTTGAGTATGTGGACTTGCTGAAAAGCTCTTATACATTGACTCTTTCCTATGTTATGATAAATTGCAATTGCTCCAATGACTGAGATTATAGTTTGTTAGTTTTCAATGAAGTTTACTATTCATACTTGAAATTGTATTGAATTATTACTCTAGCATAAGAAATCATATGACAAGAATTATGTAAGTTGTTGTTCTAAGAATGATCATGATGCCCTCATGTCCGTATTTTATTTTTATCGACACCTCTATCTCTAAACATGTGGACATATTTTTCGATTTCGGCTTTTCGCTTGAGGACAAGCGAGGTCTAAGCTTGGGGGAGTTGATACGTTCATTTTGCATCATGCTTTTATATCGATATTTATTGCATTATGGGCTGTTATTACACATTATGTCACAATACTTATGCCTCATCTCTCTTATTTTACAAGGTTTACATGAAGAGGGAGAATGCCGACAGCTCGGATTCTGGGCTGGAAAAGGAGCAAATATTAGAGACCTATTCTGCACAGCTCCAAAACTCCTGAAACTTCACGGAAGACGTTTTTAGAATATATAAAAAATACTCAGCGGAAGAGATTCACCAGGGGCCACACCCTGCCCACGAGGGTGGGGGCGCGCCCTACCCCTGGGCGCGCCTCCCTACCTCGTGGGCCCCCTGGTGGCCCTCCAGTGGCCATCTTCTGCTATATGAAGTCTTTCGATGGGAAAAAAATAAGAAGCCATCTTCTCGGACGAAACTCCGCCGCCACGAGGCGGAACCTTGGTGGAACCAATCTAGGGCTCTGGCGGAGCTGTTCTGCCGGGGAACCTTCCCTCCCGAAGGGGGAAATCATCGCCATCGTCATCACCAACACTCCTCTCATCAGGAGAGGGCAATCTCCATCAACATCTTCATCAGCACCATCTCCTCTGAAAACCCAAGTTCATCTCTTGTATCCAATTCTTGTCTCCAAGTCCGGGATTGGTGCTAGTAGGTTGCTAGTAGTGTTAATTACTCCTTGTAGTTGATGCTAGTTGGTTTATTTGGTGGAAGATCATATGTTCAGATCCTATATGCATATTAATACCCCTCTGATTATGAACATGTTTATGCTTTGTGAGTAGTTACGTTTCTTCCTGAGGACATGGGAGATGTCTTGCTATTAGTAGTCATGTGAATTTGGTATTCGTTCGATATTTTGATGAGATGTATGTTGTCTCTCCTCTAGTGGTGTTATGTGAATGTCGACTACATGACACTTCACCATTATTTGGGCCTAGAGGAAGGCATTGGGAAGTAATAAGTAGATGATGGGTTGCTAGAGTGACAGAAGCTTAAACCCCAGTTTATGCGTTGCTTCGTAAGGGGCTGATTTGGATCCATATGTTTCATGCTATGGTTAGGTTTACCTTAATACTTTTGTTGTAGTTGCGGATGCTTGCAATAAAGGTTAATCATAAGTGGGATGCTTGTCCAAGTAAGGATAGTACCCAAGCACCGGTCCACCGACATACCAAATTATCAAAGTACCGAACGCGAATCATATGAGTGTGATGAAAACTAGCTTGATGATATTCCCATGTGTCCTCGGGAGCGCTTTTCTCTATATAAGAGTTTGTCCAGGCTTGTACTTTGCTACAAAAAGGATTGGGCCACCTTGTTGCACTTTATTTACTTTTGTTACTTGTTGCTCGTTACAAATTATCCTATCACAAAACTATCTGTTACCACTTGTTTCAGTACTTGCAGAGAATACCTTGCTGGAAACCGCTTATCATTTCCTTCTGCTCCTCGTTGGGTTCGACACTCTTACTTATCGAAAGGACTACGATAGATCCCCTATACTTGTGGGTCATCAACCTGCAACTACTCCGGCCCTCAATCCGAAGCAAATTGCGCCGTCCGAGGACGGGGGAATATACCCCGCCATGGAGGCCGCACTCTCAGTGGCGATGGAGCCAAATACTGACTTCACCCCTTACGAGAGCCGTGTTGCCGAACTACTGGATTCGTCCCCGGCCATGGACTCCGAGCCACCTGCGTCCGTGCCTATCGAATCCGATTGGGCGCCGATCATGGAGTTCACCTCCGCGGATATCTTTCAGCCCTCACCTTTTGGCAACGTGCTAAATTTATTAAGGTCTCTCTCCTTGTCAGGAGATCCTTGGCCGAACTATGCCCAGCTAGAAGGGGATGTGGACGACGAAGAAATTCGCTTCCCACCCATCACCCACTTAGTAGCCTCTGTCGACGATTTAACCGACATGCTCGATTTCGACTCCGAAGACATTGACGGCATGGACAACGATGCAGGAGAAGAACAGGAACCAGTGCCCACAGGGCGCTGGACAACCACTTCACCACATGACATATACATGGTGGATACACCCAAAGAAAACAATGACGAAGAACGGCAGGATGCAGCGAAGAATAGCTCACTCGAGAAGCAATCAAAGCGTCGGCGTAGGCTCTGCTCAAAATCCCACCTCGGCAAAAACAGCGATAATAGCGCAAGAGAAAATAACACTCCAGTCGACTCCAGAGGAAACGACGACCACATCGACCCAGCGGCAGAGCACGATGAAACTGCAAACGATGAACATAGTACGGATCTGATGTCCGAACACGGCGACGCCGAGGATAAACCTCATCAAACCCCCTCTGGGGAGGAAAATAGTCCGAACGAAGATGCACACATCATCCCGGAAACGCACTTGGAGCAAGAGAACCTCCGCAGAAGGCTTATTGCCACAGCGAGGAGTCTGAAGAAGCAGAAGAAAATGCTAAAGACCGCACAAAATACGCTCAACAACAGATGGAACAAAGTGCTCAACAACGAAGAAAAGTATGGTGAAAGTTACCACACAAAGAGCTACCCAAAGCGCAAGCTATTACCTGAATTCTACGATGAGGCCTCAGAGCCCACACAGCCGAAAAATAAAACGGCCAACCGGCCGGATCAACCACCTTGTGACCGCGATAGAGCGGCTAACAAGGCCGCACATAAGCCAACACACGATCTACGTGAGGACTTGCGCCAAAAATCCAGTATGACCAGATCCATCTATGGATCTAGGAAGCGCGCTCCGGCACAAAATCAAAACCGAATACTACAACCGTCCAAACGCCATGACGTATCCAAATACAGGAGTGCCGCACACCCCCTATGTTTCACCGATGAGGTGCTGGACCACGAATTTCCAGAAGGATTCAAACCAGTGAACATAGAGGCGTATGACGGGGCCACAGACCCTGGGGTCTGGATTGAGGACTTTATCCTCCATATCCATATGGCTCGCAGAGACGATCTCCACGCCATCAAGCACTTGCCCCTCAAGCTTAAAGTACCAGCTCGGCACTAGCTGAAAAGCCTCCCCGAAAACTCAATTGGAAGTTGGGAGGAGCTCGAGGATGCTTTTCGGGCTAATTTTCAAGGGACCTATGTCCGACCTCCGGATGCAGACGATTTAAGTCATATAATTCAATGGCCCGGAGAGTCAGTCCGAAAGTTTTGGAACATGTTTCTCACTAAGAAGAACCAAATCGTCGACTGTCCGGACGCCGAAGCCTTATCAGCTTTCAAGCACAGCGTCCGAGACGTATGGCTCGCCAGACACCTCGGCCAAGAAAAACCGAGAACAATGGCAGCCCTGACAAGCCTCATGACCCACTTTTGCGCGGGCGAAGATAGCTGGTTAGCCCGCAGTAGCACCAGCGACCCAAACACATCCGAAGTCAGGGATGGCAATGGAAAACCACGACGCAGTAAAAGAAAGCGTCGAAATAAAGAAGACAGCCCAGATAATACGACGGTAAACGCCGGATTCAGGGGCTCTTGACCAGGTCAGCGGAAAAAGCCTTTTAAAGGCAGTAGAGATGGACCGTCTGGCCTAAACAAGATTCTAGACAAACTATGTCAGATTCATGGCACCCCCGATAAACCTGCAAATCACACCCTAGAGAATGATGGGTCTTCAAGCAGGCCGGTAAGCTAAACGCCAAACACAAGGGGGGGAGACACCAAGCGAAGACGAGGACAAACCTCGCCAGCAAAGCACTGGAGAACAGAAAAAAATTCCCACCAGAGGTTAAAACAGTAAACACGATCCATGTGACGAAGAGGAGAAGCAAACATGCACTCCGAGACATACGCGCCGTAGAGCCCGTCACACCCAAGTTCACCCCCTGGTTGGCCTGCCCGATCACTTTCGATCGCAGGGATCACCCGACAAGCATCCGGCATGAAGGATTGGCTGCCTTGGTGTTAGACCCAATAATAAACGGATACCATCTCACACGAGTCCTTATGGATGGCGGCAGTGGTCTAAATCTGATATATCAGGACATAGTCCGCAAAATGGGGATAGACCCGACAAAAAACAGCCGCAGTAATGCTACCTTCAAGGGAGTAATACCAGGCCTAGAGGCCCGCTGCACGGGCTCGCTATTACTAGAGGTTGTATTCGGTTCTTCCGACAACTTCCGAAGCGAAAAGTTAACTTTCTACATCGCTCCATTCCGATGTGGCTATCAAGCACTACTCGTAAGAGCGGCTTTCGCTCGTTTTAATGCAGTACCGCATTACGCTTCTCTCAAGCTTAAGATGCCCGGTCCACGTGGCACCATCACAGTTAGTGGAAATATTGAGCGTTCTCTACGCGCGGAAGAACGTGCGGCAGCTTTAACAGCCGAGCACTAGACGACCTCACCAACTAGAATAAATGATAGGTCGTCAAGACCACGGACACGGTTAGACGAGTCCGACACATCACTACATATACATGAGATTGGTTTCATGGTTAAACCCTCATAGACGGTACCAGGGGCTTCCCGCGTGTAATCAGGGCTAGTTCGGCTCAACTTGACTTATCTTGAATTTTAATGGCTTACTGATAATAACCAATTTTCTGGCACGGCAACTTTCACCGAAGTTCTTCTCTTTTACAGATGACAATCATGCTACACCCGTCCAGGACACGGCACAACGGAGACACAGGCGCAGACGAGCAGCAGGGACCCGCTCAAAGGTTTCTTTTCAGATTAAGACCCTGCGTAAACCTTTTTTACCGTCTCTTGTTGTTCACATCCTCCGGATACTCAATACAACCGAGAAGGATGCTGACGTTTTTTGCATGTGGCCACGTCAGGATATTGCACGTACCTGGACACTCGGGGTTTATTATTAAGGGCATTTGTTCAGCCCGGCATATGTTATAAAGACCGAATACCTTAGCGAGTGTTCGGCATCGCGAGTTTGGCCTTATATGCATCAGCTCTGAATCATGTCTTTGGTTAAACGTTGGGTTTGCCCGGCTCCCGTGTTTTGCTACCTTACGTTCCGCTCTATCGGCTAAGGCGGCACCGGGAGAACTATTGCAATTGTGCCCTGGTTCATCCGGATGAGCACCTCAGTAGAGAAAGCCGAAAACTAACTGTCATGATAAAGCGCGAGATTGGTCAACCACTCGATGACTTAGCGGAATCTTCGGGATTCCTCCGCATTAACGAAGGGCCATTTCCCGGTCATGTATGTATGCGCGCCGTATTCGGACGAGCGCGGAAGTACCAGGGGCTATATAGTAGTCTCACCGTCAAACTCCTATGGCCAAGTGAAAGTGTTAAAGCAATATAGTCTGATTGCCTCGTTCACTGTGCTACCACCTCCTTCATGGACCAAGACGTTGGATCAAGTGTGAATATGCGTTTTTTCCGAACACCCCCGCATTATATGCGTGGGGGCTGAAGCCGACGACTGCAAACTTTCAGGTTATATACATAAATACATAAACGGCCGCACAGGAGGCATCATAATACTTTCAGGCAAAAGTATAAACACAGCCTTTATAATTCAATAAAACATTGTTTTTACAATGGGAATACATGTCACTAGAACATAATATTCTTCAAGCACTGAGCCTCTATCGAACGAGCGCCTTCAAGGACTTCTTCAAATTAGTGCTCGGCAGCTACTCAGCCCATAGCCGAACCCTGTGTTGCAATAGTGGTGGCCTCCATCTCTGCCCAGTATGTCTTGACACGGGCAAGTGCCATCCACGCACCCTCTATGCACGCCGACCTCTTCATAGCGTCGATGTGCGGCACAACACCAAGGAATTGTTGCACTAAATAAAGTAACTATTCAGCCTTGGCCCTTCCGGCCACAGATGATCCAGAACAGACCTCATGGCAAGTCCGGACAACCTATGGAGCTTGGCGCACTCGGCCATTCGCTCATTCAACAGCAGTGGACGCACTGGAGCATGGAACTGTGACCAGAACAGCTTTTCCACTTCACGATCTTTTTGATCCTTGAAGTACCCGGCCGCATCAGCAGCACTTGCTGTCAAATCTACGTATGCGTGTGCAGAACTCCATAGTTGATCAAGAGGGGCATACTTCGGATCTCCGAACTTAGTCCGCAACAAAAAGGGCTTCCCAGCCGCGATATCTCCAGCTTGACGCAGCTCCTCCCTCCTTCGTCGCTCTGATTTTGGAGCGGGCTTCCTTGGCTGCTACCATGGCCTTCTCTAGGTCCGTCGCCTTCGCTCGGCTTTCTTTTTCAAGAAGCTGGTAATGGTCGGCGGCATCTTTCAACTCAACGGCCATCTTGGCTATTCTTTCCTTGCTTTGGCAATGCGCGACCTGTTTGGCCCTCAGCTCTTCGACCGCCTTTAGAGCGGCCGCATTACTATTCCTGGCTTGTTCCTTGGCTCGGGCAAGTTCCGCCCGAAGGGTCTCCACGGCGGCAGCTTCATCTGCAGTCACAACATATTAAAGATACTGGCATCATTCTCCTCTTATTATGTGTTGATCACCGGAGAAATCACGTACCCTGTGCCTCGTCGAGCCGGTTGTTGACAAGCACGATGTCGGCAGCTGCCGCATCAAATTGCCGCTTCAGCTCGGCAAACTCATCAGTCCGGCTAGCCACCGGACCTTCAGCCACCTGCACATGACGGCGGCCTGATTATTAACTGGGACTATGATCCTCCGTTTGCCGCCATTCTCGACGGCAACCAGAGTCTCAGGGGCTACTATCTGCATAGGGCACACCTAACGTGTGCGGTACTGTCAAAAACATACACTATTTCACATACCTCAAAGCCTTTCAGTAGACTTATAAAAGCTTCATGCAGCCCGCTTTCGGCGGATGAAATCCTTTCAATCACCGTAACCATTAGCGTACGATGCGCTTCTAAGATGGTCGCTTGCTCCAGAAGATTCTTCAGTGTGTCTGATCACACACCGGACGGTTCTGGACACTTTCTGTTGCTCTCTTTAGGAGCTGAATACTGAGGACTTCGGGTGGCCAAAGGATTACCCTCTGGCCTTGGCAGATCAGGAGAAACCCTTTGCGACGACACTTCAGGGTCGCCCGCCTCATGAGGCGGGGTGGCAGGGGGAGGTGTTTCGCTCTCCATCATCTCCGCAAGAAGATACCCCGAAGACGAACTCTGTCGAGAAGGGATACTATCCGAACTACAAGATATATGCTTTGGTTATTGTATTTAGAGGTAATGTAGGATATTTTTACTATTAAGTACTTTTTGTTTACTTACATCTCGGTAGAGGGCTGATCCCCTTGCGGGCACTGTGCGGCAAGAGTACCCTCCGAGGCAGGACCCTCTGGCGAAGATTTCTTCCCCTGTTTGGAAACGTTTGCTTCCGGGTCTTCAGAGGTGGTCCTCTTCCTTCCTTGGGGAGAGGGAATTTCAGATTCTTCTCCCTGGTTATCCTCCTTTGCAGAGGTGCTAATTTCCCCAGTTTGGATGAATAATGAGTGAGGCCGGCTCTCAGCCTCTTTACTCCCCCCTTTATCTTCCCCTGAGGGCGCCTGATAAGGCGCCGGCTCGAGCATTCTGGCTAGTACCGGATTTGCTGAGCCTTCGGGAAGAGGGCCGAACACCTGATCATCTTCGCCTTTGTTACCCAGTCCTGGTCAAGGAGCGACTTTTTAGAATAATGTTATGATAAATAAAAAGACAGCGTGTTCGGCCACAGGATTACTTACTTGGGTATCCGGGCGATTACAGCTCAGACCCGCATCCTCGGTGGTGTCCCGACACTTTATTTGTGGTCCGAAGAACAATTTGTACATCTCTTCGAGCGTCATGCCGAGGAAGTGCTGGATGGTTCGCGGTCCTTCCGGGTTGAATTCCCACATACGGAGGGGTCGACGTTTGCAAGGCGGGACTCGACGAACTAGCATGACTTGCATTATCGTGACCAGGCTGACTTCTCTCTCGAGGAGATCTCGGATGCGACTCTGCAATATCGGCACATCATTTACTGGCCCCAATTCAGCCCCTTGTTGATCCATGACGTCAGTTGTGGTGGGGGGCCCGAGCGAAAGGCAGGGGCGACTACCCACTTGGCAATTCGGGGAGCTGTGATATAAAACCACTCCCGTTGCCATAAATCGGACACCTCTGGGAAGGAACCCTCTGGCCACAGAACATCAGCACTTTTTCTTATCACGGCACCTCCGCACTCTGCGTGTCGCCCCTCGATCATCTTCAGCTTTACATTGAAAGTCTTGAGCCACAGGCCGAAGTGTGGGGTAATGCGGAGAAAGGCCTCACACACAACGATGAACGACGAGATGTGAAGAAGGGAATCCGGGGCCAGGTCATGGAAATCCAGCCCGTAATAGAACATGAGCCCAATAACGAAGGGATCCAGAGCGAGGCCTAGCCCTCGGAGGAAGTGAGAGATGAATACAACGCTCTCGCCGGGTTCAGGCGTGGGAATGACCTGCCCTCGAGCAGGCAGCCTGTGCGAGATTTCGAGGGTCAAATACCTGGCCTCTCTCAGCTTCTTGATGTCTTTCTCTGTGACAGAGGAAGGCATCCACCGACCTTGAAGGTTGGATCCGGACATGGTTGAAGGTCCGAAGCGCCTGACCTAAGCCTTGGGTGTTGGAACTCGAGGCGGGGGAAGGATTTGATTGAGTACAAGAGGGAAAAAGGACAGGCCTTGGCCTGTTTATAAAGAGGGTGAATATCAAGCGTCCTCCTCGTGGCCGTTTGGGACTTGCCTAAAATCGAGGAGTCATGCCAACGGGCACGATTGGATTACCCACGTCCGTATTGATGAGAATCCCGTAATAAGGGGGACACAATCTCTGCTTTGACAAGATGTGTCAAGTAAACCGCCTCGCGATATGTGCAGTGCTGGTTAAGAAAAAACGGTTCGAATAAAGACCGGGCCATGCAGTGGCGGAGCTAGCCAATCAATGGAGCCGGGGCAAAATACCAAGGGATGTGGTTCATATGGTCATTTGCCCACTATAACTGATGATTAATTCTTCATCTTCTTTTATAATCAAATGGGAGTTTCTAGGCAGAGCCCGGGCAGCTGCCCAGGGTCGCCGGGAGGTGGCTCCGCCACTGGGCCATGCCATGATGTCGTGTTGCTAAACGTGTCAGTAGATTAGATTTGTGGAAATATTATTCTCTCTACGGTGGTATGTGGAACTTATTTTGCAGAACCGAACACTATTCTTGTGTTCAAAATCTTCTATGGAGTATTCAAAAGAAGAACCCGCCTTGCAATGCAGAAAACAAATCTGCGCGCCGGACTCATCGTCATTAAAGCCTGGTTCAGGGGCTACTGAGGGAGTCCTAGATTAGGGGGTCTCTGGACAGCTGGACTATATCCTTTGGCCGGACTGTTGGACTATGAAGATACAAGATTGAAGACTTCGTCTCGTGTCCGGATGGGACACTCCTTGGCATGGAAGGCAAGCTTGGCAATACGGATATGTAGATCTCCTCCCTTGTAACTGACTCTGTGTAACCCTAGCCCCCTCCGGTCTCTATATAAACCGGAGGGTTTAGTCCGTAGGACAATATACAATCATACCATAGGCTGGCTTCTAGGGTTTAGCCTGTACGATCTCGTGGTAGATCAACTCTTGTAATACTCATATCATCAAGATCAATCAAGCAGGACGTAGGGTATTATCTCCATCAAGAGGGCCTGAACCTGGGTAAACATCGTGTCCCCTGCCTCCTGTTACCACCCGCCTTAGACGCACAGTTCAGGACCCCCTACCCGAGATCCGCCGGTTTTGACACCGACAAAGACTGTAACGAGTTTGTGGTGGAGGGGCGGGCGTTGTCGGAGATGCAAATTTTTTGATGCCTCCAGATGGACCATGCAGTGAGCAACATGAGGGAGGCTATGTCCTTGTGCATGGCAGTTGGTGCATTGGTAGTAGAGGATGCCCACCAACTTAGGAAGGAGTCATCAGCGTCGGATAGGGCAGTGAGAGCATGACACCAAGCAAGAATTTCATGCTAGATAACCTTGGAGAAAAGGTAGTGTAGAAGAAGGTGGTTCGTGGTCTTCATCACCTGGTCACAGAGCGCGCGGGTGTCATCGTGGGGCAGGCTATGCCTTGCCAGGCATGCAATGACCTTGAATAGCTAGCCACATGAAAAACAAATCCTTACGGGTGCCCGTTTCCTCCAGGTAAGTCTCCAGTGGGGCATGGAGTTTGATACGATAAACAGGGTTTGATGACATAAATTAACAGTGTAGGTTTCCGTAGTTGTCAATCACCATCTCATAGAGTCGGAGGCCAGAAGTCACAACGCTCCCGTGCGGCTCCACGGGCCGCACCGGGGCGCCCCAGACCCGGCCACCTAAGGCACGCCCTCCTCCTCCTCTCCCCTCACCGCCGCCGGAGGCCGTCGCCGGGACAAAGCCCGGGCGGCGTCGGTGGCGGTGGGGCCATTTCACGGTGCAGTGGGGGCGGATCTGCCGCTCTTGGCGTCCGGCGACGCTGGTGGTCCAGGGGCTGTGCGCGCCGGCGAGTTCAGGGCTGGCGACCACAACGTGGCGGCCTTGGTGGGGGGCTGCGTGTGCCCGCCGGTGCACGACCATGGAGCCAGCGGGTGGTTCGTCCCGTCAGCGGCACCGGCGGCCGGAGGTCCTCTTCTCCGGCAGGGCGGCGGATCCGGGGCCCTCTTGCCCAGATCTGGTGCGGTGGTGGGCGAACGGTCGTGGAGGCCCCGCGCGAGAGGCTGGTGCGCGGCGGAGGGACGGCTGGTGTACCCCGTCGTCCTCGCCGGCGACCTCCAGCGAGACGGCGGTCGTGTGGCTGTGTGGAGGGCGGATCTGGAGCTAGAGCTTGTGTGGCAGCTTCGGGTGGATCTGGTGGTGGCAGCTCGTGGTGGCATCTTCGTGCAGACGGATCCGGAGCTTCGGGGTGGCAGCCCGTGCTCCTCGCCTGGTGATTTTGGTCTGGTGGTGTACGTCGCGCCGGCTGCGGCTCTTGGTGGTGGTGCTGCAATAGCAAGGTTCGATCCCCCCGCCTTCAGTCTGCACTGCGGGCGCTTCGGTTCTGGCCTCCGGCAGGCGTGTGGTGGCGCGCGCGGGGCGCGTCGGCGTGCCTGATGTATGGTTGCAGCCCGGAACCATGGTGGTTCTTGGCCTCGGGCAGCGCACCTCTGCTCCTTGCCGGCATGGTGCTTGGTGGGGCACGGTGGCTCGCATTGCGTCCGGTGGCTCTGCGTCCGGCCGGCCATTGATGGATCTGGCGTCTAGTGTTGAGTTTGGCCGTCGGTGGTCTCCGCGAGGTGCAGCTGGCTGAGGCGGTTCGTCGTGCTTCTTCATCATTGGAGGGCTCGACGGCGGTGGTGGTCGGCTGCCGTATTGTTGTGGGATGTGCTCAAACTCCAGGTGAGAACCCTGCCTTGGCTATGCTGATGCCGGCGGCAGCGGCGTCTACGAACGTTGTTTTCCTCGTAGGAGGTGCCGTCGTGGAGCTACAACACCTACAGTTTTTTGTTTGTGGTCTCCGGGTAAAAACTCAAGATCAGGCTTGTCAGATCGGATGACGGTGTTGTGTGCTCGACAACACTACCTCCTTGGAGGCGTTGTCTTGGAGACCCAAACAACGGCGTCTGTTGCTGTGTGTGGTTGTGGGTGGTGCGTTTGGTGGTGGTGGTGCGGCCTGCTCAAGACTGAGGATGGTGTTTCTTCTTGAGGTGTTTCTCTTCGGTTGTACTACGCATGGTCTCCGGCCTGCTTCTATGCATGCTCATGACCCTGTTCTGTTGAGGCGAGCCTCGGGCTCTTGGTCTCATATTGGTTCACCTTTGCTCAATGACGAAGCAATGACGCCTCCCTCCATTGCTAATCGTCTTGAACTTCTGTGGCGGAGCGCTCAGTCAAGGTTCGTGTTAAGCTTGGGCACAAGGTTCGTGTTAAGTTTTGGCACTCGTTAATTATGGATGCTCCTCTGTTGTGCTATGGGGTTTGATACGCACGCCGGTGCGGTGCGTTAGGCTGTTTGTAGAGTCTTGGTATTGTGATCCCTCGACGCACCCTTCATCTACCTGGTCCTATTACTATGCTAGTTAGGTCTTGCCTTATGTTGGGCGTCTTGTTCCTCTCCTTTCCTTGTAACACTTGTTACTTGTCTGGTTTTCGGCTCGGTTTTTCTCATAAACGGGGTCAATTTGTTAAGATTTTCGATCCGGTTTTCCTTATAAACTGGATCAATCTCCTGGCATTATGGCCACTTTAAGTAATATATTCAGGTGGAGGGATTCCTCCCCCGGTGATTCTAAAAAAAACATCTCATAGAGTCAGGCTGGGAAGATAGAACGATATGCTAGAGGGCACGTCAGAGAGCGACATGCTACACGGTTGCCGTAGGCCCCAAAGCATCTTGAATGTTTGAGATGCTTTGTACTTCTGATAAACTTTTATAATATATCTGTTCATTTTCGTAAGAAAAACTAAACACGAGCAGCGCATGGCTCCTTTGCTTCCATTGCGAACACACGCCCTTTTCATCATTGGTTTAGTTGCTTGACGGTTGACACTTGAGAAAGGCAAAAGAATGGGTGACGAAGAAAAACAAGGACCGCCCGGGCCGATGGAACAAAGCCGGCGCATATGATTAGCAGCAGCGCACGAGGGGCGGGGCTCTGTCCATACGAACCGTATCCGGCGGTGTGGGAGTGGGATTGGCATCAGATCCTTGTTGGCTACCCACTGGTCCTTTGGTCCCTACGGGTTCGGTCAGGTGAAGCACTCAAGAGATCGATCACGATGAGGCGCCGCGTTCATCGCGCCACGCCGCCGCCACACGACGGGGGCCGCGAGACGACGACAAGCGCCAACCAACCGCCGGTAGGTTGCTAAGAAGGACTCCGGGGTGTGGCAAAATTAATAAATTTGATTCATGGACAAAATCAAATTACATAATAAATTGTCCGTGAAACTATTTCACGCGACTGATATTTTTTGTGTGACGCCTGACACGAAGGCGCCATATTACACTGTGCAACGCCTCATAGATAGGTGCTACACGCCTGGCCAGCGTCGCACCCGTGTGATCCAAAAATTACTAAGTCAGTGTGCAGCGCCTGAGAGCTAGGTGCCACATTATACAGTGTAGCGCCTAGCTTCTAGGCGTTGCACTACTGGTTGCTTCATTTTATAATGCAACCACTAGTGCAACGCCTGAGAGCTAGACGCCACACTATACAATGCAGCGCCTAGCTCTTAGGTTCTGCACAATGACTTAGCAAATTTTAGGCAGTCTGGGATGCAACGCTGGCCAGTCATGTAGCGCCTATCTGTGAGGCGTTGTACAGTGTAGTGTAGCGCCTTCGTGTTGGGCGTCACACAAAAAAACAGCCGTGTAAAATAGTTTTACGGACAGTTTATTTTATAATTTGATTTTATTCATAGGTCAAATTTATCAAATTTGCTCTGGGGTGTTCGTCTGATCCGTGCGGTCCAGCCAGCCATCTCGCGGGCGGCCGTGATACGGACTGACGTGACCGCCGCGATCTGCCGCTTTGTCCTGGCCGAGACAGTGCAGGACGGCGCGAGATCTACTGGCTACAGACTACAGGCGGCGACTGCTGATGAGTGATGAGTGATGACTGTGCTGCTGCAGTTCAAGGGACGACAATGCCTGCAGTTCGTAGGTGGAGGACTGGAAACCATGGATTTGCCCGTGCCTCCCTGTTCCAGGATCGTAGGGCGGAAGCAGAGTTGCATGCCTACAACAGGGCCGTGGTGACGTGTCTGGTTCTGTCACGGCAGGATCGGGCGATAGGTGAGCAGGTGAGGCCAACTTCACCGCACGACCTCAAACGGACGTCCGGATTGATCGGATTTTGTTTCTTTAGGGCGTCGATGGGTTCGTCCGTGTCCGCTTTTGTCAGATGGGTCGTGTGTGCGCGCACTGTGCGACCGCACCCCAAATCGTGTCCGGGGTGGACGTGAATAAAACAAATATAAAAACTAGAATGAAATAACTAAAAAACTAAATAAAAGCATTTAAAAAAACATAATACATATATAGGGGACGGCCACTTAAACGGCCCGGTTTGCACGGCCACTTAAAAGGCCCAGTTTTCATAATTAACATATAAAACAAAATAAAAGAACGCCTCCGCCTCCCGCGCGCTCCTGCCGCGCTCGTCGGTGTCGTAGCCGTCGCCGTCTTCACTGGCCGTCGGTGTTGTCGTCGTCGCTGACGAGGTCGACGTAGTCCGGCGGCGTCCACAGGTGGGCCGGAGGTGCGTGGTGGACGGGGGCGGGCTGGACGGCCTGCACCACCTCCTCCCGTGGCGAGGCCTCCCGCTCCGGTGATCGCGACGGAGTGGGGCACTAGTTCACGCCCACGCCGGCGGACATCTCCGTCGAGGTGCCGGCGAAGAAGGACGCGCGCCTGGTGTCGTGCTCGTCACGAAACCAGGTGTCCAACAGCGCGGAGTCGGGGGCGTACCTGGGGTCGTAGAAGAGGTCGTCGGGGAGGAGGCGGCGGCGGCGCTCGATCTCCTCTTCGCGCGCAGGCCGCTCGTCGGGACCGGCGGGATCGGGACCCGGTCGGCGGGCAGATGCTAGTTATTGGGGAGATGGGCGCCGCTCCAGGGGAGCGGCGTCCTCGTCTCCCAATAACGGCAGCACACCGACGCGCGGACGTAATGCCGATCACGCGCGCCGGCGGACGTGGGCGCGATGGAGAACGCGGGCGGCGCGGGGGCCCGGCGTGGTGGCGATGGCGACGGCGTCTCCTCCTTCTTCACCGAGCCGCGGCGGCGTCCCGACGAGGAGCCAGCCTCGCGGTCGTGCCTGCCTTTGCGGCCGTAGTTCCATAGCCCCATGGCTGCGCTTCCCACTTAAAGAAGGACGGCGACCGTTCGACGTGCGGATGACAAGTGGGGCCGCCCGCTCGTGCGCATTGATGTGGGCGGGTGGGAGGTAGGTGGCCGCCTGCCACGCAGCCCCGACGCGGACGAGCGCGCGTCCGTTCGGTGTCCGCCGCGACCCAAACCCGGCGCAAGTTTGCGCTCGAAATGGGTCGGACCGGACACAAAACGGACAGGTTGGGTCCGGGCCGTCGCGCGCTGGGCCGCTTCCTTTGTCCGTTCTATCCCAAACAGACGGGAACGGACAGGATAAGATCGCGCGGTGGAGTTGGCCTGAGGACGTGAGGAAACTATTATAAACAGCTTCTGATTTGGATTAAGGAAGAGGGAGGACGTAGGGGGCGTGCCAGCTTCGGCCTCAGTGTGTACATAAACAAGGCATCTTCAAGACCAACTCGTAAACCTCCCACAGACCACGTTGTCTGGATCGTGAAAGCCATCCAATGCAGGATTGTATCGATCGGCGGCACGATCCGGACGTACTTTCTCCCGCAAAAGGAAGTCAAATATGGGGCAATTTTGCGGGAATCCGGATATCTGCATGACCAACAAAAAGCCGCCACATACCATTTGTATTCTGCGTCCGCCCATGATGGCTAGTATTGCACTGGAATTGCGGATTTTCTTTCAGCCGCTTCTTAAATTAGCTACACCCTGTTGTACCCCTTCTGCTGATGCAGCTAGCTAGCTAGCATCCAAAGGTACTCTGACAATTCTCAGACATTGGTGTGGTTTTGGAATATATAAGATGGACTGCGGCCTGCCTTTTTATCCAAAAAAAGGGTAATATTTAGCGGAATGCATTGAGCTAATTGCAGCAGATAGCTAGCGTTTTGAAGAAAGGTAGTACTGAATAGTGTATTTCATTGAATGGAAGGTGCTAATTAATATATTTTTTATTAAGCAAATTAGCTAGTCATTTGGCGGAAGGTGCTCATATCATTTGGCGGAAGGTTGGCTTCCGCCATTGCATGGCATGCTTAGATGTGGCGGAAGGTTGCCTTCCGTCATTGCATGACATCCTTAGATTTGGCGAAAGGTTGGCTTTCGCTATGATGGTGTGATTAGTAGCCTTGCTTAGTGCTTGCTTAGTGATTTTAGCAGGTTCATTTAGCCAGATGTTTTGAATATATACGGCTACGGCTGGACGGCCGCCTCCCACATTCGTATCCACAGACTAGTCTCCCTTGTTCGCGGACGGATACGGGAGAAAATTTATGGGTCGTCATTGGAGATGCCCTAACTCTACTACACCTAGGGAAGATTTCCCACGGATCTAGGGCTTCTTCAAGGTGGATCGCCAAATATTTTCTCAAATATTCGGACCAATGTCCGCAGACTGGTTTGGACGTCTGAGCCCTATAAACCGCCCCCAAACTTGCTTGCTTAGTGATTTTAGTAGGTTCATTTAGCCAGATATTTTGAATATATACGGCTACGGCTGGACGGCCGCCTCCCACATTCGTGTCCACGGACTAGTCTCCCTTGTTCGCGGACGGATACGGGAGAAAATTTATGGGTCGTCATTGGAGATGCCCTAACTCTACTACACCTAGGGAAGATTTCCCACGGATCTAGGGCTTCTCCAAGGTGGATCGCCAAATATTTTCTCAAATATTCGGACCAATGTCCGCAGACTGGTTTGGACGCCTGAGCCCTATAAACCGCCCCCAAACTCGGGGAGATTTGGGGAGTCCGAATGTCCGCGGACGCTGCCAACCTAGCTTCACACACCACCACAAAACCATTTTGCTATCTCCTCCCTTCTTTGTCCCTTCTTCACTAGACAAGGGACACGTCCGAACTTGTCCACGGGCATTCGGTGATGCCCATTTGGTGATTGCCGATGGAGTTGCCCTTAACATATGGGTTGACGACCCAGGGAGAAAATGACGCAGGGTTTTGTTAGAATCGTCGTAGTTTACTTCCCCAGCTCTTCTTATTGGAGTTAGTTGGAGAGACGGAGACAAACTTTTGGGTGACGAGTTGAGCGGAAATTGCTAATGAGGCTCGGCCTCCATAGAACCTAATTTTCTTGTTAAGAAATCGCAAATCAGTTTGAAATTTAAAAAATAAAACAAATGCACGTCCACATTGGAATGTATACTGCTTTTTTGTAAAGTTTCATGATGAAATACAATTCTATGTAACCTAAAATTGCATTATTTTTTTATCTCGCATAAAGAAAATTCATCACGCAGAATGCGCAATATACATCCGTGTGAAAGGAAGCACGCTGGATACAGAGAGGGATTCCCTAGTTGAACAAAGTCCTGCATCAAGACATAAGCAACGAAATAATACATGGCAGTTTTGAACTTTCAAAGCTAGATGTGCAAGATGATGCGCCTTGACATTGTTTCCCCTGCTAATGTGAGCAACTTTGCCACGCTAAAAAGAAGGACTGTTTTGTATTTGTGCAAGCAGTGGCCTATTGTCCCATGGACCTGGAGCAGAGAGAATGTCCGTCTCTTTTACTGCCGAAACTAGCACTGAACAATCCGTAAAGAAATGTGGGTCCTGAACATGGAGTATTTCTGCCAGCCTGGTTGCAAGTATGAGACCAAAAGTCTCAGCTTGGAGAGGAGAAGAAGCCATAGGAGACATAGCTGCAATCTGAAGTTGATGGATTCAATCATTATTCTGAACCTGGATGAAGACTCCAATTCTTTCCTGTTTAGGACTTTGAGCTGGATGTATTTCCCACGCAGCATCACAAAAGATTGTGTTGCCTGGAAAAGAGTCCGGATTTTGTATCGTCGGTTGCACCAGTTGGTCATGTAAGCAATGCACAACATTAGCTTCAGTAGGTATTTCTCCTAATTTGGTTCCTTGTATGATTGCGTTTGCCACTGCATACACCTGAGAGGGCCTGCAAAATTTCCTAGCAAAGAGAGCATCATTTCGAGATTTTCACACGCACCACAGAAAAGTATACAAGTTAGAAAGATTAATTTGTGGCTGGCCAGAGTTAAGCAAAGTTTGGATCATGTTAGGAATAGAATGGTTAACAGCAGCAAGGATTTCCGTTTTAATAAACCAAGGTGAGCAAAACCACGCTGCCTTAGAGAAAGGGCAAAGAAAAAAATGTGCATTTCATCCTCTGTATTGCCACACCTGGAGCAGTTTTCATTTATGTGCTTAGAGAATTTACTTGCTCTCTTACCTGTAGGAAGCGTTTTTCTAAGAAGTCTCCAAGCAAATGTCTGTACCCGTGGCGCCATGAGTTTGTCCTGCCAAACTTGTAAGAAGAGCAACGATTTGAGGATGAACCTCTTTCGATCGTTGTCTAGCTGGTAGGTCAAGGTTGTTGAAGCAACGCTTATATGCACTTTTGGACGAGAAATTTCCTGCAGGTGTTAGTTTCCAAATCAAAGCATCTTGTCCAGCAGCAGCAACTATAGGAGTCTGAAGAATATCATTAGCTATCTCATGAGAGAACAAAGAATTAATTAGACCCGCATTCCAAGCTTTTTTATTTGGCAACCAAAGATCTCTAACAATAGCAGGATAGACAAAAGATTGCTCTTGTACAATTAAATGATCGTAAATTCCTTCCTATCTTGAAAACCAAGGAGAACTCCACACCGAACTATTACCATCTATAATCTGATAGGTAGAGGCTGAAATTAAGAGAGGCTTCACCTTTAGTATTGCAGCCCAGAAGGTTGATTTCGGCTTGTTTGCTTTGGCTCTCCAAATGGACATGTCATGGTGATACTTAGCCTTGAGGATCAAAGCCATCTGGCTATGTGGTTCTTTTGCCAACTTCCATCCCGCTGAAAGAATAAGTCCTTGGTTGATTGCATGCAAGTTCATGATGCCTAAGCTGCCAATTTCCTTCTCAATGCAAATGTACGCCCATGCCCTGAGGCACAAGCTTTTTGTAGTAGGTTCATCTCCGTGTTTAGGCCTTCTTTCCCCCGTTTGTAACTAGGGCCCAAGTACTTACTTTAATGCCATTCTAATATGTGGCCCCTAGGATCACACCGGCAAAGATTAAACTAGTCAAGGCAGCCAAGAGGGGTCATGCTTATAGCGAGACAGAAAAGCCCTTTGCCTCAGACGCAACTGCCATCTCAATGGCGAACCAACCTGTCGTTGGATGATTAGAGGGATTGTGGTATCCCAACCCATCAGGGTTCAAGTCCTGGTGTTCGCATTTATTTCTGGATTTCTGGCAATGCGCATTCAGTGGGAGGAGACGTTCCCGTCGACGACGAGGTGCCTAGGATGACTTCGTAAATTTCAAGATGATATGCCGGCTCAGTCTTTCAGAGGTGCTCATAGGGATAGGGTGTGCGTGTATGCGTTCATAGGTGTGCGTGTATGCACGTGTATATGAGCGTTTGCGTCTATACTGTGTTAAAAAAACTCCCATCCCAATGAACGGACGTAGGAGGGAGGGCTGGCTCCTAGCGCATGTTTTTTTATTACTTTTGTTTATATTTTTGTAATGGATATATATTTTATTTAAATCCTAAAAATGTTTAGTTGCTCATGCAGTGTAAAACAATGTTTGCACAACTTAAAAAAGTGTTGATAGCATTTGCAAAAATTGTCCATGTCATTAAAAAATATTCACATACTTCAAAATAAATGTTCATGACTCTATTTGCATAATTAAAATATATATTTCGTACAGACAAAAAAGTGTCCGTGATATTTCACGAAAATGTTCACGTTTTGCCAAAAAACAAATAGGTGACATTTTAATAAAATATTTGCATATTATAAAAATGATAAGTACCATCCAAAAAATTCACATTACATTTAAAATAAAAAATATTCACACATTTCAAAAAATGTTTGTAATATTTTTCAAAACACTGTACAATGTAAAAAAATGTTCGCATAGTTTCTAAAAAAAAATACTTTGTGCCATTAGAAAATGTTCAGCTTGTATTTGGAAAATGTTGACATGTATTTGATTTTTTTTAAAAACAAGCAACTGAAGGAAATATAAATCGTGTATTTGGAAAAAGTTCAACGTGTGTCAAAAAAGTGTTCCACTTGTATAATAAAATGTACAATTTGGATTTAAAAGAAGCAGTCATATATTGAACAAAACGAGGGAACAAATCAAAGAAAACACAGAAAAACGAACATAACACTAATAAAAAAACATAAAAAACAAGAAAAACACCGAGAAAAGAGGGTGGAAATCTAATGCGAGGGACACTACACTATTTGCCCGCTCCACCTCCTCAAGCCCAAATGCGAAACCCAGGGGCGCGGCTATGTGCGTGCACTGCGGCCCCTAGGAAGAGGTGGTCCTATTGGGCGCTTCAGGTGCCAGGAAAGCTCCCATGTAGAGCGAGATTCGATGACATTTTATTTCCTCTGAGTTCGGTTGACCGAGAAAAAGAGAACAAAATAATCATAAGTTCAAAAACGTTCATGAATTTTGGAAAATGTTCATGATTTGAAAGAAGTTCATCAAATTTGCAAAAAAAATCAAAAATAAAAAAAGTTATGGATTTAGAAAAATCATTGAAATTAGAAAAAAACATCGAATTTGAAAAAAAAATGGATATTGAAAAAAGTTCGTCAAAATTGGACAAAAGTTCATCGAATTTGAAAAAGTTCATCCAATTTCAAAAAATTCATTGCTTTGGAGAAAAGGTTCACGTATTTGCAAAAAATTCATCGAACAAGGAAGAACAAAAAATGAAAAACAGAAAAATGAAGAAGAAGAAAGGACAAAAAATGAAAAGAAATGAAAAAGGGAAAAAAAAGGAAGAATAAAAGAAGGAAAAGGTTGCAACTTACCAGATCCCGCTGGGTGTTACACCAGGGTACCTTGATGAGGTAGGTTGCTGGTTCATTTCACAACCAACATGCATTTTTTGTTAGATTAAAAACACAGAGAAAAAGCTACAGGGTCCGGCACAGCATGGGGGTGTTTCATGCGCCCGTTTGTAAAGTACACTGTAATGGGCACGTGAAGCCCCAAATAGGAATTGCCTGGGTCGTCCCAGTTATCAATTGCAGCGCGGTCCTGATGTCATAGTGATATCATGCACGTTTTTTCATTTTTCACTTTTTTACCTGTGTTTATATTTTGAAATATTTGAAATATATATGTAAGAAAAGCACTTTACATAAAATTTTGAAAAAAAATAATCCTGCAGTTGAAAATTGTTAAATGTGTACAAAAAATATCTTTGTCGTATAACAAATTTATAAATGCGAATATAAAAAGTACAAAATTTTAATCATAAATACATGAAATTTTAATCATATGTACGAAAAATGTCCACCATATGTACGAAAAATGTGAAAAATATAAAATTTCACACATTTCGAAATCAATGTATGAGATATTTAAAAAAACGTATTTGTCCAACTGTAAAAGCAATGTTCATGCAATTCAATAAAATGTTTCGTATATTCAAAAAATGTAAGTCACATTAAAAAAATCTTCACTAGTTTGAAAAATGTGTTCATGAAATTGAGAAGTTTGTAGAATGTACTAAAAGTACAAAAAAAATGTGTTTTATCCTTTTAGGAATATTTCAGCATGTATTTGAAAAACTATTTAACACGTAATTGAAAACAAATTCAAAACATGTTTTTGTAGAGAATGTTAAACATGTATTTCAAAAATGTTAAACGCTTATAAACTAAATGTTCTATATATCTGAAAAGAGAGTAGACATGTATTGTAAAACCAAACCAATGAAATACGACAAAAGAAACAAAAGTAAAAACGAAGAAACCAGAAATACCGAATAAACCTAGAAATATACAAAGAAAACCAAATTATAATGAATAAGAAAAAAAAACCATAGAAAAACAAATAAAAGCGAAGCATAAAAATAAATGTGATATTTCATTTAGAATATCTAACAAAATAAATGTGAAATTTTAATCGTTACAAATTTCACAAAATGTTCCTTTAAAAATATTACTTTTGTTGTGGAAAATAAATATTCACAAAGTTTCACAAATATTGTGAACCTTTTTAATATCTTGATTTTGTTAATTTCTTGAATCTTTTTAAAAATAAAATATATTTTTGTCTAAAAAACAGGCCGAAATGCCAAGAGAAACAAGAAAACCGTACTAAGGGAAACTCTTTTTGTGTGCAAAAACTAGAGTATGTTGCCTTCTTCCATTAGCTTTAACGTGTAGGTACTGAGTATTACCTTCTTCCATTAGCTTTAGCATGTAGGTTTTAGTATTAGCTTCTCCCTCAAGGAGTTCTGTAACTCCTTTTAAAAAAATTCAAAAAATAATTGTGAACTTTTTAAATATTGTTGAAAACTAATAATCACAAAGTTTCACAAATATTATGAACCTTTTTAATATCTTGATTTTTAAAATTTGTTGAATCTTTTTAAGAAATAAAATATACATTTTATCTTTAAAAAAAGTCTGAAATGCCAAGAGAAACAAGAAAACTTTACAAAGGGAAACTCTTTTGTGTGTGAAAAACTAGAGTATGTTGCCTTCTTCCATTAGCTTTAACATGTAGGTATTGAGTATTACGTTCTTCCATTAGCTTGAGCATGTAGGCATTTAGTATTATCTTCTCCCTCAAGGTGTTCTGTAATTTTTGCTCCTTGTTTCCATTTAAGTTCATCTTGTTGCATAATTCTGTCTAGTTGAGCTCTCTTCTAAAATTCTAGCTTTCTTATCAGGCTGTGCATCTCCATTTACCTTCCTGAGATATTATATCTAAGGTAGTATAATTAATTCCAAGCAAGAGCCTCCCAGACCTCCCCCCTAGAGGGTGTGTGGTTTGAGTGAAAATCTCTACTTGCACAAATATTTTACCGGTCAAATCTAGATGTATTTTTGTTTCATTGTCTCCTACAATCCCAAGAAATAAACACTTTTTTATCCATTATTAACTCCCTATGAAATGTTTGTTTCATTGTCTTCTAGAAAATACCTCTTATTATTAACCAACCTGTATATTATTTCTTTATTTTCTTTCCAAGTTTTTCAAGTCTTGGGATAGGACAAACATGCGCCATCCCCAAATGTTTGGGTAACTTGTTTTTTTTATTCCTTCTCCTGGTAAACTTTTTTGTATATGGTCCCACTTTTCATCTTTGGAGTCCAGGTTACTATCATTATCATCAGACATCATTTCCTCTAGATCATGTTCTCTTGTGTCAAGAAAGTTCTTTTTATCAGGTTTTCCAGGGGTCATATCATGTTGGACATTGACTTGTTTAATTAAATCAACTCTAGTTTGTTCGACATATTTAATTAAAGCCAAGTTATGATAAATCATTTCTTCATAATTTCCCAGATTAACATCAATTTTTTGGGCAGTAGTACCCAATTTATCAAGGGAGGAATTAACTATTGTAGGGATAGTTTATTACTAGTCATCCTTAGCGGATGCTCTTTCCTTAGCAAAATCTTCAATCTTGCAATCCATCTTTCCTCTATGTTTGTTACATCTTCTGAGGTGCTCCTCCTTCAGCTCCCCTTTAGATGCAAGAGGAATGTTTCGGCAAAGGTGTTTTGACTCCCCTCATAATCTACAGGATCTAGATCTTCTCGAGGGTCATCAATGTTTAGATCTTAAATTTTCTCTTCATTTTTTTCATGTATAGTCTCAATTCCATCAACAGTAGTTCGAGATCCCATCACTTCAAACATGTCCCTATCATCAAAATTCAAGTTCTGTTGGAGTGGTTCATGTTGCCTTTTAACCTCCAACTCAAAGCTTTTCTTTTGAATGTCCATATCTTTGTCCTTTATTAAGTGACCAACTGAGTTGCCTGTCTAGTAGCAATCTCCTCTGCAACCTGCAGTCTCTTCAAGATCTCAGCATTTTTTTTCAAACACGATCCCTTAGAGTTCGATTCATTAAAAAGGTCGAAGAGAGTTGCCCAATTAATTAACAGAAAATCGGGTAAAAACCGTCACAAATGCGTGCAAAAACAAGGCACATAGGACGACATGCCAACCGACATAATAACACACACACGCCATCGAGGTTGCAACTGGGTGCCATCGTCATCACGCATTCGACTAGGTGACTCCGACTCCACCATAGGCGACTGCCTATATGCCCTCACTGCAAACAAGCGCCGAGGCCTGTGTCGACCAATGCCAAGCAGTCAACCAGACACGCCGACGACCAGGAAGCTCCGACTCTGTCGACGAGCATCACAAGAGAAAAGCGATGGGCCTATGCCGAGCTAGCATCGAAATCGGCCACTCATTTCGTGTCATCGTTGCCACAAGGCCCTCCTCAGCATCTCTGACTTCAGAAAGACAAAGTGAAGCCCGATGACCCCTCGAACACGCTGGATGAGACCGACTAGCAAAACTTAGCTGCAAACCTGCTCCACCCGAAGCCATCATCATTGCGACACAAGAAGTCACGGAAGACATCCACATTGCCAGAAGGACATTTGCCGACCACAATGTCACGAGCGTCCGGCCCATGGATCGCACAAACGGGATCTGTTGCTCTTCAAGGTGATGCCCTAAAGAGGGAAGCGACAATGATGACACCCTCGCCTGACCCAGTCGGGCCTTCGGCTTTCACCCGAAGAGCACGATCCGAGGGTTGCAGAGGATACAAGTCTACACAGCGGCGCCTCCCGAGAGGTGAGATGACGTCCACGGATGCCAACGCCGTCATCCTGCAAGAACGGACAAGCTTTCGCCCGAAGCTTACCCACCACCATCACCCCCACAAACTGCACCTCCGCTGGCCCACCCACCTCTCATAGAACCAGCACCACACCTCCCTGCCAGCCTACGGGCCAGATCCAGCGGCCTCCTGCATCTGCACTGCAATGGGACCCAGCAGCCGGCCCCCGACAGCAGCGAGCAAGGCGCACCCTAGCGAGCTGGAGGAGCCCAGGCCGCAATCCCGCTGCGCCAAACCGGACAGATCTGATGGCCATGATGGCGGAGGCACAACCGAGGCCTCCCAGAACCACCTCCACAGGAGCACGCTGCCGGGGGAGAACGCCGGACTGCGCCAGGCAAGCCGCCGGCCGCCGGGGAAGGGCGGGCCGCAAACCGGGAGGAGGAGCCTCCCCCATCACAAGGCTGCCGATCTTAGCATTTGGATCAGCAACCAAATGTACTCCATTCCCACAGCTATATTAGTAGTATCTTTGTTCCCTCCAATTACATTTTCATACTGTTTCAAGGACAAACTTTCAAGAGCAATTCTTCCAGAAGCAACTTCAGACATCTTGAAAGGGGCATCTTCTTTTCCATTTCCATCCAAGTCGCCAATATCCACAGACTCAAAGTTTTTCCTCTTGCTTGCATGTCATAGAGACGGCAATCTTTTGTGGTAATTTCAGTTCCACGGGAATCTTATGTAAATCCCTTATCCTCACCTTGAACCTGATTTCTTCTTTCTCAGCTATCCTTTCTTTGTGGGCAACGTTTTGGCGTGGCACAAGATTCTGCCGAAGTGAAATTCTAGTTTACTTCGTGCGAAGTCTTTCGTGCAATATTGCAAGATATCTATGTACGTCTCCTGTGATGACCATATATGTACTCTTTGTAATAAGTTTGTCTACAGGGCCGACCCTGAGGGGGGGCAGGGGGGCGGCCGCCCCGGGCCCCCAAAATCTAGGGGGCCCCACCCAGGTACGTAGGCAGGCTATGGCCTATGTTAGAAAAAATTCAGAAGGGCTGCGACGCTGGGCTTTTCTTCAGCGCAAGCAGTAGCAGCAGGCCGGTAGCCCGAATCCACCCAGGGATCGATGCCGGCGCGATCCCTTCACGTAAAAAAATGAGCGATCACGATCCCTTCCTATTCCACGATTTCCATCTCGCAGCGATTACCCTAGCCGCCGCCGCCGCCGTACTGCCGCGCCCTGGCTCCTGCTAGTAATTCCTTCCTAATCCAGTTCGTCGGCGCTGCTGATTACAATTCCCAGTGGCTCCAATCCAATTGCTCTCCCGCTCTAGCCTCCTGGTGCTGTATAGGCATACGCACTGACACTCATCAGTCATCACATAGTCGACCATCAGGTATATCACAATTCACAACTGTATTACCGTTCCTTGATGCATAGCCGGCACTGTTTAACAACTGATGCAACCATTTCTTTTAACAGCATTGTGTGTTAAACTGTTAATCCTGTTGCCCAGAAACAGGACGTATCCATTGGGTAGCCATAAAAGAAAAATAAAGGAACCTGTGGATAAATTGGTACGATCACATCGCAGGGATATTCACAAACTTCTCAAGAGTGATATATACTCGTGCTCCCATTGCTTCGATA
Source organism: Triticum monococcum (assembly GCA_034509565.1). Lineage (NCBI taxonomy): Eukaryota > Viridiplantae > Streptophyta > Magnoliopsida > Poales > Poaceae > Triticum > Triticum monococcum. The sequence goes on from CM067841.1 coordinate 542,478,272, forward strand.
AACCAAGATGATGAGTTGGTGATGGTTGCCATAGAGGAAGAGGAAGAACAACCAACTAATGGGAATTCGGAATCAAATCAGCAAGAAGAAAATGTCGACACCAACATCGGCGACAACAATGTAAGTGGCTCCGAGAATGTAGGTAATTCATCACATGCACAAACACAGACATGCTAGTGTTGATGAACAACTAGTTTATACGTACTCTCGATATATGTGATCCAAGAAATTGGGAAAATCTTGATAAGAAAGCAACATATATCTTAGTTGAGAAAGGGCCTATGAGAGAGGGAGAAATAGAATACTGTGTACACGATGTACCAAGACATTTTTCATGTGCTCATTATCTTAGGAAATTAAAGCAATGGAGAAGAACATGATAGATAATGACTAGTTTATCCAGAAGATGGAATGCATCAGCCGAAAGAAGCTTTTCAAAGTTAAAATTATTGAAGAATTTGTTGAGGTCAACAATGACTCTAGAGAGGTTAAGTGGTTTGACTACATTATGCATCGAGAAGACATTAGTGGATGGCATTGACATCAACCCCATCATAAGTGACTTTGCATTGAGGAATGATAGAAGAAACTTTTAAGGTATCATAATATCATTTGATGTGCATACTGTTTTTAGATGCATTTTAGTGTTACTGATAATATTTCATGTATACGTATATTCATGTCGCTATTATGATGTCTATATCAAAGGCCCCAAGTTTTAGTTTCGCCCCGGGCCCTCAAAATCTCAGGACCGGCCCTGTTTGTCTAATGAAATATATGTGGTTATTTGAAAGAAAAAAAAACTATCCTTTCAACATCAGCCTCCAAAGTTGCTGTCTAATCAGCGAAACCGACAAGACGGTCACGGCGACAAAACCCTCAACCGTTGCTATCATATCAGAGGTAGAGAAAGATGCCCACAATTCTACGGTCGAGCGCTAATGTTGTCCAGCGAAGGAACGACGAGCAGTTACAGGTACCACATCAGTGATCCTAAATGGTGGAAACAATAGTCACGCGTACGTGATAACGTGACACGGTGGGACGCTCTCGTCCTCGCCCGATCACGTCCCGCCAGCACACACCATCTTCAGGACGAGCGCGCCAGCCCTGGAAGATGCGGTTTGCCCGCCCAATTCTGGACTGCGAAATCACACCCCTAGACGGCACCAGGGCTCTAGGAGCGTACCTCGAAAGCTCCCATGGCGCCATTTCAGAAGGAGAGCCGATCCTACGAGAAACTCGAGCGTGCGGAGGCGTTCACGCAACCGTCGACGATGGATGATCAGACCCATTGCAGAATCTACTCCACGAAACGGCGCACGGCAACCGACGGACGCTGCCCGTGGCTCCTCTCCGGAAAAGGCACGACATGGACGCCCCACAAGGCGTCCCCCGCCCATGTGAGTGACCATCAACAAGATACAGCCCAGCAAACAGCCAAAGTCCGTCCGCGCTTGTTCTATGGAGGCTACGGGTGGCCAGCTAGGTAGCTAGCTAGCTAGAACATGGATGGATCCATAAATATGGCCTTGCAAATCTTCAATTTCATCGCAAGGGCCACCACCCCGTAGTACAAATTAGTACTGGTACAAACCACCAAAGGTACTTCTAGTACTGATCATAACTACTGCCATTATTATTAACTTCTTCTTCTTCTTCTTCTTCTTCTTCAAGGAGTGCCACGCTACTACGTCCGTACGGTACTTGATGGATGGTTGTTCGAGTCTTCAATAATCTTGAGACTTCGATGAGAGAAGGAAAACGTCTAAGCGGGTGCTAATTAGCAGCCTCAGCGTAGCCCGGAGCCTCCTCCTTCACTATAACGAAGAGGCCGGCCGGCCTTTCTTCCTCCTCCTGCACGCACGCACGCGAATGCAAAATAATTTCTTGAGTAGAATATGCTCCCTCCGTCTCTCTTCTCTCCGATGCTTATGCTTGTGGAGAAGAGAAGAGGAGGAAGCGGACTAGAACTGGGCGCCCTCGAAGGTCTGGCCGAAGTGCCAGCCGGCGGGCGCGGCGGCGTTGCTGGTGACGGTGCGGCCGTCGCTGGAGGTGACCCGGAAGGAGAGGCACTGGCCGTCCAGGAAGGTGTTGCTCTGCCAGTTCATGCCCCAGTTGCGGGACATGGCCTGCCAGCCGGTGCGCGTGCCCTTGATGGACACGGACTGCGCGTCGCCGGCGCCGCCCACGTTGGTCACCAGCACCAGGTTGAAGTAGGAGTGGCCGTTGATGGTGAACCGGATGCCCCCCTTCTTCACGCACGGCACCCTGCTCCATCGATCAAGGGGTAACATGCAGGATTAGCACTACGTGACACACGGTGACAGTGAAGTCGCGACATTAAAAGGCGCAGCACATGCGATGTAAGTACTGTGGACAGTGGCCTGCCTATCGGCGTGCACCGTATCAAATCCGCAGCAGCGTGGCCCGCCCAAACTTATGGACCGAACCAACCGCGGTCCTCGCGTATCTTCAGGCCGACCGACGCCCGGTCAATTTAACCCATCGGTTCGATCGGTCGGTCGTGGTACACTGTAACTTTTTTTTAAATTTTTTTATAGAAGAAAAGTTTGTTCTGACCTTCTGTAGGAGACGGGCACGATGCCGGCGCGGTACTGCGCGATGTGGAGGAAGGCCGGCTCGGCCATGTCGAAGTGGGGGCGCGGCGGGTTGCACCAGCCGCCGTCGTCGCTGGGGAGGCCGTAGTTGGGCGGGCAGAAGTTGGTGGCCGTCACCAGGATGGACCCCGGCCGGCACGAGCTGCCGGCGTTGTCGCAGCGCAGCTCGTAGCACGTCCCGCACGCCGCGCCGTCGTTGAACAGCGCCGTGCTCAGCGCCGCCGTGTTCGTGCCGTACCCGGTGCTGTACAGGTTGCCATACCCGCATGCCCCGCCTGCAAAACCCAACAAACAGCCCGCGCGCGTGAGTGTCTGTGTCTGTGTGGCAGGCGTTTAGGCATTGCATTCGCCAGCCGCGGCGGCGGGGACTTACCCATGGTGCCGGAGGCGTCGCCGCCGCCGTAGAAGGTGGCGTGGGCGCTCTGCCAGCCGCCGTACCCGGCGGCCGCGGCCTGCCGGGCGAGGAGGCAGAAGGAGGAGAGGAGGAAGAAGAGAACACCGGCGAGCGCCATTGCTGAGAGAGAGAGAGAGGGAGAGCTTCCCTGTATCAGCAAGCTAGCTTAGCTTTCGAGGGGATACGGTGACTAAAGCTAGCTAGGCTCGAAATGGCTGGTTGGCAGTGAGGAGCTACCTCCTCCCAGCCGGGGTATATATAGCCAAAGTAAAGCTCGGTGCCGGTGGCGGTTGGATTGCAAGCTCGATCGGGGCCGTGCAGGTTAATACCACTCCTTTTTTTCCTGCCGATTTGATGAGTGGGAGAGGGAGAGAGGAAAATGGGCGATTGAAGGCCGGCTCTGACGTGCGGGGTGACCACGGCCACGGGGGCGCGCGGCAGTTAATACATACAAATCAGGCGCACATGCGAGTGTCCTCGGCTGGCATCGGGCGCGCGCGCGCGTACGTAACGGGCACCAACCGCTTGCCCGGCCGAGCGCGTGTGTGTGTGGTGGACTGGTGGCGCGACGAGTCGCCGTGGGGTCCCGGGGCGCCCTACTCCCCACATGGCTCTCGCCGGCCGCTTAGCTGAGCCAGGACCATGCAGGACTCGGCCATGGGCAGGATGCAGAGCACGCATGCATGCAGAGCGTGCCTTAACTCCGTGGAACTCATGGGCGGCAAGGCGCGTCCACCATGCGCGCGTAGCCGTGTGTGCCAGGGCCGGACCGCCGGAGGGAGCTAGGGAGGGGAATCCGGTCATGTTCTGTGTCATGGTGCTCGGCCACGCGGTGCGGGCGCGGCATGGCGTGTCTGCTACTAGATACATATGATGATAATCCACTCATGATCGGCGCAAGCGCATGCCGACCTTGCCCAACTTGACTACTTGGGGATGGATGATTAGCAGTTGCATGCATGGTCCAGGAACTTGCTGCCTGTGTTGGATGGTTCGACGAACGTATTGTTGCAGTGGGAGCCATGCAGCTCCACCAAACGTACTCCACTGCTAATCTCGGGTCACTTAGCTTAGTCCTGCTGGGGAGTACACTGGACCATCGGATACAAAAAGGAAATCGTGGATTTGTCGGGGCAGGACGCACATCGGCACATGAAGCTGCCCCGGGCCGCCCATGGAGCCAGCCATGCCAATGTGCCATGCACACGAACGTACGTACTGTGCACACCACCCACACGTACCAAGGGGAACCATGCATGCTCAACTGAAGTGATTAACAACCGGCTCCAATGATTAGCGCACGCTTTAAGGTGGATGCTCAATCAAGGTTTGAACAGGCAAAACCTTGGTGTGGGCTCCTGAAGACTGGAGCGCACATGGCCGCTCACTCACATGCTCAGCCGCTCACGTGAACGGGACACGTAACATGGCTCGGCCCTGTGTAGATGAGAGCGAGGCCCGAGCAGTGTATGTGCACGTAAATCCAACAGCAGCTTTCAGACAAAGCTTTGGTACCCTGCTCATCCATGCAGGATGCACATGCATGCATGACCGAGTCTTTACATCGATCGGCGATTCTTACAAATTTTCTACGCTGACCCTCCCATCGTCGCCTACACGTAACATGGCACCGCCGCCCGCACCTCGCCGGTGTCAAGCAGGCGGCCACCTCCGCCGCTCGGCTCCGCCATCAGTTTCAGAAAGCAACAGTTCCCCAGGCCCAGCCCCACGCCATGTTAGTCGCACATGGCCGCCCGGGAGTTGCGGCTAGCTAATCCCCTGTCAGTCTGTCACTAGCTAGCCACCCCGTTGGTTCGTCCGTTGGCATCCCTCTTGGACCCGTCACGCTCCGACCAGTTGCTCCACGCTCACTTCGCCTGTGGTGCTGCTCCGCCGGCCTCCGGCTGGTGCAGCGATGCAGGTCCACCAGATGAAGATGATTGCATCTTATCCTCAAATCCACTTCGTGCGCAGACGGAGCACGCACAGCACAGGTATACTTCTCGATCAAAGGTAACGCAATGTAGCAGCAAGCCAGCAAGTGTTCACAGAAGATGATATACTCTCAGGCCATGTGTAGGAACAGAGCGGTGTGGCGCAGCGGCGCTGTTGTACGTGAAGATTCTGGCAGCGACACCCCTGTGACTCTGTGAGTGTGTGTGGGAGGAGCGGACACGACGAAAAAGATCGCAGGATCTTGGGCCGATGGGAACCCCCGGGTGAAAATCTCCCAGGAATGAGAGTCCGGAAGCCTGTGCTCTCATCTCCCAGCCTCCTTCCTCCGTATGTAGTTATCGAGCACAGCCACGCATTGATTCGTTACACAGTTGTGGCTGTGTGGGAGTACACTGCTGGCTAATCTTTCTTAGCTGTGTAACCGTGACTGTGTAGGAGTACGCTGCTGGCTAATCTTTCTTGGTTCATGATTGCCAAGAATATCCTTTGCTTGTCGGTGGTAAATACATCTTTTTCGTTTTTTTCTTGCGGGTAAATATATTTTCTCCTTTATTCTCAATACAATTTCTTTTCTACATGTAGATGGACATATAAATCCAAACAATTCCAAAAAAATAGATGGACATATAAATCCGAGATTATATACAAGAAAAAAAACATGGCTCCCCTAACCCTAGGCGGCTAGGGCAGATTAAACTCTCCTCACCAGACTTCATCGGCGAGCGCGTGGATCCGCCTCACCTTTGTCTGCCTCTCCGACGGTCGGTGGAAGGGATGAGAATCCCGATGCCTCCGCTCCGGTTAGTAGTTTTTAATCCTCACAGGCGCGGCACTCGAGGTGCCGGGGCTTCTTCGAGTTTGTCTTTCGGGCTCGGATCCTCCTCGAGTTTGTCCGTCTGGACGTAGTTGACAGAGCTCCGGCGTTGATTCTTGTCATCTCCTTGGGGCGGTGATATTAGGGTTTCGCGTCATGTGGCGAGATTTCGTGTCAGGTATTTCAGATCTATCCAAGGTTTCAACGACAACAATTGCGGCTCCATGGCTCTGGTCCTCAGGGGCACATGCATGAACATTTTCCAGCTGTCATCGATAAGGTCAAGCCAGCTCCGGTAGCTAGGGGAGCGACGATGATGACGCGTCGGCGGCTCCTTCGAACGATAGTAGTGGTCGTTCGGTAGTCACGAAGTCTCGATGCAATTTTATTATGTTTGAGATGTTTTGTACTTCCGATAAAATTTTATAATAAAGTTGATTATTTTCGAACAAAAACAACATTGCTCGAAAATAAGGTGAATTAGGGCATCTACGACTGGACTGAACAATGTTGGCCCCTCAAACGTCCGCGGACACGCCCAATCAACATCCATGCATGCCCGTTTTGACTCCCAATTTTCCCACCCACGCAGTCATGTCCCTCACTTTTCACCTTTTATGCCCGGTCACATGCATGTGATTAATGGAGGCGAGAGAAAAATAGTAATGCATGGCCCGTCCTAATTCTTTCACCAAAGTATTGACTAGATTCTAATTCTTTCAAAATACATGTCTGGGTCCTAAATATTTTTAAGTTGTTCATTCGAGGTCCTAAATCCGCCTGACCAACGCTGACCTGCCTGCTTGGCTCTTTGACCGTGACCACGTGGACAGGAGGGACTAGGAGGAGTAACAACCAGTCGTGCATATTTGTAAAAAGGCCCTCAAACACTAATTTGTTCACAATCACGGTCCCTTTGCTCTTTGAAAGGGTCGATATAGTTGACTATAAGGGGGTGAATAGGCAACTAACAATTTTTAGCTTTTCTTTACCAATTTAAACTTTGCATCAAAGTAGGTTGTCTAGATATGCAACTAGGTGAGCAACCTATATGATGCAACAACAATAAGTAAACAAGTAAGCAAGGGAAGTAACACAAGATAAGCTTGCACGAGTAAAGGGATGAGATAACCAAGAGTGGAGTCGGTGAAGACGAGGATGTGTTACCAAAGTTCCTTTCCTTTGAGAGGAAGTACGTCTCCGTTGGAGCGGTGAAGGCACAATGCTCCCCAAGAAGCCATTAGGGCCACCGTATTCTCCTCACGCCCTCACACAATGCAAGATGTTGTGATTCCACTATTGATGTCCTTGAAGGCGGCGACCAAACCTTTACAAACAAGGTTCGGGCAATCTCCACAACTTAATTGGAGGCTCCCAACAACACCACGAAGCTTCACCACAATGGAGTATGGCTCCATGATGACCTCAACCGTCTAGGGTGCTCAAACACCCAAGAGTAACAAAATCCGCAAGGGATTAGTGGGGGAATCAAATATCTCTTGGTGGATGTGTAGATCTAGGCCTTCTCAACCAATTCCTAGAAGATCAACAAGTTTGATCGGCTAGGGAGAGAGATCGGGAGAAAAAGGAGCTTAGAGAAACAATGGAGCTTAGAGATGGAAGAGGTGGTCATCTCGGAGAAGAAGACACCCCTTATATAGTGAAAGAATAAATCCAATCGTTATCCACTTAACCAGCCCGTGACCTGCGGTACTACCGCACCAAACAAGCGGTACTACCGCTGCGAACCGCGGTACTACCGTTGCCACGGCAGGGCCTAAGACCAGTCCTGAAGCGCTAAGTCAAGGAGCAGTAGAACCACTAGCGCGGTACTACCGCGCCCCCTTTGTACTACCGCAAGGCAGGAATTGTCGGGGGTTGGGTGCGACATATGCCAAACGATGGCTTATCATGGTGGGGGCGAGTAGAACGTCGCCGGTGCCTGGAAACAGGATAAGGCGAAGACATGCACGCCGGCGAATCTTACCCAGCTTCAGGGCTCTCCGGGGAGATAATACCCCTACTGCTGCTCTACGGGGTCTCCGCATGATCACTATGGCAAAGTGTTTACACGGTTGCTCCTTGAGCTGTTTCCTGGAGGTAGGAGAAGGCAAGGCTAGCTCTCTCCTTCTTATATGATCTGGTCTAGTGCTAATGGATTCCAACCCTTTGCATGGATGCCCTGGGGGGTTTATATAGGCCTACCCCCCAGGGGTACAATGGTAATCCGGCTAGGCGCGGGCCCAGCCGTCAGTCTCTCTGGTCGTCGTCTTATCCGCCGACTCATGGGGCCCGCCAACTGGTGGGCCCCGTCGACTGGCTTTGTGTGAAGCCGATAGGCCGCGTCCGCCGCGGGCGGGTCTTTGCCGGCTGCAGATTACTGTAGTCGTGCATCTAATGACGCAGGCTCGGTCATGAGGTCGTGGTGACAGACCCGCCGTCTGGCGGGCGATCACTGTGGCTACTACTTGTCGTGTCTGATTAATGGCGCGTGGGGCCCATGGGAGGGGCCGGCCAACTTCTGGTGGCCGACTCCCATCCGGGCCGACTGGTGGTGCTTTCGCCGTCTTTGTACGCCCGCCGACTGGTGGGACCCATCATCCCTGGGTCGTACCAGCAGGCCGTCGTGGGCACAGGGCTCCGCCCCCTGGGGCTGATGTCAGGGCCGGCATGGCAACAGTGTCGCGTCGCGCGGAGAGCTCCACGGGTACGGCGTACTGTTGCCACGCCTACCCTTGGAAAAAGGGGTGGGAGTGGACCTTACTGTGGCCACTCCCCGTCCCGTCCCTCTTTATGGGGGCATGGGGGTTGTTGGCGTCGCGGGCCAATTCCCCAAGGCCGGCTTCTCTGGAAGTCGCCGGTCAGGAGTCGGCTCATCTTGAAGTCATTCCTAGGACTCGGCCGCGAGTGGGCAGCCGGCCGCCTCGCCGCCGACTCTCAGAAGGCGGCTCTTCATCCTGGGGTCTTGAGGGGTGCAGTCTGCCTCAATGTCTTGAAAGGTTCTGGGCCTGGGTTAGCCTACCCGTGGCCCATTACTCCGACAGTAGTCCCCGAAGCTGGTGAGGCTCCGAGGGCGACATGTCGTGGAGCCTCAACAGTTTCTTCTCTCCGACGGTCGGGTCTGGGCTTCGCTAACCGTCTTCTGTCAAGCCGACTAGTTGGAGTCGGACTTGCTCAAGGTCGACTTGCCCCTAAAAAAGTTTGAACGTTGCGGCGGAGTTTAGGCGACGTGCCGGATAAGCTTCCGGGTTGCCGCCCGTGGTTGACCCGTCGCGAAGCGCCACGTGGCGGAGCTAGTCTGATCACCCACGCGCGCGACAAGACAGGCCTACAGGCGGGGCCTGCCACTACCGCGCCTCGGCATGCAAACGGATCCGTTGCGGCCGCGTGGACGGTTGGGGTTCCCGCGCGGTTATTGCGTGTGGTAACTTCGTGTGGTAAATCGTGGGGGTCGTGGGGTCCCGGGCGCAGTTAATCCCACGTCCGCCCCCTCGACTTCTCAGCCCACGAGCCTACAAGTAGGCGGGGGGAGGGGGCGGTGAAGCACGCGCGCCCATTCACCCCACTTCCTTTCGCTCCTTCTTGCTTCTTCTTCTTCTTGCCGCTGCTGCTCCGAACCACGCCGTGCCCGCAGCGATGAGCTCCTCCTCCGCCGCCGCGCCTCCTGCTGTTCGCTCCGGAGTGTGGGATGGCTCCGAGGTTGATGATGACGACATCGAGATCCTCCGCCATACACGGCGGCTGCCTGGAAGGGACTTAGTGCGGGTCTGCCTCGCGCCGGAGGGAGAGATATCGTCAGCGCCGGAGGAGGGCGAGCGGGTCATATTCCGCTCGCACCTCATGCGCAGCCTGGGACTACCGGCGAGCGGCTTCTTCCGCTCCTTCTTGGAGTTCCACGGGCTCTAGCCGCACCACCTTACTTCGAACACGGTGGTGCTGCTGGCTGCCTTCGCCACCCTGTGTGAAGGCTTCCTCGGCGTTCTCCCCACCATCGAGCTCTGGGGGGAGTTCTTCCAATCCAAGCTTGGCACACACGTCGCCGATGTGCCGACCCAGTGCGGTGCATTCATCGCGATGCAGAGATCAGTGGCCGACAATTCGTTTCCCACCATCACACTGATTAAGTCGGTGAAGATGTGGCAGCGGTCATGTTTTTATGTGAAGAACGTCGCCCCAGAAGGCGACTGGGTCAACCTGCCGGCTTACGAAGCCGGCGCGCTGGCTGGAAGGCTCCCCAGCTGGTCACATCGAGGCAGGACGCTGTCTCCCGCTGGTGCCGCCGCCGTCGCGCGACTCCGAGTGCTGACGCAGTCGGAGGGCCTGACCGGGGCCGATTTGCTGGCCGCCTTCGTGGCGCGCCGAGTCCTCCCACTCCAAGGCCGACCTCACCTAATCTGCTAGATGAGCGGTCATCGGGACCTGAGTCGGATGTGCTCCAAGGACATGCCTCACGCGGAGGTGGCAAACACGGTAAACTACATCGCAAACTGCGGTCTCTCGGTGGACTGGCGGTTCGGCAAGGAGCCGTATTCACGCGCCAACCCCCCGCCTATTTTAACTCGTCTTCCTTCTTCTTCTATTTCTTTTGCTGCCGAGTCCGACTTGTCAAGTCTGACCGTTTTGTTTTGAATCAGAATCCTCTCGTCCCTCTTCGGCTTGAATCGCGGGGCCGGCTCGTCAGTTTGTCCCCGATCGGGCGGAGAGCGACTCGGCCGCGAGTGGGCAGCTGACCGCCTCACCGCCGACTCTCAGAAGGCAGCTCTTCGTCCTGGGGTCTTGAGGGGCGCAGTCTGCCTCAATGTCTTGAAAGGTTCTGGGACTGGGTTAGCCTACCTGTGGCCCATTACTCCGACAGGAATGGACTAGGCCGGGAAGGTATGGACATATAAAAATACATCCGTGACTACTTCTACTGAGTTTTGGTCCATGCAAAAATCCGACACGGTACTACCGCAGAACTGGAGCGGTACTACCGCGTAGGGCGCGGATGTAAAAAATTACATCCACTCCTACTACCGCTCATGCTGCTGAGCCTGAACAGAGCGCACGGTACTACCGCGCCCATGGAGCGGTACTACCGCGTAGGCGCGGATGTAAAAAAATTACATCCACCCCTACTACAGCACTAGCAGCAGCGCCTGGCCCGAGGCCACAGTACTACCACTCCCGAGGTGCGGTACTACCGTGAGCACTTGTGGTACTACCACGCCGGAGGCCAGTACTACTGCTCCGAGGAGCAGTACTACCGCATGCCCCAGCTCAGCAACATTAGGAGACCTTCATTTTGCATAGACAAGGAGAGACGGAGGATGATCCAAAGAGCAAAAGGAAAGGTGGCACAAAAGGAGTAGACGTGTATGTGATGATTCCACCCAAACCTTTCCAAAGCGGACCCCCTCTTAATAGTACGGCTTTCCTATAACTCAAATCCACCGAAAAGAAACATAGAGAAACACCGTCTTCAATAGTCTTCGAGGGGCACCAAATCGTCTTGTGCCTAGTCATGATATGTCTGAAATACTCCATGCACACGATTAGTCTGCAAAAGCATTGTCATCAATCACCAAAACAACTAAGGGATAAATATGCCCTTACAATCTCCCCCTTTTTGGTGGATTGGTGACAATACGGGATTTGCACAAAGGGAGATAAAAACGAACATGGGCAAACCCCACATCTATAAAATATAGACGGGCTCCCCCTAGATGTGTGCTAACTAGAAGTGCTTTGGACTTCACGGCACACATATTAGGATCAACACTCCACCTATATTTTATAGACAAGGCAAATCTTGCAATGATAAAGCTAACACTAAGCGGGATAATAACTATGAGCATAGAGTAGAGGGCGCGAGATATCATAGGCTCAATAAGGTATGCAAGAGTGCATATGTCTTACACCATATGATAGAAAGGTCTCACAAGCACAACCAAACCAAAGCAAACGAGGTTCAACGAAACGAAAGCAAAGTGACAAGACCATGAAACACGACACACGACTCGCAAATCCTACACTCTCCCCCCTTTGGCATCGAGACACCAAAAAGGCATAGTGGACACCTACGACACAAGTGGTGGCTCAAGCTAAAAGGATCACTCGTCATGCTCCTCGTCGGTCTCAGCAGTGGGGATGGGCTCCTCTTGAGAATCAGTCGACTTGTAACACTGCTTCGCCATCCATTCAGCCTCTGGAGTGATGTGCTTCTCGGACCCATTGGATATGTCCTCGCCAAACGTCCTCAAGATCCTCTTGTCACGGTGGCGACTCTCCTTGGAAGCAACATGAGTCTTGTATTGCCCCTTGGCTTGCATGCAGAACAAGGCCTTCATCTTGGCCTTTAGCTTCTTAGCCCATGAGGTCTCAGTAGAGGGAGGAGCATACCCAGCAGAGTTGTCCTCATCCGCTTCCTCCTCCGCAATCCCATCCTCATCGACATCCATCTGAGCAGCTGCTGCCTTAGGACTGGTAGTGGTGTTAGCCCACTTAGGCTTGACGCGGAGCTTGATGGGCTCGTGACGGGTCTAGTCGGTGGCCTCAAACTCAACATTGGGATAGAGCTTCTCCCAAGTCTTCGAGATCAGGTGAAACAGGTAAGGACCATAGATGGGTACCTTACGGTTGAACACCGCAAACCGGAGCTCACTGATACGTCCATTTTGCGTCATGCTTTTATATCGATATTTATCGCATTATGGACTGTTATTTCACTGTATGTCACAATACTTATGGCCATTCTCTCATATTTTACAAGGTTTACATAAGAAGGGAGAATGCCGGCAGCTGGAATTCTGGGCTGGAAAAGGAGCAAATATTAGAGACCTATTTTGCGCAACTCCAAAAGTCCTGAAACTCCACGGAACATCTTAAAACAAATAAAGAAAAATCCTCGCCAAAGATGAAGGCCAGGGGGCCCACACCCTGCTCACAAGGGTGGGGGGCGCCCCCCCTAGGGCGCGCCCCCTACCTCGTGGCCCCCCTGGTGGCTCTCCGACGTCCATCTTCTCATATATGAAGTCTTCCGATGAGAAAAAAATAGGAGGGAACTTTTCGGGATGAGACTCCGCCGTCACGAGGCGGAACCTTCGCGGATCCAATCTAGAGCTCCGGCAGAGCTGTTCTGCCGGGGATACTTCCCTCCGGGAGGGGGAAATCATCACCATCGTCATCACCAACGCTCCTCTCATCGGGAGAGGGCAATCTCCATCAACATCTTCACCAGCACCATCTCATCTCCAAACCCTAGTTCATCTCTTGTATCCAATTCTTGTCTCAAAGTCCGGGATTGGTGCTAGTAGATTGCTAGTAGTGTTGATTACTCCTTATAGTTGATGCTAGTTGGTTTATTTGGTGGAAGATCATATGTTCAGATCCTATATGCATATTATTACCCCTCTGATTATGAAAATGAATATGCTTTGTGAGTAATTATGTTTGTTCCTGAGGACAAGGGAGAAGTCTTGCTATTAGTAGTCATGTGAATTTGGTATTCATTTGATATTTTGATAAGATGTATGTTGTCTAGCCTCTAGTGATGTTATGTGAACGTCGACTACATAACACTTCACCATTATTTGGGCCTAGAGGAAGACATTGGGAAGTAATAAGTAGATGATGGGTTGCTAGAGTGACAGAAGCTTAAACCCTAGTTTATGCGTTGCTTCGTAAGGGGCTGATTTGGACCCACATGTTTCATGCTATGGTTAGGTTTACCTTAATACTTTTGTTGTAGTTGCGGATGCTTGCAATAGAGGTTAATCATAAGTGGGATGCTTGTTCAAGTAAGAACAGCACCCAAGCACCGGTCCACCCACATATCAAATTGTCAAAGTATCGAACGCAAATCATATGAACGTGATGAAAACTAGCTTGACGATATTCCCATGTGTCCTCGGGAGCGCTTTTCCTATTATAAGAGTTTGTTCCGGCTTGTCCTTTGCTACAAAAGGATTGGGCCACCTTGCTGCAACTTATTTACTTTTGTTACTTGTTGCTCATTACAATTTATCCCGTCACAAAACCATCTGTTACCACTTATTTCAGTACTTGCAGAGAATACCTTGCTGAAAACCACTTATCATTTCCTTCTGCTCATCGTTGGGTTCGACACTCTTACTTATCGGAAGGACTACGATAGATCCCCTATAATTGTGGGTCATCACTCACACCACATGATATGTGAGACATCAAGTGGTTGCGTCTGAGCACGACGCGCCTCCTCACAAATGAGCATCGTATCCACGAGATAGGCATGTACCTTGTCCTTGTCACCAATACATGGGAAGAGGTTGTTGCGGAAGATCCGATGCATGATGTCAAGGAATGGGTTCAGAACCCAAGTCTTCTTGCCACTGGGAAGCTTCTTCTCAACATAGTATGGCAGGAGCTTGTCTTTGTTAGCAGAATCGGAGTTGGCATGAGGGCGAACACCAATGGGCTTGTCGAGCCCCTCATCACGGACATGTAGCAGATCCATGAAGTCCTTCCACTTGGCGGTCAACTGTTGTCCATTTGACATCCATGTCAAAGTCTGTTCCTCATCAGAGTGGAAGTGGACCATGGCAAAGAACTGAGCCACAATCTCAGGGTCAAAGTCCAGGTGGAATGTGATCAAGTCCTCAATCTCTAACTGCTCCACCGGGTCCAAAGCCTCACCAAAATAGGTGCGGTGCTTATCCTCCCTCATATGATGCATGTTAATCCAGTGCATGTCCACATAGAGGTTCTGCTTGGCCTTGATCACATCCAAATAGATAAGATACTGCTGGTTGGTCCAGAACAACTCATCCCCCCTGAAGTTTGCACGGGGATTCACATAGGGGTTGATCTTCCTTCGATTGACAAACTCAACAAGTGGCATCTCATCCATGCTCATTGCTGGCTCCTTCTGCTTGGTTGCGGTTGACTTGGTTCTGCGTTGGGGGCATTGGAGCCCTCTGGAGCTTCCTCTTGGTTGTGCAGACGCTTCGAGCCCGTGTCGCGAACGGGGTTCGAACGATGGACATTGGAACCGGAGCCACCACCTATGACACACAACACAAGAACACGCAAGAGAAACGAGAAGGATCAATGCATAGACCACAGCAAAACAGGTGAAACAAGTAGAACTAGTACTGGGTAATTGCCACTTGGGAGATTTGACAACAACAGTAGTACCGTACGGATGCGCGAGACTAAAATTTAAGTGCTGCTCCTAGTCCCGGGAGTACCGTGCCAGGATGGCACGGTAGTACCGCGGCTTAGAGCGGAAGTAAAATTTTAGTGCCATGCTAATACGTCTCCGTCGTATCTACTTTTCCAAACACTTTTGCCCTTGTTTTAGACTCTAACTTGCATGATTTGAATGGAACTAACCCATACTGACGCTGTTTTCAGCAGAATTGCCATGGTGTTATTTATGTGCAGAAACAAAAGTTCTCGGAATGACCTGAAACTCCATGGAACTTATTTTTGGAAATAATAAAAAATGCTGGCGAAAGAATCAAGGCCAGGGGGCCCACGCCCTAGCCACGAGGGTGGGGGACGTGCCTGCCCCCTGGGCGCGCCCCCTGCCTCGTGGGCCCCCTGGAGCTCCACCGACCTCAACTCCAACTCCATATATTCGTGTTCGGGGAGAAAAAAACTCAGGGAGAAAGAGTAATTGCATTTTACGATACGGAGCCGCCGCCAAGCCCTAAACTCTCTCGGGAGGGCTGATCTGGAGTCCGTTCGGGGCTCCGGAGAGGGGAATCCGTCGCCGTCGTCATTGTCGGTGTCAAAATTGGCGGATCTCGGGTAGGGGGTCCCGAACTATGCGTCTAGGATCGATGGTAACAGGAGGCAGGGGACACGATGTTTTACCCAGGTTCGGGTCCTCTTGATGGAGGTAAAACCCTACGTCCTGCTTGATTAATATTGATGATATGGGTAGTACAAGAGTTGATCTACCACGAGATCATAGAGGCTAAACCCTAGAAGCTAGCCTATGGTATGATTGTTGATGTGTATCTCCTCTATCGACTAGCCTGGCCCTGGTTTATATAATGCACCAGAGGCCTAGGTTAACAAGAGTCCTAGCCGAATACGCCGGTGGGGAGAAGTCCTTGTCTTGATCTCCAAGTCTCGTGGAATCTTCCTTGTATGCGGCAGCTGTCCAAACTGGCCCATGAGTATACGGCCACGGGGGTCCTCGGCCCAATCTATCAGATCGGGAGATGACGTGTTGAGTACCCCCTAGTCCAGGACACCGTCAGTCATCATCAACCATCCTCCATCACCAATTGCATGATGCTCACCGTCGTGTGTGAGTAATTCCATCGTAGGCCTGCTAGACGGTGATGGGTTGGATGAGATTTATCATGTAATCGAGTTAGTTTTGTTAGGGTTTGATCCCTAGTATCCACTATGTTCTAAGATTGATACTGCTATGACTTTGCTATGCTTAATGCTTGTCACTAGGGCCCGAGTGCCATGATTTCAGATCTGAACCTATTGTGTTTTTATGAATATATGTGAGTTCTTGATCCTATCTTGCAAGTCTATAGTCACCTACTATGTGTTATGATCCGACAACCCCGAAGTGACAATAATCGGGACCACTCCCAGTGATGACCATAGTTTGAGGACTGCATGTATTCACCATGTGTTCATGCTTTGGTCCGGTACTCTATTAAAAGGAGGCCTTAATATCCCTTAGTTTCTGCTAGGACCCCGCTGCCACGGGAGGGTAGGACAAAAGATGTCATGCAAGTTCTTTTCCATAAGCATGTGTGACTATATTCAGAATACATGCCTACATTATATTGATGAATTGGAGCTAGTTTTGTGTCACCCGATGTTATGACTGTTACATGATGAACCACATCCAACATAATTCTCCATCATCAATCCAATGCCTACGAGCTTTCCATATATTGTTCTTCGCTTGATTAATTTTCCGTTGCTATTGTTATCATCACTATAAAACACCAAAAACATTACTTTTGCTGCCGTTACCTTTTACCACCATTGTCACTACTATCATATTACTTTGCTACTAAACACTTTGCTGCAGATATTAAGTTTCTAGGTGTGGTTGAATTGACAACTCAGCTGCTAATACTTGAGAATATTCTTTGGCTCCCCTTGCGTCGAACCAATAAATTTGGGTTTAATACTCTACCCTCGAAAACTGTTGCCGGGGAGCATAGCTCTATTCTTTGAGTCACTTGGGATTTTTATCCGCTGGTCACTATGAAGAACTTGAAAGACGCGAAAACAAAAATTTATCCCTCAAATACGAGGGGAGGTAAGGAACTGCCATCTAGCTCTGCACTTGATTCACCTTCTATTTTGAGTAAGCTTGCGACATCTAAACCTGCTTCTGCTATTAATTTTGATATGTCGCATATTATTGATGATGCCACTTCTGCTATGCATGATACTTATGATGAAACTACTTCTATGCTTGATACTACTGTGCCGCTTGGTGAATTTCTTGATGAATAACTTGCTAGGGCTAGAGAGAATGAAATTATTGAAACTGATAATATTGATGAAAGTGATGATGAAGGCTCTCCTAATAAATATGAATTGCTGTAGGATCGAAAGTATGTCTAGAGGGGGGGTGATTAGACTACTTGACCAAATAAAAACTTAACCTTTTCCCAATTTTAGTTCTTGGCAGATTTTAACTATCTTAGGACAAGTCAAGCAATCATCACACAATTCAAGCAAGCATGCAAAGAGTATATTGGCAGCGGAAAGTAAAGCATGCAACTTGCAAGAATATAAAGGGAAGGGTTTTGAGGATTCAAACGCAATTGGAGACAGGGATGTTTTTCCCGTGGTTCGGATAGGTGGTGCTATCCTACATCCACGTTGATGGAGACTTCAACCCACGAAGGGTAACGGTTGCGCGAGTCCATGGAGGGCTCCACCCACGAAGGGTTCACGAAGAAGCAACCTTGTCTATCCCACCATGGCCATCGCCCACGAAGGACTTGCCTCACTAGCGGTATATCTTCATGAAGTAGGCGATCTCCTTGCCCTTACAAACTCCTTGGTTCAACTCCACAATCTTGTCGGAGGCTCCCAAGTGACACCTAGCCAATCTAGGAGACACCACTCTCAAAGAAGTAACAAATGGTGTATTGATGATGAACTCCTTGCTCTTGTGCTTCAAATGATAGTCTCCCCAACACTCAACTCTCTCTCATAGGATTTTGATCTGGTGGAAAGAAGATTTGAGTGGAAAGCGACTTGGGGAAGGCTAGAGATCAAGATTCATATGGTTGGAATGGAATATCTTGGTCTCAACACATGAGTAGGTGGTTCTCTCTCAGAACATATGAGTTGGAATGGTGTATGTGTTCTGATGGCTCTCTCCACGAGTGAAGAGGAGGTGGAGGGGTATATATAGCCTCCACACAAAATCCAACCGTTACACACAATTTACCAATCTCGGTGGGACCGAATAAACAAACTCGGTCGGACTGAAATAGTAAACCTAGTGACCGTTAGAGATTTCGGTGGGACTGACATGCAACTCGGTAGGACCGATTCGGTTAGGGTTTGGGCATAACGTAATCTCGGTGAGACCGATTGCACAAACTCGGTGAGACCGAGTTTGGCAATAAGCTAACCAGAGAGTTGGTCAGGCAAACTCGGTGGGACCGACTCGCTCTTTCAGTGAGACCGAAAAGTTACAAGAAGGAAACAGAGAGTTTACATTGCAATCTCGGTGGGACCGATTCGCTCTTTCGGTGAGACCGAAAAGTTACGAAAGGGAAACAGAGAGTTTGCAATCCCATCTCGGTGAGACCGAGATCCTTATCGGTAGGACCGAATTGCTAGGGTTTGGCAGTGGCAAATGACAAGTGAAACTCGGTGGTGCCGGATTGAAAGAATTGGTATGACCGAGTTTGGCTTAATGTTTAGGTCATTTGTGGCTATGGAAAAGTGGTTGAGGATTTTGGAGCATATCACCAAGCACATAAAGCAAGAGGCTCATTAAGCAACACCTCATCCCTCCTTGATAGTATTGGCTTTTCCTAAAGACTCAATGTGATCTTGGATCACAAAAATATAAAATGAAGAGTCTTGAACTTTTGAGCTTGAGCCAATTCTTTGTCCTTAGCATTTTGAGGGTTCCACTTTCACATCCATGCCATGCCAATCATTGAGCTTTCCTGAAATAATCATCTTGAAATAGCATTAGCTCAATGAGCTATATGTTGTTATGAATTACCAAAACCACCTAGGGATAGTTGCACTTTCAATTTCCTGTTGTGCCTGAGGGCTATGTTATGGATGAAGAAACTAAAAGAGACTTTCTTGCATGCAATGATAGAAGTGATCTTAAGAAATTATTAGCTAAGCTTAAACAAAAGACTCTGAATGCTAGAATGAAATATGATCCTGCTTATGCTACTTCACCTATCTTTGTTACTGATAAGGACTATGAATTCTCTATTGATCCTGATATAATTACTTTGGTTGAATCTGATCCTTTTTATGGCTATGAATCTGAAACTGTTGTGGCACGTCTTACTAAATTAAATGATATAGCCACCCTGTTCACTAATGATGAGAGAACTCGCTACTTTTATATCCTTAAAATATTTCCGTTCTCATTAAAGGGTGATGCTAAGATATGGTTTAATTCTCTTGATCCTGGTTGTGTGCGTAGTCCCCAGGATATGATTTATTACTTCTCTGCTAAATATTTCCCTGCTCATAAGAAACAAGCTGCCTTAGGGGATATATATATAATTTTGTGCAAATTGAAGAAGAGAGTCTCCCACAAGCTTGGGGGAGGCTTCTCCAATTACTTAATGCTTTGCCTGATCATCCTCTTAAGAAAAATGAAATACTTGATATCTTTTGTAATGGACTAACCGATGCTTTTAGAGACCACCTGGATAGTTGTGCTGGTTCTGTTTTTAGGGAAAGAACACTAAATGAAGCTGAAATTCTATTGAATAATATGTTGACAAATGAAAATAATTGGACACTTCCCGAGCCAGTTCCTGAGCCAACTCCTGAGCCTATTACTAAACCAACTCCGAAGAAAAGGGGTGTTCTATTTCTCAGTCCTGAAAATATGCAAGAGGCAAAGAAATCCATGAAAGAAAAGGGTATTAAAGCTGAAGATGTTAAGAATTTGCCTCCTATTGAAGAGATACATGGTCTTAATTTACCGCCTGTTGAAGAAATATATGGTTTTAATCCATCACCTATTGAAGAAACACATGGTCTTGATAACCCGACATAGGTAGTAAAGGTAAATTCTCTCTATAGATATGATAAAGCTGAAATCCCTCCTACTAAGTTTGCTAGCCAATGTTTGGATGAGTTTGATAACTTTATGGTTAAGCAAGAAGACTTCAATGCTTATTTTGGTAGACAATTGAAACAAAATGCTTATATGATTGAACACTTGGGTGATTATATGTCTAGAGTTAAAGGTGAACTTAAAATCATTAGTAAACATGCTTCTATGGTTACCACTCAAGTAGAACAAGTACTTAAAGCTTAGAATGATTTGCTCAATGAATTAAATGGTAAGAAAAATGATAATGTTGTTAGAGTTATGACTAGAGGTGCTAAAATGACCCAGGAACCTTTGTATCCTGAGGGCCATCCTAAGAGAATTGAGCAAGATTCTCAGAGAAATGATATTGATGCACCTAGTCCTTCTAAGAGGAATAAAAGAAAAATGATAGGACTTTGCATGCTTCTAGTGAACCTGTTATTGACACGCCTAAGAATCCCAATGATATCTCTATTTATGATGCTGAAACACAATCTGGTAATGAACATGAAACTAGTGATAATGTTAATGATAATGTTCATGCTGATGCTCAACCTAGCAATGATAATGATGTAGAAGCTGAACCTGATGTTGATCTTGATAGCCCACAATCAAAGAATCGACGTTATGATAAAAGAGACTTTGTTGCTAGGAAACACGGTAAGGAAAGAGAGCCTTGGGTTCAGAAACCCATGCCTTTTCCTCCTAAGCCATCCAAGAAAAAGGATGATGAGGATTTTGAGCGCTTTGCTAAAATGATTAGACCTATCTTTTTGCGTATGCGTTTGACTATATGCTTAAAATGAATCCTTATGCTAAGTACATGAAAGATATTGTTACTAATAAAAGAAAGGTACCAGAAGCTGAAATTTCCACCATGCTTCCTAATTATACTTTTAAGGGTGGAATACCTAAGAAACTAGGAGATCCAGGAGTACCAACTATACCATGCTTCATTAAAAGAAACTATGTTAGAACTGCTTTATGTGATCTTGGAGTCGGTGTTAGTGTTATGCCTCTCTCTTTAAATCGTAGACTTGATTTGAATAAGTTAACACCTACTGAAATATCCTTCCAAATGGCTGATAAATCAACTGCTATACCTGTCGATATTTGTGAGGATGTGCCTGTTGTAGTTGCAAACATTACTATTTTAACGGACATTGTTATTCTTGATATTCCCGAGGACGATAGTATGTCTATTATTCTTGGAAGACCTTTTTTGAATACTGCAGGGGCTGTTATTGATTGCAACAAAGGCAATGTCACTTTTCATGTTAATGGTAATGAGCATACGGTACACTTTCCGAGGAAACAACCTCAAGTCCACAGTATCAATTCTATTGGAAAAATTCCATCGATTATTTTTGGAGGTTTTGAATTTCCTCTTCCTACTGTCAAGAAGAAATATGATATTCTTATTATTGGGGATGTGCATATCCCCATTGAGGTAACATAGTGTCATTCGAAATTTCTCCAGTTTCATGTTACTCGAAATGAGTTTGTTAACAGGACTTGATCAACCTTGTTAGTGGATTCCTTTTGATGAGCATGAGATGGATGAAGTTAGAAAGCACAACCTTCTGGATTCCTTTTATTTTCTGTTATTTAGTTGAAATAAAGTAAACATAGTATTTTCTGTCAGTTTTCTGAATTATCCGTGGCAATAAACCCACTTAGGCCAAAAGCCTAAGCTTGGGGGAGTACGTATTTCTCACCGACATTACATTCATATTCACACACTCATTGCTAGATGTCGGCGCTCATACTCTTTCACTGTAATATCCATGTCAGTTTATTTTCTCTTTTAAGCTTTCTTCTTGTGTGTTTGAAATAAACCTTAAGAAAAACCAAAAAAATTAGTTGTAGCTTTTAGATAGTTTTAATTTCCATGCTTGTAGTAGTAATTAAAAAAGAAAACCCAAAAAGATTTCCTGTTCTTCTTTTGCTTGTTGGGACCTTTCCCATGTAAATAGTTTTATTTCTTTTCTTTTCTTTGGGGGTCGAGAGGAGAAGACCATAATTAAATTGTTAAAGTGGCCCCTATATGCATTATTGTTGATCTGACAAAAGAGCCCATATTGCCTTGTCTTCTCCTGTTTATTGAATGCTTGCAGATTCTAGCTTAGTCCAATGCACGTGCACTATTACTATTATTCACATCGTTCGGTCGTGCAAGTGAAAGGCAATTATGATGATATATGATGGACTGATTGAGATTAGAGAAGCTGGTATGAACTCGACCTCTCTTGTTTTTGTAAATATGATTAGTTCATCGTTCCTAATTCGGCCTATTATGAATGAACATGTTTGCAATGACAATTAGAGATTATAGTTGCTTATGCCATGCTTAATTTGCTAGGAGCTTATAATGGTTTACCTTGCGTGCCAACATGCTATTAAGATGGTTGTGATGTGGTATGATGGGGTGGTATCCTCCTTTGAAAGATTTAAGTGACTTGACCTGGCACATGTTCACACATGTAGTTGAAACAAAATCAACATAGCCTTCACGATATTTATGTTCATGGTGGATTATATCCTACTCATGCTTGCACTCAGTGTATATTAATTTTAATGCATGTTCATGACTGTTGTCGCTCTCTAGTTGGTCGCTTCCCAGTCTTTTGCTAGCCTTCACTTGTACTAAGCAGGGATACTGCTTGTGCATCCAATTCCATAAACCCCAAAGTTATTCCATATGAGTCCACCATACCTACCTATATACGGTATCTACCTGCCATTCCAAGTAAATTTGTATGTGCCAAACGCTAAACCTTCAAATAAACATTCTGTTTTGTATGCTCGAATAGCTCATGTATTAACTATGGTTGTCCATATCTTCCATGTTAGGCGGGTTATTCTCAAGAGGAGTGGACTCCGCTCCTCACTCACGGGAAAATGGCTGGTCACCGGGATGCCCAGTCCCATGCTTTATGCAAATCAAATCAAAATAATTGCAAACAAAACTCCCCCGGGACTGTTGTTAGTTGGAGGCACTCGTTGTTTCGAGCAAGCCATGGATTGATGCTTGTTGGTGGAGGGGGAGTCTAAACTTTACCATTCTGTTTGGGAACCGCCTATAATGTGTGTAGCATGGAAGATATCGCCATCTCTTGGTTGTTATGTTGACAATGAAAGTATACCACTCAAAATATTATTCATCTCTATTTCAAAATTGAGCTCTGGCACCTCTACAAATCTCTGCTTCCCTCTGCGAAGGGCCTATCTATTTACTTTTATGTTGAGTCATCACCCTCTTATTAAAAAGCACCAGCTGGAGAGCACTGCTGTCGTTTGCATCCATTAATATTAATTTATATTGTGTATGACTATGGTTGGATCTTTTTTTACCATGAATTACAATGTTTAGTCAGTCCTTGATCTTTAAAGGTGCTCTGCATTTATGTTTTGCAGTCTCAGAAAGGGCTAGCCAGATACCATCTTGTTATATCATATTATGATTGTTTTGAGAAAGTGTTGTCATCCGAGATTTATTATTATTGCTCGCTAGTTGATTATGCCATTGATATGGGTAAACATGAGACCTAAGAGTTATTGTGAATATGGTTAGTTCATAATCTTTGCTGAAAACTTCAATGCTAGCTTTACATATTTACAACAACAAGAGCAAACAGAGTTTGTAAAAGTTTTTCTTTATCACTTTCAGTTTATCAACTGAATTGCTTGAGGACAAGCAAAAGTTTAAGTTTGGGGGAGTTGATACGTCTCCGTCGTATCTACTTTTCCAAACACTTTTGCCCTTGTTTTGGACTCTAACTTGCATGATTTGAATGGAACTAACCTGGACTGACGCTGTTTTTAGCAGAATTGCCATGGTGTTATTTATGTGCAGAAACAAAAGTTCTCGGAATGACCTGAAACTCCGCGGAACTTATTTTTGGAAATAATAAAAAAATACTAATGAAAGAATCAAGGCCACGGGCACACCCTAGCCACGAGGGTGGGGGCGCGCCTGCCCCCCTGGGCGCACCCCCTCCCTCGTGCCCCCTGGAGCTCCACCGACCTCAACTCCAACTCCATATATTCGTGTTCGGGGAGAAAAAAAATTAGGGAGAATGATTCATCGCATTTTACTATACGGAGCCGCCGCCAAGCCCTAAACTCTCTCGGGAGGGCTGATCTGGAGTCCGTTCGGGGCTCCGGAGAGGGGAATCCGTCGCCATCGTCGTCGTCATCATCAACCATCCTCCACCACCAATTGCATGATGCTCACCGCCGTGCGTGAGTAATTCCATCGTAGGCCTGCTGGACGGTGATGGGTTGGATGAGATTTATCATGTAATCGAGTTAGTTTTGTTAGGGTTTGATCCCTAGTATCCACTATGTTCTGAGATTGATGTTGCTATGACTTTGCTATACTTAATGCTTGTCACTAGGGCCCGAGTGCCATGATTTCAGATTTGAACCTATTATGTTTTCATGAATATATGTGAGTTCTTGATCCTATCTCGCAAGTCTATAGTCACCTACTATGTGTTATGATCCGGCAACCCCGAAGTGACAATTATCAGGACCACTCCCGGTGATGACCATAGTTTGAGGAGTTCATGTATTCACCATGTGTTCATGCTTTGGTCTGGTACTCTATTAAAAGGAGGCCTTAATATCCCTTAGTTTCCGCTAGGACCCCGCTGCCACGGGAGGGTAGGACAAAATATGTCATGCAAGTTATTTTCCATAAGCACATATGACTATATTCGGAATACATGCCTACATTATATTGATGAATTGGAGCTAGTTCTGTGTCACCCTATGTTATGACTGTTACATGATGAACCACATCCGGCATAATTCTCCATCACCGATCCAATGCCTACAAGCTTTCCATATATTGTTCTTCGCTTATTTACTTTTCCGTTGCTATTGTTATCATCACTATAAAACACCAAAAATATTACTTTTGCTACCGTTACCTTTTACCACCGTTGCCACTACTATCATATTACTTTGCTACTAAACACTTTGCTGCAGATATTAAGTTTCCAGGTGTGGTTGAATTGACAACTCAGCTGCTAATACTTGAGAATATTCTTTGGCTCCCTTATGCCGAATCAATAAATTTCGGTTGAATACTCTACCTTCAAAAACTGTTGCGATCCCCTATACTTGTGGGTTATCACGTGCCTCATGCGGTAGTACCACTCCTGAGGAGCGGTAGTACCGTACGAGCGGTAGTACCGCACGGGGTCAGATCCGAACCACAAAACGGATCTAAGCACAACCGTGACATCGGAGCGGTACTACGGTTGATCAAATCTACCATGGGGCAACATACCAAGTACCATCTCTACGCATTACTACTCTCCTACATCCTACTCTTGCAAAGATTTAGCCTAAAATATCAAGAACAACATGCATCTCCCCAAATACCTAGAGACGAAAGAACGAACCAAAGAGAGAGGGATTTGGGGAGAAACCTTGTTCCATGGCAAGGGGGCGTGGTGGGGAACGATCCCACCGGATGGAATGCGAGGAGAGCGGCCAGAGACGAAGATCCGGTGAGGTTCTCTGGCGCCGTTCTTGGGCAGGAGAGAGAGACGGCATGGGGAAAAGAGTTGAATGGGTATGGGGGAGTTGGAACTCCCCCCGCCCGCTCTTAACCCCCACGCACTCACGACTACGCGGTAGTACCGCCATCATCGCGGTAGTACCGCCCGGGCGGAAGTACCGCGCCGTGGGCGGTAGTACCGCTCCTCCAGCGGTAGTAAAAAATTAATGCCGTGCTGGTTGTGGTAGTACTGTGCGCAACTCCTGTGGTAGTACCGTGGTAAGCCACGGTAGTACCATAGACCCAAGAAAATGCAAGTTTTCAAAAACAGAGAAGAAAGGGCCTTTGCAATGCAACCTTCAAGGGAACGGACACACCAAACAGCTAACACACGAGGCAACTCAAACACAAGCTCGACACGAAGAAGGGAGGGCAAAAGACATCAAGCACCAACCGCGAGACACAACCTCTCCAAGGAGAGGGTGGTGGCTGGAGCCACCTATGTTTGAGTTAATTGGTATGGCACCGCGAAGAATTATCCTTGGGCCCGTGACCAAAACTCGTCTTTGAAGCACAAGTACCATCACAAATGGCTAATATGAAAGAGGTGATCAATTTATGCAAAATGGGGGGGGGGAGGGATAGTTCATTGAGAGAACAACACTCCCCCTATGTCCATGCCTACACCTAAACAAGATAACAAGTTGAGTATGGTGGGGTGTGCAAGGGTTCAAGCAACATTGCTCGAATCAATGATATTTAGCTTATGCCTTAACTCGCGAAATCTTGCTTCATCCAAGGGCTTCATGAAAATATCTCCAAGGTTATCATTAGTGTTGACATAGTTGAGCTCAATCTCCCCTCACCTAATATGATCCCGGATTAAGTGATACCGAATCTCATTATGCTTCATCTTGAAGTGTTGCACCAGTTTGAGAGAAATCTTGATGGCACTTTCATTGTCACACCAAAGAGGCACTTTGTCAGAAATGACACAGTAATCCCTTAAAGTTTGCCTCATCCATAGAAGTTGTGCGCAACAACTACCGGCGGCCACATACTCCGCTTCGGTGGATGAAAGAGACACACAACTTTGCTTCTTGGAAGACCAACTCACCAAAGAGCAACCAAGGAATTGGCA
The DNA here is from genome assembly GCA_034509565.1 of Triticum monococcum. Classification (NCBI taxonomy): domain Eukaryota; kingdom Viridiplantae; phylum Streptophyta; class Magnoliopsida; order Poales; family Poaceae; genus Triticum; species Triticum monococcum. The sequence goes on from CM067841.1 coordinate 542,504,979, forward strand.
CCCTCCGGAAGTTGACTTCCTATCCACCTTGTGAAGGAAATATGCCCTAGAGGCAATAATAAAGTTATTATTTATTTCCTTATTTCATGATAAATGTTTATTATTCATGCTAGAATTGTATTAACCGGAAACATAATACATGTGTGAATACATAGACAAACAGAGTGTCACTAGTTTGCCTCTACTTGACTAGCTCGTTAACCAAAGATGGTTATATTTCCTAACCATGGACAAAGAGTTGTTATTTGATTAACGGGACCACATCATTAGGTGAATGATCTGATTGACATGACCCATTCCATTAGCTTAGCACCCGATCGTTTAGTATGCTGCTATTGCTTTCTTCATGACTTATACATGTACCTATGACTATGAGATTATGCAACTCCCGTTTGCCGGAAGAACACTTTGTGTGCTACCAAACGTCACAACGTAACTGGGTGATTATAAAGGTGCTCTACAGGTGTCTCCAAAGGTACATGTTGGGTTGGCGTATTTCGAGATTAGGATTTGTCACTCCGATTGTCGGAGAGGTATCTCTGGGGCCTCTCGGTAATGCACATCACATAAGCATTGCAACTAATGAGTTAGTTGCGAGATGATGTATTATGGAACGAGTAAAGAGACTTGCCGGTAACGAGATTGAACTAGGTATTGAGATACCGACGATCGAATCACAGGCAAGTAACATACCGATGACAAAGGGAACAACGTATGTTGTTATGCGGTCTGACCGATAAAGATCTTCGTAGAATATGTAGGAGCCAATATGAGCATCCAGGTTCCGCTATTGGTTATTGACCGGAGACGTGTCTACATTGTTCTCGAACCCGTAGGGTCCGCACACTTAAGGTTTCGATGACAGTTATATTATGAGTTTATGAGTTTTGATGTACCGAAGGAGTTCGGAGTCCCGGATGAGTTCGGGGACATGACGAGGAGTCTCGAAATGGTCAAGACGTAAAGATCGATATATTGGACGACTATATTAGGACATCGGAAAGGTTCCGAGTGGTTTGGGTATTTTTCGGAGTACCGGGGAGTTACGGGAATACGGGAGAAGAAGTATATGGGCCTTATTGGGCTTCAGGGGAGAGGGAGAGGCAGGCTGCGTGCCCCCCAAGGCCTAGTCCGAATTGGACTAGGGGGAGGGGCTGCGCCCCCTCCTTCCTTCTCTTCCCTCTTCCCCTTCCTTGTCTCCTACTCCTACTACATGGAAGGACTCCTAGTTGGACTAGGAAAGGGGGAATCCTACTCCCGGTGGGAGTAGGACTCCCCTAGGGTGCGCCATAGAGAGGGTCGGCCCTCCCCTCCTCCACTCCTTTATATACGGGGGCAGGGGGCACCCCATAGACACACAAGTTGATCTTCATGATCATTCTCTTAGCCGTGTGCGGTGCCCCCTTACACCATAATCCTCGATAATATTGTAGCGGTGCTTAGGCGAAGCCCTGCGACGGTAGAACATCAATATCGTCACCACGCCGTCGTGCTGACGGAACTCGTCCCCGACACTTTGCTGGATCGGAGTCCGGGGATAGTCATCGAGCTGAACGTGTGCTAGAACTCGGAGGTGCCGTAGTTTCGGTGCTTGGATCGGTCGGATCGTGAAGACGTACGACTACATCAACCGCGTTGATATAACGCTTCCGCTTTCGGTCTAGAGGGTACGTAGACAACACTCTCCCCTCTCGTTGCTATGCATCACCATGATCTTGCATGTGCGTAGGAAATTTTTGAAATTACTACGTTCCCCAACAGTGGTATCAGAGCCTAGGTTTTATGTGTTGATGTTATATGCACGAGTAGAACACAAGTGAGTTGTGGGCGATATAAGTCATACTGCTTACCAGCATGTCATACTTTGGTTTGGCGGTATTGTTGGATGAAGCGGCCCAGGCCGACATTACGCGTACGCTTACGCGAGACCGGTTCTCTCGACGTGCTTTGCACATAGGTGGCTTGCGGGTGACAGTTTCTCCAACTCTAGTTGAACCGAGTGTGGCTACGCCCTGTCCTTGCGAAGGTTAAAACAACACCAACTTGACAAACTATCGTTGTGGTTTTGATGCGTAGGTAAGATTGGTTCTTGCTTAAGCCCGTAGCAGCCACGTAAAACTTGCAACAACAAAGTAGAGGACGTCTAACTTGTTTTTGCAGGGCATGTTGTGATGTGATATGGTCAAGACATGATGCTAAATTTTATTGTATGAGATGATCATGTTTTGTAACCGAGTTATCGGCAACTGGCAGGAGCCATATGGTTGTCGCTCTATTATATGCAATGCAATCATGCTGTAATGCTTTACTTTATCACTAAGCGGTAGCGATAGTCGTGGAAGCATAAGATTGGCGAGCCGACAATGATGCTACGATGGAGATCAAGGTGTCGCGCCGGTGACGATGGTGATCATGACGGTGCTTCGGAGATGGAGATCACAAGCACAAGATGATGATGGCCATATCATATCACTTATATTGATTGCATGTGATGTTTATCTTTTATGCATCTTATCTTGCTTTGATTGACGGTAGCATTATAAGATAATCTCTCACTAAATTATCAAGATAAAAGTGTTCTCCCTGAGTATGCACCGTTGCCAAAGTTCGTCGTGCCCAGACACCACGTGATGATCGGGTGTGATAAGCTCTACGTCCATCTACAATGGGTGCAAGACAGTTTTGCACACGTGGAATACTCAGGTTAAACTTGACGAGCCTAGCATATGCAGATATGGCCTCGGAACACTGGAGACCGAAAGGTCGAGCGTGAATCATATAGTAGATATGATCAACATAGTGATGTTACCATTGAAAACTACTCCATCTCACGTGATGATCAAACATGGTTTAGTTGATTTGGATCACGTGATCACTTAGATGATTAGAGGGAAGTCTATCTAAGTGGGAGTTCTTAAGTAATATGACTAATTGAACTTAAATTTATCATGAACTTAGTCCTGGTAGTATTAGCATATCTATGTTGTAGATCAATAGCTCGCGTTGTTGCTTCCCTATGTTTGTTTTGATATGTTCCTAGAGAAAAACTATGTTGAAAGATGTTAGTAGCAATGATGCAGATTGGATCCGTGATATGAGGTTTATCCTCATTGCTGCACAGAAAAATTATGTCCTTAATGCACCGCTAGGTGACAGACCTATTGCAGGAGCAGATGCAGACATTATGAATGTTTGGCTAGCTCAATATGATGACTACTTGATAGTTTAGTGCACCATGCTTAACGGCTTAGAATCGGGACTTCAAAGACGTCTTGAACGTCATGGATCATATGAGATGTTCCAGGAGTTGAAGTTAATATTTCAAGCAAATGCCCGGATTGAGAGATATGAAGTCTCCAATAAGTTCTATAGCTGCAAGATGGAGGAGAACAGTTCTGTCAGTGAGCATATACTCAAAATGTCTGGGTATAATAATCACTTGATTCAGATGGGAGTTAATCTTCCAGATGATTGCGTCATTGACATAATTCTCCAATCACTGCCACCAAGCTATAAGAGCTTCATGATGAACTATAATATGCAAGGGATGAATAAGACTATTCCCGAGCTCTTCGCAATGCTGAAAGCTACGGAGGTAGAAATCAAAAAGGAGCATCAAGTGTTGATGGTCAACAAGACCACTAGTTTCAAGAAAAAGGGCAAAGGGAAGAAGGGGAACTTCAAGAAGAACAGCAAGCAAGTTGCTGCTCAAGAGAAGAAACCCAAGTCTGGACCTAAGCCTGAAACTGAGTGCTTCTACTACAAGCAGACTGGTCACTGGAAGCGGAACTGCCCCAAGTATTTGGCGGATAAGAAGGATGGCAAGGTGAACAAAGGTATATGTGATATACATGTTATTGATGTGTACCTTACTAGAGCTCGCAGTAGCACCTGGGTATTTGATACTGGTTCTGTTGCTAATATTTGCAACTCGAAACAGGGACTACGAATTAAGCGAACACTGGCAAAGGACGAGGTAACGATGCGCGTGGGAAATGGTTCCAAAAATCGATGTGATCGCGGTCGGCACACTACCTCTACATCTACCTTCGGGATTAGTATTAGACCTAAATAATTGTTATTTGGTGCCAGCGTTGAGCATGAACATTATATCTGGATCTTGTTTAATGCGAGACGGTTATTCATTTAAATCAGAGAATAATGGTTGTTCTATTTATATGAGTAATATCTTTTATGGTCATGCACCTTTGAAGAGTGGTCTATTTTTGATGAATCTCGATAGTAGTAACACACATATTCATAATGTTGAAGCCAAAAGATGCAGAGTTGATAATGATAGTGCAACTTATTTGTGGCACTGCCATTTAGGTCATATCGGTATAAAGCGCATGAAGAAACTCCATACTGATGGGCTTTTGGAACCACTTGATTATGAATCACTTGGTACTTGCGAACCGTGCCTCATGGGCAAGATGACTAAAACACCGTTCTCCGGCACTATGGAGAGAGCAACAGATTTGTTGGAAATCATACATACAGATGTATGTGGTCCGATGAATATTGAGGCTCGTGGCGGATATCGTTATTTTCTCACCTTCACAGATGACTTAAGCAGATATGGGTATATCTACTTAATAAAACATAAGTCTGAAACATTTGAAAAGTTCAAAGAATTTCAGAGTGAATTTGAAAATCATCGTAACAAGAAAATAAAGTTTCTACGATCTAATCATGGAGGAGAATATTTGAGTTATGACTATGGTGTACATTTGAAGCAATGCGGAATAGTTTCGCAACTCACGCCACCCGGAACACCTTAGCATAATGGTGTGTCCGAACGTCGTAATCGTACTTTACTAGATATGGTGCGATCTATGATGTCTCTTACTGATTTACCGCTATCATTTTGGGGTTATGCTTTAGAGACGGTCGCATTCACGTTAAATAGGGCACCATCAAAATCCATTGAGACGACGCCTTATGAACTATGGTTTGGCAAGAAACCAAAGTTGTCGTTTCTTAAAGTTTGGGGCTGCGATGCTTATGTGAAAAAGCTTCAACCTGATAAGCTCGAACCCAAATCGGAGAAATGTGTCTTCATAGGATACGCAAAGGAGACTGTTGGGTACACCTTCTATCACAGATCCGAAGGCAAGACATTCGTTGCTAAGAATGGATCCTTTCTAGAGAAGGAGTTTCTCTCGAAAGAAGTGAGTGGGAGGAAAGTAGAAAACTTGATAAGGTAATTGTACCATCTCCCTTATTGGAAAGTAGTTCATCACAGAAATCTGTTCTTGTGACTACTACACCAATTAGTGAGGAAGCTAATGATGATGATCATGTAACTTCAGATCAAGTTACTACCGAATGTCGTAGGTAAACCAGAGTGAGATCCGCACCAGAGTGGTACGGTAATCCTGTTCTGGAAGTCATGTTACTAGACCATGATGAACTTGCGAACTATGAGGAAGCGATGATGAGCCCAGATTCCACAAAATGGCTTGAGGCCATGAAATCTGAGATGGGATCCATGTATGAGAACAAAGTGTAGACTTTGGTTGACTTGCCCGATGATCGGCAAGCCATAGAAAATAAATGGATCTTCAAGAGGAAGATGGACGCTGATAGTAGTGTTACTATCTACAAAGCTAGACTTGTCGAAAAAGGTTTTTGACAAAGTCCAAGGTGTTGACTACGATGAAATTTTCTCACTCGTAGCGATGCCTAAGTCTGTCCAAATCATGTTAGCAATTGCCGCATTTTTATGAAATCTGGCAAATGGATAAACAAAACTACATTCCTTAATGGATTTAAAGAAGAGTTGTATATGATGCAACCAGAAGGTTTTGTCAATCCTAAAGGTGCTAACAAAATATGCAAGCTCCAGCGATCCATCTATGGACTGGTGCAAGTATCTCGGAGTTGGAATATACGCTTTGATAAGTTGATCAAAGCATATAGTTTTATACAGACTTGCGGTGAAGCCTGTATTTACAAGAAAGTGAGTGGGAGCACTACAGCATTTCTAATAAGTATATGTGTATGACATATTGTTGATCGGAAATAATGTAGAATTATTCTGCAAAGCATAAAGGAGTGTTTGAAAGGATTTTGTCAAAGAAAACCTCGGTGAAGCTGCTTACATATTGAGCATCAAGATCTATAGAGATAGATCAAGACGCTTGATAAGTTTTTTTCAATGAGTACATACCTTGACAAGATTTTGAAGTAGTTCAAAAGGGAACAGTCAAAGAAAGAGTTCTTGCCTGTGTTACAAGGTGTGAAATTGAGTAAGACTCAAAACACGACCATGCCAGAAGATAGAAAGAGAATGAAAGTCATTCCCTATGCCTTGGCCATAGGTTCTATAAAGTATGCCATGTTGTGTTCCAGATCTATTGCATACCCTACACTGATTTTGGCAAAGGAGTACAATAGTGATCTAGGAGTAGATCACTGGGCAGCGGTCAAAATTATCCTTAGTGGAATCAGGATATGTTTCTCAATTATGGACGTGACAAAAGGGGTTCGTCGTAAAGGGTTACGTCGATGCAAATTTTGACACTGATCTAGATGACTCTAAGTCTCAATCTGGATACATATTGAAAGTGGGAGCAATTAGCTAAGAGTAGTTCCATGCAGAGCATTGTTGACATAGAAATTTGCAAAATACATACGGATCTGAATATGGCAGACCCATTGACTAAACTTCTCTCACAAGCAAAACATGATCACACCTTAGTACTCTTTGGGTGTTAATCACATAAGCGATGTGAACTAGATTACTGAATCTAGTAAACCCTTTGGGTGTTGGTCACATGGCGATGTGAACTATGGGTGTTAATCACATGATGATGTGAACTATCGATGTTAATCACATGGTGATGTGATCTAGATTACTGACTCTAGTGCAAGTGGGAGACTGAAGGAAATATGCCCTAGAGGCAATAATAAAGTTATTATTTATTTCCTTATTTCATGATAAATGTTTATTATTCATGCTAGAATCAAGGTTGGAAAAGGCGGTAGGCGTAAGCGAGGCGGTTGTCCTTCGCCTAGTGCCTAGGCGGTGCCTAAGCGCCCTAGGCGCGGCCTAGGCGGTAATATAGTTTTTACTCATAGTGTATTTATGATTATTATATGGGTGTTGATATTAGTTTAGGGTATATAAATAAGTTAATTACCATCTACTTCCATTGGAATATAACTCGTTTGGCATATCAGTGCAGTATGTGGCATGATTTCGTGCTTAGGTAGGCAATTCCTTGATTGCCTTGCCTAGGCCTCCATTTATGCCCTAGGCGAGGCGTTTAGCCATTGCCTAGCGCCTAGGCGTGCCTAAGCGCCTCCTAGGCACTGCCTTTTCCAACAGAGGCTAGAATTGTATTAACCGGAAACATAATACACGTGTGAATACATAGACAAATAGAGTGTCACTAGTATGCCTCTACTTGACTAGCTCGTTAATCAAAGATGGTTATGTTTCCTAACCACGGACAAAGAGTTGTTATTTGATTAACGGGATCACATCATTAGGTGAATGATCTGATTGACATGACCCATTCCATTAGCTTAGCACCCGATCGTTTAGTATGTTGCTATTGCTTTCTTCATGACTTATACATGTTCCTATGATTATGAGATTATGCAACTCCTGTTTGCCGGAAGAACACTTTGTGTGCTACCAAACGTCACAACGTAACTGAGTGATTATAAAGGTGCTCTACAGGTGTCTCCAAAGGTACATGTTGGGTTGGCGTATTTCGAGATTAGGATTTGTCACTTCGATTGCTGGAGAGGTATCTCTGGGCCCTCTCGATAATGCACATCACATAAGCCTTGCAAGCATTGCAACTAATGATTTAGTTGCGAGATGATGTATTACGGAACGAGTAAAGAGACTTGCCGGTAACGAGATTGAACTAGGTATTGAGATACCGACGATCGAATCTCGGGCAAGTAACATACCGATGACAAAGGAAACAACGTATGTTGTTATGCGGTCTGACCGATAAAGATCTTCGTAGAATATGTAGGAGCCAATATGAGCATCCAGGTTCCGCTATTGGTTATTGACCGGAGACGTGTCTCGGTCATGTCTACATTGTTCTCGAACCCGTAGGGTCCGCACGCTTAAGGTTTCGATGACAGTTATATTATGAGTTTATGAGTTTTGATGTACCGAAGGAGTTCGGAGTCCCGGATGAGATTAGGGACATGACGATGAGTCTCGAAATGGTCAAGACGTAAAGATTGATATATTGGACGACTATATTCGGACATCGGAAAGGTTCCGAGTGGTTCGGGTATTTTTCGGAGTACCGGGGAGTTATGGGAATACGGGAGAAGAAGTATATGGGCCTTATTGGGCTTTAGGGGAGAGGGAGAGGCAGGCCGCGCCCCCCCAAGGCCTAGTCCGAATTGGACTAGGGGGAGGGGCTGCGCCCCCTCCTTCCTTCTCTTCCCTCTTCCCCTTCCTTGTCTCCTACTCCTACTACATGGAAGGACTCCTAGTTGGACTAGGAAAGGGGGAATCCTACTCCCGGTGGGAGTAGGACTCCCCTAGGGCGCGCCATAGAGAGGGTCGGCCCTCCCCTCCTTCACTCCTTTATATACGGGGGCAGGGGGCACCCCATAGACACACAAGTTGATCTTCATGATCGTTCTCTTAGCCGTGTGCGGTGCCCCCTTCCACCATAATCCTCGATAATATTGTAGCGGTGCTTAGGCGAAGCCCTGCGACGGTAGAACATCAAGATCGTCACCACGCCGTCGTGTTGACGGAACTCTTCCCCGACACTTTGCTGGATCGGAGTCCGGGGATAGTCATCGAGCTGAACGTGTGCTAGAACTCGGAGGTGCCGTAGTTTCGGTGCTTGGATCGGTCGGATCGTGAAGACATACGACTACATCAACCGCGTTGATATAAGGCTTCCGCTTTCGGTCTACGAGGGTATGTAGACAACACTCTCCCCTCTCGTTTGCTATGCATCACCATGATCTTGCGTGTGCGTAGGAAATTTTTGAAATTACTACGTTCCCCAACACCCTGTCTCCCGCCCATCGGAGTCTGAATAGCCTACAAGGTTGAAGTTTGCTCCTCTTGGGTACCATAAGCCAAAGTTTGGGGTATGAGCCAAATATCGAAAGATTCGCTTGACTGCCATAAAGTGACTTTCCTTAGGTGCGGCTTGAAACCATGCACAAATTCCCACACTCAACATCATATCCGGTCTAGATGAACAAAGGTAAAGCAAGGAGCCAATCATGGAGCGATATACCTTTTGATCCACCACTTTACCATTGGGATCTATGTCAAGTTGGCATTTGACGGGCATTGGAGTGGAAGCTGGCTTGACTTCACTTAGCTTGAATCTCTTGTGCATGTCTTGAGTGTACTTGGCTTGGTTGATGAAGGTTCCTTCTCTTCGTTGCTTGATTTTGAACCCGAGAAAGAACTTCAACTCTCCCATCATTGACATCTTGAACTTCGAGGTCATGAGAGCGGCAAATTCCTCATTGAAAGCTTTGTTAGGAGAACCAAAGATAATGTCATCAACATATAGTTGGCACACAAACAACTCCCCTTTGACCTTCTTAGTAAAAAGAGTGGGGTCGATTCTCTCAATTCCAAACCCACGATCTTGCAACAACTCAGTAAGGTGGTCATACCATGCACGTGGGGCTTGTTTAAGGCCATAGAGTGCCTTATCGAGTTGGTACACATGATCGGGGAAATATGGATCCTCGAACCCGGGGGGTTGTTTGACATACACCAACTCATTAATAGGACCATTAAGAAAAGCACTTTTCACATCCATTTGTTGCAACTTGAAGTTATGATGAGAAGGATAAGCAATCAACAAACGAATAGATTCAAGGCGAGCAACGGGAGCAAATGTTTCACCGTAGTCGATACCCTCGACTTGGGAGTAGCCTTGAGCTACCAAGCGAGCCTTGTTGCAGACAATGATTCCATGAGCATCTTGTTCTTGAATATCCACTTGGTTCCAATGACATTATGCTTCCCCGTTGGCCTTGGCATCAATCTCCACACCTTGTTGTGCTCAAAGTTGTTGAGTTCTTCAAGCATGGCATTAAGCCAATCTGGATCTTCAAGCGCCTCATAGAGCTTTTGGGGTTCAACACAAGAGACAAACGCGTGATGTTCACAATAATTTGCCAATTGTCTACGAGTGCTTACCCCCTTTCGTATGCTTCCAAGCACATTTGTCATGAGATGACCCTTGGTAGATAGCTTGGATGCAATCTTGGCGGCACGATGCTCCAATTCCTCCTCAGGAGTGAGTTGAGGAGTGGTTACTTGATCATCTTGAGTGTCTTCTTGAGCTTGTTCTTGATCTTGAGCTTGCTCGGAGGAGAAAACTTGACCTTGGACATCACTTGGTGGTTCAACACCATTTTGAGGTTGATCTCGCCCTTGAGAGCACCAATGCAGTAGTCGTTGAGGGACTTGAAGTTCTCGAGGAAGAGAGTCTTGGAGATGTTGTTGTGCAATCCCATCATGAAGTGGAACTTCATCAAAATGGGGACGTCCACGTCGGCTCGTCGCAAGGCTTTCTTCATCTCCTTGAAGTACTCGTCGATGGACTTGGATCCTTGGGTGGTGTTCTCTAATTGGCATAGAAGTTGTTCCGTGTAGGTTGGAGGCACAAACTCTCGCCGCAAAGCTCTTTTCGTCTTGGGCCAACTCATGTCGTAGGTCTCCGAAGGTGCATGAAGCCACCATGTGGACGCGTAGTCGTGGAAGTTCCTTGTGGCGCACTTCACTTGATCTTCGGGAGGAACTTGATGTAGCTTGAGGTAGTTGTCCATCAAACTCTCCCACTCGAGATACTCCTCGGGTTCTAGAGTCCCATAGAAAGGAATCTCATGGTCGGTGTCGAGGTCGTAGTAGCTCGTGGAAGTCACGGGCTTGAGCTTGGGGAGCTTCTCTTGAGCGTAGTCTTGAGGTGCTTGTTGGCGAAGATGTCGTATATCCGAAGGCAAAGATGCCTTGAAGTTGCTTGGCGAAGATGCCAAGGGAGATGGTGAAGTCATTGAGAGGTTGTTGGTGTTGAGCTCTTAACCTTCACGTTCGTGGTGGTGATGGTGTCGATGCCGATGTGACCTTGCCGGAGATGGTAGCTTGGAAGCATGTGTACTTGAGCGTCTTCTCGAAGATGAGGAAGATCGCTTGTAGGACTTGATGAGGGCTTTGATCTCATCCATTTGAGCTTGCATCTTAGCGTCGGTAGAGTTATTCGTGGCATCGAACTCGTCGTTGTTGTTGTAGACCGAAGGTGAAATGCCTTGCCTATCCATCACAAGACTCGAGTAGAGGTGAGTAGGAAATGAGATAAACAATACCAAGTTACCTTTTCCCAAAGTTGAGGATGTATCCCGTTTCACTCAATGTGAGAGGAAAGAATAGTGGAATTGGTAGCGGACTTGTTCACTCACACCTACAAACTAAAGCTTATGGAGTAGCTCGGTGAGGATAATGGCACAAAAATTTAATTTAAATGTTAGCAAGAGTCAATAATGTTGAAAGAGATTCACAAATTTGCAAGTGAAACAAGTAGACCAATAGCAATATGTGGTACACGGAAACACACACACGGATAGATAAATGGGGTCGTGCAACCAAAGAATGAGAACAAAATGTGGAGTCCACGAAAAACGCTCGTGTTGCACAACTCAAGAGAGACGCTAGCACGATTGCTCTATAGGCGGATACGACACTTGTGCACAACCTATGATATGCAAAATGTATGAACTTTCTATCCCAAGTATGTTATATATGTATGATGTTCCGGTGGTATGATCGAAGATGATCGGATATGACAATCTTATATGCAATGTGGTATGATGCTATGGTACTTGCTTACAAGCTTCTTTGCTCTTTCTCTTTTGCTTAAAAGCTTTATTCTCTTTCTTTTTTTGTATGGCCACTTTTGCACAATGCACAAACCAAGATAGCTATTGGGTATATGCGGGAACAAACTTGAGGCATACGTGATGATATGATTCCAATATGGTATGGTATGTATGCAATGTATGGTGTAAATCACTAATGTGCACAAGTAACGTTGCCGGCAATACTCAGATGGCTAGTCTTGATAGGCAAGTGACGCAAAATGGGCTGGGGGTTATCAATGCAATCGCAAGGGGAATATACAATGGAGGGATACCACGCTACCAAGATGATATGGAGGTTACCATCCTTGGCGATGATGAGTGGCAGTGATCTTGATGGAGATACCAAGATGATGGAGACTCGTCCCTAAGTAGCTGAAACACCTTAGGAAACGGAAAAACCGCGAACTCAAAATCTCAAATGTCAAATGGTGGTAGCGGGATGCGGTGATGGTTGTGGAAGCTCAATGGGATTGCGGAAATGCAATGATGGGTTTTGCGAGTAGGCAATGCGGAAATGGAGGGTAAGGGGTGGACTATACACAGTGTTGGAGTTGGAAGCGCAGTCCCTAAGTAGCCAAAACACCTTAGGAGACACAACCCACAACACAAACAAAATTGGGTTAGGTGGAGGTGGCGGAAGTGTATGGTGGGTAAGCCTATGCGGAAGTGGTGGTGGTGGTTGATGAAGAAGCAACCGTCCCTAAGTAGCCTAGACACCTTAGGAGACTCAAATCACTCCTCAAGCAACCACTAATGCGATGGGGAACAAAATTGGTTAGGTTGCGGAAGTCGGTGTTGGTGTAGCGGATGATGTGCTGGAAGCCCTAGGCAAAGATGCCAAAATTGTCAAAATTTGATGGAGTCAAAAGATGTTGGTGGTATTTGATACGTCTGCAGCGTATCTATAATTTTTGATTGCTCCATGCTATATTATCTAATATTTTGGACATTATTGGGCTTTATTATCCACTTTTATATTATTTTTGGGACTAACCTATTAAACGGAGGCCCAACCCAGAATTGCTGTTTTTTGCCTATTTCAGAGTTTCGCAGAAAGGAATATCAAACGGAGTCCAAATGGAATGAAACCTTTGGGAATGTGATTTTTGGAACGAACATGATTCAGGAGACTTGGACCCTACGTCAAGAAAAAAGGAGGAAGCCACGAGGTAGGGGGTGCGCCTACCCCCCAGGCGCGCCCTCCACCCTCGTGCCCCCCTGTTGCTCCACCGACGTACTCCTTCCTCCTATATATACCTACGTACCCCCAAACGATCAAAGACGGAGCCAAAACCCTAATTCCACCGCCGTAACTTTCTGTATCCACGAGATCTCATCTTGGGGCCTGTTCCGGAGCTCCGCCAGAGGGGGCATCGATCACGGAGGGCTTCTACATCAACACCATAGCCTCTCTGATGAAGTGTGAGTAGTTTACCTCAGACCTTCGGGTCCATAGTTATTAGCTAGATGGCTTCTTCTCTCTTTTTGGATCTCAATACAAAGTTCTCCCCCTCTCTTGTGGAGATCTATTCGATGTAATCTTCTTTTTGCGCTGTGTTCGTTGAGATCGATGAATTGTGGGTTTATGATCAAGATTATCTATGAACAATATTTGAATCTTCTCTGAATTCTTTTATGTATGATTGGTTATCTTTGCAAGTCTCTTTGAATTATCAGTTTGGTTTGGCCTACTAGATTGATCTTTCTTGCAATGGGAGAAGTGCTTAGCTTTGGGTTCAATCTTGCGGTGTCCTTTCCCAGTGACAGTAGGGGCAGCAAGGCACGTATTGTACTGTTTCCATCGAGGATAACAAGATGGTTTTTTTATCATATTGCATGAATTTATCCCTCTACATCATGTCATCTTGCTTAAGGAGTTACTCTGTTTTCATGAACTTAATACTCTAGATGCATGCTGGATAGCGGTCGATGAGTGGAGTAATAGTAGTAGATGCAGGCAGGAGTCAGTCTACTTGTCTCGGGTGTGATGCCTATATACATGATCATACCTAGATATTCTCATAACTATGCTCAATTCTGTCAATTGATCAATGGTAATTCGTTCACCCACCGTAAAATACTTATGCTCTTGAGAGAAGCCACTAGTGAAACCTATGGCCCCCGGGTCTATCTTCATCATATTAATCTTCCAATACTTAGTTATTTCCTTTGCTTTTATTTTAATTTGCATCTTTATCATAAAAATACCAAAAATATTATCTTATCATATCTATCAGATCTCACTCTCGTAAGTGACTGTGAAGGGATTGACAACCCTTATCGCGTTGGTTGCGAGGAGTTATTTGTTTTGTGCAGGTACGAGGGACTCGCGCATAACCTCCTACTAGATTGATACCTTGGTTCTCAAAAACTGAGGGAAATACTTACGCTACTTTACTGCATCATCCTTTCCACTTCAAGGAAATCCAACGCAGTGCTCAAGCGGTAGCAAGAAGATTTCTGGCGCCGTTGTCGGGGAGGTTCGCGCAGGTCAAGATTTGACTCCCGACAATGAGCCATTTCTGGCGCCGTTGCCGGGGAGTCTACGCAAAAGTCAACATACCTAGTACCCATCACAACCCTTATCTCCCGCATTACATTATTTGCCATTTGCCTCTCGTTTTCCTCTCCCCCACTTCACCCTTGCCGTTTTATTCGCTCTCTCTCTCTATCCTCCCTCTCTTTCTCTATTTTTCCTCCTTTTGCCCACTTGCTTTTTGTTTGCTTGTGTGTTGGATTGCTTGCTTGTCGCTATGGTTAGTCCCATATCCACTCTGTTGTCCCCTGAGTTTGAAGTCTTCCACTTCAAACGAAGACAAGGAGAAAACTTAAAAGATGCCTGGTTGAGGATAATGGAGTCTTATCGTAATTGTACCTTTGAAGTGAACTTGTGAATTTTGCTTCACAATTTCTATGTTGGATTAAATATGTCTCATAGACAACTCTTGGATTGCGTTGCCAAAGGCAATTTTATTGAAATTGATCCCCATATTGCGCTTGAAATCATAGAAGGTATAGTGGGAACACTACCTCAACAAAAGGGGCCTCATCCTACCCTGGAAGAGACACAAGTTTTTGAAAAAATTTGTGAAGTTACTAAGATTTTACAGAAGTCTCTTGAACCTCTTAAGAACGTTAGCGTAAATATTCACCGCATGAATATGTTGATTACTCTTCGCAATAAGCGGTTGGATTCTTTAGATCTAAAAATTTTAGAATATGAAGGAAAATGTAAAGAACCTCCCGGATTCGAGCTTGATTCCGCTAAAAAGTTGAAAACCAAATATGGCAATACCTAGATCTATTCTTGCTTTTTATGCCTAGCTAGGGGCGTTAAACGATAGCGCTTGTTGGGAGGCACCCCAGTTTTATTTTTATTCCTTGCTTTTTGCTCCTGTTTAGTAATAAATAATTTACCTAGCCTCTGTTTTGGTTGTGTTTTTTGTGTTTAATTAGTGTTTGTGCAAAGTAGAACCGTTGGGAAGACTTGGGGAAAGTCTTGTTATCTTGCTGTAAAAAACAGAAACTTTAGCGCTCACAAGAACTGCTGCCATTTTTATTTGGAAAGTGATATTTAGTTAATTATTTTTGAATATGATTAATAGATAAATTACTCACGTCCAGAAATTTATTTTAGAATTTTTGGGGTTCCAGATCTTGTGCTAGCTACAGATTACTACAGACTGTTCTGTTTTTGACAGATTCTGTTTTTCGTGAGTTGTTTGCTTATTTTGATGAATCTATGGCTAGTAAAATAGTTTATAAACCATAGAGAAGTTGGAATACAGTAGGTTTAACACCAATATAAATAAATAATGATTTCATTACAGTACCTTGAAGTGGTCTTTTGTTTTCTTTCGCTAACGGAGCTCGCGAGATTTTCTACTTTAAGTTTTGTGTTGTGAAGTTTTCAAGTTTTGGGTAAAGATTGATGGATTATGGAACAAGGAGTGGCAAGAGCCTAATCTTGGGGATGCCCATGGCACCCCCAAGATAATCTAAGGACACCTAAAAGCCAAAGCTTGGGGATGCCCCGGAAGGCATCCCCTCTTTCGTCTATTTCTATCGGTAACTTTACTTGGAGCTATATTTTTATTCACCACATGATATGTGTTTTGCTTGGAGCGTCTTGTATGATTTGAGTCTTTGCTTTTTAGTTTACAACAATCATCCTTGATGTACACACCTTTTGAGAGAGCCATACATGATTTGGAATTTGTTAGAATACTCTATGGGCTTCACTTATATCTTTTGAGTTATATAGTTTTGCTCTAGTACTTCACTTATATCTTTTAGAGCACGGTGGTGGATTTTTTTTATAGAAACTATTGATCTCTCATGCTTAACTTAGATTATTTTGAGAATCTTAAATAGCATGGTAATTTTCTTAAATAATCCTAATATGCTAGGTATTCAAGATTAGTAAAAACTTTCTTATGAGTGTTTTGAATACTAACAGAAGTTTGATGCTTGATGATTGTTTTGAGATATGGAGGTAATAATATCAAAGTCGTGCTAGTTGAGTAGTTGTGAATTTGAGAAATGCTTGTGTTGAAGTTTGCAAGTCCCGTAGCATGCACGTATGGTAAACGTTATGTAACAAATTTGAAACATGAGGTGTTCTTTGATTGTCCTCCTTATGAGTGGCGGTCGGAGACGAGCGATGTTCTTTTCCTACCAATCTATCCCCCTAGGAGCATGCGCGTAGTGCTTGGTTTTTGATGACTTGTAGATTTTTGCAATAAGTATGTGAGTTCTTTATGACTAATGTTGAGTCCATGGATTATACACACTCTCACCCTTCCATCATTGCTAGCCTCTTCGGTACCGTGCATTGCCCTTTCTCACATTGTGAGTTGGTGCAAACTTTGCCGGTGCATCCAAACCCCGTGATATGATACGCTCTTTCACACATAAACCTCCTTATATCTTCCTCAAAACAGCCACCATACCTACCAATTATGGCATTTCCATAGCCATTCCGAGATATATTGCCATGCAACTTTCCACCATTCCGTTTATCATGACACATTCATCATTGTCATATTGCTTAGCATGATCATGTAGTTGACATAGTATTTGTGTCAAAGCCACCGTTCATAATTCTTTCATACATGTCACTCTTGGTTCATTGCATATCCCGGTACACCGCCGGAGGCATTCATATAGAGTCATCTTTTGTTCTAGCATCGAGTTGTAATCATTGAGTTGTAAATAAATAGAAGTGTGATAATCATCATTTTCTAGAGCATTGTCCCAAGTGAAGAATTAAAAAAAAGGAGAGAAAGGCCATAAAAAGAGAGAAGGGATAATGCTACTATCCTTTGCCACACTTGTGCTTCAAAGTAGCACCATAATCTTCATGATAGAGAGTCTCTTGTTTTGTCACTTTCATATACTAGCGGGAATTTTTCATTATTGAACTTGGCTTGTATATTCCAACAATGGGCCTCCTCAAGTGCCCTAGGTCTTCGTGAGCAAGCAAGTTGGATGCGCACCCACTTAGTTTCTTTTGTTGAGCTTTCATACATTTATAGCTCTAGTGCATCCGTTGCATGGCAATCCCTACTCCTTGCATTAACATCAATCGATGGGCATCTCCATAGCCCATTGATTAGCCTCGTTGATGTGAGACTTTCTCCTTTTTTGTCTTCTCCACATAACCCCCATCATCATATTCTATTCCACCTATAGTGCTATGTCCATGGCTCGCGCTCATATATTGCGTGAAAGTTTATAGGTTTGAGATTACTAAAATATGAAACAATTGCTTGGCTTGTCATCGGGGTTGTGCATGATGAGAGCATTCTTGTGTGATGAAAATGGAGCATGACTAAACTATATGATTTTGTAGGGATGAACTTTCTTTGGCCATGTTATTTTGAGAGGACATAATTGCTTAGTTAGTATGCTTGAAGTATTATTATTTTTATGTCAATATGAACTTTTATCTTGAATCTTTTGGATCTGAATATTCATACCACAATTAAGAAGAATTACATTGAAATTATGCCAAGTAGCACCTCACATCAAATATTAACTTTTCTATCATTTACCTACTCGAGGACGAGCAGGAATTAAGCTTGGGGATGCTTGATACGTCTCCAGCGTATCTATAATTTTTGATTGCTCCATGCTATATTATCTACTATTTTGGACATTATTGTGCTTTATTATCCACTTTTATATTATTTTTGGGACTAACCTATTAACCGAAGGCCCAGCCCAGAATTGCTGTTTTTTGCATATTACAGAGTTTCACAGAAAAGGAATATCAAACGGAGTCCAAACGGAATGAAACCTTCGGGAACGTGATTTTCGGAATGAACATGATCCAGGAGACTTGGACCCTACGTCAAGAAACAAAGGAGGAAGCCACGAGGTAGGGGGTGCGCCTACCCCCCAGGCGCGCCCTCCACCCTCGCGGCCCCCTGTTGCTCCACCAACGTACTCCTTCCTCCTATATATACCTACGTACCCCCAAACGATCAAAGACGGAGCCAAAACCCTAATTCTGAAGGAAATATGCCCTAGAGGCAATAATAAAGTTATTATTTATTTCCTTATATCATGATAAATGTTTATTATTCATGCTAGAATTGTATTAACCGGAAACATAATACATGTGTGAATACATAGACCAACAGAGTGTCACTAGTATGCCTCTACTTGACTAGCTCGTTAATCAAAGATGGTTATGTTTCCTAACCATGAACAAAGAGTTGTTATTTGATTAACGAGGTCACATCATTAGTAGAATGATCTGATTGACATGACCCATTTCATTAGCTTAGCACCCGATCGTTTAGTATGTTGCTATTGCTTTCTTCATGACTTATACATGTTCCTATAACTATGAGATTATGCAACTCCCGTTTACCGGAGCAACGCTTTGGGTACTACCAAACGTCACAACGTAACTGGGTGATTATAAAGGAGTACTACAGGTGTCTCCAATGGCAGATGTTGGGTTGGCGTATTTCGAGATTAGGGTTTGTCACTCCGATTGTCGGAGAGGTATCTCTGGGCCCTCTCGGTAATGCACATCACATAAGCCTTGCAAGCACTGCAACTAATATGTTAGTTGTGAGATGATGTATTACGGAACGAGTAAAGAGACTTGCCAGTAACGAGATTGAACTAGGTATTGGATACCGACGATCGAATCTTGGGCAAGTAACATACCGATGACAAAGGGAACAACGTATGTTGTTATGCGGTCTGACCGATAAAGATCTTCGTAGAATATGTAGGAGCCAATATGGGCATCCAGGTCCCGCTATTGGTTATTGACCGGAAACGTGTCTCGGTCATGTCTACATTGTTCTCGAACCGTAGGGTCCGCACGCTTAACATTACGATGACAGTTATTATGAGTTTAAGCATTTTGATGTACCGAAGGTTGTTCGGAGTCCTGGATGTGATCACGGACATGACGAGGAGTCTCAAAATGGTCGAGACGTAAAGATTGATA
This sequence comes from Triticum monococcum, assembly GCA_034509565.1. Classification (NCBI taxonomy): domain Eukaryota; kingdom Viridiplantae; phylum Streptophyta; class Magnoliopsida; order Poales; family Poaceae; genus Triticum; species Triticum monococcum. The sequence goes on from CM067841.1 coordinate 542,524,336, forward strand.
TATTGTAAGCCTATGTTTGGACATAGGAAGTGTTCCGGGTGAAATCGGGATTTTACCGGAATACCGGGAGGGTTACCGGAACCCCCCGGGAGACTAATGGGCCTATTGGGCCTTAGTGGAAAAGAGAAAAAAGGGAAAGCCCATAGCTGGCCGGCGCCCCCCCCTTCCCCAAGTCCTAGTAGGACTAGGAGAAGGGGCCGGCCCCCCTCTCTCTCCTTTCCCCCTTGAGAGTCCTAATTGGAATAGGATTGGAGGGGGGAGTCCTACTCCCGGTGGGAGTAGGACTCCCCCTGCGCCTCCCTCTCTCTGGACGGCCGGCCCCCCTCCTCCAACCTTTATATACGGGGGCAGGGGACACCCCAAGACACACAAGTTGATCCTTGAGATCGTTCCTTAGCCGTGTGCGGTGCCCCCTGCCACCATATTCCACCTTGATCATACCGTTGTAGTGCTTAGGCGAAGCCCTGCGTCGGTAGTACATCAAGATCGTCACCACGCCGTCGTGCTGACGGAACTCTTCCTCGACGCTTTGCTGGATCGGAGCCCGAGGAACATCATCGAGCTGAACGTGTGCTAAGAACTCGGAGGTGCCGGAGTAACGGTGCTTGGATCGGTCGGATCGGGAAGAAGACGTACGACTACTTCCTCTACGTTGTGTGATCGCTTCCGCAGTCGGTCTGCGTTGGTACGTAGACAACACTCTCCCCTCTCGTTGCTGTGCATCACCATGATCTTGCGTGTGCGTAGGAAAATTTTCGAAATTACTGCGTTCCCCAACAGTGGCATCCGAGCCTAGGTTTTATGGTTTGATGTTATTTGCACGAGTAGAACACAAGTGAGTTGTGGGCGATACAAGTCATACTGCCTACCAGCATGTCATACTTTGGTTCGGCGGTATTGTTGGGTGAGACGATCCGGACCAACCTTACGCGTACTCTTACGCGAGACCGGTTCCCTCGACGTGCTTTGCACACAGATCGCTTGCGGAAGACTGTCTCTCCAACTTTAGTTGAACCAAGTGTGACTACGCCCGGTCCTTGAGAAGGTTAAAACGGAGTCTATTTGACGAACTATCATTGTGGTTTTGATGCGTAGGTGAGATGAGTTCTTACTTAAGCCCGTAGCAGCCACGTAAAACTTGCAACAACAAAGTAGAGGACGTCTAACTTGTTTTTGCAGGGTATGTTGTGATGTGATATGGTCAAGGCATGATGCTGATTTTATTGTATGAGATGATCATGTTTTGTAACCGAGTTATCGGCAACTGGCAGGAGCCATATGGTTGTCGCTTTATTGTATGCAATGCAATCGCGATGTAATGCTTTACTTTATTACTAAGCGGTAGTGATAGTCGTGGAAGCATAAGATTGGCGAGACGACAACGTTGCTACGATGGAGATCAAGGTGGCGCGCCGGTGACGATGGTGATCATGACGGTGCTTCGGAGATGGAGATCACAAGCACAAGATGATGATGGCCATATCATATCACTTATATTGATTGCATGTGATGTTTATCCTTTTATGCATCTTATCTTGCTTTGATTGACGGTAGCATTATAAGGTGATCTCTCACTAAATTATCAAGAAGTGTTCTCCCTGAGTATGCACCGTTGCCAAAGTTCGTCGTGCCCAGACACCACGTGATGATCGGGTGTGATAAGCTCTACGTCCAAATACAACGGGTGCAAAACAGTTGCACACGCAGAATACTCAGGTTATACTTGACAAGCCAAGCATATACAGATATGGCCTCGGAACACGGAGACCGAAAGGTCGAGCGTGAATCATATAGTAGATATGATCAACATAATGATGTTAACCATTGAAAACTACTCCATCTCACGTGATGATCGGTTATGGTTTAGTTGATTTGGATCACGTGATCACTTAGAGGATTAGAGGGATGTCTATCTAAGTGGGAGTTCCTAAGTAATTTGATTAACTGAACTTAAACTTATCATGAACTTAGTACCTGATAGTATCTTGCTTGTTTATGTTGATTGTAGATAGATGGCTCGTGCTGTTGTTCCGTTGAATTTTAATGCGTTCCTTGAGAAAGCAAAGTTGAAAGATGATGGTAGCAATTACACGGACTGGGTCCGTAACCTGAGGATTATCCTCATTGCTGCACAGAAGAATTACGTCCTGGAAGCACCGCTGGGTGCCAGGCCTGCTGCTGGAGCAACACCAGATGTTATGAACGTCTGGCAGAGCAAAGCTGATGACTACTCGATAGTTCAGTGTGCCATGCTTTACGGCTTAGAATCGGGACTTCAACGACGTTTTGAACGTCATGGAGCATATGAGATGTTCCAGGAGTTGAAGTTAATATTTCAAGCAAATGCCCGAATTGAGAGATATGAAGTCTCCAATAAGTTCTATAGCTGCAAGATGGAGGAGAACAGTTCTGTCAGTGAGCATATACTCAAAATGTCTGGGTATAATAATCACTTGATTCAGATGGGAGTTAATCTTCCAGATGACTGCGTCATTGACAGAATTCTCCAATCACTGCCACCAAGCTACAAGAGCTTCGTGATGAACTATAATATGCAAGGGATGAACAAGACTATTCCCGAGCTCTTCGCAATGCTGAAAGCTACGGAGGTAGAAATCAAGAAGGAGCATCAAGTGTTGATGGTTAGCAAAACCACTAGTTTCAAGAAAAAAGGCAAAGGGAAGAAGAAGGGAAACTTCAAGAAGAACAGCAAGCAAGTTGCTGCTCAGGAGAAGAAACCCAAGTCTGGACCTAAGCCTGAAACTGAGTGCTTCTACTGCAAGCAGACTGGTCACTGGAAGCGGAACTGCCCCAAGTATTTGGCGGATAAGAAGGATGGCAAAGTGAGCAAAGGTATATGTGATATACATGTTATTGATGTGTACCTTACTAGAGCTCGCAGTAGCACCTGGGTATTTGATACTGGTTCTGTTGCTAATATTTGCAACTCGAAACAGGGACTACGGAATAAGCGGACGCTAACAAAGGACGACGTGACGATGCGCGTGGGAAACGGTTCCAAAGTCGATGTGATCGCGGTCGGCACGCTACCTCTACATCTACCTTCGGGATTAATATTAGACCTAAATAATTGTTATTTGGTGCCAGCGTTGAGCATGAACATTATATCTGGATCTTGTTTGATGTGAGACGGTTATTTATTTAAATCAGAGAATAATGGTTGTTCTATTTATATGAGTAATATCTTTTATGGTCATGCACCTTTGAAGAGTGGTCTATTCTTGTTGAATCTCGATGATAGTAATACACATATTCATAATGTAGAAGCCAAAAGATGCAAAGTTAATAATGATAGTGCAACTTATTTGTGGCACTGCCGTTTAGGTCATATCGGTGTAAAGCGCATGAAGAAACTCCATACTGATGGGCTTTTGGAACCACTTGATTATGAATCACTTGGTACTTGCGAACCGTGCCTCATAGGCAAGATGACTAAAACACCGTTCTCCGGTACTATGGAGAGAGCAACAGATTTATTGGAAATCATACATACCGATGTATGTGGTCCGATGAATATTGAGGCTCGTGGCGGATATCGTTATTTTCTCACCTTCACAGATGATTTAAGCAGATATGGGTATATCTACCTGATGAAACACAAGTCTGAAACATTTGAAAAGTTCAAGGAATTTCAGAGTGAAGTTGAAAATCATCGTAACAAGAAAATAAAGTTTCTACGATCTGATCGTGGAGGAGAATATTTGAGTTACGAGTTTGGTGTACATTTGAAAAATTGTGGAATAGTTTCGCAACTCACACCACCCGGAACACCACAGCGTAATGGTGTGTCCGAACGTCGTAATCGTACTTTACTAGATATGGTACGATCTATGATGTCTCTTACTGATTTACCGCTATCGTTTTGGGGTTATGCTTTAGAGACGGCCGCATTCACGTTAAATAGGGCACCATCAAAATCCGTTGAGACGACACCTTATGAACTATGGTTTGGCAAGAAACCAAAGTTTTCGTTTCTTAAAGTTTGGGGCTGCGATGCTTATGTGAAAAAGCTTCAACCCGATAAGCTCGAACCCAAATCGGAGAAGTGTGTCTTCATAGGATATCCAAAGGAAACTATTGGATACACCTTCTATCACAGATCCGAAGGCAAGACTTTTGTTGCTAAATTCGGAAACTTTCTAGAGAAGGAGTTTCTCTCGAAAGAAGTGAGTGGGAGGAAAGTAGAACTTGACGAGGTAACTGTACCTGCTCCCTTATTGGAAAATAGTACATCACAGAAAACTGTTTCTGCGACACCTATACCAATCAGTGAGGAAGCTAATGATGATGATCATGAAGCTTCAGGACAAGATACTACTGAACCACGTAGATCAACCAGAGTGAGATCCGCACCAGAGTGGTACGGTAATCCAGTTCTGGAAGTCATGCTACTAGATCATGATGAACCTACGAACTATGAAGAAGCGATGGTGAGCCCAGATTCCGCAAAGTGGCTTGAGGCCATGAAATCTGAGATGGGATCCATGTATGAGAACAAAGTATGGACTTTGGTTGACTTGCCCGATGATCGGCAAGCAATTGAGAATAAATGGATCTTCAAGAAAAAGACTGACGCTGACGGTAATATTACTGTCTATAAAGCTCGACTTGTCGCGAAAGGTTTTCGACAACTTCAAGGGGTTGACTACGATGAGACCTTCTCACCCGTAGCGATGCTTAAGTCCGTCAGAATTATGTTAGCAATTGCCGCATTTTATGATTATTAAATATGGCAGATGGATGTCAAAACTGCATTCCTGAATGGATTTCTGGAAGAAGAGTTGTATATGATGCAACCAGAAGGTTTTGTCGATCCAAAGGGAGCTAACAAAGTATGCAAACTCCAGCGATCCATTTATGGACTGGTACAAGCATCTCGGAGTTGGAATAAACGCTTTGATAGTGTGATCAAAGCATTTGGTTTTATACAGACTTTTGGAGAAGCCTGTATTTACAAGAAAGTGAGTGGGAGCTCTGTAGCATTTCTGATATTATATGTGGATGACATATTGCTGATTGGAAATGATATAGAATTTCTGGATAGCATAAAGGGATACTTGAATAAAAGTTTTTCGATGAAAGACCTCAGGGAAGCTGCTTACATATTGGGCATAAAGATCTATAGAGATAGATCAAAACGCTTAATTGGACTTTCACAATGCACATACCTTGACAAAATTTTGAAGAAGTTCAAAATGGATCAAGCAAAGAAAGGGTTCTTGCCTGTGTTACAAGGTGTGAAGTTAAGTAAGACTCAATGCCCGACCACTGCAGAAGATAGAGAGAAAATGAAAGATGTTCCCTATGCTTCAGCCATAGGCTCTATCATGTATGCAATGCTGTGTACCAGACCTGATGTGTGCCTTGCTATAAGTTTAGCAGGGAGGTACCAAAGTAATCCAGGAATGGATCACTGGACAGCGGTCAAGAACATCCTGAAATACCTAAAAAGGACTAAGGATATGTTTCTCGTATATGGAGGTGACAAAGAGCTCACCGTAAGAGGTTACGTTGATGCAAACTTTGACACTGATACGGACGATTCTAAATCGCAAACCGGATACGTGTTTATTTTAAACGGTGGAGCTGTCAGTTGGTGCAGTTCTAAACAAAGCGTCGTAGCGGGATCTACATGTGAAGCGGAATACATAGCTGCTTCGGAAGCAGCAAACGAAGGAGTCTGGATGAAGGAGTTCATATCCGATCTAGGTGTCATACCTAGTGCATCAGGTCCAATGAAAATCTTCTGTGACAATACTGGTGCAATTGCCTTGGCAAAGGAATCCAGATTTCACAAAAGGACCAAACACATCAAGAGATGCTTCAACTCCATCCGGGATTTAGTCCAGGTGGGAGACATAGAGATTTGCAAGATACATACGGATCTGAATGTTGCAGACCCGTTGACTAAGCCTCTTCCACGAGCAAAACATGATCAGCACCAAGGCTCCATGGGTGTTAGAATCATTACTTTGTAATCTAGATTATTGACTCTAGTGCAAGTGGGAGACTGAAGGAAATATGCCCTAGAGGCAATAATAAAGTTATTATTTATTTCCTTATATCATGATAAATGTTTATTATTCATGCTAGAATTGTATTAACCGGAAACATAATACATGTGTGAATACATAGACCAACAGAGTGTCACTAGTATGCCTCTACTTGACTAGCTCGTTAATCAAAGATGGTTATGTTTCCTAACCATGAACAAAGAGTTGTTATTTGATTAACGAGGTCACATCATTAGTAGAATGATCTGATTGACATGACCCATTTCATTAGCTTAGCACCCGATCGTTTAGTATGTTGCTATTGCTTTCTTCATGACTTATACATCTTCCTATAACTATGAGATTATGCAACTCCCGTTTACCGGAGGAACACTTTGGGTACTACCAAACGTCACAACGTAACTGGGTGATTATAAAGGAGTACTACAGGTGTCTCCAATGGCAGATGTTGGGTTGGCGTATTTCGAGATTAGGGTTTGTCACTCCGATTGTCGGAGAGGTATCTCTGGGCCCTCTCGGTAATGCACATCACATAAGCCTTGCAAGCACTGCAACTAATATGTTAGTTGTGAGATGATGTATTACGGAACGAGTAAAGAGACTTGCCAGTAACGAGATTGAACTAGGTATTGGATACCGACGATCGAATCTCGGGCAAGTAACATACCGATGACAAAGGGAACAACGTATGTTGTTATGCGGTCTGGCCGATAAAGATCTTCGTAGAATATGTAGGAGCCAATATGGGCATCCAGGTCCCGCTATTGGTTATTGACCGGAGACGTGTCTACATTGTTCTCGAACCATAGGGTCCGCACGCTTAACGTTACGATGACGGTTATTATGAGTTTATGCATTTTGATGTACCGAAGGTTGTTCGGAGTCCCGGATGTGATCACGGACATGACGAGGAGTCTCAAAATGGTCGAGACGTAAAGATTGATATATTGGAAGCCTATGTTTGGACATAGGAAGTGTTCCGGGTGAAATCGGGATTTTACCGGAATACCGGGAGGGTTACCGGAACCCCCCGGGAGACTAATGGGCCTATTGGGCCTTAGTGGAAAAGAGAAAAAAGGGAAAGCCCATAGCTGGCCGGCGCCCCCCCTTCCCCAAGTCCTAGTAGGACTAGGAGAAGGGGCCGGCCCCCCTCTCTCTCCTTTCCCCCTTGAGAGTCCTAATTGGAATAGGATTGGAGGGGGGAGTCCTACTCCCGGTGGGAGTAGGACTCCCCCTGCGCCTCCCTCTCTCTGGCCGGCCGGCCCCCCCTCCTCCAACCTTTATATACGGGGGCAGGGGACACCCCAAGACACACAAGTTGATCCTTGAGATCGTTCCTTAGCCGTGTGCGGTGCCCCCTGCCACCATATTCCACCTCGATCATACCGTTGTAGTGCTTAGGCGAAGCCCTGCGTCGGTAGTACATCAAGATCGTCACCACGCCGTCGTGCTGACGGAACTCTTCCTCGACGCTTTGCTGGATCGGAGCCCGAGGAACGTCATCGAGCTGAACGTGTGCTAAGAACTCGGAGGTGCCGGAGTAACGGTGCTTGGATCGGTCGGATTGGGAAGAAGACGTACGACTACTTCCTCTATGTTGTGTGATCGCTTCCGCAGTCGGTCTGCGTTGGTACGTAGACAACACTCTCCCCTCTCGTTGCTGTGCATCACCATGATCTTGCGTGTGCGTAGGAAAATTTTCGAAATTACTGCATTCCCCAACAAATTCCACCACCGTAACTTTGTGTATCCATGAGATCCCATCTTGGGGCCTGTTCCGGAGCTCCGTCGGAGGGGGCATCGATCATGGAGGGCTTCTACATCAACACCATAGCCTCTCCGATGAAGTGTGAGTAGTTTACCTCAGACCTTCGGGTCCATAGTTATTAGCTAGATGGCTTCTTCTCTCTTTTTGGATCTCAATACAAAGTTCTCCCCCTCTCTTGTGGAGATCTATTCGATGTAATCTTCTTTTTGTGGTGTGTTTGTTGAGATCGATGAATTGTGGGTTTATGATCAAGATTATCTATGAACAATATTTGAATCTTCTCTGAATTCTTTTATGTATGATTGGTTATCTTTGCAAGTCTCTTTGAATTATCAGTTTGGTTTGGCCTACTAGATTGATCTTTCTTGCAATGGGAGAAGTGCTTAGCTTTGGGTTCAATCTTGCGGTGTCCTTTCCCGGTGACAGTAGGGGCAGCAAGGCACGTATTGTACTGTTGCCATCAAGGATAACAAGATGGGGTTTTGATCATATTGCATGAATTTATCCCTCTACATCATGTCATCTTGCTTAAGGCGCTACTCTGTTTTCATGAACTTAATACTCTAGATGCATGTTGGATAGCGGTCGATGAGTGGAGTAATAGTAGTAGATGCAGGCAGGAGTCGGTCTACTTGTCTCAGACGTGATGCCTATATACATGATCATACCTAGATATTCTCATAACTATTCTCAATTCTGTCAATTGCTCAACAGTAATTCGTTCACCCACCGTAAAATACTTATGCTCTTGAGAGAAGCGACTAGTGAAACCTATGGCCCTCGGGTCTATCTTCATCATATTAATCTTCCAATACTTGGTTATTTCCTTTGCTTTTATTTTACTTTGCATCTTTATCATAAAAATACCAAAAATATTATCTTATCATATCTATCAGATCTCACTCTCGTAAGTGACCGTGAAGGGATTAACAACCCCTTATCGGTTGGTTGCGAGGAGTTATTTGTTTTGTGCAGGTACGAGGGACTCGCGCATAACCTCCTACTGGATTGATACCTTGGTTCTCAAAAACCGAGGGAAATACTTACGCTACTTTGCTGCATCATCCTTTCCTCTTCAAGGAAATCCAACGCAGTGCTCAAGAGGTAGCAGTATTTTTGTGGGAAGGGGGATGTCAAGAGCTTCAAAACAAGCTAAAGAACGCGAAAATCGGACTCCAGATGAATTAGTTATGGCCAAAATAAAATTTGAGCAAAAACAGTTTTTGTAGGTTACGGACGTCTGGACAAGGTCGTATGTCCGGGGGCCGGACGTCCGGGCGGGCTCGGAAATCCGTAAATTCGGCTCGGGTTAGGGGTTCCAGATGTTCGGAAAAGGTCGGACATCCGGTGTTTCATGTGGTTCCGGACGTCCGCAAAGTGTTGGTCGTCTGGTCGGTCCGGGTCAACGCGAGATGCGAGATCCGTGGCGCGATTTTGGGCGGAATTTGGGGATTTGGGGGTCAAAATTGATGAGATTTCGTGGGTGAAAGATGGAGAAACTTGGGGAGATGCTAGATCCACTTGAAACCAAGCAAATCCATGGATCAAATCCAACAAAACTTCGTCAAACCAACAAATCACAAAAAAATTGGGGCTATTTTTGGTGGGGATTTTCAAAATTGGGGAAGAACACAACAAAATTAGGCTAGAAAACAAAGAGGGGAGGCTCCGAAATCATGATCAACGTGGCTCATGATACCAAGATGATGTAGGGTGGAACCCTATATGGCCGATCTTTCACGAAAGGAGCGGATCCCGCGAAGAACACGAAGAACACGGGGAAGAACGGAGAGAAAACACAAGGGAAAATACTCAAGAACAAGTCCAATATCACATCCACTAGACATCAAACACACAAGATCCACAAGGTACATGAACAACAAAGGGAAAGATACAAGGTAAGGTTCATCTCCATGAGGAGGTCTTGATGGTAGAGTTCATCCCAAATCCAAAGGAGATGGGGGCTTGAATCCTAGAAGGATCTTCCCACACGGGGGTCTTGAATCCAAGGTGGATCTTCTCTGAAGAGGGGCCGCGGTCTCTCTTGTGGAGTAGATCCGTAATGGATGAGCAAAGCTCTACCTCTAAATGAGATACTACTTTTCTAACCCTCAAATGGAGGAGGTGGAGGAGTATATATAGTTTAGGGCCACAAAGGGGTAAGTGAGGGCGAAGGGATACATGGGCTCGGCCTGATACACTATGCACAGACAGACGTGGGACGTCCGACGGGTACCGGACGTCCGGTGGCTCAGGATGGTCCGGATGTCCGGCACGCGTCGGACGTCCGCTGATTCTTCTCGGGACAGGTGGTGCCGGACGTCCGGTCGGCATCGGTCGTCCGTCGTTTTGCTTCGAGATCGATGGCACCAGATTTCTAGTAAGCGTCGTGTTGGGGAACGTAGCAGAAATTCAAAATTTTCTACGCATCACCAAGATCAATCTATGGAGTAATCTAGCAACGAGGGGAAGGAGAGTGCATCTACATACCCTTGTAGATCGCTAAGCGGAAGCGTTCAAGTGAACGGGGTTGATGGAGTCGTACTCGTCGTGATCCAAATCACCGATGATCCTAGTGCCGAACGGACGGCACCTCTGCGTTCAACACACGTACAGCCCGGTGACGTCTCCTACGCCTTGATCCAGCAAGGGGAGAAGGAGAGGTTGGGGAAGACTCCATCCAGCAGCAGCACGGTGGCGTGGTGGTGGTGGAGGAGCGCGGGACTCCAGCAGGGCTTCGCCAAGCACTAGAGAGACGAGGAGGGAGAGGGGTAGGGCTGCGCCAACAGGGAGAGCAAATCACATGTGTTGGGCAGCCCCAAACCTCAAGTATATATAGGGGGAGGGGAGGGGCTGCGCCCCCACCTAGGGTTCCCTCCCTAGGGGTGGCGGCCAGCCCTAGATCCCATCTAGGGGGCGGCCAAGGGGGGAGAGAGGGGGGCGCACCACTAGGTGGGCCTTAGGCCCATCTGAGCCTAGGGTTTGCCCCCTTCCCCTCTTGGAGGCGCCTTGGGCCTTGGTGGGAGGTGCCCCAGCCCACCTAGGGGCTGGTCCCTTCCCACTATTGGCCCATGTAGGCCTCCGAGGCTGGTGGCCCCACCTGGTAGACCCCCGGACCCCTCCAGTGGTCCCGGTACACTACCAGTGATGCCCGGAACACTTTCGGTGGCCAAAACCACACTTCCTATATATCAATCTTTACCTCCGAACCATTCCGGAACTCCTCGTGACGTCCGGGATCTCATCCGGGACTCCGAACAACATTCGGTAACCGCGTACATACTTTCCCTATAACCCTAGCGTCATCGAACCTTAAGTGTGTAGACCCTACGGGTTCAGGAAACATGCAGACATGACCGAGACACCTCTCCGGTCAATAACCAACAGCGGGATCTGGATACCCATGTTGGCACCCACATGCTCCATGATGATCTCATCGGATGAACCACGATGTCAAGGACTTAATCAATCCCGTATACAATTCCCTTTGTCTAGCGGTACGATACTTGCCCGAGATTCGATCGTCGGTATCCCGATACCTGGTTCAATCTCGTTACCGGCAAGTCTCTTTTACTCGTTCCGTAACACATCATCCCGTGATCAACTCCTTGATCACATTGTGCACATTATGATGATGTCCTACCGAGTGGGCCCAGAGATACCTCTCCGTTTGCACGGAGTGACAAATCCCAGTCTCGATTCGTGCCAACCCAACAGACACTTTCAGAGATACATGTAGTGTACCTTTATAGCCACCCAGTTACGTTGTGACGTTTGGCACACCCAAAGCACTCCTACGGTATCTGGGAGTTGCACAATCTCATGGTCTAAGGAAATGATACTGACATTAGAAAAGCTTTAGCATACGAACTACACGATCTTTGTGCTAGGCTTAGGATTGGGTCTTGTCCATCACATCATTCTCCTAATAATGTGATCCCGTTATCAACAACATCCAATGTCCATGGTCAGGAAACTGTAACCATCTATTGATCAACGAACTAGTCAACTAGAGGTTTACTAGGGACATGGTGTTGTCTATGTATCCACACATGTATCTGAGTTTCCTATCAATACAATTCTAGCATGGATAATAAACGATTATCATGAACAAGGAAATATGATAATAACTAATTTATTATTGCCTCTAGGGCATATTTCCAACACGTCGGCGTCCGGTGCCTGGGACTTGTCGGACGTCCGGTGAACGTCGGTAGTCCGGGCGCTGTAGAGTGTCGGACGTCCGGGCGCTGTAGATTCTGCACCTCCGTCTTCTTCCGTCTTCGCTTCCACGCTTCCCTCGCGGATGGTGTAGTTGTACACTTGCGCTCGCACTCCTCCTCCTCGTCCGTACCATTCCGACAATACCTATGCATGCACACTAGTGGAGTGTCAAGTAGTATATCATGCTCGAAGGGGTCAAGTGAGCACATGTAAAGGAGATGATTCACCTTTGTGTATGTGAAGTAGATGTCGCACGTGTCACTTGCCAAACGGACTCTTGACATGGCGATGCCCATAGGATGCTCCGCATCACTCCTGGTCGGGCTGGGCGTGATGGGATGTGTGGGGTCGGGGCATGGAACCAATGGCAGCGTCCCGATACATGTCCTGCCTGCATGGAACCAAGGTTAGGGCTACACCGAAAGACTTCCTCCCATGGCGCTTGACCGCAGACGAGCTAAGGGCAAGGGATTGAGAAGAAGAAAATATTATAGGGGCCAATTTGCATAAATATCCAACCGCCGTTAGACCTTCTGTCTACATCGCCAGGGTCAAAGCGCCATGCAGGAAGGTCAGCGGTGGTCAGAAGGAATTAGGACCTCATATGAACAATTTAAAAAGATTTAGAACCCGCACGTGCATTTCACTTTCATGAAAGAATTATGACCGCGCATGCATTTTACTCAAAAAATAATAAAGATGCTCTGTGGTGGGTCCAGTCCTATGTGATGGACGCTGGATCACTGCCCGGACAGGCCCAGATAGGACAGCCCGGGCATTTAAGGAGGCTTTGAGGGGTTCGGTTGGGTCAATTTTTTGCTTCTCTCTCATGTCCAGTGCGTGTCCGACAACATCGACCTGCCACGTCATGGTATGATGGTTCTCCGTTCAGGCGCATAGCCATAGGTGTGGTCTTGCGTTGCTAGGTGATTGTCGAGACGAGATCGGGAATCTTGGGATCTTTTATATCTAGAGGCAACGACAAGTTATTCTTATGCCTAATTTTGCAGGTGTGGGCGAGGACGCCACAAGACTATTGGAGCATCCCGGTTTGGGATTTGACGGTGCCGGTGACCATCCTCCCTCGATATCCGTTGCCAAGTGTGACGACGACCTTCATTGAAGTTTTTGGCGGCGACTTGCCCTTGTCGCGGCTTAACTGTCTGCTTGTGCGAGCATGGTCTTCACTTGCGTGGCACCTCACGTCAAGACCATGCTATGTATGTAGATGTTGGATAACGAAAGTTGTGTTGACATCACAACTGATGTAAAGAGATGATTGGTATGGATATGGTTGCTGTTGTATATTGTTTTGATCGCTTTAGAGTTTTTTACTCCACCAAGGCATAGTTATGGTCATGTTTGATTTTGCTAGTTGGCGGTGTGATTTTTGTGTTTGTGCGTTGATGTTGCTTGTGTCCTTCATTAGCTGTGTGCTGTAACGACCCGTATATTTTCACATAGTATTTCCACCCTTAACTAGATAATTAAGTAGAATCCATTAAGCAAATACATATCAGATTTCTTCAACAAGCATTCATAACCACTCAAGTATATATATATATATATTTATATTCATAAACCTCAGACAGTATAGCTGTACAGGTTAATTACAAATCTTTGAAAATATATATATATATAGAAAGAGAGAGAGAGAGAGAGAGAGACTAGACTATGCTAAGCTATACAACAAAGGGCACACCAAACTTAGACCAACCCAAAAATATCTCGTGGTCAAAGCAGTAAACAGTGAGACATATTTGGGATACACATTGACCACCACCATCACGTGCATTATAGATATCAGTAGTCAATTGACCAACAGTTGGTCTAGGCATGGGCTGCAACTCCTAGCCAATAGAGAGACTCCACAAATGACTACACTGTACAGCAGGGATGGGCAGCCATAACTAGCTAGGTACTAGAAAGAGAGGAGGAGTAACCTGGCTAAGGTTTCACCGTAGCACACTCTTCACTCTGCTTCCAAATAGCCAGACCAAGCTCTCTTCTTCTTCTCAGTAGCATTTCCATTCCCCTGTTCACAACCAACAAAGATCCAAGATCAATAAGTGAAGATGGTGACCTGAGAAATCATCAGTAGACTGAAGGGGACAGGCTGGAGCTACAATCTAGCCTACTGGAGTGGACTTGGAGCGTAGGAGCAGCAAGAGTAGGACCAACAGAGAGGGCAAAAGAAGAAAGGTGAGTTCTTCTTCTTCTGTCACTATATATTTCTCACATACACAAAGAAGACCAGCCCAGATGCACACACAAGTCTCATAGTCATTCACAGATGCACGCAGAAGTATCCTAATTATTCATAGGTGCACAAAAGTCACAGCAGGAACATCTACCCCAGATCTTGGAAGCAACAGTACTAGGAAACATGGATAAGGCATTAAGATGTAAAATAAAAAGTTCCCAGATTAATTAGGCAGCAGAAATACACCAAGATTATTCAAAGGGGTGAACATGTTCAGTACACCCACATGGGAGCCATTTTAATCTACTAAATCTGAGAACTTGACTATCCTAAATATTTGAGAAAGGAACAAGGGCACCACTAACCTGCACCCATGGTGGATCTGCTCCACGGACATGCACTGGAGCTCTGACCTGCACCATCCAGCATCACGGCGGCGCCCAACGCCAACCACTTCAATCTGGAGCAGGGAAATCACATCCCCAATAGGGTTTGACCTGCAAGCCAAAAGAACACACACACAAAGGGGGATTAGAGAGTTGAGGCTGAAATTCATGGGGATAATATGGGGATTCACGTCAGGGGAGAGAGAGTGTGGAGGATCTAGCAGCGGCATCTTTCCCGTCGCTGGCGGCGGCGCCGATCTGGGCAAGGAGCAGAGGAGCATCAGTCTGTATTATTACTTGTGCTCTCGCTGGACTAGTAGTACTAGTGGGTGCTCTGTTCGGTTGAGGACTACTAATATAGAACTAGTATAGGGAAGAGAGAGATAGGCTTAGTTTAGAGAAAGGGAGAGGGCACGTGGAGGATAAATTAGCTTAGTAGCTTATCCAGGTGCACACCTAGTATGCGTACTAGTGCAAGCTTAGTAAAAGACATTAGAAAAAAAAGTAATACTTGACTGCAGGATGACCATACTGCACCGACGTATATCTTTTCATTTTCCTAGTATTCACTCGACTTAGTCTCAAAATATATATTTGCCGAACTGCAGGAAGCGAGTACAGTCAGGAGAAGGAGACGCTACAGAAGCAAACTGAGTCCGGGTCTGAGTACGAGAACTCAGGCAAGCTCTCCTTGATCATGCTGAGTAGAGCTATTTTTGCAAAACACTATTCTTTGCTGCATCTTGTCATCAACTTGCATAAAATGTTTGGTAATAAATTGTGTGGAGTGACTATTGCCAAAAAGTTGGTTAGCTGATGGAGCAGCTAATCCATTGATTTATTTATTTTTATAATTATTTGGTGGGTAGAGGGTGCCCTGGATGGACATACTGGAAGGTGGGGCCCTCTACATATGGCTAGTATATTAAGAATTAAATAAATTTCACTCGTTTTATGCGCCGTACTACAACCGTATCAACCATGGTCTCGTCTAAGACGAGTTGAGCCCAATACCATCAAGTTATTATACTCTCCACATGGGTAAGTAGTAGTAGGATGGGCGATGAGTTCCCACGCTAATGCCGGATGGGTGCATTAGCAAGCGCTATATATATTAAGCGTTGGTGGAGTGCGGGTTCCGAAACCCGACACAACGGCTAGTGACACTAGCCGGGTGGAGATATAATATACAAATGGGAAAAGGCTTAGGTTCTGGACCATGTCTCGCATATAAGGAAATGCAGATGGCAGTTATGGTTTCGAGCTCTATGGGTAAAGTGATACAAACTCTGCAGAGTTAAAGGAAAACATGAATTCATGCCAGCCTCTTGGATTGGGGATTATGGGGACCTATTGGTGGTCTATCTCGCAATACGAGTGTTTGATAGCTTTTATAAATTGAAATAAACTTTCTGCAACAAATGGTTATTTTGAAAGGTGTTGAGTTGAGGTAGGACTTGTTGATTTATATTGAGCTATCATGAGTGTTACATTTTGCTTTTTGAGCTTGCTGAGTACTTTGTACTCACTCTTGCTATTAATCATATTTTTCTTAGAGCAAAGCTTGTATGAGAATCCTACTGGACCAAGTGAGGAGAGCAATGGTGATGACTACAACTACACAGGGGACCTAGATGTGGATCCATCTAGTGCTATGTACGATCTGGATGCCACATATGGGGGTTGGGATGAATAAGTAACTATGATCTAGCTATGTAATCCAGAAACTATTTTATCATCATCTATCTAGTACTGCTAGTTGGAACTCCGGTGTTAGGAGATGTAATAATTTGGCAAAACATGTGAGAAGCCTACTTGAGACTTTTAGCCCTGTGTGGCAAGGTATTGTAATATAAATGACCATCTCTAGCTATTTCCCTGTTGCATATCTCTGACATGGATTATTATTTGACAAGACAAGATTTTGTCAAGAAATAATCCAAGGACTAGTGTCATTATCTATAGTAATAATGACACGGGTCGTCACAGGTGGTATCAGAGCCTCAGGTTTCGAGGGCCACGCAGATAGTTAGAGACGGTAGGAATACTTTAATTGGAACCCATACTTGCTATATTGCACTACCAATAAATCCCACATCATAATTATTCTGTCTAGTAACTTTAGATGACTACCATGCTAATTAGAAGCCTGTTGCAGGATGGTTCGAATTAGAATTCCACCATCAAGGGTTCGTGGCCAGCATGTCCTACTACTTTGGCAAATGATGCAGGAGCTTGGGGCACCATGTCCTTAGTTCTTTGAAGAAATGCCAGATGATGGAACACACTCCTACAGGCGTGTAGTTGTGGTGCTCAGCGGCGTTCCATCAGACATGGACTTCTATGTGGAGCTCTCCACAATGCAGCGGTCATCCGATGACACTCTACCCATGCAGGAGGTTGCCAAGGAAGCTATGCTTGGACTACGAGCACGCTTTGGAGAGAAACTGCGCACCACCGGATACCGAGACTTGCCAGCACTTGATTCTGGGGGTTTTGGGCAGAACCATCAGCAAGGACCTAGAGGAGCAAGCCTGGGTGTTGGGTCTTCATCAGCTCAGCCTACACCTGTCGCTTCAACAGTTAGCACTACTTCTAGTATGACAATGATTGCTGATACAATGATGTATCATACAATGAAGGAGGAGCTTATTAGACACCAGGAAGCAACCCAATTCTGGTATCAATGCTATCAGATGAGCGAACATGATAGGATTGTGCTTCAGGGAGCACTAAATGCTATGCCGGGAGGTCCTCTTAATCCTATAATAGTACCAGGTGATGTTCAAGAGGAAGAAGAGGAGGATCCAGAGGAAGTAGAACTAGAGGAACAGGAAGAAGTTGAGGGAGTAGAGAACCCAAATGAGCCACTAGTTCCACCCTCACCAAACGTACCACATGCACCACCCCAGCCGCTACCTGAACATATAGTTGAACCAGAACCATCCCTACAGCCAGATATAGAGCAGCAGCAGCTACCCCACTTCCCTATTCCACGACCACACCAACCTGACTTTATCCACCCGCACATGAGTGTCAGCACGAGGGAGTACAGGGAGGCTGCTACCTATGCAAGTGTACTTGGGCTTGGCGCGAGTGGCAGTGGCAGAAGCAATGGAAGTGGCAGCGGTAGCAACAATGGCGGTGGCAGCGGCATCGCCTAATCAAGTTCCAATCTTCCAGACTTTTAGGCGTGGGACGCCTTGGCCATAGACTAATCTTTTGGGATCAGCAGTAGTTAGTGTAGTGGCAGCCTGAATATGTGTGTTTATGTAAGATATGTGTGAATTGCAAGGTAGAGTTTGTCCCCTATGTACTAGTAGGGACTGAACCCTACGTGGTGTGTGCTCTAGTTGTAATGCAGTTATGCCCTTAAGCAAGACTTATGTGATGTACTGATTGTAATATAAGTGCTTGTTCTGTAGTATATAACTTGTGTGCATTAGGAGGCTCATAGTACCCTACTATTGTGTGCTTTAGTGAGTAATCGGAGTGGTATCATTCTGGTTAGCAAGAGGCATTTGCCACCATGATTGCACTTCATGTTGGGTTACTGCAAATTTAAGGACAGCATGCTATTTATTGGTATCACTTGCACTTGTGCTTGCTGATTTGAATCAATAATCATGCAAAGAAGTAACCAACTAACTAGAAAAAAAAATTGCAGGATGAATAACAATGGTTTGACTGAGCAAGACCTTGTCTTTCGTTTGGGATCAAGTGCCCATGATCAGCATGGGGGTACTCCAGTTTCAGAAAATCAAAGTGCCCTACCCGGAGCGGCGCAACTTCCAAGCAATCCAGAAGTGGGCAATGCTGGAACTTCTGGACTTATGGGTGGAGAAGGCAATCTAGGAGATGTCCTTAAGTTCATGGAGAATTCTCGAAGGGAGTCCCAAGAGAACCAGAACCGCTTCCTCGAAGCGATACTGACAAGACTAGTTCCTGGAGGAGCACACCTACCCGGTGCAGGAGTTAGCTTGGGAGAATTTTTGAAAACTCAGCCACCCACATTCTCCAAGGCGGTGGATCCACTAGAGGCAGATGATTGGCTGTTAGAAGTAGAACACAATCTGGAAACTGTGGGGTGCTCAGATGAAGAGAAGGTGAGATATGCATCACACCAGCTAACCGGACCAGCAGCAGCTTGGTGGAGAAATTTCAGCCTTAACCGAGCAAATAATCAGCCTGTCACTTGGGAGGAGTTCAAGGAGAATTTCCGTCAGACCCATATTCCAAAGGGGAAGATGGATATCAAAAAGAGGGAGTTTCGCAATCTGACTCAAGGTAGCAAGGGGATAAACGACTACCTAAACCAGTTTAATGATTTGGCAAGATATGCTCTAGATGATGTGAACACTGAAGCCAAGAAAGTGGAGAAGTTTATGGAGGGGCTGCATCCATTCCTGAAAATGCACCTCTCAATTCATGGGATCACCCAGTTTCAAGACCTTGTCAACAGGGCCTTCATACTTGAGAATGAGCATGCCAACCTAAGTGAAGAGAGAAGGAAGAAAGCAAGGGTAGATCCACGCCCCATGATGCATCACCCACGTCCTATGATGCCTGGACCAATGCGTCCTCATATGCCACCACCACGGCCTAGATTTCCTACTCAGCCAACCTTTGTTCCTAAATGTTGGAAGTGTGGAAAAGGTCATGCTACTCGAGATTGTATGACGGGTACAGGACTTTGCTTCAATTGTGGGAGACCAGGACACCACAAGCTCAATTGCACCTCTCCTCCCACGAATCCTACAAGGCCACCTATACAGCAGACTCAAGTGCATCGTCCACCAGCTGGGCGAGGACAAGGCGGACCTATGAACTATGTAGCAAGAGGAGCTGGGCGGGGAGGACAAGTAGGAGGACAACCAAGGCTGAATTATGTGGCTGCAGAGCAACTAGGAGAAGCTACAGATGTTATCATCAGTAAACTACTCATTCCTCCTTCAATTGGTACAGTTCTTTTTGATACCGGTGCCACACACTCATTTATTTCCCAAGATTTCGTGAATAAGAATGGATTAACATGCACACCGTTGGAAAAGGCTTTAGGAGTTAACTCACCTGGAGGGAAGATTACAGTAGAGGCAATGCGTAGAAATCAACCAATAATAATCCACAACACCAAATTTTCAGCAGACCTGCATGTTATAGAGATGTCAGGGTTAGAAATAATCCTTGGGATGGATTGGTTAGCTGCTAATGGAGTAAAAGTAGATTGTGAACTTAAAAGTGTATCCATAAGGAAGTCTGATGGCTCTAGGCTGATATATTTTGGAAGTAGAACCAGACCCAACAATCCCTTAGTAATGGCAGCAAGTGGACAAAAGAAAGAAATAAAGGATATACCTGTAGTTTGTGAGTTTCCTGATGTATTTCCGGATGAACTGCCGGGTGTGCCGCCTGATAGGGAGTTAGAATTCAGCATTGTTTTAATGCCTGGGGCATCACCCATCTCCAAAAGACCCTACAAAATGTCACAGCCAGAGTTGGTGGAGCTAAAGAAACAATTGGATGAGCTGAAGGAAAAAGGATTCATTAGGGAAAGCATGTCACCATGGGGAGCACCAGTATTATTTGCAGAGAAAAAGGATGGAGGGTTGAGGCTATGCACAGATTTTCGAGACCTTAACAAGGTAACTGTAAAGAATAAGTATCCGTTACCGAGAATAAATGATTTATTTGATCAACTCAAGGGTGCATGTGTCTTCTCGAAAATTGACTTGAGATCTGGATATCACCAAATGAAAGTGAAGGAAGAGGATATTGAGAAGACGGCATTTGTATCTCGATATGGACACCATGAGTACACTGTGGCTCCATTCGGTCTAACTAATGCCCCAGCTATGTTCATGAACTTGATGAACAAGATTTTTATGCAATATTTGGACAAGTTTGTAGTGGTCTTTATTGATGACATATTAATATATTCAAGAAGCAAGGAAGAGCATGCTGAACACTTGAGGATAGCACTTCAAATCTTAAGAGAGAATCAGTTGTATGCAAAATTTAGTAAGTGTGAGTTTTGGCTGGACCAAGTAGCTTTCTTGGGGCACGTAATTTCAGGAAGAGGAGTTGAGGTTGACCCATCCAAAATTGAGACAGTTGTGTCTTGGGCTCGTCCGACCAACCCAAGTGAGATAAGGAGTTTCTTGGGCTTTGCTGGATACTACCGCAGATTTATAAAAGGGTTTTCGCAGATTACAGCACCAATCACCAAATTGCTTAGGAAAGAAGCTAAATTTATTTGGACTGAAGAGTGTGAGAGAAGTTTTGAGGAACTAAAGAAAAGGTTAACTACCGCACCAGTGTTGGCATTACCTGAAAGTGGACAAGATTATGTGGTGTATTGTGATGCTTCAAAATCTGGACTAGGATGTGTTCTGATGCAAAATGATAGAGTGATAGCCTATGCTTCTAGGCAATTAAAGACACATGAAGTAAATTACCCTACCCATGACTTGGAGTTGGGAGCTGTTGTGTTTGCACTGAAAACATGGAGGCACTACCTATATGGTTCTAAGTGCACACTGTACAGCGACCACAAGAGTCTCAAATACATATTTACACAAAAAGAGTTGAACATGAGGCAGAGGAGGTGGCTGGAACTAATCAAGGATTATGATCTGACAATTAACTACCACCCTGGTAAGGCAAATGTAGTGGCAGATGCACTTAGTAGAAAGAAGCAATGCAACCACATATCAATTGAAGGGTACGGCAAAGAGCTACTGCAGGATCTTGCAAAGATGGGAATAGAGCTGAGAGAGGCCACATCTAGTGCTAATATAGCAGCCATGACATTTCACCCCACATTGCTAGATCAGATTAAGGAAAAGCAAGCAATGGATGCATCCATCAAGGAGGAAACGAGAAGAATTCAAGCGGGACAGCCTTCACAATTCAGGTTGGACCAGGAAGGAGTTCTTTGGAACCATAGTAGGATCTGTGTGCCAGATGACCTACAGATCAAGGAAATTATTTTGCATGAAGCTCATGACACTTTGTACACTATCCATCCTGGGAGCACGAAGATGTATAAGGATGTGAAGGGAAATTTTTGGTGGCCTGGTATGAAGAGGGAAATCGCAGAATATGTCAGCAAGTGTGACACTTGTCAGAGGGTAAAAGCGGAGCATCAAAGGCCTGCCGGGTTATTAAAGCCATTAGAGACACCAGAGTGGAAATGGGAAGATCTTTGTATGGATTTTATTACTGGTTTGCCTATGACACCGAAAAAGAAGGATGCTATATGGGTTGTGGTCGACCGACTCACTAAGTCAGCACACTTCATTGCTACAAACCAGAAATATTCCTTTGATAAGTTGGCTGAACTGTACTTAGAGAGGATAGTTACCCTCCATGGTGTGCCAAAGACCATAACATCTGACCGAGGTTCCGTGTTTACATCAAGCTTTTGGAAGAGCCTACAGAAGTCTCTTGGAACTGAGCTCCACTTTAGCACGGCTTATCATCCCCAAACTGATGGCCAGACAGAGCGGGTAAATCAGATCCTTGAGGATATGTTGAGAGCATGTGTAATGAACTTTGGAGAATCATGGGATAAGCATCTACACCTAGCAGAATTTGCTTACAATAATAGTTATCAATCCAGCATACAAATGGCTCCATATGAGGCACTGTATGGGAGGAAATGCAGATCACCTATATGCTGGTATGAAGTTGGAGAGAGACCATTACTTGGTCCTGACATAGTGAGAGAGAATGATGAGAAGATCCAACTAATCAAAGAACGACTCCAGATTGCACAAAATAGGCAAAAGAGCTATGCTGACCGGAATAGGAGGGTTATGCAATTGGCAGTAGGAGACTTGGTGTATCTAAAAGTATCACCTATGAGAGGGGTTAGACGCTTTGGAATCAAAGGAAAGTTGAGTCCTAGATATGTTGGGCCATTTAAAATTTTGGAGGAAAAGGGAACATCTGCTTATAAGTTGGAGTTACCAGAACGTTTATCAAGAATTCACAATGTCTTCCACATATCTCAACTTAAGAAATGCAACAAGCCACCACCACAAGTATCAGACTTGGAAATTGAATTACAACCAGACCTGACGTATGAAGAACGACCATTGAAGATCTTAGAAGTTGAAGACCGCAAGCTCAGGACAAGGACCATTCGGTTCTGCAAAGTGCAATGGAAGAACCACTCAGTTCGTGAGGCGACGTGGGAGAAGGAGGAAGACCTACGAGTAACCTACCCCAACCTTTTTAAGTAAGTTTTCGATTTCGAGGACGAAATCTTTTTCCAAGGAGGGTAGGATGTAACGACCCGTATATTTTCACATAGTATTTCCACCCTTAACTAGATAATTAAGTAGAATCCATTAAGCAAATACATATCAGATTTCTTCAACAAGCATTCATAACCACTCAAGTATATATATATATATATATATATATATATATATATATATATATATATATATTCATAAACCTCAGACAGTATAGTTGTACAGGTTAATTACAAATCTTTGAAAATATATATATATAGAAAGAGAGAGAGAGAGAGAGAGAGAGAGAGACTAGACTATGCTAAGCTATACAACAAAGGGCACACCAAACTTAGACCAACCCAAAAATATCTCGTGGTCAAAGCAGTAAACAGTGAGACATATTTGGGATACACATTGACCACCACCATCACATGCATTATAGATATCAGTAGTCAATTGACCAACAGTTGGTCTAGGCATGGGCTGCAACTCCTAGCCAATAGAGAGACTCCACAAATGACTACACTGTACAGCAGGGATGGGCAGCCATAACTAGCTAGGTACTAGAAAGAGAGGAGGAGTAACCTGGCTAAGGTTTCACCGTAGCACACTCTTCACTCTGCTTCCAAATAGCCAGACCAAGCTCTCTTCTTCTTCTCAGTAGCATTTCCATTCCCCTGTTCACAACCAACAAAGATCCAAGATCAATAAGTGAAGATGGTGACCTGAGAAATCATCAGTAGACTGAAGGGGACAGGCTGGAGCTACAATCTAGCCTACTGGAGTGGACTTGGAGCGTAGGAGCAGCAAGAGTAGGACCAACAGAGAGGGCAAAAGAAGAAAGGTGAGTTCTTCTTCTTCTGTCACTATATATTTCTCACATACACAAAGAAGACCAGCCCAGATGCACACACAAGTCTCATAGTCATTCACAGATGCACGCAGAAGTATCCTAATTATTCATAGGTGCACAAAAGTCACAGCAGGAACATCTACCCCAGATCTTGGAAGCAACAGTACTAGGAAACATGGATAAGGCATTAAGATGTAAAATAAAAAGTTCCCAGATTAATTAGGCAGCAGAAATACACCAAGATTATTCAAAGGGGTGAACATGTTCAGTACACCCACATGGGAGCCATTTTAATCTACTAAATCTGAGAACTTGACTATCCTAAATATTTGAGAAAGGAACAAGGGCACCACTAACCTGCACCCATGGTGGATCTGCTCCACGGACATGCACTGGAGCTCTGACCTGCACCATCCAGCATCACGGCGGCGCCCAACGCCAACCACTTCAATCTGGAGCAGGGAAATCACATCCCCAATAGGGTTTGACCTGCAAGCCAAAAGAACACACACACAAAGGGGGATTAGAGAGTTGAGGCTGAAATTCATGGGGATAATATGGGGATTCACGTCAGGGGAGAGAGAGTGTGGAGGATCTAGCAGCGGCATCTTTCCCGTCGCTGGCGGCGGCGCCGATCTGGGCAAGGAGCAGAGGAGCATCAGTCTGTATTATTACTTGTGCTCTCGCTGGACTAGTAGTACTAGTGGGTGCTCTGTTCGGTTGAGGACTACTAATATAGAACTAGTATAGGGAAGAGAGAGATAGGCTTAGTTTAGAGAAAGGGAGAGGGCACGTGGAGGATAAATTAGCTTAGTAGCTTATCCAGGTGCACACCTAGTATGCGTACTAATGCAAGCTTAGTAAAAGACATTAGAAAAAAAAAAGTAATACTTGACTGCAGGATGACCATACTGCACCGACGTATATCTTTTCATTTTCCTAGTATTCACTCGCTTAGTCTCGAAATATATATTTGCCGAACTGCAGGAAGCGAGTACAGTCAGGAGAAGGAGACGCTACAGAAGCAAACTGAGTCCGGGTCTGAGTACGAGAACTCAGGCAAGCTCTCCTTGATCATGCTGAGTAGAGCTATTTTTGCAAAACACTATTCTTTGCTGCATCTTGTCATCAACTTGCATAAAATGTTTGGTAATAAATTGTGTGGAGTGACTATTGCCAAAAAGTTGGTTAGCTGATGGAGCAGCTAATCCATTGATTTATTTATTTTTATAATTATTTGGTGGGTAGAGGGTGCCCTGGATGGACATACTGGAAGGTGGGGCCCTCTACATATGGCTAGTATATTAAGAATTAAATAACTTTCACTCGTTTTATGCGCCGTACTACAACCGTATCAACCATGGTCTCGTCTAAGACGAGTTGAGCCCAATACCATCAAGTTATTATACTCTCCACATGGGTAAGTAGTAGTAGGATGGGCGATGAGTTCCCACGCTAATGCCGGATGGGTGCATTAGCAAGCGCTATATATATTAAGCGTTGGTGGAGTGCGGGTTCCGAAACCCGACACAACGGCTAGTGACACTAGCCGGGTGGAGATATAATATACAAATGGGAAAAGGCTTAGGTTCTGGACCATGTCTCGC
This sequence comes from Triticum monococcum, assembly GCA_034509565.1. Taxonomy (NCBI): domain Eukaryota; kingdom Viridiplantae; phylum Streptophyta; class Magnoliopsida; order Poales; family Poaceae; genus Triticum; species Triticum monococcum. The sequence goes on from CM067841.1 coordinate 542,549,655, forward strand.
ATATAAGGAAATGCAGATGGCAGTTATGGTTTCGAGCTCTATGGGTAAAGTGATACAAACTCTGCAGAGTTAAAGGAAAACATGAATTCATGCCAGCCTCTTGGATTGGGGATTATGGGGACCTATTGGTGGTCTATCTCGCAATACGAGTGTTTGATAGCTTTTATAAATTGAAATAAACTTTCTGCAACAAATGGTTATTTTGAAAGGTGTTGAGTTGAGGTAGGACTTGTTGATTTATATTGAGCTATCATGAGTGTTACATTTTGCTTTTTGAGCTTGCTGAGTACTTTGTACTCACTCTTGCTATTAATCATATTTTTCTTAGAGCAAAGCTTGTATGAGAATCCTACTGGACCAAGTGAGGAGAGCAATGGTGATGACTACAACTACACAGGGGACCTAGATGTGGATCCGTCTAGTGCTATGTACGATCTGGATGCCACATATGGGGGTTGGGATGAATAAGTAACTATGATCTAGCTATGTAATCCAGAAACTATTTTATCATCATCTATCTAGTACTGCTAGTTGGAACTCCGGTGTTAGGAGATGTAATAATTTGGCAAAACATGTGAGAAGCCTACTTGAGACTTTTAGCCCTGTGTGGCAAGGTATTGTAATATAAATGACCATCTCTAGCTATTTCCCTGTTGCATATCTCTGACATGGATTATTATTTGACAAGACAAGATTTTGTCAAGAAATAATCCAAGGACTAGTGTCATTATCTATAGTAATAATGACACGGGTCGTCACATGTGCTTCCTGAGTTTGTATATGCTTGACGCTCCATTTTGAGCAAATAAATTCCTGAAAGTGCTTTTTCGGAGCATTGATTTAGTTCTTTTGCTTAAGCGTCCCCAAATGTCATTCACCACAAAAAATTGCACACAGTTAAAACATTCATCAGTGTTTATCATAAAAAAGTTTTATATTTTTTTAACCTTTCATAAGGAGCGAGCTCTTGTTCAAAAACTCTATGTCCACCCTTTATCGGTAAAAAAATCAACCCTGCTACATATTGAAAATTTAAGAGATTGGGAAAGAGGCATTTTGACTCCCAGGCTCAAATGAGCCCGGACATAAACAATAAAATCATTAAAATAGAAAAAATAGGATTTTTTTCTGGTGATAAGATGCTTGAGTGCGTGATGTTTATGTCCTATCAATTTCGCAAGCCTTGGTGGGACGCCGCGTTGCGTCCCCTATGATAAAATCGACTTATCAAAATCTTCCAAATGTTTGCATCTACGCAGATTCGACCGGTCGGGGTACCAGTCGCGCGCCTCACTGTCCCCGTATCTCCATGAGTTATGACAAGCTGGATTGCACAACATAATGTGTACAGGAGAATGTGATACCACCACACTGTGGGACTATGCGAGATGCGTATGCTTTGCAAATGGTCCAGCCAGCGCGACCGTACGTTCCATCCTTGCCCGGGTAGCGTATGGCTGGCCTACATGAGCAGCTGACCTGTGGCTGATGCGGACGGTGCACTGGTATGGTATGGTATGAGGCGGTGCCGCATCGATCGTCCAGGACGGACGCCGTGTAAACGCGGAGCTTTCCCGCGTTATCCGACTCGGATCTTTCCGCATCGCCATGAAAGGCACGTTCATGTGAGGCCTTCAATTCCGGGCTGCGTTCTGGCGTTGTTTTCTTGCTGGCTTTCAGCGTCGCTGCGTTAGCCGGTAACATGGGCTCGTTAAGATGTCCAACCGATTCAAGGCACTCCAAATTGGAGTACGGGTCCCTCGTAGTAATATTTGGAGACCGTGCAGGGGTTTCCCTCAACCATCTTTTCTTGCTCCTGTTTCCTTTTTTGCAGTGCTGGACCTACACGATTGCTGTACTGAACTAAAAAGAAGATACCTAGCACGATTGCTGTAGAACTAAAAAGAAGATATTTTCAAAAAACCTAATAGAATTCTAGTATAAATTAAATATGCCGGGCGCTAATGCATGTTGCCAGATGGTGTGCATGCGGTTGGATCAAGTGGTCGGGGAGGTTTATACCCAACATGAGTGGCAACATAATCTCCGGATCGGTCCATCAACTCTTTTGACATAGGCATAGTGTCGATCCTATATGACTCACTGTTGTTGATATGTCGGTTTCTTATTTTAATTTTTGTCGGACTTCTAGTATTTGGTTGTGTGCATTTTAGTTATGCACAGGCCGGATGTGGCTCATTATACTTTGTATCCACTTGATGCTATATTTTGAGTTAATAAAAACGCCCTTTATAAAAAAAAAACTAATGCATGTTGCATTATAAAGAGGTCCTCATGTATATATCAGACAAATGTTTTTATATGCAAAGAAAATCAAACAGATGTTAATAGACCAAGCTAGCAAGTTAGAAAGCATGAATTTCAAAACAAAAGTTAAACATATCACAATTACATATGATGGAATTTTAGATCCACCCAGAGTGCAGCTAATGCATGTTGCATACAAGAGAGAGCCCTCATGTCGTGATCATATGAATGTTACTGGACCAAACCAAAAAATCCAACAGCTATGATGATTTTACAATGTGAAAACTTGCATACACACCAATAGTTATTGATAACTTGTAGTGGATATGTCTATATAAAATGTATTATGCAATTCATTCTCATTTAGAAATATATTATGCCATTTGTGTTGGAAATGATATAGTCAAGTTGGATGTTGGGAAATGATATGTTCCATTTTTGTACACATGAACAATTTTTGAATATACAATGAACCTTTACAAAATAAATGGTGAATTTTTTTCAAAAATCTGATGAACATATTTTAACACGTCATGATTTTGTTCAAATATACGGTGAACATTATACAAATACAAGAAAAGTGTCTTTTAATACATGATAAACATTTTTCCTAATACATGTGTGAAAAACTAAAAAAGATCTTACACTTATCTTAATAAAATGTTTTCAAAAGCATCTTTTTAATAAAATAAAATAAAATCTAACCTATAGACTGCACTGTGGGTGGCCCATATAGGAGAAAGGAGAGGAGGGGGCTGCTCGGGCGTGCCTATATTTGAACATGTAGTCAGTCGATGGTTAGCCGGCCCAATGAAGACATGGGCTGTTGTCATGATGTCACATGACAGAAGGTTAACTTGACAATAAGTTTGTTTCTTTTCTTATTTTTATTTTTGGAAAATATATTTCAAAAATATAATTCACTCAATGAAATTTGAAAACCGTGAAAACGAAAAATTTTAAGTTAGTAAAAAATATGTTAGCGCTATTTTAGAACAATGGTAACCGCTTAAAAAAGATTTCAACAATGGGAAAATGGTTCTGGGTTTCAAGAAAATGTATGTGAAATTTTTGAAAAATGTGTATAGAAATGTTTTGCATGATATAGAAAATATTTCGTACCATTTAAAAAAATGTGTGTGGCATTTTAAGGAAATGTTCCCATGTTTCAAGAAAATGTTTGTGACGTTAAATAAAATGTTTACACAATGTTAAAAAGAGATGTTCGTATAATTTTATAAAAATGATTATTACAATTAAAAATCTTTCAACATATATTTGAAAAAATGTTGATTATGTACTCAAAAAGGGTTCTAAACATGTATTAAATGAAAAATATACATCGTGTATCTAAAACATGTTCAACTTGTATAAAATATATTTCACATGTACACCAAAAATGCTTATTTTGTCCTAAATAAAATTCATGTGTTACAAAAAACAAACCAACAAAAATTGCGAAGAAAACCAAGAAAGAAACAAAGAAAACTGTCAAATAACAAAGAAAAAAAGCAAAGAAAGCAGATGTAAAACAAAGAAACCAGAGTATAACAAAGAAAAAAAGAAAAAGAAAACAGTGCAGAAATAAAAAGGAAAAGGAGAAATCATGAAAACATGAAAAGAACCAAGAAACCCAACCCCAAACAATGAAAATCGGGCAAAGAAAAGCCATGCAAAAAACCCCACTGCAAACAGTGAAAAATAAGAAAAAAACACAGAGAGAAAACCACATGAACTTCTACAATGTTGGGCCGGCTTGATTGCATCGCTCTTTAGGCGAGGAGAGCTATCATCTCGCTAGTGAGGTTTCAGATATAGCTCCAATGGGGGTCTCAGTCACTTTTAGGCGTGTTGTGTGTAACCAGGGTCAAACGGCCCAATCGGATGGAGTGAGGGCATCTCCAATGTCGACCCTCGAACCGCCCACAATCGTCCTGATCAGGCACTCCAGGCGTCTTTTGCCATCCAACGCGCACTTGTTTTCATTCGTGGGCCTGTCCGGACGCCCCCCTTTCCTGCAAACCGAGGGGCTTTGTGGGTGTCCGGACCATTGTCACGTCCGCTTTCGAAAAATCTGGCCCACCCAATATCCTCTCCCTCCCCCGCGCTCTTTCGTGCCAAAGCGGCCACTCCGCATTGGTGCCGGCCCAGAGCGGACGTGACATTTCACTGGCGCTGGCATTGAAGCGACTCACCGGCCAAAAGCACCGCCTGCTAGACACGCCTTCTCTCTGCATTGAAAGGGCATATGTCTGCCCGCCTACCTTCATTAAACCAGCACGTGTGTCGAGGAACTTATTTCGGAACCCCGAGCACCACACGTTTGTCCTTGTACTGGCCGGCATTAAAGATCTCTTCGGTTGGTGTCTTACATCCGCCCGCTATTTAAACGTGGCCAGGTGACGGGCACGAACCACACCATACCTCCGCTCTCCATCTCCTCATTGTGTCACACTCGTCATGGCTTCCGGCTCCAAAGTCTTCTGGGACGGCCTCTCTGACGAGCAGAAGAAGGAGCTCTTTGGCATTGAAGCCGCTAGGGTTGCCCAAAATGCTAGCCAAATACAGGCTGGCTTGTTAGCAAGCCCGTCGGAGCCGGCACCATTGCCATCGCCAAGCCATCCTCACCTGTCCAGGCTGGCCAATGTTGTCTCTCCGCAAACCCATTGCGAGCGATAGCAGCAACGCATCCAGCAGGCGAAGAAAGAAGCCATGTTCACGGATGTTGACGTGGGGGAGGAATTTGGCTGGGGCACCGACAACGACGTTGCCAATTCCACATTGGCCGCGCGAGACGCCACGACGACCAAGCCGGCACATTCGCGGCCACCACCGGCATTGAGAAAATGTAGAACATGTGTAGGTATGAAAATGGAGCGGAAACTTTCCGCTTTTCCGGCAGAAAAATGGAAACGGGGAGATAAAATGGAAGTGAAAATGAAAATTTGCAAAACGAAAATGAAAATGGAATATTTTGTGCAGAAACAGAAATGAAAACAGAACAATGTTTTCCGATGGAACATGTACGAAAACGGAATTTTCCGTTTTTGTTAATATGGAACTTTCCGTTTTTGTTAATATGGAACTTTCCGTTTTGAGTATGAGCACATGGCTATTTTGCAACCCAACAAACACACAATTAAGCCCTACACAAGATGAGTAGAATGGCATGGATGACTCTACTTCTACATTACTATTACTACGGGGCTGTTTGGTTCTAAGACTAGCATTGCCACACTTTGCCACACATTTTTGCCAAGCTTGCCTAAGGTTAGTTCATCAAAATGAGAGCCACAAATTGGCAAGTCTAAGAGAATCTTGCCACACTTTTTATGTGTATGCCATGTGGGGCCCAAGTATGGCTTGCCTAAGGTGTGGCTTGAACCAAACACTCACCTAAGTTGGTCAAACTTGCCTAATCTTAGTTATGGCAATCTTTGGCTTAGTTAGTCACAAACCAAACAACCCTTACATCAAGCATGGTAGCACGCGAGCGGAATCCCTAATCCCTAAGCCAGCACGCCATGATATATCATAATATTTAGTAATCACCTTATCAATTGAACAACTTTGTTAGTTTTCTTGTTTTTCTGCCTATGGTTTAAGGGGTCTTTAGTCCCGATGAACACTCCATTTTGTCTTCGTGTTTGTGTCGTATTTGCTCCATTTTCATTTTCAGTAGTTTTTGTTTCCACTTCCGCAAAAAAAATGAAAACAAATGCCGCCGCCGCTTAGGTCCCTTGAAGGCCACTGCCTCGCCGGGTTGCACAGCCGCCGACTTGCCCGCTTTGCGGGGGCGTAGGCCACGTCGGCTGTCTTCCCTGTCCCAAAAAATAACTCTGGTTCGTGCTTTGCGGCGGTGGAGGGAGGCTACTTTTCCCCTCCCGTTGGAGCATATCCCTCCGGGACTCACGGCAGCCCGATAAGCGGGCTGCAGACAAAGAGAAAACATGTCGTGGGAATGAAGTTCCACCACGGCCAGCATTAGAATAGTTTTAGCCTAGTTTGATAAATTTTAGTTAATATATGTCTGAATTGTAAATATTTTTGTCTGGTTTCTATGAAAATCATCTGGTTGGTACGTAATTCGTCCTGGTCAAATAGTATTTGAAATGTATGCGGATAGTTTTGAATGACTGACTTTCGCATCGGTGTACACGGACTGGTCCTAGTGCGCGGACAGATGCAGTCTTCGGTTTACGGGTGAGCATTAGCCCATTTGAAATCCTCTGAAAAAACACACAACCAGAGGGACGAGACTTGCATGCTTCCTCCCCATGTGCACATCCGTAGAATGAAGTGGGAGCATGAATGGGGGCATGGAGAGAAAGCAGGCAAGCCGGATCCCAACCAGAAACACATGTTGCATATTGTGTTTGCTATTTCCATCTTTCAGTAGTCTTCGGTGCCGGGTTGAGTTGACTAGTCACCACTTCAGTCCAGTGCTTCTCTACCGGCCAATTCACAGCAAAGTTAAACCCTTCCAAAAGAAATTTGACCAAGAGAAGACCGCCCGCGTGCCTCTCTCTGCCCAGGAAAAGGACTGTCTAGCAGCGACCAACGCATCATCCAGGTCGCTTGAGCGACCCAGCCCGCCTTGACGCCAAGTCTCCCCGCTGGTCTACGGCCCGCAGTCCACGCACCGCGCATCCGTTGTGTTCAGATCGAGCGTTCATGGCATTGTCGCCTTCCCGTCTTCAGTTCTTCCCCTTCTTGCACGGGACATTCAGAAACTCCAACCACTGTCCACACATGTCACATGACAATGCATGCATGGCGCGTGTCCAAACCTCCATTCTACACGTCCGCACCGGCAACACACGGCAAAGAGGGAACACAACTGTCACACACCCGCGGGTTCCCGGCACGCACCTCTAGGCCATTGTTCCACCGACCGCCCTACCTCGTCGGTCGTCGCCTCTCCCCACATATACTTGCGCTCTCCCTGCCCACCTGAGCCACGCCTGCCTGAGACCACAGTTCACCCACCGATCACCTGAAGATCCCATAGTACTACTTGGCAATCTTTGCTAGGCAGTTGGCATCGATGGCTCCGGCCGGGAACAGGGGCGCCCGCGCGGCTGCGCCGGCGGCGGTGCTCCTCGTGGCGGCGCTGCTGGTGGCGCTGGCGCTGGCGCCGCGGGGCGCGAGCGCGGCGCTGACGTGCTCCACGGTGTACAACGAGCTGATGCCGTGCCTCGGGTACGTGCAGTCGGGCGGGGCGGTGCCGCGGGCGTGCTGCTCGGGGATCAAGACGCTCGTGTCCAGGGCGCGCGCCACGCCCGACCGCCGCGCCGCCTGCGCCTGCCTCAAGACCGTGGCCGCCGCCGCGGCGGGCGGGCCGTACCTCGGCCGCGCCGCGGGGCTGCCCGGCAGGTGCGGCGTCCAGCCGCCCTTCAAGATCGACCCCAACGTCAACTGCAACGCGTACGTGACACCAAAACCCGAGGCATGAATGTTTCCGACTCGTCGTTCTTCGCTTTAACCCGGCTGTTTTTATGTTGTGCGTGCAGGGTGTAAATTGGCACGCAGCTCTACAGCGCGCGGAACACGGCCGTGATGCGATGCCACAAGATCCTCTGCAGATGTTCTACTGTACGTACGTACCCTGCAGATGTACGTACTATACATGAGTAGTCGACGGCGAATAATCGCGCCATATGTTCTCCCATTATGTGGTGTTGTGTAAACCAGTGTGTGATGAGGGAGTAATATGTACTCCCTCTATGAATAATCGTTGGATTTGGGACTGTGATCAACAGATTATCTCGAACAGTAGTTTTACTTCTACATTGTTTTACGAGATGCAGCACAGTGTCACTTTGTAGAATTACAATCATGCGGTACGGCTAAATGCCGTGAACAGTAGAGGATGGTGCGCTATGAAATAAGGGTGCATGGCCAGAGCACAGGCTGGGCAAATTGGGTTAACCAAATTGAATCGGTGGTCGATTTATAGGTTTCATCGTGAAGCTAATTGTTACTCCCTCCGTCCCATAATATAAAAGTATCCCGTCCCATAATATAAAAGTATTTTTAATATTACAGCTTTTATATTATAGGACGAAGGGAGTACTTCCCAATTACCGCTTCGTGATAGGCGCCCGCCGCTACATAGGCAACTAGGAAACCCTAGCCGCCACCTGTCTTCTCCCCCTCACCATCGTCGTGCAAAGCCCGTGTGGCACTGACGAGGGCTGTATGATTTTGTTTGGGGATGTCCCACTGTGGAGAATTGGGGGACCGTTGTGACGCGGAGAAAGCGATGCATGTTCGGGTGCTCGACGGTGGTGTTGGTGAAGTCGGCAGCGGCCAGTGAGATCCAACATGGTGATCTTCAATGGAGGCCTGACTTGGGCAGGTCACCAGAGAAGAGGGCGTCGGCGCACGAGCCTTGGACGACGGTGTTCTCAACATTTCATACCTAGCCAGACATGTCGTGCGGCGGCATTGGTGATTTTTCTTAAGTTTTTTTGACTATTTTTTCAAGTTTTCATTAGGAAGTATTCGTGCTTCGTTGGGAGCGGCAAGGCGGGTGGCAGAGCGCGTGGGGAACTGTGTGTATGGTGGGTCTTATGGAATCTGGTCGATTTATGTTTTCGGTGAATCCGTTCGGATTCAGCCGACTTTCGCGGTCTTCGGAGTTTTTACGGGCATTTATTGTTGATTATTTCTTGAGACAGCGATTTCCTTCACAAATTGTGTCCGCAAGCGACTGTTGGTCTGCATCAACGAAATTTCAGCAGCTTGCTTCTAGGTTTATAAAAGTATGCTTTGCCGAGGCGGAGGCCTAGAGGTGGCATCGAGCTATGCTTATGGCCAGTGCTTTCAAATAGGATTAACTTTGAATATATTTGATGAGTTTTTAATAAAATATGTAAAGTTTCAATGTTGAAACTTAGTACAAGCAACCGATAAAAAATAATTATTTTGTGTCTATGACTGACAAAAAAAATTACTTGAAATTATATCTTTGAAACTGGTTGAAACTTAACAACATGCAAAAACCGTAAGTTTCATCATGACAAAAAAAATTGCTTGAAACTATATCTTTGAAAATAGTTGAACTTAACAGCATGCAAAAACCGTAAGTTTCATCGTTGTAACTTAAGAATGAGGGATTTTCTTTTTTACCGTGACCTCGTGCAGGATTGAACTACTGCGTGAATCTCAAGGCAAAACAAGCGGACGACAAGACTTGACAGGTGAGTGATACGTCTCCAACGTATCTATAATTTTTGATTGCTCCATGCTATATTATCTACTGTTTTGGATATTATTGGGCTTTATTTTCCACTTTTATATTATTTTTGAGACTAACCTATTAACCGGAGGCCCAGCCCAGAATTGCTGTTTTTTTTGCCTGTTTTAGGGTTTCGAAGAAAAAGAATATCAAACGGAGTCCAAACGGAATGAAACCTTCGGGAATGTGATTTTCTCAACGAACAAGACACAGGAGACTTGGACCCTATGTCAAGACACAAAAGAGGAGGCCACGAGGTAGGGGCGCGCCTCGTGGGTCCCCTGTTGCTCCACCGACATACTCCTTCCTCCTATATATACCTACGTACCCCCAAACGATCAGAGACGGAGCCAAAAACCTAATTCCACCGCCGCAACTTTCTGTATCCATGAGATCCCATCTTGGGGCCTGTTCCGGAGCTCCACCGGAGGGGGCATCGATCACGGAGGGCTTCTACATCAACACCATAGCCCCTCCGATGAAGTGTGAGTAGTTTACCTCAGACCTACGGGTCCATAGTTATTAGCAAGATGGCTTCTTCTCTCTTTTTTGATCTCAATATAATGTTCTCCCCCTCTCTTGTGGAGAACTATTCGATGTAATCTTCTTTCTGCGGTGTGTTTGTTGAGACAGATGAATTGTGGGTTTATGATCAAGTCTATCTATGAACAATATTTGAATCTTCTCTAAATTCTTTTATGTATAATTGATTATCTTTGCAAGTCTCTTCGAATTATCAGTTTGGTTTGGCCTACTAGATTGATCTTTCTTGCAATGGGAGAAGTGCTTAACTTTGGGTTCAATCTTGCGGTGTCCTTTCCCAGTGACAGTAGGGGCAGCAAGGCACGTATTGTATTGTTGCCATCGAGAATAACAAGATGGGGTTTTCATCATATTGCATGAGTTTATCCCTCTACATCATGTCATCTTGCTTAAGGCATTACTCTATTTTTAACGTAATACTTTAGATGCATGCTGGATAGCGGTCGATGAGTGGAGTAATAGTAGTAGATGCAGGCAGGAGTCGGTCTACTTGTCTCGGACGTGATGCCTATATACATAATCATACCTAGATATTCTCATAACTATGCTCAATTCTGTCAATTGCTCAACAGTAATTTGTTCACCCACCGTATAATACTTATGCTCTCGAGAGAAGCCAGTAGTGAAACCTATGGCCCCCGGGTCTATCTTTATCATATTAATCTCCTACTACTTAGTTATTTCCTTTGCTTTTTTACTTTGCCTTTATTTTACTTTGCGTCTTTATCACAAAAATACCAAAAATATTATCTTATCATATCTATCAGATCTCACTCTCGTAAGTGGTCGTGTAGGGATTGACAACCCCTATTCGCGTTGGTTGCGAGGATTTATTTATTTTGTGTAGGTACGAGGGACTCACGCGTAGCCTCCTATTGGATTGATACCTTGGTTCTCAAAAACCGAGGGAAATACTTACGCGACTTTGCTGCATCATCCCTTCCTCTTCGGGAAAAACCAACGCAGTGCTCAAGAGGTAGCAAGAAGGATTTCTGGCGCCGTTGCCGAGGAGGTCTACGCAAAATTCAACATACCAAGTACCCATCGCATACCCTTATCTCCCGCATTACATTATTTGCCATTTGCCTCTCGTTTTCCTCTCCCCCACTTCAGCCTTGCCATTTTATTCGCCCCCTCTCTCTATCCTCCATCTCTTTCTCTATTTGCCTCTTTTTGCCGGCTTGTTTTTTGTTTGCTTGTGTGTTCGTTTGCTTGCTTGCCTCAATGACTCTACCTAAATTTGATGATCTCCACCTTAAAAGGTTAGAAGAGATCGAAAGCAATGTCAGGAGTTTTATGGTTTTGCAATTTGAACATAATAGTTTCTTCAGAAATGAGCTTAAGGAACAGAAACGTTTTATGAGTTTTATGAATAAAGAGCTTGATGATATGTCTAAAGAATTCGATGGTTTAAGATCCCAGATTGCTCATCTTGAGAAATTGACTGCTGAAATTTCGGATAAGCAGGCCACCTTAGTTAATAGGATGGCCGCTAAACCGGATTGCTATGAAAATAATGATGAAGATCTAAAAGTTATTGATATGTCCCCTATTAAATCTTTGTTTTTCAATACGAATCTTGATAATGATGGGACTGAATATGATCCACCTTTACCTAGAAGGCGTTTCAAGAATTCGGAATTTTTTGATCTTGATGCTAAAATTGATAAAAGTGGGATTGAAGAAATTAAAACCCTAAATGTTGCTAAACCCACTATTATGGATTTCAAGGAATTTAACTATGAAAATTGCTCTTTGATTGATTGTATTTCCTTGTTGCAATCCGTGCTAAATTCTCCTCATGCTTATAGTCAAAATAAAGCGTTTACTAAACATATCGTTGATGCCTTGATGCAATCTTATGAAGAAAAACTTGAACTGGAAGTTTCTATCCCTAGAAAGCTTTATGATGAGTGGGAATCAACTATTAAAATTAAAATTAAATATTATGAATGCTATGCTTTATGTGATTTGGGTGCTAGTGTTTCCACGATTCCAAAGACTTTGTGTGATTTGTTAGGTTTTCGTGATTTTGATGATTGCTCTCTAAACTTGCACCTTGCGGATTCCACTATTAAGAAACTTATGAAAAGAATTAATGATGTTCTTATTGTTGCAAATAGGAATTATGTGCCCATAGATTTTATTGTTCTTGACATAGATTGCAATCCTTCATATCCTATTATTCTTGGTAGACCTTTCCTTGGAACGATTGGTGCAATTATTGATATGAAGGACGGAAATATGAGATTCCAATTTCCATTAAGGAAAGTCATGGAACACTTTCCTAGAAAGAAAATTAAATTACCTTATGAATCTATTATGAGAGCCACTTATGGATTGCCTACCAAAGATGGCAATACCTAGATCTATCCTTGTTTGTTATGCCTAGCTAGGGGCGTTAAACGATAGCGCTTGTTGGGAGGCAACCCAATTTTATTTTTATTCCTTGCTTTTTTCTCCTGTTTAGTAATAAATAATTTATCTACCTCTGTTTTGGTTGTGTTTTTTGTGTTTAATTAATGTTTGTGCCAAGTAGAATCGTTGGGAAGACTTGGGAAAAGTCTTGTTACACTTGCTGTAAAAAATAGAAACTTTAGCGCTCACGAGAACTACTGCCATTTTTATTCTAGTTAATTCTTTTTGCATATGATTAATAGATAAATTCCTCATGTCTACAAATTTATTTTAGAATTTTTGGGGTTCCAGATCTTGCGCTAGCTACAGATTACTACAGACTGTTCTGTTTTTGACAGATTCTGTTTTTGTGTGTTGTTTGCTTATTTTGATGAGTCTATGGCTAGTAAAATAGTTTATAAATCATAGAGAAATTGGAATACAGTAGGTATAACACCAATGTAAATAAATAATGAGTTCACTACAGTACCTTGAAGTGGTCTTTTGTTTTCTTTCACTAACGGAGCTCACGAGATTTTCTACTTTAAGTTTCGTGTTTTGAAGTTTTCAAGTTTTGGGTAAAGATTTGATGGATTATGGAACAAGGAGTGGAAAGAGCCTAAGCTTGGGGATGCCCATGGAACCCCCAAGATAATCTAAGGACACCTAAAAGCCAAAGCTTGGGGATGCTCCGGAAGGCATCCCCTCTTTCGTCTACTTCTATCGGTAACTTTACTTGGAGCTATATTTTTATTCGCCACATGATATGTGTTTTGCTTGGAGCGTCTTGTATGATTTGAGTCTTTACTTTTTAGTTTACCACAATCATCCTTGCTGTACACACTTTTTGAGAAAGCCATACATGATTTGGAAGTTGTTAGAATACTCTATGTGCTTCGCTTATATCTTTTGAGTTATGTAGTTTTGCTGTAGTACTTCACTTATATCTTTTAGAGCACGGTGGTGGATTTGTTTTATAGAAACTATTGATCTGTCATGCTTCACTTAGATCATTTTGAGAGTCTTAAATAGCATGGTAATTTGCTTAAAATCCTAATATGCTTGGTATACAAGATTAGTAATAAAACTTTCGTATGAGTGTGTTGAATACTATGAGAAGTTTGATGCTTGATAATTGTTTTGAGATATGAAGATGGTGATATTAAAGTTGTGCTAGTTGAGTAGTTGTGAATTTGAAGAATACTTGTGTTAAAGTTTGTGATTCCCGTAGCATGCACGTATGGTGAACCGTTATGTGATGAAGTCGGAGCATGATTTATTTTTTGGTTGTCTTCCTTATGAGTGGTGGTCGGGGACGAGCGATGGTCTTTTCCTACCAATCTATCCCCCTAGGAGCATGCGCGTAATAATTTGCTTTGATAACTTGTAGATTTTTGCAATAAGTATATGAGTTCTTTATGATTAATGTTGAGTCCATGGATTATACGCATTTTTCTCACCCTTCCACCTTTGCTAGCCTCTCTAATACCGCGCACCTTTCGTCGGTATCATACACCCACCATATACCTTCCTCAAAACAGCCACCATACCTACCTATTATAGCATTTCCATAGCCATTCCGAGATATATTGCCATGCAACTTTCCACCGTTCCGTTTATTATGACACACTCCATCATTGTCATATTGCTTAGCATGATCATGTAGTCGACATCGTATTTGTGGCAAAGCCACCGTTCATAATTCTTTCATACATGTCACTCATGAGTCATTGCATATCCCGGTACACCGCCGGAGGCATTCATATAGAGTCATATTTTGTTCTAAGTATCGAGTTGTAATTGTTGAGTTGTAAGAAAAATAAAAGTGTGATGATCATCATTATTAGAGCATTGTCCCAGTGAGAAAGGGATGATGGAGACTATGATTCCCCCACAAGTCGGGATGAGACTCCGGACGAAAAAAAGAGGCCATAAAAAAGAGAGGAGAAAAGGCCCAAATAAAAAGTGAGAGAAAAAGAGAGAAGGGGCAATGTTACTATCCTTTTACCACACTTGTGCTTCAAAGTAGCACCATGATATTCATGATAGAGAGTCTCCTATGTTATCACTTTCATATACTAGTGGAAAATTTTCATTATAGAACTTGGCCTGTATATTCCAATGATGGGCTTCCTCAAAATGCCCTAGGTCTTCATGAGCAAGCAAGTTGGATGCACACCCACTTAGTTTCTTTTGTTGAGCTTTCATATACTTATATCTCTACTACACCTGTTGCATGGCAATCGCTACTCACTCACATTGATATCTATTGATGGGCATCTCCATAGCCCATTTATATGCCTAGTTGATGTGAGACTATCTTCTCCCTTTTTGTCTTCTCCACAACCACCATTCTATTCCATCTATAAGTGCTATGTCCATGTCTCACGCTCATGTATTGCGTGAAGATTGAAAAAGTTAGAGAACACCAAAAGTATGAAACAATTGCTTGGCTTGTCATCGAGGTTGTGCATGATTTAAATATTTTGTGTGGTGAAGATGGAGCATAGCCAGACTATATGATTTTGTAGGGATAACTTTCTTTTGGCCATGCTATTTTGAGAAGACATAATTGCTTTGTTAGTATGCTTGAAGTATTATTATTTTTATGTCAATATTAAACTTTTGTCTTGAATCTTTCGGATCTGAATATTCATACCACAATTAAGAAGAATTACATTAAAATTATGCCAAGTAGCACTCCGCATCAAAAATTCTGTTTTTATCATTTACCTACTCGAGGACGAGCAGGAATTAAGCTTGGGGATGCTTGATACGTCACCAACGTATCTATAATTTTTGATAGCTCCATGCTATATTATCTACTGTTTTGGACATTATTGGGCTTTATTTTCCACTTTTATATTATTTTTGGGACTAACTTATTAACCGGAGGCCCAGCCCAGAATTGTTGTTTTTTGCCTGTTTTAGGGTTTTGAAGAAAAGGAATATCAAACGGAGTCCAAATAGAATGAAACCTTCGGGAACGTGATTTTCTCAACGAACAAGATGCACGAGGATTGGACCCTATGTCAAGACACAAAAGAGGAGGCCACAAGGTAGGGGGCGCGCCTACCCCCTCCCCTCAAGTGCGCCCTCCACCCTTGTGGGCCCCCTATTTCTCCACCGACGTACTCCTTCCTCCTATATATACCTACATACCCAAACGATCAGAGACGGAGCCAAAAACCTAATTCCACCGCCACAACTTTCTGTATCCACGAGATCCCATCTTGGGGCCTGTTCCGGAGCTCCGCCGGAGGGGGCATTGATGACCCACAAGTATAGGGGATCTATCGTAGTCCTTTCGATAAGTAAGAGTGTCGAACCCAATGAGGAGCAGAAGGAAATGATAAACGGTTTTCAGCAAGGTATTCTCTGCAAGTACTGAAATAAGTGGTAACAGATAGTTTTGTAATGAGATAATTTGTAACGAGCAACAAGTAACAAAAGTAAATAAAGTGCAGCAAGGTGGCCCAATCCTTTTTGTAGCAAAGGACAAGCCTGAACAAACTCTTATATAAGGAAAATCGCTCTCGAGGACACATGGGAATATCGTCAAGCTAGTTTTCATCACGTTCATATGATTCACGTTCGGTACTTTGATAATTTGATATGTGGGTGGACCGGTGCTTGGGTGCTGTTCTTACTTGAACAAGCATCCCACTTATGATTAACCTCTATTGCAAGCATCCGCAACTACAACAAAAGTATTAAGGTAAACCTAACCATAGCATGAAACATATGGATCAAAATCAGCCCCTTACGAAGCAACGCATAAACTAGGGTTTAAGCTTCTGTCACTCTAGCAACCCATCATCTACTTATTACTTCCCAATGCCTTCCTCTAGGCCCAAATAATGGTGAAGTGTTATGTAGTCGATGTTCACATAACACCACTAAAGGCTAGACAACATACATCTCATCAAAATATCGAACAAATACCAAATTCACATGACTACTAATAGCAAGACTTCTCCCTTGTCCTCAGGAACAAACGTAACTACTCACAAAGCATAAACATGTTCATAATCAGAGGGGTATTAATATGCATAAAGGATCTGAACATATGATCTTCCACCAATTAAACCAACTAGCATCAACTACAAGGAGTAATTAACACTACTAGCACCAATCCCGGACTTGAAGACAAGAATTAGATACAAGAGATGAACTAGGGTTTTGAGATGAGATGGTGCTGATGAAGATGTTGATGGAGATTGCCCTCTCCCGATGAGAGGAGCATTGGTGATGACGATGGCGATGATTTCCCCCTCCGGGAGGGAAGTTTCCCCGGCAGAACAGCTCTGTCGGAGCTCTAGATTGGATCCGCCAAGGTTCCGCCTCGTGGCGGTGGAGTTTCGTCCCGAAAGGTTGCTTCTGATATTTTTTCTCGACGAAAGACTTCGTATAGGAGAAGATGGTCATCGGAGAGCCACCAGGGGGCCCACGAGGCAGGGGGCGCACCCTAGGGGGGCACCCCCCACCCTCGTGAGAAGGGTGTGGGCCCCCTGGTCTTCATCTTTGGTGAGGATTTTTCATTATTTATTATAAGGTGTTCCGTGGAGTTTCAGGACTTTTGGAGTTGTGCAGAATAGGTCTCTAATGTTTGCTCGTTTTCCAACCCAGAATTCTAGCTGCCAGCATTCTCCCTCCTTATGTAAACCTTGTAAAATAAGAGAGAATGGCCATAAGTATTGTGACATAATGTGAAATAACAGCCCATAATGCAATAAATATCAATATAAAAGCATGATGCAAAATGGACGTATCAACTCCCCCAAGCTTAGACCTCGCTTGTCTTCAAGCGAAAAGCCGAAATCGAAAAATATGTCCACATGTTTAGAGATGAATGTGTCGATAAAAATAAAATACGGACATGAGGGCATCATGATCATTCTTATAACAACAACTTATATAATTTTTGTCATATGATCTCTAATGCTAGAGTAATAATTCAATCACAATATCAGGTATGAATCGTAAACTTCATTGAAAACTAACAAACTACAATCTCGGTCATTGAAGCAATTGCAATTTATCATAACATAGGAAAGAGTCAACGTATAAGAGCTTTTCAGCAAGTCCACATACTCAACTATCATATAATGTTTCACAATTGCTGACACTCGCACAATACTTATGGGTATGGAGTTTTAATCGGACACAGAGAAAGATAGGGGCTTATAGTCTTGCCTCCCAACATTTTACCTCAAGGGTAATGTCAACAGTAATAGTTCATGAAAACTCACATCCAATTAGCCATATATACCAGGATCTTTCCAACATACTATGCTTGCCAAAGGATAAAGTGTAAAAAGGAAGGGTGAAAATCACCATGACTCTTGCATAAGGTAGAAGATAATGATAAAAGATAGGCCCTTCGCAAAGGGAAGCAGAGTTTGCCATGCGCTTTTATGGTTGGATGCACAAAATCTTAATGCGAAAGAACGTCACTTTATATTGCCCCTTGTGATATGAACCTCTATTATGCAGTCCGTCGCTTTTATTACTTCCACATCACAAGATCGTATAAAGCTTATTTCTCCCACACCAATCAATCATACATATTTAGAGAGCAATTTTTTATTGCTTTGCACCAATGACAACTTACTTGAAGGATCTTATTCAATCCATAGGTAGATATGGTGGACTCTCATGGCAAAACTGGTTTAAGGGTATTTGGAAGCACAAGTAGTATCTCTACTTGGTGCAATGAATTTGGCTAGCATGAGGGGGAAAGGCAAGCTCAACATGTTGGAAGATCCAAGACAATATAATTTATCTCAGATGTAAGAAAACATCACCCATTACGTTGTCTTCCTTGTCCAATGTCATCTCTTTAGCATGTCATATTTTAATGAGTGCTCACAATCATGAAAGATGTCCAAGATAGTATATCTATATGTGAAGACCTCTCTTTCTTTATTACTTCCTATTAATTGCAACGATGACCAAAACTATGCTTGTCAACTCTCAACAACTTTTATTCATCATACTTTTTCTATGTGAGCTCATTACTCTCCATGAGATCCATATGATCTCTTTGTTTCTTTTTGTTTCTTTCTCTTTTCTTTTATTCACTTAGGATCATGGCAAAACAATCAAGCCCTTGACTCAACACTAATCTTTATTATATAGCTCACGGACTCGATTACATAGAAGGATAATAAAGTAAAACTCACAACTAGATCATGCCACAAAATTTATTCTACTAGATCAAAATACTACTAATAAGATCGAACTAAGGAAAACGGTAAAGATAGGAGCTGTGATACGATACCGGGGCACTCCCCCAAGCTTGGCAGTTGCCAAGTGGAGTGCCCATACCCATATACTCAATTCTTCTTTGTTGGAGGAGATGGTGGAGGTGTTGTTGATGATGCGTGCTTGTCATCCATCTTCCAAGGCATAGGTTCACCATCATAGAAAGATGATCGAGTCTCCGGAATCCTCGAATCTGCAGCCAAACTCATTCTTTTGAATCTATATTCATACTCACAGTTTTGGTTTTGCAGGTCATAGATTTGGGCTTGGAGGTGCTCGATCTTCTCATGTAGCTTGAAGATGGCCTCCTTGGTGTTCTTGGCATCCGGCTTGTAGTTGTTAGTGAACTCAGCGAGCATCATGTGGCTAGCGTTGATTCCACGCTCCACCATCCCCTGGCACTTGAAAACTTGTTGCTCCATTGCTTCGAGCCTCGTCTCCACGCTTTTGATTCCCTTGGGTCCCTCAGCATCAAGGATGTGCAGCAACCCATCACGCATCTTGATGGTTTGAGGGTGTCGCAGCACCTCCGCGAGGTAAGGGTTGATGACCTTCTCGAAGAACTTGTCCTTGGAAGCACTTGGGGACGTCATGATAATCTAGATCTGTTAGAAAAACAGCTCAAAACAAAAACAGGAGATTTTTGCTTGATACGGGAGTCAAAACCCCCGGGAGATTATATAATGAATTTTTACCGACCAAAATACATATCGTGCAAGAAAACGGAGTCCGGAAGGCACACGAGGTGCTCATGTGGTAGGTGGCGCGCCCAGGGGGGTAGGGCGCGCCCTCCACCCTCGTGAGGCCCTCGTGTCCTTCCCGGACTGCTACTTAATTTTCTATTTTTCTAAATATTCCAAGACGGAGAAATATTGCCTTAAAAATTGTTTTGGAGTCGGTTTTCTTACCGTACCACATACCTATTCCTTTTCGGAGTTTGAAACGTTCTGGAAAGTGTCCCTTATGTATTCCTCCGGGGTTACGGTTTCAATAATATTGGTTTCAACATTTATGGGATTACCTGAGATATAATGTTTGATTCTTTGACCATTTACCACCTTCGGATTTGTGCCTTCGAAGTTGTTGATTTTTATGGCACCGGAACGATAGACCTCCTTGATAACATAGGGGCCTTCCCATTTAGAGAGAAGTTTCCCTGCAAAAAATCTTAAACGAGAGTTGTATAGCAATACATAATCACCTACATTAAACTCACGCTTTTGTATCCTTTTGTCATGCCATCTTTTAACCTTTTCTTTAAACAACTTGGCATTTTCATAAGCTTGGGTTCTCCATTCATCAAGTGAGCTAATATCGAATAACCTCTTTTCACCGGCAAGTTTGAAATCATAGTTGAGCTCTTTAATAGCCCAATATGCCTTATGTTCTAGTTCGAGAGGTAAGTGACATGCTTTTCCATATACCATTTTATACGCAGACATACCCATAGGATTTTTATATGCAGTTCTATAGGCCCATAATGCATCATCAAGTTTCTTGGACCAATTCTTTCTAGACCTATTGACAGTCTTTTGCAAAATTAATTTGAGTTCTCTATTACTCAATTCTAGTTGACCACTAGACTGTGGGTGATATGGAGATGCAATTCTATGATTGACGTCATACTTAGCAAGCATTTTACGGAAAGCACCATGAATAAAATGTGAACCACCATCAGTCATTAAATATCTAGGGACTCCAAACCTCGGAAAAATAACTTCTTTAAGCATTTTAATAGAAGTGTTATGATCAACACTACTAGTTGGAATATCTTCTACCCACTTAGTAACGTAATCAACAGCAACTAAAATATGTGTATATCCATTAGAGGCAGGAAAAGGTCCCATATAATCAAAGCCCCAAACATCAAATGGTTCAATAACAAGTGAATAATTCATAGGCATTTCTTGACGTCTACTAATATCACCAATTCTTTGACATTCATCACAAGATAGGACAAACTTGTGGGCATCCTTAAAGAGAGTAGGCCAATAAAAACCGGATTGCAATACCTTATGTGCAATTCTATCTCCCGCATGGTGTCCTCCATAAGTTTCGGAGTGGCACTTGCGTAGGATCTGTTCCTGTTCATGCTCAGGTACACAACGTCTAATAACACCATCTACTCCTTCTTTATAAAGATGCATGTCATCCCAAAAGTAATGTCTCAAACCATAGAAGAACTTTTTCTTTTGTTGGTATGTGAAGCTAGGTGGTATAAATTTAGCAACTATGTAATTAGCATAATTAGCATACCAAGGGGTACTACGAGAAGTACTTATGACATTTAATTGTTCATCAGGAAAACTATCATCAATAGGTAGTGGGTCATTAGGAACATTCTCTAACCTAGATAAGTTGTCTGCAACGGGGTTTTCAGCTCCTTTTCTATCAACAATATCCAAATCAAATTCTTGTAGCAAGAGAACCCATCTAATAAGTCTAGGTTTAGCATCTTTCTTTTCCATAAGATATTTAATAGCAGCATGATCAGTGTGGATAGTTACTTTAGAATCAACAATACAAGGTCTGAACTTATCACAAGCAAATACAACTGCTAAAAGTTCTTTTTCAGTAGTAGCATAATTTCTTTGAGCATTTTCTAGATTCTTACTAGCATAATGGATAACATTTAATTTTTTATCAACTCTTTGCCCTAGAACAACACCTACAACATAATCACTAGCATCACACATAATTTCAAAGGGTAAATTCCAATCAGGTGGCTGAACAATAGGTGCAGAGACTAATGCTTTCTTAAGTATTTCAAATGCTTCTACACAATCATCATCAAAGACAAATGGTATATCTTTTTGTAATAAATTAGTCAGAGGCCGAGAAATTTTTGAGAAGTCCTTGATGAACCTCCTATAAAATCTGGCGTGACCAAGGAAACTTCTTATACCTTTGATGCCCTTGGGACATGGCATCTTTTCAATAGCATCAACCTTGGCTTTATTAACTTCAATACCTCTTTCAGAAACTTTATGCCCCAAAACAATACCTTCATTAACCATAAAGTGGCACTTTTCCCAATTCAAGACAAGATTAGTTTCTTCACATCTCTGCAAAACTCGATCAAGATTGCTCAAGGAATCATCAAAAGAAGATCCATAGACGGAAAAGTCGTCCATGAAAACCTCACAAATCTTTTCACAAAAGTTAGAGAATATAGCCATCATGCATCTTTAAAAAGTAGCAGGTGCATTACATAAACCAAAAGGTATACGTCTATAAGCAAAAGTACCAAAAGGGCATGTAAAAGTAGTCTTTGATTGATCTTTAGGCGACACAGGTATTTGAAAGAAACGAGAATAACCATCTAGAAAGCAGTAATGTGTATGTTTGCATAATCTTTCTAGCATTTGATCGATAAAAGGTAAGGGGTAATGATCTTTCTTAGTAGCCTTATTTAATTTGCGGAAATCAATTACCATCCTATAACCGGTAATAATTCTTTGTGGAATCAATTCATCTTTATCATTAGGAACAACAGTAATATCTCCCTTCTTAGGGACACAATGAACAGGACTTACCCACTGACTATCAGCAACGGGATAAATTATACCTGCCTCCGGAAGCTTTAGTATTTCTTTTCTTACCACTTCTTTCATTTTAGGATTCAGACGTTGCTGAGGATCACAAACTGGTTTGGCATTTGCTTCCAAATTTATTTTATGTTGACATAGAGTGGGACTAATGCCCTTAAGATCATCAAGAGTATATCCAATAGCAGCACGGTGCTTCTTCAGAGTTTTCAATAATCTTTCTTCTTCATGCTCTGAAAGGTTAGCACTAATAATAATAGGATATATCTTCTTTTCATCAAGATAAGCATATTTAAGATTATCAGGCAACGATTTAAGCTCAAACACGGGATCACCCTTAGGTGGAGGAGGATCCCCTAGGATTTCAACAGGCAAATTGTGTTTTAGCATAGGTTCTTGTTTAAAGAATACTTCATCTACTTCCCTTCTTTCATTCATAAACATATCATTCTCATGGTCTAGCAAATATTGTTCTAAAGGATCATTAGGAGGTACGACAATAGAAGCAAGACCAATAATTTCATCCTTACTAGGCAATTCTTCTTCACGGTGTTGTTTACTAAATTTAGAGAAATTAAACTCATGATTCATATCATCCAAGCCAATAGTAACAACATTCTTTTCGCAGTCTATCCTAGCATTAACTGTATTCAAGAAGGGTCTACCAAATATAATGGGACAAAAGCTATCTTGTGGAGAACTAAGAACAATAAAATCAGCAGGATATTTAGTTTTTCCGCACAAGACTTCAACATCTCTAACAATTCCCATTGCTGAAATAGTATCTCTATTAGCAAGTTTAATTGTGACATCAATATCTTCTAACTCAGCAGGTGCAATTTCATGCTTGATTTCTTTATACAAGTCATAAGGTATAACACTAGCACTAGCACCCATATCACATAAGCCATGATAACAATGATCTCCTATTTTAACAGAAATAACAGGAACGCCTACCATAGGTCTATGTTTATCTTTAGCACAAGGTTTAGCAATTCTAGCAGTTTCACCGCAGAACTGAATAACATGCCCATCAATATTATCAGACAAGAGCTCTTTAACAATAGCAATATTAGGTTCAACTTTAACTTGCTCAGGAGGTGTATATGTTTTAATATTGCTTTTACGAACTACAGTTGAAGCTTTAGCATGATCCTTTATCCTAACAGGGAAAGTTGGTTTCTTAACATAAGAAGTAGGAAGAATAGGATCATTATAAGTGACAGTCTTTTCTTCAACTTTAATAGGTGCAGCTACTTTTACTTATATGGGAGGATGATATTTAAACCACTTCTCCTTAGGGAGATCAACGTAAGTAGCAAAAGATTCACAGAAAGAAGCTACTATTTGAGAATCAAGTCCATATTTAGTGCTAAACTTACGGAAAACATCGGTATCCATGAAAGATTTAACACAATCAAACTTAGGTGTCATACCTGACTCCTTACCATTGTCGAGGTCCCAATCTTCAGAGTTGCGTTTAATTCTATCCAATAAATCCCATTTGAATTCAATAGTCTTCATCATAAAAGAGCCAACACAAGAAGTATCAAGCATGGTGCGATTGTTATCAGAAAGCCGAGCATAAATTTTTTGAAGAATTGTTTCTCTTGGAAGCTCATGATTGGGGCATGAATATAACATTGATTTAAGCCCCCCCAAACTTGAGCTATAATTTCTCTTTCACGAGGCCAAAAATTATATATATAATTGCGATCACGATGAACAAGATGCATAGGGTAATACTTTTGATGAAATTCCAATTTCAATCTTCTATAGTTCCATGATCCCATATTATCACATAGCATATGCCATGTCAATGCGTCTCCCTTCAAAGATAAAGGGAAGACCTTCTTCTTAGCAACATCATTGGAAATACCTGCAAGCTTAAATAATCCACAAACTTCATCCACATATATTAGGTGTTCATCAGGATGCTTTATTCCATCTCCTGTAAAAGGATTAGCTAGCAGTTTTTCTATTATACTCGAAGGATACTCATAAGGAATTTCATTTTCAATAGGTTCAGTAGGTTGAGGAGCAACTCTTTGCTCTACTGGTCGGGGTGAAGATACCCCGAACAAGCCCCTCAGAGGATTACTTTCCATAGTAACAAGTGACAGTAAATTTTAGCACACTATATAAATTTTTCCTTACCAAATTCCACCTACCAAAGGTGCTTCACTCCCCGGCAATGGCGCCAGAAAAGAGTCTTGATGACCCACAAGTATAGGGGATCTATCGTAGTCCTTTCGATAAGTAAGAGTGTCGAACCCAATGAGGAGCAGAAGGAAATGATAAATGGTTTTCAGCAAGGTTTTCTCTGCAAGTACTGAAATAAGTGGTAACAGATAGTTTTGTAATGAGATAATTTGTAATGAGCAACAAGTAACAAAAGTAAATAAAGTGCGGCAAGGTGGCCCAATCCTTTTTGTAGCAAAGGACAAGCCTGGACAAACTCTTATATAAGGAAAAGCGCTCCCGAGGACACATGGGAATATCGTCAAGCTAGTTTTCATCACGTTCATATGATTCGTGTTCGGTACTTTGATAATTTGATATGTGGGTGGACCGGTGCTTGGGTGCTGTTCTTACTTGAACAAGCATCCCACTTATGAACCTCTATTGCAAGCATTTGCAACTACAACAGAAGTATTAAGGTAAACCTAACCATAGCATGAAACATATGGATCCAAATCAGCCCCTTACGAAGCAACGCATAAACTAGGGTTTAAGCTTCTGTCACTCTAGCAACCCATCATCTACTTATTACTTCCCAAGGCCTTCCTCTAGGCCCAAATAATGGTGAAGTGTTATGTAGTCGACGTCCACATAACACCACTAGAGGCTAGACAACATACATCTCATCAAAATATCAAACGAATACCAAATTCACATGACTACTAATAGCAAGACTTCTCCCTTGTCCTCAGGAACAAACGTAACTACTCACAAAGCATAAACATGTTCATAATCAGAGGGGTATTAATATGCATAAAGGATCTAAACATATGATCTTCCACCAATTAAACCAACTAGCATCAACTACAAGGAGTAATAAACACTACTAGCAACCTACTAGCACCAATCCCGGACTTGAAGACAAGAATCGAATACAAGAGATGAACTAGGGTTTTGAGATGAGATGGTGCTCATGAAGATGTTGATGGAGATTGCCCTCTCCCGATGAGAGGAGCGTTGGTGATGACGAGGGCGATGATTTCCCCCTTCGGGAGGGAAGTTTCCCCGGCAGAACAGCTCTGCCAGAGCTCTAGATTGGATCCGCCAAGGTTCCGCCTCGTGGCGGTGGATTTTAGTCCCGAAAGTTTGCTTCTGATGTTTTTTCTCGACGAAAGACTTAATATAGGAGAAGATGGTCACCGGAGAGCCACCAGGGGGCCCACGAGGCAGGGGGCGCGCCCTACGGGGGCGCCCCCCACCCTCGTGAGAAGGGTGTGGCCCCCCTGGTCTTCATCTTTGGCGAGGATTTTTCATTATTTATTATAAGGTGTTCCGTGGATTTCAGGACTTTTGGAGTTGTGCAGAATAGGTCTCTAATATTTGTTCCTTTTCCAGCCCAGAATTCCAGCTGCCGGCATTCTCCCTCCTTATGTAAACCTTGTAAAATAAGAGAGAATAGCCACAAGTTTTGTGCAATAATGTGAAATAATAGCCCATAATGCAATAAATATCAATATAAAAGCATGATGCAAAATGGACGTATCAGGCATCGATCACGAAGGGCTTCTGAAAGCACAAGTGCTCCCTAGGTGGTTTTGGTAATTAATGTCAACATATCTCTTGTTGGACTAACATTTTATCTAGTATGTTTCATATAAGTTCAATAGTGAAGTGGCATGGACTAGAGGATGTGGAACCCCTTCAAAATGCTAAGGACAAAGGATTGGCTCAAGCTCCAAGCTCAAGACTCTACATTTTCTATTTTAGTGATCCAAGATCACATTGAGTCTATAGAAAGGCAATATTAAGAAGGGATGAGGTGTTGCTTAATGGCTTGCTTGCTCAAAGTGCTTAGTGATATGCTCCAAAACCCTCAACTACCTTCCCACATTCACATATGACCTAAACCAAAAGTAAAACTCGGCCCCACCGATTCTTTCTATCCGGCGCCACCGAGTTCAGATGTCATAGCCACTGCCACAAACCCTAGGCAAATCGGTCTCACCGATAGGGATCTCGATCACACCAAGATGGGGTTGTAATCTCTCTGTTTCCCTTTGTAACGTTTCAGTCCTACCGAGATGAGCGATCGGTCCCACCGAGATTGCAATGTAAACTCTCTGTTTCCCTTTTGTAACATTTTGGTCCCACCTGTAACGCCCCGAGGCCGATGTGCCAGGTGTCGTCCAGTTATTCGCTGTTGTTGCATTGTCATTTGCTTGCGTGTCATGCATTGCATATCATGTCATCATGTGCATTTCATTTGCATACGTGTTCGTCTCTTGCATCCGAGCATTTTCCCCGTTGTTCATTTTGCAATCAGGCGCTTCGTTCTCCTCCGGTGGTCGTTTCTACCTTTCTCTCACATGTGGGGATTAAACATTTCCGGTTTGGACCGAGACTTGCCAAGCGGCCTTGGTTTACTACCGGTAGACCGCCTGTCAAGTTTCGTATCATTTGGACTTCGTTTGATGCTCCAACGGTTAACCGAGGGACCGAAAAGGCCTCGTGTGTGTTGCAGCCCAACACCCTTCCAAAGTGGCCCAAAACCCACCTAAACCCTCTCCATCATCTCGGTCGTTCGATCACGATCGGGTGGCCGAAAACCGCACCTCATTTGGACTCTCCTAGCTCCCTCTACCTATAAATATGTGCCCCTCCCCGAAATTTCGGATCATTTCGCGGATGAACCCTAGGCATCTCCCTCCTCGCGCCGCCGGACACGTCTATTCCGCGCCGGACATGTCCGCCGGACGCGTCACCCCGGCGAATCAGAGCACGCCACATCGCCGCGCCGCCCCTTTCTTCCAACCAGGCCACGCCACTTGGCACCGCCCGCGCCTCCCAGCCGTGCGGCCCGCCCAGGCCCGGGGCGAGCCCGCGGGGCCCAACCGCCGCCGCCGCCCGTGGATAGCCGCGCCCGCTCCCGCGTCTCCTTCCGCCGCCAGCTCCGCCCGTCCTTGCCGGCACCTCGCGCCGCCTCCTCGCCGGCATGCTTCGCCGCCGCCGCGCCACTCGCCGCCTCCGCCGCGGCACAACTCGCCGGCGAGCGCCGCCCGCTCCGGCGCCTCACGCCACGTCGCCATCGCCCGGATCCGGCCACCTCCGGCCAGATCCGGCAGCCCCCGCGCCGTCCCCGGCGTTCCCCGTCGCTCTCCGGCCGCCGTCGTTGCCTCGAGCCTCGCCGGAGTCCTCCAGCGCCGCCACCACCATGGATCGGGAGGAACCGCTCGACGTCGTTGACTGTGCATGGCCGCGTGGGCCTTGGCCTCCCAGGCCCAGCTCCGGCCGGCCCGCCGGCCTGCCTTCTCCTCTTCCCGTGGGCCGAGCCCACTTGGTGAGCGTCCTGTTAAGCCTCGCCCTGAGCACACTCTAGTATCCAACGCTCACCATATTTTTTTCCCACGTCCTGCTAGTCCTCGAGATTCCCACGTTTCATATGCACATGTTCATCGTGTCATAACTTTGCATCCATAGCTCCGATTCATGCATATAGCATATCAAAATGTTCGTCTCAGAGAGTACATCATTTCATTCCATTGCATCATTTTCATTTGAGTTCATCTTGATGCCCGAAATGCTGTTAGAAGAGGGCTACTTGAGTTAATTGTCAGATCTGCTACTTCATCTTAGACATTTGTCATTTTTGCCATGATTGTTGTGTGCATGATATGCCCATGAGTTCTACATATATTTTGCTCAGGGTTTTGTCATCTTTCTAGAGGTGCAACCCATGTATTTTTGTGATGTGTGTAGTGACTAGTGCAAGCTTGCAAAGTGAGGCACTTGGTAATTCTGTTTTCAGGGACTTAGCATTTCCACTAAGTCCTTGAGCTGTTTAGTTCATGATGCCATATGTTCATGTTGTTTCCTAGTGATCCGTGCCTCTTTTGAGGATGATAAGTAAGGATGTTTTGTTAATATTGTAGTGCGCTATCCATCCATGCCTTTGTTTGCATTTATGGAGCAACCTAGCTTGAGTCAATCGAGCTCCACTTTTGCTTCATTGTGAAACTGGGCAGATCGTCAACTCGTTTGCGATTTTGCCGATGTTATTGTAGTTGATCCGTGCATGTTATGCCATTGTTCTTGCCATGTCTAGCTTGCATTTTGTGCCTTCTTAATGGATGTATGCTTGTCTTTCCATGACTTGCACCGTGGTGAGTGCATCGAGCTCGTAAACATGCCTACTTGGGTTATGTTTCAGCATGTGCCAGTTTTCACTAAGTCTGAAAACTGATTATGTTTTTGCTATGTTCATGTGCTTGTTAGTATATTTTGTGATCCCTTTTGGCTCAAGGTCACTAAGGGACTTTTGTTAAGCTCTTTGAGTAGCTCCATGCCATGTCTTACTTTGTCTTGTTCAGGTCCTGTAGCATGTTGTTTTGTTGCTCCGAAGAGAGCTACTTGGTCGGAAATTCCAGACAAGTGTTAAATTCACTAAGTCCGAGATCTGTTTTCCATTTGCATTTTTGCCATGCTTATTTGAACCTGTTAATGGATGAATTGGCCGTAGCTCAGTGCTAGACTTTTGTTAAGCATCTTGAATGCATCTCTACCATTTATTTTGTTGCCATGTTTGAGTGCTGTGGCATGTTCATCTCATTGCATTTAGATGGCTACTTGCTGTAAATCACAGAACGTGGCCATATTTGAATCGCTTGCCATTTCCAAACCGTAACTCCGATTCCGGTGATCTTTATATCGTTTCAAGCGATTTCATCTCATCTTTCCAGTGGCACACTTGGATTTCCATGTTGAGGCCAGGTTCATGCATTCCTTGTCCAATCATGCATATGCATCGCATACCGCATCTCGCATATCATACCATGTTCATGTGTTGGTTGTTTACTATGTTGTGTGCTTCTTTTCCGGTGTTGCTTCTTCGGGTTGGTTCCGGTAACGTCGTGTTGTGAGGACCCGTTCAACTATGCCCGTTTGTCTTCTTCATGGACTCGTTCTTCTTCCTTGCGGGATTTCAGGCAAGATGATCATACCCTCGAAATCACTTCTATCTTTGCTTGCTAGATGCTCGCTCTTTTGCTATGCCTATGCTGCAATACCTACCACTTGCTTATCATGCCTCCCATGTTGTTGAACCAAGCCTCTAACCCACCTTGTCCTAGCAAACCGTTGTTTGGCTATGTTACCGCTTTGCTCAGCGCCTCTTATAGCGTTGTTAGTTGCAGGTGAAGATTGAAGTTTTGTTCCTTGTTGGGAACATGGAGATGTTGTTCCTTGTTGGAACATGTTTACTTGTTGGGATATCACAATATATCTTATTTAATTAATGCATCTATATACTTGGTAAAGGGTGGAAGGCTCGGCCTTATGCCTGGTGTTTTGTTCCACTCTTGCCGCCCTAGTTTCCGTCATATCGGTGTTATGTTCCCGGATTTTGCGTTCCTTACGCGGTTGGGTTATAATGGGAACCCCTTGACAGTTCGCTTTGAATAAAACTCCTCCAGCAAGGCCCAACCTTGGTTTTACCATTTGCCACCTAGCCCTTTTCCCTTGGGAGTCGCGCATCCCGAGGGTCATCATTATTTTAACCCCCCGGGCCAGTGCTTGTCTAAGTGTTGGTCCAACCCAAAGCACCGTGCGGGGCCGTCCCTTGGCAACTTGGGTTACGTTGGCTCCCGTACGCTTAGCTTATCCGGTGTGCCCTGAGAATGAGATATGTGCAGCTCCTATCGGGATGTCGGCGCATTGGGTGGTCTTGCTGGACTTGTTTTACCATTGTCGAGGATGTCTTGGAGTACCTGGATACCGAGTCTGATCGGAATGTCTCGGGAGGAGGTCTATTCCTTCGTTGACCGTGAGAGCTTGTGATGGGCTAAGTTGGGACACCCCTGCAGGGTTTTGAACTTTCGAAAGCCGTGCCCGCAGTTATGGGCATATGGGAATTTGTTTATGTCCGGTTGTAGAAAACCTAAAGTTGACCTTAATTAAAATGAATCAACCGCGTGTGTAACCATGATGGTCTCTTTCCGGCGGAGTCCGGGAAGTGAACACGGTTGTTGGAGTTATGCTTGACGTAGGTTGTTTTAGGATCACTTCTTGATCATACTTTTATCGACCTTGCTTTGCCTTCTCTTCTCGCTCTCATTTGCGTATTTTAGCCACCATATATGCTAGTCGCTTGCTGCAGCTCCACCTCATACCTTTACCTTACCCATAAGCTTAAATAGTCTTGATCGCGAGGGTGCGAGATTGCTGAGTCCCCGTGACTCACAGATACTTCGAAAACCAGCTTGCAGGTGCCGATGAGTCCGTGCAGATGACGCAACCCAGCTCAGGAGGAGCTCATTGTAGGATCTAGAAGAAGGAGTGTCTAGAGGGGGGGTGAATGGACACTTAATGCTAAGGTTGCACTTTTTAAGGTTTTTCGGTTTAAGTGGAGTTCGAGCACAATTTTAACATACACAATACATATCAAGCAAGCATGCAAAGAGTATATAGGCAGCGGAAAGTAAAGCATGCAACTTGCAAGAATGTAAAGGGAAGGGTTTGGAGGATTCAAACGCAATTGGAGACACGGATGTTTTTCCCGTGGTTCGGATAGGTGGTGCTATCCTACATCCACGTTGATGGAGACTTCAACCCACGAAGGGTAACGGTTGCGCGAGTCCACGGAGGGCTCCACCCATGAAGGGTCCACGAAGAAGCAACCTTGTCTATTCCACCATGGCCATCGCCCACGAAGGACTTGCCTCACTAGCGGTAGATCTTCACGAAGTAGGCGATCTCCTTGCCCTTACAAACTCCTTGGTTCAACTCCACAATCTTGTCGGAGGCTCCCAAGTGACACCTAGCCAATCTAGGAGACACCACTCTCCAAGAAGTAACAAATGGTGTGTTGATGATGAACTCCTTGCTCTTGTGCTTCAAATGATAGTCTCCCCAACACTCAACTCTCTCTCATAGTATTTGGATCTGATGGAAAGAAGATTTGAGTGGAAAGCAACTTGGGGAAGGCTAGAGATCAAGATTCATATGGTAGGAATGGAATATCTTGGTCTCAACACATGAGTAGGTGGTTCTTTCTCAGAACATATGAGTAGGAATGGTGTATGTGTTCTGATGGCTCTCTCTTCGGATGAAGAGGTGGTGGAGGGGTATATATAGCCTCCACACAAAATCCAACCGTTACACACAATTTTCCAATCTCGGTGGGACCGAATCATCAAACTCAGTCGGACCGAAATGGTAAACCTAGTGACCGTTAGGAATTTTGGTGGGACTGAGATGCAACTCGGTAGGACCGATTCGGTTAGGGTTTGGGAAAATCAAAAACTCGGTTTGACCGATTACTCAAACTCGGTCGGACCGATTTTGGTAATAAGTGAAACTGAGAGTTGGCCAAGCAAACTCGGTGGGGCCGATTGCATATCTCGGTGGGACCAAAGATATTGCAACAGGTAACAGAGAGTTTGCAAGCCCATCTCAGTGAGACCGAGATCCGTATCGGTAGGACCGAATTGCTAGGGTTTGGCAGTGGCAAATGACAAGTGAAACTCGGTGGCGCCGGATTGACAAAATCGGTATGACCGAGTTTGGCTTAGGGTTTAGGTCATTTGTGGAAGTGGGAAAGTAGCTGAGGATTTTGGAGCATATCATTAAGCACTTGAGCAAGAGGCTCATTAAACAACACCTCATCCCTTCTTGATAGTATTGGCTTTTCCTAAAGACTCAATGTGATCTTGGATCACTAAAATATATAAAATGAAGAGTCTTGAGCTTGAAGCTTTAGCCAATCCTTTGTCCTTAGCATCTTGAAGAGGTTCCCCCAACCTTTAGTCCATGCCACTCCATTGTTGAACTTATCTGAAATATACTAGGTAAAGGTATTAGTCCAACAAGAGATATGTTGTCATCAATTACCAAAAACACCTAGGGAGCACTTGTGCTTTCAATCTCCCCCTTTTTGGTAATTGATGGCAACATACATCAAAGCTTTAGATAAAAATATAAAGAACAGCAAGTAAAGCTTTGGAAGGACATGTAACAAGCATAGGCTCCCCCTACATGTATGCACTCATGTGAATATGAAATATAGAGGCATGTGAGGGCATAACCATGACAGAGTGGGCAATGTGTTACATGTATCTTGGCCATATGCATCAGAGTAAAAGATTGTTAAGGAAAATACCTTCATGCTCATGAGTCCTTCTTGCAAACAATATGTACATGAGCAAGAACTTCTCATACTCATGATTTTGATGCATACACTTACCTTGTAGTCTTTGGTTGACTTAGGATGGAATGAACCTGCACAAACAAGGTTAGATAACACAGGTACATCCACTAGCCAGAGTAAACTGAAGAAACCACAAGAATACCAAGACTGGGATGACATGGAGAGAGTAAGTACTAGGTACTGCATTGAATTCAACATGTCCCCAAGAGTAAAGATATGCAATGAATTTGACTGATTTCTTTCCCATAGGTGTCTTGCTCCCCCTGAATCTTATATGGGATATTTGGAGAGGATAGGGAATAGAAAATCAGAGCTGAAAGAAACAAAACAAATGAACATGTCTTTCCCCCTAAAAAGACATGTGACATCTCTCCTCTTGATCATCAAGCATCTGGGATCCTTGAGTATTGTCTCTCCCCCTAGGGATCTCTTTCTCCCCCTTGATACATTATCTGGGACATCTGGGATCCTTGAGATGTTCTCTCCTCCTTTAGTGCTTTGATGTGATCTCTTTCTCCCCGAAGATAAGCTTTGATGTGATCTCTCTCTCCCCCTTTGACATCAATTTCTAAGAAGGTACTTCTGGAATCCTTCCAAAAGGTTTGGTCCTTGAGGCTGAGCATAAAGCAAAGAATAAAATTGAGATGCTTGTAGAGCACAAGATTCATTGAGTGGAGCTGGATCCGAAGAATTATAGGTTATTTGACAAACTGTTTTTCTTGTTGCGAAGTCGGTGGCACCGAGTGGTATGATTCGGTGGTACCGAAGGAATTCGGTTGGACCGAAAATTACAATTCGGTGAGACCGAGTTCACACAGAGAAAAACACTTGTCACCTCAGCTCACTAGACATGCAGGATCTCACAAAGATTTGCAATGAATTGAATGCGGAAAGAAAAGAATAAAAGGAAAAGAAAAGAAACTGAAGGATCTAGATGAAGTAGAAGGAAACACATAAACAAGCATGAGACAAATGCAGTAACACAGAAGGAAAACACAAGAGAACTTCATCTAGAGTTGGGCGGTGACATAGTCACCTATGTTAGAGTATATTGACTTAGGAGTCAAGTGAGAACACTTGATCATAGGTCATACTCATCGTTTAAGCTCAAAATGGGGTTGCCATTTTTCGTTTAAGCATCTTGATGTATTCACATCTTGTTGAGTTGCTTTGACTCATGTCTTGGAGTAAAGCTTCTCTAAGATGGGATAACATACCTTGGGTGGTGGAGTGGTTCTTGCTGATGTAGTTGAACTTGTGTGGGTGCTTAAGGTTGATGTAGTCCATCAAGAATTTGGAGCACCACTTGGAGTTTGAGTTCATCTACCTACACGGGTTAGTTCTTGCAAGGAAGAGCACTTGTGTATCCAAAAATGACAATCATGAACCTCAACATAGAATTTGTCAAAGGATATGTTTGAATGGTTTTGTGCTTCCTTGTCTTCAACCACCATTGTGTAGAGACTTGGTGATGTAGATATTGCACAAGATGTGAGTGAGTCGCAATCCCATGGAATTAGTTTCAACCAAGTACCTACATGGGTTAGACAACATGCAAGGTACAAATATATCCAAGACATAAGATAGTCATCATAAGAGATATATCATGGATTAGTCATAAGCTCATGTCTTGCATGTGTCCAATGGAGTTCCTACACCACGTTTGAGGCATCAATGATGTTCAATTCTCCTCTTAGCCTGCAAAATACTTTCTCATCAAGTGGTTTAGTGAATATATCCGCTAATTGCTTGTCAGTGCGAACATGCTTAAGATTAATGTCACCCTTAGCAACATGATCTTGAATGAAATGATGACGAACTTCAATATGCTTAGTTCGAGAATGTTGTACGGGATTATGACCAATTTTGATAGCACTTTCATTGTCACAAAGCAGTGGAACATGTTTCGCATAAATTCCGTAATCTTTAAGAGTTTGGGTCATCCAAAGTAATTGAGCACAACATGAACCAGCGGCAATGTATTCCGCTTCGGCGGTGGATAAGGATACCGAGTTTTGTTTCTTGGAGGACCAAGACACAAGGTATCTACCAAGAAATTGACAGGTACCCGAAGTGGACTTCCTATCAACCTTGTCTCCGGCATAATCCGAGTCAGAATAGCTAACAAGATCGAAAGAAGACCTCTTAGGGTACCAAATGCCAAAATTTGGTGTATGAATTAAGTATCTCACTATTCTTTTCACGGCCTTAAGATGACATTCTTTAGGAGCAGCTTGATATCGTGCACACATGCATACACTTAGCATAATATCGGGACGTGAAGCACATAGGTATAGTAATGAACCAATCATAGAACAATAAACCTTTTGATCAACCGGTTCACCACCTTTGGTCAAATCATTATGTCCACTAGTGGGCATGGGTGTAGACATACCTTTGCAGTCTTGCATATTGAACTTCTTGAATAAGTCCTTGGTGTACTTCGTTTGAGAGACAAATGTACCTTCCTTAGTTTGCTTGATTTGCAAACCAAGAAAGAATTTGAGTTCACTCATCATAGACATCTCAAACTTTTCTGACATTAGCTTTCCAAACTTTTCACTAAAGAGAGGGTTAGTTGAACCAAATATGATATCATCAACATAAATTTGGCATACAAATAGTTCTCCATTAACCCTTTTAGTAAAAAGAGTAGAATCAATTTTACCAATTTCAAAACCACTTGCAATAAGGAACTTGGTCAAGCATTTATACCATGCTCTAGGAGATTGTTTAAGACCATAAAGAGCTTTGTGAAGTTTGTAAACATGATTAGGTTTCTTAGGATTGAAAAAGCCGGGAGGTTGTTTGACATAAACTTCCTCCTCTATTTCACCATTTAGAAAAGCACTCTTAATGTCCATTTGGTACAAGGTGATATTATGGTGATTAGCATAGGCAAGTAAGATGTGAATGGACTCAAGTCTAGAAACGGGAGCATATGTCTCACCATAGTCCATACCTTCGACTTGTGTGTACCCTTGGGCGACGAGACGTGCTTTGTTGCGGACCACTTGTCCATCTTCATCTTGCTTGTTGCGAAACACCCATTTGGTACCAATGATGATGTGGTTGTTGTCAGGCTTCTCAACCAATGTCCAAACTTGGTTTCTCTCAAAATTGTGTAGCTCTTCATGCATAGCGTTTATCCAATCCGGATCTTCCAATGCTTCTTCAACCTTCATAGGTTCAATGCTAGAGATGAATGAATAGTTTTCACAAAAGTTAGCTAAACGAGTTTTTGAGCGAGTGATTCTCTCGGTTTGTATATCATTAAGGATTTGCTCGACGGGATGATCTTTGGCAATTCTTGCTCGAACTCGTGAGAGCTTTTGCTTGGGTCTTTGTTGAGCATCTTCTTCATCTTGTTCTTCTTCTTGGCCTTCTTCATTGTTGACGTTGTCATTCTCTTGTCGTGGTGGGGAAGGAGGTTGTTGATGTTCGTCTTGATGTACTTCCTCGTCTTCTTCATCTTGGTGTGTCCCACTTGTGGATGCTTCCGTGTCGATTCTTGGTTCACCTTGTCGTGAAGTAGAAGCTTCCACTTGGACGGATGACGTACTCTCCTTCACCTCCGTTGGATGAACTTTGCCAATGGACAAGTCTTGGATTGCTTCTGAAGGGTCTTTGTCTCCTACATCAATTGGCAATTGCTCTACTTGCGAGCCATTAGATTCATCAAACTTCACATCTACCGTCTCTTCAACTTTTCGGGTGAAGTTGTTGTAGAAACGGTAAGTGTGAGAGTTTGAGCCATAACCGAGTAGGAAGCCTTCATGAGATTTAGGAGCAAACTTTGAACGACGATGCTTATCAAGAATGTAGTACTTTGAGCCGAATACTCGAAAGTATCCAACTTGGGGTTTGTTACCGGTGAGGAGCTCGTATGCTGTCTTGCTGAGTAGCTTGTGAAGATACAAGCGATTTGTTGCGTGACAAGCTGTCTCAACCGCTTCTGCCCAAAAGTGCTTTGGCGTCTTGTATTCATCGAGCATCATTCTTGCCATTTCGATGAGCGTCCGGTTCTTCCTCTCAACAACTCCATTTTGTTGAGGTGTGTACATAGCCAAGAACTCGTGTGAAATCCCTTCTTCGTCAAGAAAGGTGTCCACATTTGCGTTCTTGAACTCCGTTCCGTTGTCACTCCGAACCTTCTTGATCTTCACTTCAAACTGATTTTGGGCTTTCCTAGCGAAGTTTTTGAAGATCTTCTGGACCTGCGACTTGTCATTAAGAAAGAACACCCACGTAAATCTTGAAAAATCATCAACTATAACAAGACCAAAAGAATTTCCACCGAGACTTTTGTAGGCGTTGGGACCGAAAAGATCCATATGAAGTAGCTCGAGTGGCCTCCTCGTGGTCATGATGTTCTCCACAGGATGCCTTCCTCCAACCTGTTTACCTGCTTGACAAGCGCTGCAAAGTCTATCCTTATCAAATATGACATCGTTAACTCCAAGCATATGATTTCCTTTAATAAGCTTGCCAAGATTTCTCATGCCAACGTGACCTAGTCGTCTATGCCACAACCAACCTTTTGAGGATTTAGCAATGAAGCAATTTTTAGGTTGTGCCTTTTTAGTGAAATTGACAATGTAAAGATCACCTCTACGCATACCGGTAAAAACCATTTTATGATTGTCTCGACGAAACACTTGGCAATCTACCTCAGTAAATAGAACATTTAGGCCAAAATCAGCAAGTCTAGATACTGAAAGTAAATTGTAGCCGAGAGATTCAACGAGCATGACATTTTGAATGGAACTATCATGTGAGATGGCCACCTTACCAAGGCCAACTACTTTACCCTTTGAATTATCACCAAAGGTGACATATTTTCGAGGGCCGTCATTTTCAGCAAGCTCACGGAACATCTCTTCATCTCCGGTCATATGATCAGTACATCCACTATCAAGAACCCATTCCTTTCCACCTGATGCATATCCCCGAAGATTTGCCGTAAGACCAAAATGTCTCATTGCATCATCAATATCGAAGTCACTATCATCATCATCACAGTATCCATGTTCATCATGATCTTGTGACTCATCATTTCCTACAGAGGGTAATTCATTAGATAAATGGTCATCAAAGTGGTCACTTTTATGAATTCTTATAGCTTCAAATATAATATCACTAATGATTCCAACATCTCCTTTAGCATGCTTGAGATTGGTAAGCTCAAATAGACAATCACCAAACTTAGGATCACTAGAGTTCATCTTACTCAAGGCAATAGATTTATGGAGAATTTTATCCAAATTTTTCAAGGAATGATCGGGAAATCGTTCCTCAAGAAATTTCCATATAGTGTAGGCACAATTAAGAGTAGGCAAACTAGCAATCAAATTTTTGGGCAATCCTCTAATGATGAGCTCAATGGTTCTAAGATTGCGAATCATGTCAATATCTTCATCTAGGGTAGGATGCAAAGGATCAATATGAGGTGCACAAGGGCTAGCAATATACTTGTTTAAATGATATTGATTAAAGATTACAAACATCTCATTTTTCCACTCATGAAAGTACTCTCCATCAAGAATAGGCACTCTCTGTCTAAGACACCCTAAGGTAGACACATCCATCTTCCTCCAATGGTGATTAAACCAAGGCAATGGAGACCAAAGCTCTGATACCACTTGTAGGATCTATAAGAAGGAGTGTCTAGAGGGGGGGGGGTGAATGGACACTTAATGCTAAGGTTGCACTTTTTAAGGTTTTTCGGTTTAAGTGGAGTTCGGGCACAATTTTAACATACACAATACATATCAAGCAAGCATGCAAAGAGTATATAGGCAGCGGAAAGTAAAGCATGCAACTTGCAAGAATGTAAAGAGAAGGGTTTGGAGGATTCAAACGCAATTGGAGACACGGATGTTTTTCCCGTGGTTCGGATAGGTGGTGCTATCCTACATCCACGTTGATGGAGACTTCAACCCACGAAGGGTAACGGTTGCGCGAGTCCACGGAGGGCTCCACCCACGAAGGGTCCACGAAGAAGCAACCTTGTCTATTCCACCATGGCCATCGCCCACAAAGGACTTGCCTCACTAGCGGCAGATCTTCACGAAGTAGGCGATCTCCTTGCCCTTACAAACTCCTTGGTTCAACTCCACAATCTTGTCGAAGGCTCCCAAGTGACACCTAGCCAATCTAGGAGACACCACTCTCCAAGAAGTAACAAATGGTGTGTTGATGATGAACTCCTTGCTCTTGTGCTTCAAATGATAGTCTCCCCAACACTCAACTCTCTCTCATAGGATTTGGATCTGATGGAAAGAAGATTTGAGTGGAAAGCAACTTGGGGAAGGCTAGAGATCAAGAT
The DNA here is from genome assembly GCA_034509565.1 of Triticum monococcum. Lineage (NCBI taxonomy): Eukaryota > Viridiplantae > Streptophyta > Magnoliopsida > Poales > Poaceae > Triticum > Triticum monococcum. The sequence continues at coordinate 542,588,630 of CM067841.1, forward strand.
TCATATGGTAGGAATGGAATATATTGGTCTCAACACATGAGTAGGTGGTTCTTTCTCAGAACATATGAGTAGGAATGGTGTATGTGTTCTGATGGCTCTCTCTTCGAATGAAGAGGTGGTGGAGGGGTATATATAGCCTCCACACAAAATCCAACCGTTACACACAGTTTTCCAATCTCGGTGGGACCGAATCATCAAACTCGGTCGGACCGAAATGGTAAACCTAGTGACTGTTAGGAATTTCGGTGGGACTGAGATGCAAATCGGTAGGACCGATTCGGTTAGGGTTTGGGAAAATCCAAAACTCGGTTTGACCGATTACTCAAACTCGGTGGGACCGATTTTGGTAATAAGTGAAACTGAGAGTTGGCCAAGCAAACTCGGTGGGGCCGAATGCATATCTCGGTGGGACCGAAGATATTGCAACAGGTAACAGAGAGTTTGCAAGCCCATCTCGGTGAGACTGAGATCCGTATCGGTAGGACCGAATTGCTAGGGTTTGGCAGTGGCAAATGACAAGTGAAACTCGGTGGCGCCGGATTGACAAAATCGGTATGACCGAGTTTGGCTTAGGGTTTAGGTCATTTTGTGGAAGTGGGAAAGTAGCTGAGGATTTTGGAGCATATCATTAAGCACTTGAGCAAGAGGCTCATTAAACAACACCTCATCCCTTCTTGATAGTATTGGCTTTTCCTAAAGACTCAATGTGATCTTGGATCACTAAAATATATAAAATGAAGAGTCTTGAGCTTGAAGCTTTAGCCAATCCTTTGTCCTTAGCATCTTGAAGAGGTTCCCACAACCTTTAGTCCATGCCACTCCATTGTTGAACTTATCTGAAATATACTAGGTAAAGGTATTAGTCCAACAAGAGATATGTTGTCATCAATTACCAAAACCACCTAGGGAGCACTTGTGCTTTCAATCGTTGAAGATCTTGTCCCTTTGTGTTGTTTCATTCTAGTTGATCAGTAGTGGAGCCCAGTTGGGGTCGATCGGGGACCGTGTCGCATTTGGGGTTCTTCTTTTATTTTGGTTCTGTAGTCAGACCTTGATTGTATTTGGATGTTGTAATGCTTTATTCATGTAATTGTGTGAAGTGGCGATTGTAAGCCAACTATGTATCTCTTTCCCTTATGTATTACATGGGTTGTGTGAAGATTACCTCTCTTGCGACATTGCTTTCAATGCGGTTATGCCTCTAAGTCGTGCTTCAACACGTGGGAGATATAGCCGCATCGAGGGCGTTACACCACCGAAATGAGCGATCGGTCCCACCATGTAAACTCTTTGTTTCCCTTTTGTAACATTTCGGTCCCATCGAAATGAGCGATCGGTCCCACCGAGTTTACCTGACCAACTCTCTGGTTAGCTTATTACCAAAGTCAGTTCCACCGAGTTTGTGTAATCGGTCACACCGAGATTACGTTATGCCCTAGCCCTAACCATATCGGTCCTACCGAGTTGCATCTCAGTCCCACCGAAAATCCTAACGGTCACTAGGTTTGCTAAATCGGTCCGACCGAGTTTCTCAATTCAGTCTCACCGAGATTGGTAAATTGTGTGTAATGGTTAGATTTTGTGTGGAGGCTATATATACCCCTCCACCCACTCTTCATTCATGGAGAGAGCCATCAGAACATACCTACACTTCCAATACACATTTTCTGAGAGAGAACCACCTACTCATGTGTTGAGGCCAAGATATTCCATTCTCACCATATGAATCTTGATCTCTAGCCTTCCCCAAGTTGCTTTCCACTCAAATCCTATTTCCACCACATCCATATCCTGTAAGAGAGAGTTGAGTGTTGGGGAGACTATCATTTGAAGCACAAGAGCAAGGAGTTCATCATCAACACACCATTTGTTACTTCTTGGAGAGTGGTGTCTCCTAGATTGGCTAGGTGTCACTTGGGAGCCTCCAACAAGATTGTGGAGTTGAACCAAGGAGTTTTTAAGGGCAAGGAGATTGCCTACTTGGTGAAGATCTACCGCTAGTGAGGCAAGTCCTTCATGGGCGATGGCCATGATGGGATAGACAAGGTTGCTTCTTCGTGGGCCCTTCGTGGGTGGAGCCCTCTGTGGACTCGCGCAATCGTTTCCCTTCGTGGGTTGAAGTCTCCATCAACGTGGATGTACGATAGCACCACCTATCGGAACCACGACAAAAACACCCGTGTCTCCAATTGCGTTTGAATTATCCAAACCCTTCCCTTTACATTCTTGCAAGTTGCATGCTTTACTTTTTGCGGCTCATATACTCTTTGCATGCTTGCTTGAAATGTATTGTGTCTGTTAAACTTCTGCCAAAACTCCACTTCAACTTAAAGAAATTAAAAACTACAAATTTGGTACTTAGTGTCTAATCACCCCCCCCTCTAGACACCTCTTCTCGATCCTTTCAATTGCTATCAGAGCATTGGTCTCCATTGCCTTGGTTTAAACACCTTTGGAGGAAGATGGATGTGTCTACTTTGGGGAGTCTTAGACATAGAGTGCCTATTCTTGATGGAGAATATTTTCATGAGTGGAAAAATGAAATGCTTGAGATTTTCAATGAATATCACTTGAACAAGTATATTGCTGGCCCTTGTGCACCTCATGTTGATCCTTTGCATCCTACCCTTGATGAGTCTATTGACATGATTCGCAATCTTAGAACTGTTAATCTTATCACTAGAGGCTTGCCTAGAAACTTGATTGGATGTTTGCCTACTCTTAAGTGTGTCTACACCATATGGAAATTTCTCGAGGAACTCTTTCCAAATTATTCCTTGAAAGATCTAGATGAAATTCTCCATAAATCCATTGCCTTGATTAAGATGAATTCCAATGATCCCAAATTTGGTGACTTCTTATTTGAGCTTATTAATCTTATGAGTGCCAAAGGAGATGTTGGAATCATTAGCAATATCATTTCCAGAGCTATTAGAATTCATAAAGATAACTATAGAAATGATCATTTATCTAATGAATTACCCTCTCTAGGAATTGATCAATCACGAGATGATGTTGAACATGGATACTATGATGAGGATGATGATAGTGACTATGATCTCGATGATGCGATGAGACACTTTGGTCTTATGGCAAATCTTCGCGGCTACATGGCTGGAGGAAAGGAATGGGTTCTTGATAGTGGATGTACTGATCATATGACCGGAGATAAAGATATGTTCTGTGAGCTTGCTGAAAACAACGGCCCTCGAAAATATCTCACCTTTGGTGATAATTCAAAGGGTAAGGTGGTTGGCCTTGGTAAGGTGGCCATCTCACATGATAGCTCCATACAAAATGTCATGCTCGTTGAATCTCTTAGCTACAACTTACTTTCAGTATCTAGACTTGCTGATTTCAGTTTCAATGTCCTATTTACTGAAGTAGACTGCCAAGTGTTTCGTAGAGATAATCATAAAATGGTCTTTACCGGTATACGTAGAGGAGATCTTTACATTGTTGATTTCACTAAAAAGGCTCAACCTAGAACTTGCTTAATTGCTAAATCTTCTAAAGGCTGGTTGTGGCATAGAAGGCTAGGCCATGTGGGCATGCGAAACCTTGACAAACTCATTAAAGGAAATCATATCCTTGGCATTAACGATGTCATATTTGACAAGGATAGACTTTGTAGTGCTTGTCAAGCAGGGAAACAAGTTGGAGGAAGTCATCGCGCTAAGAACATTATGACCACAAGAAGACCACTCGAGCTACTTCACATGGATCTCTTTGGTCCAAATGCCTACAAGAGTCTCGGTGGTAACTTATTTGGTCTAGTCATAGTTGATGATTTTTCAAGATTTACGTGGGTATTCTTTCTTGATGACAAATCACAGGTCCAAAAGATCTTCAAAAACTTTGCTAGGAAGGCCCAAAATCAATTTGACGTGAAGATCAAGAAGGTTCAGAGCGACAACGGAATGGAGTTCAAGAACGCAAATGTGGACACCTTTCTTGACGAAGAAGGGATTACACATGAGTTCTCGGCTACATACACACCTCAACAAAATGGAGTCGTTGAGAGGAAGAACCGAACTTTTATCGAGATGGCAAGAACGATGCTTGATGAGTAAAAGAAGCCAAAACACTTTTGGGCGGAAGCGGTTGAGACAGCTTGTCATGCAACAAATCGCTTCTATCTCCACAAGCTACTTGGCAAGACGGCATACGAGCTCCTCACCGGTAACAAACCCCAAGTTGGATACTTTCGAGTATTTGGATCAAAGTGCTACATTCTTGATAAGCATCGTCGTTATAAATTTGCTCCTAAGTCTCATGAAGGTTTCCTACTCGGTTATGGCTCAAACTCTCACACATACCATGTCTACAACAATTTCACCCGAAAGGTTGAAGAAACGGTAGATGTGAAGTTTGATGAATCTAACGGCTCACAAGTAGAGCAATTGCCAATTGATGTAGGAGACAAAGATCCTTCGGAAGCAATCCAAGACTTGTCTATTGGAAAAATTCATCCAATGGAGATAAAGGAGAGTACCTCGTCCATCCAAGTGGAAGCTTCTACCTCACGACAAGGTGAACCAAGAGTTGATACGGAAGCATCCACGAGTGGGACACACCAAGATGAAGAAAACGAGGAAGTGCACCAAGACGAACGTCAACAACCTCCTTCTCCACCACGACAAGAGAATGACAACGCTAACAATGAAGAAGGCCAAGAAGAAGAACAAGATGAAGCAGATGTTCAACCAAGACCCAAGCAAAAGCTTCCACGAGTTCGAGAAAGAATTGCTAAAGATCATCCCGTGGAGCAAATCTACAATGATATCCAAACCGGGAGAATCACTCGCTCTAAAACTCGTTTGGCTAACTTTTCTAGACATTACTCATTCATCTCTAGAATTGAACCTATGAAGGTTGAAGAAGTATTGGAGGATCCGGACTGGATAAACGCTATGCATGAAGAGCTACACAACTTTGAGAGAAATCAAGTGTGGACATTGGTCAAGAAGCCCGACAACGACCACAACATCATCAGTACCAAATGGGTGTTTCACAACAAGCAAGATGAAGATGGACAAGTGGTTCGCAACAAAGCACGTCTCATCGCCCAAGGCTACACACAAGTCGAAGGTATGGACTATGGTGAGACATACGCTCCCGTTGATAGACTTGAGTCCATTCGCATCTTACTTGCTTATGCTAATCACCATGATATCACTTTGTACCAAATGGACATTAAAAGTGCTTTTCTAAATGGTGAAATTGAGGAGGAAGTTTATGTTAAGCAATCTCCCGGCTTTGTCAATCCTAAGAAACCTAATGATGTCTACAAACTTCACAAAGCCCTTTATGGTCTTAAACAAGCTCCTAGAGCATGGTATAAATGCTTGACAAAGTTCCTTATTGAAAAAGGCTTTGAAATTGGAAAAATTGATTCTACTCTTTTTACTAAAAGGGTTAATGGAGAACTATTTGTATGCCAAATTTATGTCGATGATATTATATTTGGATCAACTAACCCTCATTTTAGTGAAAAGTTTGGGAAGCTAATGTCGGAGAAGTTTGAGATGTCTATGATGAGTGAAGTCAAATTCTTTCTTGGTTTGCAAATCAAGCAAACTAAGGAAGGCACCTTTGTCTCTCAAACGAAATATACCAAGGACTTGTTCAAGAAGTTCAATATGCAAGAATGCAAAAGTATGACTACACCCATGCCTACTAGTGGACATTTTGATTTGACCAAAGATGGTGAACCGGTTGATCAAAAAGTTTACCGCTCTATGATTGGTTCATTGTTATACCTATGTGCTTCACGTCCCGATATCATGCTAACTGTGTGCATGTGTGCATGATATCAAGCTGCTCCTAAGGAATGTCATCTTAAGGCCGTGAAGAGGATAGTGAGATGCTTAATACATACACCAAATTTTGGCATTTGGTATCCAAAGGGGGCTTCCTTTGATCTTGTTGGCTACTCCGACTCAGACTATGCCGGTGACAAGGTTGATAGAAATTCCACTTCGGGTACTTGTCAATTCCTTGGTAGATCTCTTGTGTCTTGGTCTTCCAAGAAACAAAACTCGGTATCCTTATCCACCGCCGAAGCGGAATACATTGCCGCTGGTTCATGTTGTGCTCAATTACTCTGGATGACCCAAACTCTTAAAGATTATGGGATATATGTGAAACATGTTCCATTACTTTGTGATGAAAGTGCTATCAAGATTGCTCACAATCCCGTGCAACACTCTCGAACTAAGCATATTGAAGTTCGTCATCATTTCATTCAAGATCACATTGCTAAGGGTGACATAAACCTTAAGCATGTTCGCACCGATAAGCAATTAGCGGATATATTCACTAAACCACTTGATGAGAAAGTGTTTTGCAGGTTAAGAGGTGAATTGAACATCATTGATGCTTCAAACTTGGAGTAGGAACTCCATTGGATACATGCAAGACTTGAGCTTACGACTAATCACTTGATATTTCTCCTATGATGATTATCCTATGTCTTGAAAATTTGCATCTTGCATGTTATTTAACCCTTGTAGGTACTTGGATGAATCTAATTCTATGAGATTGCAACTCACTCACATCCCGAGCAATCTCTACATCACCAAGTCTCTACACAATGGTGATTGATGACAAGGAAGCATGAAACCTTTCAAACATATCCTTTGAAAAATTCTATGGTGAGTTTCATGATTGTCATGTTGGATACACAAGTGCTCTTCCTTGCGAAAACTAACCCATGTAGGTAGATGAACTAAAAATCCAAAGGGTGCTCCCAACTATTGATGGGCTACATCAACCTTGAGCAACCCACACAAGTTCAACTACATGATCAAGATCAACACCGCCACCCAAGGTATGTTATTCCATCTTAGAGTAGCTTTACTCCAAGTCATGAGTCAAAGAAAGTCGACAAGATGTGAATACATCAAGATACTTAAACGAAAAATGGTAACCCCATTTTGAGCTTAAACGATGAGTACGACCTATGATCAAGTGATCTCACTTGACTCCTAAGTCAATGTACTCTAACATAGGTGACTTTGTCACCGCCCAACTCTAGATGAAGTTCTCTTGTGTTCTTCTCTATGTTCTTGCATTTGTCTCATGCATATTTGTTTCCCCTTTCAAAAAAACTTCATCCAGATCTTTTAGTTTCTTTTCTTTCTGCATTTTCTGCATCCAATTCATTGCAAATCTTTGTGAGATCTTATCTGTCCAGTGAGCTGAGGTGACAAGTGTTTTTCTCTGTGGTGAACTCGATTCCACCGGTTTCATGTCTCCGATCTAGCCGAAGATTTTCGGAGCAACCGAAGCATACAACTCGGTGACACCGATTTCACTATAGGAAAAACATTTTCCCATTCCTGTTTTATTCTTGATCCAGCTCCACTCAATGAATCTTGTCCTCTGCAAGCATCACATTTACCTTAATGCTTTGTACTGTGATTCAAGGACCGAACCCATTCACAATAAATTCCAGAAGACCCTTCTTGGAAATTGATGTCAAAGGGGGAGAGAGAGATCACATCAAAGCTTAATCATATCTCTAGGGGGAGGGAATACTCCAGGAAAGAGTAATCTTCAAGGATCCCAGATGCTTGATGTTCAAGAGGAGAGATGCCACATGTCTTCTTGGGGGAAAGACATGTTCATATGTGCTTATTTGCATTAGCTCTGTTTTTTCTATTCCCTATCTTCTCCCAGTATCCCATGCTAGATTCAGGGGGAGCAAGACATCCAAGGGAAAGAAATTTATTAAATTCATTGCATATCCTTCTCTTTGGGGACATGTCAATATCTATCATGCTACTCTGTACTCACTCTAAATGTCATCCCACTCTTGGTACTCTTGTGGTTTCTTTTGTTTGCTCTAGCTAGTGGGTGCATCTGTGTTATCTAACCTTGTTTACGCAGGCTCATCCCATCCTAGCCAACTCAAGACCACAAGGTAAGTATATGCATCTTAGTCATGTGAATGAGAATTTCATGCTGATGTACATACTGTTTGCAAGAAGGACTCATGAGCATGAAGGTACATTTCTCATATTTTCATCATTTGCTCTGATGCATATAGCCAAGATACATGTAACACTCTGCTACTCTATCATGGTTATGCTCTCACATGCTTCTATATTCCATATTCACATGATTGCATACATGTAGGGGGAGCCTATGCTTGTTACATGTCTTTCCAAAGCTTTACTTGCTATTCTCTATATCTTTATATAAAACTTTGATGTATGTTGCCATCAATTACCAAAAAGGGGGAGATTGAAAGCACAAGTGCTCCCTAGGTGGTTTTGGTAATTAATGTCAACATATCTCTTGTTGGACTAACATTTTTATCTAGTATGTTTCAGATAAGTTCAACAGTGAAGTGGCATGGACTAGAGGATGTGGAACCCCTTCAAAATGCTAAGGACAAAGGATTAGCTCAAGCTCCAAGCTCAAGACTCAACATTTTCTATTTTAGTGATCCAAGATCACATTGAGTCTATAGGAAAGCCAATACTATTAAGAAGGGATGAGGTGTTGCTTAATGGCTTGCTTGCTCAAAGTGCTTAGTGATATGCTCCAAAACCCTCAACTACCTTCCCACATCCACATATGACCTAAACCAAAAGTCAAACTCGGCCCCACCGATTCTTTCTATCTGGCGCCACGGAGTTCAGATGTCATAGCCACTGCCACAAACCCTAGGCAAATCGGTCTCACCGATAGGGATCTCGGTCACACCGAGATGGGGTTGTAATCTCCCTGTTTCCCTTCGTAATGTTTCGGTCCTACCGAGAAGAGCGATCAGTCCCACCGAGATTGCAATGTAAACTCTCTGTTTCCGTTTTGTAACATTTTGGTCCCACCGAAATGAGCGATCAGTCCCACCGAGTTTACCTGACCAACTCTCTGGTTAGCTTATTACCAAAATTGGTTCCACCGAGTTTGTGTAATCGGTCACACCGAGATTACGTTATGCCCTAACCCTAACCATATCGGTCCTACCGAGTTGCATCTCAGTCCCACCGAAAATCCAACAGTCACTAGGTTTGCTAAATCGGTCCGACCGGGTTTCTCAATTCGGTCTCACCGAGATTGGTAAATTGTGTGTAACGGTTAGATTTTGTGTGGAGGCTATATATACCCCTCCACCCACTCTTCATTCATGGAGAGAGCCATCAGAACATACGTACACTTCCAATACACATTTTCTGAGAGAGAACCACCTACTCATGTGTTGAGGCCAAGATATTCCATTCGCACCATATGAATCTTGATCTCTAGCCTTCCCCAAGTTGCTTTCCACTCAAATCCTCTTTCCACCAATTCCATATCCTGTGAGAAAGAGTTGAGTGTTGGGGAGACTATCATTTGAAGCACAAGATCAAGGAGTTCATCATCAACACATCATTTGTTACTTCTTGGAGAGTGGTGTCTCCTAGATTTGCTAGGTGCCACTTGGGAGCCTCCGACAAGATTGTGGAGTTGAACCAAGGAGTTTGTAAGGGCAAGGAGATCGCCTACTTCGTGAAGATATACCACTAGTGAGGCAAGTCCTTCGTTGGCGATGGCCATGATGGGATAGACAAGGTTGCTTCTTCGTGGATCCTTCGTGGGTGGAGCCCTCCGTGGACTCGCGCAACCGTTACCCTTCATGGGTTGAAGTCTCCATCAACGTGGATGTACGATAGCACCACCTATCGGAACCACGATAAAAACATCCATGTCTCCAATTGCGTTTGAATTCTCCAAACCCTTCCCTTTACATTCTTGCAAGTTGCATGCTTTACTTTCCGCTGCTCATATACTCTTTGCATGCTTGCTTGAAATGTATTGTGTCTATTAAACTTGTGCCAAAACTCCACTTCAACTTAAAGAAATTAAAAACTGCAAATTTGGTACTTAGTGTCTAATCACCCCCCTCTAGACACCTCTTCTCGATCCTTTCAGCTTCTACATCAACAACATAGCCCCTCCGATGAAGTGTGAGTAGTTTACCTCAGACCTATGGGTCCATAGTTATTAGCTAGATGGCTTCTTCTCTCTTTTTGGATCTCAATACAATGTCCTCCCCCTCTCTTGTGGAGAACTATTCGATGTAATCTTCTTTTTGCGGTGTGTTTGTTGAGACCGATGAATTGTGGGTTTATGATCAAGTCTATCTATGAACAATATTTTAATCTTCTCTGAATTCTTTTATGTATGATTGGTTATCTTTAAAAGTCTCTTCGAATTATCAGTTTGGTTTGGCCTACTAGATTGATCTTTCTTGCAATGGGAGAAGTCCTTAGCTTTGGGTTCAATCTTGCGGTGTCCTTTCCCAGTGACAGTAGGGGCAGCAAGGCACGTATTGTATTGTTGCCATCGAGGATAACAAGATGGGGTTATCATCATATTGCATGAGTTTATCCCTCTACATCATGTCATCTTGCTTAAGGCGTTACTCTGTTTTTAACTTAATACTCTAGATGCATGCTGGATAGCAGTCAATGAGTGGAGTAATAGTAGTAGATGCAGGCAGGAGTCGGTCTACTTGTCTCGGACGTGATGTCTATATACATGATCATACCTAGATATTCTCATAACTATGCTCAATTCTGTCAATTGCTCAACAGTAATTTGTTCACCCACCGTAGAATACTTATGCTCTCGAGAGAAGCCACTAGTGAAACCTATGGCCCTGGGGTCTATCTTTATCATATTAATCTCCTACTACTTAGTTATTTCCTTTGCTTTTTTACTTTGCCTTTATTTTACATTGCATCTTTATCACAAAAATACCAAAAATATTATCTTATCATATCTATCATATCTCACTCTCGTAAGTGGCCGTGTAGGGATTGACAATCCCTATTCGCGTTGGTTGTGAGGATTTATTTGTTTTGTGCAGGTACGAGGGACTCGCGCGTAGCCTCCTACTGGATTGATACCTTCGTTCTCAAAAACCGAGGGAAATACTTACGCTACTTTGCTGCATCATCCCTTCCTCTTCGGGGAAAACCAACACAGTGCTCAAGAGGTAGCAGCGAGTGCCCTGCACTCGCGTGCCCCTGCGCATTTCCTGAAGGCTGTTGACGGTTTTGTCCATGTGTTGTTTGTTCTTCAGTCAAAGTTGTTGTTATCATTGCTGTCGAGCTCGAGTCAGTCCATAGCCGACTGATGTTCGCTCTCTTGCTGTGGATGCTCTAGCTTTCACATTGTGAGATGTACTTTTGCCTCTTATCTAGGTTGGGTTTGATCGTGTTTCGTGGCTCTTGGGTTGGCGATCACTATGGGTTGTTTAGTTTCTCATTTTTTGAGTAAATTGCACAAACCACCATTTTAAGGTCTGCGTTAGCAAAAAACACGAGTTTATTTTTTTGGACAGAAAACATCATGTCTACTATAATATTTTTGCAAATAGCATTGATCAACGGAATAGGCTCTTTTGAGTGCTTTTACGTTTCGGGTGCATTTACAGCAGATGGGTCCCCTCAAAGTTAATTGCGTGGAGCTAGAACTGGTTTTATGCACGTGGAGCTAATTGCGTTTATGTTTTTTGATTTAGGGGTGTCTGTGTAAAATCTAAGGACTTGTTGTAAATTTAGATTAAATCTGATCTGGCATGAAATGTTACACCATGTAGGCAAAAAATGGGCCACAATTGTCATAAACATGCTCAACCGAGCCAAATCCGTCGATCAGTGTTATTTGCAAAATGTTTACGATGGACATGGTGTTTTCTGCCAAGAGAATGTAAACTTGTGTTTTCTGCTAACCTAGCCCTCAAAGTGATGGTTTCATGCAATTTACTCCAATTTTTGGGTTACGCCTTTCTGGTATTGTGTGAGTCATGTTTTTCTTTGGCATTGCCTCATTTTTTTCTTACTTTCTTTTGAAACGAGGCAAAGATTTGTCATTTTCATTCATTAAGAAGAAGAAAGTTGCCTGACTATTACCCAAAAACCAGGCGAAAACCTAGATTACAAAGCCCACACACCCATCAGATCATGAAGTCCAAACATAGTGCATTTGCACACAGCCTGGATACTGACAAGATCTTGGCATAAACAACAACTCAACCGGATCACCGGCTCCAATAGGAAGTGTCATTGGCATCATCCATCACGCCTGGTCAAACGACCCCAACTACACTACATACAAGCACCAACTTACCAACCGTGGAGAGGTTACATCAAGCAAGAAGGCATTGCAAAATAGTCGACCGAGCGTAGAGGATGAGACAACTTCAATTTTCGAGGAGAAAGTTGCATTCCTCGCATCAACCTAGTACAACACATCAACTGGAGAGCATCACCCGCTGAAACCCCCCACATGGATTCATCGTTTCCACAATGGCACAGCCGCACACAACTCGAACCTCCTTGAAAAAGTGAGAAACAAGTCGTAGGTGCACTGAACTAGCGCATTGAACCATCAACATGAAAAGGATGATTCGCAATCCAACTCCACTGGCCATCATCATCAATGGAACAAAGACGAAGGCTCCAAGGAGAAGACCGAACAGATAGAAGATAAGCTCCTCGACCTCGACGCCGGCGAGGTTCATCCGCCGCCCCAAGCCTCCATGGGCGCGGCCCCAACCAGCGACGAGATTTCGGCCGCCGCCCCAGCCGGCGACGAGATTCCGCCCGTCGGCCCAAGCCTCGACGGGAGCCGCCCCAACTGGCGATGAGATTGCGGCCGCCGTCCCAAGCCTCCATGGCTGTCGCCTCAACCAGGGACGAGATTCCGGCCATAGAGCTCCTCGAACGAGCTCATCGCCGAGAAACCGAGATACAACCTACTACCTCCGTCTAGATAAATAAGTCATTCGCGTAGTTCTAGGTCATCGATTTGAGGAATTAAATATGTGTTATATGTCATGAAAAGTATATCACAACATTTCTATATGGATGTAGTTTCTGAATAAATATTTTTTGTCAGATATAGTACGTATTTAGATAGTAAAATTTCCGACCTAGAACTACGTGAATGACTTATTCACCGAGACAGAGGTAGTACTGGTTTTATGCACGTGGAGCTAATTGCGTTTATATTTTTTTGATTTAGGGGTGTCTGTGTAAAATCTAAGGACTGGTTGTAAATTTAGATTAAATCAGAGCTGGCACGAAATGTTACACCACGTAGGCAAAAATGGGCCACAACTGTCATAAACATGCTCAACCGAGCCAAATCTATCGATCAGTGCTATTTGCAAAATGTTTATGATAGACATGGTGTTTTCTGCCAAGAAAATGTAAACTTGTGTTTTCTGCTAACCTAGCCTTCAAAGTGGTGGTGTCGTGCAATTTACTTCATTTTTTGGGTTGTGCCTTTCTGGTATTGTGTGAGTCATGCTTTTCTTTGGCATTGCCTCATTTTTTCTTACTTTATTTTGAAACGAGGCAAAGATTTATCATTTTCATTCATTAAGAAGAAGAAGTTGCCTGACTATTACCCAAAAACCAGGCGAAAACCTAGATTACAAAACCCACACACCCATCGGATCATGATGTCCAAACATAGTGCACTTGCACACGGCCTGGATAGTGACAAGATCTTGGCATAAACAACAACTCAACCGGATCACCGGCTCCAATAGAAAGTGGCATTGGCATCATCCATCACGCCTGGTCAGACAACCCCAACTACACTACGGACAAGCACCAACTTACTAACCGTGGAGAGGTTACATCAAGCAAGAAAGCATTGCAAAATAGTCGACCGAGCATAGAGGATGAGACAACTTCAATTTTCAAGGAGAAAGTTGCATTCCTCACATCAACCTAGTACAACACATCAACGGGAGAGCATCACCTGCTGAAACCCCCCACATGGAGTCATCGTTTCCACAATGGCACAGCCACACACAACTCGAACCTCCTTGACAAAGTGAGAAACAAGTCATAGGTGCACTGAACTAGCGCATTGAACCATCAACATCGAAAGGATGATTCATGATCCAACTCCACTTGCCATCATCATCAATGGAACAAATATGAAGGCTCAAGGTGATGTCATCATTTGATCGCAGGTAGATCTGAGCTCCCCCCCCCCTGAGAGGAGCACACCATGATGACAACACCTTCTTAAAGGTGGCAATGTTGAAAGTGCTAGTTATCGATTAGAGGGGGGTAAATAGGCGATTTTTATGAAAGTCTTCAAAACATTGAAGTTTCAAAGACAATCAATAGAAATGAACGTATTAACATGCAGCGGAAGGTAGACTACACTAGGCAAGCCATAGTCAAGTATTCAATGAAGTCAAAGCACAGAGACTAATAGCAGCTATGCAGTATGGATCAGGATGGAAGACAGTATGAAGCCAATCAGAACAAGCAGTCACACAGTGAAGACAAATAGATAATGCAAACAGGCAATGACTTCACAAGGACCAAGTGTAAATAAAGAGATGGGAAGGATAGAACCAGTTGCTCGTTGAAGACAATGATTTGTTGGACCAGTTCCAGTTGCTGTGACAACTGTACGTCTGTTTAGGGAGGCTGAGATTTAACTCAGAAGACCGTGTCTTCAGCTTATTCCCCTTGAGCTAAGGACACCCAGTCCTCGCCCAATCACTCTGGTAAGTCTTCAAGGTAGACTTCCAAACCTTCACAGACTTCGTTCACCGGCGATCCACAATGACTCTTGGATGCTCAGAACACGACGCCTAACCGGCTGGAGGATTCATAGTCCTTAAGTGTAACAAGTCTTCAGATCACACAGACAGGAAGACTTCAGTGATGCCTAACACTCTTTGGCTCTGGGTGTTTAGGGCTTTGTCCTCGCAAGGATTTCTCTCTCAAAGGCTTCGAGGTGGGTTGCTCTCAAACTACAAAAGACGTGTACTAACTCTGAGCAGCCAACCAATTTATGGTGTAGGGGGTGGGCTATTTATAGCCACTAGGCAACCCGACCTGATTTGTCCGAAATGACCCTGGGTCACTAAGGAACTGACACGTGTTCCAACAGTCAGATTTCAAACACACGCGACAACTTTACTTCGGCTACAAGTAAAGCTGACTCATCTAGCTCTGGATAAGATTTGCTCTCATTGTGTCGGTGTACTAGAGTAGGGGTACCCTAGTATCCCGAACTTGTGCACGGGCAGTTGCAGCATCCTGCGGCAAGGCTTCCCGGTGACCGCCAAGGTCCTCCGTGGTTCCTTTGGAGCCATTCAAGAAAAATGT
This sequence comes from Triticum monococcum, assembly GCA_034509565.1. Taxonomy (NCBI): domain Eukaryota; kingdom Viridiplantae; phylum Streptophyta; class Magnoliopsida; order Poales; family Poaceae; genus Triticum; species Triticum monococcum. Next base: position 542,603,776 of record CM067841.1, read on the forward strand.
ATCCAAGCCAAGGAGACAAGACCCCGGCAAGAGGAGCTTGCCGAGAAGGCCAACCAAGGCATCTCAAGGAACTTGCCGCGACGCACCACGCGTCCCAGCAAGGCCCGGTGAGCGACAAGCTCCCGGACGCGACAAGACAACGACCGCGGCAAGGCGCTTGCCGCGGCAAGCCTCCACTCTGTACCTACGCTCCAGCACAACCACCAACGTGTCGTTCTGGGACCCTTCCAGGCATACGTGGCGGGAGGCTGTGCAGCCAGCGGTACACGGTGGCAAGCGGCGCTGACAAGATTGCCATCATGGCGAGCGGTGGCGTCCCTGACGGTCCCTTTTTCACTATTTGGGCGACGCAGACGGGCATTTAATGCCCTTGTTCCCTGCCGTTAGGGTTAGGTATGATACACTATTGTAGGCGGCGGTACCAACCGCAACATCTTTTCCATTTTTACCCTTGTCTACGTTGCCACCTGTCGGTGACCCCTTGAGCATATAAAAGGAGGCCCATGCGCAACGTAGGAGGGGGAAGAACACTCACACTCGGTCTCGTTAGCTGCTGGTGTGTACTGTAGCACTCGGCGCTCCCGAGTAAGAACTCAATACAAACCACAAAGCAGGAGTAGGGTTTTACGCATCCGTGCGGCCCAAACCTGGGTAAACTGCTCGCGTGCTTCGCCTCGATCTGCTCTTCGTGCGATCTCTGCCCCCCTGCCGAACCGAAAAGGGGCTCGGTCCGCCGGTCCCATAGGTGTTCGTGGGTTAGCTCCCCCGACATCTTTGGCGTGCCAGGTAGGGGGTGCGTCGAAGTTGTGTGAACCTGATCCGGCGTTCGCACGACCTAAATCTTCATCGTCTTCATCGACATGTCGCCGAAGAAGAAGGCTTCGGAGGTGGCTGCTCCGTCCGCGCCGAACCCACCATCACCGGAGCAAACGGCTGGTGGGGTAGACGCCGGCGGAAGAACGGGCGTCGACGAGGGAGCTTACGGTGCTGCCAGGTCCAAGGACAAGGCTGCGCTACCCATCGGCGGCGCAGCGGGCTCCCACAATGACCGGGCGCACTCCAAGACCTCGGCGTCCGTACATGCGCCGCGCCCGTCCCAGGAGGCGCGGGACCAGTAGCCTCATGGTACTCACAGTACCATACGTTTGCTGGACCAAGATCGAGCTGGTGGATCTCGGAGTGCTCAAGACCAGCGTGCACGCCAACATGCTGGCACGAGCGGGGCACGGTCGCCTGGACGAGATACTGCTCCTTCTAACATAGTTAGAAGTTCGAGCATATCCCACTCCTCACACCGTTCGCCGCCGCCACCCGCCACTTCAGCAGAAGCTTTGGCGCGAGCTCAACTGCTCCTAGACTACCCTCCAGCGGCAGACAAGATCGACGACTGGAGGGCCACCATTCAGAGTCTCATCGGCTTCGCCAACGGCGACAACCCACGGCAGCCGAGTACTTCGCAGTCGCGGCAAGTCAGCCAGGCGCGAGCCGGTGGCGACAAGACCGGTGGGGGTGCAACCACCGTGCACTCTCCGCCCCGAAGGCCAAGATCGCCGACTCGCCGGATCCACCCCGACAGCGACTCCACCGCGTCGTCAGATCCTCGAGCTCGTCGCGATCAGCGCCAAGTTCTTCACGAACGATAGCAAGAAGACGCGCGTACTCGCATCGAGCGCCGAAGAGAAGCGCGGCATCAATCAGACCAGCGCGCTGGGCCCTCTGTCGACATGCATGCGCTAGGGGAACCAGGCGACTTGCCGTACGCGGTAGGTTGCCCTACATTTACTCGTGAGTTGCGGCAAGTCCAGTGGCCCAGCAAGAAGAATTTCAAGCCAGACGTACCAGAGAAGTACGACGGCAAGTCGCATCCGTCGGAGTTCCTCAGCATTTACACCATCGCGGTGCAAGCTGCCGGGGGGCGGGACGACAAGATCCTTGCCAACTACTTCCCGCTGGTGCTCAAGCCCAACGTCAGGTCCTGGCTCATGCATTTGCCGGACAACTCCATATCCTCCTGGGCAGACCTATGCCATCAGTTTGTCAGCGCCTTTACAGGCGGCCACAAACCTCATGGCCAAGAGAGTGACCTTCACCTGCTCGCCCAGAAGGAAGGAGAGCCCCTGCGCAAGTACATTCAGAGATTCAACTGTGTACAGCACAACATCCCAGATGTCAACCCTGCCGCGGTCATCAGCGTGTTCCATCAGAACGTGCGTAACCGCAGGATGCGGGAGGAGATGGCGATGTGCAAGATCAGAGACGTCAGTGAGCTGTATGTCCTGGCCGACAAGTGTGCACGTGCTGAGGAAGGGAGGAAACTCCCCAGAGAGAATACTGGAGCAGGAGGATTTGACAGCGAGGATGCTGCCCCGGCAAAGAAAAACCGGCGACGGAATAATAGGAAGAAGAAAGGCAAAGATGTGCTAGTCGTTGAGCAGTCCGGCAACGAAGGTGGCGCCAAGAAAGCCAAAGTTGGTAGCTCCGGCAAGGAGATTCCGCATGCACCAACTGCCAGGCTGTGGCGGTCGCCGACAAGCAGCACGGCACCGACAAGCAGTACTGCAAGATCCACCGCACCAAGGGCCATGACCTCCAGAGCTGCAAGAAAGTCGAGCAGCTTGTCCAGCAGCAAAAGGCTGAATACGAACGACGCGACAAGGAGAGGGCCCAAGGAGGCGCTGGAGAATCCGGCAAGAAGCGCGCCGGCCGGGGAGGACGCCGCGGCAAGGCCAAGCAGTGGCAAGGAGACAGACCTCCCCGCGGCCGCAACAAGGATGAAGACGATGACGATGACAAAGACATGGATGATGTCGAGACCAGTGAGCAGGAGTTCCAGAAAGCCACAGAGGTCTTGTGCATTGACGGTGGCGCTTCTCTGCATACTTCACGCCGCCAACTCAAACAGTGGGTGCGGGAAGTCAATGCGGCGGAACCACCTGTCGAGTCACGCAAGCTTCTGAAATGGTCCAGCACGCCTATCATCTTTGATATTGAGGACCACCCAGATCGCACAACTGCAGTCGGGTGCTTGCCGATGTTGGTTTCGCCAACTATCCGCAACCTCAAGGTCACTAACATGCTAGTCGACGGCGGGGCCGGCTTGAACCTGATCTCCTCCGCTGTACTCCAGAAACTCCAGATCCCTGATAGCGAGCTTGAAGAGACCGGCACATTCCAAGGAATCAACCTGGGAAGGAGCAAGCCGAAGGGGAAGGTCACGTTGCCAGTAACATTTGGCAGCGAGTTGAACTTCAGAACTGAGAGGGTCACTTTTGACGTTGCCGATTTTCCATTGCCTTACAATGGGATACTCGGCCATCCAGCACTCGCCAAGTTCATGGCAGCCTCTCACTACGCATACAACATGCTAAAGATGCCAGGCCCGATAAGCGTCATCTCTGTCCCTGGCGACAAGAAGGATGCTCTTATCTGCGCCAACAAGATCTACCGGGAAGCGGCAGCCACAACAGATCGCGAGTCACTTACCGTTGAAGCTCCCGGGGGGAAGAAGAAGACCAAGTCCGGCAAGAGTTCTGATGCCCACTCCGGCAAGCGCACCTCTTCGGAGTGCTGCGTTACCGTCGAGGACGCACCATCGAGCTCCACCGGCAAGTGTAAGAAGGCAATGGCGGCTCCGCCAGAGACCAATAAAGTGTCCGCCAAGGAGGACGGCACTGGTGGTACCTTCACCATCAGTGCCACTCTCGACCCTAAATAGGAAAACGCGCTCATTGCTTTCCTGCGGGCGAACATCGACGTGTTTGCGTGGCAACCGTCTGACATCCCCGGTGTTCCCAGGAAAGTAATTGAGCACCATCTTGCCGTTTGTCCTCATGCGCGGCCCGTCAAGCAGAAGGTCAGGAAGCAAGCAGTGGAGCGCCAAGAATTCATCGCAGAAGAGATCAAGAAATTGGAAGCAGCAGGCCTTGTCAGAGGAGTGCTCCATCCTACGTGGTTGGCCAATCCTGTAGTCGTGTGCAAGGCAAACGGGAAATGGAGGCTTTGTATCGACTTTACCGATGTTAATAAAGCTTGTCCCAAAGACCCATTTCCCTTGCCGCGCATTGACCAGATTGTTGACTCCACGGCCGGATGTGACTTGCTTTCATTTCTTGACGCATACTCAGGATACCATCAAATCTTCATGGCAGAAGAGGATGAGGAGAAGACCGAATTCATCACTCCATGTGGCACGTACTGTTTCATACGGATGCCTTTCGGTTTAAAGAATGCTGGTTCAACATTTGCAAGGGTAGTCCATGTCGCTCTTGAGCCACAAATACACAGAAATGTGGAAGCCTACATGGATGACATAGTGGTCAAGAGCAAGGACAGGGCAACTCTGATTCAAGATTTAGACGAGACCTTTGCAAATCTGCGCAAGATCAACCTCAAACTCAACCCCGAGAAGTGTGTGTTTGGAGTCCCCTCCGGCAAGCTTCTCGGGTTCTTCGTGTCTCAGCGGGGAATTGAAGCCAATCCCGACAAGATCAAGGCCATTGAGCAGATTGAGGCACCAAAGCGCGTCAAGGATGTACGAAGGCTTGCCGGTTGCGTGGTTGCTCTCAGCAGGTTTATCTCTAGGTCTGCTGAGCGCGCCCTGCCGTTTTTCAAAATTTTGAAAAAGGCAGGTCCAATGAAATGGACTCCGGAAGCGGAGGCTGCGCTGCAGGACTTGAAGAGATACCTGTCCTCCATTCCAACACTTGTCGCACCTAAGCCACAAGAGAAGTTGCTGCTGTATATAGCGGCAACTAATCAAGTGGTTAGTGCTGCATTAGTGGCAGAGAGGGAGGCAGATGACGAGCCAGCAACCACGGCAGGCGCATCCAGCGACAAGCCGCGGGCTTCCCCGACAAGCTCTGGTCCCGACAAAGATGGATCTGCGCAGCCACGTGAGGAGATACAGAAGAGAATGGTGCAGCGCCCAGTTTACTTTGTCAGTTCCCTTCTGCAGGGGGCTAGGTCAAGGTACTCTGGTGTGCAGAAACTGCTTTTCGGCCTTCTCATGGCCTCGAGAAAGCTGCACCATTACTTCCAAGCACATGAGATCACAGTTGTCACCCGCTTTCCGCTGAAGAGGATACTACAAAATCCAGAAGCAACAGGCAGGATTGTTGAGTGGGCACTGGAACTGTCAAGCTTCGGCCTCAAGTTTGAGAGTACTTCAACTATCCAAAGCAGAGCGTTGGCAGAATTCATAGCAGAGTGGACGCCAACACCAGATGAAGAAATTCCAGAGACGAGCATCCCTGTCAAGGAAGCAAGCAAAGAGTGGCTCATGTACTTTGACGGTGCCTTCTCGCTGCAAGGCGCCGGTGCTGGCGTGCTGCTTATCGCACCCACCGAAGAACACCTCAAGTACGTAGTCCAGATGCACTTTCCCAAGGAGCAAGCAACAAATAATACTGCAGAGTATGAGGGCTTGCTTGCCGGTCTCAGGATCGCGGCAGACCTTGGGATCAAGAAGCTCATTGTCAGGGGTGACTCACAGCTTGTCATCCGCCAAGTGAACAAGAGTTATCAGAGTCCGTTGATGGAAGCTTACGTTGACGAAGTGAGAAAGCTAGAAGAGCACTTTGACGGCCTACAGATGGAGCATGTCCCAAGAGCTCAGAACGACATTGCCGATGGCCTGTCAAAGTGCGCCGCACTTAAGTTACCTGTGGAACCAGGGATCTTTGTGCTCAAGCTGACTCGACCGTCCGTAACGCCATCAACTGGACAGAGCAAGAAGAGGAAGTTGATTTCTGGTGACTATTTTCCGGCAGAGCTTCCCGAAGCCGCCGCCAAGAAGGTCCCCAAGATCAACACCAAGAGTGCTGAGGAGCAGTCTACTCCGGCAAGCCCTAGGGTTTGTTCTGTTGAAGCAGAGGCTCCCGACAAGTTTTGCTCCGGCAAGCTTGCCGGGGAACGTCAAGCTCCGGCTGAGCCGCAGGTTCTCGTCGTAGAAGCGGATGTTCCCGCAGCAGCAGATGTGCCTTTAGTCCTTGTTGTCGAGCCACAAGCTCCAGCATGCGCGTAGCAGATTGTCCGTTTCCTTCAGACAGGAGAACTTCCCGAAGAGCAAGAAGAAGCGGAAAGAGTAGCCCGGCAGTCCAGTATGTACCAGTTTGTCGACAACACACTGTACAGAAGAAGACTCAACGGTGTGAAATTGAAGTGTATTCACCGGGAAGATGGACAAAAGTTGTTGGCAGAGATACATGGAGGCATATGTGGTCACCACATTGGCGCAAGAGCACTTGCCGGCAAAGCATTCTGGCAAGGTTTCTTTTGGCCGACAGCCCTCCAGGATGCAACTGCACAAGTAACCAAGTGTGAAGCGTGCCAGTTCCATTCCAAGCAGATACACCAGCCAGCTCAAGCTCTCCAGACGTTCCCTTTATCCTGGCCATTTTCGGTCTGGGGGCTCGATATCCTCGGCCCTTTCCCCGAGCAGTCGGGGGCTTTGAGTACTTGTACATTGCAATCGACAAGTTCACAAAATGGCCGGAAGTGGAACCAGTGAGGAAGGTGACAGCACAGTCAGCAGTCAAGTTCTTCAGGTTGATTGTTTGCCGCTTTGGGATCCCTAACAGGATAATCACCGACAACGGTACGCAATTCACGAGCCGCACCTTCATGCAGTACGTCCAAGATCTTGGCGCCAAGGTCTGCTTCTCTTCTGTTGCTCACCCGAGAAGCAACGGTCAAGCGGAGAGGGAAAATGCTGAAGTGCTGCGTGGGCTCAAGACCAGGACTTTCGACAGGCTGCACAAGTGCGGAAGAAACTGGATCGAGGAGCTGCCGGTGGTTCTTTGGTCGATCAGGACGACGCCAAATCGAGCCACTGGCCAGACACCTTTCGCTCTAGTCTATGGAGCAGAGGCAGTTCTCCCCACGGAACTCGTATACGGGTCACCTCGAGTGCTCGCTTATGATGAGCTTGAGCAAGAGCAGCTGCGACAAGATGACGCGCTGCTCCTTGAGGAAGACCATCTTCAGGCTGCTGTACGAGCTGCTCGATACCAGCAAGCTTTGCGCCGCTACCATAGCCGCAAAGTTAACGCCAGAAGTCTCGAGGAAGGCGACCTTGTTCTTCGGCGTGTTCAGTCCGCCAAGAATTCCAACAAGTTGACGCCGAAGTGGGAAGGCCCTTACCGGGTGAAACGAGTCACTAGGCCTGGCGCTGTCCGCCTTGAGACCGAAGATGGCATTCCGGTGAGCAACTCCTGGAACATAGAGCATCTTCATAAGTTTTACCCGTAGGGCGCGGTTGCCGGAACTTGTTCCGGCAACCACCTTTTGTACAAGTCTTGCCGATGTTGCATGTAATCCTTTGTACAAAGCCGAGTGCATACCCCATGCATAAAGCTCATGTGTTCCGCACAATCTTGTCGATTTCATGCTTTCTATTTTTTGTATGTGTTATCTCACACTTTGTGGAGCACCTGCCCCCGGTAAGCAGCAACGAGCCATAAGGCTCCGTATCTTTATTTTCCCCTCTTTCTTTTTTCTCAAGGAAAGGAAGGTTCCCTCGCCCACAAGTTTGCCGGGGGGGAAGGAGAAGATAATGGTATGGACCAGGCGTCGTTCAAGAAAGTTTCGCCTTACCGGGAAGCAAACAACAGAAAAGATAAGTTGCCAAAGTTTGAGCAATCAGATTTTTTTTAAAAAAAATTAAGTTATCTTCCTTGAACGACCGTACTTTGTATGGAAAACCTGTGCGCGGAGGAACCAACTCGTAGCTAGTTGCGCCCTTATTTTGTTTCGAGTCCGCTCAACAACTTAAGTGAGCTGCGACTAGTTGCAACAAGGTTTCTTGTCGATAGCGGCATCGCCAGCAGGCTGTTGACGTCCCGCACTCAGCGCTCACGGCTAAGGTGCCTGCACCGGCAAGTTCCCTAAAAGCGTAGGGCAAAAACATACAAAGGAAGGAATCAAGTAAAGGAAATAACATGGCAATCATTACCCGAAATAGAGTTATATTACAAGGTAGCTTGTCGCGGCTCTAACAGATTGTTCTCGTAACATGACCAGTAGCGACAAGAAAAGAAGAAAACGAGCGGCCTAGTCTACGCGATCGCCCTCAACCCTCTTGATCCTGCTCACCTTGTCCACAATGAGTGCGACAAGGGTCTTGAGCGCCTCCAGATCAGCATCCGGCGGCAGGGTCCTGAGGACGTTGGTGAGGTTGAGGCCCGGGTTGCGGAAGGCCACCTTCACTAGCACCTTTTGAAGAGCTCCCGCGCAGATCTTGCGCGACTCGTCGGCCAGCTACTTCGGGATCCTCTCCCGGAGTCGCTGGAGGGCCGTCGCCACGCTTTTGAAGAACGAGGTGAGCTTGGCGCTGGGTTGGAGGTTCTCATCGGAGGGATACCCGAGATCCTCCATCCCCAGCTGCGCCAGCTCCCTGTCAATGTCTGCGGCAACATCCACGAGACCCTCCGTCCAGTGCTCCACATTCTCCCGGAAAGTGTTCTGGGCGGCAACAGCACTCGCCAGCAGCGCCTTGCCGGCCTTGACCTCCTCCTTCAGGGCCGTCTCCTGCTCCTTGGCGTCGTCCAGCGTCTTGGTCAAAGTGGTCAGCTTCAACTCAAGATCTGCGTTGGAGTCCTTGGCGGCGCTAAGCTCCTGGCCTTTCTCGGCGAGACGGGCCTGTAGCTCCGAGTAGCTGTGGGCGTCCTTCTCCCGCTCACGCTTGAGCGCGGCAAGCTCTTCACCGCTCGCCTTGAGATCGACCTCCAGCTGCGCCACATTCGTCTCCAGCTCCTTCTTGGCGGCCTCGGCAGCTGCGGTAGCATCCTCTTCTTGCTTGAGGGCTCCGCCAAATGTTCGCTCGCGCGCGGCGAGCTCCTCCTCGTGGCTGTCAAGATTGACTTTCCGCTGCACCAGCTTGCCCTCCTGCGCAGACAGCTTCTCAGCGGCAAGCCGCTGTTGTTCTTCAACTTCAGCCCGCTCGAGGAGGAAGGCCTTTTGCTCCTCGGCAAGTTGCGTCCGCTCCTCTGCCAGGGACCGGAGAGCTTCTTGGTTGTGACCCCGGAGCTCCTCCGCGTGCTTCTCGATGTCCACTCCCGCCTTCGCGACGAGCGCCTCGCGGGATTCCAGCTTGGCTTGCCGGGCGCAATAGAGCGACACCAGCTTCCGCAGCAGCCGCTCCTCCTTAGGCTCGCTGCCGCTGCTGCTCGGCGCGTCAACCAGCGCCAGCCTAGCGGAGGCGAGCACTTCTCCGTCAAAGCTCTCTCCTTCAACCGGCGTCCTGGAGCTTGACGCCCAGGGGAGGTTGATGAAGATGCCATCGCCGGCCTTTAAGTAGATGCCTGGCTGGGGCTCTTTGGAGCCTGACGCTGCGGCAGCGGCGGAGGGATCAGCGGTCGACGTAGCGCCTGGCGCTCCTGCGGCTTCAGGGCCGTCAGTACGATCGCCAGATCCCCCGCCTGCTTCTACGGCGGCAGCCTTGGCGGCCCCTGCGCCGGCGGGATCGTCAGTGCCGGCTGCTTCTTCGGTGGCAGCAGCGTCGGCGGCGGCAACCTCGGTCTCCATCGGCTCCGCAGCAGATGGATCTGACAGCCGAAAAAGGGGAGAAGAGTCAAGCAAATATCCAAAAAAGAAGAACCCAAGGGAAGTAGGCTCCCTTGGCCGCTTGGTGGGAACAGTGGCGGTGGTCTAGGACGACCCCGCTCCGACTGCCGCCGCGGTGTGAGAAGCGGCAGGAGCAGAAGCGGTGGTCCGGGTGGACCCCGCTCCAGTTGCCGTAGCAGCGTGAGGTGCTCCCGCGGCAACAGTGCTTGCCGCGGTGGAGCGTGTTGCGCGGCGCGGCGACTGTCGACTCGCCCGCCGCCCTGCTACTTCCCCGGCCTTGCGGAGACGCCTTCTTGGTGGAGATGGGGGCTCTGCTTGCGGCGAGCTATCTGATGAGGAGGAGGAAAAGGAGTTGATCTCCAACGAGCCGCTCGTATCCTCGGCGGGCTCGCTCGGCTCGGCGTCACGTCCGGCAGACTCTTTCTTGCCGGCAAGCTCCTCTCGCTCGGCACGGCTTGCCGCCTCTGCTGCCTCTGCCTCCTCCACGGTGAATCCAAACTCGCCCGCAGCTGCGGCTGCCGCCGCCTCTTCCAGCCTGGTGGCGATGCGTTTCAACTCCGCATCGGTGGTGTCGCGAGTGAGGCCATTCTTCTCGTCAGGGCGGACCGGCACTTCTACCAGGCCGTCAAAGAACTCCTGCACGACGTCGTCTGCAGGCTCTTGCCAAGTTGGGACAATTCCATGCGAGCCGCACGGCGACATCATTGCCCGGATGCGGTCGAACGCGGAGTTGTTGCACAGCGGAACGACGCCTTGCGGCAACCTGAACACTTCGGGATGCTCGGGGTCGTACTTGAATAGCTCCTGAAGCATCGCGTTGAGCTCCAGAACAGTGAAGTTATAGTTGAGGCCCGGACCCAGCCTCATGATATCCGCCGCATTCTTGAACTCCCAGGCAGGCCTCCTCCGTTCCTGCAGGGGGCGATGCGGCGGCGAAGAAAATCCGTGCCAACAGCGCTTACAGTAAGCCCGGCAAGCCTAAGGCATTGGATCCGGGTGACGGCAATCTTCAGCCTATCGTCTTCCGGGGCCACGTCGCTCCAATCGTTGCTGCATACTGCTGGGGTTTGGCGTCGGGCGGTAAACGGCTGCGGGTTCTCCTCGACAATCCAGCACCAGTCTGCTCTCCATTCCTCCCACTTGCCGCGGAACTCTCCCTCCAGATAAGAATCCTTCTTGCCGGCCCTCGAGATCCAGGCGATTCCGCCGGATAAAGGCTCTCCTCTCTCTACTCGGGGCATAAAGAAGTGGCGAAAAAGGGCTACATTGGGATGGACTCCGACAAAGTTTTCGCAAAGATGTGCGAAAACTGCCATGGTCAGAACGGCATTGGGGGTGAAATCAAGGAGACAGAACCCGTAGGTGTTCATGATATCGCAGAAAAACTCCGAGAAAGGCGGGCAGAGCCCGCAGTAGAAGAACACGGCAAAAAAGGGATATCCGTTTGGAGCCATTTTCCAAGCGGCAGCTGGAAGTACCTTCGTGCCCGGATGCGCTCGCGTCTCCGTCGACCAGAAGAGGTAGTAGTACTCCCTCAGATCCCTCGCGGCGAGCTTGGGGGGGAGATTGCCCGCTCCTTTCGTAGCGCCGCAAGCCGCTGCGCCTCGGTCGACTTCACAGCCTTCTCCTTGTCGGCTTTCGGAGCCATGGCGGAAGTTGTGGAGGAGGTCGACGGCGTTGGTAGGGCTGGTGGCGATGAGGGGCAGGGCGCTGCTCTCTTTTCGGCTTTGGGAAGATGGGGGAGCGGCGGAGGTTTCTGAGATTGGAGTAGCAACCGGCGAATGGACGCACTACCTCTGCTTTCCCTTGCTTATAAAGGGGGAGGGAGCGGACATTCCGCCTTTCCTAATAAACAAACCACCCACGATCTCTCCCACGACGCTGCATTCGACGCGTGCCGTTCGGGGAGGGCGCGGTGGATACGGAGAGAGATACGGCGTAACCCAGGCCGCGCGTGCCCGTGCCCTGTTTTGGGCCTGGCCCAACAGCGCTCGGCACCGTGTATGGCCCAGGCCCGGGGGCTCCTGTCGGTGTACTAGAGTAGGGGTACCCTAGTATCCCGAACTTGTGCACGGGCAGTCGCAGCATCCCGCGGCAAGGCTTGCCGGGTGACCGCCAAGGTCCTCTGTGGTTCCTTTGGAGCCATTCAAGAACAAAGTATCCAAGCCAAGGAGACAAGACCCCGGCAAGAGGAGCTTGCCGGGAAGGCCAACCAAGGCATCTCAAGGAACTTGCCGCGACGCACCACGCGTCCCGGCAAGGCCCGGTGAGCGACAAGCTCCCGGACGCGACAAGACAACGACCGCGGCAAGGCGCTTGCCGCGGCAAGCCTCCACTCTGTACCTGCGCTCCAGCACAACCACCAACGTGTCGTTCTGGGACCCTTCCAGGCATACGTGGCGGGAGGCTGTGCAGCCAGCGGTACACGGTGGCAAGCGGCGCTGACAAGATTGCCATCGTGGCGAGCGGTGGCGTCCCTGACGGTCCCTTTTTCACTATTTGGGCGACGCAGACGGGCATTTAATGCCCTTGTCCCCTGCCGTCAGGGTTAGGTATGATACACTGTTGTAGGCAGCGGTACCAACTGCAACATCTTTTCCATTTTTACCCTTGTCTACGTTGCCACCTGTCGGTGACCCCTTGAGCATATAAAAGGAGGCCCATGCGCAACGTAGGAGGGGGAAGAACACTCACGCTCGGTCTCGTTAGCTGCTGGTGTGTACTGTAGCACTCGGCGCTCCCGAGTAAGAACTCAATACAAACCACAAAGCAGGAGTAGGGTTTTACGCATCCGTGCGGCCCGAACCTGGGTAAACTGCTCGCGTGCTTCGCCTCGATCTGCTCTTCGTGCGATCTCCGCCCCCCTGCCGAACCGAAAAGGGGCTCGGTCCGCCGGTCCCATAGGTGTTCATGGGTTAGCTCCCCCGACACATTGTCTTCGCTCGAAGACATAAGATTTTGGTTAAGCATCTCTTCAGTCACTCTGACTTTGTTCACTGGGACCCCACTTAACAGTACGATGGTTCCTATGACTCAACAAAGAAGAAAAGGAAACAACTAAGTCTTCGCGCTCCATAGTCTTCACGCGATGTCTTCTCTTGTCATAGTCTTCAATGTGAATATCTTCACATACCACCTTTGTCTTCAATGTCTTCATACATTTTTAGGGGTCATCTCCGGTAGGAAAACTGAATCAATGAGGGACTACTACCTGTGTTATCCTGCAATTCTCACAAACACATTAGTCCCTCAACCAGGTTTGTCGTCAATACTCCAAAACCAACTAGGGGTGGCACTAGATGCACTTACAATCTCCCCCCCTTTTGGTGATTGATGAAAAACTGGTTGAAGTTTTCAACGGGGATAAGAGTATGTGAAATTGTAAAGGACTTAGGTATTGTCTTCGTAAGTAGCAGAAAGGCTCCCCCTGAAGATGTGCATATAAGTATTTTGCTTTTGAATGCAAATGCACATGGCAGGTTGTACTTGCGGAGCTCCTCTTCTACTTATGAAGACAATTCATCATGCATGAAAGGATATAACAAAGATAATGACATGCATAATGAAAAATGGACGTCTGCAAAATGACTTCGTGCGGAATTTATCGTCGCACATGCGGAATTTATCATCGCATCACATAGTGTCGAAAAGGTAGCAGACGACCATCAAGTTTAAGTGTTACAACTCAAAACGAACCAAATGTATCAAAAGCGAGAGTTGTAAGCACTTGGCAAATGTAGCAAAAGTATAGCAACCATCCATATGGACCCGCATGAAGACTAACAACTCATATGCTTCTCCCCCTTTTGTCAGTAATGACCAAAAAGGTTTGAAGACACAGAGCTTCTACTCGTTCCCATGAGGAGTAGGTGAAGCAGCAGGGTCGTCGTTGAGGTTCCGTGGTGCAGAAGAACTTGGTGCAGTGTCGACACACGCTGAAGTTTGAGGTGGTCAGGTAGCATCATCTTGATCATCTATGACTCTGGCATTGACTGTTGCAGTTGAGGAAGAATAGTTAGAGTCTTCAAGTGAGGGAGTCTGACCCAAGTGAGCATTCCTTGGAGGAGTTGAGTCAAACTTGAATCTCTCTGTGAAGCCACCGTCTTGAAGATCAGCTTCAGCACTGAGCAATGTCAAACTCTTCCAAGACCTCCGACAGGTTTCATGTGTAACAAAGGCATTCTTGGTGGCAAGATTGCGAATGTGATTGACGTCCACCAAGAGGCTTTGCATCTGACGCTTAAGCTAGTCATGATGCTTATCCTGTTTCTGATGTAGAGCGACGAGAAGCTCTCGGTCATGGAGAACACGAGATCGCTTCCGAGGCCTTTGGTTAATGGTACTTGCAGTGGCTTCAGTTTGGGTGCGAGGGGCACGTGTATTGCCAGCCAAGGGATAAACACGAGAAATGGCCTGAACTCCTTCAATGGGCTGGGTGAAGCTTTGACGATCGACATTGTGAAGATAAATTGCTCCTTTGCAGGCTCTGGGTAAATGGCTTCGACAAATAGATCAACCTCTGGCAAGAATATAAGGTGATTGCGCGCAGACGGCTGATAGTTTGTAGCAGAGTGAAGCTTGCTGAGGCGCATTACCCATGGAGCATAGAACTTCAGACCAAAGATGTCGGTGAAAGATGCAGCCAACTGCCTGATGAAAAAGTCTTGAGCATTGAAGCTGATGCCATTGAAGATATAGAAAACCAAAGTCTTCATTGCTCCTTCAAGCTTCGCTGTAGATGAATGTCCTTTGACAGGCCATAGAGTTTGCCTGATGATATGATAGATGGTGCGGGGCAGATACTCTAGGTCTTCAACAAAGAATTCTGTTGGGTATTCAGGTCGCGTGGCAGAGACTTCATCATGCTCAGCATTTGGCTCATGTTAGGCTCTGGCTGCTGAAAAATGCTCTCCAAAGCATTCTAGTGTTGCTGACAACCTGGTTCATAATATTCGCCAGGAGTGGGCGGGGCTGTGAGCTCAATGATGTCTTGGGCTTTAGCTTCATGATGTACATCGCCCGTCATCCACTCAAGGATCCAAGTCTTCGGATCCCTGTTGTATCCACCAATGTGGAGGGTAGCATAGAATTGAAGCAGAAGTTCTTCATTCCAATGTTCCTTGTCAGTCACAAAGTTGAGCAGACGCGCATCACGGAAGCAGTCAAGAGCTTCTTCAAGGCAAGGCAATCCAGCAATGGCTTCGCAGTATAGACACATATGAGGGAAAATGCGCCCCTGGTTGTATAAGATGCAAGAATAGTAGCTACGCTGCTGATAACTCCAGAATCGATCTGAGGAGATTCTTGGCCTTGTGTAGGGGTTCTTGTCACTGTCAAATAATGTGTTGTGTGCCTTGAAGCCATTTAGATTAAACGATCCTGGTGAGGTTGCAGTACCTGGAAACCGTGGTAGCCTTGGCTTTGGCTTCTGGACCTGAGGCCTGTGCTCCACATGATAGTCAAATTGAGGTCCGGGAGCAGGCGGAGGAACCAGAATTGGCCAGCGGACGGTAACAAGCTGACCACGATCATATGCTTGCTCGATGGTGTGTGGCCTTGGAGGTGGTACAGGAGCAGAGGCATTGGCTTCAGGCTACAGATTGTCTTCGGGTGCAATCACTTCTGGCACCACATTAGCTTCAGGCGCCACAGTAGCCTCAGCCATGACAACGTCATTGGCGTCAGTGTTGGTGTTAGTGGCCGCCTCAGAGTTTTCAACCTCCACGCGAATAGCTGGATGGTCAAACATGTTCTCCTCGAGAACAACTTCAGGGTTGGATGGGGGTGTAGCAACACGTTCTTCTCTTGGTTCTTCTTCCTGGTCATCGGCTGATGCAGCCAGAATATCTTCAGCCGCTTTGGCTTTAGATTCAGGGATGTTCGCCGTAGGAGAGGCTTCGGGAAAGACTTCGCGTGAAACGGATTGGCGCTCTTCTCCTTCTGGAACACTTGACAAAGTGACCTGTGGCCTTGGTCCTTTGTGAAGCCTGCGAAACGCTGGCGGCGCCTGTGGAGATGGAGTTGGTTGGGCCTCAAAGTCCTAATTGTCAATCACCCGAGTGGTGACCTGGGTTGGGGGAGTAACCGGTGTTTCTTCATCATGAGGGGATTCTTGAGGGTGATCAGCCCATGAGTCATCCTGAGCAATTGGAGTCAATGGACGACCAATGCTGATGAGTTTGCTGTTCGTGAGAACAGGCGATGATACCAAATTGTGCTCGATCTGAGGAAGGACTTCATCATCTTCAACATTGTCGTGATGACCAATGTCTTCAGCTGCGGTGGGGTCAACAGCTGGAATCTCTTCAGCTTCAGGAGCCTCTGCGGAAGCAGGCTCATGAACTATCAACTGGCGCTCACGATGATCAGACGCAGGACGAGCCATTGAGATTGGCTCGACAACAAGGGCTCTGTGGGAGCAGCCCGGTCTCTCTTCTTTGTCTTTCTCTTCTTGGTTGGCAGAGCATCGTTAGTGGTGTGCTTGGTCTTGCACTTGCGGGCTTCGGCTTCAGCTGCCCTTGTTTTCTTAAGTTCCGAAGCCACTATGGGGACCTTAGGCTTCGAGCCTGTCATACTGGTCGGGAAGACAATGCGAGGTTCTTCCTGCCTTGATGCTTCTGGTTGGGCCACAGCAGGCTTCTTCTTCTTGGCAGCCATTCTGGGGTCGATGCCTAGTCGCCCCAAAGCCTTGCGCTTTTCAGCTTCATTGTAGCCTTGAACACATTTGGCAGCGAGATTCTTCATGCGCTCATGAGAACCTCTTGCTTCTTCACGTTTCTTGTGGAATGCCTCCTTGAGCTCATGCATCATGACCTTGAAGTTCTGGATGTCTTCCACGTTGAGCTTGGCCATGTGCTTCTTGAACTGAGCCTTCTCATAATCAATCTTATTCTTCAGCTCAACAATCTTCTGTGCAAGAGCCAGATCAGGAGCAATGGCTCCATGAAAAGAGATGCTGAGGCCAATTGGGAGCTGAAGATCATCAGAACTGAGGTCTGGGCTGTCAAACCACACATCAATAAACTTGTACAGGATCTCCACATCAAAGAGGGGAAGATCATTGAAGATTTCCGCCTCTTGCTTGCTCTTTATCAATTACTCAAGAGCATCATCGCCAAGATCATCATCGCTAGACAGATCAATGGCGTCATTCTCGTTTCTCAAAACAGCAGCATGAGTCAGAACAGGACTAGAGGAGTGCACGGGCTTCTTCTTTTTCTTCTCAGTCTTGGAGATGCGAGAGAGATCTTCAGACTGCACACTTGGTGTAGGAGGAGCAGTGGCCAGAGGCTTCGTGCATGACACTTTTGGTGGACTGGAAAGCTTTGAAGCCTTAGGTTTCTTCTGCTTCTTTGGCTTTGGTGGTGCAGGCGCTTCGTCAGAGTCAGTGTCGTCTGCAGAGTGATCCAAGGCTGCCCCTTGAACCTGAATGTGAGTGATGAGACCTTCTAAGTTGTAGAAGGGCCCAACAAGATTGGGTTCAGCTTCGTGTGTGCCATCGGCACGTGGCGCGGAGGGGCCTGGGTTGAAGTCTAATCCCCAAGACTTCTTGTTTTCCCTGGCAGAGTTCTTGGCAAACTGAAAGTTGCGCTTGAACAGATTGTCATCTCGACACCATAGCAATGACAATGGGTAGGCATCAGTAGGCTGTGGCCCTCGGACCATGCAAGGGTAGAATCCTTGAGCAATGGCTTCAGTTCTAGTCTTGGGTTGAAGATTTTTATAGAGAATATCTCCCAAGGACACGTGATAGCATTCTTCTCAGCATACTCCTTGGTGAAAAATTTGTACTTGAACCATTGCTCGGCCCAATATCTTCGAATCCATTGGATTCGTGTCTTGCGCTAACCATAGCTTTCTTCGGGGTCAGTTTTGTATAGTTCATAGAGATCTTCGAGCAGATCCATTGATGTACCCCCACGGCGCTGTCTATCACCCTTCCTTGCTGATTTCTCTGTTGCCATGAAGTTTAGACTGAAAGGCTTCAACACTGTCAAAGTCTTTCGTCTACTAGTCAGACAGGAACTGGCTTCGGGAGAATTTATGTGATGCTATAAGAACTCTGCAAATGAATGCAGACTATGAGAACTAAGGGATTCTCCCACGGACATGTACCTGTGACAGCATTAGAGATGCGAGGGAAGGGGAAGAGGTCATATGCATTCTCAGAAGATTTTGGAGATAAATCAGTTTAGAAGACATTGACCTCATAGTGCGAAGACATTCACTCATATGTAGAGAGTTGGTTCCAGATTTGTACGAATCCACGAATAAGTACAAGTGAGGAATCTAACTACTTTGTGAAGCATAAGTGAACATACTAGGCATGTTATGAGATGCAGAACAGGATAGATCCAACTTTGTAGGAACAGAAACCACTTGTGGTTGAAAAGGATGAATCTATCGGATCAAAAAGGACTGTGAAAAGAGTTTTTATTTACCACTCAAGGAACTGCTAGACGGAGTAGGAGATGAGGCCGAGCAGTTCGATCTTCCGTGCCCTAACTTGGCGACGGAGGACACCTATAGCAACGGCAGAGAAGACGACGTCCGCGGCCGGTGTGATGACGGCGTTAGTGAGGTCACGGCAGCTAAGCGCTTCGTCGCCAGCGTCGTCGAGGGCTAGCGGTGGCGCTAGGTTTTGTGCGAGAAAGAGAAGTGGAAGAAGATATAATGACTGGGGTGTGGCGTGTATTTATAAGGACAGGGACGACGCAACGTTATTACGCAGGTGCCCCTGGCGGTTCACATCTGAGGGACACGTGGCGATCATGCAACTCATTGGAGGTTGTTCCATGTTCCCACGTATGCCTGGATTCTCGGGTGGTCGTTCCCGCTTCTCCAGGTTTCAGGCAAAAAGGATTGAGCATTTAAAATAGATTTAATGTTTGTCTCTGTATCTTCTGCTGACAAGGATGCAGCGAAGACATTCGACAGTTTCAACAGAATGCATATGATTTGGATAGATAGATTTGAGACGGGAGCATAGAAAGGTTAGGGTCCAATCACATTCACTTAGTTCAAAAGATCCAACGAGAAGACATAGCTATAAGTGAATGTTGTAGAGGACAGAACGCAAATACATGAATATATCCGAATGAGACCAAATCAAAATTGTGAAGATAAACATGAAGCCATGTTAATATTGAAGACAAACCAAATGCGAAGACCTTGCAAATATAACGCCAATAGAAAATACTCCAAACAAAAGTTTGGTGGTGACGTTACCCACCGTATAGGAAGTATTAGACCCAGACACGACGCACAATTATCGTGGCACTCTAAAGTCAAATTCCGCGTTGATGTATTCACACTTAGAGTGTAAGTCTTCATTATTTGAAGATATACGTTACTTCGCGTGTTGCACATCTAAGTCATCAACATGCATAAGTGTTAGGATGTGTGCATGATCACAGGACATTTGAGGATTCCAAGATATTTAGCTCACACCGCAACTTGCAAAACCTTTTCTCATCCAAGGGCTTTGTGAAGATATCTGCCAGTTGCTCTTCAGTGTTGACGTGAATGATATCAATATCTTCCTTCATGACATGATCTCTGAGAAAGTGATGACGGATCTGAATGTGCTTTGTCTTCGAGTGCTGAACTGGGTTGTTGGCAATCTTGATGGTGCTTTCATTGTCGCAGTAGAGTGGCACTTGCTTCGGATGAATGCCATAGTCTTTGAGTGTTTGCTTCATCCAGAGAAGCTGACCGCAGCAAGATCCAGCAGCAATGTATTCAGATTCAGCAGTGGAGAGAGATACATAGCTCTGCTTCTTTGAAGACCAACACACAAGTGATCGTCCCAGAAAGTGACATGTGCCTGATGTAGACTTGCGATCCACCTTGTCACCAGCATAATTAGCATCCGAGAATCCAACTAGATCAAACTCTGAGCCCTTTGGATACCATAATCCTAGTGTTGGGGTGTAATCCAAATATCAAAGAATTTGCTTCACAGCTAAGTGATGCGATTCCTTTGGTGCCGCTTGGAATCGGGCACACGTGCAAACACTAAGCATGATATCTGGCCTAGATGCACATAAATAAAGCAAAGAACCAATCATGGAGCGGTATACCTTTTGATCGAATTCTTTACCATTGGCGTCAGGATCCAGATGACTCTTGGTAGGCATTGGCGTCGTATAACCTTTGCAATCTTGCATTCCAAACTTCTTCAGGCAATCTTTGAGGTATTTCTCTTGAGATATGAAGATGATGTTGCATTGCTGCTGTATTTGAAGACCAAGGAAGAACTTCAGCTCACCCATCATGGACATCTGATATTGCTCTTGCATCATGTATCCAAACTCATCACTGTATTTCTGATTAGTGCAGCCGAAGATAATGTCATCCACATATATTTGGCACACAAACAGTTCACCATCATATGTCTTCGTGAAGAGTGTGGGATCCAAGGAACCAGGTTTGAAGCCTTTGCTCTTCAGGAAGTCTTTGAGTGTGTCATACCAAGCACGAGGGGCTTGTTTGAGGCCATACAGTGCCTTGTTGAGCTTGTAAACCATGTCAGGATGGTTTGGATCTTCGAAACCAGGCGGTTGTGCAACATACACTTCTTCTTCAATCTTGCCATTGAGAAAGGCACTCTTCACATCCATTTGATACAGAAGGATGTTATGATGGTTTGCATAGGCTAGCAGTATGCGTATAGCTTCAAGCCTAGCCACAGGAGCAAATGTTTCATCGAAGTCAATTCCTTCAACTTGAGTGTATCCTTGAGCAACAAGACGAGCCTTGTTTCTGACAACTTGACCATGCTCATCTTGCTTGTTGTGATACATCCATTTAGTCCCTATGATATTGTGTTTATGAGGATCAGGACGCTTGACCAATTCCCATACATTATTCAGCTCGAACTGTTGAAGCTCTTCTTGCATAGCTTGAATCCATTCAGGTTCCATGAAGGCTTCATCAACTTTCTTGGATTCAGATATTGAGACAAATGCAAAGTGACCATAGAAATTTGCTAGTTGTGTTGCCCTTGAACGAGTGAGTGCACCAGGTGCATTGATGCTATCAATTATCTTCTCAATCTGTACTTCATTTGCAATACGAGGATGAACTGGACAAAGATTTTGCTCTTGCTGATCATTGTCATCGTTTGAACAATTGTCTTCAGGTTGGTTAGGTGCAGAGATGATAAGTTCCTCTTCTGGCTGTACTTCAGATGGTATGATTTCTCCGGTTCCCATAAGCTTGATGGATTCACTGGGTGGAATTTCATCTAGCACATTTGGCAGGTGCTCTCTTTGCGAACCGTTAGTCTCATCAAACTGCACATCCACAGTTTCAACCACTTTATAGTGAAAGAGGTTGAAGACTTTGTAGGAGTGCAAATCCTTTCCGTAACCAAGCATAAAACCTTCATGTGCTTTCGGTGCAAATTTTGAAGTATCATGTGGATCCTTGAACCAGCACCTAGCACCAAATACTCTGAAGTAACTGACATTTGGCTTCTTACCAGTGAGGAGTTCATAGGATGTTTTCTTCAGAAGCTTGTGAAGATAAACACGGTTGATGACTGATACGTATCCAACGTATCTATAATTTTTGATTGTTCCATGCTATTATATTATCAACTTTGGATGTTTATGGGCTTTATTATGCACTTTTGTATTATTTTTGGGACTAACCTATTAACCCAGAGCCAGTTTCTGTTTTTTCCTTGTTCTAGAATATCGCAGAAAAGGAAAATCAAATGGAGTCCAATTGACCTGAAACTTCACCGAACTTATTTTTGGATTAGAAGAAGCCCAGAAGACTTGGACTCCACGTAAGGGAAGCTTCGAGGAGGCCACGAGGTAGGGGGCGCGCCCACCTCCCCTGGGCACGCCCTCCACCCTCGTGGGCCCCTCATGGCCCCCCTGACGTACTTCTTTCTCCAATATATCCCCATATACCCTAAAACGATCGGAGAGCACAATAGATCGGGAGTTCCACCGCCAGAAGCCTCCGTAGCCACCGAAAGCCAATCTAGACCCGTTTTGGCACCCTCTTGGAGGGGGCAATCCTTCTCCGGTGGCTATCTTCATCATCCTGGTGCTCTCCATGACAAGGAGGGAGTAGTTCTCCCTCGGGGCTGAGGGTATGTACCAGTATATATGTGTTTGATCTCTCTCTCTCTCTCGTGTTCTTGAGGTGGTACGATCTTGATGTGTCGCGAGCTTTGCTATTATAGTTGGATCTTATGATGTTTTCTCCCCCCCTCTACTCTCTTGTAATGAATTGAGTTTCCCTTTGAAGTTATCTTATCGGATTGAGTCTTTAAAGATTTGAGAACACTTGATGTATGTCTTGCCGTGCGTATCTGTGGTGACAATGGGATACCACATGATTCACTTGATGTATGTTTTGGTGATCAACTTGCGGGTTCCGCCCATGAACCTATGCATAGGGGTTGGCACACGTTTTCGTCGTGATTCTCCGGTAGGAACTTTGGGGCACTCTTTGAGGTTCTATGTGTTGGTTGAATAGATGAATCTGAGATTGTGTGATGCATATCGTATAATCATACCCATGGATACTTGAGGTTACATTGGAGTATCTAGGTGACATTAGGGTTTTGGTAGATTTGTGTCCTAAGGTGTTATTCTAGTACAAACTCTAGGGCTGTTTGTGACACTTATAGGAATAGCCCAACGGATTGATTGGAAAGAATAACTTTGAGGTGGTTTCGTACCCTACCATAATCTCTTCGTTTGTTCTCCGCTATTAGTGACTTTGGAGTGACTCTTTGTTGCATGTTGAGGGATAGTTATGTGATCCAATTATGTTATTATTATTGAGAGGACTTGCACTAGTGAAAGTATGAACCCTAGGCCTTGTTTCAACGTATTGCAATACCGTTTGTGCTCACTTTTATCATTAGTTACCTTGCTGTTTTTATATTTTCAGATTACAAAAACATTTATCTACCATCCATATACCACTTGTATCACTATCTCTTCGCCTAACTAGTGCACCTATACAATTTACCATTGTATTGGGTGTGTTGGGGACACAAGAGACTCTTTGTTATTTGGTTGCAGGGTTGCTTGAGAGAGACCATCTTAATCCTACGCCTCCTACGGATTGATAAACCTTAGGTCATCCACTTGAGGGAAATTTGCTGTTGTCCTACAAACCTCTGCACTTGGAGGCCCAACAACGTCTACAAGAAGAAGGTTGTGTAGTAGACATCAAGCTCTTTTCTGGCGTCGTTGCCAGGGAGGTTAGCGCTTGAAGGTATATCTTTAGATCTTGCAATCGAGTCTTTTAGTTTCTTGTTTTATCACTAGTCTAGTTTATAAAAGAAAACCATAAAAAATGGAATTGAGTTTACCTCATACGCTTCATCTTTTTAATATCTTTCATGAGTATGATGGAAAGGAAAATTGTACTCAAATACTAGAAGAAGAATTACATAGAATGCTTGGCATAAAATATGTGAATGATGAGCATGATTGCAATGTTGTTAGTACAAATTCTTTGATTATCCATGATACTAATGATGATTGCACTAGTTATGATGAAAATGTCTCCTATAAAGATGTCAATTTTTGTGGAGTACATTGGGTTTGTAAGTACACACCAAATAGGGAAGATAGATATTGCAAGAGGCATAAGTACTTAGAAACTAAATTGTTGCAAGAAAGGCTAGATGATTGTGCTGAAAATTTAAACTTTCTTAGCCATACTTGTTAACTTTGCAATGAACATGATCATTTTAGTACCCAATGCAAATTGTTCCATGATCGCATCGTGTCCAAAAATTGTGATGACTTGATTTCCCTTGCACATCATAATGAACTTAGTTTGCTCTTGGGCTATGAAGAAATGAAACGTATAACTAAAGATATCCCAAAGTTTGCCCTTGATAGAGTTCTTCATTTTGATCTAGAGAAAATTTATATGTATTGTGTGGTGAATTGTATTGAAAATCCTTATATTGCCAACTACATAAAGAAAAAAACAAATAGAAGATGAAAAGAATACTAATGAAAGGGAAGAGACTTCCCAATATCCTCCTATTATTTCTTATGATGAATCAGGTAACGAGGAAGAGCCTCCTATTCAACCAATCTCATTAATAAGGAGCTCCAAAAAGAGGATTGAATCCACACATGATGTGGTGAAGAAGAAGAAAATAAAAAGGAAGAGAGGTAAAAAGATATCTATCACAAATAATGCTGCTCCTATTACTATTATGCCCCATGAAAATATAATTGTGGAAGATAATGATACTTCTTATGATCTTGAAGATCTTTTTGGCACTTGCTTGGAAGAATATGATAATTGCTATACTATTGGTGCTACCCATACTATTAATGATGAGAGTGATTATGCTTATAATATGAAAAGGCCCAAGCTTGGGGATGCTATGTTTGATGAAGATGATGTTTTTGAGAATATATTTGCTGCAATTAATGTTTGTCCCAAGCTTGGGGATGCTACGTTTAATGAAGATGATATTTTTAGTCTCCCAAGTTTTGATATGCAAATTTATAATGATGATAGCATGCCTCCTACCTATGATGATTATTGTGATGATACTTATGCTATAAAAAGTAGTGATTATATTTTAAAAACTTGTCATGATTATGATTACCCCTTCTCTGAACATTACTCTTTTAATGTGGAAACAATTTATTGTATTCAAGTCTCTTATCATATTCCCACTATTCCGAATGAGAAGAATTTTGCTTATGTGGAGAGTAGTAAATTTTCTATGCTTGTAGATCATGGAAAGAATGCTTTAGGTGCTGGTTATATTGTTGAATTCATTCATGATGCTACTGAAAATTATTATTAGGGGGGAATATATGCTTGTAGGGATTGCAATAATATCAAGTTTCCTCTCTATGTGCTTAAATTTTTGAAGTTTTGCTTGCTTTACCTTCCTATGCAAGTTGATTCTTGTTCCCACAAGTTGTTTGCTCAAAAAATCCCTATGTATTGGAAGTGTGTTAGACTTAAATGTGCTAGTCATATTCTTCATGATGCTCTCTTTATGTCTCAATTCTTATCTTTTATGTGAGCATCATTGAAATCATCATGCCTAGCTAGGGGCGTTAAACGATAGCGCTTGTTGGGAGGCAACCCAATTTTATTTTTATTCCTTACTTTTGCTCCTGCTTAGTAATAAATAATTTACCTAGCCTCTGTTATGATTGAGTTTTTATGTTTTAATTAGTGTTTGTGCCAAGTAGAACCGTTGGGAAGACTTGGGGAAAGTCTTGTTGATCTTGCTGTAAAAAACAGAAACTTTAGCGCTCACGAGAATTGCTGCCATTTTTTATTGGAGAGCGATATTTAATTAATTATTTTTGAAGATGATTAATAGATAAATTACTCAGGTCCACCAATTTATTTTAGAATTGTATGAGTTCCAGAAGTATACGTTTTATACAGATTACTACAGACTGTTCTGTTTTGACAGATTCTGTTTTCTATGTGTTGTTTGCTTATTTTGATGAATCTATGAGTAGTATCGGAGGGTATGAACCATAGAGAAGTTGGAATACAGCAGATATTACACCAATATGAATTTATAATGAGTTCACAACAGTACCTAAGTGGTGATTTATATTCTTATACTAACGGAGCTCACGAGTTTTCTGTTAAGTTTTGTGTTGTGAAGTTTTCAAGTTTTGGGTGAAGATTCGATGGACTATGGAATAAGGAGTGGCAAGAGCCTAAGATTGGGGATGCCCAAGGCACCCCATGGTAATATTCAAGGACAACCAAAAGCCTAAGCTTGGGGTGCCCCGGATGGCATCCCCTCTTTCGTCTTCGTTCATCGGTAAATTTACTTGGAGCTATATTTTTATTTACCACATGATATGTGTTTTGCTTGGAGCGTCAATTTATTTTGTTACGATTTTCTTGCTGTTTGAATAAAATACCAAGATCTGAAATTATTAAATGTTAGAGAGTCTTCACATAGTTGCATAATTATTCAACCACTCATTGATCTTCACTTATATCTTTCGGAGTAGTTTGTTGTTGCTCTAGTGCTTCACTTATATCTTTTTAGAGCACGGTGGTGGTTTTATTTTATAGAAATAGATGAACTCTCATGCTTCACTTATATCATTTTGAGAGTCTTTAGAACAGCATGGTAATTTGCTTTGGTTATGAAACTAGTCCTAATATGATGGGCATCCAAGAGGGATATAATAAAAACTTTCATATAGAGTGCATTGAATACTAAGAGAAGTTTGGTACTTGATGATTGTTTTGAGGTATGAAGATGGTGATATTAGAGTCATGCTAGTTGAGTAGTTGTGAATTTGAGAAATACTTGTGTTGAAGTTTGTGATTCCCGTAGCATGCACGTATGGTGAACCGTTATGTGATGAAGTCGGAGCATGATTTATTTATTGACTGTCTTCCTTATGAGTGGCGGTCGGGGACGAGCGATGGTCTTTTCCTACCAATCTATCCCCCTAGGAGCATGCGCGTAGTACTTTGTTTCGATAACTAATAGATTTTTTCAATAAGTATGTGAGTTCTTTATGACTAATGTTGAGTCCATGGATTATACGCACTCTCACCCTTCCACTATTGCTAGCATCTCTAGTACCGCGCAACTTTCGTCGGTACCATACACCCACCATATACCTTCCTCAAAACAGCCACCATACCCACCTATTATGGCATTTCCATAGCCATTCCGAGATATATTGCCATGCAACTTTCCATCGTTCCGTTTATTATGACACGCTTCATCATTGTCATATTGCTTTGCATGATCATGTAGTTGACATTATATTTGTGGCAAAGCCACCGTTCATAATTCTTTCATACATGTCACTCATGCGTCATTGCACATCCCAATACACCGCCGGAGGCATTCATATAGAGTCATATCTTGTTCTAAGTATCGAGTTGTAATTCTTGAGTTGTAAGAAAATAAAAGTGTGATTATCATCATTATTATAGCATTGTCCCAGTGAGGAAAGGATGATGGAGACTATGATTCCCCCACAAGTCGAGATGAGACTCCGGACGAAAATAAATAAATAAAAGGGGCCAAAGAAGCCAAAATAAGAAAAGAGAAAAGAGGCCAAAAAAGAGAAGGCCCGAATAAAAATAAATAAATAAATGAGAGAAAAAGAGAGAAGGGGCAATGCTACTATCCTTTTACCACACTTGTGCTTCAAAGTAGCACCATGATCTTCATGATAGAGAGTCTCCTATGTTGTCACTTTCATATACTAGTGGGAATCTTTCATTATAGAACTTGGCTTGTATATTCCAATGATGGGCTTCCTCAAAATGCCCTAGGTCTTCGTGAGCAAGCGAATTGGATGCACACCCACTTAGTTCTTTTTGAGCTTTCATACATTTATAGCTCTAGTGCATCTGTTGTATGGCAATCCCTACTCACTCACATTGATATCTATTGATGGGCATCTCCATAGCCCGTTGATACGCCTAGTTGATGTGAGACTATCTTCTCCTTTTTGTCTTCTCCACAACCACCATTCTTTTCCACCTATAGTGCTATGTCCATGGTTCACGCTCATGTATTGCGTGAAGATTGAAAAAGTTTGAGAACATCAAAAGTATGAAACAATTGTTTGGCTTGTCATCGGGGTTGCGCATGATTTAAATATGTTGTGTGGTGAAGATGAAGCATAGCCAGACTATATGATTTTGTAGGGTAGCTTTCTTTGGGCATGTTATTTTGAGAAGACATGATTACTTTGTTAGTATGATTGAAATATTATTATTTCTATGTTAATATTAAACTTTTGTCTTGAATCTTATGGATCTGAACATTCTTGCCACAATAAAGGATAAATATGTTAGGTAGCATTCCACATCAAAAATTCTGTTTTTGTCATTTACCTACTCGAGGACGAGCAAGAATTAAGCTTGGGGATGCTGATACGTCTCCAACGTATCTATAATTTTTTATTGTTCCATGCTATTATATTATCAACTTTGATGTTTATGGGCTTTATTATGCACTTTTATATTATTTTTGGGACTAACCTATTAACCCAGAGCCCAGTGCCAGTTTCTGTTTTTTCCTTGTTTTAGAATATCGCAGAAAAGGAAAATCAAACGGAGTCCAATTGACCTGAAACTTCATGGAACTTATTTTTGGATTAGAAGAAGCCCAGAAGACATGGAGTCCACGTAAGGGAAGGCTCGAGGAGGCCACGAGGTAGGGGGTCGCGCCCACCTCCCCTGGGCGCGCCCTCCACCCTCGTGGGCCCCTCATGGCCCCCCTGACATACTTCTTCCTCCTATATATCCCCATATACCCTAAAACGATCGGGGAGCACAATAGATCGGGAGTTCCGCTGCCAGAAGCCTCCGTAGCCACCGAAAGCCAATCTAGACCCGTTCCGGCACCCTGCCGGAGGGGGCAATCCTTTTCCGGTGGCTATCTTCATCATCCCGGTGCTCTCCATGATGAGGAGGGAGTAGTTCTCCCTCGGGGCTGAGGGTATGTACTAGTAGCTATGTGTTTGATCTCTCTCTCTCTCTCGTGTTCTTGAGGTGGTACGATCTTGATGTATCGTGAGCTTTGCTATTATTGTTGGATCTTATGATGTTTTATCCCCCCTCTACTCTCTTGTAATGAATTGAATTTCCCCTTTGAAGTTATCTTATCGGATTGAGTCTTTATAGATTTGAGAACACTTGATGTATGTCTTACCGTTCGTATCTGTGGTGACAATGGGATACCACGTGATTCACTTGATGTATGTTTTGGTGATCAACTTGCGGGTTCCGCCCATGAACCTATGCATAGGGGTTGGCACACGTTTTCGTCGTGATTCTCCGGTAGGAACTTTGGGGCACTCTTTGAGGTTCTATGTGTTGGTTGAATAGATGAATCTGAGATTGTGTGATGCATATCGTATAATCATACCCATGGATACTTGAGGTGACATTGGAGTATCTAGGTGACATTAGGGTTTTGGTTGATTTGTGTCTTCAGGTGTTATTCTAGTACGAACTCTAGGGCTGTTTGTGACACTTATAGGAATAGCCCAACGGATTGATTGGAAAGAATTACTTTAAGGTGGTTTCGTACCCTACCATAATCTCTTCGTTTGTTCTCCGCTATTAGTGACTTTGGAGTGACTCTTTGTTGCATGTTGAGGGATAGTTATGTGATCCAATTATGTTATTATTGTTGAGAGGACTTGCACTAGTGAAAGTATGAACCCTAGGCCTTGTTTCAACGCATTGCAATACCGTTTGTGCTCACTTTTATCATTAGTTACCTTGCTGTTTTTATATTTTCAGATTACAAAAACATTTATCTACCATCCATATACCACTTGTATCACTATCCCTTCACCGAACTAGTGCACCTATACAATTTACCATTGTATTGGGTGTGTTGGGGACACAAGAGACTCTTTGTTATTTGGTTGCAGGGTTGCTTGAGAGAGACCATCTTCATCCTACGCCTCCTACGGATTGATAAACCTTAGATCATCCACTTGAGGGAAATTTGCTGCTGTCCTACAAACCTCTGCAGTTGGAGGCCCAACAACATCTACAAGAAGAAGGTTGTGTAGTAGACATCAATGACATGGCATGCGGTATCAATAGCTTCGGACCAGAACTTTCTTGGTGTCTTGTATTCATCGAGCATCGTCCGAGCCATCTCATTGAGTGTTCTGTTCTTGCGTTCCACGATGCCATTCTGCTGCGGCATGTACGGAGCTGAGAACTCATGAGTGATGCCCAATGTATCGAGATAAGTGTCGAGGCCGGTGTTCTTGAATTCAGTGCCATTGTCACTTCTGATGTGCTTGATCTTGACGCCATAGTTGTTCATGGCTCGATTGGCGAAGCGTCTGAAGACATCCTGCACTTCAGTCTTGTAGAGGATTATATGCACCCATGTATATCTTGAATAATCATCAACAATGACGAAGCCATAGAGACAAGCAGTAGTAGTAAGGGTAGAGTAGTGAGTAGGGCCGAAGAGGTCCGTGTGTAGCAGTTCGAAGGGTTGAGTCGTTGTCATGATTGTCTTCGAGGGATGCTTGGCCCTCGTCATCTTTCCAGCTTCGCAGGCACCGCATAAGTGATCCTTCTTGAACTTGACGCCCTCGATGCCTATGACGTGCTTCTTCTTTGCGAGAGTATGCAAGTTCCTCATGCCAGCATGCCCTAGCCTCTGATGCCAGAGCCAACATTCTGAATCTTTTGCAAGAAGACATACGGCAAGCTGTGGTCCTGCTGAGAAATCTACCATGTACAAATCATCTTTCCGATACCCTTCAAAGACTAGAGACTTGTCAGATTCCATTAGAACAAGGAAACGATATTTTCCAAATATGACAATCATGTTCAAATCACAAAGCATTGAGACAGACATTAAGTTGAAACCAAGGGATTCAACAAGCATCACTTTATTCATGTGTTGATCCTTTAAGATTGCAACTCTACCTAGACCTAATACCTTGCTTTTACCAGTATCAGCAAATGTGATGTGACTTTTGTCATATGGACGCAGGGTTGAGTCCATGAGAAGACTTCATTTGCCAGTCATGTGATTAGTACATCCACTATCAATAATCCATTCTGAAGCAGCTGGTGTCATACCCTACGGTGCAGTTAGGGGGATAGGCTTCACGAAGAGCATTGTGAAGCATAAACATTTGACGAGCAAGAGGATTATTAAAGCTTAGATCGAGGTTAGGACTGATAGGACAAGTAGCAAGCGACTCAGGAACAAAATACATAATAAGACCATTTGGGCATTTGATCTTGCACCCTACAAGATGTTTTAGGTCCCCAGCAATAGCTTCAGACGCATTTGATTTTTGGCTGGAGACCTTTCCCTGCAAAAGAGAGTTAAGCTTTCTTAGCCACCCACATCTTCAAGGGTGGCTTCGAAGCAATGAGTCTAAGTGCAGCATCTGAGAACTTTGGC
Organism: Triticum monococcum; assembly: GCA_034509565.1. Lineage (NCBI taxonomy): Eukaryota > Viridiplantae > Streptophyta > Magnoliopsida > Poales > Poaceae > Triticum > Triticum monococcum. The sequence goes on from CM067841.1 coordinate 542,634,257, forward strand.
TTTGGAGCCCTAGCAAATAGTCTTGCATGTGGAGAATAGTACTCATAAGAATAAGCAGAGTAGTTCTGGGTCTTATGAACATGGCGGTTTGATGAAACACGCTCATATTCATAGGCCTGAGTATGGTTTCCCTGCAAAACATTTGTGTTAGTGCGACTCAGGTGAGTCCTTTGTCTGTATGAAGCCTTTGGACCATATGAAGCCTGTGGTCTGGGGTTTGTCTTCTTCCCCTGTGGTGTCATGACGACATTCACAGGAAGATTCTCCAGACACCTTTTTGGCACCCAGACTTTCTTCATAGGTGGCCCATTCCTGCAGTTAGTACCAATATACCTGGCAATCACTTCACCATTTTGATTCTTAAACAGTTTATAGTTTGCATCAAAGGATTCATCAATGACGATGTGATTAGCACAAGTGAAGCCAGATAGGGTGGATGGATCCACTGAAGGTTCCTTTGCAACAACCCATGTGGTTTTGGGGTACTGCTCAGGTTTCCAGTAAGAGCCATCAACATTCATTTTCCTTTCGAACCCAACACCCTCTTTCCTAGGGTTTCGGTTCAGAATCTGCCTTTTGAGGACATCACATAGTGTCTGATGCCCTTTGAGACTTTTGTACATCCCTGTTTCAAGCAATGTCTTCAACCTAGCATTTTCATCAGCAATAGTAGTGGCATCCTCAGCAGAGGGGTTAGTTTCCACATCAACAATTGAAGATATTGCAACAGTAGCAGCAGTAGAACATTCATCAACAGAAGTAGCGTTATCACGCTCAAGGCATTTAAGACATGGTGGTTCAAATCCTTCCTGAGCGGGACTGATCTGTTCAGCGCGAAGTGACTCGTTTTCCTTTTGAAGATCTTCATGAGCCGCTCTCAATTTTTCAAGTTCTTGCTTCCTTTGAAGATAATCATAGGAAAGCTTTTCATGAGTTGTTGAGAGCGTTTCATGACGACTTTCAAGTTCCTCATACTTAACATGAAGATTTTTTATATCTTCAATTAAGGACTGAGATCGAGTCATTTCAGCGTCCAACAGGTCATCGCTTTTGTCTAACAGTTTTTGAATATGTTCCATAGCTTTCTGTTGTTCTGTTGCAATTTTAGCAAGTGTTTTGTAGCTGGGTTTGGAATCACAATCAGGGTCATCTTCACTGGATGTTTGATAGTGAGTATTGCGTGAGTTTACCTTGGCACCGCGTGCCATGAAGCAGTAGGTTGGAGAGGATGGATCGGGTTCGGGAGACATTGTTTTAAGTGACTCCTTGAAGTCAAGGAACCAGGGATCCTGACATGTCCGATGACCTTCATAAACTTTAGAAATCCGATCCCATATAAGCTTTGCATTGTAGAGATGCATGATGCGCCTGAACTCATCTTTGGACAGAAAGGAGCATATAATGTCCTTTGCCTTGACATCCAGCAGAGTGAACTTCTGAATTTCTTCGGCATCCGCCATCTTGCATAAGTTGGTGAGGCCAATCTCCGTGACCGTCCAAAGCTCATTGTCCATCGCAAGGAGTCGCTTCCTCATCATAGTCTTCCATTTGGGATAATCAGTTCCATCGAAGACGGGGCATGCAGCGGAGACTTTGATTATCCCTGTAGTCGACATAGCTAAAACTCCAGGTGGTTAAACCGAATCACACAGAACAAGGGAGTACCTTGCTCTGATACCAATTGAAAGTGCTAGTTATCGACTAGAGGGGGGTGAATAGGCGATTTTTATGTAAGTCTTCAAAACATGGAAGTTTCGAAGACAATCGATAGAAATGGACCTATTAACATGTAGCGGAAGGTAGACTACACTAGGCAAGCCATAGTCAAGTATTCAATGAAGTGAAAGCACAGAGACTAATAGCAGCTATGCAGTATGGATCAGGATGGAAGACAGTATGAAGCCAATCAGAACAAGCAGTCACATAGTGAAACCAAATAGATAATGCAAACAGGCAATGACTTCACAAGGACTAACTGTAAATAAAGAGATGGGAAGGATAGAACCAGTTGCTCGTTGAAGACAATGATTTGTTGGACCAGTTCCAGTTGCTGTGACAACTATACGTCTGGTTAGGGAGGCTGAGATTTAACTCAGAAGACCGTGTCTTCACCTTATTCCCCTTGAGCTAAGGACACCCAGTCCTCGCCCAATCACTCTAGTAAATCTTCAAGGTAGACTTCCAAACCTTCATAGACTTCGTTCACCGGCGATCCACAATGACTCTTGGATGCTCATAACGCAATGCCTAACCGGCTGGAGGTTTCCCAGTCTTCAAGTGTAACAAGTCTTCAGATCACACAGACAGGAAGACTTCAGTGATGCCTAACACTCTTTGGCTCTGGGTGTTTAGGGCTTTGTCCTCGTAAGGATTTCTCTCTTAAAGGCTTCGAGGTGGGTTGCTCTCAAACGACAAAAGCCGTGTACTAACTCTGAGCAGCCAACCAATTTATGGTGTAGGGAGTGGGCTATTTATAGCCACTAGGCAACCCGACCTGATTTGTCTGAAATGACCCCGGGTCACTAAGGAACTGCCACATGTTCCAACGGTCGGATTTCAAACACACGCGGCAACTTTACTTGGGCTACAAGTAAAGCTGACTCATCCAGCTCTGGATAAGATTTGCTCTCATTGTCTTCGCTCGAAGACATAGGATTTTGGTTAAGCATCTCTTCAGTCACTCTGACTTTGTTCACTGGGACCCCACTTAACAGTACGGTGGTTCCTATGACTCAACAAAGAAGAAAAGGAAACAACTAAGTCTTCGCGCTCCATAGTCTTCATGCGATGTCTTCTCTTGTCATAGTCTTCAATGTGAATATCTTCACATACCACTTTTGTCTTCAATGTCTTCATACATTTTTAGGGGTCATCTCCGGTAGGAAAACCGAATCAATGAGGAACTACTACCTGTGTTATCCTGCAATTCTCACAAACACATTAGTCCCTCAACTAGGTTTGTCGTCAATACTCCAAAACCAACTAGGGGTGGCACTAGATGCACTTAAAGATGTCCTTGGATGTTGCTATTGTTGACTCTGGCCAATGACCGAGGATGAAGATTTGCTCCATATTGATGTGCACTCCCCTTCCCGAAGTCGGTTGACCACCAAGTCTTCCACAACCGCAAGTACACACACCCAATGACGACACCACGTGGAACCCGCCGACCCGCCCAAGGCCGCAACATCTAGATTAGGATTTCCCAGCTCAAATTACTCAAATGTTGTCTCGGATATCATCGAAGCGGATCGAGCATATATAAATTCGGATAACTCACCTCGCCTCCTGGATGTCACATTGAGGGGCAGCAGAACTGCGCTACTAGGGAAGCCCATGACCACACGAGGAGCAGGAGAGTGACTCCCTCCGTCTCTACGGTAGCTGACGACGGCGAGGGGCAAGACGCCGGGGAGGGTCAGTGGCTTGTCGGGTTGGGTGCCTCCCGTTTCACCCTGACTAGAGCGAGACGGGGCTTTCAACACTAAAGGTTAATGAGAGGCTCACATATTCTTTGTTAATGAATTCGCATGCAACTCTTCTACATAGTTCTATTCGAGCCCCGCTTCAGTACAACACCCCTTCCTATAAACATATAAAAGGAAATATAGTCATTTGACAAGTCATGTATACCTACGTTCGACTGCCCCAATACGTCGTGCGTTGCACCTGACTGGCGTGCGCCTCACAGGGAAAGCCTCTAGACTAGCTATTAGAATGATCAAGAAAAAAGAAGAAGATTCAACTTTTTCTTTCTAGTTCTCGCCAAAAGGACCTGATCGCTTAATCTCGTACCCCCCGCGTCGCCTCCTCGAGCGAGGCGACCGAGGAAGCCCCTCTCCCCCACCTCGCCTAGCGCCATCGCATCCCTCCCTCTTGCCACTCGTCAGCGGGCTCAGCTGGGCGTTGCCCGCGCGGTGTCGTTGCATGGTTGTTGGTGGCGGCCCCCTTCTCTTCCCCGATGCGGGCGCCTAGCTTTGGTGGGCGAACCTGGCGGCGGTGCAGCTCTAGTAATGGTGCTCCGGCATGGCCTGGATGGCGACGAGGCGGTGGAAGCTTTAGGCGGGCAGTGGCCGGCGGCGCCCTGCAAGCCGAGATCTGGGCCCCTTTGGCTGATCTGGGACAGGGCGGGCCGGTTAGGGCTATGACGGGTCGTCTCTGGCTGGTCCTGCAAGCACCTCGCGATGGGGGCGCCAGCTACTATGCCGTGTCTGCTGCAACGCGGCGACAGAAGCTTCGCGGGCCCAATCTGGGCCCGGCCAAGCAATTGGCCTGGTGTGCTTCTGCTGCAGCGTCTGGTCTGCTACCGCCTAAGTCGGTGGACATTGTTTCCTCCCACATGGCTACGGTACTATCGGCCTCGCAGCTTTTGTCGCAGTGAGACGATGGTGGTCTCCTCTTGACTGTGTTGGAGCATGTTGGTGGACGGTGGCCTGGTCGAGCCGATGGTTGGTCCTCGGTTGTGGGTGCGAGGGGTCAGGAGAAATCTCCGTCGGGTCTTGCCGGCACCGACGTGGTGACGCCCGTGAGCGCCGCCATCCTTCTTGAAAGGCGTTGTGTGGACCTTTCCCCCACTCCCCTCAGTGTACCAGGAGAAATCTTAGGATTCGTCGGGACAACAGCGTTGTCATTGTTGCAGTCCTTCTTGAAGGCGTTGCTTGGTACGCAGCAATTTGGTGGAATAGGAGCGTGGTGGAAGTCTCTAGTGGGCCAGCGGTTGCGGGATTCCTTCGCTTTCGTCGATCTGGCGCCGTTGGCATTATTTCTCTTGTTTTTCTATTGTCCTTTTCTTTTGAGTGTGATTGTGATGTTTGCCCCAGCGTTGCTCAAACTATTGTATCAGGTGGTTGCTATATTAATATAGCGGGGTGAAAGCATATTTTCGGGAGTATTATAATGATCACATCAATCGGTTTAGTGTAGTGAACCATTTTTCCTCTGTTTCTTTTTATTTTCATTTTATTTCTTCTTTCAAGTTTTGTTTTCTTTTCAACAAAATGTTAACGCTTTTATTTTATTTTCAAAATTGCATAAAATGTTTGTTTTCTCCAATTTTATTCATAAATTAAAAACACATTTTCAGAAAATGTACAAGAATTTTTTTTAAATGTTTGTGTCCTTGAAAGATTATTCAAAATGATAAAACATGAAAGTTATTTGAAAAGCACGAACAAAATTTTGAAAACCAACAACTTTTGGAAAACACGAACAATAATTTGAATTTTCAAACATTTTTAAAATAAGTCGAACAAAAAATTGAAACCAAAAAGGTTTTTGAATTTCCTCGTTGTTGAATTTGTGAATGAATAAAATTGAAAGATAGAACATTTTTATAATTCCGAACAAAATATGAAAGCGTGAACATTAATTGAAACTCCAGAAACATTATTCGAATATGTGAATAAATTTTGGGAAAGGGTACTTTTTTGAATTTGTGAGGAAAATTTCTAAACTAGAACATTTTTTAGATTGGGAAAAAATTGGAAACGACAAACCTTTTTTGAAATTCCCGGACATTTTTTAAGAGTAAAATACATTATAAGCCTTAAAACTATTTGATGTGTGTCAAATTAGTCAGAATACTATGAAAATGCATATATGGGTCCTATAAATCTGCAAAGTGTGTTGCCCGCAGTCCTATCCATGTTGCATATGGTGGTGGCGCCACAGTCTTCATCCATGAGGAGGGGGCTTTGGGGCCACCGCGTGGGAGAGCACGATCGATGACGACGACACAGATTCAGGATGGCGGACATGCTTGCAGAAATTGGGGTCCGTCCTAAGATTTCCAATAAAATACCATGTTCAGCAGAAAGTGTTTGGGTAGGCCAAAAGGATCCATTTGGGAGCAGCTCGTTACTTGACACCCCTTAAATGGCCTCAATGTTTATAATGGCCTTGCATGACCAATTCAAGGAACCATGCCAAGTTTTTTGAGTTTTCGACAATTCTTACATTTTCTTGAGTTTTCTAAGTGAAAAGTGGCCAATAAATGGTTGGACGTGACACAGTTTGCATATGGTGTCGAAATTCGTTCAAACCTGTCGTGGATGCCTACCATGGGCAGTCCCACTTGGTTGCAAAAGTTAAGGTCATTTCATGCATGTCCAAAAATATACCATGTTCAACGGAGAATGTTCTTGTAGGCCAGAAGGGTCCGTCTAAGAGCGCATTTTCTTTCGTCATCCGTCAAACGGCCCTAAGTTTTTACATGAGCTTATATGATTAGTTCAAGGCACCATGCCAAGATGTTTAAGTTTTCTACAATTCTTACATTTTCTTGAGTTTTCTTAGTGAAAAATGCCCAATAAATGGTCGGACATGATGCAACTTGCATACGGTGTCGGAATTCATTCAAACCTGGTATGAATGCCTACCATGGGTATGACCACCTCCTTTCAAAAGTTGGGTTCATTTCATACATGTCAAAAAATAGACCGTGTCAACGGAGGGTGTTTGAGTAGGCGAGAAGGGTCCATTTGGAAGCACTTCATTTCTGAACATCCCTAAAGGACTCCAATATTTTTCTTGGTCTTGTATGACGAATTCAAGGTACCATGCCAATTTGTTTCAATTTTCAACAATTCTTGCATTTTCCGAAGTTTTCGATGATAAATGGCCAATAAATGACCGGATGTGACGTAACTTGCATACGGTGTTGGAACCCGTTCAAACTTGGCATAAATGCCTACCTGGGCATGCCCACCTGCTTGCAGAAGTTAGGGTTAGTTCATGCATGTACAAAAATATACCATGTTCAATGGCGGGAGTTCGAGTAGGCCAAAACGGTGCATTTGAGAGTCCGTTTTTGTTCATGGCCATGTACGATCAATTCAAAGCACCATGCCAAGTTGTTTGAGTTTCCGACAATTCTTGCATTTTTGGAGGTTTTTTGGTGAAAAATGATCAATAAATGGCTGGACGTGACACGACTTTCATATAGTATCGGAGTTCATTCAAACCCGACATGGCTGCCTACCATGGGTATGCCCGCCTACTGGCAAAAGTTAGGTCATTTTATGCATATCCAAAAATAGACCATATTCAAAGGAGAGTGTTCGGGTAGGCGAGAAGGGTCCATTTGAAACCACATTTTTTTTCAACATCCGTCATATGGCCCAAATTTATTCCATGAGCTTATATGGCCAATTCAAGGCACCATGCCAAGCTGTTTGGGTTTTTGACATATTTTGCATTTTTTTTAAGTTTTCTCGATGAAAAAAGGCCGATAAATGGTCAGACGTGTGACAACATGCAAACAGTGTGGAAAGTCATTTAAACCTAACATGGATGCCTCGTATGTCCGTGTCAACCTGCTGAAAGAAGTTGGGGTCATTTATTCATAGTCCAAAAAACCATTAGTTGAGAAGAGTGTGCTAGACTAGGCCAGACGAATGCATCCGTGAGCATGTACTTTTTCCTAATTTGAATGCTTCTGTTATTTATAATTTCTGCCAGTACCAATCAACAAGAATATTTTGTTATGCTCTAACAATTTCTTGAAATTTTTCAACATTTTAGAAATTTTGAATTATGTATGAAAATTTTACAAGTTGGACTCCTTTTCCAAAATTGGTAACAAATTTCCAAGGATTGATGGAAATTTTGAACACAAATTGGAAACAACGTACTATCTAAAAAAATTATCAACTTTTTTTGGAACACAAATATTTCTTAAATCTGTGAACAAAAATTCAAAAATGTGATTCTTTTTAAATTCCAGAATATTTTTTAAAATTCTAAGAATAGTCGAAAACAAGAGCATTTAAGGGTATTCCATTTTTTTCAAATTTTTGAACAAGTTTCAAAAAGAACAATGAAGTTCGAAAAGAAAAATAATTAATTATCAAGAAAAGAGAAAAATAGAAAAAAAATGCTTAGGCGTTGGCCTAATTAAGCGACGGCATCGACCCCATCGGGTGCCTATTGGGGGGAAACCCTGTTTGGCGCTTATTACGTCAAACAGTAGCTGTTTCACACGGACCCAATCGATACGAGTGAATATGTGCAGCTCATTTTATTCTATCCGTTGCCTTTGCATATGCCGGCTTTGGGAACATTCAAGATAGTTCCAGGCCGGTTTTTACCGGTTTGGGAACGTTTAAGAAGGTTCGTGAATCATTTTTGTTTCTTTTTTCACATTCAAAATCATAAAGTTCAAAAAATGCTCAACATATTTTTGTATTTATTCGTATTTTTCAAAAAGTTCAAAAACATAAAAAAAAGTCATATTTTTAGAAAAGTTCAGAGTTTGATTTTTTTTCTCTTTTCAAAAGAATTTCAGAATTAAAAAGATTATCATTTTTATAAAAAACGGAGTTTAAAAACGTGTTCCATTTTTCGGAAATTTGCTTGCATTCTAAAAAAAATGATTTTGAAAAATGTTTGCATTTAAAAAAAGTCTCGTTCAAATTTCCAAAAAATGTTCAAATATGTTGCTGGTCATAGTTCATAAAACTCTGCACTGTTCATTAGTCAAGATAGCTGGCTTATCCTAGGTGTTCTGCTCGTCTTTGTGTTTGTGGGAGGTCCTGGTTCTATTCCTGCCGCATGCAATTCTTTTCTTTTAAGATTTTCCACTGTTTCACTACAAGACCATTATAGAGATCATTCGCTGCTGGGCCAGCTCAGTTTACTGTATGATCGGGGCGATGTATTTTGTAAAAGGACCATCCTACCCTTTCGCATGAAGGATTATGAGCAGATCACTGTATTTAGGGTTGTATCGAAGAAGAAGTGGTTCTATTATTGTTCCAAAAAAGCAGAAGAATTACTATACCACAAAAGAAAATTAGATTTTGCTTATTTACAAAGACCCGTGAGATGAGAATGACGGGTAATCAAGGCGCCAAGAAGGCAAAATCGAAAAAACATAGTCACATTGGCTCGAAGGCCACCATGACTTTGAGGTAAAATTCCTGCGCAGTTCCTGCAAAAATATAAATCCTCCTCAGTTAAGAACACTGCCTGGTTGGTGGGGCAAGTTCGTCGTGGAAGATCTGTCAGTTGTTATTCTTTCAAATGCTTCAGATGATGTTGGTTGCGATGTACTCCCTCTGTTCCGATTTACTCGTCGTGGTTTTAGTTCAAATTTGAACTAAAACCACGACGAGTAAATCGGAACGGAGGGAGTAGTTGGCGAAGCAGTAATGGATACTAAAGGGAACACTGAGGTCTGAGTCAAAATACTAACAGTGTTAAAACTTGAACATATACAAGAAACTAACTCGTGAAAATCCCACCGATGCACTATCGCTAGAGACGTACCGGCAGAAACATAGATCCGCTGTGTCCATTCATCCAAGCTGCCAAATGCGTGGCACTAGCCATTGGAAATGATATGTTACAATTATGATATTTGTTAGATGTATCTTTATGGAAAAGATAAATCGAACAACTCTTTTGTGAACCGCTTAAAAACAAGTATGCTAAAGTAACATGTTTGCTTACTCTTTCCCTCAGACTTCTCAAAGCATATGTGGAGGGCACTTACCACCTGGACTGGGAGCCTTTGTACTGCCGTACTGATATGATACGTATCTCACTGTCGCTTACCAGTTACCACTATGGGGTAGTGAGCTGCAGCCCAGGCTGCCATGGCCATGCATGAATTTGCCACATCATGTGATGAAGTAAACATATTTCTATGCCAAGATTACCGAAGTGAAGGGGAATGCCAGTAAGATACAACTGACTATATATCACACCGTGCCACTGTCTATTAAGAATAATATCTTACGCGCCATGTGATGCACTGGAAATGCACAATCTGCTACGTTCATAGAGGTGGAACCATGCCCACCATCTCCATTCACTGGTGGCACCAAATGCTAAAATGCATTAGCATATGCAAGCAAATGGGTGTGATAGATTAGAGGCGTGATATTTGCCAGGTGCATCTTTTGAGAAAGGTAAGTCAAACAACTATCCTATGCATCGTTAAAGAAACTAGCATTTGCTCAATACTACCTTCGTTTCAGTTTACAAGTCCTACACGTATACCTAGGTTGCCAATTTTATTATCATAATATAAACTATATAACACAAAAAATATACGGTTTGAAAATAGAACATCTCAAGTTTATATTGATATATTTTTTGTAATATATTACTTGTATTAGGTTGGTCAAATTAACGACCTAGGGGCACGCGCACGCCCTGTAAACTGAGAGAGAGGTAGTAGAAGATATTAGCAGGGGCAGCTTTAGATGGTCGGCTTGAACAACTCTTGTTCCGAAGCGCTTAAAAACAAGTATGTTAAACTATTAAAATGCAGATATTTTGGCAGATGAAGATGCTAACTCTGCTCTGAATCGCTTTCAAAAGAACAGCGTGGATCGAGATATTTGCAAAGGAAGATTTTTTGCTTCTTTTATGACCCGGAAGATATTTGCTTGTGCATTCGAACAACTCTGTTCCACTAGTAATTTACTATATTTGACTGCCTGAGAGCAAGGTGCAATTTGCTTTGGTGCACTTTTTTTTCCTCGTCGCTCTGAGGTTTAACTGCTTGGCACAACTTTACGGGACACATAACCCTAAACTTCTCACTCTGTTTTTAACAAATTAGCGTCTCTCTAATCATTCGGCTAAAGTGATTAAGTGAAGCCTGGAAATGGCATTGCTAATCAGTCTACGATACCTACATGTCTCGATGCGCACTTGCTTCCAAAACCTTGGATGCAAGATACCTGGAAAGTGCACGTAAAATAAACAGAGCACTACTGCTACTATCAATCGCTGTCTGCTTTCGTGCGTGCGCCCATTAGCAGCTAAGCTACTTGTCATTTTAAGCTCGCCCCGCCGCAAAGTGTGTACGATAATAAACTCCCCACATGGATATGGATGCCGACATACCAAGAAAACCAGATCAACTACAGTCACGTCGCCATGTACGATATCATGGCAGATCCTTTCGTAGCCACCGAAACAAAGCATGCGATTTTGCTAAAAAAAAATTGGGACACGGTGAGGACGCGCACCATGTACACACACACCCTTCCGATGCACGTAGATAAGAGCGAGATGCACCTGAGAGTTTGATTTAGGGTTGCGTGGGGCATAGCCTCCACATATCTCGTATATATATAAGACCAACAATACAGAGTTAGATTACAATACGACAGGTATAAGATGTTTCCAACACACCCCCTCAATCTGAACCATTACTACATACAAGGTTCAGATTGGACCGGAAACGTTCTAACATCTGTCGTGTGACTGGTTTAGTAAATACATCAGCCAGTTGGTCATTAGTCGAGATAAATCGGACATCTAAAACACCAGAAGCAACGCGCTCACGCACAAAATGAAAAATCTATCTCTATGTGCTTGGTTCTTGCGTGAAAGACTGGGTTTGCCGTCAGGTATGTAGCCCCAAGATTATCACACCATAGAATGGCGGTACGCTGCTTGAAAACCCCAAGCTCCTTGAGTAAGATCTCCACCCAGATTGCTTTAGCTGCTCCATTAGCTAAAGCTTTGTATTCTGCCTCCGTACTTGATCTGGAGACAGTTGGCTGTTTCTTGGAACTCCATGAGACAAGATTGGAGCCAACAAACACAGCAAAACCACTAGTGGAACGGCGATCATCAATGCATCCAGCCCAATCAGCATCCGTGAAAATACTGACACCAGTGGAAGAAGATTTACGAATCCTCAATCCCGTACTCAAAGTCCCTTTGACATAACGCAATATACGCTTGACAGCTTCCCAGTGCTCAGTAGTTGGTTGTGATAAATACTGACAAACCTTGTTGACTGCAAAGGACAGGTCGGGACGAGTGAGCGTTAAATACTGAAGTCCTCCAACAATGTTGCGATATCGAGTGGCATCCTCAACACCCAAAGGGGTGCCGACCTCACGAGCCAGGTGCTCAGTGGCAGATAATGGTGTAGAGGTAGGCCTACAATTCTCCATACTCACACGGTGAAGAAGATCAAGTGCATACTTTCTTTGAGTCAGCGTCATGCCCCCTGAATTGAAGGACGCTTCAAGCCCCAAGAAATAATGGAGAGGACCAAGATCCTTGATAGGAAAACTGTCGGAGATGGATCGCACCAAACGATCAACTGCAGCCGGAGTGGAGCCAGCAATCACAATATCATCAACATACACAAGCATGTATATCTGGACGCCATGCGCAGCAAAGATGAATAGAGAGGCGTCCGCCTTTGAAGCAACAAAACCAAGCTGAAGAAGGCGAGCACTGAGACGAGCATACCAAGCACGTGGCGACTGTTTGAGACCATAAAGAGCTCGTTGCAACTTGCACACATGCGAAGGAAATCGGGCATCTTCAAAACCTGGTGGTTGCTGCATATAAACAGTCTCGGAAAGAAAGCCATGAAGAAATGCATTGCTAACATCAATCTGCCTCAAGCTCCATCCGCGAGAAACAGCAAGCGAAAGAACCAGACGGATAGTAGTCGGTTTTACCACGGGGCTGAAGGTATCACCATAGTCAATACCGTGCTGTTGAGTAAAACCACGAGCGACGAGGCGAGCCTTGTGCTTGTCAACAGACCCATCGGCATGTTGCTTCGTCTTGAAAACCCACTTACTGCCAACAATGTTAACGCCAGGAGGTCGAGGGACCAAGACCCAAGTGCCGTTTTGACGAAGCGCTGCAAACTCAGCAGCCATAGCATCACGCCACGCCGGCTCACGAAGAGCATCACGATGTGACACCGGTGTCGCAAAGAAAGCACGACGAAGAGGATTATACCGCACCGTCCCATCAGGAGTAGTCTGAATCGAAGCGCTTCTTGCAGGTGTCAGCTTCGTGACCCCAATTCTTGCAAATCTGGCACCTCGGGCGCCAGCGACGATTTCCGTTGCGACCGTTGCCGCCTCCTCCACCGCCGTTGTTACGACGGTTGTCTTGGCCGCCGTGCTGGTAGCCCTGCCCCTGTTGCTGCGGGTAGCCTCCAGCAGGGCGGACGTCGGCGGCGCGTCCAGCGTTGGGTGCTCGAGGACGGTTGACGGGGGCGGGAGCACCGGACCGTGCCACGGCATTGGCCGATGAGGTCCACTCCTCATCGTCGGCCTGCTGCGACAGCTGCAGCGCTTCATAGTTGAGAACCATGGAGTAGAAATCAGCCAGCGTGACCGGGGTGACCACGACGCTGAGCGAGGCCGCGATCGGGTTGAAGGCCTTGCCTAATCCGGTGAGCATGTAGTCAATAATCTCGTCATCAGCAAGGGGGGATCCAGCGGAGGCCATGGCGTCGGCAAGAGCCTTCACCTTGTGCATGTACTCGCTGGCAGTCATGTCGTTCTTCTTCAGCGACTAAATCTGTCGCCGGATGTGCCGAACCCCGGCACGGTTCTGCGCGCTGAACATGGCATGGATGGAGGTCCACGCGGCAGCAGCGGACTTGCAGCTAATCAGCTGAGACGCAATGTCCTCCGTCATGGAGGAGAGGAGCATCCCGAGGACCTTCTGGTCCTGCGTCCACCATGTGGCGTACGCAGGGTTGGCCACTATGGTGGCGGCATCACCCGCCCCCTGGGAGATGGTTGTGTGCGGGGCAGCAACGGAGCCGTCGAGGTAGCCATGGAGAGAGGCACCGGAGAGATGCGTCATGGTGAGGGTTCGCCATAGCGGGAAGTTGCCGCGATCCAATCGGACACCAAGGGAGGGCGTGATGGACGGGACTGGCGCCGTCGCGGCCGGAGGCGTCACAACCGGGCTGATGATGGCCAGTTGAAGCGCTGCGGAAGACGAAGCAGACGCCATCGAACAGGAGCTGTGAGGCCGGGCGTTGACGCAGGAATGAGCGGCGACGCGAGATCGATCGAGGCGAGCGGCGATGGATCGAGCGAGCGGCGACGCGAAGAACGTGCGGCGCGGCTACGACGCGAGATGCGACGGCGCGATTGGAAGAGAGGCTCTGTTACCAAGTTTGATTTAGGGTTGCGTGGGGCATAGCCTCCACATATCTCGTATATATATAAGACCAACAATACAGAGTTAGATTACAATACGACAGGTATAAGACGTTTCCAACACTGAGTGCATAGTGAATTTGAATAAATATATAAAAATTCAAAAAAAAATACTTGTCAGAGATGAAAGACTCTTCTACGTGCTTACAACTTTTTTTCTTAGAGATGACATCGGAGAAGCTCGTAACAAGAACACAAAAATGGAGCTAAAAAATGTCCAAAGCTGCAACAAAATTCGAGCTCTTTTTTTTTGTACAGTGCTCCTAGGATGTTATTGCAGTGTAAAAATTTACAAGGACCTACGAGCGTGTTTCATCTTTGATTGAAGGGTTACCTTCTAATCTTCACCTTTAATCCAAATTGAAATCCGTAAACGTTTCTAGGAAGGGGTGTATTGAAACAAAGTTTAAAACGTACTGTAATATGCTCATGACATTTTAATCTTGAATGTACTAAGAGAAGGTGCGCACATGCGCTCGCTCCTTTTTACTCCTTACCTCTTTTTTGAGTTGGCATACTTGTCCATTTTTAACACGCTGTGGGGTCGCGCACCACGTACACCCATAGTCGTGCCACTAACGCTGAGCTTTCACTGTTAGAGATAGGATCTTCGAGACTTAGCTGATGCCTTGTCATCCAATTATTTTTATGTTGTTACCAATGTTGAGCAAGACTAGAAGTGATGTAGTGTTGAAGGCATTGTTTTTGGGTGAATTCGGATTTTCTCCAGGGTGAAAACCCATGATCTTAGATCGGGCAACGACTACGTTTGTGTATCTTTTTCTTCTTAGAGGCGTTGCTTTTGAAGAATTTTTTTTGTATTCCGGGTGTTGTCTTCAGTGATGGTTAGAGTGCTGCTGATGCTAGTGATTCATCAACGTGAAGGGTCTTTTTTTCTTCTGTTCTTTTTATTTATTTTTTGGCTATGTGTATCCATAATGTCTTTGAATATCTTGTTGGTATAAAGACCTGATAAAATCGGTATCTTCACGAATCACGATATTCATATATTCCCTCTATCGAAAAGAAGCGATGCAGTGTACTAATTACCATCGCGTGAACATAACAAGTAATCCGATCTCAGTATGAAGTTTCGTGTAGATGATTAGGCTGAAGCTGATGATTTGGCCGGGCGGCTCCTAGTTCCTAGTTCCACACTTCCGCCTCATTTTTTTTCTTATTGCAAGAAGGACGGCGCACACACCCGCTTCGCGAGTAATACTACACGTACAAATGAGTTATAAACTTTTACAAAGAGGGTTAAGTTTGTGTTTGGTTAGTAGATGAAAAAAAATTAATCAACATGTAATTGCGTGTAACTCTTTGTACGTTTAGCATTATTGCCCACTTCCCTGCCAGGACGGAAGCTTTGCAAGTAGAGCGTCCGTTCGCGCGCGCACGGCGAGTTCGCCATCCATCCAAATATCTTGCTGCCCGCTTTGCCTCCAGAGCGACCAAAAGGTGTTCGTGCGTCCGCACTAGCCTCTCGCCCGCGCGTGTCCCTATCCCTGCAACAAACAACTCAGCTGCCTAGCTGCAGGGTGCAACTTGGCTTGGCCGGGGAGCGCCTTTCTACAAAGTACACTCCCGCGCAACACCACCCCACAGAACAATGGCGGGCACGGTGACCGCGCCCTCTTATATATACTCCACGAACGGAGCAGAGAGTGACAGACGAACACGGACAGCAGCTTAGCACAGGCATCACTCGACTTCGAATAGTCTGAAGCATCCAGCGGTGGGTCTTGGGTGGACGTCTCCTCTCTCTCTGATCAACTTCATCAACAGTGCCATGGGTCGCCCTGATTCGGAGGCGCCGACGTCGAGCATCGCCGCGGGGCTAGCTGCTCTCCAAGACCACGCCGATGGACACGGGGGAGGCGCGGCGGCGCCGACGGGTCCAGGCTCGGCCTTCGACACCAACGTGGTGATCATCCTCGCCGCGCTCTTCTTCGCGCTGCTGCTCGCCATCGGGCTCAACTCGCTAGCGCGGTGCGCGCTCCGGTACGTGGGGATCGGAACCGCGGTCGCAGCCGGCCAGCCCGGGGCGACGGCGCGGGTGGCCTGCAGCGGCGGCGGCATCAAGAGGCGCGTGCTCAGGAGCCTCCCCGTGGAAGTGTACGGCTCCGGGGAGGACATCGACGACGTGTGCGCCATATGCCTCGGCGAGTTCGTCGACGGCGAGAAGGTGCGCGTGCTGCCGCAGTGCGGCCACGGGTTCCACGTCCGGTGCGTCGACGCATGGCTGGTGTCCCACAGCTCGTGCCCGACGTGCAGGCGGCCGGTGATCGACGGCTCTCCCGCGAAGGGTGGCGACGGCGGCAGCCAGTGCCCCGCAGAGAACAACACGATCACAGTGGTCATCGTGTGAGTTCTTCGTGCAATGAAGCATTGCCATTGCCGGTACCAGTTACCATGACAAGGGAGCACTGTTCTGCATGCGGAAGCTCTTGTAGAATCATCCGGCGATGGTTGCAATGCTTCTAAGATGACAGGCGCGCGCTAGCATGTAGCTCGTGGTCGCATCGAGTATATGATCGAACATTCGAACTGCTCATTTGCTCACTGTAAATATTTGACGGCGAAAACATCATATAACATTTTTCTTTTGGAAAGGGGGAGGATAACACCTCGTCCCTCCATCAGCTATACACACAGCCTTATATTGTTGGTTATTTGTTAAACCTATATTATTGGGTATTTAAGTATGTGAAGCCTAGGATCGATGCAGAACGAATCGGCATCCATAAGAAGGGGAAACCTGAGGCCATCCTACTAAAAATATGACATGTCACTGAACTAAAAAAAACTATGCTACTCCTGAGCACAGCCTTCAAGAAAAAATTGGTGCACACGCGTTGATGTTGACAGGTTCTATCAAGGTCTAACATGGGACTTTCACCACCGCAGTCAAGCTTTGAACCAACACCTTCAACAAGAACATGTCGTTCGCACACCAACAGTATCCGAAATAGCGAAAGGGAAGATCGCGTGTTTTCACACGGAGTACACACATACTTGTCGTCAAATTTGTCACTGACAGTAACCTCTGTTGTCTAGCGATGTTTCACAAGTTGGATCTTCATGCTGAAAGAGCCCTAAACCTGGCCACACAAGTGGATAAGGACCTTTCCTCCTTACAGTCTATGACACACCTCATTCGATCCTGGTCGATAGGAAAGAGAGAGACACTTGAACACAATGTGGTTTTCATATCTGACCACCGTTGCAACCACCTCGCAAATCACCATCGTTGCAACTACCTCATGGATCGACTCACCCGGTGCCTTTACCTTGGTGTACTCCATCATGGCCTCTATCTAGGGGATGAGGCCCCTAGCAAAGTCGCACTTCTAGATCTAGCAAGCACCCCCCCCCACCCACCCAACACACACACACACATACCCGGGAATCGCCATACGGATCTGCACACACCACCAATGTCGGACCCGCCTCCACGCGCTAGATCTGGCAGCACCCCACCTCCAGAATCGTGGGACGATGACACCGATGATCTCACATTTCTAGGGCATCGCAAAGTCCTTGGGGGCGAACATCTCCAGCATGCCCTTCAGGTTGGGAAACGTCATGCGCACCCCGCCCACGGGCTTGCTAGGCGAAGACATTCCCAGGTGGGGCCACATCGATCTTTGGCGAGTAGGCAGAGGCGGTAGGCGAGATTGAGTGTCTTCTCGATGGCCTTGGCCATGAATACATTGGTGCACTCTTACTCTTCATGCGGCTATGCACTAGTCACCTACCATGCCGCAACCAAAGCCATGTGGGGTCCTACCCCCGCTTTTCGGCGACTGCCACCATAACTCCTCTTGCCGAACCTCCTCCCGGTGTTGCGGACGCCGCTTCCTCTGAACCAGCGGCTGGAGGTGGCGCAATGGCGAGGCTACATGAGCTGCTAGCTCTCCTGCATGGTTCAAAAATAATAACTGTTAAGAGCATGAGTGTCGGTGTCAAAACCGGCGGATCTCGGGTAGGGGTCCTGAACTGTGCGTCTAGGCGGATGGTAACAGGAGGCAGGGGACACGAAGTTTTACCCAGGTTCGGGCCCTCTTGATGGAGGTAAAACCCTACGTCCTGCTGGATTAATATTGATGATATGGGTAGTACAAGAGTAGATCTACCACGAGATCAGAGAGGCTAAACCCTAGAAGCTAGCCTATGGTATGATTGTATGTTGTCCTACGGACTAGAACCCTCCGGTTTATATAGACACCGGAGAGGGCTAGGGTTACACAAGGTCGGTTACAAAGGAGAAGATATGCATATCCGTATTGCCTAGCTTGCCTTCCACGCCAAGTAGAGTCCCATCCGGACACGAGACGAAGTCTTCAATCTTGTGTCTTCATAGTCTAACAATCCAGCCAAAGAATATAGTCCGGCTGTCTGGAGACCCCCTAATCCAGAACTCCCTCAGTAGCCCCTGAACCAGGCTTCAATGACGATGAGTCGGGCGCGCAGTATTGTCTTCGGCATTGGAAGGCGGGTTCCTCCTCCGAATACATCACGGAAGAATTTGAATACAAGGATAGTGTCCCATCCTGCAAAATAAGTTCCACATACCACCATAGAGAGAATAATACTTCCAGAAATCTAATCTGCTAACACGTCTTGGCAACATGACATTATGTCATGGCCCGGTGATTATTCGAACCGTTTCCTTTAACTAGCCCCGCACATAACGCGAGGCAGTTTTTGGACACGTCTTGTCAAAGTAGAGATCGTGTCCCCTTATCACGGGATTCTCATCAATACGGGCGTGGGTAACCCAACCGCGCCATCGATTACGGCGCTTGGGGGATAAGCGAGTTTTACCAGGCAGGGCGCATAGTTTCGGCCGCCCATATAAAGGGACAAGGATTCACCTTTTCATCCACGCCTTCTTCCTCCTTTGCTCATCCACTTTCGCACACTCGAGCTCCAGCGCCCAAGTCCGCATTTCCCACCTCGACCTTCTCCAATCATGTCCAGAGCGGGAGGCAGGTGGATGGTCTCCTCCGTCACGGAGGGACACACCAAGAAGCTGAGGAGAGCCGGATACTTGCCTAACGACATCGCGCACCGGCTCCCAGATGAGGGGCAGCTCATCCCCACCCCTAGGCCCCATGAGAGGGTAGTGTTCCTTACCCACTTCCTCCATGGACTGGGATTCCCTCTCCACCCATTTGTCCGGGGGTTCATGTTCTACTACGGCCTGGATTTCCACGATCTGGCCCCGAACTTCATCCTCAACATCTCGGCGTTTATCGTCGTTTGCGAGGCCTTCCTCCGCATCAAGCCCCACTTCGGCTTATGGCTGAAGACCTTCAACGTCAAGCCGAAGGTAGTGAGCGGCCGCCAGGCGGAGTGCGGAGGCGCCATGGTGGGCAAGATGCCCAACGTCACATGGCTCAAGGGCTCCTTCGTGGAGACCATAAAGGGGTGGCAATCGGGGTGGTTCTACATCACCGAGCCGCGCGACCCTAAATGGGCAGCGGCCCCCGAGTTCCGATCTGGCTTCCCCACGCGGCTCACCTCCTGGCAAGAGAAGGGCCTGTCCTGGGGTAGTTCGGGAGAGCTGACCAGACTCCAAACATGTATTCAAAACATGGTGAACAAGAAGCTCAAACTTGTCAACGTGGTCCAGGTCATGCTCATCCGCCGGATCCTCCCGTGCCAACAATGGGCTTTTAACTTGTGGGAGTTCGACCCGGCCCAGCACCGAACTCTGAACAGGCTCTTCGACACAACTCACGAAGATGCCTGGAAGGTGCTGTTCAAGAGCGCCGAGGTTCCCCCTCCCACTACCGAGGACCGCAGATTCTGCGTGAAGCGCCAAGCCAGTGCGGTAAGCTGCTTTACCTCTCACAGGATACTTGTTTTCCATAGTTTGACTTCATGCGGGATCTAAGCTCCCGTACCTTTGACAGGACTGGCAGGAGACGGCCGGACAGATCGACTGTCCGGCTCCTTTGCTCGAAGGCCCAGCAGACGCTCTCTTGGCGAAGATGCTGACTCCGGCTCCTTATACGGTGCCGGAGAAGACCAAGAAGGCCAAGGGAACCCGAAAGAGTTCCCGACGCTAGACGTCATCGGACTCACCGTCTGATGACTCTACGGCACACTCCTCCCCCGAAGACGGGGAGGAAGAAGAAGATGCTCCCCCTCCAGGCGGGGGAGACAAGAAAAGGAAGGCCGCCCCAACTGGGGGGGCCGAAGGGTCCAAGAAGGGAAGGACTCTCCTTCCGGACAGCTCCACCGCCGCCGCCGAAGGCGAAGACGAGTGGTTGCCCAGGGCCAAGCCCCTGGGGAGGTCATAAGTATCCGTATACTAGAGTAACTCATAGCATTTCTTTGTCACACTGCTTTCCCTAACGCTGAATATGATTATGCAGGCCGCCACGAGCCCGTATCGATGTATCGTCGGACGGCTCCCTGGGCTCGTCGGATATGGATAGCGATCCACTTCCGACCGCCACCTCCCCTTGCCCTGCGGACGACGCCAAGGTGTTGTCTCAAGAGGCACCAGGTCGAGGGGAGACAGTCCCGGAGGCACCTCGAGGCGACCTTCCGGACTTCGGGAGCCGAGGGGACAAGGCCCCTGAGGGCCCCGAGTTCAGCCCTCAGCCAAACACCGCGCCGAACCTCCAGTGGTTCCGGACTCGGGCAGGCAGCCTCCTTCTAAGAGGGGCGAGACGCCTGTGCCGGTGACCTCTGTCCATCCAGAGGCGCCGGACAATCTGATGGAAGCGCTTCCATCAACGAGGAGCACCGTACTATTATGAGTGCGGTGGTCCAGAAGGTTCAGTCCGTCAAGAGCGGATTGACTGAAGCCTGTGCCGGCCTTCTAACAGGCTTTGAGGTAAGTGTTTAGAATATAGTAAAAATATTACCGCATAGACAGTAGCCCCTGATGCTCTGTTCGGTGTTCACAAAGAAAAGCCGAACAGAGGATCAAACAACATCGCAGGAGTCTAATATAAGTATGTCAATATGCATATGCAGGCTTCGCTGCTGGCATCTGCCGCACTGACTGCGGAGGTCGCCGCATTGAAGCAGGACCTTAAAGTGTCCAAGGACGAGCTCGGCCTTGCCAAGAGGCAGCTCGAGGAGAACAAAGGTAAGTAATACATAGTGTATGGATATGTATAAAAAGAATGCAATTGCGAAATGACAGGATCATCATGAATTTGCCAGGGGCCACGACCGAAGTGGCGACCCTAAGGCAAGCGTTGTCCGAGGCCGAAGATAAAGCGGCCAAGGAGCGCATCGAGCGGGAAAGGCAAGGGGCTCGGGTGGGCGAGGTGCAGCAAGAGCTCCAGGCTCTCATGACGAAGCACGATGCGTTGGAGCTTGACTCGAAGACGCAAGAGTCTGAGCTTGCCGCGGCCCTCGAGAGCGCAAAAAGTGCCAAGGCCAAAGCCCAAAAGGCCCTCCAGGAGATTGACGCAATGAAGAAAATAGCGGCGGGTAAGGCATTCTATATGCAAAGCAAGCATGTGAAAGTAAATTACCTATTACTTACCCGAATCCGGAGTCGCAGATTTGCCCCGCGGCGTGTCGGATGCCACACAGTTTTACCATGCCGAGGAGGGAAGCTCAACGGAGAAGTTATTCTGGTCTCAGTATACTGGGACCAAACACCCGGTGCCTATGAGCAACCAGCTGAAGCGGCTGGTCGAGCTACACAAAGCGACCGAATAGGCCATGAAGGGCTTTATAGTCCGGTTGTGGCCTGGCAACGCCCTTCCAAACAGCTACTTCGGCCTGGTGAGGCGGCTTGTGGACGCCTGCCCACGGCTAGAGGCCGTCAAGCGGTCTGTCTGCATCGAAGGTGCACGCCGGGCTTTCGCCCGCGTGAAGGTGCAATGGGCCAAGCTAGACGCCGTGAAGCTGATCAAGGAGGGACCCCCGCAGGGCAAGGAGCAACGCACCCCCAAAATTTATTATGAGGGTGTCCTGAAGGATGCCCGTCTTGTAGCGGACGAATGTTCAAGGGATGTAATATTTGAGTAAACTTGCTCGTGTGATCCTCTATGGTGAAAACTTGTTTCATATGCGCTATGCAACGCTTGTTTGAATTAAAAATATTACCTTATGTTTGGCTGTTTATCCAATCTGAGAGATGGCTAGTCCTCGGCTTCTGCCCCCATGCCGCAAGTGCTGGGGTGTTCGGGATAAACCTGAGCACTCTTGTTCCCATTGTTGGGTCCTTCGAGGGAGGTGCTCAGCACAGCGAACAAGGCAACCGGACTAATAATGCTTTATCACTCTCACTTAGCCATAGAATTCTATAATTTTAAATTTCGGCGAAGCCCCTGGTATTCGGAAGGCCGAATTCGGGGCGCGATACACGCCTTTAAGCCGGACATGACCGACTCCTCGCTCTAACCGGCATGAGTCTTTAGGGACTCGAAACCTCGCCGAACAGCGACCAGTCTCTCGTCTTATCATGATAGTTAGTTTTAGCTTTCTCTACTGAGGTGCTTAGCCCAGCAGAACCGGGGCACAATCGCAGTAGTTCTCCTAACGCTACCTTAGCCGATAGAGCGGAACGTAAGGTACCAAAACATAGGAGCCGGGCAAACCCAACATTTGACCAAAGACATGATTCGGAGCTGATGCATATAATGCTATAAATTCAGGGTGCCGCACTTGTGAAAGTGTTCGGACTTCTCACACCATATTGTGGGGTACTTAAGCCCCTGGTGTGTTGGCCGTACCAAAGTGTACGGTTGCAAGGCGTCATTAATGAACACACACACACACACACACACACACACACATATATATATATATATATATAACAAGAATGCGATAATAGTCGTAATATTATGTGTTGTTTATTCAAAGAGTTGCGTTAAAGCAGAATGATACAGATAGTGCGATAAGCAAAAAGTAGGACTATGTCCCTTCCAAGGGCAAGCTGAGGAATAGTATTAAAGCAAATATTTCACTTGTTATCGTAATCCACCTGGGAGTTCCATGGTGTGACATAGCCTTCTGCCTCTCTTGGTTGCTGCATCATGTGTTCGGCAATCATGCTGCTGGACAAGGTTTCTAGAGATTAAAGTCCTGAAAGAGAACAAGAACAAAGCAGGAAGCCCCTAGTGCGGTTTAGGCCGCGCATTGGAGCGTGTCGTAGTTGTGCCCCCCTCCCCACCTGTGCCCATGATATTTTTAATGCGTGATTATGTATGCGTGGCACGAATTTTGCCGTTTGGCTTGGGCCGGGGTGGGGGCCACATTGCTACACGAGCTCAGACCGTGCCAGGCGGTCTAGTTGCCGATTACTCTGAGCGCGTTTGAAGGTGTCCGGGTCTGGAAATGCCGAACTCGTGGATTGCCTTGAGAGGCTGCTTTGCGCTTCTGCTGCGAGGGCTGCAGTGTGCTCCTCCGTGCAGAGAGAGCGCTCTGTGTTTCCGTTAACTGCGATGACCCCCCGGGGTCCTGGCATCTTGAGCTTGAGGTATGCATAATGCGGTACCGCATTGAATCTCGCAAATGCGGTTCGCCCGAGCAGTGCATGATAGCCACTGCGGAACGGGACTATATCGAAGATTAATTCTTCGCTTCGGAAGTTATCCGGGGATCCGAAGACCACTTCCAGTGTAATTGAGCCTGTGCAATGGGCCTCTACACCTGGAATGACGTCTTTAAAGGTCGTTTTTGTGGGTTTTATCCTTGAGGGATCTATACCCATTTTGCGCACTGTGTCCTGGTAAAGCAGGTTCAGGCTGCTGCCGCCATCCATAAGGACTCGAGTGAGGTGAAATCCATCAATGATTGGGTCTAAGACCAGTGCGGCGAATCCGCTGTGACGGATACTAGTGGGGTGGTCCCCGCGATCGAAGGTGATCGGGCAGGAGGACCATGGGTTGAACTTTGGGGCGACTGGCTCCAATGCATATACGTCCCTGAGCGCACGCTTCCGCTTCCTCTTGGGGATGTGGGTTGCGTATATCATGTAAACCATCCGCACTTGTGGGGGGAACCTCTTCTGTCCTCCGGTGTTCGGCTGCCGGGGCTCCTCTTCGTCATCGCTGTGTGACCCCTTATCTTTATCTTCGGCAATTAACTTGTCGGCCTGCTTGAACACCCAACATTCCCTATTGGTGTGGTTGGCTGGCTTGTCAGGGGTACCGTGTATTTGACATGAGCCATTGAGTATGCGGTCCAAACTGGACGGGCCCGGAGTGCTTCTTTTAAATGGCGTTTTCCGCTGACTGGGTTTAGAGCCTTTGAATCCGGCGTTAACTGCCGTATCCTCAGTATTATCGCTGTTAATGCAGCGCTTATGTTTGTTGCGACGTGACCTGCTATTGCTGTCCTTGGTATCCGAAGTACCATGGTTTTTGGATATGTTGTTACTGCGAGCCAGCCAGCTGTATTCTCCGGCACAAAAGCGGGTCATGAGTGTCGTGAGGGCTGCCATAGATTTCGGCTTTTCCTGTCCAAGGTGCCGGGCAAGCCACTCGTCGCGGATGTTATGCTTGAAGGCTGCTAGGGCCTCTCCAACCGGACAGTCGACGATTTAATTTTTCTTTGTTAGGAACCGTGTCCAGAATTGCCTGGCCGATTCTTCTAGCTGCTGAATTATGTGGCTCAAGTCATCGGCGTCTGGTGGTCGCACATAAGTGCCCTGAAAGTTGTCGAGAAATGCGGCTTCTAGATCTTCCCAACAGCTAATGGACTCTGCTGGCAAGCTGTTAAGCCAATGCCGCACTGGTCCTTTGAGCTTTAGTGGGAGGTATTTGATGGCATGTAAGTCGTCGCCGCGGGCTGATGACCCACAAGTATAGGGGATCTATCATAGTCCTTTTGATAAGTAAGAGTGTCGAACCCAACGAGGAGCAGAAGGAAATGATAAGCGGTTTTCAGCAAGGTATTCTCTGCAAGTACTGAAATAAGTGGTGACAGATAGTTTTGTGATAAGGTAAATTGTAACGAGCAACAAGTAACAAAAGTAAATAAAGTGCAGCAAGGTGGCCCAATCCTTTTGTAGCAAAGGACAAGCCGGAACAAACTCTTATAATAGGAAAAGCGCTCCCGAGGACACATGGGAATATCGTCAAGCTAGTTTTCATCACGCTCATATGATTCGCGTTCGGTAATTTGATAATTTGATATGTGGGTGGACCGGTGCTTGGGTGCTGTTCTTACTTGAACAAGCATCCCACTTATGATTAATCTCTATTGCAAGCATCCGCAACTACAACAAAGTATTAAGGTAAACCTAACCATAGCATGAAACATATGGATCCAAATCAGCCCCTTACGAAGCAACGAATAAACTAGGGTTTAAGCTTCTGTCACTCTAGCAACCCATCATCTACTTATTACTTCCCAATGCCTTCCTCTAGGCCCAAATAATGGTGAAGTGTTATGTAATCGACGTTCACATAACACCACTAGAGGCTAGACAACATACATCTTATCAAAATATCAAACGAATACCAAATTCACATGATTACTCATAGCAAGACTTCTCCCTTGTCCTCAGGAACGAACGTAATTACTCACAAAGCATATTCATGTTCATAATCAAAGGGGTAATAATATGCATATAGGATCTGAACATATGATCTTCCACCAAATAAATCAACTAGCATCAACTACAAGGAGTAATCAACACTACTAGCAACCTACTAGCACCAATCCCGGACTTTGAGACAAGAATTGGATACAAGAGATGAACTAGGGTTTGGAGATGAGATGGTGCTGGTGAAGATGTTGATGGAGATTGCCCTCTCCCGATGAGAGGAGCGTTGGTGATGATGATGGTGATGATTTCCTCCTCCCGGAGGGAAGTTTCCCCGGCAGAACAGCTCTGCCGGAGCTCTAGATTGGATCCGCCAAGGTTCCGCCTCGTGGCGGCGGAGTCTCGTCCCGAAAAGTTCCTTCTTATTTTTTTTCTCATCGAAAGACCTCATATAGGAGAAGATAGACGCCAGAGAGCCACCAGGGGGTCCACGAGGTAGGGGGCGCGCCCTAGGGGGGGCGCCCCCCACCCTCGTGAGCAGGGTGTGGGCCCCCTGGCCTTCATCTTTGGCGAGGATTTTCCTTTATTTATGTTCCGTGGTGTTTTAGGACTTTTGGAGTTGCGCAGAATAGGTCTCTAATATTTGCTCCTTTTCCAGCCCAGAATTCCAGCTGCCGGCATTCTCCCTCCTTATGTAAACCTTGTAAAATAAGAGAGAATAGCCATAAGTATTGTGACATAAAGTGAAATAATAGCCCATAATGCAATAAATATTGATATAAAAGCATGATGCAAAAATGGACGTATCAACTCCCGCAAGCTTAGACCTCGCTTGTCCTCAAGCGAAAAGCCGATAACAATAAATATGTCCTCATGTTTAGAGGTAGAGGCATCGATAAAAATAAAATACGGACATGAAGGCATCATGATTATTCTCATAACAGCAACATATATAGATTTTGTCATATGATTACTTATGTTCAAGTGATGATCTATTCACCATGCAAAAGTATAAATCATAAACCTTATTGGGCTCCGACAAACTATAATCTCAGTCATTGAAGCAATTGCAATTTATCATAACATCAGAAAGAGTCTATGTCAGAGCTAAAAAGCAAGTCCACATACTCAACTATCATTTAGTCCTCCATAATTGCTAACACTCACGCGATACTTGTGGTTACGGAGTTTTAATCGGACACAGAGAAAGATAGGGGCTTATAGTTTTGCCCCACAACCTTTTACCTTAGAGGTAATGTCAACAATAATGGTTCATGCTCCCCTACATCCAATTAGATATATATAATATATATATATCATGTTCTTTCCAACATGCTGAGCTTGCCAAAGGATAAAATGAAAAAGAAGTGACGAAGATCACCATGACTCTTGCATAAGGTAGAAGATAACAATAAAGGATAGGCCCTTCGCAGAGGGAAGCAGAGGTTGCCATGCGCTTTTATGGTTGGATATATAAAATCTCAATGCGAAAGAACGTCACTTTGTATTGCCCCTTGTGATATGAACCTTTATTATGCAGTTTGTCGCTTTTATTACTTCCATATCACAAGATCGTATAAAGCTTATTTCTCCCACACCAATCAATCATACATATTTAGAGCAATTTTTATTGCTTTGCACCGATGACGACTTACTTGAAGGATCTTACTCAATCCATAGGTAGATATGGTGGACTCTCATGGCAAAACTGGTTTAAGGGTATTTGGAAGCACAAGTAGTATTTCTACTTGGTGCTGAGAATTTGGCTAGCATGAGGGGGAAAGGAAAGCTCAACAAGTTAGAGGATCCATGACAACATATTTTATCTCAGATATAAGAAATACATGACTCATTACTTTGTCTTCCTTGTCCAACATCAACTCTTTAGCATGTCATATTTTAATGAGTGCTCCCAATCATAAAAGATGTCAATGAT
This sequence comes from Triticum monococcum, assembly GCA_034509565.1. NCBI lineage: Eukaryota > Viridiplantae > Streptophyta > Magnoliopsida > Poales > Poaceae > Triticum > Triticum monococcum. The sequence goes on from CM067841.1 coordinate 542,661,621, forward strand.
AATATATCTATATGTGAAACCTCTCTTTCCTTATTACTTCCTATTAATTGCAACAATGACCAAAGCTATGTCTGCCAACTCCCAACAATTTTTAATCATCATACTCTTTCTATGTGAAGTCATTACTCTCAATAAGATCAATATGAACTTTTTGTTTCTTTTCATTCTTTTTCTCTTTCTTTTATTCACCCAAGATAATGGCAAAATAATCAAGCCCTTGACTCAACACTAATCTTTATTATATATAGCTCACGGACTCGATTACATAGAGGGAACATAAAGCCAAACTCAAAACTAGATCATGCCATAAACTTTATTCTACTAGATCAAGATACTACTAATAGGATCGAACTAAGAAAAACGGTAAAGATAGGAGTTGTGATTGTGATACGATACCGGGGCACCTCCCCCAAGCTTGGTAGTTTCCAAGGGGAGTGCCCATACCCATGTGATTATATCTCCTTGGTTGGTGAAGAAGGTGGAGGTGTTGTTGATGATGCGGGCTTGTCATCCATCTTCCAAGGCATAGGTTCACCATCATAGAAGGATGATCGAGTCTCCGGAATCCTCGAATCTGCAGCCAAACTCATTCTTTTAAATCTATATTCATACTCACAGTTTTGGTTTTGCAGGTCATAGATTTGGGCTTGGAGGTGCTCGATCTTCTCATATAGCTTGAAGATGGCCTCCTCGGTGTTCTTGGCATCCGGCTTGTAGTTGTTAGTGAACTCCGCGAGCATCGTGTGGCTAGCATTGATTCCACGCTCCACCATCCCCTTGCACTTGAAAATTTGTTGCTCCATTGCTTCGAGCCTCGTCTCTACGCTTCCGGTTCCCTTTGGTCCCTCAACATCACGAATGTGCAACAACCCATCACGCATTTCAATGGTTTGAGGGTGTTGCAGCACCTCCGCGAGGTAAGGGTTGATGACCTTCTCGAAGAACTTGTCCTTGGAAACACTTGGGGACATCATGATAATCTAGATCTGTCAGAAAAACAGCTCGAAACAAAGACAGGAGATTTTTGCGTGATACGGGAGTCAAAACCTTCGGGAGAATATATAATGAATTTTTACCGACCAAAATACGTAACGTGCAAGAAAACGGAGTCCGGAAGGCACACGAGGTGCTCACGAGGTAGGGGGCGCGCCCACCACCCTCGTGGGGCCCTCGTGTCCTTCCCGGACTGCTACTTATTTTTCTATTTTTCTAAATATTCCAAAACGGAGAAATATTGCCTTAAAAATTGTTTTGGAGTCGGTTTACTGACCGTACCACATACCTATTCCTTTTCGGAGTCTGAAACGTTTCGGAAAGTGTCCCTTATGTATTCCTCCGGTGTTACGGTTTCAATAATATTGGTTTCAACATTTATGGGATTACCTGAGATATAATGTTTAATTCTTTGACCGTTCACCACTTTCGGATCTGTGCCCTCGAAGTTGTTGATTTTTATGGCACCAGAACGATAGACCTCTTCAATAACATAGGGGCCTTCCCATTTAGAGAGAAATTTTCCTGCAAAAAATCTTAAACGAGAGTTGTATAGCAATACATAACCATCTACATTAAACTCACGCTTTCGTATCCTTTTGTCATGCCATCTTTTAACTTTTTCTTTAAACAACTTGGCATTTTCATAAGCTTGGGTTCTCCATTCATCATGTGAGCTAATATCAAATAACCTATTTTCACCGGCAAGTTTGAAATCATAGTTGAGCTCTTTAATAGCCCAATATGCCTTATGTTCTAGTTCGAGAGGTAAGTGACATGCTTTTCCATAAACCATTTTATACGGAGACATACCCATAGGATTTTTATATGCAGTTCTATAAGCCCATAATGCATCATCAAGTTTCTTGGACCAATTCTTTCTAGACCTATTAACAGCCTTTTGCAAAATTAATTTGAGCTCTCTATTGCTCAACTCTACTTGACCACTAGACTGAGGGTGATAAGGGGATGCAATTCTATGATTAACATCATATTTAGCAAGCATTTTACGGAAAGCATCATGAATAAAGTGTGAACCACCATCAGTCATTAAGTATCTAGGGACTCCAAACCTCGGGAAAATAACTTCCTTAAGAATTTTAATAGAAGTGTTATGATCAGCACTACTAGTTGGAATAGCTTCTACCCACTTAGTAACGTAATCAACAGCAACTAGAATATGTGTGTATCCATTAGAGGCAGGAAAAGTCCCATATAATCAAAGCCCCAAACATCAAACGGTTCAATAACAAGAGAATAATTCATAGGCATTTCTTGACGTTTACTAATATTACCAATTCTTTGACATTCATCACAAGACAAGACAAACTTACGGGCATCCTTGAAGAGAGTAGGCCAATAAAAACCAGATTGCAATACCTTGTGTGTAGTTCTATCTCCAGCGTGGTGTCCTCCATAAGACTCGGAGTGAGACTTGCGTAGGATCTGTTCATGTTCATGCTCAGGTACACAACGTCTAATAACACCATCTACTCCTTCTTTATAAAGATGTGGGTCATCCCAAAAGTAATGTCTTAAATCATAGAAAAACTCTTTCTTTTGCTGGTATGTGAAGCTAGGTGGTATAAACTTAGCAACAATATAATTAGCATAATCAGCACACCATGGAGTACTACGGGAAGTACTTATAACATTTAATTGTTCATCAGGAAAGCTATCATTAATAGGTAGTGGGTCATCAAGAATATTTTCTAACCTAGACAAGTTGTCTGCAACGGGGTTCTCAGCTCCCTTTCTATCAACAATATGCAAATCAAATTCTTGTAGCAAGAGAACCCATCTAATAAGCCTAGGTTTAGCATCTTTCTTTTCCATAAGGTATTTAATAGCAGCATGATCAGTTTGAATAGTTACTTTAGAATCAACTGTATAAGATCTGAACTTATCACAAGCAAATACAACTGCTAAAAGCTCTTTTTCAGTAGTGGCATAATTTCTTTGAGAATTGTCTAGAGTCTTACCTAGCATAATGAATAACATTTAATTTTTTATCAACTCTTTGCCCTAGAACAGCACCTACAACATAATCACTAGCATCACACATAATTTCAAAAGGTAGGTTCCAATCAGGTGGCTGAACAACAGGTGCAGTGACTAATGCTTTCTTAAGTACTTCAAATGCTTCTACATAATCATCATCAAAGACAAACGGTATATCTTTTTGCAATAAATTAGTCAGAGGCCAAGAAATTTTTGAGAAGTCCTTAATGAACCTCCTATAAAATCCGGCATGACCAAGGAAACTTCTTATACCTTTGATGTCCTTGGGACATGGCATCTTTTCAATAGCATCAACCTTGGCTTTATCAACTTCAATACCTCTTTCAGAAACTTTGTGCCCCAAGACAATACCTTCATTAACCATAAAGTGACACTTTTCTCAATTCAAGACAAGATTAGTTTCTTCACATCTCTGCAAAACTCGATCAAGATTGCTCAAGCAATCATCAAAAGAGGAACCATAGACGGAAAAGTCGTCCATGAAAACCTCACAAATCTTTTCACAAAAGTCAGAGAATATAGCCATCATGCATCTTTGAAAGGTAGCAGGTGCATTACATAAACCAAAAGGCATACGTCTATAAGCAAAAGTACCAAAAGGGCATGTAAAAGTAGTCTTTGATTGATCTCTAGCCGACACAGGTATTTGAGAGAAACCAGAATAACCATCTAGAAAGCAATAGTGTGTATGTTTGCATAATCTTTCTAGCATTTGATCAATAAAAGGTAAGGGGTAATGATCTTTCTTAGTAGCTTTATTTAATTTGCGGAAATCAATTACCATCCTATAACCTGTGATAATTCTTTGTGGAATCAATTCATCTTTATCATTAGGAACAACAGTAATACCTCCCTTCTTAGGGACACAATGGACAGGACTTACCCATTCACTATCAGCAACGTGATAGATTATACCTGCCTCCAGAAGCTTTAGTATTTCTTTTCTTACACTTCTTTCATTTTAGGATTCAGACGTCGTTGAGGATCACGAACTGGTTTGGCATCTGCTTCCAAATTTATTTTATGTTGACATAGAGTGGGACTAATGCCCTTAAGATCATCAAGAGTATATCCAATAGCAGCACGATGCTTCTTCAGAGTTTTCAATAATCTTTCTTCTTCATGCTCTGAAAGGTTAGCGCTAATAATAACAAGATATATCTTCTTTTCATCAAGATAAGCATATTTAAGATTATTAGGCAACGGTTTAAGCTCAAACACGAGATCACCCTTGGGTGGAGGTGGATCCCCTAAGATTTCAACAGGCAAGTTGTGATGCAGAATAGGTTCCTGTTTAAAGAGTACTTCATCTATTTCCCTTCTTTCATTCATGAACATATCATTTTCATGGTCTAGCAAATAGTGTTCTAAAGGATCACTAGGAGGTACGTCAATAGAAGCAAGATCAATAATTTCATCCTTACTAGGTAATTCTTCCTCACGATGTTGTTTACTAAATTTAGAGAAATTAAACTCATGAACCATATCATCCAAGCCAACAGTAACAACATTCTTTGTGCAGTCTATGGTAGCATTGACAGTATTTAGAAAGGGTCTACCAAATATAATGGGACAAAAGCTATCTTGCGGAGAAGTGAGAACAAGAGAATCAGCAGGATATTTAGTCTTCCCACACAAGACTTCAACATCTCTAACAATTCCAATTGGTGCAATAGTATCTCTATTAGCAAGTTTAATAGTAACATCAATATCTTCTAACTCAACAGGTGCAATTTCATTCTTAATTTCTTCATATAAAGTATGCGGTATAACACTAGCACTCACACCCATATCACATAAGCCATGATAACAATGATCTCCTATTTTAACAGAAATAATAGGCACGCCTACCATAGGTCTATGTTTATCTTTAGCACAAGGTTTAGCAATTCTAGCAGTTTCACCTTCGAACTGAATAACATGCCTATCAATATTATCAGACAAGAGATCTTTAACAATAGCAATATTAGGTTCTACTTTAACTTGCTCAGGAGGTGTATAAGTTCTAACATTGCTTTTACGAACAACAGTTGAAGCTTTAGCATGATCCTTTATTCTAACAGGAAAAGGTGGTTTCTCAATATAAGAAGTAGGAGCAATAGGATCATTATAAGTGACAGTCTTTTCTTCAACTTTAATATGTGCAACTACTTTTACTTCTATGGGAGGATGATATTTAAACCACTTCTCCTTAGGGAGATCAACATAAGTAGCAAAAGATTCACAGAAAGAAGCTACTATCTCAGAGTCAAGTCCATATTTAGTGCTAAACTTACGGAAAATATCCGTGTCCATAAAAGATTTAACACAATCAAACTTAGGTGTCATACCTGACTCCTTACCTTCGTCGAGGTCCCAATCTTCAGAGTTGCGTTTAATTCTATCCAATAAATTCCATCTGAATTCAATAGTCTTCATCATTAAAGAGCCAGCACAAGAAGTATCGAGCATGGTGCGATTGTTTTCAGAAAGCCGAGCATAAAAACTTTGCATAATTATTTCTCTCGAGAGCTCATGATTGGGGCATGAATATAATGTTGATTTAAGCCTCCCTCAAGCTTGAGCGATGCTTTCTCCTTCGCGAGGCCAGAAATTATATATATAATTGCGATCACGATGAACATGATGCATAGGGTAATACTTTTGATGAAATTCCAACTTCAATCTTTTATAGTCCCATGATCTCATATCATCACATAGCCTATACCATATCAATGCGTCTCCCTTCAAAGATAAAGGGAAGACCTTCTTCTTAGCAACATCATCGGGTATACCTGCAAGCTTAAATAATCCACAAACTTTATCCACATATATTAAGTGCTCATCAGGATGCTTTGTTCCATCTCCTGTAAAAGGATTAGCTAGCAATTTTTCTATCATACCCGAAGGATACTCATAAGGAATTTCAATTTCAATAGGTTCAGTAGGTTGAGGAGCAACTCTTTGCTCTACTAGTCGGGGTGAAGATACCCCGAACAAGCCCCTCAGAGAATTACTTTCCATAGTAACAAGTGACAGTAAATTTCAGCACACTATATAAATTTTTCCTTACCAAATTCCACCTACCAAAGGCGCTACACTCCCCGACAACGGCGCCAGAAAAGACTCTTGATGACCCACAAGTATAGGGGATCTATCGTAGTCCTTTCGATAAGTAAGAGTGTCGAACCCAACGAGGAGCAGAAGGAAATGATAAGCGGTTTTCAGCAAGGTATTCTCTGCAAGTACTGAAATAAGTGGTGACAGATAGTTTTGTGATAAGGTAAATTGTAACGAGCAACAAGTAACAAAAGTAAATAAAGTGCAGAAAGGTGGCCCAATCCTTTTGTAGCAAAGGACAAGCCGGAACAAACTCTTATAATAGGAAAAGCGCTCCCGAGGACACATGGGAATATCGTCAAGCTAGTTTTCATCATGTTCATATGATTCGCGTTCGGTACTTTGATAATTTGATATGTGGGTGGACTGGTGCTTGGGTGCTGTTCTTACTTGAACAAGCATCCCACTTATGATTAATCTCTATTGCAAGCATCCGCAACTACAACAAAAGTATTAAGGTAAACCTAACCATAGCATGAAACATATGGATCCAAATCAGCCCCTTACGAAGCAACGCATAAACTAGGGTTTAAGCTTCTGTCACTCTAGCAACCCATCATCTACTTATTACTTCCCAATGCCTTCCTCTAGGCCCAAATAATGGTGAAGTGTTATGTATTCGACGTTCACATAACACCACTAGAGGCTAGACAACATACATCTTATCAAAATATCAAACGAATACCAAATTCACATGACTACTCATAGCAAGACTTCTCCCTTGTCCTCAGGAACGAACATAATTACTCACAAAGCATATTCATGTTCATAATCAAAGGGGTAATAATATGCATATAGGATCTGAACATATGATCTTCCACCAAATAAACCAACTAGCATCAACTACAAGGAGTAATCAACACTACTAGCAACCTACTAGCACCAATCCCGGACATTGAGACAAGAATTGGATACAAGAGATGAACTAGGGTTTGGAGATGAGATGGTGCTGGTGAAGATGTTGATGGATATTTCCCTCTCCCGATGAGAGGAGCGTTGGTGATGACGATGGTGATGATTTCCCCCTCTCGGAGGGAAGTTTCCCCGGCAGAACAGCTCTGCCGGAGCTCTAGATTGGATCCGCCAAGGTTCCGCTTCGTGGCGGCAGAGTCTCATCCCGAAAAGTTCCTTCTTATTTTTTTCTCATTGAAAGACCTCATATAGGAGAAGATGGACGTCGGAGAGCCACCAGGGGGCCCATGAGGTAGGGGGCACGCCCTAGGGGGGGCCCACCCTCGTGAGCAGGGTGTGGGCCCCTGGCCTTCATATTTAGCGAGGATTTTTCTTTATTTATTTTAAGACGATCCGTGGAGTTTCAGGACTTTTGAAGTTGCGCAGAATACGTCTCTAATATTTGCTCCTTTTCCAGCCTAGAATTCCAGCTGCCGGCATTCTCCCTCCTTATGTAAACCTTGTAAAATAAGAGAGAATAGCCATAAGTATTGTGACATAAAGTGAAATAATAGCCCATAATGCAATAAATATTGATATAAAAGCATGATGCAAAATGGACGTATCACGGGCCATGTGGATGTGGAGGAGGAAATCCTCGATCCATACCGCAGGATCTGTTGTGCCGTCGTATGACTCAATATTTACGGGTTTGAAACCCTCTGGGATTTGATGATCCATTACTTCGTCTGTGAAGCATAGTGGGTGTGCGGTGCCTCTGTATTGGGCTATATCGCGACGCGGCTCGAATGGGTCTTGCCCGCTGTGTTCGGCCCGGCCGGATTGACTTTTACTGTATCCGGCGTGACGTTTATTGTCTCGCATAGTGGCGCGCCCTCGTGATCCGTAGATCGATCTTGCATGTTTTGCTTTGTCCTCCAATACGTCTCGCAGGTCTGGCGTATTTTCCCATGCCTTTTTATTTGAATGGCGTCGGGGTGCAGGCTGAGTTTTTGGCTGGAATGCCACTCTATCGCGGCCACGAGGTGGCCGATTAGCCGCGTCATACGCTTCTTCCTCCAGTCGGGGTAGCAACCTGCATTTTGGGTAATTCTTGGAGGGGCGCTCGGGTTTATTTTCCTCGGCCGCGAGGACTTCAGTCCATCTGTCAACTAGCAGATCTTGATCAGCTTGAAGCTGTTGCTGCTTTTTCTTAAGGCTATTTGTCGTGGCTATAAGCCGGCGCTTGAAGCACTCTTGTTCGACGGGATCCTCTGGCACGGCGAATTCGTCATCGCCGAGGCTTGCCTCGTCTTCGGAGGGGGGCATGTAATTATCATCCTCCGCTTCTCCATCTGCCGCTCTCTCAGGAGGGCTCGCTCCTCCATCCTCCTGCTCTAAATCTTGCTGGAGGGGATTGTTGTTATCTTCGGCACTATCCGGAGTGTTATTATCTCCTGTGCCGGTATCACCACTTTTGCTTTGGCGGGACTTAGAGCGGCACCGCTGATGTCGGCACTTGGGTTGCTTCTTGGAGGGGTCATCCTCCGCTGTCTCATCGCCATTGCCTTCTTTGGTATGTCCACCATGTATATATCGTATGATGAGGTGGCTGTCCAGTGCCCTGTGGGCAGTGGTTCATCTTCGTCTCCCGCATCGTCGTCCATACCGTCAATGTCTTCGGAGTCAAAGTCGAGCATGTCGGTTAAGTCATCGACAGTGGCTACTAAGTGGGTGGTGGGCGGGCCGCGAATTTCTTCGTCGTCCGCATCCCAATCCTGCCGGACATAGTTCGGCCAGGATCCTCCTGACAAGGAGAGAGACCTTAACGAGTTCAGTATGTCGCCAAAGGGCGAGTGCTGAAAAATATCCGCGGAGGTAAACTCCATGATCGGAGCCCAATCGGATTCGCTAGGAATGGGCGCAGGCGGTTCGGAGTCCGTGGCCGAAGAGAGATCCGGCAGTTTGTCAACACGGCTCTCATGCAGAGTAAGGTCGATGTTCGGCTCGATCGCCGATGAGGGTAAGGCCTCCGTGGCGGGGTCCACCCACCCGTCCATGGACGACGCAACTGACTCCGAATTGAGGGTCGGAGCGGCTGCCGGTGCGATCTCCTGAACACTGTCGGATGGTAGAGCTAAATTGTACTCACCATGACCGCATGACGCACAAGGCAGAAGCTCGAATCCGTCGAAGATCAAGTCTCCACGGATATCGGCCTTGTAGTTTAAGCTTCCAAACCTGACCTGATGGCCAGGGGCGTAGCTTTCAATCTGCTCCAGATGGCCAAGCGAATTGGCCCGTAGTGCAAAGCCGCCGAATACAAAAATCTGTCTGGGGAGAAAAATCTCACCCTGGACTGCATCGCTAACGATGATAGAAGGAGCCATCAAGCCTAACGGCGACGACACAGAGTAACTCTCAATGAAAGCACCAATGTCGGTGTCAAAACCGACGGATCTCGGGTAGGGGGTCCCGAACTGTGCGTCTAGGCGGATGGTAACAGGAGGCAGGGGACACGAAGTTTTACCCAGGTTCGGGCCCTCTTGATGGAGGTAAAACCCTACGTACTGCTTGATTAATATTGATGATATGGGTAGTACAAGAGTAGATCTACCACGAGATCAGAGAGGCTAAACCCTAGAAGCTAGCCTGTGGTATGATTGTATGTTGTCCTACGGACTAGAACCCTCCGGTTTATATAGACACCGAAGAGGGCTAGGGTTACACAAGGTCGGTTACAAAGGAGAAGATATGCATATCCGTATTGCCTGGCTTGCCTTCCACGCCAAGTAGAGTCCCATCCGGACACGAGACGAAGTCTTCAATCTTGTGTCTTCATAGTCTAACAGTCCTGCCAAAGAATATAGTCCGGCTGTCCGGAGACCCCCTAATCCAGGACTCCCTCAATGAGCCTTACTGCACCACTAAAACTAAGTCAATTTTTGTCGTATCAAAAGAACCCACAAGGAGAGAATGACAGGCGACGAAGGCACCCAGAAGACAAGAACGAAAAAGTACTGTCACTGTAGTTCAAAGACCACCATGACTCGGAGGTTAAATTCCTCTCTGGTTAGGAATGCCATCTGGTTGGCAAGGCAAGCTCACCGTGGAAGATGCATCGGTTGCTATGCTTTCAAATGCTTCAGATGGTGTTGGTTGCCATGTTGTTGAAGAAGCGGTAATGCAGAGTTGGAGACTAAGGTAAACATCGAGGTAGATTCGAAGTGTTATAGAAGGCACAACTAGAACATACATAAGAAACTATCTCATACAAATTCAATGATGCACAACCTGCGAGAGTCAACATTTCAGAAGAAACATGTCCTTCACCTCCATTCCTTTTAAGGCCGAATGCATGACACTAGCCACTAGGAATGATATGTTAGAAGGACTATATTTGATAGGTGTATCTTTACGGAAATGATAAGTCAAACAACTCCCTTGTGAATGGTTCCAAAACAGGTAACTATATATGCTAAAGTCAGATATTTGCTTACAATTTCTTTGAGCTTCTCACCGCATGTCTGCAAGCCACTACCACCTGGACTGGGAGCCTTTGTACTGCTGTACTGATAAGTATCACATTGTCACCTTCCACCTCGCCACCCTCAAGTGGGCTGCAGCCCAGGCTGCCATTGCCATGGATGGATTTCCATGCCTTTCTAGAAGTTCTTCTGATGAAGAAAACATATTTATGTAAGGATTACCAAAATAGAGGGAACTTACAACAAGACACAACTAATTATAGATTGCATTATCTAATCTTCCTTTTCTAAATTGCTACAACCTACTATCTATTTTTCCTAGTCATGCAACCATGTCACATAAGTAAATCATGCATGCTAGTAAGCATAATATCTCAAGCCACCTTCTACGTACATAGAGATAGAACCATGTCGACTATGTCCATTCACTGGTTGCACCGAATGCTAAAATACATTAATGTATGTTGACCAATGGGTACGATAGCTTAGAAGGGTGATATTTTTGAAAAGTTGAGTCAAACATCTCTCCTAAGTATCATTAATTAAGAACTGGTGCAGGTTTAGCAGAAGGTTAGCGTGAACAACTCTTATACCGAAGCGCCTAAAAACAAGTATGTTAAACTGTTAAAGGGGAGATATTTGACACATGAAGATATTAACTCAGTTCTGACTCTTTTTAAAAAGAACGGCATGTTCAGAGCAAGATATTTGCAAAAGCGAGATACTTGCTTGCGCAACTTTATGACATGGAAGATATTAGCGAGTGTGTGCATACCTGAACAACTCTGCTCTAAACTGCTAGTAGTGTTCAATATGTTAAAAATATTTTTGTTTAGCACACTGAGGGCAACATACTATTTACTTTGGTGTGCACCTTTTTACTCGTCGCTCCGAGGCTTAACAGCTTGGTGCAACTTTACATAGTGGATAACCTAAACAATTCACTTTGTTGATGCTAGTTTACAAAACTAATTACTATATTCCTAATCTCTCGGCTAAAGCGAATGCTGGATGTGACACGGCCAATCACTCTGCGATGCCTCCATGCCCACCTGCCTCCAAAACCTTGGATGCAAGACACCAAGAAAGTGCACGCAGAAAAAACAGAGCACTACCGCTACTAACTATCGATCACTATCTTGCTTTGGCGCGTGCACGCACTAGCCACTTGCCATCTCAAGCACTCTCAGGTACAAAGTGTACGATTATAAACTCCCCACATGCAGGCCGACCATACCAAGAAACTCATAAAGGGAAGTTCAGATCGACGCCAGTCGCGATGCCATGTAGGTTGCCGTGGCAGATCTTTCCGTAGCCACGGAAACAAAGCACACCCTTTTACCACGGGGTTTCTCTAGGAAATGGCATTGTAGTGGAATGGTCCTTTTTTCCCTTCTTGAAATAAGATAAAACCTCACGGTCTTTGTATCTTCAGATGCACACAACAACAACACTATTGAAAATAATGTTTAGCGTCGATAACGAAAAGAAAAAAAAATCCAAGGTCATTCATGTAATCACGTTGATTGGCCTCACCACAACATTGGGTGATAAACATAAAGACAAGCGTACACGGATGTACGTAGAAAATAGAAGATACAGAAGCCTGTTGGATGATCTTTTGGGTCCGAACTCCAGACAGTGTGATCCAGACACACGTGGTGGGAGATATGAGGTGATTCATTGGAGTTGCCTTAGCACACATGTCTCTTTTGGTTCATAGGATAGGATCATCGTAGAAATAAGAATTTTGTAGAAAATGAGATGACATGTATCTCAAATCCTATGAGTAGGAATAGGAAACGAGATGCCATTTGATTGACACCAAAGAAATTTTTTCATTGAGTCTAGGCTCATTTTTATTTTCCTATGAAATGTGAAAGAGAGGAACCAATCCTATATAGGAATAGAAATCCATTTTTATGAATTAAAGGGCTCTAAAGGAAAAATTCTATAAGAATTCTATCCTCTAGAATTCATATGAAACAATGCCCTGTACATTTGGATCTTTAATGGGAGAGAAAAAGTGCGCTTATGAGCATTCCTATTTTAACAAGCAATAGGGACGCTTACAACGTATACGCACACTTGTGCTATTTCTAACACGTAGTGGGGTCGCGCCCGGCGTAAACCCACAGTTGCCGCGGCACTAACGATCGTGGATGTGATATTTCACAACCAGGTAGGATCTTTGGGACTTTCCCTATGCCTTATCATCAAGTTATTTTAGTTGATTAGTTGTCACCGAGGCTGGGCACAACTATGCGAGCATGAACTTTGCTCACAGTTTTTTTTTTGCACGAATACTTACTTACAATCTGCGTATCTTTTCAGTGATAGAAGAAAATAAAATGAGTACAAAATAGAGAGTAGTGTACAACACATGGTATGAACGTAGAAAGGCAGGAGCATGGAGCATAGAGACAGATGCTCAGCCAGGAGCATGGCTCGCAGGTTTGGATTAACGAGTACTCAGCACACGTTCTTTAGCTGTGCGCGTTCCGCTGGGGTTAGGGGGGTCTCTCGAGTCTCGACAGCAGACCCCAAGTACCTATGCACGCAAGCAATGCCCACGCGAAGGAGATACTTGTAGGAAGTGGCTCCAAAGTGACCAAAAGGCGTATCCGCGTATGTACTACGTGCGGCCGCATCCTCACGCGAGGGTCCCTATCCCTGCAGCAGCTCAGCTGCCTAGCTGCATGATGCAACTTGGCCGGGGAACACCACCCCCATAACAATGGTGCGCGCTCTCTTATATATACTCCACGACCAGAGCAGAGAGTGACAGACACGAATAGCAGCTACCACAGGCATCAACCCATTAGCTTGAAACAGCGGCCGGACGAACTCATCTCTGATCGTCGACAGAGCTGGGTGGGTGGGCATCGTCTCTCTATCATTTACTTCATCAACCATGGGCCGCCCTGATTCGGAGGCGCCGACGTCGAGCATCGCCGCGCGGCTGGCTGCTCTCCACGACCACGCCCACGGACACGGGGGAGGCGCGGCGGCGCCGTCGGGTGCAGGATCGGCCTTCGACGCCAACGTGGTGATCATCCTTGCCGCGCTCTTCTTCGCGCTGCTCTTCGTCATCGGGCTCAACTCGCTGGCGCGGTGCGCGCTCCGGTACGTGGGCCGCGGGGCCACGGCAGCCGCCGCCGGCGAGGGCGGGGCCACGGCGCGGGGTGCCTGCCGCGGAGGCGGCGGCATCAAGAGGCGCGTGATCAGGAGCCTCCCCGTGGAGGTGTACGGCTCCGGGGAAGTCATCGACGACGTGTGCGCCATATGCCTCGGCGAGTTCGTCGACGGCGAGAAGGTGCGCGTGCTGCCGCAGTGCGGTCACGGGTTCCACGTCCGGTGCGTCGACGCATGGCTGGTGTCCCACAGCTCGTGCCCGACGTGCAGGCGGCTGGTGACCACGGGCGCACCCCCGAAGGGCGGCGACGGCGGCATTGGCCATAACCAGTGTCCCGCAGAGACGGACACGATCACCGTGGTCATCGTGTGAGTTCATAGCGCAACGAAGCACGCCATTGCCGGTACTGCACCACAAGGGAGCAGAATTCTGCATGCGGAAGCTCTTGTAGAATCATCCCGCGACGGTTTCAATGCTCGTGCTGCATGTAGCGTGTCGCCGAAACATATCAAGTGCTCACCGTAAATATTTGACGGCGTAAATGTTATACTAACATATTTATTTTCGGAAAGGAAGATAACACTTGGCGTACGCATCAAATATGCACAAATCCGCGAACCAATATATGGTTGGATGGTTAGAGGGTTCAAGTCCTGGTGCTCGCATTATTCTTAGATTTATTTCAGGACTTCCGGCGACGCGCTTTCACTGGAAGGAGATGTTCTCATCAACGACGAGGCGCCTACGGTGACTTCGTAAATTTTAAGATGACATGCCGGCTCAGTCTCTCGGAGGTGCTCATAGAGGTAGGGTGTGCGTGTGTGCGTTCATAGGGGTGAGTGTATGCGCGTATGTATGAGCGTTTGCGTCTATACTGGTGGTCAAAAAAATGTATGCACAAATCCATATATTTTTAGTTATTTATAATTACTATATTATAAGCGAAGCCTAGGAATCTCGGCTTATGGAAAAGTAAGGCCATTCAAAATGATCGGCCTCACGACAGGATATCTACAATCCTACCACGAACCCAATTCAAGAAGAGATTTTGATATATGCACTGACGTTGACTAGTTCAAGTAAAGGTCTAACATGTGATTTTTATCCCTAAAGTCAAGCTTAGAGCCAACACTTTCAACAAGGGTGTTTCGCTCGCACAACAACAGTACCTGATCTAGCAAACGAGAAGATCATGGGTTCACCCCGAGTACACACATACTTGTCGTCGGATTCATCGCTGCCAGCAACTTTTCTGCCGTCTGACGACATCGCATAAGCCAAATCTTTGTGCTGAGAGAGCCCAAAACCCGATCACACCAGCAGAGAAGACGCCGAATGCAAATTTAGGACTACGTCGTTCTGCTTCCGGTCCGTACCGCACCTCCTTCTATCCTCATCGACAGAAGAGAAAGGGACGCTTGGACATAAGGAGGTTTTCGTATCCAACCAATGTTGCAGCCACAAAAGTCATTGTCGTTGTAGCTACCTTGGAGATCCACTCACATGTCCCCGGTGCCATCACCTTGTTGTCCTCCACCATGGCCCCTATCAGCGGGATCAGGCCCTTAGGCCTGGCCACGCCGCAATGCCACACATGTCATTTCTTCACAAAACTTCGTACGTTGGTAGAAGGTTTGATACCCCAAAATTTCAGGGTTTTTAAAAATCCTCCTAGTATTTTTTTTTGATTTTACTATTCATATAAGGTCCATGGCACGTGAGAGTTCTTATGCATTTTCGCCCCTACCTCCTCTTATGTACGTGGACGAGGGGGTAGGGTTATATGGGCCCGACTCGGTTACATGACTTGTAGACTAAATTATGTCTAAATTACATGTCCAGTAGTACAAGTTGTCAGGTCGCGGACCTAAGCCGATGTACGGACCGGTGGACCGACTTCCAGTAAGCTGATGTACCCTTGGTACATGGGACCGTCAAGGAACCTTACTACACCATTAAAATGACATAACATTTTTTTCTACTTAAAAGGGCCCGCAAGGTGAGAATGATGGGTGACCACCGCACCAAGAAAGCAAAAACAAAAAACTAAAATAGCTCGAAGGCACTATAACTTTGAGGTTAAATTCCTTCTCGGTTAGGAATGCCATCAGGTTGGCGGGGCAAGTTCATCATGGAAGATGTGTCAGTTGCCATGCTTTCAAATGCTTCAAATGATATTGGTTGTGATGTTGTTGAAGAAGCAGCAATAGAGAGTTGGGTATTAAGGGAATCATCGAGTAGATTCGGTATATTAAGAATGGTAGAAAAGGAACATGTATAAGAAACCATCTCATACAAATTCACTGGTGCAAAATCCAAAGAAACATGTCCTTCGCCTGCGTTCATTTTAAGACGCCAAATGCATGACACAACCCACTACGAATGATATGTTAGAAGGATGATATTTGTTAGGTGTATCTTTACAAAAATGGTAATTCAAACAACTCTCTTGTGAATCCTTCAAAAACAAGTATGTTAAAGTCAGATACTTGCTTACACTTTTCTTCTGGCTTCTCAACGCATGTGTGGAGTCCACAGCCACCTCGACTGGGAGCCTTTGTAGTGCTGCACTGATAAGTATTCCGCTGTCACCTTCCACCCTGCCACCCTCTAGTGGGCTGCAGCCCAGGCTGCTATGGTCATGCATGGATTTCCCATGCCTTTGTAGGATTTCTTGTGATGAAGAAAACATATTTATGTGCCAAGGATTACCGTAGTACAGGGAACTACTCGGTTAAAAAAAAGTACATGGAACTTATGACAAGATACACTAATTATACATCACATTGTCCAATAAGAATAATATATCAAGCCAATCTGCTATGTACTCCCTTCATTTTTATTTATTCTGCATATTAGATTTGTCTAAAATCAAACTTTATATACTTTCAACAAGTTTGTAGAAAAATATATGCTCATTAACATATACATCACCAAATCAATACCATCGGATTCATCATTGCATATATTTTCACATCATATAAATTGGTTACTGTAAATGTTCATGTTGTTTTCTACAAACTTGGTCGAATTTTATAAAGTTTGACTTCATTCAAAGCTAATATGAGGAGTAAATAAAAACGAAAAGAGTACATAGAGGTAGAACCATGTCCGCCATCCCCATTCACCCTGCAGCATCAAATGCTAAAATACATTAGCATATGTTGGCCAATTGGTGTGATAGATTAGAGAAGGGTGATATTTATTGAAAAGGTAAGTCAAACAACTCTTCTAAGTATCGTTAAGAACTAGTATTTGCTCGAAAGAAGATATTTGCGCAAGGAAGACATTAGCTGGTGCAACTTTAACAGAAGGTTAGCGTGAACGACTCTTCTTCTGAAGCGCCTAACAACAAGTAGGAGTATGTTAAACTGTTAAAGGGCTGATATTTGAGGCATGAAGATACTAACTCCATTCTGTCTCATTTCAAAAAGAACGGCATGTTTAGAGCAAGATAGTTGCAAAAGGGAGATATTTGCTTGTGCACCTTTATGACATGGAAGATATTAGCGAGTGTGTGCACACCCGAACAACTTCTACTCGGAGTATTTCCATACTAACTTGCTATTTAATACTCCGAGGTCGACAAACTATTTGCTTTGGTGCACTTTTTTCTCGTCGCTATGAGGCTTAACAGCGTGGCGCAACTTTAAGAAGTGGATAACCTAGAAATTCCCTTTGTTCTCAATTGTTTACAAAACTAATTACTAGTATCTTCCTAATCCCTCGGCTAAAGCGGTTGCTGGAAGTGACACTGCCAATCAGTCTCCGATACCTCCATGCCCACTTGCCTCCAAAACCTTGGATGCAAGATACCTAGAAAGTGCACATAAAATAAGCAGGGCACTACCGCTACTAACTACTATCTATCACTGTCTTACTTTAACGCGTGCACCATGCATGCACTAGCCCCTTCCCATCTTAAGCACTCTTAAGGTACGAAGTGTACGATAATAAACTCCCCACATGGATGCTGAGTTGCCGACCATACCAAGAAACTCAAAGGGAAATTCAGATCTATGCCAGTCACGATGCCAGGTAGGATGTCGTGGCAGATCCTTCTATAGCCACGAAAACAAAGCGCGCACTTTTGCTCTATTTTTCTCTAGCATGCGGTGAGGACTCGCATAACACGTACACCCGCACTATCTCGTTGTATCGTAGTAGATAAGAGCGCGCTTTTGCTCCGTTGTTGACGACACGGTAGGGACGCGTACCATGTATTCGCACACTTGTGCCACTAGGGCTCGCAGTCGTAAACTTTCACTATGATAGTTGATTTTTCTCAGAGTTCGAAGAAGTGATTTCTGTACCATTGGATTTGTTTATGTTATCACCAAAAATGTAACCTGGTCACAGGTGAGTAGTAGTGGAGTAGGAGTAGTATTTCTTTGCACGCGGTTTCTTGTATCAGAATTTAACAATTCTAGAGCCAATTTATCATTTCTACTTTGTAGATCATCAAAACAAGAGAAGTAATATTTCTAATTAAAGACCCAGAAAGCGGATTTCAATCAAAATTCCTAAACATGATATTAGTTTTTTCTCTCGTTCACGATGACAGTGTTGTGGAATGTTTTCTTCCTTCAAATAAGATGAAACGCCCGGCCTTTTGTATCTTCAGATGCAGACAACTACAACACTATTGAAAATAATATTTGGCAATTGAAAAGAAAAATTCAAGGTCATTCACGCTCCCCACAACAACATTGGGTGTTAACACAATTACACAAATAACATGCACACACCTATATAAGCCATGGTACAATAGAAAATACAGAAGCCAGTTGGATGATCTTTTGTGTCCACCGGGCGGCAGACCCGGTTAGCAATCTAAAACATTGATATATGCAAAAAAAAATCTTTTGTGTCCAGAGTCTGCACAGTCTGATCCGGACATATGTGGGAAATACGGGGGAGTTCACTAGAGCAATACCTTCGACATTTAAATCTTTTTTTATCTTGACATTTAGATCTTTAATGTGAGAAAAAAGTTGCGGTTTTTAGTACGCCCTATTTTAACGGGCAGTAGGGACGCGTACAACGTATATGAACACTTGTGCTATTTCTAATATGCAGTGGGGTTGCGCCCCACAATCGCCGCGCCACTAACGCTAGTGGACGTGGTCTTTTGCTACCAGATAGGATTTTCGGGGGTTACCCAATGTCTTTTCATCAAATTATTTTACTTCCTTTGATTCAAAATAAGTGTCCTCATTTTAGGTCAGGGAGTAGTTGTTATTACAAACTTTGGGCACGGCTAGTAGTAATGCATTGTTCCTTTTTTCGGATACTAAGATTCATCTGGCCTTACAAACACACTCCCACAGAAAAGTAAAATTATAGCGAAAGCTTTGAGGGTGCTGAAATCTTCTTTCTTTTGCATCCACCGGCTGTGCGCCATGAGCATAGCTCTGTGCCGCCTCTGAGCCTCTACCTTGACGAAGCAAACTTTTTGAAACCCTGAAGCTTGTAAAAGAAGTCTGGGAAGTTGTTGATGTAGACTAGGAAACGTCGGCGGCTACGATCTGCGAAGTAAATTGCGGTTCCAAAGAAGAGGACGCTGATAAGGTCTGTAGAAAGCCCGAAGATCATGAAAGCCGTCTAAATCTAGAGGATCCACCGGAAACCTAAACTGGCCGGCTGAAAGACTCGTCGGAGACACAAAACAACATACCCTCCGTCGGTGATAAGCACACTAGCGGAATAGAGATATTGCTTTGGGGGGTCCTCCCGCTAAAATATGCATTTTTACGATATCTGAAAATATAGCTATTTCCCGCTATAGCTTTATATTTGAAGTCATTTTGCTCCGCTAAGTTTCAACATGGCCAACATTTTCTGAGCTTTTCAAAATTGCGTCACAGCGGCCCAAATTTCTGCCATAGTATTCCTTCTTTTTTATATAAACATAATGCCCGGATGTAAATCTTGGCTATTGAATTAGGATGCTTCATCAGTACATTGGCCTTTTTATGCCTGGACATGTATTTGTCAATTATATGATGTGATGTCCCTTATATGATGCCTAATTGTGTGCTTATTTTGTTTTTTTTCACTATGCAAGTAAAAATGCTAAATTCCCCTGCAAAAAAAAGTAAAAATGCTAAATGGTTGCCATAACTTTTCATAGCTTGTGGACGAGCCACGGCAAAATGGCATAGCCCATTACATTCGCAAAAAAAAACCGGCAAGCCCGCTACTTAAAACCAGAACCTGAATATCCAGCGAACGTTAGACTTTTATGCATGATAAATCAAATATTGTTAATGGCAAATTTAGTTGACGAGCATGGCAAATTCTTCTCAGTTCATTTTTTATCAAAAAATTGCAAAATAAATTTGCCATCATCGCGGCAATATAAATGGCCATAAAAACGTTCAGAGTGACGAACGGACGGTTCCGACGCCCTCTTCGCCTCATTAAAATGGCAAGTTCGGCGTTTGTTCGCCGGCGCACGGCGAGTTCGCTGTCCAGTCCAGAGATACCCGCAACCCCAGGTAGGTTCGCTCGTTGTATGCACGCAAGGAAAGCCCACGCTGTCCAGTCCAGAGATACCCCCACCAACCCGAGGTTCCTTCCTAGCCCCGCTTTGCCTCCAACTCCAAGGAAGGCGACCAAAAGGCGAGCGTACGTGCGGGCGCGGCCGCACTCACGCGCGTGTCCCTATCCCTGCAGCAGCTCAGCTGCCTGGCTGCCGCTTGCAGGGCGCAACTTGGCCGGGGAGCGCCCTTTTTCAAAGTACACGCTCCCCCACGAACAATGGTGCGCACCGGGAGCGCGCCCGCTTATATATACCCCGCGGCCATAGCAGAGCGTGACAGACACGAGTAGCAGCTACCACAGGCATCAATCATCCAGTTCCAATACCTTGAAGCAGCGGCCCGGCGAACTCATCTCCGATCGATCTAGCTGGGTGGGCATCATCATCGATCTCTCTCCTCTCTGATTAACTTGATCAACCATGGGCCGTCCTGACTCGGAGGCGCCGACGTCGAGCATCGCCGCCGCGGGGCTGGCTGCTCTCCGCGACCACGCCCACGGACACGACGGAGCCGCGGCGCCGCCGGCCGCGCCGGACTCGCCCTTCGACACCAACGTGGTGATCATCCTCGCCGCGCTCTTCTTCGCGCTGCTCTTCGCCATCGGGCTCAACTCGCTGGCGCGGTGCGCGCTCCGGTACGTGGGCCGCGGGGCCGCCGCCGGCGAGGGCGGGGCGACGGCGCGGGGTGCCGGCCGCGGAGGCAGCGGCATCAAGAGGCGCGTGCTCAGGAGCCTCCCCGTGGAGGTGTACGGGTCCGGGGAGGTCATCGACGACGTGTGCGCCATCTGCCTCGGCGAGTTCGTGGACGGCGAGAAGGTGCGCGTGCTGCCGCGGTGCGCGCACGGGTTCCACGTCCGCTGCGTCGACGCCTGGCTCGTGTCCCACGGCTCCTGCCCCACCTGCCGGCAGCCGGTCATCGAGGGCGCGCCCGCCAAGGGCGGCAGCGGCGGAGCTGCTCAAAGCCAGCGGCCCGCGAGCACGGAAATGATCGCCGTGGTCATCGTGTGAGTTCATCCGTCGCGCAACGAAAGCATGCCATTGCCTGCCGGCGCAGCACGACAAGGCAGCACAGCTCTGCATGCCCAAGCTCTGGTGGCACCATTTTCCGGCATCGATTGCCATGCTTGCCTGCCAGGCGCTGCTAGTGGATCAACGTATGATCGAAGTGCTCAGCTGCACATGTAAATATTCGACGGCGCAGAACACTGTACTGGCAATCCGACATACAATGAGCAAAAAGTTTTGCTGGATCAATTTGCCCCCGTGTCCCCCTTTCCGCCGCCGCCGCCGGCATGGGCGCCCGTCCCCTTTTCGGCGCGGCGGGGTCGCACACGTCGGCGTCAGCGTCGGCCGGTTGCCCGGCGCCAGGACGCGACACGTCGACGCGTGACCATGTGCCGACCCGCCGATCCGCGCGCGAACCAACCACCCGCGCAATCGCAACGTGCGTGCGTCCCAACGGCGTGCCTTAGCCCGCACGCGACGGCGATCGATCGGCGCGCGCAACCGCCGGGATAACTCCGTCGCGCCAACCCCCGCCCCGCGATCGCCACGTCCAGCGGCACGGACGCCAGCTCCGTCGTCGTCGCCCGGTGCGCACGCGATTCAGGCATCCTCGCGTGCACTAGTGGGGGTGGCCCCTGACGCCGACGGGTCGAGGACGACTGACGTTCAGTTCAACCACCTGGATGCTACGCGCGCGGGTTAGCTGAATAAGTTCCCCGTCAGTTTCACCCGTCCCGCTCTGCTCTGCCTTTGCCGACTAAAACTATCTCGGGAGTTACCACTTCCGTGGCGGAAGGAGGAAAAAGAGGCCACCTCCGTGGCAACATATGCACATGTGCATGCGTGATTGGTGGCTCGATTACTCTATCGAACCACCCAACCATGAATCATCACGTATACGTCGTGTTGATTGGACGGTCTAGCTCGATCGGGTAAGATAAGATCCTCGCGCGAGCGTATGTGGCACCGTCTAGGAGTTACCGCGTTAGGACAGGCAAATGATGGAGCTCTTTACAGTTACATGCTTATAATTTATACAGATCAAACAAATTTCATCCAACGACAAGGACAAAAATCGCACGCGAGCACAAACATTCAGAAGCAGAACGGAGTATATAGCAAGTAACTTAACACAGGTAGTCCAGCAATTGCACCCGTGGCAGCGTGGCGGGCGGGCCTCGTGGCGCGTCCCGCTCCTGCCACCGGCGCCGCTCCAGCACGCTCCAGAGCCAGCAGAGCACCGGCTTCAACGACCCGAGCCACCGGGCCACCGCCTCGTGGAGCCTCCACGACCTCCTGGCGCCTGCCGGGTCCTCCCGCCGGCCGTCTCCCTCCGTCCGGGGCAGTGCCGCCGCCGGCGTGGCGCCGTCGGCCGGGTCTACGAACCTGGCGGGGCTCGGCTCGGAGTAGCACCGGCGCAGGATGGCGCTCTTGAGCTGCGCCTCGAACGCCAGCCGCTCGTACTCGTCCAGCAGCGTGCTGCGCCGGCCGCCGCAGCCGGCGCTCACGTCCAGGCTGTACCGCGCCAGCACGGCCCCGACGTCGTCGCCGCCGCCGTCGCCGACGAACTCTATCGACGAGCCATCCATGGTGGTACTATACCAGTATTGTCGCGCCGCTCGTACGCGCGCAATGCCACTCGCTGTATTTAGGGAGGCACGCACGCTCCGGTGCCCGTAGGCCGGTGTGGTCCTCGCATGCACCGCATTATTCTGAGCCAAAGTTGGCCCGAGCCTGGCGTCGGGGCGACGGCAAGGATCGTCGCCGGACCCGGAAGGGCTTCTTGCTCCGTACGGCTCGTGTAATGCAGATCAAAGGGCGCATCGGCATCGCAATGTCTACGGCCTCCGATGAAGAGCACATCACTGTTGACGATCCACTCGCTGCCTCCTTCACTGTTGTGTGCTTCGGGGACCTGTGCTGTACGCAAGGAACAACACAGCCGAACAACACGTTGCCTTATTGACAAAGGGAACGGAACTTTGCACTGTGCCTGTGCTTCACCAAAATTGCGTTGTAGTACGAGATTCTAGCTCTGTCGCTTTAACTACCCAGCAGAGAAAATTCCTTCTGCTTTTTGTTTTTGCGAACGCATCATGTAAAGCTGCGGTTGCAGACGGCCACTGCAAGCAATCTGCTCGATTGCCAAACCGTCCGCAAATGTCTAGATCGAACAGGCTAGGCCTTTTCCTTTTTGCGATCCAACTATGGTCAACAAAACTGTTAGGATTGTTCCAGTTCCCACAAACCGAAATCAAACTGGAGGCGTTTTGTGCACGTCCATCACATAAGAATCCAACAACGCGGACCCACACCCATCCAAAACATGGCATAGCCTATGCATTTGGAATTTTTTTTGCCACTGTTTTCGTTGCAACAACAAAATTATTCGCATCAAGTCCTTCTTCGAAGAAAACTCATGCCCAGTGGATGAGAGCTGCCACGACACACACGTGGCCTCGAACACGGTTCGCAACTATGTCGTGAACATCTCATACTTCCATGGTGGCAGGCCGCTGGGACTTCTCTATACGCGCACCTGGCAACTACAAGGTCTGTAATTGCTATGGGTGCCCTTACTCAACCATACTTAAAGGGTTTCTGGCGACGGTGAGTGGTAGCGTCGATGTCATCTCCGCCTCCATCAACCACCGAAATTTCCCATCACCATTGTACTACGAAGACCAAGGACGTTGTGACAATGGCCGCGCTCTGCACCATGGCCAAGGGCACCCTAGTCGTCTCCTCTGCCGGCAACAAGGGCCCGGACCTATCGCCCGTCAGCAACGATGCGCCATGGCACTTCACAGTAGGCGCTGGCTCTGTGGACCGGAAGATCGTCGCCTACATGGTGTTGGAGAATGAAGACCTCATGGACCCCAACGTTAACAACCCATTCATCATCAAGCCGGACATCCTGGTGTTGGGATTGGACAACCTGGCCCAATGGTGGAGCTTAGTGAGGGCCAAAGGGGACCATGCCGCCCCCCCCCCCCCCCCAAAAAATAAATAAACACATACTCCCTCTATCACATACTACCACCTAGATGTATCATGTGATCTCGATGTTTGTGCAATTGCAAACTACACAAGGTATTATGTTGATTGTCAATTCAATGATACTGGAATTAGGGTTTATGCTGCTATAGTTTTGATTGTTTATTGTCAATTCAATGCTACTGCATTAGTATTTATGGTGCTATAGTTGTCAAGCGCAGTATCTCTAAGCATATATACTACTTAAGAAGTTGCCTGCAAATTTAAGTACAAACAATTTACACTTTCTTATTTGAACCTGGTGATGTTTATGGTCACCGTCTATCACGATCATGTTCATCTCCGGCAACGGCTCCTCCTCCGAAGCCAACCACATTTGTTCTCATGACGGAGTCAGACGAGAAGCTCGTCATCCGCATCACCCTCAGTCAGTCGTCATCCGCGCCCTCCGCGGTGGCCCGCCAGGACTCCTCCAGCCCTACGCCTGACCACGCCAGCTCGTCGCACCGTAGGTGGCTGAACGGGAATCTAATATCTCCAGGTCGTCACCTTCAACACCTGTTCCTCTCGACATACGTTGGGTGCTGGTCCCGATAACTCTATTCACGTGACGGCTCCCTAAGAGCAAGTGCAGTAGGATGACATGGAGGGCTATAAGAGATGCCACATCATATTTTAGTCTAGTTGGAGGGAAGATGAGAGGAGCGAGAAGTAAAGCGGGCTACATATATACTTGCAACCGGCTATAGGACGGGCTCCAACATCCTTGTGAGAGAAAGATGTGTGCTACGTATTAATACCATAACACACTAGTATGTCTCACTATTGTATGAGTTGGCTATTAGATTGGCTATAAGTGACATGTCAAAAACATATAGCCGGCTGTTGACTATACTATTAACCATGCTTTAAGTCGGAGGCGTAGGTAGCCAGCCTCGCTCATCACGGGTTGTAGTCTATGGCACCTTCGCCTTTTAGAAAATTGGCAAGTAGCCTGTAGTTCAAGTGCCGCCTGAGACACGACGTGGGAGGATGGAGACGGTCACGACGTAGGGCATGCGAGCATGGTAGGAGAGGATAGAGGAGCTAGACATTGTGATCTCCGAAGGAGAAGATGTGTTATGACCGGTTGGAGAAGTGGTGGAGCCAAGATTGAACCTAATCCCGGTACATTTTTTTATAACATGGATAAACTTCGGCACTAATAGCTACCCAAAATAGCTCATATGTTTTAAAAAAGAAATACTTCATGCAAAAATATGCAAAATAAAGCTCAATTGCTTAATAAATCTAGTGTAATTTCAATGTTTAACGATCCAACAAAATAGATAAACCATGATAAATCTAAAGACAATAATACAAGATACAAGAGTGTACAAAATCAATTGTTTACTTTTTCCCTAAACCTGATCAACGGCGGAAGTGCATCAAAAATTTATTTCATAAGAAAAGTTGAGGAGAGAATAACTTTCTTTTTCACAACACAAATACAGAGGAGAGGATAGCTTTGCTTCCCCAGAAGTAGGATCAATTCAATTCAACCAAGACAAGACTGAATCAAGTCACCCAATAAGTCTTAGGCTCCCGGCCTCTCCCTCATGTAAGAAAAATACCTAACCTGTTTGCTGAAATTACCTAGGAATAGTCCTGGCAGAGTAGATGTGGCAGACAAAGGCAGGCTGTCATAGGCGTCAGAAGCATCAACAAGACTTCAACAACTTTTTTTTGTTTATTCTACTATAGGGCCGATCTTTAGAGGCAACAACAAATGCTATACATTGCGCGATTTTGGGCTTTATTTAGAGATGGGGTGTGGGGCCTAGGTTAGAGACAGCCGAGCCTCTATGCACCGCTGATGCCCTGATGGGCTAAGCCCAGGGCTCATATAGAAATATAGTTATGTGATAACTAGAAAGAAAGGCCACTCCATGGGTTTGGGCCATGTGTGCCTGGCCCGCACCTCCGTCTTTGATCGGGAGGAGACAAAGGGTAACAACAAGCTTATCCCGCTATCTTGCAGATTCCAGTGTGCACGCGAAACATAGAGGACTTGTGGGCATGGAAATTTGAAAATAATGGTGTTTTCTCTATCCGTTCTGCATATAGGATGATCATGGCTATCAAGAAACGAAGAGAAGATTGGCTAGAAAATCGAGCAGAGTCCTCTAATAGCTCTGAAATTGAAAAATCATTTACTACTTTCTGGAAAACTATTGTACCAACAAAGATAAAAGTGTTCTTATGGAGGCTGTCCAAGAATTCGCTCGCAACAGAGGATGTTCGCAAGCATAGGAAGATGTCACACCATGACCAGTGTTTCGTGTGTGGAGCTCAAGACTCGTGGAGGCACAATCTCCTAGAGTGCACCATGGCGCGATGCATATAGGTTCTCGTGGACCATGATTTGTTAGAGCATATGATTGCAACACCAGAACCAAACGCTAGGAGTTGGCTCATTTCTATGATGGATGTTCTAAGTCACGACGAGTTCACTCGGAT